>OY728165.1:2015029627-2017529627 GCA_963277665.1 Viscum album
TAAAGTGCAAAAAGTAAAGTGGTCCAGAATACAAGCTCACCCAAAACAAGAGTCTGCAAACTACAAAGCCTAATCTGTAAGAAAAAAGAGGTACTGAGACTAGTGCTCATAGCCGTAGGAACACCTCGGCCTGCAAGGGACTTAGAAAGCTCGGTCTGGTCACTACCACAAAAACAGTTTTTCCCAGCGCCAACCTTTATCAGCACTAACGAAAAAGCACTGATAAAGGGACCCCCTTTATCATCGTTTTTTTAGTAGCGCTGATAAAGAGGGGCCTTTATCAGCGTTTAAAAAAAACGCTGATAAAGGGTCGACTTAAAAAAAAAAAATTAAAAATAATATATTTATATTGATACAAATATAATATATAATTTTTAAATATATTTTAGATAAGTATAAATATACATTTACACTTAATATATAAGATATTCAGTGAAAATGGATTATAAAAAATTAAAAAAAATATTTTTAATTAATAATTTGCTAATTATTATGGAGTAATAGTCATTTAATAACAATTTGAAGACTAAAAAAATAAAAATAAATAAAAAAAGATCCAGAATATGTTGAAAACGCAACTCAAACTTCAAACAGCCATAACTTTTGATCTGAGTGTCTGTTTGAGCTCTACCACATATCAAATCGAAGCCTGTGACGAACTCTACACGCAAATAATTTAAGTAAAGCCTTTGTCACATTTTTCGAGGCCAAAAAAGTCCCAGAAGCCATCCAAAACTGAGTT
Source organism: Viscum album (assembly GCA_963277665.1). Taxonomy (NCBI): domain Eukaryota; kingdom Viridiplantae; phylum Streptophyta; class Magnoliopsida; order Santalales; family Viscaceae; genus Viscum; species Viscum album. The sequence goes on from OY728165.1 coordinate 2,015,030,370, forward strand.
TTTAGTCGGGATACCCCGATTTTTTAACATTTTGTGGATTTTCAGCCTCGTTTAAGGGGGTATTATTGGATTTTTTTGGTGGGGACTGAATTTATTCCAAGGTATTATATTCATATTGATATTATGTATTTGAAATTTTATCGCTTTTTATAATGAACTGCTATTTATAATCAAATATATAACAATATATACATATTTTTTATATATTCACACATAAAAATTTAATTATAAATATAAATAATAAAACATATTTACATATAAAATATATTATCTTTATCTAAACAATAACTAATATCCATTTTATTTAAAATACAAATATATGAATATTTATATACCTATATATTAATCTAACTATATATATATATATTAATATAACTACATATATATATTAATATAACTATAAATATATATATTAATATCACTATAAATATATATATTAATATAACTATATATATATATAATAATATAACTATATATATATATTAATATAACTATAATTATATATTAATATAAATATATATTACTATACGAATAAATATAACCATATGTATATATATATATAAATAAATAGATATATCATTAATAGGACAACAAATCAATATAGGGGAGTGGAAAAGGCTTCAGGCGCGCAGGGGGGAGGTCTCGAGATCAAATTTGGGTGGAAGCAGGGACGCACGCGCATGGGTGAATCTGGGGGCTAGCACTGATAAAAGGTGGGGGGTAGCACTGATAAAGGGTGGAGGGGTGCGCGCGGGTGCTTGTAGGGGGCAGAAAAGCGCTATAAAAGTGGGGCTCAAGCGCTATAAAATCCCCCCCGATTGGTAGGATTTTTTTAATTTTTTTTAATTTATTATTATTTTTTTAACCTTTATCAGCGCTAAAAAAAGAACTGATAAAGGGGGTTATTTATTAGCGCTAAAAAGAAAGCGCTGATAAAGGACCCTTTTATCAGCGCTTTTTGGAGCACTGATAAAGGGGACCCCCTTTAACTTCGCCGGCTTTAACAGTGCTTTTCTAGCACTGTTAAAGGCCATTTTTAGTGCTGATAAAAGGGGTATTTGTAGTAGTGGGTCCTGGTCCGCCTTGGACTCCATTAAAAGGTAGCTCATATGCACAAGGCACTACATGTGTGAGAAAAGTCCATTCAAGGGTGGGTATAACAATACTCAGTAGGGGACCTCGAAAACCACAAAACAATACACAAAGTAAAGGTACAATCATCTCTACACAATATATGTCTACTGAACATATAACAAGAAAAACACATCCAGATATACTTGAAACACAAACCTGTAGTCTACAACGGTCTCATACCCACGCTAGGGGTTCGGTTCGAATATTTCATAAAGCACTCGTTCGGGAGAACTCACTCCACGAGTCTGATAGCTCTGATGACGCCTGTCCGAGAAGTACTGTTCATCAGGAAAAACCATGAGAGAGATAGATGCACTGATATATCTAAAGAGATAACATATACACCCATTCTGGGAGAACACACTCCTGAGTGAGGAAAGATCATGATACACGGATGAGGATCACTGTTAGGGCCTTGGTGGATACCAAGACTCATCCATATTCCACCTACTAAGTAGAGAATCGACATCCTGTAGGATTGGTCATGTTAATACCTGACTCTACCTAGGGTCAAGAATGGATAATGGATCTTGCTCCAGGCCTCTCAGAGGGATACCTGTGTAAGAACCCGGATCTTCATTTCAGGTATAGATCTTTATTTTGGGTTGTTTTAAGGAAAAAGTAAGAAATAAGAATTTTGTAAGTACACGTCGTGTACTCTTAAGTACATGCCGTGTACCCGGTTGCCACGCATAACCATGTACTGACCGTGTAACGGCTGAGTACATGGCCGTGTGGGTGACCTGGCTGACCGCCTAAAGCGGGAGCTAGTTGAGGCTAGTACACGACGTGTACATTAAATGAACATGCCGTGTACTTTTCTTTTTATTTGATTAATAGGATCGGGGTTGCGTCTAATCTTCATAAGCATCTTATTCTTCCCATATCTCATACTGGAGAGCGATGTACAACCGAAAATCTTTGATCTCCTCCCGTCCCTCCATCTGAGCTACAATTGCGACACCGTTAGGTGCGTTGGATTCCCATCGGTGAGTTCTCTCTTTCCCTAGAGCCTCTCTTCATGATTTCTCCTCTCTCTTGAGTTATCCAAGGTTGAAGGATTTGACCTTTTTAAAGATCTATGACATTCTAGGCCTATTCAAGGGATGACATTCAAGAGTATTCACCATACCACATCGAGGTAGGTGGTTTGTGCCTTAATTTGTCTGTATTTGGATTATATGTGCTAAAAGTAACGAATACCCATGTTTAGGGTATTACGTGTTTTGGAATTTAACCTCGTTTAATACCTATTATGGTGTGTTTGATTGAGAAGGGGTTATCGATTATGCATAAGGTTTATTGCCTTGATTATGGATGTGTTTCCCATGTTTGATTAGTTACAACTGTTGGGTCTAGAAAGCATGTTAGGCTACTTTGTTTTCCATACATAGTGTTGTTAGGATGAAGTTATTGTTTATTTGAGATACATGTGATTCAAATTATGAAAGTATGACCAAGGGGAATTAACTATGAGAGATTCCTGGGGTAGGGTATTTTATTTATGAATTGTTGTTATGAATGACCAGAGGTATTGACTGTGAGAGGTGTTCTGGGGTCATTGACGAGAGGGGTTAGACCGTGAGAGCTACCCAGAGGGTTGTTATTAAATGAATGTTGGACCATAGGGAATTGACTTTGAGAGCTTCTAGAGGGTCATTATAATTTATTATTCCTATGAAGACCAAGGGGTATTGATCATGAGAGTTACCCATGTGGTCTTTGTATTTGATTAGTGTTATATGGGACCAAAGGGGTTAGACTGCGTGAGATTTACCAGAGAGTCGTTATTATTATTTATTGATTTGATGTTATGTGAAACCAGAGGGGATTAGACTGTGAGAACTTTCCCAGAGGGTTTCTTGTGAATAATTGAATGTTTGTGACGAGTCTGCCAAGCCAAAGCACAAGCTTGGACTCGGTCTTACTAGTTGGTTTAGATGGTCTTCTGAGACACCTGTTTTGCTATTATACAGGGAGATATAGAGCTTAGGCTAGATCCCGAGGTTACATTATTCAATGGATTAAATAATTAATAAATATAAATGAATATAATTGAAAACTCTAGGATTGTTTACTTTTGAGTACTTCCTAGTTTATTGCTTCATTTATGAATATTACCTGCTATATATATTCACTGACAGTTAGACATAGATCTTTCGGTGGTTGCCTACTGGGATTCTTCTCACACCCTATTTGGGTCATGCTTTTGGACCCAAAAAAATTATATTGTTGTAGTTATAGATAAGGGAAATCGCCCTTATTCATTAGGTACTTGATTGTTGTTGAAGCTAGAGAGCATGAAACCAAGCTGAGGCTTGTGATGATGTTGGAGTTTACTGTTTTCTATACTTTGGTTTCAGTAATGTATTTCCATCATTGTCACTTATTTGGCTGCTTTCCTAGATACATTTGACATGCATAATTTATTTATATATGTTGTAGTTGTTTATACTATCAGTCTTCTACTGTTTACTTCTACTGTATGGTATTACTACTTCCGCTATTGTTTATTATTATTATTCCGTTGTGTATACTATGCCAATGAGGGCATAGTTTTCCCACTATCAAAACTTGTCCCTCAATGCTAGTCGGTAGACTCTGGTGTTTGGGGAAATACGCTTGAGTTCATGTGACCAACCGGGTTCTGGGCACCTGAAACTAGGACGGTACAAAGTAGTATCAAAGGGAAATTTTCTTTTCTTCTTTGTCTTACTATTTGGAGCCTATAGACAGTGATAAGAAGGAATGTGTAGTTGGTAATAAGTTGTGTCTAGGAGTAGCTAACCCATGTACAGGGAAAAGCCAAGTCACCCTGAATATTGCAATTTTTATGGTTTTTCAATTATAACAGTTGATTTGATTTCACTGTTGGGTGACTCACTTGTTTTGTGCTGTTATCATTGATATTATTGAGGTTCTATTTCTGTTTCAACTCGATGAGATGAGGGTATGCCATCTCATGCATCATATAAGCACTTGCTAGAGATCACATGTCATGCATTCTTGTCATGCCATTTAGGGTGCATTACTAATTGCATGTTGTTGTGATAGATGTTGTGCTAGATATTCATGTTGTTGTGATAGAATACCTGCTATTTTGATAGGGTATTGGAATATGTAAAGTTTCATTTGGATGGATACCAAACTTTGGTCCCTGAGGTGTTATGGGCCCTCTTGGATAAGAAGTTGGGGGATTATGTTTGAACTTTAATTGAATTTTGTCAAGCTATGATATGAATAAGGATGCCAAACTTTGATTTGCGGGAGTATGGGCTCTCACGGGTCAAAATTTGTCATGCCTAAGAAATTTTTTAATCTTTTAAGGGTTCTGAAAGAGTTTCAGAGGTCTACTGTTCGGAAACCCAGACAACATAGCGTGTGGTGTTGTGAACACATTCCATGTGTTCTTCTGTTCTGGAAGAAACAATTTTTCTTAAGTACACACCATGTACTGGGAGTACACACCATATAGTGATTGACCATGTGATTGACTGTGTGAGTAGAGAAATGGGGTTGGGAAACTTATGGTAGAACACGCCGTGTCTAGATTGTACATGCCATGTGTAGAGAACTATGTATCTGGTCATGTGACCAACGAAACAGGTGGATAAAACTTAGGGTGTACACGTTGTGTCCCATTATTGCATGTTGTGTAGAGTCGACCATGTCTCCAACCATGTGACTAACGACACAGGTGGTTAGAACTTAATTAGTACACGTCATGTCTAGGGCGAACACGTCGTGTAGTGTTACCCAAGAGAGAATCGTGTGGTTCAAGTTGTGTAGAAGTACTTGGGCAGGAGAGAAAATTCAAGTACACGCCATGTCTTATGAGGAACATATCGTGTATAGGGGTGTTACACAACCAGGATTGGTAGAGGTACACACCATGTTAAAATCTTAAGGAAACACACCGTGTAGAGTTTATACACACAGTGTAGCCCTGTTTTATAAAACTTGAGTGTTTTATTCTCCTATTCCTTTCTTTCATTTCTAAGTTTTTGTCCTTGATAATCTTGAACTAAGGTGTGTGCTTGACCTTGTAGAGTCATGCCACTGAGACTTCCTCTGATTGTATGCCAGGTGCAGGGCGATGACCACACACTGGAAAGGATAAATCATGTACTACCATCAGATCCTCTCATCGTGCTCATCTTGGAACCAGCTGTTATACCAGACACAGGTGATGATGCACATTTCCATGAAGGATTTTTGAGGATGTTACAAACTTTATAGGGATAACCACATCCTTCTCCGTCTATAGAAGAGTTGACGAGGGTGTTTCGGCAGCAGCATCCTCCCACTTTTTTAGGGGATGGAGGACCACAAGCTGTAGAGTCATGGTTAGAGGTCATGCTCTCTATCTTTGAGCATCTAGAGATGCCTCTAGAAAGGAGGGTGAAGCTCAAAAAGTACATGCTATGTGATTCCTCCAAGAGATGGTGAGATGTTATATCACAAGTGGGATGTCATTGGGATATGACTTGGGAAGAGTTTCAGAGGACCTTCAATGACTAATTCTATCCCGAGATGTTGAGGGCTGATCGAGCCCAAGAGTTCATGCATTTGGAGCAGGTCGCTCTTTCAGTGATGGATTAATCATCCTGTTTTACTGAGCTTAATCATTTCTCACCTGTTCTGGGAGGTGACGAGTTATCTATGGCTAGGCAATTTGAGGATGGTCTTCAGTATGACATCCGATCGTAGGTGAATGTTTTCAGAACAAATTTGGTGATGGCTATAGTGAATTGGGCACTAATTATCAAGCACAATCTGAGGGAGTCACTACTGGAAATACAGGCTTTCCCATCGGTTTTGAACCGTTGGGAAAGGTTGCAGAACCGTTGGTATATGTTATACCAATGGTTCTACAAACCGTAGGGAAGTAAGCCGTTGGGAAATCTTTTCCCAATGGTTTACAGTGAACTGTTGGGATAGGTTGGAAAAAATTAACCTATCCTAATGGTTGTTCCAAACCGTTGGGATAGTTTTTCCCAACGGTTTGGCTTGAACCATTGGGAAAACCAAGCAGCCTACATCTTTCCCAATGGTTTATCCCAACAGTTTATAAACCGTTGGTAAAAAAAATCCTCAGAATTCTATGCCAACGGTTTCAAACCGTTGGCATAACCTTTTTCACAGCAGCCAACCTGCAATTTGCACATCCCCCCTCATTTCCAGCCATCCTGCAATTTTCACAACCCCCTCATTTTCAATCATTTCCAATTATTGTACCTGCAATAAACTAACACATACATATACAATTATTGTACCTGCAATAACCAACTAACACATACATATAGAGAATAAATTCATACACATTTAACATATAATGCATCCTAGAACTATACACATCCATAATTAAATCAGGATTTATAATGTAATTATAAACATACATAATTCATTTAGAATTCAATTAAAAATTTAGATGACAATTATATGTGGAATTCGTAATTCAATTCATAATTTGATCGTTTTTTCGTATACCATATGTTTTTACTAGAAATGATGTCCATTTTAAACAAAATACATACACTTGGAGTGATATCGGTCACACCGTGACTCAGATTGAGGTGAGGTTAACTCATACACATCACAAATGACCCATGGATCATTGTCCTAAAGTATCAACATATTACGAAAGCGTTTGGTCGGTTTTACGTATGTCAGTTGTTGTTTTCACTTAAAATGAAGTGATTTTTAAATAAAAGAGAGACACTTTGAGTGGTGATGGCCACACCTCACCTCAGATTGAGTTGTGGTTGACTCTTATACATCACAAATGACCCATGGATCATTGTTCTAAAATATCAACACAATCAGAATCCGTTTGGTTGGTTTTCCGTATGTACTTAAAATGTTGTCCATTTTAAACATAAGAGAGAAACTTTGGGTGGTGACAACCACACCAAGAATTGTATTGAGGAGCGATTGACTTTTACACATAACATATGACCCATGGATTGTTGTCCTAAAGTTTCAACAGATTCCGAATGCGTTTGGTCGGTTTTTCGTATGCTAGTAGTTTTTTTCACTTATAATCCTGTCCATTTTAAACAAAAGAGACACAGTTAGAGTGGTACCGACCACACCACGTCTCAGATTTAGATGAGGTTGACTCGTACACATCTTAAATGACCCATAGATCATTTTACTAAAGTATCAACACAATCTGAATGTGTTTGGTTGGTTTTCCATATGATAGTTGATGTTTTCACTTAAAATGATGTCCTTTTGAAACAAAAGAGAGACACTTTGAGTGGTTCCGACCACACCACGCCTCATATTGAGGTGGGGTTAATTCTTACACATCACATATGACCCATGGATCGTTTTGGTAAAGTATCAACACAATCAGAATCCATTTGGTCAGTTTTCTGTATGTACTTAAAATGTTGTCCATTTTAAACAAAAGAGAGAAACTTAGAGTGCTTTCGGCCACACCGCACCTCAGATTGAGGCGGGTTTGACTCGTACACGTCACATATGACCCATGGATCATTTTTCTAAAGCATCAACACATTTCGAATGCATTTGGTCAGTTTTTCGTATGTCAGTTGTTGTTTTCACTTAAAATGATGTCCATTTTAAACAAGAGAGAGACACTATGAATAGTGTCAGCCACACCGTGCCTCAGATTGAGGCGTGGTTGACTATTACACGTCACATATGATCCATGTATCGTTTTTCTAAAGTATCGACACAATCAGAATCTGTTTGTTCAGTTTTCCGTATGCTAGTTGTTGTTTTCACTTAAAATGAAGTCCATTTTAAACAAAAGAGAGACACTTTGAGTGGTGTCGGCCACACCGTGCCTCAGATTGAGGCGAGGTTGACTCATACACGTCACATATGACCCATGGATAATTCTCCTAAAGTTTCAATAGAAACCGAATGCGTTTGGTCGGTTTTCCATATGTACTTAAAATGTTGTCCATTTTAAACAAAAGAGAGACACTTAGAGTGATCCCGGCTACAACGTGACTCGGATTGAGCTCGGGTTGGCTCGTACACGTCACATATGACACATGGATCATTGTGATAAATTATCAATAGAATCAGAATGCGTTTGGTCGGTTTTTCGTATGTCAATTGTTCTTTTCACTTATAATCCTGTCCATTTTAAAAAAAGAGACACAATTAGAGTGGTACCAGCCACACTGAGCCTCAGATTTAGATAGGGTTAACTCGTACACGTCTCAAATGACCCATGGATCATTTTTCTAAAGCATCAACACAATCCGAACGCGTTTGGTCAGTTTTCCATATGTCAGTTGATGCTTTCACTTAAAATGGTATCCTTTTGAAACAAAAGAGAGACACTTAGAGTGGTGCCGGCCACACCACGCCTCATATTGAGGTGGGGTTGACTCTTACATGTCACATATGACCCATGTATCATTTTCCTAAAGCATAAACACGTTTCAAATGAATTTGGTCAGTTTTTTGTATGTCAGTTGTTGTTTTCACTTAAAATGATGTCCATTTTAAACAAAAGAGAGACACTATGAATGATGTCGGACACACCGCACCTCAGATTGAGATAGGTTTGACTCGTAAACGTCAAATATGAGCCATGGATCGTTGTTCTAAAGTATCAACACAATCAAAATCCGTTTGGTCGGTTTTCCATATGCTAGTTGTTGTTTTCACTTAAAATGAAGTCCATTTTAAACAAAAGAGAGACACTTTGAGTGGTTTCGGCCACACCGTGCCTCAGATTGAGGTGAGGTTGACTCTTACACGTCACATATGACCCATGGATCATTCTCCTAAAGTTTAAATGGAAAAAAATACGTTTGGTCAGTTTTCTGTATGTACTTAAAATGTTGTCCATTTTAAACAAAAGAGAGACACTTAGAGTGATCCCGGCCACACCGCGACTCAGATTGAGTCCGGGTTGGCTCGTACACGTCACATATGACCCATGGATCGTTTTGATAAATTATCAACAGAATCTGAATGTGTTTGGTCGGTTTTCCATATTCCAGTTGTTCTTTTCACTTATAATCTTGTCCATTTTAAACAAAAGAGACACAATTAGAGTGGTAACAGCCACACCGCGCCTCGTATTGAGGTGCTATTGACTCGTACACATCACATATAACCCATGTATCATTTATCTAAAGTATAGACACAATCAGAATCCGTTTGGTTGGTTTTCTGTATTCTAGTTGTTGTTTTCACTTAAAATGAAGTCCATTTTAAACAAAAGAGAGACACTTTGAGTGGTGTCGGCCACACCACGCCTCGTATTGAGGAGAGGTTAACTCATACAAGTCACATATGACCCATGGATCGTTCTCTTAAAGTTTCAATGGAAACTGAATGTGTTTGGTTGATTTTACGTATCTTAAAATGTTGTCCATTTTAAACAAAAGAAAGATACTTAGAGTGATCCCGACAACACCGCGACTCGGATTGAGACTGGGTTGGCTCGTACACGTCACATATGACCCATGTATCATTGTGATAAATTATCAACAGAATCCGAATGCGTTTGGTCGGTTTTCCGTATGTCAGTTGTTCTTTTCACTTATAATCCTGTCCATTTTAAACAAAAGAGACACAGTTAGAGTTGTACCGGCCACACCGCACCTCAGATTTAGATGGGGTTGACTTGTACACGTCACAAATGACCCATGGATTATTGTGCTAAAGTATAAACTCAATCCAAATGCGTTTGGTCAGTTTTCCGTATGCTAGTTGATGTTTTCACTTAAAATGATATCCTTTTGAAACAAAAGAGAGACACTTAGAGTGGTGCCGGACACACCACGCCTTGGATTGAGGTGGGGTTGACTTGTACACATCACATATGACCCATGGATCATTTACCAAAATCATCAAACCATTTCGAATGCGTTTGGTCAGTTTTTCATATGTCAGTTGTTGTTTTCACTTAAAATGATGTCTATTTTAAACAAAAGTGAGACACTATGAATGGTGTCGGCCACACCACACCTCATATTGAGGCAGGGTTGACTCTTACACATCAAATATGACCCATGGATCATGGTTCTAAAGTATCTACACAATCAGAATCTGTTTGGTTGGTTTTCTGTATGCTAGTTTTTTTTCACTTAAAATGAAGTCCATTTTAAACAAAAGAGAGACACTTTGAGTGGTGTCAGCCACACCGCTCCTCAGATTGAGGTGAGGTTGAATCGTACACATCACATATGACCCATGGATCATTCTAATAAAGTTTTAACGGAAACCAAATGCGTTTGTTTGGTTTTCCATATGTACTTAAAATGTTATCCATTTTAAACAAAAGAGAGACACTTAGAGTGATCCCGACCACACCATGACTTGGATTGAGCCCAGGTTGGCTCGTACACGTCACATATGACCTATGAATTGTTGTGATAAATTATCAACAGAATCCGAATTCGTTTGGTCGGTTTTCCGTTTACCAGTTGTTCTTTTCACTTATAATCTTGTCCATTTTAAACAAAAGAGACACAGTTAGAGTGGTACCGGCCACACCGCACCTCGGATTGAGGTGGGGTTGACTCGTACACGTCACATATGACTCATGGATAATTGTGATAAAGTATCAACACTATCCGAATCCATTTGGCCAGTTTTCCGTTGCCAGTTGTTATTTTCATTTAAAATGAAGTCCATTTTAAACAAAAGAGAGACACTTTGAGTGGTGTCGGCCACACCGCACCTCGTATTGAGGCGAGGTTGACTCTTACACGTCACATATGACCCATGGATCGTTATCCTAAATTTTAAAAGGAAACCGAATGCGTTTGGTCAGTTTTCTATATGTACTTAAAATGTTGTCCAATTTAAACAAAAGAGAGACACTTAGAGTGATCTCGGACACACAGCGACTCGTATTGAGCCCGAGTTGGCTCGTACACATCACATATGACCCATGGATCGTTGTAATAAATTATCAATAGAATCCGAATGCGTTTGGTCGGTTTTCCGTATGTCAGTTGTTCTTTTCACTTATAATCCTGTCCATTTTAAACAAAAGAGACACAGTTAGAGTGGTACCGGCCACACCGCGCCTCGAATTTAGACAAGTTTGACTCGTACACATCTCAAATGACCCATGGATCATTGTGATAAAGTATCAACACAATCCGAATGTGTTTGGTCAGTTTTACATATGTCAATTGATGTTTTCACTTAAAATGATATCCTTTTGAAACAAAAGAGAGACACTTAGAGTGGTGCTAGCCACATCACACCTCGGATTGAGGTGGGGTTGACTTGTAAATGTTACATATGACCCATGGATCGCTTTCCTAAATCATAAACACATTTCGAATGTGTTTGGTCAGTTTTTCATATGTCAGTTGTTGTTTTCACTTAAAATGGTGTCCATTTTAAAAAAAAGAGAGACACTATGAATGGTTTCGGCCACACCGCACCTCGAATTGAGGCAGGGTTAACTCGTACACGTCAAATATGACCCATGGATCGTTGTGCTAAAGTATCGACACAATCAGAATCCGTTTGGTCAGTTTTCCGTATGCTAGTTGTTCTTTTCACTTAAAATGATATCCTTTTGAAACAAAAGATAGATACTTTGAGTGTTGTCGGCCACACCATGCCTCATATTGAGGTGAGGTTGACTCATACATGTCACATATGACCCATGGATCGTTCTCCTAAAGTTTCAATGAAAACCGAATGTGTTTGGTCGGTTTTATGTATGTACTTAAAATGTTGTCCATTTTAAACAAAAGAGAGACACTTAGAGTGATCCCGGCTACACCGCGACTCGGATTGAGCCCAGGTTGGCTCATACACATCACATATGACCCATGGATCACTGTGATAAATTATCAACATAATCCAAATGTGTTTGGTTGGTTTTCCGTATGTCAGTTGTTCTTTTCACTTATAATCCTGTCCATTTTGAACAAAAGAGACACAATTAGAGTGGTATCGGCCACACCGCACCATAGATTTAGACGGGGTTGACTTATACACGTATCAAATGACCCATGGATAATTTTAATAAAGTATCAACACAATTCGAATGCGTTTGGTCAGTTTTCTGTATGTCAGTTGATGTTTTCACTTAAAATGATATCCTTTTGAAACAAAAGAGAGACACTTAGAGTGGTGCCATCCACACCACGCCTCAGATTGAGGCGAGGTTGAATCGTACACATCACATATAACCCATGGATCATTTTCCTAAAGCATCAACACATTTAGAATGCGTTTGGTCAGTTTTTCGTATGTCAGTTGTTGTTTTCACTTAAAATGATGTCCATTTTAAACAAAAGAGAGACACTATGAATGGTGTTAGCCACACAACACCTCGGATTGAGGTGGGGTTGACTTGTAAACATCAAATATGACCCTTGGATTTTTTTTCTAAAGTATCGACACAATCAGAATCCATTTGATCGGTTTTTTGTATGCCAGTTGTTCTTTTCACTTAAAATGATATCCTTTTGAAACAAAAGAGATAAAATTTGAGTGGTTTCGGCTACACCGTGCCTCGGATTGAGGGGAGGTTGACTCATACACATCACATATGACCCATGGATCGTTCTACTAAAGTTTCAACAAAAACCGAATGCGTTTGGTCGGTTTTCCGTATGTACTTAAAATGTTATCCATTTTAAAAAAAAGAGAGACACTTAGAGTGATTCTGGCCACAACGCAACTTAGATTGAGTCCGGGTTGGCTCGTAAACATGACATATGACCCATGGATCATTGTGATAAATTATCAATAGAATCAGAATGCGTTTGGTCAGTTTTCCGTATGCCAGTTGTTCTTTTCACTTATAATCTTGTCCATTTTAAACAAAAGAGACACAGTTAGGGTGGTACTAACCACACCGCACCTCTAATTGAGGCGGAGTTGACTCATACATGTCACATATGACCCATGGATAATTTTCCTAAAGCATCAACACATTACGAATGCATTTGGTCGGTTTTTCGTATGCCAGTTGTTCTTTTCACTTATAATCCTGTCCATTTTAAACAAAAGAGACACAATTAGAGTGGTACCGGCCACACCATGCCTCATATTTATACGGGGTTGACTCGTACAAGTCTCAAATGACCCATGAATCATTTTTATAAAGTATCAACATAATTAAAAATCATTTGGTCGGTTTTCCGTATTCCAGTTGATGTTTTCACTTAAAATGATATCATTTTGAAACAAAAGAGAGACACTTAGAGTGGTGCCGGCCATACCGCGCCTAGTATTGAGGCGGGGTTGACTCTTACATGTCACATATGACCCATGGATCATTTTCCTAAAGCATCAACACATTTCAAATGCGTTTGGTCAGTTTTTCGTATGTCAGTTGTTGTTTTCACTTAAAATGATGTCCATTTTAAACAAAAGAGAGACACTATGAATGGTATCGGCCACACCATGTCTCGGATTGAGGCATGGTTGACTCGTACACATCAAATATGACCCATGGATCATTGTGATAAAGTATAGACACACTTATAATCTGTTTGGTCGGTTTTTCATATGCTAGTTGTTGTTTTCACTTAAAATGAAGTCCGTTTTAAACAAAAGAGAGACACTTTGAGTGGTGTCGGCCACACCACGCCTCAGATTGAGGCGAGGTTGACTCGTACACATCACATATGACCCATGGATATTTATCCTAAATTTTCAACGGAAACCGAATGCGTTTGGTCGGTTTTATGTATGTACTTAAAATGTTGTCCATTTTAAACAAAAGAGAGACACTTAGAGTGATCCCGACCACACCGCAACTCGGATTGAGCCCAGGTTGACTCGTACACGTCACATATGATCCATGGATCATTGTGATAAATTATCAACAAAATCCAAATGAGTTTGGTCATTTTTCCGTATGCCAGTTGTTCTTTTCACTTAAAATGATATCCTTTTGAAACAAAAGAGAGACACTTAGAGTGGTTCCGGCTACAACGCACCTTAGATTGAGGCAGAGTTGACTCGTACATGTCACATATGACCCATGGATCATTTTCCTAAAGCATCAACACATTTTGAATGCGTTTGGTCAGTTTTTCGTATGTCAGTTGTTGTTTTCACTTAAAATGATGTTCATTTTAAACAAAAGAGAGACACTATGAATGGTGCATGAGTCCTTAACATGCAACACATGTCTTATCCTAACAATTGATAAGTAAACAAAATCAAACAAGGCATAATTCACATAACATGGAGAATGTACAACAAGACTTGGTATTCAAATTAAAGTATATCATCACATGCATTTGACGAGCATGAGATAATAAGCTTACCAAGACATTCATATAATTCAAGACATACAAAAATGGAACAATCCTAAATAACATTGCATGATCAGAGAAATAAAAAAAGCATGTGAAATCAAGGAGGGTTGGGGGGGGCTGTCTGGGGGTCCAGGGAGGAGGGTGGGGGGGCTGTCCGGGGGGCTGTTCAGGGGTATCCGGGGGGCTGTCCGGGGACCAAGGAGGAGGGTGGGGGGGGGGGGGGGGGGGGCTGTCCGAGGGTGTTCGGGGGGGCTGTACGGGGTCCAAGGAGGAGGGTGGGGGCTGTCCGGGGTCCAGGGAGGAGGGTGGGGGGGCTGTCCGGGGGGCTATCTAGGGGGATGTCCGGGGGGTGTATGGGGGGCTGTCCGATGGGGCTGTCCGGGGGGCTGTATGGGGTCCAAGGAGGATGGTGGGGGGTTGTCCAGGGTCCAGAAAGGAGGGGGGCTGTCCAGGGAGTTCCCAAACACACAAAACTCTATAAACATGGTCAAGATACACCGCAACCACTAAAAGACAACAACATCCATGAAAACAGACAATATATAAAAACAACTCAACTCCAATACTATACTATGGGTCTAGATAAAACCAACAAATAGAATAGATTAAACATCAAATCTCAGTAATATTAGTCAAAAATGTAACAGATCAATTTTTCCCACATCACCATCACCATCATCACCATCATCATCACCCTCGTCCTCATCCCCATCATCGTCCTCGCCCTCCTCAGTGCCCTCCTCCTCACCCTCGCCCTCCTCCCCACCCTCGCCATCTGCCTTGCCCTCATCCTCTCCCTCCTCTTTCGCATCATACTCCTCGCCATTATCATCGCTAGGATTGACATCGTCTTGACCACTACTAGAACTGCCACCTAGTGCACCATATATAAAAAATATCGACGACATATATTCATCAAAAGCTAGGCTGGCCTCTGGTGGAAGTATTGGACGTAGAACTTCAATAAATTTCATAAATGCACTGTTTTCCCTAGCAGATTATTATGTCGTCTCTGTGGCCCTTTTCTCATCCTGTTCTGCCTGTTCCCTAACTTGCTGCAGCTCGGTGGCACTACAACTCGTACCTGAGGAGGGCCAATAACTCGTCGGGGCTATCCTAGGTCGGTAGCGTACTCTACCAGGATGCTCCTCTCCCAACACCATTGATGCCAACACATATGGTTCTTCGGTAGCAAGAGTGTTAGTCATATTAATTACTCGAAATCCACAATCATCAATAAATGTTCCCTGTCTCATCATCGAATCAAACCAATGGAATTTCATCATTATGACTCATCCATGAGAGTAATAATCCAATATTATTATTTTCTCAACGACTCCATAATAACCCACATTTTCAAATTGTGGTATACTATCTGATGCACTGGCATAACAATCTGTTGTGGCAGTAACCATAACACCATCATGTTGTGTTCTCATGTTATTTGCTCGTTCAGTGACAATAAATTTTTACCCATTGATAACAATTGATTTACAGTCACGAACCACGGTATTAGGACCAAAATCCAAAGATCTTATTTCCTCAAAGACAGAGTCAGCAGACAAACTCAATACCTGTAATATAAATGACTATTAAACTTAATTAAATATTGATATAATTATTTTAAACAGTAATTTTTTTACCTTCAATTTTAACCAAGAAGAAAACTCTTTACTATGCAAAGTCTCTCTCCTTCTCAAATATAAAGAACAATGCTTTCTATTTATCATTGTTTTATGTTCCCTGTAGATAAAAAATATGAATAGTTTAATAGATATATATGTAAGATATACATATTCAATTTAGTTACCTGATATAGACATCGAACAAATCACAGTTGAAGAAAACTGTGCGATGTGCCATCTCCCGATCTTCATGGCTTAATATCTTCAATTTATATGATCCAGGAATTCCTCCTATTTGAGGAAGTGATGGAAAACTGGGTTCAATTTTCTTATATTGTTCTTCTTCATTTATTATTGGTCTGTTCATTCTTGTAGTAAGATCAGACAAATACATTGAGCAGAAATCCATACATTCTTGAACCAAGTAACCGTTCATGATAGAACCTTCGGGATGATTTCTGTTTCGAACATAAGACTTTAATGTGAACATATTTCTTTCAGTTAGATACATCCAATGAAAAGAAACAGGTCCTTCGAGAAGTATTTCAGTGGGAATATGGACAGTCAGATGCAACATGCATGTGGAAAATGATGGAGGAAATATTTTCTCCAACTCACACAAAATTAATGGGGCATCTGTCAACATTTTTTTCAAGAAAGACTTGGATAACTTATTAGCACAAAGATCTCTAAACAAATGGCATAACTGAATAACAGTCACCCTTGCATTATTGGACAAAAGATGGCGGATTGCTGTTGAAAGAAACTCATGCAGTAGAACGTGATAATCATGAGTCTTCAAAGATTTTAGCTTCAAATCTCTTCTCTTGACCTATTTAGATATGTTTCTTGAATAGACATCAAGAACTCTAATAGTCTCTAATACTTACAGATTTTTTTCCATAGGTGTCATCACATAA
This sequence comes from Viscum album, assembly GCA_963277665.1. Taxonomy (NCBI): domain Eukaryota; kingdom Viridiplantae; phylum Streptophyta; class Magnoliopsida; order Santalales; family Viscaceae; genus Viscum; species Viscum album. Next base: position 2,015,047,293 of record OY728165.1, read on the forward strand.
GAAGCACATGGAAGTTTCCATTTATTTTCACTGATACACACAGGATGCAATTCTGGTCTGATGCCCCAATCCACCAAGTCACGCCGAGATCGTAAATCATCTTTTGTCTTTGCCTTGACATTTAGAAGAACCGAAATCAACATTTCTCATATATTCTTTTCAATATGCATTACGTCTAAGCAATTAAGTAACAAATTGGTTGACCAATAAGCTAAATCAAAAAAGATACTCCTCTTCCTCCAATTGTAACAGATTTCAGTGGAAACATTCTTTCTCTTTCCAGATTTCATTTGACCCTTCACGAATGAAAAACTGAAATCTTTCAATTCATTAATCACATCAGTTCCATACATATGCTGAGGTGGATCACTGGTCTCTATGGTATTATCAAATCTTCGACGATTCATTCTATATGGATGATCATTTGGCAAGAATCGCTGATGTCCCATAAAACTAAAACTAAAACTACAACGATGTTTTAGTCTTCTGGATCGTGTATTCTTCATACAAACTGGGCATGACAGTCTTCCCTTCATGCTCTATCCAGACATCATTGCATAAGCCGGAAAATCATTGATCATCCACATAAGCACAACACATATCTGAAATATGTCTTTAGAACATGCATCATATGTGCGCACACCCACATCCCAAAGAAGTTTCAACTCTTTTATTAAAGGTTGCATGTATACATCAATATCAATGTCGGGATTAGAAGGACCAGATATGAGTATACTCATGAAAGTGAAAGGTTTTTTCATACACAACCATGGGGTAAGATTATAAATGTGTATAAAAACTGGTCATGTGCTGTGCGAAGTAAGAATCTGCCCAAACGGATTAAAACCATCGCATGAAAGACCCAGCCTCACATTACGCACGTCAGCTGTAAAATCAGAATGTCGAGCATCAAATCTCTGCCATGAAAATCCATCTGCAGGATGAACCAACTCATCATTAGTCTTCTTTCTCTCAGTATCATTCCATCTCATTTTTATTGATATGTCATCAGACATAAAAAGATTCTGGAGTCTGGGGATCAATGGAAAGTACCACATTACTTTCTGTGGAATGCGGGATGGTGTTCCATCAGATTTTGACTTCCAGCGGGATGTACCACATTTTATACAATCATTTTATTCAGCGGTTTCCTCCCAGAATAAACTGCAATCTTTCGTCCAAGCATGAATTTTGTTTCTTGAAAATCCAAGTTCCTCAACTAACTTCCATGACATATAGTGGTTTAAGGGAATATCTACATCATCTGAAATTAAATCCTTCAAGAGGGTAAGAATGTAATCTATTGCTGTATTAGAAATCCCATACATAGTTTTCTCATGAAACAATCAGATTAAAAATTCCATCTTTTTCATTTTATCGCATTGTCGATATACTGGAGTCATGGAAGCATCATTCAATTTTTTCACCCTATCAATATCATCATTTTCATTATATGCATCAGCTTTACTCATATCAAAGTCTTCTTGAGTCGAAATCCTTTCTTTTTCATGATGACGAATAAATGGAAACCGATCATCTAACAAATTCTCCATTCCAGTCCTTTCATTTCGATCATCACCAATTTGGGATTTCATTTTCTCCCCATTGTGATACCACACAAAGTAGTTTGCTTGAAAACAATTTTTGGTTATGTGGTAGCTGACTTCTTCATGGCTCAACCAAGGTCTACCAACACAATTGGAACATGAGCAGTGTATGTGACCACTATCTGAAGCATTGTGAAATGCAAAATCTGTAAAGCTCTCCAAATTGTTTTGAAAATCGCTTGAGATCTGATCGGTTTCATACATCCAACTTATGTCCATTCTGTAAAAATAATTTATATAAGTCATTTTGTCATAAACAATTCAATAGGATTGAACTTTAATAGAAAATACATTTAAGTAAATGATAAAGGAAGAAGTTTCTAGTCGATGTAGTGAACTATTAAAATAATGTAAAGAACAAGTACTCATAAATTAAATTAAAATTTATTTATATTAATTTTCATTAGGTATATAAGAGGCACATGCCTCAAGTCCCATTATGTGTTATAGGCATCCCAAATCATTCACTCATGTTCAATAACTCATTATTGGCACCTCTATGGCCATACCTTTCATTACCCAATTACTTCCCCAAGTCAAGCGCACCCCATGGGTGAATAAATTTTAGGATTCTACACTAATAGGTTGTTCATGGATTGTAAAAATATTTAATTTCATTAAGTATAGACAAAAACATTTATTTTTAAATTTGAGATTAATAATAAAGTATGTCAATGATAACAACATTACTGAATTAAACTTGTGACTTATCTAACATTTTTATGGATGTCTACACATGCCAGCATGGGTAGTGAAAAGAACCCCACCCTCATAAAAGTGAGTATTGGCCAAGAAGGACACATAATATACAACGTACAATGAGAACCATATTTAATTAACCCTAAAGTTATATTAGTACAGTCATCTTGGGGGAAATGGAATATATGATCCTAGTTAACTGATGAATTCAAAAGCTCGTATTCCATATGTTGAACACTATCTAAGGTAATAAATCATGTGAGGATGGGTTTACATCATTCAATTTCTTACATGATAGTGAGAATGAAGGCTTGAATTAATGACTTGAGTTCACTGATTAAATGAGGGTAGAGGTTGCATAGGCTGTGTAAACAAAATGATTAAATAAGGGTAGAGGTTGCATACACTGTGCATGGTGGGGGAGTCTCAGCCGATTTAGAAACTAAAATAAATTCCCATCATAGGTATCAATAAGAAACATCAGCATCAAAAGAAACTTCAAATAAAAAAGGACTAAAAACATCAAACATTTCAAGAATTCACTACTATGCATGGTTTATCCACATTTTTACTAGTAATTATATGTCTTAATCATGAACCACCTCTACAGATCCCAGTTTTCACCAATAAACATAAGGTAAATATCTCAAAATATCTTTAAAACAACTCATTAATAGGCTCAAAATGTAAATATAATCTTGAACCAACCATGTAATCTCTTTCACAACACATTCTCACACACCATTTATCTCATGTGTTACTAAATACCAAACATAGTCACATAGTGTACTATAACAAATTACATTACACGAGCCTTATTAATTTTTTTTTCATTTTAATAAAACACTTTACTCAAGTAATTTTAAGGAAAACATTCATAAAAACTTTTTAAAAAATTAATAAACACATATAAATAAATTTCCAAGTAACAATTAATTACAAGATAAAAAAAAGCATAAAAACACATACTTAGAAAATCTAGAATCCAACCGCAATGAATTTGAGATGCTTCTTCTTCGATGGAGGGTTAAAGATTTAATTAATTAAATGGATTGGAATGGATAAAGTCTATATTAAATCAAAACACAAAAAAATGATATACACATCAAAATCAAAACTTAAAACTAAAATATGAGATGAATAACAATAAAAAAAGGTAGTACTTAAATATTTTATGTGTATGAAGAAGAGAATACCTGATTTGAGATGATTTGGATGGAGTTTCATAGGTTTGGATGGGGGAAGTCGCGAGAGGAGCCGATCCCTACAGACATTTAGGGTTCTGTCACGAATAGGGGAGAGCAGCGGCCGATTCTGTATTTGGGGTAAACATTTCCCCATGGTTTTTAAAAACTGTTGGGAAATGGATTCTTTACCAATAGTTTAAGAAAACCATTGGTAAATAAGTGTTGGGAAAACCTACATTTCTAGTAGTTATTTGGGAGCTGTGAGCCAGGGAGGTTCAACATCTAGGGCTAGTACTCCTTCAATAGATAGCAGGAAGCACCACAGGGAGCTTTCATGTGATGTTTCTTCAGGTAGTCAGGTGGTATGATACCAGTGTGGGAAGAGTGGGCATACAAGACCACATTGCTCAAAGGACTTAGTTGAGTGTCGGTCTTGCAGCAAGATGGGCCATCTTTAACATTTTTGTCGGGTGTTTTCACTAGTAGTGAGTGATATGGGTTTTCTATGACTCTGCATTTAGGAGAAGGACCACCAGTTTCTCATCAGTCAGGGAACTGTAATTCATCAGGATTCTCAGGTCGAGGAGGTGGCTGTGGACATGGTAGTTAGGCTACAGGTTTTTAGCGACGACAAGGTGGATTAGCTCAGGGTAGTTAAGCAGGGTCACAGGGTCATGGTATAGGTCATACTTTTGTAGTGGAGTAGACCCAACAGGAGTAGGATCTCAGACCCTCTACAGTTATAGGTACGATTCTAGTTACCTCAGTTTCAGCTTCTGCTCTTTTTGATACAGGGTATTCCCATAGTTTTATATTTATTTCTATTGTGGAGAGCCTTGGGATCTGCATCTTTACTTCTGAGGATATTATGATGCTAGACACTCTGTTGGGAATCAGGACGACTAGTGTACGTCAGTGCAAGGAGTTCCCTCTTAAGGTTGGTGGGTGTCACTTCTTATGGGAACTCTATGTATTAGAGATGACAGGATTCGATTTCATTATCAGAATAGACTGGTTAGTCTCTTTTTAGGCCTTTTTTGATTGCTATCGTCATAGGGTGAGTTTCACATCACCAAAGGGTGGGTCTTTTCTACACAAGGGCGAATGGGATGTCCAGGCGAGTAGAGCTGGACCTAAGCATCATGGGTTGGGAGGAATTACCACCCAGATTGCTAGTTTATATTTGGATGATCAAGGGACTTCACAAATGGACTTTACTCCAGTGGTGGATCATTTCAGATATGCCTTTCCAGACGACTTTTTAGGTTTACCTCCAAAGAGAGAGGTATATTTCTCTATTGATCTTGTGTCGAGAGTGACATTGGTGTCCATTCCTCCTTATAGGATGGCTACACCATAGTTACAAGAGATTAATAAGAAGTTAGAGTAGTTACATGAAAAGGGTTTCATCCGACCTAATACTTCTCCTTGGGGTTTTCCTGTCCTATTTGCGAAGAAGGCGGACAATACCTTCAGATTTTGTGTGGATTATTAGAAGCTGAACTAGTTGATGGTCAAGAAATGATATCCATTACTGAGGATTTATGATCTCTTTGATCAGATTATAGGATCTCGGGTGTTCTCAAAGATTTAATTGATATTTGGTTATCATCAGTTGCGTGTTAGACCATCAGATATACCTCTTACAGCCTTTCAGAGCAGGTATGGTCTATACGAGTATTTGGTTATCCCATTTGGTCTCACGAATGCATTGAAAGTTTTCATGGCACTGATTAACCGAGGGTTCCATCTTTACTTGGATTATTTTGTGGTAGTCTTCGTGGAAAATATCTTGGTGCACTCTTACACTTGACACGACCATGCCACCCATCTTGAGATCATTTTGAGTACACTAAGAGAGCATCATTTATATGCTAATATTTCAAAATACAACTTTTGTATGAATCAAATTCACTTCTTGGGTCATGTTATCTCAGATAAAGGAGTATCAGTAAACCCAGAGAAAGTGAGAGCAGTAGTTTATTGGGAGAATCCAAAGAATGTCTTTGAGGTATGGAGTTTTTTGGGGTTGTTTGGTTACTAAAGGAGCTTTATACAGGACTTTTTATGCTTAACAGTGCCACTTAAGGGCCTGAATAAGAAGGGTACAAAGTACTTGTGGATAGATTCCTATGATTCTGCCTTTCTGAAGCTAAAAGAGAGATTGAATTTAGCATAGATACTGGTCTTGCTAGAGCTAGGAAATAGCTACACCATTTACTACGATGCATCAGGTATCGGGCTGGAAGTAGTGCTTATGCAAGGGGAAGGAGTCGTTGCGTACAGGTCTCGACATTTGAGGCCACATAAGAGGAACTACCCGACGCACGATCTCGAGTTAGCTGCAACTATGCATGTTTTATGTTGTTGGAGACATTATCTTTTGGGAGATCATTTTTTGGTATTCACTGACCACAAAAGTCTCAAGTATATCTTTACTCAGCAAGATCTGAATTTTAGGCAACAAAGGTGGGTTAAATACCTTCAGTCTTTTGACTTTGATCTTGCCTACACACTTGGGAAAGACAATGCAGTGGTTGATGCGTTGAGCAAGAGGACTCAGATACAGGTAGTTCAAGAGGCCAGCAGTGAGTGGTAGCTTATGGCTCTATTCTCTGAGATGCATTTGGAGGTGCACGATAGACAGGGGAAAGTGTTTCTTTCTTCTATAGCTATTACCTCTACTCTACTAGATCGAGTGTGAATGAGGAAGATATCAGATTCCAAAGGCCTAGTCCTATGGGAGAGTGTGTCAGGATAAGACCCTACTCTTGGGTGGACCGTAGGTGAGGATGAGATCTTGCATTTTCATGGGAATGTATGGGTGTCAGTAGATATACGTGAGGAGTTGATGTAGGATTTTTATTCCTCAGTTTGGGCAGTTCATCCTAGTGTCACCAAGATGAATCAGGATCTACACCAATAGTATTGGTGGCCAGGTATGAAGAGGGATGTTGCTAGTTTTATTATGAGATGTCCCACCTGTCTGCAGGTGAAGGTGAAGCATCAACAACCAGTAGGTCTTTTATAGTAGTTACCCATTCTCAAGTGGAAATGTAATGATTTCACGATGGATTTTGTGACGGGGTTACCAAGGTCACCTCAAGGGAATGATGCAGTATGGGTTGTTGTTGATAGACTCACGAAGGTTTCACTTTTCTTTCCGATCAAGGAGAACTTCACTATTAATGAGATTGGAAGGTTGTAAATTTGAGAGATTGTATTTTTTCATGGGGTTCCACACTCTATTGTTTCAAAAAGGGATGCTCGGTTTACTTCTCATGTCTATAAGGGACTAAAAAGGGATTTGGGTACACAGGTACTTCTAAGTACGACTTACCATCCCCAGACAGATGGCCAATCCGAGTGTACAATTTAGGTTTTGGAGGACATGCTTCGAGCCTGTGTCCTAGATTTTGGGGGTTCTTGGGAGAGACACACACACCTAGTAGTTTTTTCCTACAATAATAATTTTTAGGAGACGATTCATATGGAACCTTATGAGGCTTTGTACGGTAGGCCATGCCGATCACCCCTATGTTTCCTGGAGGTAGGAGAGACAACTATGTTGGGACCTCGTCTTGTCCAAGAGACCACTGAATAGGTGGAGTTGATTCATAAGAGGATGGCTACTGCACATTCTCGGCAAAAATCTTATGCTGATCGACGGAGACAACCTCTAGATTTCGAGTTCAGAGATCAGGTTTTCTTGCATGTCACATTGAGGTTAGGACATAAGAGAATTAAGAGATAGGGGAAGCATTCAATGATATACATCGGGCCATTTGAGGTTTTGGAGAGAGTCGGGATTGTTTCCTATCGGTTGCAGTAACCTTAGTGGTACCGGGTTATGCATGATGTCTTTCATGTTTCTCAGCTACGACGTTACTTTTCAGACCCATCTCATGTTTTTAAACCTGAGGAGATTGAGTTGGAGGTGGATGCATCCTTTGAGGAGCACCCTATTCAGAATGTGGATCAAAGCATGAAGGTTCTCCATGGCTGGTCTGTTCATCTGGTATGAGTGCTATGACAGCATGGGCGAGTACAGGATAAGACTTGGGAGAGGGAGGCCAATGTTCGATCACAATGGCCAAAGTTGTTTGAATTTTCTTCTTCACCACCATTTGAAGGGTAATTCAGGGATTAATTTCTTTAAGGGGGGAGTTTGTAAGAACTCAAATCTTCATTTCAGGTATGAATCTTTATTTAAAGTTTTTTTGAGGAAAAATGAAGAAATGAAAATTTTCTAAGTACACACAGTGTACTCTTGAGTACACGTTGTGTACCTGGTTGCCACGCATAACCGTGTACTGGTCATGTAATGACCGAGTACATGGCCACGAGGGTGACCTGACCGACTGCCTAAAGTGGGAGCCGATTGAGGCTAGTACGCGACATGTACATTAAATTAACATTCCATGTACTTTTCTTTTTATTTGATTAATCGAACCGGGGTTGCATCTAATATCCAGAAGCATCTTATTCTTCCCGTGTCTCATACATGAGGGTGACATAAGACTGAAAATCTTTGAGCTCCTCCAGTTCCTCCATCCGAGCTCTGATTGAGACGTCACTGAATGTGTTCGATTCCCACCGGTGAGTTCTCTCTTTCCCTAGAGCCTCTCTTCTCGATTTATCCTCTCTCTTAAGTTATCCAAGGTTGAAAGATTTTGAACTTTCCGTAGATCTATGACGTTTTAGGCCAATTCAAGGGCCTACATTCGAGATTGTTCACCGTACCACATCGAGGTAGGTGGTTTGTGCCTTACTTTGTTTGTCTTTGGATTACATATGCTAAAAGTGACGAATACCCATGTTTAGGGTATTGCGTGTTATGGAATTTAACCCTGTTAAATACCTGTTATGGTGTGTTTAATTAATAAGGGGTTATCTATTATGCATAAGGTTTATTACCTTGATTATGGATGTGTTTCCCATGTTTGATTGGTTATGTTCACTGGGTCTAGAAAGCATGTTAGGCTACTTTGTTTTTCATATCTAGTGTTGTTAGGATGGAGTTGTTATTTATTTGAGATGCATGTGATTCTCATTATGAAAGTATGACCAAGGGGAATTGAATGTGAGAGCTCCCCAGGGTAGGGTCTTTTATTTATGAATTGTTGTTATGAATGACCAGAGGTATTGACCGTGAGAGTTGTCGTGGGGTCATTAACCAGAGGGGTTAGACCGTGAGAGCTACCCAGAGGGTCATTATTAAATGAATGTTGGGCCATAAGGCATTGACTGTGAGAGCTTACAGAGGGTCATTATAATTTATTGTTCCTATGAAGACCAAGGGGTATTGACCGTGAAAGCTACCCAGGTGGTCGTTGTATTTGATTAGTGTTATATGGGACCAAAGGGATTAGACTACATGAGCTTTCCCATAGGGTCATTATTATTATTTATTAATTTGATGTTATGTGAAACCAGAGGGGATTAGACTGTGAGAACTTTCCCAGAGGGTTGCTTGTGAATAATTGAATTTTTGTGATGAGTCTGCCAAGACAAAGCACAAGCTTGGACTTGGTCTTACTAGTTGGTTTAGATAGTCTTCTGAGACATCTGATTTTCTATTATACAGGGGGATACAGATCTTAGGCTAGATCATGAGGTTACATTATTTAATGGATTGAATAATTAATAAATGTAAATGAATGTAATTGAAAACTGTATGATTGTTTACTTTTGAGTACTTCCTAGTTTATTGTTTCATTTCTGCATATTACCTGCTATATATATTCACTGACAGTTAGGAACAAATACTTTGGTGGTTGCCTACTGGGATTCATATCACACCCTGTTTGGGTCATGATTTTGTACCCAAACAGATTATATTGTTGTAGGTATAAATAAGGGAAAGTGCCCTTCTTTATCAAGTACTTGACTGTTGTTCGATATGGAGATCATGAGACCAAGCTGAGGCTTGTGATGCTGTTGGAGTTTACTGTCTTCTGTACTTTGGTTTTAGTATTGTATTTACAGAATTGTGATTTTTTTGGCTACTTTCCTAGATACATATGACATGAATAATTTATTTATATATGATGCAGTTGTTTATACTATCATTATTCCGTTGTTTACTTCTACTGTATGGTATTACTACTTCTGTTATTGTTTATTATTTTTATTATGCTTTGTATACTCTGCCAATGAGGACATAGTTTCCCCACTATTAGACCTTGTCCCTCACTACTAGTTGGTAGCCTCTGACAATTAGGAAAATGCGCTTGAGGTCATGTGACCAACCGGGTTCAGGGAACCTTTGGCCGGCACTTGAAACCGGGACATTACAACCTGACTCTATCTTGGAAATTCCCACTAAAGGGATCATACTTATGTGGATGGAAACGATACCTGACCTTCAGGGGAACTAGAAAAGAAGCACTAACCCAAATGAAACCTGTCCAAGGAAGAGTTAACAAGAGGATCATGCCATGTCGAAGGGAGTACATGGCATGTAGAAGTGGTGACACGCCGTGTCCCTTGAATCTGGGTACTTCCTGTGTACAAAAAACCAAGTATGGAGAACATGCTGTGTAAAAACGTATATACATGACATGTAGTAAGGAGAACATGCCATGTCTATGTATACGGGGTACACTCTGTATATGCTGACCATGTGCTCGTACATGGCTTCAACCCTTATGTCTCAGACCGTGTACCAGTACACGGGGTAGCCCGTGTATCTGGCCGTGTCTGGCCATGTGGTGGAGTACATGTCGTGTACTCCACCCCGTGTCTATGTATCTTTCGAGATACACACTGAGTCCGTGTAAGGACCCACACACCATGTAACAATGGTCACACACCGTGTTCGTGCTTCCTGTCACCCAGAACTCCACCCGCTGTTGGGTGGGGCCCCCACACTGTGTCTCCCCAGGAGCACACCGTTTTATTCACCATTTGAAGCACAGAAACCCTATCTGCTGCCAGGCTGGTCCCACATGGCGTGTTCATTGGATAACACACCATGTTCTTCAGAATTTTCTAGAATGGCGATCCTCTGCCGCCGTGCCTCGGGTGATGCTCTGATCTTCGATTCGACGACCCATTTGCCACAAAACTCAAGATCCAAAGTCACCCCACAATTACATAGATGTTTTAGTAGGTTTTAGTCATTTGATCAACCTTGAAACCTCATTTCAATCCACCTATGTGAAGAATGGTTGAAGAACAATTTCTCCTGATCTGAGTCGATTCGTCATATGCCATCGTCGTTGCACCTCCGCTAGGTCGTCGCAATGTCTGGTCTCTGATTTGGGATTGTTGCATTGAAAAATGGGTTCGAAATGATCCATTGTTCATTTCCCTACAAATAACGTGAAAAACATAGGAAAAATGGGGAATAAATCCAATAAACAAAGGAGGAATGCACCTCCGTCATCGTTCATCATGACATTAATTCTCTCCTATTAGAAAGATTAAATAGGGCGAATCAAAAACAATATTCCAACAATCATCGTAAAATCAAATCCCGAATCAAAATCCCAAAAGGAATGGAATTTAACACCCTCCTGCAAGAACGCATGATCCACAGATCAACCTATTCATGGGTTGATCTATTTTCATCCTTAAATCCAACAATGAGGAAAAGAAGAATCTAAATAACAACCCCTACCTCGATCGTTGATGAATAGGGAAGTCAGTTGTCGGTCAGGATTCGATCTCATTGTGAAATGATCAACACGTCATTGTTCATCGGCACTCGTGAAGAATTATCCAAGGGTGGATCCTCTCCAAATATCCAGAGGATTCTAATGACTTTTCCAGGGTTATGAGCCTAACCCTGATCTCCTACTTATTTAAAAAAAAATAAGCGTCACTGCATTATGGAAATGTTTAAAATAAAATAAAATATTAATTTATTTTATTTCTATTAAAACATCAAAAAACTAACTCCTGGAGTTGACCCGGTCCAGTCAATGTTAGACCCCACCTAATGTAAAGTCGCTGCTCTGAACCCAACAATGCTCTCTGATTTTTGATCTGGGCACCCATTTAAAAGTTATTTCACTTTTTCTGGAAAACCATTCGCATGTTCCATTTAGAGTTTAAAATTATTTCAAACATTTATTCTGGGCACCCCAGGCCTCATAATCACACACCCTCGCAAATCCTAGTCTCGTAATAATTCCATATAATATTTAAAAATAATACACGGAAAGTCCGGGACATTACATTCTCTCCACCTTAGGGATTTAAATCCCCAAAAATACAAACCAAAAGTCTACTCAAACAGATGTGAATATAATCCTCCCGCTCCCACATGCTCTCCTGAAGATTCATGTGTTGCCACTGGACATGCACCAAGGGAATCGCCCGCCCACGAAAGATCCTCTCCTATCGATCCTTGATCTTCACTAGGTACTCTACGAAGGTCAATCCATCCTCTATGTCCAGCTTTCCCTAGTCGATTATGTGTGATGGGTCATGCACATACCTCCTTAGCTGTGACATGTGGAATACATCATGCACCCGGTGCAACTGCATTGGTAGAGCTAGAATATATCCCACCTCACCAACCCTACATAGTATATGAAAAGGGCCTATGAACCTTGGAGATAACTTGACACCCTAGCCAAATATCCACAACCCTCATCGAGGTGAGACTCAAAGGAAGACATGGTCTCCCTCCTCGAACTCCATAGGTCTTCATCACGTGTCATCATAAGACTTATTCCAGCTCTATGTAGTCTTCATTTTCTCCTCAATGATCTACACCTTCTCGGTGGTAGTCCACACCAACTCTGGACCCATGAGTGCTGACTCTCCAGGGTTGGTCCAACAAAGTGTCGACCGGAAAGGTCACCCATATAAATCCTCAAACGATGCCATGTCAATGGTGGAGTGGTAGATGTTATTGTACGTAAACTCCACCAGTGGTACGTGGTCCTCCCAACTACAACCAAAGTCCAAGATACATGCCCAAAAAATATCCTCTAGAACCTGAAAGGTCTTCTCTATCTGACCATCATTCTGGGTATGAAATACCATGATCAAACATATCTAAGTCCCAAAGGCCTCCTACAATCCCTTCCACAACTGAGATGTGAAGCACGCGTCTCGATCTGAGACTATCGTCGAAGGGACTCCATGAAGCTGAACTATCTCCTGCACATAGAGGCGTTCTAATCTCTCTATGAAACTCTACTCCTTAATAGTTAGGAAGTCGTCCGACTTAGCGAGTTGGTCAAAGATCACCTATATGGAATCATGTCCCTTGGATGTTCATGGTAATCCCACCATGAATTCCATCGATACTCCATCCCACTTCCACTATGGCACTTTCAGGGGTGAGCTAACTCTTCTAGAACCTGGTGCTGAACCTTCACCTGCTGGCATGTAAGGCATTGAGAAATAAACTTTTCCACTTCCTTCTTCATACCTGTACACCAAAACTGATGCTGGAGGTCCGGATACATTTTCTCCACTGCAGGATGTACCACCAAGGGGGATGTGTGAGCGTGATCAATCTGTGATCCTCATCTTCTGATACTGTAGGTACCATGTGTTGCTCCACTGGTGGTGGTATAGTAGGTGCACCACCTGGAGGTAAAACCTGGGGAACTTTTCCCTGTATCTAAGCCTCATCACTGAGGGGGTCATCCTCGTGATGGAGCCATTGAATCCTAGCAGGTATGCATCACAGAGACATCCTATGAGAAAACAAGACGTACCATGGTCAACAAGTATAACTGGATAGCTGACATAAGGACATGGAAAACACAACCCATCCCTATATGATGCATGTTCCATTCTTCTATTTTCACACAACTAGTGTTTTCATGTACCGAGTCAAAAAGAAGGTTATCAGAGTCCTAATGTATGGATACGTCGACTACCCTCACCAACATTGGAGTCACTGGACTAAAATCTGAGATCGAAACACTTAACATTGTTTCCCTAAACAAATGTCACAGACCCTTGGTCCTAAGGCAGAACTAACCACCTCTGATACCACTCTGTCACGACCCGTCCTAGTGGGGCCTGTGCTGCAACTCCCCAATCTCTCCTCCAATAGGCCAGGGGCTGGTGACTAGCACCGATTAGGCATATTACTAACATGGGAGGCATTACCTAAGCACCTGTACAAACACACACATCTTCAAGCCCACAAATGTTGAAATGTAAAAAAACCACTAAGTCACAAAATGCATGCATACAACTAAAACCAACCAACAAAGTACAAAGATAGTGAAGTTTGGAAAGTAAACTGGGCTAGAATACAAGCCCACCAAAAACAAGAGTCTGCAGACTACAAATCATAACCTGTAAGAAAAAAGAGGTACTGGGACTGCTGCTCGTAGCTGTAGGAACACCTCGACCTAAAAGGGACTCGGAAAGCTCAGTCTGGTCCTGGTCCTCCCTGAACTCCGTCAAAAGGTTGCTTTTCTGCACAGGACACGACACGTGTGGGAAAAGTCTGTGCATGGGTGACTATAACAATACTCAGTAGGGGACCCTGAAAACCACAAATCAATACACAAAGTAAAGGTATAGTAAGATCTACACAATATATGTCTACTGAACATATAGAAAGAGAAACACGTCCAGATATACTCGAAACCCAGACCTGTAGTCTACAATGACTGCATACCCACGCTAGGAGTTCATTTTGAATATTCCACAAAGCACTCATCTGGGAGAACTCACTCCATGAGTCTGATAGCTCTAATGGTGTCTGTCTGAGAAGTATTGTTCATTGGGAAAATCCATGATAGAGATAGATGCACTGATAGATCTAAAGAGAGAATATATACACTCATTTCAGGAGAGCACACTCCTGAGTGGAGAAAGATCACAATACATGGATGAGAATCACTACCACGACCTTGGCGGATACCACGACTCATCTGGATTCCACCTGATAAGTATAGGATCAACATCATTTAGGATTGTTCACATCAATACCTAACTCTAAATAAGGTCAATAATGGATAGAGGATCTCGCTCTAGGCCTCTCAGAGGAATACCTGACTCTATCTCAGAAAGTCCTACTGAAGGGATTATACTGCCGTGGATGGAAACGATATCTGACCTTTAGGGGAATGAGCAAAGGGGAACTAACCCAAATGAAACCTATCCAAGGAATGATGGACAAGAGGATCAATCCATGTAGAAGGGAGTACACAACATATAGAAGTGGTAACACGTTGCATCCCTTGACTCCGGGTACTTCCTGTGTACAAAGACTCAAGTCTGGAGAACATGCCGTGTAAAAACGTATATACACAACATGTAGTAAAGATCACAAGTTGTGTCTAATTATCTGAGATCTGCTCCATGTATGCTGGCCATGTGCCTGTACATGGATTCAACCAGTGTGTCCCAGACCGTGTACCGGTACACGGGGTAGCTGGTGTATCCAGCCATGTATAGCTGTGTAGTGGAGTACATGCCTCGTACTCCACACCATGTTTATGTATCTTCCGAGATACACACTGAGTCCACATAAGGACTCGCACAATGTGTTAGTGATTCTCATCGCCTGAAACTCCAGCCGCCATTGGGTGGGGCCCACACACCGTGTCTCCTCGAGAGCACGCTATGTTCTTCACTGTGTGCAATGTAGAAACCCTAGCCCCCGCCAGTCCGGTCCCACATGATATGTTCATCAGAGAACACGCCGTGTTCTTCAGAATTTTCTAGAATCGCGATCCTCTATCACCATGCCTCAGGTGATTCTCCAATATTCAATCCGGTGATCTGTTTTCCACAAAACTCAAGATCCAAGGTCTCCTACCATTCCATCGACATTTTAGGAGGTTTCAAGCATTCGATCAACCCCGAAACCTCATTTCGATCCACCTTCATGAAGAACGGTCAAAGAACAATTTCTCCCGATCCGAGCCGATTCATCGTTTACCATTATTGTCTCACCTCCACTAAGTCGTCATAATGTTCGATCTACGATTTGGGATCATTTCATTGTGAAACGGGTTCGAAATGATCTGTTGTTTGTCACCTCGTGAAGAATGTGGAAAATGAGGGAAAAGGGGGAAGAGATCCAATAAGCAAAGGAGGAACACACCTCCACATTCATTCATAACGACGTCGATTCACTACTATTAGAAGTATTAAATAGGGAGAATCAAAAACAATATTCCAACAATCATTGTAAAATCAAATCCCAAATCAAACCCCCCAAAGGAATGGAATTTAACACCCTCTCAAAAGAATGCACAATCTACGAATCAACCTTTTTGTGGGTTGATCCACATTTATCATTAAATACAAGAACGAGGAAGAGAAGAATCAAAATAAAAACCCCTAATTCGATCATTGGTGAAGAGGGAGGTCGGTCATCGGTTGGAATTCGATCTCGCTATGCAATGATCCATGCGTCATTTTTCACCAACGCTCATCAAGAATTCTCCAAGGGTATATCCTCTCCAAAGATCTAGAGGATTTTAGGGAGTTTTCTAGGGTTATGATCCCAAACCTGAGCTCCAAATTATTTAAAACAAAATAAGCCTCGCTGCATTATGATTTTTTTTTTAAAATTAAATAAATTATTAATTTATTTTATTTTCGTTAAAACAGCCAAAATATAACTCCTGCAGCTGACCCGTACCGATCGATGTTAGGACCCACCTAAGGTAAAGTTTCTACTCTGAACGCAATAGTGCCCTCAGATTTCTGATATGGTCACACATTTAAAAGTTATTTCACTTTTTTGGGAAAATCATTTGCGTGCGCCATTTATAGTTTAAAATCATTTTAAATATTTATTCCGGGCACCCCAGGTCTTGGAATAACACGCCGTCACAAAGCCTGGTCTCATAATAATTCTATATAATATTTAAAAATAATACACAGAAAGTTCGAGACATTACATTCTCCCCACCTTAGGGTTTTACATCCCTAAAAATCCAAAAAGGATACTTAAACAGATGTGGGTATTGTGCATGAATCTGAGGCTCCCGCTCCCACGTGCTCTCCTAAAGATTCCCGTAATTCCTCTAGACACACACCAAGGGAATCACCCACATATAAAGGATCCTCTCCTATCAATCCTCGATCTTCACTGCGTACTCTGCGAAGGTCTCTCCATCCTCGATGTCCAGCTCGCCCCATTCAATGATGTGCGATGTGTCATGCACGTACCTCCTCAGCTAGTACACGTGTAATACATCATGAACCCAATACAACTACGGTGGTAAAGCTAGACAGTACTCCACCTCACCAACTCTATGTAGTATCTAAAAAGGGCTGATGAAACTTAGAGACAACTTGTCGCCCCATCCAAATCTTCGCAACCCTCGTCAAGGTGAGACCTGAAGGAAGACATGGTATCCCTCCTCGAACTTGAGAGGTTTCTATCATCTTTCATCATAAGACTTCTGCCGGATCTGTGCAGTCTTCATCTTCTCTTGGATGATCTGCACCTTCTCAGTGGTAGCCCACACCAACTCTAGACCCATGAGTTCTAACTCTTCGAGGTCGGTCCAGCAAAGTGGTGACCGATAGGGTTTCCCATATAAAGCCTTGAACGGTGCCATGCCAATGGTGGAGTGGTAGCTATTATTTTAAACAAAATCCACCAATGGTAGGTAGTCCTCCCAACTATGACCAAAGTCCAAGATACAGGCCCACAACATATCTTCCATAACCTAAATGGTCCTATCCATCTGACCATTGGTCTGGGGATGGAACACCATGCACAAGCGTAGCTGAGTCCCAAAGACATAATGTAATCCCTTATATAACCAGTATGTGAAGCACACGTCTCGATTCGATACTATCATCAAAGGGACGCCATGGAGCCAAACTATCTCCTACACGTAGGGCGTCCTAATCTCTCTACAAAACTCTGCTCCCTGATAGCTAGGAAGTGGGATGACTTAGTGAGTTGGTCAACGATCACCCAGATGGAATTGTGTCCCATGGATGTTTGTGGTAAGCCCATCATAAAGTACATCAATACTCCATCCCACTTACACTCTGGCACTTCTAGGGGTGTGCTAACCCTGCTGGAACCTGGTGCTCAACCTTCACCTACTGGCATGTAAGGAATAGAGAAATGAACTCTACCACTACCTTCTTCATACCTGTCCACTAGAACTGATGCTAGAGGTCCTGGTACATTTTCGCCACTCCAGGATATACCACCAAGGGGGATGTAGGAGAACGCTCAGTCTGCGCTCCTCATCTGTTAGTAATTCATGAACCATGTGCTGGTCCACTGGTGGTGGTATAGTAGGTGCACCACCTAGAGGTAATGCATGGGGAACTGGTCCCTGTATCGAAGCCTCATCACTAAGGGGGTCATCCTCATGATCGATCTATTGAATCCTAGCGGGTATACATCACGGAGGAATCCTGTGAGGAAATAAGATGTACCATGGTCAACGAGTATATCTGGATAGATGATACAAAGGACATGGAAAACACAACCCATCCCTATATGATGAATGTATCATTCTTTTATTTCCCCGCAAATAGTTTTTTCATGTACTGAGTCGAAAATAAGATTATTAGAGTCCTGGTGCATGGATACGTTGGCCGCCTACACCAACATTGGAGTCTCTGGCCTAAAATCCAACCTCGAAACACTTAACACTATTCCACCAAACAAATCTCATAGACCATTGGTCCTAAGGTAGAACCGACCACCTCTAATACCACTCTTTCATGACCTGTCCCAGTGGGGCCCACGTCATGACTCCCCAAGCCCACCTCCAATAAGTCAGGGGCTGGTGACTAGTACCGAGTAGGCATATTACTAACATGAGAGACATTGCCTAAGTACATGTACACATACATACATCTCCAAGCCCTCAAATTCTAAAATGTAAAAAACCACTAATGAACAAAATACATGCATACAACTAAACCCAACCAACAGAATACAATAGAAGTAAAGTGCAGAAAGTAAACTTGTCCATAACACAATCCCACCAAAAACAAGAGTCTGCAAACTACAAATTCCAACCTGTAAGAAAAAATAGGTACTGGGACTGTTGCTCATAGCCATAGGAACACCTTAGCCTACAAGGGACTCAGAAATCTCATTCTGGTCCCGGTCCACCCTGGAATGCATCAAAAGGATGCTCGTTTTCACATGACACGACACATGCGGGAAAAGATTGTGTAGGGGTGAGTATAACAATACTCATTAGGGGACCCTGAAAACCACAAAGCAATACACAAAGTAAAGGTATAGTCAGCTCTACACAATATATGTCTACTGAACATATAGGAAGAGAAACACATCTAGATATACTCAAAACCCAAACCCATAGTCTACAACGACTGCATACCCACGCTAGGGGTTCAATTAGAAGATTACACAAAGCACTCATTTGAGAAAACACACTCCACGAGTATGATAGGTCTGATGACATCCATCTGAGAAGTACTATTCATCGGGAAAATCCATGAGAGAGATAGACGCACAGATAGATATGAAGAGAGAACATATAAACTCATTTTGAGAGAACACACTCTCGAGTGGGAAAGATCACAATACATAGATGAAGATCACTACCGGGGCATTGGCGAATACCATGACTCATCCAGATTCCACCTACTAAGTAGAGGATCGACATCCTATAGGATTGGTCATGTCGATACCTGACTCTACCTAGGGTCAAGAATGGATAAATGATCTCACTCTAGGCCTCTAAGAGGGATTCCCGACTCTATCTCGGAAAGTCTTACTGAAGGGATCATACTCCTATGGATGGAAATGATACCTGATCTTTAGGGGAATGAGAAAAGGGGCACTAAACCAAATGAAGCATGTACAAGGAATGGTGGACAGGAGTATCAAGCCATGTAGAAGGGAGTACATGACGTGTAGAAGTGGTAACACGCCGTGTCCCTTGACTCCGGGTACTGTCCGTGTACAATTGACTGAGTCTAGAGAACATGACATGTAAAAGCGTATATACATGGTGTGTAGTAATGATAACATGTTGTGTCTAATTATCCGGGGTCCGCTCTGTGTACGCTGTCCATTTGCTCGTACACGACTTTAACCCGTGTGTCCCATACCGTGTACCGGTACACATGGAACCCACGTATCCGACCACATCTGGCCGTGTGGTGTAGTACATACCGTGTACTCCACCCCGTGTCCGTGTATCTTCCAAGATACATGCTGTGTCCGCATAATGACCCACATGTCATGTGACGATGGTCACACGCCGTGTTAGTGCTTCCCATCGTCCGGAACTCCAACCGCTGTTGGGTGGGGCCCACACATTGTGTCTCCCCGAGAGCACACCGTTTTCTTCACTGTGTGCAGTGTGGAAACCCTAGCTACTGCTAGGCCAGTCCCACACAACGTGTTCATTGAAGAACACACTGTGTTCTTCAGAATTTTCCAAAATCGCGATCCTCCGCTGTCGTGCCTTAGGTGATGCTTCGATCTTTGATATGACGATTTGTTTGCCACGAAACTCAAGATCCATGGTTGCTCCACCATTCCATCGACGTTTCAGTAGGTTTCAGGCATTCAATCATCCCCAAAACCTCATTTCGATCTACCAGTGCGAAGAACGGTTGAAGTACAATTTCTCCCGATTTGAGTCGATTTGTCATCCACCATCGTCATCACACCTTCTCTAGGTCGTCTTAATGTTCAATATCCAATTTGGAATTGTTGCAT
Source organism: Viscum album (assembly GCA_963277665.1). NCBI lineage: Eukaryota > Viridiplantae > Streptophyta > Magnoliopsida > Santalales > Viscaceae > Viscum > Viscum album. The sequence continues at coordinate 2,015,067,407 of OY728165.1, forward strand.
TTCAAAAAGGGTTTGCAATGATCCTTTGTTCATCACCCCACAAAGAATGCAAAGAACATGGGAAAAAGGGGAAGAAATCCAATAAACAAAGAAGGAATTCACCTCTGCCGTTGTTCGTCATGGAATCGATTCGCTCCTATTAGAAGGATTAAACAGGGAGAATCAAAAACAATATTCCAATAATCATCATAAAATCAAATCTTGAATTAAAACCCCAAAAGGAATAGAATTTAACACCCTCCCCCAAGAACGCATGATCTGCAGATCAACTTGTTTGTGGGTTGATCCGCGTTCGTTGTTAAATCCAAGAACAGGGAAAAGAAGAATTTAAATAAAAACCCCTACCTCGATTGTTGACAAAGAGGTAGGTCGGTCATTGGTTGGGATTCAATCTCGCTGCGCAATGATCCATGTGTCGTCGTTTGCTGATACTCGTCAAGAATTCTCCAAGGGTGGCTCCTCTCCAAAGCTCCAGAGGATTCTAGGGAGTTTTCTAGGGTTATGAGTATAACCATGAGCTCCTACTTATTTAAAACCAAATAAGTGTCTCTATGTTATAGAAACATTGAATATAACATAAATTATTAATTTATTTTATTTCCGTTAAAACATTCAAAAACTAACCCCTACAGCTAACCCACACCGATCAATTTAGGCCCTGCATAAGGTAAAGTCGCTTCTCTGAACGCAATGGTGCCCTCATATTTTTGATCTGGGCACCCATTTAAAAGTTATTTCACTTTTTTGGGAAAACCATTTGCATGCACCATTTAGAGTTTAAAATTATTTCAATCATTTATTCCAGGCACCCTGGGCCTCAAAATCACACGTCGTTGCAAAGTCTGGTCTCATAATAATTCCATATAATATTTAAAAATAATACAAAAAAATTATGTGATATTAAATTCTCCCCATATTAGGGCTTTACGTCCCTGAAAATCCAAAACAAAAGGCTACTCAAATAGATGTGAGTACTGTGCATGAATCTGAGCCTCCCACTTCCACGTGCTCTCCTGAATATTCACATGCTACCACCTGACATGCACCAAGGGAATCACCTGCCTATGAAGGATCCTCTCTTATCGATCCTCAATTTCCATTAGGTACTCTATGAAGATCTCTCCATCCTCGATGTCCAGCTCTCCCCAGTTGACGACGTGCGATGGGTCATTCACATACCTCCTCAGCTGCGACACGTGGAATACATCATGCACTCGATGCAACTGCGGTGGTAGAGCTAGATGGTATGCCACTTACCCAACTCTATGAAGTATCTGAAAAGGTCCGATGAACCTCAGAGACAACTTACCGCCCCGGTAAAATCTCCACAACCCTCATTGAGTTGAGACCCGAAGGAAGACATGGTCTCCATCCTCAAACTCTAGAGGTCTCCTTCATCTGTCATCATAAGAATTCTCCCAACTCTGTGAATTCTTCATTTTCTCCTGGATGATCTGCACCTTCTCGATGGTAGGCTGCACCAACTCTGGACCCATGAGTGCTATCTATCCAGGGTTAATCTAGCAAAGTAGTGACCGGTGGGGTCACCCATATAAACCCTAAAACGGTTCCATGCCAATGGTGGAGTGGTTGATATTATTGTATGAAAACTCCAACAGTGGTAGGTGGTCCTCCCAACTACAACCAAAGTCCAAGATACAAAACCATAACATATCCTCTAGAACCTAAATGGTCCTCTCTATCTGACCATTGGTTTGGGGATGGAACGCCATGCTCAAGCGTAACTGAGTCCCAAAGGCCTCCTGTAATACCTTCTACAACTAGGATGTGAAGCGCACATCTCGATCTGAGACTACCGTCCAAGGGATTCCATGGAGCCAAACTATCTTCTACACGTAGAGGCATCCCAAGATCTCTACAGAACTCTGCTCCCTGATAGCCAAGAAGTGGGCCGACTTAGTGAGTCGGTCAACAATCACCCAGATGGAATCGTGTCCTTTGGATGTTCATGGTAATCCCATCACTAAGTCCATTTATACTCCATCCCACTTCCACTCTGGCACTTCCAAGGGGTGAGATAACCCTATTGGAACCTGGTTCTTAGCCTTCACCTGCTGGCACGTAAGGCATCAAGAAATAAACTCCAGCACTGCCTTCTTCATACCTATCCACCAGAACTGACGCCAGAGGTCCTGGTACATTTTTTCTACACTAGGATATACCGCCAAGGGGGATGTATGAGTGTGCTCAGTCTGCGCTCCTTGTCTACTAGTACTGCAGGTACCACGTACTGCTCCACTGGTAGTGGTATAGCAGGTGCACCACTTGGAGGTAACACATGGGGAACTGGTCCCTGTATCGAAGTCTCGTCACTGAGGGGGTCATCCTTACGATCGAGTAGTTGAATATTAGCGGGTATGCGTCGTAGAGGCATCCTATGAGGAAACAACATGTACCATTTCCAATGAGTATATATGGACAACTAACACAAAGGACATGGAAAACAAAACCCATACCTATATGATTCATGTACTTTTCTTTTATTTCCCCGCAACCAGTGTTTTCATGTTCCAAGTTAAAAAGCAGATTATCAGAGTCCTGGTGTTTGGATACGTCGGCTTCCCACACCAACACTAGAGTCTCTGGCTTGAAAGATGAGCTCAAAACACTTAACATTGTTTCCCTAAACAAATCTCATAGAACCTTGGTCCTAAGGTAGAACTGACCACCTCTAACACCACTCTGTCATGACTCGTCCCAGTGGGGCCTGCACCGTGACTCCCCAAGCTCGCCTCCAATAGTCTAGGGACTGGTGACTAGCACCAAGTAGGCATATTACTAACATGGGAGGCATTTCCTAAGTACCTGTACACATGCATGCATCTCCAATCCCAAAATGCTGAAATGTAAAAAAACCACTAAGGAACAAAATGCATGCATATGACTAAAACCAACCAACAGAGTACAGCGTAAGTAAATTTCAGAAAGTAAGCTGGTCTAGAATACAATACCACCAAAAACAAGAGTCTAAAAACTAAGAATCCCAACCTATAAGAAAAAATAGGTACTGAGACTACTGCTCATAGATGTAGGAACACCTCGGCCTATAAGGGACTCAGAAAGATCAGTCCGGTCTTGGTCCACCCTGGACTCCGTCAAAAGGACACTCGTCTACACAAGACATGACACATGCAGGCAAAGCTCGTGCAGGGGTGAGTATAAAAATACTCAATAGGGGACCTTGAAAACCACAAAGGAATACACAAGATAAAGGTACAATCAACTTCACACAGTATATGTCTACTGAACATATAGCAAGAGAAATACAACTAGATATAATCGAAACCCAGACCCATAGTCTACAACGACCACATACCCATGCTAGGGGTTCAGTTTGAAGATTCCACAAAGCACTCGTCTGATAGAACTCACTCCATGAGTCTGATAGCTCTGATGATGTCTGTCCAAGAAGTATTGTTCATCGGGAAAAGCTATGAGAGAGATAGATGCACTGATAGATCTTAAAGGAGAACATACTCCTAAGTAGGGAAAGATAATGATACACGGATGAGGATAAATGCCAGGGACTTGGAAGATACCACAACTCATCCAGATTCCACCTGCTAAGTAGAGGATCGACGTCCTATAGGATTGGTCACGTCGATACCTGACTCTACCTAGGGTCAGGAATGGATATAGGATCTCACTTCGGGCCTCTCAGAGGGATAACTGACTCTATCTCATAAAATCCTGTTGAAGGAATCATACTCTTGTGGATAGAAACGATACCTAACCTTCAGGGGAACAAGAGGATAAATCCATGTATAAGGGAGTAAATTGCGTGTATAAGTGGTATCACTCCATGTCCATTGACTTCGGGTACTGACCGTGTACAATGACCTAACCCAAACAAAACCTATCCAAGGAATGGTAGACAAGAGGATAAATCCATGTATAAGGGAGTAAATTGCGTGTATAAGTGGTATCACTCCATGTCCATTGACTTCGGGTACTGACCGTGTACAATGACCTGAGTTTGGAGAACATTCCGTGTAAAAACATATATACACAGCGTGTAGTAAAGAGCACATGATGTGTCTAATTATCTGAGGTCTGATCCATGTACGCTTTCCATGTGTCCATACATGACTTCAACCCATGTGTTCCAGACCATGTACCAGTACACGAGGTAGCCTGCATATTCAACTATGTCTGACCATGTGGTGGAGCACATGCTGTGTACTCCACCATGTGTCTGTGTATCTTCCGAGATACATTCTGAGTCTGTGTAAGGACCCACACATCGTGTGACGATGGTCACATGCCAAGTTAGTGATTCCCGTCGCCCGGAACTCCATCCGCTACTGGGTGGGGCCCACACACCATGTCTTCCTGGGAGCACGCCATGTTCTTCACCAAGTGCAGTGTAGAAACCCTAGCCACTTACAGGATAGTCCCACATGGTGTGTTCATTAGAGAACACATTGTGTTCTTTAGAATTTTCCATAATCGTGATCCTCTACCACCGCGCAACAGGTGATACTCCAATATTCGATCCGGTGATCCGTTTTCCACGAAACTCAAGATCCAAGGTCACCTGCCATGCCATTGACTTTTTGGGAGGTTTCAGGCCTTAAATCATCCCCAAAACCTCATTTTGATCCACCCGTGCGAAGAACGGTCGAAGAACAATTTCTCTCGATTCGAGCCGATTCATCGTCCGCTATCGTCGTCGCACATCTACTAGGTCGTCACGATTTTCGATCTATGATTTGGGATCGTTGCATTGTGAAACAGGTTCAAAATGATCCGTTGTTCATCACCCCACAAAGAATGAAAAGAATGTGGAGAAAAGGGGGAAGAAATTCAATAAACAAAGGAGGAACACACCTCCGCCGTTCTTCATCATGGCATCGATTCACCCCCGTTAGAAGGATTAAACAGGGTGAATCAAAAGAAATATTCCAACAATCATTATAAAATCAAATACTGAATCAAAACCCCCAAATTAATGAAATTTAACACCCTCTCGTAAGAATGCATGATCCGCAGATCAACCTGTTCGTGGGTTGATCCGCGTTCTTCATTAAATCCAATAACGGGGAAATGTTGAATCATAATAACAATCCCTACCTTGATCATCAACGAAGAGGGAGGTCAGTCATCAGTCGAGATTCAATATTGCTACGCAATGATCCATGCGTTATCGTTCGCCGTCACTCATCAAGAATTCTCCAAGGGCGGCTCCTCTCCAAAGATCCAGAGGATTCTATGGAGTTTTCTAGGGTTATAAGCCTAACCTTAGGCTCCTGCTTATTTAAAACAAAATAAGTGTCATTGTGTTATGGAAATGTTTAAAAAAAAATTAATAATTTATTTTATTTCCATTAAAACATCCAAAAACTGACTCCTGCAGCTGACCCGCATCGGTCTATGTTAGGCCCCTCCTAAGGTAAAGTTGCTGATTTGATCACAATGGTGCCCTCAGATTTTTGATCCAGGAACCCATTTAAAAGTTATTTAACTTTTTCAGGAAAACTGTTCATGCAAAAAATTTAGAGTTTAAAATTATTTCAAAAATTTATTCTAGGCACCTCGGGCCTCGGAATCACACGCCGTCGTAAAGCCTGGTCTCGTAATAATTCCATATGATATTTAAAATTAATACATAGAAAGTCTGAAACATTACATACATATAGTTAGATTTTCATTTTAATTGGTTTTAAAGTGTAATTGGATTATGTTTTTATCATTTAATCCAATTTTGGTCATTGGAAGTAATTTTACTTTGAAATGGAACATAAATACATGTCAATCTTTTGATAGTTTTTACTTCTTAAAAACCTACTTTTTGGTTTTGACAACGGGAATTAATTTCTACCAATTCTGTGTTTGGAATATGAAAAAATGGATTCCATATTTGGAGTTAGAAGTTCCAAATTGTGTAAATATTTACCTTTTATTTTTTAAGATTATGAATAGTAACTTCAGTAATTATTTTAATTTACCATGGTCAAAGGGTAAATCAAGTAAATAAGGGTAAAAAATAATATTATAATAATATAAAACTACCCTAAAACATGTCCTAATCCTATTGGATGATATATGGACGACCATGAGAAACCTTAGGTCGATTTTAGGACCCCATGGAGCCACTTGGGTGTGATAATGACCTTTTATAATGTTTAATTTAAAGAAAAGGGAAATCTAATATAAATATGTATCTCCTAACTAAAATAATTTTAATTTGCTTTATATAAATGATATATTAGACTATAAATAGTCATTAGAAATATAAAAGTATTTACTAAATCATGGTATTTTATTTATAATTTTTAGACATTAAATAAATAAATTTATTCATGACACAATGATGATACAATGATTACTTATTAATGAAATATTAAAATAAATGATATTAAAATAAATGTAATTTGAAAATTTTTATTATATCCACGAATTTTATGGATGATTAAGACATATTATATTTGATTTAATTCATTTGGTTTTAAGGAATCAATTTGTTATGACTTTAACAAAAATTAATTACTAAATAGTGTCAAAAGGGACATAAATTAATTTTTAAAACAAACACTATTTTATTAAATGTTATAATAGTCATAAAAATATAAGATTCATAAAACCGACTTATATAGTGTTAAAAATTTCATTAAAGATCCACTTGATGTTATCTTGACATTTTATAGTAACTATATTAACCATATAGTATACAAATACATGAAGACATGTAAAGAGTTAACTTATTTAACTGTGGGTTAAATAAAAAGGATATGGTTATATTCATGAGATAAACTCGTCTAAAACCTATTGTTTGAGAGTATTTCGACCCAAATTCATCTTATACTTGAAATAAATCACTTTTAAGACATTATAAACAAAATTATAATTTATAATAAATTAATATTTCCAGACTTCCCTAAAGTGTCCCTCACCTCTCATATAAAAGGGAACTTATCTTTCTCTTTTATTCACACCCCAAATCTCTTTGGCTTAGAAAAACCATACCCAAATCTCCTCCAAAATTACCTAAATTAATCCTAGAGGCTACCCTTTGGGAATAAAACTAACTTAAGGAGTCCTTTTATGCAAATCAAAAGGAGACACCCGAAGAAGAGGTAATCATTTCATCCCTTCTTTCAAAGTTCTTTTATTCTTCTACTTCCTCTTCCTAAGTTGTTACCATATTAAAATAATAAATCCATAATATAATATATTCTGATATGTTTTTATGATTATGGGATAACCATATTCCTCCTTTTACCCATCCTATAAAAAACAATATCACCATGCGTGCGTACGTATGACTTACCGTCTCCACGCCGTGGTGTAAACTATTTTTCATCTATACTTTATTTCAATGGGTATAATGATGAATATAAATGAATTAAATAATAAATATAACATTATATTATTTATTTAAAATTTATATTCCATTATATTCCATACCATTTAACCATTAAGGAAATGATACCGTCAATTGTGCGTACATACGACTTACCGTCTCCACAACACGATGAGACTCATCTTCCATGTTCACTATCCAAGAATTATTATAAAAAAATATATATTATGAATAATTATGAAATATATGACATAATAAGGATATTTTAATAATATATATATATATATCTGTTTGTGTGTGTGTGTCATTCACTTACTTTCATTCAATACGATAAGAAAATGGAAACAACGTTCATGCGTACGTACGACCTACCGTCTCCATGAATGGTGTATTCCATTTCATATATATATATATATATTATATATTTATATTATTAATATATATGATATAAAAATAATATTATAAATTTTGGAATTAATTAAATCATGATCTAAGTAATATGATCAAGAATAACAAGTCAAAACATGTATGATAAACAAAGCGATTATTACCCAAAATGTTGCATTAACTTGGAATTGTTAATAAACAAGTAATATAAAGTCATAAAATAATTATATATGATATCATAAATATTATTATTATATAAGTTAATAATATGTTTAAAAACATTATATAGGAGTTTTAGACACGTACGGAGAGTATCAGACCTAAGGTAAATGTTAATTTCAAAATCTCATTATTTTCCGAGATTGTTTATGCATAAGTGTTTACTGGGACATATTTATCATTCATGTACATGTTTCTTAAAAATGTTTTCAAAAGTAATATTTTTAAGGTTTTATGTAAGGGACAATTTAACTAAAACATCATTATAAATGTTTTAAATATTTATACTTCTAAACCTTTCTTATTAATGTCCATATTTTCAAAATGGTTTTAACGTTTTATTTATATGGACATAAATGTTTTAAAATGATAATTCCTTTCAAAATTTTCAAAGTGGTATCGGTCAATTTTATTTAAAAAATATCTTTTAAATGTCTTATTTTATAAATTTTTCAACTTTTAATGTTTTCAAAGTAAAAAGAGATATTTCTCTAAAATAGTTTTAATGATTTTATTATAATATTTTCATCCATGTCAACATCCTTTGTTGGATTTAATGCTTAATTGAGATTAATTTATTATGATACAATATTCCATATTGTATTGAAGGGTTTATGATATATTTGATTATGGATGTACTATTTTAACACCATTCATGGTTTATATTTAAAGTGTTAACATTTCATATGATAGTTTTAAATATTAATGTTTATGTTATGTTTCAACCTTTTCATATGAGAAATGAATTAGACTTAGTAAGTGACAGGCAGGGCCCGCTATAGCCCCTCAATTCATCGGTAGGTCTCATGAGACAAACTAGTGTCTTAGCACAATGACTTGATAGAATATTTGTGTATGGTCTTGGTACGAGGCCTTGATGTAGTGGTTAAGATGTCTGGAATCATGCATTCCCTCATTATGAGATTAGTTATTGATTTTACATGTGATTATTCGACTAGTAGAATATCCATGTGAATGGTTAAATGGAATTATTTGATTTATTCTTTCCATATTATACTGAATATAATGTTTTAAAAGGATTGTGTTTTATTTTTGTACCTTGACTTAAAATTTTATGCTTATTTTTGATAGCTTCCACTATATTGTTTATCCTTACTAAGCATCTGAGCTCACCCCTTTCTTATGTTTTATTTTCCCAAGTTGCCAAGAAGTGTTTTATGATTGACATGCAGGGTTAAGCTAGGGTAATAATGTCGTTCTCAAAGGATTATCTATATTGTGTTTTATATTATAAATTATAATGTAAAGTTCATGTATGTAATCTATTTTCCAAGAATGCTAAACTGATCGGTTCTTTGGGACATGAATCCTTGTATCATGCTAATGTATTAAAATAATTCACTAGCTCAGAGTTTTTGGGGTCGGGGCATTATAGTTGGTATCGGATAAAGTTTAGAAAAAACCTTGGAAATAGATTTAGAAAACGTAGATTAGGTATCATAACCCTAAGATAGACTTTGAGGATAAGTATATAAGAACCCTCTATAAATTTGGTAACGATTATAGATAACCTGGGATTACACCTAAGATGTTATATATTGAAAGTACATTCCCTTGATTATGTGGTTTTCTTCAATGAGATGTGTTTCTCACCCTATGATTTCTGGTTTTAGTTAATGGAGGAAACTAGAAGGAATTGTATTAACATTGAGTTTGATGGAAAATATGGCGATTTTGAGCAACAAAATTAGATAATAACTAAAGAGAAAGATATTGTGATTACGTTGAATCAGTTATCACAATATATGATTAACAATGTGATCTTTGATGACTTTCCTAACACATTGTGTAAGATGAAGATGAATGTTTATAAATGTTCAAATTTTAAGAAGTATATAGGAAAGAAGATTTGGATTCCTACATGTCAAGAGGAAGGGAAGAATAATCTTAAGGAATACCTCAAATGGAGGGGAATATGTTATCTCTGCGGAAAAAAGGGTCATAGAGTGATCAATTATTATGGAGTTCAATGTAACATCTGTGCAAATCATGGGCATTACCCAAATCAATGCCTAGACATAAGAATATACTTCTAAACCAAGGAAGGACCTATTACATTCCAACCATTAAATTGGAAATATTGAAGTATTTATGTATTTTGATCCAAGAATTATGAATAGTGAATTATATAAGGAGTATTCAGTTTATTTTTTTCATTGAGGATTTTCAAGAATATGTTGAATACTTATAATGGACAAGAAAATTGATTTAAGGGTAAGATTATATTTGGAGAACATATGATTAAGGTAAATATAACCCTTAATATATTCCTTATGTTAAGATAATGATGTTTGTATAAAGATATGTTGGATTTGAATAAATAAATTGGATGATGATAGTTTCTTGAGAACTAATTATGGATTTTTCGACAAGAGGGTTATGCTATCATGGATGAAGTATAAAATTTTTTTGGACTTAAGGAATAATACACTATGTTTTGGAATAAGAAAACATGCATGTTTTCAATAAGGATATATGATAATTCAGGTTGTTTCCATGACTCAAGAGAATACATGATGAAGGTGTTCACATGTTTAGAATATGACAACCAAGAACTTCCCTATGAGATATGGGAGATAAATTCTAATCTTATTTGGTTCACTTCTTTCTAAATTTTTAGATTTTTAGTTTTTGGAAGGATTGTAAGGTTATCCATTTATGGATAATATAAGTTATACTCCGATTGAAGTTTGTTATATTAATGTATTATCTCACTATATGTGGACTTATGGATATGTGGAAACCTGTTCTAACCTTTTTTTTTTGAGAAATATGTAATGGCCTATAATTCTATTTATGGATCTCATGACCTTACAACACTTTAGGAATGAAAAATTCAACTTCATTTCTTTGAATAAGAGATGAAGTGGAAATTGTTCAAGGCATGAACAACGGCGAGATTGTACTAAAATAAAGTAAGTATTTCTTTTCATGTTGTTAAACTTTAGGGAAAATATCTTGAAACCCAAAAATGTTTTCCTAGTATATTCTTTTGTGATGAATCAAATGGCCCCTTGGATCATCACAGATTTATACCTTTATGGCTGTTAACCTTTTTTTAATCACGTTCTCTATCGCTCTCCATCAAAACATGGTTGTTAGTTTTTTCTTCCATATCCATATTTTTCTACATGGAATCCTAGTATATGTTATCTTATGTAACCTTTTAACTTTCCTTTCTCTATTTTAAAGTGTAAGTTTTATAAACCAATTTTTCCAATGTGGGATTGAAATAAAGGGATTTTGAATAATCAAACCTTATTTACCGAACCCAAAATTAAAAATTGAAAGGAAACAATTTATTTAAGGAGGGGATAATGTAACACCCCAAGATTCCATGGTATGTTTTTTTAAATAAATTCAATATCTTGTGTTGTACACTACACCAAGATAATCTCGCACTACACACAACACCGTCTTAACTTGTGTTACACGCAACACCGAGTTCGAGCACACCCTGACCTATCAAACTAGCCATTTAAAAAGAAGTTATGAATAGTATTAACCACATTTTGAAATATATATATATCCCGTATAATTTTAACATTCATCTTATTTTTTTCTTATATATAATATAAGGATGAATTTAATTTTTCAGATAAAAGAAGTATTTTTCAAAAAATGCAGTTTTTTCGCCTTTTCATGGAAAACCCTTTTTAAATCTAATATTTGACACTTTTATATATCCAATTTTAAAAATTAAATTATTATTTAGAACTGGGACATAAAAATTTAGTTTGGATAAATTTTTGGTATTTTTCTGATAAAATCCATTTTTTAATGAATAGTGGGAAATACTATATTTTAATTCAAAACCGTCTTTTCCTCTAATTTATCTATATAGTTAGATTGTCATTTTAATTGGTTTTAAAGTGTAATTGTATTATGTTTTTATTATTTAATCTAATTTTTGTCCTTGGATGTAATTTTACATTTAAATTGGATTTAAACACATGTCAATCTTTTAATAGTTTTTACTTCTTAAAAACCAGCTTTCTGGTTTTGATAAGGATAATTAATTTTAAATCAATTTCTGTAAATTATATTTTTGGAATTTTAAAAAATGGATTCCATATTTGGAATCATAAGTTCCAAATTGTATAAATAGGTACCTTTTATTTTTGGACATTATGAATAGTAACTTCAGTAATTATTTTAATTTACCATGTTTAAAGGGTAAATCAGGTAAATAAGGGTAAAAAAATAATATTATAATAATATAAAACTACCCTAACAGGTTTCATAATACTATTTTATGATATATTTATGACTATTATAATCCTTAGGTAGATTTTAGGACCCCATGGAGCCACTTGGGTGTGATGATGACCTTTTTTAATGTTTAATTTAAAGAAAAGGGAAATATAACATAATAGGTATCTCCTAACTAAAACAATTTTGATTTTGTTTATATAAATGATCTATTATACTATAAATAATCATTATAAATATAAAAATATTTAATTCATCATGGTATTTTATTTATAATTTTTTGACATTAAATAAATAAATTTATTTATGACACAATGATGATGCAGTGATTACTTATTAATGAAATATTCAAATAAATGATATTAAAATAAATTTAATTTTAACATTTTGAGGCCATCTACTAATTTTATGGATTATCATGACATATTATATTTTATTTAATTCATTTTGTTCAAATTAATCAAGTTTTTACGACTTTAACAAAAATCAATTAATAAATAGTGAAAAATGGACATAAATGAATTAAAAAACACTATTTTATTAAATGTTATAATAGTCATAAAAATATAAGATTCATCCAACTGACTTATATAGTGTTAAAAATGTCATTAATGATTCACTTTAGATTATATTGACATTTTATATTAACTATATTAACCATATAGTATACAAATACAAGAAGACATGGTAAGCGTTAACTTATTTAACTAAGGGTTAAAGCCAAAAGATAAGGTTATATTCATAAGATAAACTTGTATAAAACCAATTTGTTGAGATGATTTAGACCCATACTAATCTTATCCTATAAATAAATCACTTTTTATCCATTATAAACTGAAAATAAATTTATAATAAATTAATATTTCAATAATTTCCTAAAGTGTCCCTCACCTCTTCTATAAAAGGACACTTCTCCTTCTCTTTTATTCACACCTCCAAAGCCCTTTAGCTCAGCCAAAACCTGAAAAAACATATTCCCAACTTACCTAAATTCATCATAGAGTCCACTATTTTAGCAGAAAACTAACTTAATGAGTCCTTTTGTGCAAATAAATAGGAGACACCCGAAGAAGAGGTAATAATTTCATCCCTTCTTTCAAAGTTATTTTCTTACTATATTTACTCTTCCTAAGTTGTTACCATACTAAAATAATAACTCAAACATATAATATATTCTAAGATTTTTTAATTATTATGGTACAACCATATTACTCCTTTTTCCCATCCTATTAAAAACAATATCACCATGCTTGCGTACGTACGACTTACTATCTCCACGCCGTGCTGTAAACTGTTTTTCATCTATACTTTATTTTGATGGGTATAATGATGAATATAAATGAATTAAATAATAAATATAACATGATATTATTTCTGAAAAATTCATATTCTATCCGGTTCCATACCATTTAACCATTAAGGAAATTATATCGTCGCTTGTGCGTACGTACGACTTACCATCTCCACGACGCAATGAAACTCATCTTCCACGTTCACCATCCAAGAATGATTATAAATATATATATATATATATATATTATGAATAATTATGAAATATATGACATAATAAGGTTATTTTAATAATATATATATATATATGTGTTTGTGTGTGTTTGTGTATACATATATGTCATTCACTTAGTTCCATTCAATACGATAAGAAAACGAAAACAACGTTCATGCGTACATACGACCCACCGTCTCCATGAATGATGTATTCCATTTCATATATCTATATATTATATATATTTATATTATGAATATATATGATATATAAATTATATTATACATTTTGTAAGTAAGTAAATCACGATCTAAGTAATATGATCAAGAATAACAAGTCAAAACACGTATGATAAACAAAGTGATTATTACCCGAAATGTTGCACTAGCTTGGAATTATTAATAAATAGGTAATATAAAGTCATAAAATAACCATATATGATATCATAAATATTATTATGATTCTTATATAAGTTAATAATATGTTTAAAAACATTATATAGGAGTTTCAGACACGTACAAAGAGTATCAGACCTAAGGTAAAGGTTAATTTTGAAATCTCATTATTATCTGAGATTGTTTATGCATAAGTGTTTACTAGGACATATTTATCATTCATGTCCGTGTTTCTTAGTTTTTTTTAAAAAGGAATATTTTTAAGGTTTTATTTAAGGGACTCTTTAACTAAAACATCATTATAAATGTTTTAAGGATTTATACTTCTAAACCATTCTCATTAATGTCCATGTTTTCAAAATGGTTTTAACGATTTATTTATATAGAAATAAATGTTTTAAAATGTAAATTTATTTCGAAAGTTTCAAAGTGGTATGGGTTACTTTGATTAAAAAAATGTCTTTTAAATGTCTTCTTTTATAAATTGTGCTACTTTTAATATTTTCAAAGTAAAAAGGGATATTTCTCTAAAAGAGTTTTAATGATTTTATTAGAATATTTTCATCTATGTCAACATAATTTGTTGGATTTCATGATTAATTGATATTGATTTATTATTATAGAATCTTATATATTTTATTGAAGGGTTTATGATATGTTTGATTGTGGATGTGCTATTTTAATACCATTCATGGTTTATGGTTAAAGTATTAACATTTCATATGCTAGTTTTAAATACTAATGTTTATGTTATGTTTCAACCTTTTCATACAAGGAATGCATTGGACTTAGTAAGTGATGGGCGGGGCCTAATATAGCCCCTCGATGCATCAGTTGGTATCATGATACAAATTAGTGTCTTGGTACAAGGAATTGAAAGAATATTTGTGTATGGTCTTAACACGAGGCTTTGATGTAGTGGTTAATATGTATGTAATTATGCATTCCCTCATTGTGATATTAGTTATTGATTTTACATGTGATTATCCAACTAGTAAAATATCCACGTGAATGGTTAAATGAAATTATTTGATTTATTATTTCCATACTATGCTTAAGATAATGTTTTAAAAGACTTGTGTTTTAGTTTTGTACCTTTTCCTTAAAATTTTATGCTTATTTTTGATATATTCCTCTATATTGTTTATCCTTACTGAGCATCTGATCTCACCCCTTTCTTATATTTTATTTTCCCAGGATGCCAAGAAGTGTTTTATGATTGATATGCAAGGTTAATCTAGGGGAATAATAGATTTATCAAAGGATTATCTATACTATTTTTTATGTTAGAAATTATAATGTAAAGTTCATGTATGTAATCTATTTTCCAAGTCTGCTAAACTGATCAGTCCTTCGGGACATGAATACTTATATCATTCCAATGTATTAAAATAATTCACCGGCTCTAGGCTTCTGGGATCAGTGCGTTATAGTTGGTATCAGAGGAATTTTATCAACAACCTTGGAAATAGATTTAGAAAACTTAGATTAGGGATCATAACCCTAAGATATAATTTGAGGATAAGTATAGAAGAACCCCCTATAATTTTGGTAATGATCATGGATAACCTAGGATTAAACCTAATATTTTATATATTGAAAGTAACTTCCCTTGATCATGTGGTTTTTTCAATGATATGTGTTTCTCACCCTATGCTTTCTGATTTTAGTTAATGGAGGAAATCAGAAGGAATTAGATTAACATTGAGTTTGATGGAAAATATAGTGATTTTGAGCAACAAAATTGGATAATTACTGGATAGAAAGAAATTGTGATTATGTCGAATCAATTATCACAATATATGATTAACAATGTGATATTTGATGACTTTACCAACACATTGCGTAAGAGGAATATGAAGGTTTATAAATTTTTAAATTTTAATAAGCATAAAGGAAAGAAGATTTGGATTCCTACATGTCAAGACACTATTGGAATTTAGTCTTTTCCCAACGGCAGTATACCAACGGTTTGCTTAAACCGTTGGTATAGTGAGCCTTTGCCAACGGTTTAAGAAAACCGTTGGCAAAGAGAATTTTGGTGGACCCTTTCCCAACGGTTCACTGAAACCGTTGGGAAAGGGTGCTAAAATCACACATTTCCCAACGGTTCAGTGGAACCGTTGGAAAAAACTCACACCTTTCCCAACGGTTCACTGGAACCGTTGGGAAAGGGGTGCTAAACTCACACATTTCCCAACGGTTCCAGTGAATCGTTGGGAAATGTGTGCCTTTGCCAACGGTTTTTATAAACCGTTGGCAAAGGTTTCCCCTAAATTGCAGATCCCGATCTCCTCTCCCCATCCGGACAGAGTCCCTAATCTATTCGCTCTGGTGCTCTCGCGAACCACCATCCGACTCCACTGCTCTCGAGAATCCGAACACCAGCACCCCCCATCCCAATAGGTACACCCCCATATGAATAGGTAAAATTTGATCTCAACCATATTGTTTGTAGTTGTTTTAATGAATAGATTTTTTTCCAGGTGTTGGTGGTTTAATTGATTATTGAAATTAATATCTAAATAGGATATTGTTTGTGTTTGTGAAGACTTCTTTAATGTCTTTGTATTCTATGTTTGGAAGGAGAGTGTTCAAAACATGTAAATCAGAGTTGGGACGTTTACATGTTTTGGATAATGGATTGTGGGAATTATGGATTGTGTTCAAACCAATTTGATATGTTTTGGATAATGGATTGTGGGGGTAGGGGGTGTCCACGGGGGTGGGTGGGTTGTCCACGGGGGTGGGCGGGGGTGTCCACGGGGGTGGGAAAGGCTGTCCACAGGGTGGGCGGTGCTGTCTAGGGGGTGTGGGCTGTCCTGGGGGTTTGGGTGGGGTGTCCTGGTGGGGGAGGGGTGTGTGGGGTGTCCAGGGGGAGGTGGTATGTCTAGGTGGTGGTGGTGGGGTTGCAGGGGAGGGGGGTGTGGGCTATTTGGGAGGGTGGGGCTATCCAGGGGGGGTACGGGGGTGTCCAGGGGGGTACGGGGGTGGGCGGGTTGTCCACAAGGGTGGATGGGCTGTCCACGGGGGTGGACGGGCTGTCAAGGAGGGGTGGGCGGGCTGTCCAGGGGGGGGTGGGTGGGATGGCCACGGGGGGTAGGGGTGTCTAGGGGGGTGGGAGGGCTATCCAAGGGGGTGGGGGGGGGGGGCTGTCCATAGGGAGAAGGGGTGTCAAGGGGGGTGGGTGGGCTGTCCACGGGGGTAGTTGGGCTGTCTAGGGGGTAGGGGGTGTCCACGGGGGTGGGCGGGGCTGTCCAGGGGGTGTGGGCTGTCCTGGGGGTCTGGGTGGGGTGTCCTGGTGGGGGAGGGGTGTGTGGGGTGTCCAGGTGGGGTGGTATGTCTAGGTGGTGGTGGTGGGGTTGCAGGGAAGGGGGGTGTGGGCTGTTTGGGAGGGTGGGCGGGGCTATCCAGGGGGGGTACGGGGGTGGGCGGGCTGTCCACAAGGGTGGACGGGCTGTCCACGGGGGTGGCCGGGCTGTCAAGGAGGCGTGGGCGGGCTGTCCAGGGGGGTGGGTGGGCTGGCCACAGGGGGTAGGGGTGTCCAGGGGGGTGGGCGGGCTATCCAAGGGGGTGGGGGGCTGTCCATAGGGAGAAGGGGTGTCGAGGGGGGTGGGTGGGCTGTCCACGGGGGTGGTTGGGCTGTCTAGGGGGTAGGGGGCGTCCACGGGGGTGGGTGGGTTGTCCACGGGGGTGGGCGGGGCTGTCCACGGGGGTGGGAAAGGCTGTCCACGGGGGTGGGCGGGGCTGTCCAGGGGGTGTGGGCTGTCTTGGGGGTCTGGGTGGGATGTCCTGGTGGGGGAGGGGTGTGTGGGGTGTCCAGGGGGGTTGGTATGTCTAAGTGGTGGTGGTGGGGTTGCAGGGGAGGGGAGTGTGGGCTGTTTGGGAGGGTGGGCGGGGCTATCCCGGGGGGGTACGGGCTGTCCAGGGGGGGTGGGTAGGCTGGCCACAGGGGGTGGCCGTGCTCTCGCGAACCCCCCGTCCGAACATCATCGACCCCCGTGGACAACCCACCTTTTATCCCAAATTCCATAGATTTATACATTATTTTATTATATTATGTCTCAAATTATCTAAAATATGTGTTTGATGTTCTTCACGTGACCTATCATAATTCCTTCTCATAATCTATAGTGATCATGGGAAGATCCCATGCATGATTCATGATCACTCAAATTATTCTGCAGATCATACATAATGGAAGCCTTACAGGATGTGAGATGATTATATCTATGAAATCTACTCAGGTACCTAGTGAGGAAGTGCATATTAATTCAAAAAGGTAAATCGCATATGAGGATACCCTACTAATATGGTTATGGGATGAGGCATGCTCTGATGTGATAACACATTAAGTTCTTGTTGGTTTTACATTTTTTCAATAACACATTAGTATGTTTTTTTCACATGTGTAGTTGATACCATGATTATTTTCTTCCTTTATCGTTTACTTAAATGTATTTTCTATTAAAGTTCAATCCTATTGAATTGTTTATGACAAAATGACTTATATGAATTCTTTTTACAGAATGGACAGAAGTTGGATGTATGAAACCGATCGTATCTCAAGCGATTTTCAAAACAATTTGGAGAGCTTTATAGATTTTGAATTTCACAATGCTTCAGATAGTGGTCGCATACACTGCCCATGTTCCAATTGTGTTGGTAGACCTTGGTTGAGTTGTGAAGAAGTCAGCTACCACATAACCAAAAATGGTTTTCAAGCAAACTACTTTGTGTGGTATCACAATGGGGAGAAAATGAAATCTCAAATTGGTGATGATCGAAATGAAAGGACTGGAATGGAGAATTTGTTAGATGATCGGTTTCCGTTTATTCGTCATCATGAAAAAGAAAGGATTTCGACTCAAGAAGACGTCGATATGAGGACAACTGATGCATCTAGTGAAAATGATGATATTGATAGGGTGAAAAAATTTAATGATGCTGCCACGACTCCAGTATATCGACAATGCGATAAAATGAAAAAGCTGGAAATTTTAATCCGATTGTTTCATGGAAAAACTATGTATGGGATTTCTAATACAACAATCGATTACATTCTTACCCTCTTGAAGGATTTACTTCCAGATGATGCAGATATTCCCTCAAACCACTATATGGCATGGAAGTTAGTTGAAGAACTTGGATTTTCCAGAAACAAAATTCATGCTTGCCCGAAAGATTGCAGTTTATTCTGGGAAGAAACCGCTGAACGAAATGAATGTATAAAATGTGGCACATCCCGCTGGAAGTCAAAATCTGATGGAACACCATCCCGCGTTCCACAGAAAGTAATGTGGCACTTTCCATTGATCCCCAGACTCTAGAATCTTTTTATGTCTGATGACATATCAATAAAAATGAGATGGCATGATACCGAGAGAAAGAAGACTAATGATGAGTTGGTTCATCCTGCAGATGGATTTGCATGGCAGAGATTTGATGCTTGACATCCTGATTTTGTAGCTGACGTGCGTAATGTGAGGCTGGGTCTTTCATGCGACAGTTTTAATCCGTTTGGGCAGATGCTTACTTCGCACAGCACATGGCCAGTTTTTATACACATTTATAATCTTCCCCCATGGTTGTGTATGAAAAAATCTTTCACTTTCATGAGTATACTCATATCTGGTCCTTCTGATCCTGGCATTGATATTGATGTATACATGCAACATTTAATAAAATAGTTGAAACTTCTTTGGGATGTGGGTGTGCGCACATACGATGCATATTCGAAAGACATATTTCAAATGCGTGCTGCGCTTATGTGGACGATCAATGATTTTCCGGCTTATGCAATGATGTCTGGATGGAGCACGAAGGGAAAACTGTCATGTCCAGTTTGTATGAAGAATACATGATCCAGAAGACTGAAACATCGTTGTAGTTTCAGTTTTATGGGACATCGACGATTTTTGCCAAAGGATCATCCATATAGAATGAATCGTCGAAGATTTGATAATACTATAGAGACCGATGATCCACCTCAGCGTATGTCTGGAACTGATGTGCTTAATGAATTGAAAGATTTCAGTTTTTCATTCGGGAAGGGTCAAATGAAATCTGGAAAGAGAAAGAATGTTTCCACAGAAACCTGTTACAATTGGAGGAAGAGGAGTATCTTTTTTGATTTGCCTTATTGGTCAACCAATTTGCTACATCATTGCTTAGACGTAATGCATATTGAAAAGAATATATGTGAAATGTTGCTTTCAGTTCTTCTAAATGTCAAGGGGAAGACAAAAGATGATTTACGATCTCGACGTGACTTGGTGGATTGGGGAATCAGACCAGAATTGCATCCTGTGCGTATCAGTGAAAATAAATGGCAACTTCCATGTGCTTCTTATGTGATGACACCTACTGAAAAAAAACAATTTTTGGAAGTATTAGAGACTATTAGAGTTCTTGATGGCTATTCAAGCAACATATCTAAACGGGTCAACAGAAGAGAGTTGAAGCTAAAATCTTTGAAGACTCATGATTATCACGTTCTACTGCATGAGTTGCTTCCAATAGCAATCCGTCATCTTTTGTCCAATAATGTAAGGGTGGGTGTTATTCGGTTGTGCCATTTGTTTAGAGATCTTTGTGCTAAGAAGTTGTCCAAGTCTTTCTTGCAAAAAATGTGGACAGATGCCCCATTAATTTTGTGTGAGTTGGAGAAAATATTTCCCCCATCATTTTTTACATGCATGCTGCATCTGACTGTCCATATTCCAACTGAAATACTTCTCGGAGGACCTGTTTCTTTTCGTTGGATGTATCCAACTGAAAGAAATATGTTCACATTAAAGTCTTATGTTCGAAACAAGAATCATCCCGAAGGTTCTATCGTGAACGGTTACTTAGCTCAAGAATGTATGGATTTCTGTTCAATGTATTTGTCTGATCTTACTACAAGAATGAACAGACCAATGAGAAATGAAGAAGAACAATATGAGCAAATTGAACCCAGTTTTCCATCACTTCCTCAAACAGGAGGAATTCCTGGATCATATACATTGAAGACATTAAGCCTTGAAGAGTGAGAGATGGCACATCACACAGTTTTGTTCAACTATGATTTGTTCGATGACTATATCAGGTAACAAAATTGAATATGTATATCTTACATATATATCTGTTAAACTATTCATATTTTTTTATCTACAGGGAACATAAAACAATGATAAATAGGAAGCATCGTTCTTTATCTTTGAGAAGGAGAGAGACTTTGCATAGCAAAGAGTTTTCTGCTTGGTTAAAATTGAAGGTAAAAATATTACTGTTTAAATTAATTATTTCAATATTTACTTAAGTTTAACTGTCATTTATATTGCAGGTATTGAGTTTGTCTGCTGACTCTGTATCTGAGGAAATAATAGCTTTGGCTTTTGGTCCTAATACCGTGGTTCGTGACTGTAAATCAATTGTTATCAATGGGTACAGATTTATTGTCACTGAACGAGCCAAAAACATGAGAACACAACATGATGGTATTATGGTTACTGCCACAACAGATTGTTATGCCAGTGCATCAGATAGTAGACCGCGACTTGAAAATGTGGGTTATTATGGAGTCGTTGAGAAAATAATAATATTGGATTATTACTCTCATGGACGAGTCACAATGATGAAATGCCATTGGTTTGATTCGATGACGAGACATGGCACATTTATTGATGATTGTGGATTTCGAGTAATTAATATGACCCGCACTCTTGCAACCGAAGAACCATATGTGTTGGAATCAATGGCTAAACAAGTTTTTTATGTCAAAGATCAACTTCAACCTGAATTTGGTGTCATAGTTGAAGTAATTCCAAGACATATTTTTGATGATGCTGATGATGGAATTGACACTGTCCCTATTGCCATTGGAACCAATCCATTTATTTCTTTTGATGACTCCAATAACTCAATTGTCAGAGTTGATTTTGAACCTGAAGTTGTGGTTGGAAATATATAGAATCATTCATCCATGTTCTCAATTATTTTGGTTTACCTCGAGTTGGGTTGTTAAGGTTGGTAATATTCATATTTATTTAGTATTGATCACAAATATGTTTTAGCTGACTTGACCGTTATGTGAATTTTCAATGTTTATTGGTTGCTGTTTTATTTGAATTGCATTTTCTAATTTGGAATTGAACTGTATTCAAACCAAATCAAACAATATTTCTAACTTGGTGAACATTACAAATTGTATGTTTTATTAAATTCATTCAAGCTCTTCTAAAACAATTGATAGCTAAATTACCAATAAATCCCCTCATTCCATCATATATTTAGTTTTTTGGTTTACACATTAATTTTATTTTTCTAATTAATTACATATTTGTTTTCAAATGCAGGAAATGCAGCCAATTGAAGAGAGACGGAGAAAAAAAATGGCGGAGAACAATCGTCGGATGGAGGAGATGGGCATTCCACCATTAGTGCCTACAGTGAGTACTTTATTTCAAATATATATATATATATATATATATTTACAGAATATATAATGTCATGTGATTAATTTTTTTGTAAACTTTTTTGTAGGATCCACCATTACGTCGACAGTTATTCGACGAGGAGCCTAGTACTGGTCCTAGTACTCAGGCCGGTGGTACGAGGAGGGTTCGTACCAGAGGTGGACGTAGAGCTGCGCGTGCCCGACTAGACCCTGCCCCTCCCACTGACATTTCAGCCTTCCCACATTCTGATCCCGGTGTGTCGTTAGGGACACACGGGGTATTTAGGCCTCCCATGTTTTCGATACCTTCTGCATCTTCTGCCCCATCATTTTCACATCCCATGATGATTCCCACTCCCCAGTCAGCATCAGGTCATACAGCTGTTCCATCTTCTTTTCCTTCTACTTATGTCTCTCCGAGCTTTTATATTCCATCGTCTTCGACTCCTATTCCACCAGAGGGTGTTCCATCAGGTTCTGTGGATCCGGCGCCACTCATTGATCAGACTAACGCAGGTATATTTATAAAACCCTAACAAATTTTTATAGAAATATTTATTTTCATTATAACATGTTTTGATAAAATATTTGTTTTTCTTTCATGACAGATACATCTACTGACAGGAGGCGGGGGCGGGGCCGTACACGCATGCGTTCGGTGTGGAACCGTCACACACAGGTTATGGTGGAATATAATGAAGACAATCAGATGGTTGAGAAAACAGGGCAGCAATGTCGGAGTTTTCTGGCGACGCTTTCCAAATACTCCGACATCATTCCCGTCAGCCCGCTGTCGTGGAGACATTTGCCACATGAGGTCAAAGATAGAGCTTGGGCAGATATATGGGTAAAAAAATCTGTTGTATTTAATGCCATGAATTATTTTTTTATTTATATGAATTAATATTTTGATTTCAGCTTCGATTTAATTTTCCTGATGGTGAGGGTGCACGACTGAAACGTCTAAAGGATTTAGGTGAGATTTGGAGAGCCTACAAGCATGAGCTGTATATTGGCTGGCGTGCTAGAGTTGGCACTGAGTTAGAGGTGGTACCAGTCGTGGATGATTGTCCTATAGAGCAGTATCGTCAGATGATTACTCATTGGACAAGTACCCAGTTTAAGGTATGAATTACATTTGAGGTATTTAAATAATAACTTTCAAGTTTTGCATTAATATTATCCTTTGCATTATCGAATTTTATTTAGGAATCATCTGGAAAAAATAAAAAAAACATTGATGCAAAAAAATACCTCCATACACTAGGACGCACGACGATGCCAGATCATGAGAGGCAGCAGGTATGACAATTGTTTATAAGTTTTCTTTACGACTTACATTTTCTTTTGTTTCCTCAATTATTTAATCATTTGCTAAAGTTTTTATATAACTTTTGTTTTCAATGTCATTGTAGAGGCAAGTACAAAATATTGAAGGACGTGTGCCTCGAGCAAAACTGTTTTGCTCGAGTAGACGAAAAAAGGATGGAAGTGCTGTCAACGAAGCAACTCAGCAGCAGATTGTAAGTTTTAATCTGTTGATTTTATATTTTAATATCTATTTCATAACTTAATAATATATTTATATTTGTAACAGGATGCTTTAGAGGCCCTCGATTCCCAAGAAGCAGACAATTTTGGGCCATCTGATCACTTACATCAGGTGTTGGGAGAGGATCATTCTGGCAGAGTACGCTGCCGACCTAGGATAGCCCCGACGAGGTATTGGCCTGCCTCAGGTACGAGTTGTAGTGCCACCGAGCTGCAGCAAGTTAGGGAACAGGCAGAACAGGCTGAGAAAAGGTCCACAGAGACGGAAGAACAGTCTGCTAGGGAAAACAGTGCATTTATGAAATTTATTGAAGTTCTACGTCCAACACTTCCAGCAGAGGCCAGCCCAGCGATTGATGAATACATGTCGTCGATACATTCTATATATGGTGCACCAGGTGGCAGTTCCAGTGGTGGTCAGGCCGATGTCCATCTTGAAGATGATGATGGCGAGGAGTCTGATGCGGAAGAGGAGGGAGATGAGGAGGGCGAGGAGGAGGGCGAAGGCGAGGAGGAAGGCGCTGTGGAGGGTGAGGACGATGAGGAGGACGATGACGAGGGTGATGATGATGATGATGGTGGTGATGGTGATGCTGATGTGGGACATATTGATCCATTACATTTTTGACTTATATTACTGAGATTTGATGTTTAATCTATTCTAGTTGTTGGTTTTATCTAGACTCGTAATATAGTATTGGAGTTGAGTTATTTTTATATATTATCTGTTTTTATGGATGTTGTTGTCTTTTAGTGGTTGTGTGTTTGTGAACTCCCTGGACAACCCCCCTCATTCTTGGACCCTGGACAACCCCCCCTCCCCCTTGGACCCCGAACACCCCCCAAACACCCCCCGGACAGCCCCGTGGACAGCCCCCCGGACAGCCCCCCGTACAGCCCCCAACCCTCCACCATGGACCCCAGATAGCCCCCCGGACAGCCCCTCGGACAACCCCCCCACCCTCCCCCTTGGACCCCGGAAAACCCCCCAAACACCCCCCGGACAGCCCCCTGAACAACCCCGGAAAACCCCCTGAACAACCCCTGAACAACCCCTGAACAACCCCTGAACAACCCCCTGAACAACCCCCGGACAGCCCCCTGAACAACCCCGGACAACCCCCCGGACAACCCCCTGAAGAACCCCCAAACACCCCTCGGACAGACCCCGCACAGTCCCCCCACCCTCCTCCTTGGTCCCCGGACAGCCCCCCGGACACCCACCGGACAGCCCCCCCGGACAGCCCCCGCGGACAGCCCCCCGTACAGCCCCCAACCCTCCACCTTGGACCCCAGATAGCCCCCCGGACAGCCCCCCGGACAGCCCCCCGGACAACCCCCCCACCCTCCCCCTAGGACCTCGGACAACCCCCCAAACACCCCCCGGACAGCCCCCTGAACAACCCCGGAAAACCCCATGAACAACCCCTGAACAACCCCTGAAAAACCCCTGAAAAACCCCCTGAACAACCCCCGGACAGCCCCCTGAACAACCCCAGACAACCCCCTGAACAACCCCCAAACACCCCTCGGACAGACCCCGCACAGCCCCCCCACCCTCCTCCTTGGTCCCCGGACAGCCCCCTGGACACCCACCGGACAGCCCCCCCGGACAGCCCCCCGGACAGCCCCTCCACCTTCCTTAATTTCATTAGCTCTGAAATGTTTCATAGCACGATCAACTAAAATCTAATCCATACTAAATATGATATAAAAATATTCTATATGAATTTCCATAATATTTTAAGTGAAAACAAAACGTGAAATACGAAAAACTGACCAAACGCATTCGAAATGTGTTGGACGCCCGTTTTGGCCGTTTATGACACCAGAACTGCGTTTTCGGTCACCGTGGGCACATGGCACGTCCGATTGACGTGCCTTCTACTCTACCACTTCATAAATCACTCACCCGTATTTGTCATCTGATTTCAGGCCATTCCGAAATCGTTCGGCCTGTTTGGACCACCCTCACGCGCGTTTACGAAGCGCGCGCATCACTTAAAACACGAATATTGAGCCGTACCGCGCAAACCGCACGTCCGATTGACGTTCCGTCTGTGCGTACACATCACGAATAATAATGAGAATGTTTCAAAGTGGTTTCATCTCAATCCAAGGTCGTCCGCTATGAATTTGACCGTTTGACGCCCGTTTTGGCCGTTTATGACACCAGAACTGCGTTGTCGGTCACCGCGGGCACATGGCACGTCCAATTGACATGCCGTCTGCTCGACCACTTCAGAAATAACTCACCCGTATTTTTCGTCTGATTTCAGGCCATTCTGACTTCGTTTGGCCCGTTTGGACCCCCCTCACGCGCGTTTACGAAGCATGCACATCACTTAAAATACGAATATTGAGCCGTACCGCGCAAACCGCACGTCCGATTGACGTTCCGTCTGAGCGTACATGTCAAGAATAATAATTAGAATGTTGCACAGTGGTTTCAGCTCAATCTGAGGTCGTCCTCTATGAATTTGACCGTTGGATGCCTGTTTTGGCCGTTTATGACACCAGAACTGCGTTTTCGGTCACCGCGGGCACACGGCACGTCCGACTGACGTGCCGTCTACTCGACCACTTCATAAATCACTCTCCCGTATTTTCCGTCTGATTTCAGGCCATTCTGACTTCGTTCGGCCCGTTTGGACCCCCCTCACGCGCGTTTACGAAGCGCGCACATCACTTAAAACACGAATATTGAGTCGTACCGTGCAAACCGCACATCCGATTGACGTGACGTCTGCGCGTACACGTCACGAATAATAATTAGAATGTTGCACAGTGGTTTTAGCTCAATCTGAGGCCGTCCACTATGAATTTGACCGTTTGACGCCCGTTTTGGCCGTTTATGACACCAGAACTGCGTTGTCGGTCACCGCGGGCACACGGCACGTCCGATTGACGTGCCGTCTGCTCGAACACTTCATAAATCACTCACCCGTATTTTTCGTCTGATTTCAGGCCATTCCTAAATCGTTCGGCCCGTTTGGACCACCCTCACGTGCGTTTACGAAGCGAGCGCATCACTTAAAACACAAATATTGAGCCGTACCGTGCAAACTGCACATCCGATTGACGTGCCGTCTACGCGTACACGTCAAGAATAATAATTAGATTGTTTCACGGTGGTTTCTGGTCAATCCGAGGTTGTCCTCTATGAATTTGACCGTTGGACGCCCGTTTTGGCCGTTTATGACACCAGAACTGCGTTGTCGGTCACCGCGGGCACACGGCACGTCCGATTGATGTGCCGTCTACTCGACCACTTCAAAAATCACTGTCCCGTATTTGTCGTCTGATTTCAGGCCATTCCGACTTCGTTCGGCCCGTTTGGACCCCCCTCACGCGCGTTTACGAAGCACGCGCATCACTTAAAACACGAATATTGAGCCGTACAGCGCAAACCGCATTTCCGATTGAAGTTCCGTCTGCGCGTACACATCAAGAATAATAATTAGAATGTTGCACGGTGGTTTCAGGTCAATCCGAGGTCGTCCTCTATGAATTTGACCGTTGGACGCCCGTTTTGGCCGTTTATGACACCAGAACTGCGTTGTCGGTCACCGCGGGCCCACGGCACGTCCGATTGACGTGACGTCTGCTCGAACACTTCATAAATCATTCACCCGTATTTTTCGTCTGATTTCAGGCCATTCCGAAATCGTTCGGCCGATTTGGACCACCCTCACGCGCGTTTACGAAGCACGCACATCACTTAAAACACGAATATTGAGCCGTACCGCGCAAACCGCACGTCCGATTGACATGCCGTCTGTGCGTACACGTCACGAATAATAATTAGAATGTTTCACGGTGGTTTCAGCTCATTATGAGGTCGTCCTCTATGAATTTGACGGTTTGACGCCCGTTTTGGCCGTTTATGACACCAGAACTGCGTTGTCGGTCACCGCGGGCACACGGCACGTCCGATTGACGTGCCGTCTACTCGAACACTTCATAAATCACTCTCCCGTATTTGTCGTCTGATTTCAGGCCATTCCGAAATTGTTCGGCCCATTTGGACCACCATCACGCGCGTTTACGAAGCGCGCGCATCACTTAAAACACGAATATTGAGTCGTACCGCGCAAACCGCACGTCCGATTGACATGCCGTCTGCGCGTACACGTCACGAATAATAATTAGAATGTTGCACGGTGGTTTCAGGTCAATCCGAG
The DNA here is from genome assembly GCA_963277665.1 of Viscum album. Lineage (NCBI taxonomy): Eukaryota > Viridiplantae > Streptophyta > Magnoliopsida > Santalales > Viscaceae > Viscum > Viscum album. The sequence goes on from OY728165.1 coordinate 2,015,095,644, forward strand.
GTCGTCCGCTATGAATTTGACCATTGGACGCCCGTTTTGGCCGTTTGTGACACCAGAACTGCGTTGTCGGTCACCGCGGGCACACGACACATCCGATTGACGTTCCGTCTGCTCGACCACTTCAGAAATCACTGTTCGGTATTTGTCGTCTGATTTCAGGACATTCCGACTTCGTTCGGCCCGTTTGGACCCCCCTCACGCGCGTTTACGAAGCGCGCACATCACTTAAAACACGAATATTGAGCCGTACAGTGCAAACCGCACGTCCGATTGACGTGCCGTCTGCGCGTACACGTCACGAATAATAATTAGAATGTTTCACGGTGGTTTCAGGTCAATCCGAGGTCGTCCGCTATGAATTTGACCGTTGGACGCCCGTTTTGGCCGTTTATGACACCAGAACTGCGTTGTCAGTCACCGCGGACCAACGGCACGTCCGATTGACGTGCCGTCTACTTGAACACTTCATAAATCATTCACCCGTATTTGTCGTCTGATTTCAGGCCATTCTGAAATCGTTCGGCCCGTTTGGACCACCCTCATGCACGTTTACGAAGCGCGCGCATCACTTAAAACACGAATATTGAGCCGTACCGCGCAAACCGCACGTCCGATTGACGTGACGTCTACGCGTACACGTCACGAATAATAATTAGAATGTTTCATGGTGGTTTCAGCTCATTCTGAGGTCGTCCGCTATGAATTTGACCGTTTGACGCCCGTTTTGGCCGTTTATGACACCAGAACTGCGTTGTCGGTCACCGCGGACACACGGCACGTCCGATTGACATGACGTCTTCTCAACCACTTCATAAATCACTCTCCCGTATTTTTCGTCTGATTTCAGGCCATTCCGACTTCGTTCGGCCCGTTTGGACCCCCCTCACGTGCATTTACGAAGCGCGCGCATCACTTAAAACACGAATATTGAGCCGTACAACATAAACCGCACGTCCGATTGACGTGCCGTCTACGCGTACACGTCACGAATAATAATTAGAAGGTTGAACGGTGTTTTCAGGTCAATCTGAGGTCGTTCGCTATGAATTTGACCGTTGGACGCCCGTTTTGGCCGTTTATGACACCATAACTGCGCTGTCGGTCACCGCGGGCACACGGCACGTCCGATTGATGTGCCTTTTGCTCGACCACTTCATAAATCACTCACCCGTACTTGTCGTCTGATTTCAGGCCATTCCGAAATCGTTCGGCCCGTTTGGACCACCCTCACGCGCGTTTACGAAGCGCGCGCATCACTTAAAACACGAATATTGAGCCGTACCACGCAAACCGCACGTCCGATTGACGCGACGTCTCCACGTACACATCACGAATAATAATTAGAATGTTTCACGGTGGTTTCAGCTCATTCCGAGGTTGTCCGCTATGAATTTGACCGTTTGATGCCCGTTTTGGCCGTTTATGACACCAGAACTGTATTGTCCGTCACCGCGGGCACATGGCACGTCCGATTGACGCGCCGTCTGCTCGACCACTTCATAAATCACTCTCCCGTATTTTTCGTCTGATTTCAGTCCATTACGACTTCGTTCGGCCCGTTTGGACCCCCCTCACGCGCGTTTACGAAGCGCGCACATCACTTAAAACACGAATATTGAGCCGTACCGCGCAAACCGCACGTTCGATTGACATGCCGTCTACACGTACATGTCACGAATAATAATTAGAATGTTGCACGGTGGTTTCAGGTCAATCCGAGGTTGTCCGCTATGAATTTGACCGTTGGACGCCCATTTTGGCCGTTTATGACACCAGAACTGCGTTGTCGGTCACCGCGGGCACACGGCACGTCCGATTGACGTGACGTCTGCTCGAACACTTCATAAATCACTCTCCCATATTTTTCGTCTGATTTCAGGCCATTCCGACTTCGTTCGGCCCGTTTGGACACCCTCACGCGCGTTTACGAAGCGCGCGCATCACTTAAAACACGAATATTGAGCCGTACATCATAAACCGCACGTCCGATTGATGTGCCGTCTGCGCGTACACATCACGAATAATAATTAAAATGTTTCACGGTGGTTTCAGGTCAATCCGAGGTCGTCCGCTATGAATTTGATCGTTGGACGCCCGTTTTGGCCGTTTATGACACCAGAACTGCGCTGTCGGTCACCGCGGGCACACGGCACGTCCGATTGACGTGCCGTCTACTCGACCACTTCATAAATCACTCACTTGTATTTGTCGTCTGATTTCAGGCCATTCCGAAATCGTTCGGCCCGTTTGGACCACCCTCACGCGCGTTTACGAAGCGCGCGCATCACTTAAAACACGAATATTGAGCCGTACCGCGCAAACCGAACGTCCGATTGACGTGCCGTCTGCGCGTACACATCAAGAATAATAATTAGAATGTTTAACGGTGGTTTCAGCTCATTCCGAGGTCGTCCGCTATGAATTTGACCATTTGACGCCCGTTTTGGCCGTTTGTGACACCAGAACTGCGTTGTCGGTCACCGCGGGCACACGACACGTCCGATTGACGTGCCGTCTGCTCGACCACTTCAGAAATCACTGTCCCGTATTTTTCATCTGATTTCAGGCCATTCCGACTTCGTTTGGCCCGTTTGGACCCCCCTCACGCGCGTTTACGAAGCGCGCGCATCACTTAAAACACGAATATTGAGCCGTACCGCGCAAACCGCACATCCGATTGATGTGACGTCTACGCGTACATGTCACAAATAATAATTAGAATGTTTCACGGTGGTTTCAGATCAATCCGAGGTCGTTCTCTATGAATTTGACCGTTGGACGCCCGTTTTGGCCGTTTATGACACCAGAACTGCGTTGTCGGTCACCGCGGGCACACGACACGTCCGATTGACGTGACGTCTGCTCGACCACTTCATAAATCACTCTCCCGTATTTTTCGTCTAATTTCAGGCCATTCTGACTTCGTTTGGACCGTTTGGACCCCCCTCACGCGCGTTTACGAAGCGCGCGCATCACTTAAAACACGAATATTGGGCCGTACCGCGCAAACCGCACGTCCGATTGACGTTCCGTCTATGCATACAAGTCACGAATAATAATTAGAATGTTGCACGGTGGTTTCAGGTCAATCCAAGGTCGTCCTCTATGAATTTGACCGTTGGACGCCCGTTTTGGCCGTTTATGACACCAGAACTGCGTTGTCGGTCACCGCGGGCACACAGCACGTCCGATTGATGTGACGTCTACTCGACCACTTCATAAATTACTCACCCGTATTTGTCGTCTGATTTCAGGCCATTCCGAAATCGTTCGGCCCGTTTGGACCACCCTCATGCGCGTTTACGAAGCACGCGCATCACTTAAAACACGAATATTGAGCCGTACCGCACAAAACGCATGTCCAATTAACGTACCTTCTGCGCATACACGTCACGAATAATAATTAGAATGTTTCACGGTGGTTTCAGCTCAATCCAAGGTCGTCCGCTATGAATTTGACCGTTTGACGCCCGTTTTGGCCGTTTATGACACCAGAACTGCGTTGTCGGTCACCGCGGGCACACGGCACGTCCGATTGACATGCCGTCTACTCGACCACTTCAGAAATCACTCACCCATATTTTTCGTCTGGTTTCAGGCCATTCCGACTTCGTTCGGCCCATTTGGACCCCCCTCACGCGCGTTTACGAAGCGCGCGCATCACTTAAAAGACGAATATTGAGGCGTACCGCGCAAACCGCACGTCCGATTGACATGCCGTCTGCGCGTACACATCACGAATAATAATTAGAATGTTGCACGGTGGTTTCAGCTCAATCTGAGGTCTTCCTCTATGAATTTGGCCGTTGGACGCCCGTTTTGGCCGTTTATGACACCAGAACTGCGTTGTCAGTCACCGCGGGCACATGGCACGTCCGATTGACGTGCCGTCTGCTCGACCACTTCATAAATCACTTTCCCGTATTTTTCGTCTGATTTCAGGCCATTCCGACTTCGTTCGGCCCGTTTGGAACCCCCTCACGTGCGTTTACGAAGCGCGCGCATCACTTAAAACATGAATATTGAGTCGTACCGCGCAAACCGCACGTCCGATTGACGTGCCGTCTACGCGTACACGTCAAAAATAATAATTAGAATGTTTCACAGTGGTTTCAGCTCAATCCGGAGACGTGGTGTGGCCGGAACCACTCAAAGTGTCCGTCTTTTGTTTCAAAATGACGTCATTTTAAGTGAAAAGCATCAACTGACATACGGAAAACCGACCAAACGCATTCCGAATCTGTTGATAATTTATCCCAACAATACATGGGTAATATGTGATGTGTACGAGCCAACCCGGGATGAATCTGAGTCGCGGTGTGGCCAGGATAAGTCTAAGTGACTCTCTTTTGTTTAAAATGGACACCATTTTAAGTACATACGGAAAAACGACCAAACGGATTCAGTTTCCGTTGAAACTTTAGGAGAACGATCCATGGGTCATATGTGACGTGTACGAATCATCCCCGCCTCAATCCGACATGCAGTGCGGCTGACACCACTCAAAGTGTCCGTCTTTTGTTTCAAAAGGACGTCATTTTAAGTGAAAGGCATCAACTGACATACGGAAGAACGACCAAACGCATTAGGATTCTATCGATACTTTAGCACAACGATCCATGAGTCATATGTAACGTGTACAAGTCAACCCCGTCTTAATTCGAGACGCGGTGTGGCCGACACCGCTCTAACTCTGTCTCTTTTGTTTAAAATGGACATGATTATAAATGAAAAGAACAACTGGCATACGCAAAACCGACCAAACGCATTCGTAATATTTTGATAATTTATCACAACGATACATGGGTCATATGTGACATGTACGAGCCAACCCGGGATGAATCTGAGCCGCGGTGTGGTCAGTATTAGTCTAAGTGTCACTTTTTTGTTTAAAATGGACAACATTTTAAGTACACACGGAAAACTGACCAAACGCATTCGGTTTCCATTTAAACTTTAGGAGAACAATCCATGGGTAATATGTGACGTGTACGAATCAACCCCTCATCAATTGGAGACTCGGTGTGGTCGACACCACTCATAGTGTCCGTCTTTTGTTTCAAAAGGACGTCATTTTAAGTGAAAAACATCAACTGGCATACGGAAAACCGACCAAATGCATTCGGATTGTGTCGATACTTTATCACAACGATCCATGGGTCAAATGTGACGTGTACAAGTCAACCCCGCCTCAATCTGAGGTGCGGTGTGGCCGGTATCACTTCAGGTGTATGTATTTTGTTTAAAATGGACATCATTTGAGGTAAAAATATATGGTATAGAAAAAAACGATCAAATTATGAATTGAATTTCGGATTCCACATATAATTGTCATATAAATTTTAAATTGAATTCTATATGAATTATGTACGTTTATAATTACGTTATGAATTCTAATTTAATTGTCATCTAAGTGTGGTCGGGACCACTCTAAGTGACTTTTTGTTGTTTAAAATGGACAACATTTTAAGTACATACGGAAAACTGACCAAATGCATTCAGTTTCCATTGAAACTTTAGGAGAACGATCCATGGGTTATATGTGATGTGTACGAGTCAACGCCACCTCAATCCGAGGCATGGTGTGGCCGACACAACTCAAAGTGTATGTCTTTTGTTTCAAAAGGACATCATTTTAAGTGAAAAACATCAACTGACATACGGAAAACCGGCCAAACGCATTCGGATTGTGTTGATACTTTAGGAAAATGATCCATGGGTCATTTGAGACGTGTAAGAGTCAACCCCGTCTAAATCCGAGACGCGGTGTGGCCGGTACCACTCTGACTGTGTCTCTTTTGTTTAAAATGGACAAGATTATAAGTGAAATAAACAACTGACATATGAAAAACTGACCAAACGCATTCGGAATCTGTTGAAAATTTAGGACAACAATTCATGGGTCATATGTTACGTGTATGAGTCAACCACGCCTCAATCCGAGTCGCGGTTTGGCCGAGACCACTCTAAGTGTATCTCTTTTCTTTAAAATGGACTACATTTTAAATTCATACAGAAAACCAACCAAACGCATTCTGATTGTGTTTATATTTTAGAACAACAATCCATGGGTCATTTGTGATGTGTACAAGTTAAACCCGCCTCAATACGAGGCTTGGTGTGGCCGACACCATTCAAATTGTCTCTCTTTTATTTAAAAAACACTTCATTTTAAGTGAAAGCAACAACTGACATACGGAAAACCAACCAAACGATTTCGGAATATGTTGATACTTTAGGACAAAGATCAATGAGTCATTTGTGACGTGTATGAGTTAACCTCGCCTCAATCCGAGGCACAGTGTGACCGGTATCAATCCAGATGTATGTATTTTGTTTAAAATGGATATCATTTCTATTAAAAATATATGGTATATGAAAAACCAATCAAATTATGAATTGAATTACGGATTCCAAATATGATTGTCATCTAAATTTTAAAATAAATTCTAAATGAATTATGTATGTTTATAATTATGTTATGAATTCTACTTTAATTATGGATGTGTATATTTTCAGGATGCATTATATGTGTTGGTTGGTTGGTTTGCATTATTTGTATGTGTTGGTTTGTTCTCTATATGTATGCATTATATGTGTTACAGGTACAATAATTGGATTGAAAAATGAATTGAAAACGAGGGCATAATTGGATTGAAAATTGAATTGAAACCGAGACCTGCTGTGCAAATTGCAGGCTGCTGTGCAATTTGCACAGCAAAGCCTATGCCAACGGTTTGAAAACCGTTGGCATAGGCTCTATGTAGCTGTTTTTACCAACGGTTCAAGGAACCATTGGTAAAAACAACCTATCCCAACGGTTTCAAACCATTGGGATATCCTGTTGAATGGTTATTTTTACCAACGGTTCCATGAACTGTTGGTAAAAACCTTTCCCAACATTTTGTAAACCATTGGGAAAGAATTTCTCTGTTGATTTCCCAACGGGCCAAACCGTTGGGAAAGGCCTTTCCCAACGGTTTGGCAGAACCGTTGGGATAGGTTGATTTTTTCTAACCTATCCCAACGGTTCTCTGTAAACCGTTGGGAAAAGCCTTTCCCAACGGCTTACTTCCCCACGGTTTGCAGAACCGTTGGTATAACATATACCAACGGTTCTGCAGCCTTTCCCAACGGTTCTAAACCGTTGGGAAATGCTGGATTTCCAGTAGTGAGAGTAAGGGAAGAATAACCTTTAGGAATAACTCAAATTGAGGGGAAGATATTATCTCTACAGGAAAAAAGTTCATAGAGTGACCAATTGTTATGGAGTTCAATGTCTCATCTGTAGAAATCATGGGAATTACCCAACTCAATGCCCAGACATAAGAATCTACTTCTAAACCAAGTAAGGACCTATTCCATGCCAACCATTAAATTAGAAAGATTGAAGTATTTATGTATTTGGATCCAAGAATTATGAATAGTGAATTATATAAGGAGTATTCAGTTTATTTTTTTTGTTAAGGATTTTTAAGAATATGTTGAATAGTTATAATGGACAAGAAAATTGATTTAAGGGTAATATTATATTTTTAGAACATATGATTAAGGTAAAGATAACCCTTAATATGTTCCTTATATTAAGATAATGATGTTTGGATAAAGATATGTTGGATTTGAATAAGTAAATTGGATGATGCTAGTTTCTTGAGAACTAATTATGGATTTGTTGAAAAGAGGGTTATTCTATCATGGATGAAGTATAAAACTTTTTAGGACTTAAGGAATAATCCAATATGTTCTGGAACAAGTAAACATGTATGTTTTCAATAAGGATATTTGACAATTCAAGTTGTTACCGTGACTCAAGAGAATACATGATGAATGTGCTCACATGTTTGGAATGTGACAACCAAGAACTGCCCTATGAGACATGGGAGATAAATTCTAAGATGATTTGTTTCACCACTTTATAAAGTTGTAGATTTTCAGTTTTTGGAAGGATTTTAAGGTTATCCATTTATGGATAGTATAAGTTATACTCTGGTTGAAGTTTGTTAGATTAATGTATTATCTCACTATAGGTGGACTTATACATACGTGGTAACCTATGATAACTTTTTTTGTTGAGACAGATGTAATGACCTATGATTCTATTTATGGATCACATGATCTTCCAATACTTCAGGAATGAAAAATTCAACTTCATTTCTTTGAATAAGAGATGAAGTGGAAATTGTTTAAGGCATGACCAATAGTGAGATTGTACTAAAATCAAGTAAGTATTTCTTCTCATGTTCTTCAACTTTAGGGAAAGGATCTTTAAAATCAAAAACAATTTCCTAGTACATTCTTTTATGATGAATCAAATAACCCCTTGGATCATCACAAATTTATACCTTTATGGGTTTTAACCTTTTCCTAATTATGTTCTCTATCTCTATCCATGAGAACATGATCGTTAGTTTTTTATTCCATATCCATATTTTCCTAAATAGAATCCTAGTATTTGTTATCTCAGGTAACCTTCTTACTTTACTTTCTCTATTTTAAAGTGGAAGTTTTATTGACCAATTATTCCGATGTGGGATTGCAATAAAGGGATTTTGAATAATCAAACCTTATTTACCAATCCTAAATTTGAAAATTGTGAAGATGTAATATATTGAAGGAGGGGATAATGTAACACCCCAAGATTCCATGGTATGTTTCTTTTTAAATAAATTCAATAGATTTTTTTATGCTACACCAAGATAATCTTGCGCTACACACAACACCGTCTTAGCTTGCACTACATGCAACACCGAGTTCGAGCGCACCATGACCTATCAAACTAACTGTTTAAAAAATAGCTATGAATAGTATTAACCACATTTTTAATTATATATATATACCATATAATTTTAATATTCATACTATGTGTTTCTTATACATAATATAAATACAAATTTATTTTTTCAGATAAAAAAGATATTTTTTTAAAAATGCAATTTTTCCGTTTTTCATGGAGAACCATTTTTAAATCCAAAATTTGTCACTTTTATATATTAAATTTGGAAAAAAGAAATTAATCTTTAGAATTGTGAAATAAAAATTTATTTTGGATAAATGTTTGGCATTTTTCTGACAAAATCCATATTTTAATGAATAGTGGGAAATGCTGCATTTTAATTCAAAACCGCCTTTTCATCTAATTTATCTATATAGTTAGATTTTCATTTTAATTGGTTTTAAAGTGTAATTGTATTATTATTTTTATCATTTAATCCAATTTTTTTCATTGGAAGTAATTTTACTTTGAAATTAGACATAAACACATGTCAATCTTTTAATAGTTTTTACTTCTTAAAAACCCACTTTATAGTTTTGACAATGGGAATTAATTTTAAATTAATTTATTCCAATTATGTGTTTGGAATTTGTAAAAATAGATTCCATATTTGGAATAAAAATTTTCAAATTGTGTAAATATTTACCCTTTATTTTTGGACATTATGAATAGTAACTTTATTAATTATTTTAATTTACCTTGGTTAAAGGGTAAATCAGGTAAATAAGGGTAAAAATAATAATATAATAATAATATAAAACTACCATAACATGTGTCCGAATCCTATTTTATGATATATGTCCAACCATGAGAATCCTTAGGTCGATTCTAGGACCCCATGGAGCCACTTGGGTGTGATAATGACCTTTTATAATGTTTAATTTAAAGAAAAGGGAAATATAACATAAACATGTATATCCTAACTAAAAAAATTTCAATTTGGTTTATATAAATGATTTATTAGACTATAAATATTAATTATAAATCTAAAAATATTTACTACATCATGGTATTTTATTTATAATTTTTAAACATTAAATAAATAAATTTATTTATGACACAATAATGATGCACTGATTACTTATTAATGAAATATTCAAATAAATGATATTAAAATAAATATAATTTAAACATTTTTATGCCATGAAAGAATTTTATGGATGATTAAGACATATTATATTTGATTTAATGCATTTGTTTCGAAGGAATAAAGTTTTTATGACTTTAATAAAAAATCAATTACTAAATAGTGTCAAAATGGACATAAATGAATTTTTAAAACAAACACTATTTTATTAAATGTTATAATAGTCATAAAAATATAATATTAATAAAAATGACTTATATAGTGTTAAATTTTTTATTAACGATCCACTTTAGGTTCTCTTGTCATTTTTTAGTAACTATATTAACCATATAGTATACAAATACAAGAAGACATGGTAAGAGTTAACTTATTTAACTAAGGGTTAAAGCCAAAAGATAAGGTTATATTGATGATATAAACTTGTATAAAACCTATTGGTTGAGAGGATTTAGACCCATACTCATCTTATTATCTAAATAAATCACTTTGTATCCATTATAAATCGAAAATAAATTTATAATAAATTAATATTTCAAGTCTTTCCTAAAGTGTCCCTCACCTCTCCTATAAAAGGTCACTTCTCTTTCTCTTTTATTCACACCTAAAAATCCCTTTGGATCATCCAAAACCTGACTAAACCTCCTCCCAACTTCCCTCAATTAATCCTAGAGGACACAATTTGGGTAGAAAACCAACTTAAGGAGTCCTTTTGTGAAAATCAATAGGAGACACCCGAAGAAGAGGTAATCGTTTCATCCAATATTTCAAAGTTATTTTCTTCTTCTACTCTCTCTTCATAAGTTGTTACCATACTAAAATAATAACTCCAGAATATAATATATTCTGAGATTTTGTTATGATTATGGGAAAACCATATTCCTCCTTTTTCCTATCCTATGAAAAACAATATCACAATGCGTGCGTACGTATGAATTATTGTCTCCACGTCGTGGTGTAAACTGTTTTTCATAAATACTTTATTTTGATGAGTATAATGATGAATATAAATGAATTAAATAATAAATATAACATGATATTATTTCTTGAAAATTCATATTCCATCCGATTCCATACCATTTAACTATTAAGGAAATGATATCATCACTCGTGTGTACGTACAACTTACCATCTCCACGACGCGATGAGACTCATCTTCCACATTCACCATCCAAGAATGATTATAAAAAAAATATATATTATGAATAATTATGAAATATATGAAATAATAAGGATATTTCAATAATATATATATATATATATATATATATTTATGTGCGTGTATATACATATATGTCATTCACTTACTTCCATTCAATACGATAAGAAAACAGAAACAATGTTTATGCGTGCGTAAAACCTACTGTCTCTATGAAAAGTGTATTAAATTTTATATATCTATATATTATATTTATTTATATTATGAATATATATGATATATAAATAATATAATACATTCTTTAAGTAATTAAATCATGATCTAATTAATATTATCAAGAATAACAAGTCAAAACACGTACGATAAACAAAGCGATTATTACCTAAAATGTTGCATTAACTTGGTATTGTTAATAAACGGGTAATATAAAGTCATAAAATAATCAAATATGATATAATAAATATTATTATGATTCTTATATAAGTTAATAATATGTTTAAAAACATTATAAAGGAGTTTCAGACACATACGAAGAGTATCAGACCTAAGGTAAGGGTTAATTTTGAAATCTCATTATTATCCGAGATTGTTTATGCACAAGTGTTTACTGGGACATATTTATCATTAATGTCCATATTTATTAAAAATGTTTTCAAAAGAAATATTTTTAAGGTTTTATGTAAGGGAATATTTAACTAAAACATTGTTATAAATGTTTTAAATATTTATACTTCTAAACCTTTCTCATTAATGTCTATGTTTTCAAAATGGTTTTAACGATTTATTTATATAGATGTAAATGTTTTAAAATGTTAATTCCTTTAAAAAGTTTCAAAGTGTTATGGGTCAATTTGATTCAAAAAATGTATTTTAAATATATTCTTTTATAAATTACAAGAATTTTAATGCTTTTAAAGTAAAAATGGATATTTCTCTAAAAGAGTTTTAATGATTTTATTAGAATATTTTCATCTATGTCAACATACTTTGTTTGATTTTATGCTTAATTGAGATTTATTTATTATGATACAATCTTCCACATTGAATTGAAGGTTTTATGATATGTTTGACTATGGATGTGCTATTTTAATACCATTCATGGTTTATGTTTAAGTATTAACATTTTGTATGTTAGTTTTAAATATGAATGTTTATGTTATGTTTAAACCTTTTCATATGAAGAATACATTGGACTTAGTAAGTGGTGGTTGGGGCCCGCTATAGCCCCTTGATGCATCGGTAGATCTCATGAGACAAACTAGTGTCTTGGAACAAATTCTTGACAAAATATTTGTGTGTGTTCTTAGAATGAGGCCTTGACGTAGTGGTTAAGATGTTTGGAACTATGCATTCCCTCGTTATGATATTATTTATTGATCTTACATGTGATTATTTGACTATTAGAATATCCATGTGATTGGTTAAATGGAATTATTTGATTTATTCTTTCCATATTATGCTGAATATAATGTTTTAAAAGGATTTTTCTTAGTTTTGTACCTTTCCTTAAAAGTTTATGCTTATTTTTGATAGCTTCCACTATATTGTTTATCCTTACTGAGAATCTGAGATCACCCCTTTCTTATGTTTTATTTTACAAGGATGGAAAGAAGTATTTTATGATTGATATGTAGGGTTAAGCTAGAGGAATAATGGAATTCTCAAAGGATTATCTATTCTGTGTTTTATGTTAGAAATTTTAATGTAAATTTCATGCATGTAATATATTTTCCAAGAATACTAAACTGACCAGTCCTTTGGGACATGAATCCTTGTATCATGCCAATGTAATAAAATAATGCACCAGTTTCGGGCTTCTAGTGTTGGGGAATTATATCACCACCACCATCTTTATAAGAACTAAGTATAGAGGGGATTAGAGATAGTACATAAAAAAGGTGGAAGGAAGTGCCTAATGATGAACATCGTTCAATCATGGGTGAAATATGGGAGAAGGAAGAGCCATTGTCTTTAGATCTATAGAAGAATAAATGAATCTCAAGTATCTACTCAATATTCATTATAAAATCAGATTAACATCATCATAGGAAATCCAGAAGATGAGTGAGGCATCAACTGACACGGTGGAGGAGGGAAAGGGACCTGAACGAGGGAAGGTGATGAAGAAGGAGAACACTGGTGAGAAGAACCCTAGGCTAGAATGAGGAACTGATGAAAGGGAGAAGGTGCTGCTGAGAACAACAATAAGTCCTAGGTGCACATAGCTCTCAAGGAGTGTAGTGGAATTTTTTATCATCACGTTATGATAGTGAGTTGTGCGCTAAAGGAGATGATAAATCATTGAAGTTAAGTGAACTAGGAAATTTGTGTACAAGGTCGGTGGCATACAAGGAAGTTACGTGAAGGGTCAACTGCATCTATAAATAGGACACTACCCCCTGATTTGGATGTCCAAAACTTACAAAATATCAGGGATTTGAAATCATGTAATATTTGTGTGAATACATTTCTTACGTGAAGCAGTGAATCAAAATATGATGCACACATAAAATATACTTGTGTCTATATAACTAAGTGATTTCTAAAACAAACCAAAAGTTGTGTGAAATCTGGGAGTTCCATGAATGAAAGGTGTGAAAGTTGCATGAAATATGTGCAAAGGTTGCATGAAAGTGAAAGTTGCACAAACCAAAAGGAATTGCCTAGATTTTTTTGGTAAATTGATATTCATCAAGAAGATTAAAGTTGATATTTATAAAACACCAAATGGGGTGTAAAAAATTGATTCAATTAATCAACAAAATAATATTCTGAAGGAGCAGTGAAAAAACTTTAGTTGAGAGAGCAGTGAGCTTTTAAAGTGAATAGTAATGAAATAGGAGGGACAATGATTCTATTAAAAACATTGTAAAAATAGTGTGATTTAGTGTATTTGGTGCATCAACACATTGTATTTGTATACTCCTTAGATGTAGTTTGGTGAGGGTGAACCAAGTAAAATTGTCGTATCATTTTCATGTTTTAATTTCTGTTCATAAATTGATATCTCAAAGAGGGATAAGAGAATTTTGTTTAATGATGAAACAATATCCACATAGGGGAGTGTTCTAATATATCATACTCTAATTCACTCCTCTCCTTAGGGTATTTAACCCTATGGGGACAATACATATGCATTAGTAGTGGGGAATACAATGTTTGTTATGGTTTGTGCTAGACCAAACATTGAACATGTAGTGGGAGCAGTTAGTCTGTACATAGTGAATCTAGAATGGGAACATGGGAACAAAGTAAATAGGTTCTTAAGATAATTTAAGAAGAACTAAGATTCTAAATTATGTTATATAGGATCATATTTTACTACCAAAGGCTATGTTGATTCAAATTTTACTAGTGATTCTGACCAGAGGAGATCCATTACTAGTTATGTGTTTACTCTTTATAGGAGGAGGTGTGAGATGAATATAAAAGTTATAATTAGTTGTGTCTTTATCCATAATTTAGGCAGAGTACATGGAAGCTACATAGGATTACAAAGAGGTGATTTGGATGATAAGGTTATTGGAGTAGCTCAGGAACAAACATGAGCATATTCCATTGTTTTATGATAGTTAGAGTGACTTTCACACTTAAATAAATCCCTATTTTTTATTCTAGGATGAAACAAATTGGGTTAAAATATAATTTTTTTGAGATGTTGTAGAATAAGAAAGTGTGGATAGGCAGATTATTCACACTAAATAAAATATGGTTGATTTCCTGACAAAGGTGATTGACTCTGACAAGTTTAGATGGTCTAGATCCTTGAGTGGCCTTACAGAGATATGGGAAACATGTTTAATAGATAAAAATTATGTGTTGAATTTTTATTGGTTATTAATCATCTCCAAGTGATATATATGTCAACAAACACCCCTTGAGTTTGTCAAGGAAGGCTGGTGTGTCTGGTGGGGTGGGTGTACAAACCCACCCACAAAGTTCAGTAGAGAAGATGTGGTAGGGTAGAAGATTTCCTATAAAAGGTTTATCCTCATGATGGTTTCAAAATTATCTCATCAACTCCTCAAGAAACTTCCATATCTTAGTTATATTTTTAGCTTTGAGTATTATTTTATAAGGTTTATTCTCTATTATTCAAGAGAGATATTTACGGGGTTTATTCCTTGTAATAGTGAGAGTGTGTGTACCCAGATTTTACTATAGTGAGATCCTTCCATTTACCTATTCCCCTGTTTTATTTGGGTTTTTTCTATGTTATATATGGTGTCATTTTATTTCTTAATTTTTGTACTTTATTATTATCTCACAATTATAACCCCACTAAAGGGAAAATCATTTTTAGTCCTAACTCATGAAAGGATAATTGGATTCATAGGTAATGTTATCTAGTGAATAATAGTTGATACCTACACAAAATTAGAAGATCATTTATGTCTATGGATCATTAATTAGACACTAGGTATCTAACCAAATGCTTGAGAACTACAAGGACTGGTGTAGAGTAGACATGATGAGTTTCATGGTCCAGGAAAAATTCCAGTGATCATTTAATGATAGATATACTCATTATCAATGGAATACATTGTAATGGTCTAGATTATTAATTTTGAACCCTTTATATTTTTTTTGAGTTGAGGGACTTGTTATGGTGTAGTGTACTTTTTTTACTGTGATTCTTTACATTTCATTGTGATTTTGTGGATTACGACGTAGAGAGTTATGACACCTTCAGATGAATCTTACATAGTAGGCATTACTCTGTGGTGGTGGATGTTACATCATGGTAGATATGAAGAATTTCTAGTTAATATAACATATAATTTTTTGTGTTGTGACACCCCTTATCACAATATAATAGGAGTTGATACACGTGAAGTTATGAGAGTTGATCGAGTTTTATAGGGAGTCTAGAAGGGCATTGATCGTACCATGATTTTTGGATCATAAATTGATGGAGGTCCTTTGCTGTGTGATGATCTCTATTGTATTGTGGTTTTAGTTAGTCTTTAAAGAGCGAGGCTACACATTTATTATTATGTTGTGAAGGGTGTTACTGAGGGTTTCTTTATAAATAGTGGTCCAACCCTCTCTCTTTCCCTCTCTTGAATTTTCCTTTATTCCCCCAGCCACTTAACTTTTAGTGGTGTGTTTCTAGATCCCTAGGTGTCTTAGAGGATCCATCAACCGATAATGATCATGTGGTGGTCCCTTATCATATCTATAGAATGGATTCAAGTAATATTGGACCCCCCTTCAGTTTTAATGAGAACTTACCTTTCCTCTAGAAACAAACACTTATTTATTAGTTATCCAATATGCATTATCATATTGGAAAACCTTTATTTTAAATCACTTATTCTTCACATAGTTTGACTAAGTAGAGGCCACTGGACCTTATGATGGTGTGGTATGAAATTAGTGTACAACAGTGGAGGCACAACCTAAAAGTGATTGTATGAGATGAATTTGATGATAGCAAGAATCATGTGTAGTGAAGGGTCGCATTGCATTGTGAAAAATCTTATCACATCATAATTCAAGGGTCTTGTGAGTATCTTTAAGCCCTCTATAAAAATGATTGTGTTGAAACACTCAATATTGCACTTTGAATAATATTTTCTTCAGTGGTGTGTGTTCTTAGAGTTAATTTTACATAAAGGTCATGGGGTTTTTAGTTAATCCTACATGAAGTGATTTGTGGAATGGAGGTTTTGGCTATGACATGAAGGAGGTAGTTGTAACATGGAGGTGTGGATTGTAACATAGAGAGAATGGTAACATCCGCTAGTCATAGTGTGTGGAGTATCAATTGCGGAATGGAACCAGTGGGTCTGGCACTTACGATGTGACAATATAGCTCACATTGTGACTTTTTTAATCCTTATAGAGAATGACTTGGAAATATCCCTTCATTGGTGTTTACATATATTTTCATCAGTGTACAGGATTAGGGAAAAGAGAAGGAATATCTTGAAATTTTTACTAGGTTGAGTGTGATGATGTAATACTTTAGACCACCTGAGGTCATTTACATTGTGTTTATGGAGACCCTAGCCTTTTATATATAACAGTACCTGATTTTAAGTATAATTATACACTAGAGTACAACCCAAGGATCGTAAAGTCTAGAGACTTGGAAGACTAGGTACATAAATATAAAAACATGTAACTAAAACATATCTTTATTTAATCTTAAAATTGAGCCCCTAAACTCCATTGTTCTCAAACATCTTCATATGGTAACCTGGGGAATACATGAATAAAGGGATGAGCTAAATAGCCCAGTAAGGGAATAATCATAAGAACAAAACATTAGCACATGAGATAGAAGGCATGATATGATGATATAAAAATGCATGTAGAATTTGGAATCATAACATATAAACATGTAATAATATAAACATGTAGTCATAATAAAGTGGAAAAAACATAAAACATTACTTTAGAATGAGTCAAGGCTAACCACTAAGACCTTTTCACATGGTAGCACAAGCCAAGGCTAACCACCAAGACCATCACACATAACGTCTCATGAGACTCAAATTCACCCAATGAATTGGAGTGCTATCTGGGTGCACCCATATTAAATTTTCATGAATATTTTTTCCACATAAATAATCACACATAATCAATATTACATAAACATAAGGGTTACCCATGGAAAGAATTGGGTACCATAATCATGTCATAAAGCATAACAAATAGGAGTATTATAAAAGTGTCCATGAAAGAAAGGAACTAAAATATACCTGGATAATCAGAAGGTAAAATAGGCATGTATAATGGTAAGTTATTTCAATTATATTAGACAACATTTAAGAAAATTATTTAAGAAAATTTATCATTAATACATTTTTGTGCGGTTTTAAGAAAAATACTATAGAGCCTTTAAAATAGAAAAGGGAACAATCCTTTATATAAAAACATAAGTGAACCAAGAATTTTTTCATAATAAAAAAAGACTTATTTTATAAAGACAATGGTGTCTTAAAACATAATATATAGTGCACTTGAAATCGGGTAAGAATTCGAGAAGTTCCCTCAAAACAAGTTTGCTTATCGGGAAGTATTGAGGAGGGTATCACTTAAAAACATGTATATCCCTGAAAGAGAATGATGAAAGGCTCTTGATAAATGAATTTGGTACATGTAAAAATAATTTATAAGATTCACATAAAAATATAATATAACTTTATTTTGGTAAAAGAAAGATAAGGCAACCTGATGGAACAAAGGCGGTTCGGGTAGAATCCCTTACGGATTATCGGCATGGTATCAGGTGTACTTAAGAAGGATTAATGAGATATAAATGGATTTATCATCACTTATACATCATGAGGTAAGTATGGGGGAGGTGTGAAATCATACCCCATTATTATGTATTACACATAATAGGGCATAACATAGAGTACATTCTTGAATAAAAGTGAAATAGAGAGGATCCCTCGCCTTAAGTCTGATGGTGTTCTCTACTTGATATTAATGACATGAATAATCAAATTAGGTTCATTAATTAATAATACTAGAAACTATTATATATTTAAAAGATTTATTATAACATTTTTAAGTTCATTCGTGACCTTTTTGATGGGTTAAGTGGTTTAATTTCATTGTTCGGGTTTGTTTGCTTCCTTGGTTTTAATGATCGGTTCACTTATATACATGTTCAGACACACATGTATGATGCGAGTGGTTGTATAGAATTGAAGTAATATGAAATTAGTGAACATACATAAAATTAAATGTTTATAAAATTAATTTGGTTATTTTTAGTGGATGTGAATCATTATATAAAACATTAATGATAAACACTTGGATTAATTTGGTGATTTTGCTCATAATTAACTTGTTTTATATTATTATTTAACATCATGTGTATAAAAGGATTATAGAACAACACATAAGATAAAATAAATATTTAATAGTCAGGTTTAACCACAAAAATGGTTTCATTACCATAATTGAATATGATAAAAGAAATCGATAACCCGTCGTCCTTGAATGTGATAAATTAACACATCTCGGACAGTGTTTTCATTTGTTTCATATAAAAGAAGGGGAAAGAAGAGATGATAATGAATTATAACATTATCAAAAAAAAATTCCAATAAATTTATAGTACTGTAGTTTTCATACCATTTGGATTAGGATAGGTTAAGAAAGAAAATAGAACAAAGGAACATGAAAAGAAAATGAAAGAAAAGAAAAGAAGAGTTTACCTCTTGATTTAATCTTCCTTAAGAGCCACTTAAGTGGAGATGATTTGGTATTTTGAGGAGACCAAGGGTTTCTTGAAGTGGGGGAGGATATTTGGGAGATATTTGGGAAGAATTTAGGGAAGACACAAGGCTTGAGAGGAGTGAAGATAAGATGGAAGTGTGGTTGGTTTTTAGTGGAAGGGAAGAGGGTTTTCTTAATATTTTAATCATTAGTTTATTATTTTTCCATAAGACAAGAAATAGTAATGATTATTATGACCAAAAATAGTAATGTGTTCATGTGAGTTTGAACCAATGACCATTTACATCATCCATGACTCAATCATGATGTAGAAATTCAGGTTTTAGCATTTATCGTGAATTATCGTATTTTACTATTCATAAAAATTCAAGTATTTTAGAAAAATACCAAAAATTAACCATTACCATTTTTTGATGTGTATAATCCAAAAAATGAAATAATTTTTTCAAAAATAAATTTCTAAATATGATTAATTTAATTTTTAATTAAAATCATAATTTACTTGAAAAATACAGATTTTAAAACTATAACTGATTTTATAATGCTTTAAAAAATTACATAAGTTCTTATAAAATTATCTTAAAACCAGAAGACATAAATTTTTTAATTTATGAACACATTTTAAGAAAATATTTTTTCTTTTAAATTAATTAATTATTTTTAATTAATTATTTATGACTTACAAAAATACCAATAATTTTACTATGGTCATATTATCTCTTATAAGATGCCTAAATTTTATTTATACATTCATGGGTGAGGTTACTATTCTTTTGTAAAATTTACTATTCATAAGGGTAATATTAATATTCATAAGGGTATGTTACTATTTATAAGGGTATGTTACTATTCACCAAAAAATTAATCTTGTCTTATCGGACTCCAAACATCTTACTGATCGCAACCGTGTATGTCAGATTTTCAAAATTCAATTCACAGAAGTGACAATATTATGTTTAAAGGTCACATAGTAATTAATAGTTCATTTTGTTATGATTTCATGTGATTATATGACATAATTATAAGAAGGTAATTTCCATTGATAAAACATTGGGTTGTTATATTATTCCCCCCTTATGAAATTTTACCCTCAAAATTTTGTTTTGCATTCTAAGCCTTAAATAGGTGCAGGTACTTTTCCTTCATTGCTTCCTCCAGTTCCCATATCACCTCTTCATACTTATGGTTCTGCCATAGTACTTTGACCAAGTGAGTAATCTTGTTACGTTGAACTTTATCTATATGATCAAAGATCTTCACTGGCTGATCCTTGTAAGAAAGATCATTCTCCAACTGTACCATCTCTGAAGAGAGTACATGTGAAGGATCTGGTATGTACTTCCTTAAGAGGGATACATGAAAGACATCATGCACTTTGGATATGGTAGGTGGGAGTG
The DNA here is from genome assembly GCA_963277665.1 of Viscum album. NCBI lineage: Eukaryota > Viridiplantae > Streptophyta > Magnoliopsida > Santalales > Viscaceae > Viscum > Viscum album. The sequence goes on from OY728165.1 coordinate 2,015,116,259, forward strand.
CTAGTCGATAGGCTACAGTTCTAACTCAATCAAATATCTCAAAGGGGCCGATGTACGTGGGAATGAAATCTCATTTCTTCCCAAACCTCATGACCTTCTTCCATGGAGATATGCATAGAAATATCATGTCTCCAACTTTGAACTCAAGGTCTCATTAACGATTGTTTGCATAAATTTTTTGTCGACTTTGGGATGCCTTAATGTGATGCTGAATGGTTTTCACCTTCTCCGCCATTTCTTCAACCATTTCAGGTCCTAGCAGATTACGCTCATTGACTTCATCCCAACACGCCAATGTTCTACACCTTTTCCCATAGAGGGATTTATATGGTTCCATTAGGATGCTTGAGTGGAAACTATTATTTTAGTAGAATTCGACCAGTGGAAGATGTTGGCCCCATCCTCCTTTGAAGTCTATAGAACATTCTATCAATATATCTTCTAGTGTATGAATAGTTTTCTCAGATTATCCATCATTTTGAAGATGATAGTACATACTGAAGTTCAATTCAGTTCTTAGAGCATGTTAGAGACTTTTCTAGAACTTTGAGGTGAATCTCGGATCTTGATCAGATACAATAGATAGTGGTACTCTATGCTTCCTTACCACCTCTTTGATATATATCCGTGAAAGTTGATCCAATGAGAAGTCCTCGCAAATTGTGATAAAGTGATATGTCTTTTTTAAGATGATCCACAATGAACCATATAAGATTGTTTTCTATGGATGTCCTTATAAGTCTAGTGACAAAGTCTATAGTGATGTTCTCTCACTTCCATGTTGGTATGGGTAGTGGTTGAATCATCTCCTTATAATTCTATCTTTCAGCCTTCACTTTTTGACATACTAGGCACTTTGATGTATATTCAACAATCTCCTTCTTTATATCGTCCCACCAAAAGTTCTCTCGAAGATCTCAATACATCTTTGTGATCCCTGGTTTAATAGAGAAGTTTGATCTATGTGAATCATTCAAAATATCCTTTTTAATTTCTAGATCAGATAGTACACATAATCATGACCCAAATATTACAACTCCTTCCTCATTAATCTTGAACTCTAAGAATTTCCCATTTCTAACAGCTTTCACCCTTTTCAGAATTTCCACATATTTTCTTTGATAATCCTTTATTTTCTCCATGAGGGATGGTTGAGAAATCATTTGAGAAATGATTGATGATTTTCCTCCCTTAATTATTCCCTTGTCTATCCTCTGAAAATATAAGAAGATCAGATCCTTTTGAATTCTCATCATTGATAAAGATTCATGATTCTTTCTACTCAGAGCATCCGCCACCTTATTTGCCTTACCAGGATAGTAGTGGATTGAGAAGTCATAATCCTTGATGAGCTCTATACATCTTCACTGGAACATATTAATCTCTTTTTGTGTGAATATATATTCAAGACTCTTGTGATCAGTATATATCTCACACTTCTCCCCATAGAGATAATGTCGCCAGATTTTTAACACAAATATCACAACCGCCAACTCTAGATCATGCGTAGGATAGTTTTGCTCATGGATTTTCAACTTCCTTGAGACGTAGGCTATCACTTTATCATTTTTCATCAGCAAAAATCCTAATTCCTTCTTTGAAGCGTCACTGTACACAACAAAGAGTTCTCCACTTGTTGGGAGTGTGAGTACTGGCGTAGTGATTAACCTATTTTTCAACTCCTTAAAACAATATTCACATTCCTGAGTCCAGAAAAACTTTACTCCATTCCGTGTTAGCTTGGTCATTGGGTTTGATAATCCTGAAAATATCTTCACAAATCATCAATAATACATAACTAGACCAAGAAAGCTATGAATATCAATTACAGATGTTGGCCTGGGCCACTCTTCAATCACCTTTGTCTTGGAAGGGTCCACAGATATCCCTTTACTGGTGATAACATGCCCCAAGAATTATACTTCCTCCATCTAGAACTCACATTTACTGTACTTTGCATATAGATTCTCCCTTCACAATGTCTTTAGCATAGTGTTCAAATACTCCTCGTGTTCCTCCTTACTCTTGGAGTATATCAGAATATCATTAATAAAGACTACCACAATTTTTTTGAGGTAACCTATAAAGACTCTATTCATTAAATCCATGAAAATTAATAGATCATTAGTGAGTATTAAGGGAATCACTATGAAATCATAGTGTTCATACCTCATTTTAAAGGCATTCTTGGGAATATCTTCCTTCCCCACCTTTAATTGGTGATATCCCAATTGAAGGTCCACCTTAGAAAAATAACCGGCCCCACGAAGCTGATCAAACAAGTCATCTATCCATGGTAGGGGATACTTGTTCTTTATCATGATTTTATTAATCTCACAATAATAAATGCAAAGGCACATTGATCCATCCTTATTCTTGATGAATAGAAATGAAGCACCCCATGGTGAAGCACTCAGGCATATACAACCCTTCTCCAGATTCTCCTATAACTGATTCTTCAACTCTTCCATCTCTACGGTGGCCATTCTATAATGTGTATTTGATATAGGAAGATATCCAGGAATAAGTTCAATTGATAACTCAACCTCTCGATTAGAAGGAAGACCATACAACTCTTCAGGGAATACATCAGTGTAATCCCTCACGATGGGCATGTCTTCAAGCATGATTCTCTCATTTGTCTCAATAATTTGAGCTAGACATGATTTCTTATAAGGAATTAATATCCACACTTGAGACAATGATTCTAAAGGAGGTTCATCTTCCTCCTTACACTTGTAAAGAATTGGAGGATTCTTTGGGATGTGAAGAGTGATCTCCCTTACCCAATAGTTGATGTTGGATTTGTATAGAGATAGCCAATCCATGCCCAAGATAGCATCAAAATCCACTAAAATAAGCGTTAAGATATTTGATGGGAGGTTTAGTCCACAAACATTAAATAGGGAGGAGTTATAGACCATGGATGCAATAATTTCCCTATTCGCTGTTCTCACAGATAACTTATCCTTCAAATTTTGAGGTGGTGTTTGAATAATTCTACTAAACTTTCAAGATACTAAAGAATGTGTAGAACTAGAATCAAATAGTACATTAACTATTATTGAATGAATAACTAGTGTACCTATCACCACATCATCATCTTAATCCACCTTAGCAATAGTGATAACATAAGACCTTCCTTATTTTCTTATAGGTTGTTGTTGATTTCCTCTAACAACCCTTGGCTTAGGGAAATTGTTTGCATAATTCCCATGTTCCTTGCAGTTGTAACACTACAACACTGGATGAGCATTTATCTAAACCTTCCTTTCTTCTTCCACATTAGTGGGATTCTTCATATCCCCTTGACAGTTTTTATCCAAATGTCCCAATTTTCCACATTTTAAGAAATTCCTAGTTTCCTTTATATAGTTCCCAGGTTTCTTCTTCCCACAATTTTTACACATGGGATGATTAAGCTTCTTTCCATCATGGAATTTATTTGTGGGAACTCCCACATTAGATTCCATTTCCTCTTCTTTTCACTGGGACCACGATACCATTGAGAGTCTCCAATCTCCATTTCAACCTTGGGGGCACAACAAACAATCTCCTCATAACTGTCAAAGTCTCACATTGCCAACGCTTTTTGTAGACTTGGTTTTAGTCCACTAAAGAAGCGATCCACCTTGATTTCAGTGTTCAAGACAAATCCAGAGGTGTACCTTGAATGCCTTGTGAAGTTTTCTTCATACGCCCCGATGGACTCATCTTCCTTATGATTAAGTCTAAGGAACTCTCTTTCCATATTTAGAGGGAGGGTTCAAGGAAAATATTTATTCAAAAACATTCTCTTGAATTCCTCCCAATCCATGAAATCAATTTCCTCACGGGGCTTCATATTCTTGATCAGTGTCTACCACTGATCATCTTCCCCATCAAAACGATAGACCTCCATTACAACTTTCTCTTCTTCTGAGAACTGGAGGACAAATAATATCTTTTCAATGGAGTTAATCCACTATTCTGTGAGGAGGGGATCAAAATATCCACTAAACATGGGCTGAATTTTCCACATGAAGGATTCAATGATAAATTTCTCTTTCCTTGGAGGAGGAGGGTGATCCACGTGATTCAAGTTATTATTCATAACTTGAGCCAACTGAGCAAGTACTGTCATGAAGTTCTGAGCACCCATTCCCATCATATCAGGTATATCATTAGGTAAACCTTCACATTACCTATCACATTGATTGTTGAAACACGTTCTTCTATTTCTCTCAATTAACTAAGAAAAGAAATGTACACTTAGAGGTCTTGAATACTTAGCTATTGAGCACAAAAAGGAAACTTTGAACATAAAAGGATAAACTTGTAAAGGAGAAGTATATACTAACTTGTTATTTTCTATGTTTCAATATAGGTTATCCTTGATATATTTCTTTACATATATTCTTATGGGATTTTTTTCATTCCCTTAATAAATGTTTGTACTAAGCTCATGAATTTACCAAAGAATATCCCCTGGGAGTGTCAAACCAAGAGTGAAGTAATACCCATTGTCGTGCACCAGTTCCCATTCGAGTCTAGCTCAAAGAAGTGTTTTAGAGTTTTACCCCTAGATACATATGTGGTAGATCCACCTCTACCTGTTTGTATCCAAACATGGATGCATTTTCTTGATAAAACACTTACTCTATACTTACCAAAACATTGGGATGTTTTCTTATACTTAGTATCATCCTTAAGGTTCTCACTAAAGTTATCTATTCATAATCTCCAAAAATAACTAGACCATCCTATGATACCAACTATAACGACCCTAGCATTTTACATATAACATTACATGATTTTAAGCATAATTATACATCAGAGTACAACCCAAGGATCATAAAGTCTAGTGTCTTGGAAGATTAGGTATATAAAATTGAAAACATGGAACTAAATAAAACATATATTTATTTAATATTAAAATTGAGCTCCTAACTTTAATTGTGCTCAAACATTTTCATAGGGTACCCTGGGGAACACATGAATAAAGGGACGAGCTAAATAGCCCAGTAAGGGAATAACCATAAGAACAAAGCATTAACACATGGGATATAAGGCATGACATGATGATATAAAAAGTCATATAACATATGTAATCATAACATATAAAAATGTAATCATATAAACACGGAGTCATAATAATGTAGAAAAAACCTAAAACATGACTTTAGCACGGGTCAAGGCTAACCGCCAAGACTGTTGCACATGGTAGCATATGCCAAGGCTAACCACCAAGACCGTCTCACATAACTTATCATGAGACTCAAATTTACCCAATTCATTGGAGAAATATATGGGAGAACCCATATTAACTTTTCATGAATATTTTTACCACATAAATAATCATATGTAATAAATCTTACATAAATATAAGGGTTACCCATGGAAAGAATTGGGTACCATAATCATGTCATAAAGCATAACAAATGGGCGTATCATAAAAGCATCCATGAAGGAAAGGAACTAAAATATACATGGAAATTCATAAGGGAAAATAGTCATGTATCATGGTGAGTGATGTTAATTATAAGTGACAACATTTAAGAAAAGTATTTAATAAATTTTAGCATTAAAACATTTTTGTGTGGTTTTAAGGAAAATACTATAGAGCCTTTAATATAGAAAAGAGAATAATCCTTTATATAAAACCAGAAGTTAACTAATAGGGTTTTCATAATAAAAAAAATACTTATTTTATAAATACAATGGTGGATTAAAATATAAGATAGAGTGCACTTGAAATTGGGTAAGAATTCGGGAAGTTCCCTCAAAATAGGTTTGCTTATCGGGAAGTATTGAGGAGGGAATTACTTAAAAACATGTATACCCCCAAAAGATAATGATGAAAGGGTTTTGATAAATGAATTTGGTACATGTAAAAATCATTTAAAATATTCACATAAAAATACAATATAACTTCATTTTGGTTAATGGAACATAAGGCAACCCGAAGGAATAAAGGAGGTTCAGGTAGAATCCCTTACAAATTATTGGCATGGTATTAGATGTACTTAAGAGGGATTAATGAGAGATAAAGGAGTTTATAATCACTTATAAATAATGAGGGAGGTATGGGAGAGGTGTGAAATCATACCCCATCATTATTTATTACACATAAAAGGTCATAACATAGAGGACATTTTTGAATAAAAGTGAAATAAAGAGGATCCCTTACCTTAAGTCCGATGGTGTTCTCCACTTGATATTAATGACCTGAATAATAAAATTAGGTTTATTAATTAATAATTACAGAACTTATTATATATGTAAAATATTTATTATAACATTTTTAATTTCATTCATGACCTTTTTGATGGGTTAAGTGGTTCAATTTCATTATTTGGGTATGTTTGCTTCATTGGTTTTAATGATCGGTTCACTTATATTCATGTTTGGACACACATGTATGATGAGAGTGGCTATACAGAATAGAAGTTATATAAAATTAGTGAACATCCATAATATTACATGGTTATAAAATTCATTTTGTTATTTGGAGTGGAGGTGAATCATTATATAAAACATTAATGATAAACACTTGGATTAATTTGGTGATTTTTCTCATAATTAACTTGTTTTGTATTATTATTTCACATCATGTGTATAAAAGGATTACAGAACAACAAATAAGATAAAATAAATATTTAATAGTTTGGTTCAACCAAAAAAATGGTTTCATGACCATAATTGAATATGATAAAAGAAATTGATAACTCGTCGTCCTTGAAAGTGATAAATTAACACATCTCGGACAATGTTTTCATTTCTTTCATATAAAAGAAAGGAAAAGAAGAGATGATAATGAATTATTTTATTATCATAAAAAAATTATAGTAAATTTATGGTACTGGAGTTTTCATACCATTTGGATGAGGATAGGTTAGGAAATAAAAGATAACAAAGAAACATGAAAATAAAATGAAAGAAAAGAAAAGAAGAGTTTACCTCTTGATTTACTCTTCCTTGAGAGCCTCTTAAGAGGAGATGATTTGGTATTTTGAAGAGACCAAGGGTTTCTGGAAGTGGGGGGGGGGGGTAGATCTTGGGGAGATATTGGGGTATAATTTAGGGAAGGAATCAGGCTTGATAAGAGTGAATAGAAGAGGGGAGTGTGGGTGGTTTTTATAGTGGAGGGATGAGGGTTTTCTTAATATTTTAATCATTAGTTTATTATTTTTTCATAATACAAGCAATAGTAATGATTATTGTGACAAAAATAGTAATATATGTATGTGAGTTCGAACCAATGGCCATTTACATCATCCATGACTCAAGCATGATGTAGAAATTTAGGTTTTAGCATTTATCATGAATTATCATATTTTATTATTCACAAAAAATTAAAGTATTTTAGAAAAATACCAAAAATTCACCCTAAAATTTTTTAGATGTATATAATCTAAAAATTGACTCCATTTTTAAAAAATAATTTTCTAAATATGATTAATTTAATTTTTAATTAAAATCATAATTTACTTGAAAAATACAGATTTTAAAACTATAACAGATTTTATAATGCTTTTAAAAATTACATAAGGTATTATAAAATTATCCTAAAACTAGAAGGCATAAAATTGTTAATTTATGAAAATTTTTTAAGAAATTTTTTTAAGAAAATAAATTTTCTTTTAAATTATTTAATTAATTTTAATTAATTATTTACGACTTACAAAAATACCAATAATTTTACTTTGGTTATATTATCTCTTATAAGATGCCTAAATTTTATTTATACATTCATGGGTGAGGTTACTATTCTTTTGGAAAATTTACTATTAATAAGGGTCATATTACTATTTATAAGGGTAGGTTACTATTCATAAGGGTAGGTTACTATTCATAAAAAAAATTAAGTTTGTCTTATCAAACTCCAAACATCTTACTGATCACAACCGTATATGTCAGATTTTCAAAATTCAAATATCAGTAGTGACAATATTATATTTAAAGGTCACATAGTACTTAGTAGTTCATTTTATTGTGATTTCATGTGATTATATGACATAATTATAAGAATTCAATTTCCATTGATAAAACATTGGGTCATTACAGTGTTTCAGGTGGGTTTAAGATTTAGTTTCATAGGGTCAACAATAGAGTCTGGGTGAGATGATTGGATCATAAACGGGGGTCAGACACTCCCTTAGAAACATGAAAGTGATAGTAAGTGGGTCCCTCACATTATTCCTGGAGTCAGTACTCCCCCATACACTCAATGTGTGGGTCCTTTAGATTAGGTGTGGGGCTGGTACTCCCTTGGTCCCCAAAAAGGTGTGGGTCCCCCATACACAACTGATAGAGTTTGATACTACCATATACACTCAGGGAGTGGGTACCCTATCCATGGAGCTCATTACTCCCTCATCTAATGCATAATGCTTGGTGAGGCATGTGACATCCCAACTTAGCTCATTCTATAGTAATTGAATCAGAGTGTCATGTGGTCTTAGGCATGCCACCCTACATGCTAAAGGTCATTGACTAGCGGTGAGGTTCTATAAGGTAATAATGTTAATACTATACCCTTTGAAGCTAAATAAAAACAAAACCACATTTTAACTATAAATACTAACGAAAGAATAATATAAGTGGATGAATTAACTATCCTTGTCTTACTATATGGTGCACAATAATATCGAAAAGGTCAGAGAAGTCATACAAAAATAGATAAGATCTTCCATGGTCTGAACACATATAATCATATACAAGTATCCAAAATAAACCTCTTACTCGACACTAAGGAATAACCCGACCTATCTTCCCATCCATCATAACAAACTTATGTATTTTCTTCACCACCATCATTTCTAGACTCCCAAGTATATGCCTTCACCTTAACCTATTCTAAGAATTATAAAGTTAGCACATGTCCTGGATGGACCATGTAGGGTGTGAGTATGAATTTAATAGGCCACCACCACTAGTTTCCCTAGATAATATTCATATGTATAAAAATGTATGAAAAACACAATAAATAGTAACTAAAACAAACCTCACAACTTGATCCACCCAATTTCAACCAGAAGAAGGTGATCCTTTACCTACTTCAGCCGGCGTTGGAGTGGAACAATGCATCCATAGTTTATCATATCAGAAGTTCCCTTGTCCTTCTAATAAATTATATACCACAAAACATCACACACCAAACATAACCATATAACAAGTTTGAATCAATCATGATATCCTAAAGGCACATCCATAATCCATATCTCAAGACCCATGGTCTTCAAAATACCTTTACCAACCACCAACAAAACAAATCAATGAACCTCAAGGAATGATGAATCCCATCCTTATCAACCCCTAGACAACCAACCCCAATATATCCCACATATATAGTGAGCATCCTTCTCCCTTATGATGGTATCAACACCACCAACTGTGACTAACTATAGTGTTTCCCCTCTATACTGATGGTTAACACCAACACCCCCATACCACTCAATCTATGAAGGTTACACACACAATGAGTGGAAAAACCCACATCATGGGTCTTTTCCTATGTTCTATGACCCCACTGACCTTAGACTTATGATGAGAGATAATCACCATATCCTATGACCACACTCGGCGAACCTCCATCGCCACCCGTGATAATGGTCAAAACCATCCAAAATTCACCAGAAAACCCTCAGTTCCCTATTCTTAGTAATCAAAACCACCCACAATCACATGGACATACCCATCATATTTCCCAAGAAACTACATCGATCACCATGTCTCAAGAACAATTATAATAACTTGCATCATCACACTCATCATACCATGAATCCATGAAACCAAGAAACCCTTATCCTACCAAGACAAACCATAATTTATTACATGAGACTACCCTCAGATGTCTCCTACTAACATTGAAAACTGAAAATGGTTCCATACTCAGTCACTTATACAACCCTACAATGTGCCTAATTATCAAATAATGCATAAAAAAATGCATAACACACGAAATAGTTTGGAACTACTTACCTAGAGTTAGTTAGACTCCACTTGTTGAGAACCTTTGGTCAATTATACTTCAATTGAAATAAACTAGGTAATTTGATAAAACTTCTAATTTAGGTAATGACTAAAAAAAGGAAATAAAAAAATAATTAAATAATAAACACCTAAGTGCAATTAAACTTAACCATAAGAACTCCCTAAAAAAGATGACACAAATATCATCAAAAAATTGATGAAGAACTAACTTATAGATGAAGATAACATAATATTGAAGAGTTTACAATATAATCCCAATAATTACTAGCTAAAATAGGCCATTCACCTTTAATTTTAATAGTATTTATTTATTAAAAAAAAACTAAATGTAATACACTTCATGATGTGTCCAATTTGGTTCATGACATGATGATCCATTCCATGCCACCCCTAAGACATGATTCTCACTATCATGGTGTGACTCATATCCCTTGAATCCCTAATAAAACCCTGACCTCACTTCTCATGATCAAGACATGACTCGAAATTTCCCTTCATAGAATGATTCCTTACACAACCAAGTCTCCATAGAGAGTCTCTCACCAGCAACACCCCCATCCTTACCAACCCCCATACCATTGACCCCAACATATCCCACATATATGGCGATCACCATGATCTCTTCCCATATTATCAACACCACAAAATATGGACAACTATAGTGCATCCACTCCTCCATACTAATGGTTAACATCAACACCCCTATTTCGCTCAATATATGAAGGCCACACATGTAACGAGTGGACATATCCACCTCATGGGACTTGTACCATGTGCCTTGACCTGTCACGAACCATCCCAGGTACCCTGGTAACCTGATAACTGAGCTGGACTTGACATAGCCTGAAGGGCATTCCCGATCCCCATGGGTCGGTGACTAGCCCATGGCATCGTACAACATGCAAGTGGGAACGATTTTTCCACCAACAATGCAGAAGAAAAGAAACAAGGAAGTATGTATAACAAAATAAAATCCACTGGGATTAATGTACCAGAAGTTAACAAGGCATAAACTAGCCCAAAACACTACAACCAAAGCATCAAAATAGGGGAAAACAACCCAAGATCTCAAGGAACACAACTCACCAAGCCCAATGCTCAACAGATGGATCCACCTACAAGATATCCTTTCCCCTTGCTCGTACCTGGAAGGAGAAAGTCTACAAACACCCGAAGGAAAAAGTAGGGTGTGAGCTAAAAATCCTAGTAGGGTCTCACCATAGATTCTATAACAGATTCCAACGATTGATTAACCAAAATAATGATTTCAATTTTAAAAGATAAATAGGTTTGGAATTTTAAATCATAATTAAATAAATCATGTTGTGTAGTTCAAATGATGGAAAAATAATTTAAGAAAAGTCTTTACAAATGATGGAATATTTCTAAAATAATAGATTAAATAAAACAGTTACATAAAACATTTTAAGTAAAATTAGCAGGCATGTAAAGCAGTTCAAAAGCATTGGCATACATTTATATCTCAAATATAAATAAATGAGCGAGCAACATGGTCATCTTCCAAAATGTACAATATTATTAACCATATATAGGATTCCTCACTCTCTAAGTGAACTCAAAAAAATGTGTATACACACGTCCCTATGGCACTGGCCAAAGGAGACTCTTCAACAACCCTCTGGGGATGTGATCCACCGGAAGTATGTTTTAGAATGTTGTCGTAGCATAGAGTGTATCTAAATAACTCACTAAAAACCTAAGGATTGCATGTGATCTTACATGATGGGTGAACTATTTTAAGAATGTTTAAAAATACGATCAATCCCATTATTCCATTTCAAAAGTGCCAATTTCTTTCAATTTAAAACCAAAACAAGTTCTATTAAAAACATTCATTTTTTCACAAGATAAAACCACTAGGTTTCTATCAAATCATTTTAATCCATTTTCACCAATTTGAAATCCATTAAAAACCAGTTCCATCATTACACAATTTTTTTCCACAATTAAATCCAACAATTTAATTTAAATCATTTCCATAAAATCTAAAATTTAAATTCAACAACTTAAATCATCCAATTTCCATAAACACACCCAATTCAATGGAATCATGGGTTTTCCAAATTTCTATTCCAAAACCATTTATAATATCTCAATTCATTGGAATTAGGTTTTTATCAATTTAATTGAAAGTATATTTGAGTAATTGAATTAAAAAAAACAATTGAAATAAATCAAGAAATACAAGTATAATCAATTTGGATAATTAGAACAGAAACACCTACCTCAAGGTCATCGATGTCAGTGGCAATGATTAACCACCCTATGTGGTTCAATACCCCTCAGTGTGATTGAATTATCATAAGTGCCGACACACCAATGTTCGATGTTTGTCAAGGGTTCCTAGAACCAATACCGGTTATTTTATTTCAAAATAAAATATCATATGCGATGATAGTTTCTCTCTCATAAATAATTTTACAATTATGGATTAAAATATTATATGTGATAATATTTTATCTCCATTAGATAATTTTAAAATTACCATTTTATAATTATAATAATTATCCTTTGAAAATTAACGTAATTATCCTTTGATAATTTAGATAATCTTGTCATGCGATAATTACCTTACAATTATCTTTTAACAAAAGTGAATAATTATATTCTAATAAGTATTCCTTACAAATCATAATTTTGTAATTATCTTGTGATAATTTATTTTAATTATCACTTGATAATTATTTATAATTATTCTTTCAATTTTATATAAAACATGTCATTGTACTTTGATAAAACAAATCAATCATTATTTTAATAATATTAATAATTAACCTTTGATAATCTCGAAGTCATCATCTGATAATTATATTAATTATCCTTTGATAATTTTGAAAAATTATCCTTTGATAAATTATTTCAATTATCCTTTCTTTTAACAAAATTATGTTCTCAAAATAAATTATCAATGTAATTATCATCGGATAATTATGTATAATTATCTCAGTTAATTATTCACATATTTCTCAACAATTTCTTAAAACCAAATTTCGATAATAATTATTGGATATTCCACATAATTATTCATTGGTAATTTGAGTTTCATTAAATTATTATTCAACCATTTTTTTTGTAAGTATCATTGGATAATTTGGGAAATTATCCTTCTGATAATTTTTTTATAAATTATCCTTGAAAAATATAGTTTTTATCATTTATTTTAAATTCCACCATTTTTATTGATTTCATGATAAAAGAATAAAAAAAAAAATAAAACAAAAAAATAAATCCTACCTTCTTCACGTCTTGTGCAGGGAAGTCACACACCACCTGGATCCGAATATAAAGAAGAAAAAATGAGGGGCGCCTTCACCGTTTATACGCAAGGAACACCCAAGGTTATTCACACTCAACTATATTCACCGCAAACAACAATGATCTGTACGGTTATAAGAAAAACCCTAAGTGGCGTGTTCTTAAATTCATGAATTTAAAAGTCCAATTCAAAATTGTTATTCATTCTAGAAATTAATACAGAGTTGTTGATTTCCACTTAAGAAGGTATTACAGATTTTTAATCGATTCAAAACTCATTTAAATGGAGGTTTCAAAACCTTCAGTTTTCATCAATGGAGAAAGTGGCATTAAAAAAAGAGTTCCAGTGTGGTTTTTGGGAAGATGAATAGTGAAATCCGTTTATTTTGATAATTAAATTAAATTAATATAATTAATAATTTAATATAATTATTAAAAACATAAAATAATTAACGACCTGATGAAACACTCTTTGAGTATATATTTTATACCCTGTCTAGAGTAAACACCCCATCCCGGGCACAACAATGGTCTCAGATTTCTAAAACGATAAACTATTTGAGAGATATTAATGAATTATTAATTAAAAACTTGAATAAATAATAAAATAAAATAAAAAGGATTATTTTTTGTGATCGAGGCATCCAAATGCTCGATGCTTACAAATGTTATACCCCGTCTAGGGTAAACCCCCCATTCTGGACCCATCGGTTGTCTCGTATTTCCATACATCGCACTGTTTGGGAGATATTTAAATATATTTAATAAATAATATATTAAATACTATTTAATAACTTTAACCCACGAGCGAGGCATTCGAAAGTCTAGAATCTTCCAATGTTATACCCCTCCTAGGGTAAACACCGTATTTAAAACATAACAATGGTCTCAGATTTCTCAAATGACACACTATTTTGGAGTTATTCAAATATTTTGAATAAAAAATGTGTGCTTAAAAATATTCTATTTAATAATTTTATTCTATCTTCACCGAGTATTTGCGGGCCTCAGAATCTCATACTTACTCAACGTTTAACTCAGGAAATATTTAATTGAATATTCTAGAGTATTAATTGGGAGTTTTAAAATTCAGCAACGTGTTTAACAAAAACACAACTTTTCACTGATAAATCATTTTCCCCCTTGAGATTTTAATAATTTAAAGAAAGTGGGTTTAATAATACATGAAATAGTAAGGGGTTTTTACAACCTCCCCACCATAGAAACTTTCTGTCCCTAAAAAGACTATGAAGAATCCTCAATGTCAAAAAGATGAGGCCAATGCTCTCTCATCAATGTCTCCCTTTCCCATGTCTCATGAGAATTAGAACCATGCTGCCATTGTACATGGACCAGAGGTATCATCCTCCCATGAAGTACCTTGGTCTCAAAATCAACAACCATGACTGGTCGTTCAGTCACAAATAAATCTAGTTCAATCTCAAGATCACTCCAGCTCAAAATGTGAGATAGATCAGAGAGATACTTTCACAGCTGTGATACATGGAACATGTTATGTATCGACATCAGCTATGGTGGTAGAGCTAGACAATAAGAAACTTTCCCTACCTGATCAACAACCTTGAAAGTTCCCACAAAATGAGGAGCAAGATACCCTTGTCTCCCAACCCGTCGATGACCCAACCGGGGTGAAACCTTTAAGAACACCTCATCACCAACTAAGAACTACAAAGGTATATGATGGTGATCAATATAAGACTTGTACCAGCTCTGTGCTGTAAACATTTCCTGATGAATCAACTGGATCTTAGCTATCATCTCTTCGACCAAACTCAGTCTAACAAAGGAACTTTCACCAATATTTGACCAACATAAAGGATATTTACAAGGAAGATCATACAATGACTCAAAAGGATCTATTTTAATCACGGAATGATAACTATTATTATAAGAAAACCTAACCCATCTTATCGCGTGGTAAACCAGAAAAGACAGAAAGAAACATGATGGGAAACTTAATAAAAACTGGAGGTAGATCACCACTCATTGAATCTCACACCGGATCAAAAGAAAACACTGATATCACTTTCCCCAACTCTGGATAAGAGGGTCCGACTCTACTTGACCTTGGGTCCCATTCTACTTAAAAGACAAGAGGCACACCACTGGGTGTAGTAAGGTAGACCCGTCAAAGATAACAATCGATCCGGGATTTATTGGCAATGAGCCAGTCCATCCCGAATATGATGTCAATAGATTTCATGTCGAGAACTAGAAAACTCCAAGAAACCACGACATATGATAGAGAGAAGACACAAGCAGGACTATGGATACCCTGCTCTCTATTTATACCAAGGGGTATAATAATATCCTTTGTACAAGATAGTTTCTCCATAGGAAGATAAAGAAGACTAATGATACGGGTTGAAATAAACGAATGAGATGCACTGATATTAAATAAATTAATTACTAAATATAAAGATATAGTAATGGTACCTCTTACAGTCACTGGATCTGCATCATCTTCCTCTGAAGACTCTTCCACTGCATGGAGTGGCTTCGTTCTAGATGCCTGAGGCCATAACCATTTTGCACATGAAGAATTTGATTTCCCCACAATTTTAGGATGAGGTGATGATTCTGTTCCATTTCACGGAGTGGAAAAGTTGTGGTATAAATTCTTCAAGCACCCTAAACATCTAAAAGAGATATAGTTGTTGGGTGCCTCAGTGCAAACCCTATTGGAATGTCCCAGTTTTCCACACTGATATAAATAAAATAACTTCCACCTGGAGTTGTGGGAGGTCTGTAATGAATCTTCTATAGAGAAATATCGTGAGAATCATCACGCTTCCATTTTTTCTTTAAATGAACCAATGCCGCCATTAGGAGAAAAAGAAAATCCCGATAACCCTGAATTGCTAGCTAGGTCCATCTCAACCATCATTTCTCTATCTAGCACATCATCATAATTGGGAAGCTTCAACAAGAAAACCTAAGGACATATATCTGATCAAATTCCTAACTCAAATTGTCGAGCCTTTATATTCTCATTAGATACAATATTAGGAGAAAAATTCACCAACTCAGCAAAACAATTTGAGTACTCAGTCATGGTTTTGTTGGCCTGCTCAAGCTTGAAAAACTCCACAGCCTTCTCCAACACCATTGATTTTGGATAGATATGGTTAGTGAAAAGAACCTTGATGTCTCTCCACTCTAAACCGTCATGTTTCCCAACTGTCACCATTGTGTCCCACCATCTCCTGCTCGGTCCCTCCACAATGTAGGTGACACACTTCACCTTGATCGCATGATGTGTCTCCAAGAACCCAAACAAATGTGCAATCTTTATCAACCATTCCTAAGCACGTTGAGGGTCAGTGGAGCCTTTGAAAACTCATGGATTCTAGCATTGGAACTATTGAGAATGATTTTAGAGAACATCCCTATGAGGATCCACAACTAGAGCCTAAATGGAAACTTGAGTTGGTGCCTGTCCCAGAGCTTGGAAAGTGAGAACAATCACCTCAACTAGACTTGAATCCACAATAGGAACCGCTTGATGAGATTCAGCAGCAACCTCTTTCTGGATCTAATTTGTATGTCTTCTTAAAGGAATGATGCCACACAACATCATCAAATTATAACAACACTCAAATTAAGTAACAGGGAAAACTATTCCCAACAGAAGAACCAACTGTTTTGTACTTTGATTACATGAATGTTCACTTATTATATATTTTTCATTATTCTACATGACTATAATATAATAATGTCCTGGAATATTTGTTGCATTAATAAGGTCATAGCAGATCCCCGCTATGATGAGAACCTTGAAATTCTATAACAATATTCTTAAATAAAGTTCTGCGGTTGGATGACATACTACGACAGGACACATAGTATACAGACCGTCTTGTGAGAGTACTAATAAGAAGACGAGACTCTCTCTCATGAAGTTTGCACTTGGTAATCTCTAAGATGGGAGATTATGAGAACAGACCCGCCAGTAGTAATTCCGCATGTCTTGGTTTCATCGGATATTGCTATCTGCGAGCGTGTGTAATGGTCCTTAGTGTGTGACCCTCTAGGCCTCTTTCTCGTTGGCATTAGGCGGGCTTGCCTAAAGTCCAAGATTACTGTCTAGCAACGGGTCAAGGCACCCAAGAGAAAGAAGTTGACACCGCATTGACGTATCACCTCATACGAACGCTTACTGTGTAATTTAATCCTTTTGTCTCGATATCTCATCAAGAAGGTTTTATGGCAGTGTCATAAACCTATATGCTTGATCTGTCTTTCTTTGACTACCTGAAATAAACTCGTCATTTACACCATGGCCATGGAATTTAATGCGACAGTTCTATTTCAATCAAAGGGCCGAGATATCAACTTCCATAAATAGAAGGGACAAATCCTTCATCGACTTATCCATTAACAACATGTCACTTATGACGCACCCAACGTACCATACTTTCCGCCAACTGTCTGCGTGACGGTTTTCATCAGTAAATCTAAGTGCGCGAGTCATGACATGAGTTAATGATAATCTTCCAGTCTAAGGACCATTACACACGCTCATAGATAGCAATATCCGATGACACCAATACATACAGAATTACTACTGGCGGGTCTGTTATCATAATCTCCCATCTTAGAGATTACCAAGTGCGAACTCCATGAGAGAGAGTCTCGTCTTCTAACGAGTACTCACACATGATGGTCTGTATACTATGTGTCCTATTGTAGTATGGCATCCAACCACATAACTTTATTTAAGAATATTGTTATAACATTTCAAGGTTCTCATCATAGCGGAGATCTGCTATGACCTTATTAATGCAACAAATATTCCAGGACATTATTATATTATAGTCATGCAGAATAATGAACAATATATAATAAGTGAACATTCATGTAATCAAAGTACAAAACAGTTGGTTCTGAGGACACCAACCCTTACAAACTCCCACTTGGACTAGAGCCAACTGCCTACGACTTTTAGTCCACTAGACCTCACATGATGATCATGTTTATGCTAAGTCAAGGCTTTAGTCAATGGGTCTGCCACGTTGTCTTCTGTGGAAATACTGCTCACTGCAACTTCACCTCTCTAAGAAAAATCCCTCAAGAGATGATACTTCCAAAGTATGTGATTTGTCCGCTGATGTGACCTTGGATCTTTTACAAGTGCCACCACTGCAGTATTATCACAATAGAGTGTGATAAGATATTTACTGCTCGGTACAACATCCAACTCTTGGACGAAGCTTCGCATCCATACTTCTTATTTACCTGCCTCAGAAGCTGCGATATACTCGGACTCCATTGTAGAATCTTCCACCACACTTTGTTTTGAGCTCTTCCAGCTCACTGCACCTCCATTCAAACTGAAGATGTATCTAGTCTACAACCTCATGTCATCTTGATCAGTCTGGAAACTAGCATCTACATGTCCTCTGATGACTAGTTCCTCATCTCCTCCATAAACTAGGAACATATCCTTAGTACACCTCAGATACTTAAGGATAGTCTTGACTTCCATCCAATGGCGGTCTCCTGGATCAACTTGATATCTGCCTACCACACTTAATGCGTAAGCAACATCTAGCCTCGTACATAGCATAACATACATGAATGACCCAATCGCGGATGCGTAAGGGATACTTTCCATTCTCTTTCTTTCCTCATGTGTCTGAGGACACATTTTCTTGGAAAGATGAATGCCATGTGACACTGGAAACAATCCCCTCTTAGACTGTTCCATACTGAATCTCTTCAGTATCTTGACAATGTATGTACTTTGACTCAGGCCCAACATTCTCTTGGATCTATCACAATGGATCTTGATCCCAAGAATATATGCTGCCTCGTCCAAGTCTTTCATGGAGAAGCATTTATGCAACCATTCCTTAATTGACTGTAAGAAAGGTACTTCATTTCCAATTAGTAATATGTCATCAACATATACTATTAGGAAAACGACTGCACTCCCACTAAACTTCTTGTAGACACAAGGTCACATTTGTTCTTAACAAATCCAAATTCCGTTACAGCTTCATCAAAATGAATTTTCCATGATCTTGATGCTTGCTTTAATCCATAAATGGATTTCTGCAACTTGCATACCTTGTTGGCATCCTTTGCAGTCACAAACCCTTCAGGTTGTGTCATGTAGACATCTTCCTGGAGGTTCCTGTTAAGGAAATCTGTTTTGACATCCATTTGCCCAATTTCATAGTCATGGTAAACAACAATGGACAATAGGATTCTGATGGATTTCAGCATCGTAACCAGTGAAAAGGTTTCATCATAGTCAATTCCTTGATGCTGTCTAAAACATTTTGCAACCAGTCGTGCCTTGTAGGTACTGAATTGCCCCTCCATGTCCAGTTTCTTCTTGAATACCCATTTATTACCAATAGGCTTTACATCAACTGGAGGATCTACCAAAATCCAGACTTGGTTTTGGTACATGGAATCCATTCCAGAATTCACGGATTCTTGCTACTTGGCAACGTCTGTGCCTTCAACTGCTTCCTTGTAGGTAAGAGGATCATCATTGTCAACCAATAATGAGTCACCATACTCGGTGACAAGAAAACCATATCGTTCTGGTTCTCTCACCTCTCTCGTGCTCCTACGCAGTTCTTGTGTCTTTAGAACAGATTGTTCTTCCATGGGGCTTTGTGGAATCTGTTCTTGTACCAAATCATGTGTATCTTGAGCCTCGACTTCATCGAAGTCTATCTCGCTCCCACTATCTCTTTTGGAGATGTGCTCCCTCTCAAGGAATATGACGTGTCTTGCCACTATAACCTTTTTGTATGAGGGGTTGTATAGGTAATATCCCCTTGTTTCATTGGGATATCCTATAAAGATACACTTTGTGCCTCGGGGCGCGAGTTTGTTACCTGAAGAGGCCTTAACAAATGCTTCGCTACCCCACACATGTAAATTCGATAACATGGCTTTGCTTCCACTCCATAACTCATATGGAATAACATTTATCGATTTAGTTGGTACTTGGTTTAGTATGTGCACTGCTGTTTGTAATGCATATCCCCAAAAGGATAATGGAAGACTCGCATGACTCATCATTGATCTCACCATGTCCAACAGGGTGCGGTTCCTCCTTTCACTTACACCATTCCACCGCGGTGTGTAAGGAGGAATGAGTTGAGATAGAATCCCAAACTCCCGTAAGAAATCAATAAAGTCCTAATTAAGATATTCTCCTCCTCTGTCTGAGCGGAGTTTATTAATCTTCTTAACAAGATGGTTCTCAACTTCATTCTTGTATTCTTTGAACCAATCAAAATAATCTGACTTATAACTCATTAAATAGATATATCCATATCTACTAAAATCATCAGTAAAAGTTATGAAGTACGAGAAACCACCCCTTGCTTCAACTGGAAATGGTCCACAAACATCTGTGTGAACTAATTCTAGAAGCTCTTTAGCTCTTTCACCTTTCCCACTAAATGGGGCTTTGGTCATTTTGCCTTGTAGACACGCATGACATACACCAAGTGGTTTTAGTTCGAAAGAATCTAAATACCCATCTTGATGTAATTTTGTCAAACTTTTCTCATTGACATGACCTAGCCGGTGATGCCAAAATTGGGTGTGGTATGAGTCATGTGAATTAACTTTGTTATCGATTGCCATTACTTGGTTTGTGTAGTCTAACACATAAAGGCTGTTATATAAATGTTCCCTACCAAAACAAATGCTATCTTTATAAAAATAGCAACATCCACTTCCAAACTTGAAGACGAATCCATCAGTATCTAATCTGGATACTGAAATAATGTTTTTGGTTACAGAGGGTACATAATAACATCCTTTCAAAACCAAGACCATCCCCATAGGCAATGTGAGGTGGCAGTCCCCGATAGCTACAACAGCAAGTCTGGATCCGTTGGCTACTCATAGATCTACCTCCCCTCGATCAATCTTCCTAAATATACTTGGTTCCTGTATTTGGATACAGATGTGATCACCACAAGCTATATCTAATACCCAATTAGTAGAAATAGATAGATTGCATTCGATAACAAATGCACTTGAAGCTTCCCCTTGCTTCCTTGCCTGGGTGCAGTTTTTCTTCCAGTGTCCCTTCTTGCCACATAAAAAACAAACAACATCCTATTCCTTTGCCTCCCCTTTGATCTTCCTTTTCTTGGAAGGCCTTGAAGAAGATTTGGTCTTAAATCTCTTCTCCTTCCCTTTACTTTTATTCACCATGAGGATAGAAGGCTTTTCACGCTTCATGTCAGTGTCCACTTGGCGAATGAGGATGAGAAGATCAGACAGAGACTTCTCAATGTTGTTCATATTGAATTTCAGAACAAAGTTTGAGAAGCTCTGCGGGAGTGATGTAAGAATGAGATCGGTACCCAGTTCTTTAGGGAGTTTAAACCCTAGAACCTATAAACGCTCAATGTAGCCAATGAGCTTGACTACATGAGGCCCGGCTGGGGCACCCTCTCCAAGCTTGATCTGAAATAGAGCCTTGGAGATCTCAAACCTTTCCTGTCTTACTCTCTCCTGGTATAGACCACGGAGATGCTCGAGAATGCTATAGGCATCCATGTCTTCATGAGACTTCATGAGCTCACTAGACATTTATGATAGCATCAAACATTGAACGTCGAGTGCATCGTTCAAATGTTGATCATAGACTAGGAAATCTTTATCACTCGCCCCTGGGGTAGGGGAATCAGGAAGTGAGGACTCCAACACGTAAAACTTTCGTTCATGGCGTAGGATAACCCGAAGGCACCTAAACCATTCCTAAAAGTTACCGTCGGTGAGGATATTGTCTTTATCCAGTATTGATCGCAGAGAAAATGTGGTTGATGAGTTTATCATCTTGATTATACAATTTAAAAGAGCAGATTTATTAGTACTTTCTTGATTACAATTTATGAGAAATAATGAATGAATTAATTAATTCTCCCACTATTTTATCAAGTACCAATGGCCCTCACCATTGAACTCAGAATGTCCAGTTTCTTTGACATTCTAGTGGCAAGGATCCATATTTACCTTCGCATAACCCCAACAAGGGTTGGTCAAGATATTTGAAGGTATTTAGGTAGGCAGGTCTTTGCAAACTGCGAGCTTACAGTTCCTTGATCTGTTGAGTGGACTCCCCAATCCTGAAATCCTGACTTGGATTTCCTCAACTCTTGACTCCAATATTACATCAAGTCTAGCAAGGGATACTTCTATTGATGTAATATGGTTAAGTCAACCTGAAACCTTTCATAAGGGATTCCTTTATAAAAGTAAGTGTCCCAACAAGGGTTGTTCAAACACATAGTTTTATTGAGTCTTGCCTTTAATTAGGTAACAGAAGGCATGCTCTGACTTAATATGGTATTGAGGGATTTTAGTCTTTATGCGTAGTTTTGAATTATCACATGCTTGTTAATATTAAGTGATGCTTGCTTAAGTGATTAAACATGTTCTGATAATGTTTACGCATAGTCCGGTTTTTATTTTATTCCATCTTTGCATGCTTGCTCATTTTATTAATTATGTGATCGCGACAACACATACATAATAAATAAACCATGCAATCAGACATAAATAAAATAAGATGGCATGATCATGAGCTTCTATTGGTTAGCTTATCTAGTGGTTTTGATAAGATAACCCTAACCTAGGGAAAACACCTTGAACCTGTTGGTTCGTGTTTTGCAGCTCCCACCTGTCCACCTTTGTATCTTCTTGCGTCGGTTTCACCTCGGCTTCGGGATTTGAACCGTATCCTCTGGATTGGGAGATCCTCCATTACATGGGTTTACATTAAATAAACCATGGGCACGCAGACCCTACATTTTATTGGAAGAAGGCTCGCAGGACAACAAATTTAAATTAAATAAATTTAAATGAAACCATACACATAAAAAGGGTCTTTGGTCTAGCTCATGATCATCCACAGCATGCAATGACATTTACGCATATTTAGAATTCAAATTCTTTTAATCTCTCTTTAATTTAAGATAAGTCACGCTTGAATTCAATTAATTATGATCTTATAATTAATCAATTCTTTATCTTAAATTCCTTTATGAATTTCCTTAAGATTATTCTCATCCATATTCCTTGTATGGGTCTTTGTACATTAGAGGAAACCTGGTGAAATTCCATTTCTAGAAAGTACACGGCGTGTAGTTTATATTTACACGGTGTGTATTTATTTTCACCTTGTTTCCAAAGTACACGTCGAGGCTTTGGCATGTTTTCTCTACTTTGGAAATTTTGGAGTACACGGCGTGTAGATGAATCATACACGGTGTGTACTTCCTTGTTACACGGTAACCGGCTTGGCAATCCCATGTACGCGGAACACGGATTCTCCTTGTACACGGTTTCACCTGGACCGGATCGGACTACACGGCGTGTTGTTCCCACATACACGCCCTGTATTCTGGTTCCCACACGTCATTCAATTCTGGTCAACACGACATGATTAATACTTAGGCATAATAAATTCACACGGTGTGGTTTGGCAGACCAGTGCCGGTTCATTGAACCTAAGTACACGACGTGTTGTTTTAATTACACTCCGTGTAATCCCATGTTGTAAAGACAGAAAGAGCAACTCCTCCGGATGAATTACTCATTTTTATTTTAATAAAAATTAAAATTAAAAGGTCTTTTCTGTGATATGAATTGAGAAACGAAGGAGGAAGAATAGATCTCATTTATTCAGATTAATAGAACGATATATTTCGAATTGAATCAAATATAAATGCGTAAATTATCAACAAAAATTAAATAACTATAATGAACGTTGTAACCTCCCTCTGATACCATTTGAAGGTTTCGGGCACAGCGGAAGCACGTGGGTGGATGTGCCCACTTGGGATTTTTGTCATTATCAATGATCAATCCGGGATCAATACGATGATAAATGCCAGTCTCCACGGATCGAATCACAGAAAAATACAAAGAAGATGGTTTGTTTCGCAACCACAAACAAGGATCATTATAGGTTGATTATAATTAATTTAATTAATTGTAAAGAAATACCTTTTGGGTTTTCTTTCTTCATTGATGTTTTTGATCACGTTGTCGATGTGATCCATCGTTGAATCATAGAAGCCAAGTGTAGAATCCCTATAGCAGTGATCCACACGTGTACCTCGTATCTCTAGATATCGCCAAAGGATTCTCCGGGTGCTAGCATGGAGAAGCCTTTGCTTGCGTTTTCCACCTTAGATCGTTTTGATCCGATGGAAGAGGATCTCTCTCGGTCTTGAGAACGTTCTTGGAGGAAGAGGTTCTTTCGACCTTGAAATAATTCGTTGTACACAACGATTCTCTTGTGCAGGAAAAGAGTTGGGGTTTTAAAGATATTTATAATCAAGTTTGAGGTTGTAGAGTTATGACAATAAATAAACGCGTTACGTGTTTCATTTATTTCATTAACTCTTATTAAAAACACCCATGTTGAATAATTAATTCCTTGACATGCGCTCACGCTGATTATAATAAATATCATTTAATAAAACGATATTATATCCTCAAAATCCCGACTGGAAAAACTACACGGCGTGTAATAATAAATACACGGCGTGTACTTGTTTTTCATTGAAAACTACACGGCGTGTACATTAAATGTACACGACGTGTATATCTTGTTTTCATTTATTCATTTCCTTTCCAAAATAAAACTACACGGCGTGTACATTTAATAATACATGACCTGTACTTGTTTTATTTTATTTTTCCTCCATCATTTAAAACAACTTAGGCTTCCTTGAATAATTATTAAACCACGTACGAGAATAATATTTATTCAAATTGAGATACTTGGATACACTTAGTGTGTGACCCTCTAGGCCTCTTTCTCATTGGCATTAGGCGGGCTTGCCTAAATTCCAAGATTACTGTCTAGCAACGGGTCAAGGCACCCAAGAGAAAGAAGTTGACACCGCATTGACGTATCACCTCATACGAACTCTTACTATGTAATTTAATCTCTTTGTCTCGATATCTCATCAAGCAGATTTCATGGCAGTGTCATAAACCTATATGCTTGATCTGTCGTTCTTTGACTACCTGAAATAAACTCGTCATTTACACTATGGCCATGGAATTTAATGTGACAGTTCTATTTCAATCAAAGGGCCGAGATATCAACTTCTATAAATAGAAGGGACAAATCCTTCATCGACTTATCCATTAACAACATGTCACTCGTGACGCACCCAACATACCCTACTTTCTTCCAACTGTCTGCATGACAGTTTTCGTCATTAAATCTAAGTGCACGAGTCATGACACGAGTTAATGATAATCTTCCAGTCTAAGGACCATTACAATCCACAATAGGACCCGCTTGCTGAGATTCAGCAGCAACCTCTTTCTGGATCTAATTTTTATGTCTTCTTGGAGGAATGATGCCACACAACATCAGCAAATTATAACAACATTCAAATTAAGTAATAGGGAAAACTATTCCCAACAGAAGAAATAAACTAGATTTGGATTCCACTCACTACTGGAAATATAGACAATACCAACGGTTCAAAACCATTGGTATAGGCTGGAAAACCGTTGGTATAAGATATACCAACAGTTTCCCAAACCGTAGGGAAGTAAGGCGTTGGGAAAGACCTTTACCAACGGTTTAAGGAAAACCGTTGGTAAAAGGTGGTGAAAGTTTTAATTTCCCAATGGTTCCTCTAAACCGTTGGCAAAAGGATTTACTAACGGTTTAAAACCATTGGGAAATTCATATTTTTGAGCTTATACCAACGGTTCAAAACCATTGGTATAGCTTTTTACCAACGGTTTAGATAAACCGTTGGTATATATTCATATATTCTCAAAGTATACCAACGGTTCTAAACCGTTGGTATTGGGTATTTTCACAAAAAACCAGCAGCCTGCATACAGTTTCCTCCACTTGATAGACCTACATAAAAAACATCACAAATAAAATCTATAAATAGACTTCAAACACCACAAAAAACATTGGAAATAACACAAAAAAACACATAAAAACATCACTCTTCCAACCATGCCATGTACTACAATTCCCCATTTCAATATTCATATGACAACAACTATTCCAATTAACCTATTTCAATTTATTGGGTTCACACATATCAATTTTTTCTTACTCAAAAAGGTGTTGATTATGATAGAAATTGGTGCATGAGGGGTATGCGTGATAAAGTTAATTAACAATGTGGTTAATATTTGTGCATCATCTAGAGTGATGCATGACTTGCATTGAATGTGATGTGGGGGGATGTCCAGAGAGGGGAGGGGGTTGTCCAGGAAGAGGGGAGGGGAGATTTCTAGGGAGCGAGTATGGGGGTCATGGAGAATGTGAAACAAGGATTTATATTCAAATTATATCATATAATCACATGCATTTGATGATCATGAGATAATAAGCTTACCAAGTCATTCATATAGTTCAAGACATACAAAAATGGAATAATCCCAAATAACATTGCATGATCAAAGAAATAAAAAAAGGCATGTGAAATCAACATGCCTACATTTACATATCATCCATGAGGTATAACATTTAATCAAATTGTAATAGAATTATACATAATGCATACGAGTCTCATTTACTTGCATACACAGTGGTACAAAAGGAAAATGTTATTCATGTCCGGGGGGCTGTCCGGGGTCCAAGGAGGAGGGTGGGGGGGCTGTCCAGGGTCCAGAAAGGGGGGTGGGGGGGCTGTCCGGGGCTGTCCGTTCACGTCACATTTGACTCATGGATCGTTGTCTTTAAGTTTCAATAGAATTCAAATGCATTTGGTCAGTTTGTCGTATGTCAGTTGTTGATTTCACTTAAAATTAAGTCCATTTTTAACAAAACAGAGGAACTTTGAGTGGTGTTGGCCACACCGGGCCTTGGATTGAGGAAGTGTTTACTCAAAAATGTCACATATGAGACATGGATCGTTGTTCAAAAGTATCAACACAATCAAAAGCCGTTTGATCAGTTTGGCGTATGTACGTAAAATATTGTCCATTTTAAACAAAATACATACACATGGAGTGATACCGGACACAATGTGCTTCGGATTGAGCCAGGGTTGACTCGTACACATCACATATAACCCATGGATTGTTTTACTAAAGTTTCAACACAATCCGAAGGCATTTGGTCGGTTTCCCGTCTGTTAGTTGTTGATTTCACTTAAAAATAAGTCCATTTTGAACAAAAGAGAGGAAGTTTGAGTGGTCCCGGCCACACCATGCCTCTTATAGAGGTTAATTTGACTTTTACACGTCAAATTTTACCCATGGATCTTTTTCCTTAAGTTTCAACAGAATCCAAATGCATTTGGTCAGTTTGCTGTATGTCAGTTGTTGATTTCACTTAAAATTAAGTCCATTTTTAACAAAACAGAGGCACTTTGAGTGGTGTCGGCCACACCGGGCCTCGGATTGAGGCGGGGTTGACTCATACACATCACATATGAGTCATGGATCGTTTTTAAAAAGTATCAACACAATCAGAAGCCGTTTTATTGGTTTGACGTATGTACGTAAAATATTGTCCATTATAAACAAAATACATACACTTGGAGTGATACCGGCCACACCGCGCTTTAGATTGAGCCAGGGTTGACTCTTACACATCACATATAACCCATGGATCGTTTTCCTAAAGTTTAAATACAATCCAAAGGCATTTGGTCAATTTCCCGTATGTCAGTTGTTGATTTCACTTAAAAATAAGTCCATTTAGAACAAAAGAGAGGGAGTTTGAGTGGTCCTGGCCACACCGCACCTCAGATTGAGGCAAAGTTGACTCTTACACATCAAATTTGAACCATGTATCTTTTTCCTTAAGTTTAAACAGAATCAAAATGCATTTGGTCAGTTTGTTGTATGTCAGTTGTTGATTTCACTTAAAATTAAGTCCATTTTTAACAAAACAGATGCACTTTGAGTGGTGTCGGCCACACCGGGCCTCAGATTGAGCCTAGGTTGACTCGTACACATCACATATGACCCATGTATCGTTGTAATGTAGTATCAACAGAATATGAATGCGTTTGGTCAGTTTACTGTATGTCAGTTGTTGATTTCACTTAAAATTAAGTCCATTTTTAACAAAATAGAGGCATTTTGAGTGGTGTCGGCCACACCGAGCCTCGTATTGTGGCAGAGTTTACTCGTACACGTCACATTTGACTCATGGATCGTTTTACTTAAGTTTCAATATAATCTGAATGCGTTTGGTCGGTTTTCCATATGTCAGTTGTTGATTTCACTTAAAATTAAGTCCATTTTTAACAAAACAGAGGCACTTTGAGTGGTGTTGGCCACACCAGGCCTTTAATTGAGGTGGGGTTTACTCGTAAACATCACATATGAGTCATGGATCATTGTTCAAAAGTATCAACACAATCAGAAGCCGTTTGATCGGTTTGACGTATGTACGTAAAATATTGTCCATTTTAAACAAAAGAGGGACAGTTTGGGTGGTTCTAGCCACACTGTGCCTCGGATTGAGGCGGGGTTGACTCGTAAACGTCACATATGACCCATGTATCATTTTCCTAAAGTTTCAACAGATTCAGAACACATTTGGTCAGTTTTTCGTATGCCAGTTGTTGTTTTCACTTAAAATTAAAGTCATTTTGAACAAAAGAGAGACATTTTGAATGGTACCATCCACACCACGCCTCGGATTAAGGCGGGGTTGACTCGTAAACGTCACATATGACCCATGAATCATTTTCCAGTAGTATCGACAGAATCTGAATGCGTTTGGTCAGTTTACCGTATGTCTGTTGTTGATTTCACTTAAAATTAAGTCCATTTTTAACAAAACGGAGGCATTTTGAGTGGTGTCGGCCACACTGAGCCTCGTATTGAGGCGGGGTTTACTCGTACACGTAAAATTTGACTCATGTATTGTTTTAATTAAGTTTCAATATAATCTGAATGCGTTTGGTAGGTTTTCCATATGTCAGTTGTTGATTTCACTTAAAATTAAGTCCATTTTTAACAAAACAAAGGCACTTTGAGTGGTGTCGGCCACACCGGGCCTCGAATTGAGGAGGGGTTGACTCGTACACATCACATATGAGTCATGGATCTTTTTTCAAAAGTATAAACACAATCAGAATCCGTTTGATCGGTTTGGAGTATGTACATAAAATATTGTCCATTTTAAACAAAAGAGGGACAGTTTGGGTGGTTCCGGCCACACCATGCCTTGGATTGAGGCAGGGTTGACTTGTACACGTCACATATGACCCATGGATAATTTTACTAAAGTTTTAACATATTTGGAATGCATTTGGTTGGTTTTTCGTATGCCAGCTGTTGTTTTCACTTAAAATTAAAGTCATTTTGAACAAAAAAGAGACATTTTGAATGGTACCGTCCACACCGTGACTTGGATTGAGGAAGGGTTGACTCGTACACATCACATATGACCCATGGATCATTTTAATATAGTATCAATATAATCGTAATGCTTTTGGTTGGTTTACCATATGTCAGTTGTTGATTTCACTTAAAATTAAGTCCATTTTTAACAAAACAGAGGCATTTTGAGTGGTGTCGGCCACACCAAGCCTCTTATTGAGGTGGAGTTGACTCATACATGTCACATTTGACTCATGGATCGTTTTTCTTAAGTTTCAACAGAATCCAAATGCGTTTGGTCGGTTTTTCCGTATGTCAGTTGTTGATTTCACTTAAAATTAAGTCCATTTTTAACAAAACAGAGGCACTTTGTGTGGTATCAGCCACACCGAGCCTCGAATTGAGGCGGGGTTGACTCTTACATGACACATATGAGTCATGGATCATTGTGAAAAAGTATCAACACAATCAAAAGCTGTTTGATTGGATTGATGTATGTACGTAAAATATTGTCCATTTTAAACAAAATACATACACTTGGAGTGATACCGGCCACAACGCGCATCAGATTGAGGCGGAGTTGACTTTTACATGTCAAATATGACCCATGGATCATTTTCCTAAAGTTTCAACACAATACGAAGGCGTTTGGTTAGTTTACCATATGTCAGTTGTTGATTTCACATACAGATCAGAAGCAGCTAAAAAATTGTTGCATACATGCCATGTTTATTTCCTAAAACAAAGTAAAAAAAGAAAAATGACAAAACTCTAGAACATGGGTTGCCTCCCAGGAATCACTAAGTTTTACGTCTTCATCCAGATGGATGGACACTGGTCAATCGTCTTGGTCCATCAGCTCAGAACTCCTCTACCTCTTACAAGAACTGGTGGCCGTGTCATCAAGCTCACAGGGATGCTTAGTGGGATTGATCACTTCAGGAGCGTAGCGGGCGTGAATCTGGTGTGGAAGTAAGAGAATCTGGCACTCGTCATCAGCCAGATGCTGAGTCACCCATCATGCGAGGTCAGATGGAGACGGGACGTGCACATCGATGATCATGGAAGAGGTAGACAAGCTAGACATTGTTGGTTAAGCTGTATCCACAAATAGATTCATTTTTATATATTAGAACTTTTATAAATGTTTGTCCCATTTTTACAAACAATTAATGTGTGAAAATTGTGAAAAATAACTTATCGGATATATAAAAATGGATTTACTCATGGAAATGATGCATAATATCTCAAATATTCCTCATTGGATCCCAATTTCAAATTTTAATCCATTATCAAATGTCTTATATCAATTTATTTTTATTTGGATCCTTAAGGTTGAACACTTTTTGTAAAATCTAGCCAAGGGAGGATATACTAGTGACTTGTAATACAATTGGATGCTATGTGGTGAAAACCACATTATAAGCATTGTTTAGGATATTATTGAGGTGGTTTGAGGATCAAATCTATCTTTTTAGAGAAAATCCAGCATGTCCAAGTTTGGTGGTCAAAGTTTTGAAGTGGGGGGGTATTTGGTGGTTGAGGAGGGGGATGAGGGGGATGTATAAGGTCTAGGAGGAGGGGTGGGGGGCTATCCAGGGTTTAGGAAGGGGGTGGGGGGCTGTCCAAGGTCAAGGAGAAGGGGAGAAGGGGATGTCCATGGTCCAGGAAGGAGGGGGGGCTGTCCAGGGTCCATTGAGGAGGGGGGACTATCCAGGGTCCAGGGTGGAGGGTGGGGGGCTTCCTAGGGTCTAGGAAGGAGGGGGGAATATACAAGGTCTTGGGAGGAGGGTGGAGGGGGGTTGTCCAGGGTCCAGGAGGGGGGATATCCAAGTTTCAAGAAAGAGGGGGGCCAGGCTGTCCAAGTTCCAGGAGGGGGGGACTGTCTAGGGTCCAAGAGGGGGGGTGTCCAGGGTCCATGAGGAGTGGGGGCTCTGTTAAAGGGAGGAAATCCCCAAATAATTCATTGAAAATTAACTAAACTTAATCTAAAAAACATCACAATTCCAAACCATCACCCAACCAACATCCAATTCATCCTCAATATCACTAACCTTCGCATGCCAAAAACAACACAACCTAGTTTATACCAAATTAAAACATAAAACAAAAATAATAGATGAAAAACATTAAAACTAAGGCAGTACTTACAAATTTAGAGTGTAGAACTACAAAATTGTTTGATTTAAGATGGATCTATGAGTGGAATAAGTTTCTGAGTCTTTGTATAGAGAGATCCCAGAAGTTTAGGTCAAATCAAAATAGAAAATAAAAAAATAGATGAAGAACATTATAACTGAGGTAGAACTTACATATTTGAAGTGTAGAATAGAAAAATTGTTTGATTGAAGAGGATTGATGGAGTTTCGGAGACTGGGTAATGAGAGAGCATCGGGAGAGCTTTAATTTAGGGCTGCAGTCGAGCGGAGGGGGACTACAATCGAGCGGAGGGGCTACTGGAAACCCGAACTGGATTTAGGGGAAAACTTTCCCAACGGTTTTTAAAAACCGTTGGGAATTTAGTCCTATACCAACAATTTCTTTAAATCGTTGGTAAAAGGTGGCATAGATTCCAGTATATACCAACGGTTAGTGTATAACCATTGGTAAAAGTGTCTTAATTGAGTCCTATACCAACGGTTTTACAAACCGTTGGTAAATTTATTCATAAAAGCCTTTATACCAACAATTTTAAGAAAACCGTTGGTATACATAACCATTCCCAAGGGTTATCAAACCTTTGGGATATAAGTGTTGGTAAAAATGGGATTTCTAGTAGTGACTCTATCCAAATAAAAACAAGGAAAAGACTAGAAATAATCCACAAGTCATCTTTCCCTAACCACCCCTGGTGACTTAAGCTTCATTGTGATAAGATCTAGCTAGTCACTAAATCACAACTACCTCCTAAGTCCTGATAAGATTTCAAAAATGCATACTAACTTTAAGGAAATATTTTTAAACTTCTTTTGATACCATTTTTTCATGAACCAGCCTAGGTACCCTGGTAACTCGATAACTAATCCGACCCTGACATAGCCCGAAGGGCATTCCCGATCCCCATGGATCGAAAATTAGCACCTGGAATCACACAACTTGTAAGTGGGAACATTTTTTACACCAACAATGTGGGAGAAAAGAAACAAGACAATATTCATAACAAAAGAAACTCCACTGGGATTAATGTACCAGAAGTTAACAAGGCATAAATCAGACCAAAACACTACAACCAAAGCATCAAAATAGGGAAAAAACAGACCAAGGTCCCAAGGTGCACAACTCACTAAGCCCAATGCTCAATAGCTGGATCCACCTCCAAGAGATCCTTTCCCCTTACTCGGACCTGGAAGGTGAAAGTCTACAAACACCCAAAGGTAAAGGTATGGAGTGAGCTAAAAAACCCAATAGGGTCTCACCACAGATTCTATAACAGATTCCAACAATTGATTAACCAAAGGAATGATTTCAATTTTAAAATATAAATAGGTTTATCATTTTAAAGAATAATTAAAAAAATCATGCTGTGCAATTCAAATGATGGAAAAATACTTTAAGAAAAGACTTTACAAATGATGGAATATTTATAAAATAATGACTTAAATACAATAGTTACATAAAATGGTTTAAGTAAAACCAACAGGCATGTAAAGCAGTTCAAAATCATTAGCATACATTTATATCTCAAATATAAATAAATGAGCGAGCAACATGGTCATCTGAAAAAAGGTATGATAGTATTAACCAGCTATAGGATTCCACACTCTCTAAGTAAACTCAGCAAAATGTGTACACACATGTCCCTATGAAACTGGACAAAGGAGACTCATCACCAACTCGTCAGGGATGTGACCCATCGCAAGTATGTTTTAGAACGTTTTCATAGTGTATAGTGTATCCAAATAACTCACTAACTACCTAAGGATTTCATGCACTCTTACATTATGGGTGAACTATTTTAAGACTGTTTAAAAATAAGATCAATCCCATTATTCCATTTCAAAAGTTCCAATTTCTTTCCATTTAAAACCAAAACAGGTTTTATTCAAAAGCATGCCTTTTTCACAAGATAAAACCAATGAGTTTCTATCAAATCATTTTAAGTAATTTTCACCAATTTTAAATCCATTCAAAACCAATTCCATCTTTACACAATTTGTTTCCACAATTAAATTCAATAATTTAATTGAAATCATTTCCATCAAATCCACAATTTAAATTCAAAAATTTAAATCATCTAATTTCCATAAACACACCCAATTCAATGGAATTAGAGGTTTTCCAAATTTCCATTCCAAAACCATTTCAAATATCTTAATTCACTAGAATTGATTTTTTATCAGTTTAACTGAAAGCAGATTTGAGCAATTGAATTTAAAAAAACAATTGAAATAAATCAAGAAATACAAGTATAATCAATTTGGATAATCAGAACGGAACCACCTACCTCATGGTCATTGATGTTAACTAAAATGATTAACCACCCTATGTGGTTCAATACCCCTCCATGTGACTGAATTATCGTAAGCATTGATACACCAATGTTCGATGTTTGTCAATGGTTCCTAGAACCAATACCAGTTATTTTATTTCAAAATAAAATATCATATGCGATGATAGTTTATCTCTCTTGAATAATTTTCCAATTATGGATTAAAATATTACATGTGATAATATTTATCTTCCTTGGATAATTTTCAAATTACTATTTTATAATTATAATAATTATCCTTTGACAATTAACGTAATTATCCTTTGATAATTTAGATAATATTGTCATGTGATAATTACCTTACAATTATCTTTTAACAAAAGTGAATAATTATATTCTAATAAGCATTCCTTACAAATCATCATTTTTTAATTATCTTGTGATAATTTATTATAATTATCGATTGATAATTATTTACAATTGTTCTTTCAATTTTATATAAAACATGTCATTGTACTTTGATAAACCAAATCAATTATTGTTTTAATAATATTAATATTTAACCTCTGATAATCTGGAAGTTATTGTCCAATAATTATATTAATTATCCTATTATAATTTTGATAAATTATCCTTTGATAAATTATTGCAATTATCCTTTATTTTAACAAAATTATGTTCTCAAAATAAATTATTGGTGTAGTTATCATCAGATAATTATATATAATTATCTCAGTTAATTATTCACATATTTGTCAACAATTTCACAAAACCAAATTTCAATAATAATTATTAGATATTCCAAATAATTATTCATTGGTAATTTGAGTTTAATCATATTATTATTCAACCATTTTTTTTGTAAGTATCATTGGATAATTTGGGAAATTATCCTTTGATAATTTGTTTATAAATTATCCTCTATAAATCTAGTTTTTATCATTTATTTTAAATTCCACCATTTTTCTTGATTTCACGATGAAAGAATAAAAAAAATAAAAAAATAAAAAATAAAACCTACCTTCTTCACGTCTTGTGTAGGGAAGTCATGCACCACCTGGATCCGAATATGAAGAAGGAAAAATGAGGGGCTCCTTCACCGTTTATACCTAAGGAACTCCCAAGGTTATCTGCACTCGACTATATTCACCGCAAACAACAACGATCTATACAGTTATAAGAAAAATCCCAAGTGGCATGTTCTTAAATTCATGAATTTAAAAACCTGATTTAAAACCATTATCCATTCTAGAAATTAATATGGAGTTTTTGATTTCCACTTAATAAGGCATTACTATTTTTTAATCAATTCAAAATGCATTTAAATGGAGGTTTCAAAACCCTCAGTTTTCATCAATGGAGGAAGTGGTGTTAAAAAAAGAGTTCCAGTGTGGTTTTTGGGAAGATGAATAGTGAAATCCATTTATTTTAATAATTAAATTAAATTAATATGATTAATCATTTAATATAATTATTAAAAACATAAAATAATTAGCGACCCGACCAAACGGTCTTTGCGTATAAATTTTATACCATGTCTAGGGTAAACACTCTATTCTGGACACAACGGTGGTCTCAAATTTCTTAAATGACAAAACTTTTGAGAGATATTAGTGATTTATTAATTAAAAATTGGAACAAATAATAAAATAAAATAAAAAGGATTAATTTTTGTGAGCGAGGCGTCCAAATTCTTGACGCTTAAAATGTTATACCCCGTCTAGGGAAAACCCCCCATTCTGGAACCATTGGTGGTATCAAATTTTCAATATGTCACACCATTTGGAAGATATATAAATATTTTTAATAAATAATATATTAAATATTATTTAATAACTTTAACTCATGAGTGAGGAATCTGAAAGTCTGGAGCCTTAAAATGTTATACCCCTCCTAGGATAAACACCGTATTTCTGACATAACAATGGTATCATATTTCTCAAATGATGAAATATTTTGAAGTTATTCAAATATTTTGAATAAAAATTTCATGCTTACAAATATTCTATTTAACAATTTTATTCCATCTTCGCCAAGTCTTTGTGGACCTCAGAATCTCATACTTACTCAATGTTTAACTTAAAAAACGTTTAATTGAATATTTAAGAGTATTAATTGGGAATTTTACCATTCATTGATGTGTTTGACAAAAATTAAAATTTTCACTGATAAACCATTTTCCCCTTAAGATTTTAATAATTTAAATCAAGTGGGTTTAGGAATACCTGAAACAGTAATGGGTTGTTATATGACACCAATGGCCTTAGACCCACGATAAGTAATAATCAACACATCCTATAACCACACTAAAAAAACCTCTATCGCCACCCATGATAATGGTTAACACCATCCATAACTCACCATAGAACCCTTATCACCCCATTCATGTTGATCAAAATCACCCACAACCACATGGCCATACCCATCATGTTTCCCAAGGAACCACATCAATCACCATGTATCAAGAACAACTATAACAACTTTCATCATGACACTCATTATACTCTGGATCCATGAAACCAAGAAACCCTTGTCTTTCCAGAAAAAATCCTCCATTTCTTACACGTGACTATGATCATATTTATCCTATCCATCCAAATTTAAATTTTTATTATGACATTTTTAAGGAAAAATGGGAAACCATAATTCACAAACAAGATACCACTACATGTTGAAAGAGCTCACAAAATGATTAAACATAGGAATAAGATTACTTGAATCAACTACTCTATATAGTTCCCAGTATAGCGTACTAACCTGGGTATCTGGATCCTCTCCGATAAGCTCTTCAAGGTGAGTAATCATTCTTTCCATTGTCTGGATAAATTCCTATGAGTTGATTTTACTCTGATTGAAGCCCCAGGATAATATTCTATCTTGTTTATCTATCCACACTTCTTGCTCCTAATTATAATCAACTTCAAAACTTCATTCATAAGTTCTTTTAATCTCCTATTATAAGACATTGGGTCATAAAACTTGTTCAACCATTTCTTCCTTGGAGTGCAGGATAAGTTTCAAGCACTCCCCATCCTCTTCTTCCCTGTCTCTTGTATTCCTACTTGATTCTTCACTTTCCCCTTTCTGTATAGCTATGATTTATTTGTTTATTCCCTTCTTTCCCAACCTAATCTCCATTGGTTTTGGTAAGTGGGAGTAATCCTTGTGTCCTTTTGGTTTTTCCCCTAAACCACAATACATTTCCCTGAGTCTCGAATGCCTTTTTACCTTTCTTCCTTCTAGGTCTGTGAGGAACTTTCCCTTGAATTAATTCCATGCAATCCATTGAAGGGTGACTATAGCTGTCATCACCTAAAGAATCCTTCTCTTGAGACAATGGAGGTTCTTGAACTTACAAACCATCAAAAATGTTCCCCATCTTTATCTTCGTGCCTTCTTTGAGGGGACTCTGCTTACATGGAGACTCCTACTCACCTTCTTTATTCTCCAAGCTAGTTTTATTCTCCCCAAACCCAGCCTTCTGATGGACTGTGGAGTTGGCCCTATGGATGTTTGAGTCTAAGGACCCCAAGACACTCACTCCATCCAACCTCCCTTGTCCACGGAGAGATTCTGTTACATCCAACAAGAAGGACTTCCCCTGCACCATGTCTGAACCTATGGGCTACTCATATCCATGACCCATAAACTATGGTTGCTTTTTTGTGTCCTCCCAACCTCAACCTTGAGATCCACCAAGACCTTGAACATCACTCCCTATCAAGCTCACCTCACCTTCCTCGATAGGGCTGGATGTAACTGGTAGATCCACCGTAGCCACTGCTAAGGGACCCTCCTATTCTGCTCCATCAAGATCCAAATCATGTTTTAAACGGGAAAAAATTTCCACTACCCACGGCTATGCCTCCTTAGGCTTCAAACTCTTCACTGCCACTGTAGAAACCAAGGGAGGCCACTGTTGGAGCTGATCTTCCCGAGTGCTGGACTCCGTGACTTGAAATTCCTGTTGATTGACTTGTAGAATATCCTTTAGAGCATCCCCATTAACCTAATCATACTTTCCCAATCCAGCACTCCCCTACACCTACTGGTTCACCATGGGATCAACCTAAACCTCAAAACCATTAGTAGTACTAATCACAATTTTCCTATCCTGGGTCCCGTGATGGTAGCTAGAGACCAAATGGCATAGCCTGTGGCATCCCAAGTAGAATACTGGCCATGATTCAAACACCACCCTTTGTTTTCATCTGAACTCTTCTCCGACCGAAATCCATAGCCACTCTATAGGAGGATTTGAAACACAAACCTCAACACATACGCAGGGTGAGATTGGGTGATAAACCATAGACATGCGATAATCAGAACACAGATACCTTCCAACCATATTCCCCAACATACATATAATTGAAGGGTTTTGGAAAGGGAGTGGCAGGTCTAGAAATCTTACCCAAACTATAGACTAAGGCTTATCTTGGTTCAAGTTGAACTCAAAATACCATCAAAGGAGGTAAAAAATGCATCCATTGATAACACAAGAAGCATTGGACTATGCGACGATTAGATCATCTTCCGAGGAGAAGTGGATCATCAAGTGGAGACGATTGAGAAGACCCACCAACACTTGATCTTGAAGACCCCATGATTTGAAGACAAATCTATAAAAAGCATCAACCAAGGGACAAAAACCCATGAATCAAATCACAAACGTCAATATGTGAAGATCCAAATATGCGTTGAACTCTTTTGTAGAAATTGCGAGTTGGGTCGAGCCATCGTGAAGGTCGGGGACCTTAGGGAAAAGAGGGATCAATGGGAAATGAGAAAGGAAAGTTAAGTTAGTGAAAGGTGTGAAGTTACAAGCCCTCAAGGAGGAAGGGAGGTCATCCCCCTACCAGGGAGGAGGGGGTCGGAGCCTCAGACATCTCTTCTAGGGAATCACCATCAAGGATGTGAGCTCCACTGAATCTCACTCCATATGTCTCCTATTAATAATGAAAACAACAAATGGTTTTGTGCTCAGTCACTCGCAAAACCCTATCCTATGCTTGATTATCACAAGATACATAAACACATGCATAACATAGGAAATAGTTAGGAACTACCCACCTGGAGTTAACAAGACTCCACTTATTGAGAACTTTTGGTCGATTAGGCTTCAATTGAAAGAAACCAAGTAATCTGAAAAAATACCCAATTTAGGGAACAACCAACAAAAAATGAGGGAAATAAAAAAATAAACCAATAATAAAAACCTAAGGGAAGTTAACCTTACCCACAACCACTCCTTATAACAAAAGAATGAAGATATTCCAAGAACCGATGAAGAACTAACCCATAGATTAAGAGAATGGAAAAGGGAAGAGTTTATGACATACTCCTAGATATTACTGGATGAAATAACATATTATCCTTTTATTTTAACTAAATTTATCTATTTATTGATTTTAAAAAAACTAAAAAAATACACTTCATGATATGTACCCTTTGGTTCATGACATAAAGATCCATTCCAGGACACCCCTATGACATGATTCCCCCTATCACAACGTGACTCACCGCCCTTGAAAACCCAACAGAACCCCAACCTCACTATTTATGGTCAAGTCATGACATAACCCCACCCTTCACAATGTGACACCCTATTCATCCTGGTCTCCATGGTGAGGCTCTCACCCATTACACCCCCATCGTGGTGTAGTCCCCACTCTCTATTGAGAAATGCCCCCCAAAATCATTTTTTCACAAGTAAAAGACCCTTAAATATCCCCTGACCCTTACATATTACTCTTACATATAAGTTGACCCCTATGTAAGGAATTTTCATAGAGTGATCACCCTGGTTCATGGCATGAATTTCCCCATCACTAATTTTTCACAAAGTCTTAGTATTTTACGTAGTAGTGTGAAAATGATGGGCTGGTCTAGGGTGGGCCAAGCCCACACGAGCTTGATCCTATGTGGGATTTAACTCGAAAAAACCCACATATCTAATTGGTGGATTTATCTATCCCACCTCACTCTACATCGTATGTGGGATAGCCCGTGGTTAACCCACATTATTTGTTTTTAGAATTTATTAATATGTAATTAATACATAAGTGCAATGAATATTATTGATAAATTAAAATGGTAAATAAAAGTTATAATATTTTTTGGAATTTAAATTCCTTAATAAAAATTGTGTAATATATTTAAATAATTGTGATAAAAATATAATAAAATTTAGAAAAATATGAATAATGTGTGGTGCGAGTGCAATAAGTGCATTGGGGAAGGTGAGCTACACATTTTCCTTTCGAATAAAGAAGTGATGGAAGTGGGATAAAAATATATTTTCATGGAATTAGTAGGTGTAAGAGGTTTCATAAAACCAATATATTAGTATTATAGGTTAATCATGAGAGTTTACATGTGGAATGACCTAGAGAAGATGTCTTGGAAGAGCAGATGTGGTGGTGATGCGAAATACTAGGGCGGCTCAGGTAAACTTATAGGCACAATGGAAAGATTATCTGTTTATGGAAAACATGAAGGCCATGTTTAAATGGAAGCTAAGTCAGGAAAGATCACATGCGAAAGTCCTCACATGGAGGAAAATAGTGGCACTAGTGAGAGAATTTTGGGACAGATGAAGGGTGCTTCTTATTAGGATGAGGAAGAAGATGGATGTTCGGTGGGCAGAATAAATTGATGATAATGGGGAGGGTTCTAGGGAATCATTGAGGTATCATGGTGCTAAATTAACATGTAATACCTACAGAGAGGTAGGTTAGTGATTGTGTTAAGGGAATAAGGGAGGGGTAATGAAAAACTACGAATGAAACAACTTAAGAGAAGGAGGGGGGGGGGACAGATGGATAAAGTTGGCCATAGGAATAGATGTGTCGAAGGCAACATTTGGGTGTTGTGTCTATAACGCATGAAAGGTGCATTGCATGTTCACCTCATAAATTGTAAGGATTCTTCATGCATATGGATCCAAATATTAATAATAGATGGGTTTTTTTAAATTTTAATCAATGACCTATGGGTCGACCTGTACCTGTGTGGGTTTACCCGTGCATGTAATTTTCCCATGTGGGGTATCTACATATGCCCATTTTTAATATTTTTTTTATAAAAAACCACCCCACCCCAAACCCACCCCAAGAAAACTTAGCCTACAAAACCAAAACCAATTTTTCACTACTACCTTTATTTATCAAGCATCATGGCATGACCCACTATCTCACAACATGGCTCATCCATTTTATACCCATTTTTTTACAAACTCCAAAATCTTATGCATCCTAAAAAACACCTTATGTAACAAAGGCTTAGCTATTTTTCTATATTTTCGAGTCTTTACACTATGATTCTATATGACCACAATGTAACCACTGGCCCTTCAAACCGTGGTTCCCCTAGGCCATGGCGTGACCTTCAACCCACACCATGACTCCCTGAGTCACAATGTAATGTACCCTTTCACCATGCTATGATCCCCTGCATCATAGTGTAATATTATTCCTACTGCATAACTCTTGCCTTGAGCTCAATCCAACTCCAGATACTCTTCACTAGATTACACCAACACCCCAGATACCTCTATAGGGTCCGCTCACAATCATTAAATCTAAAATTTAACCCGAATTACCACTCTTTAATGTTGATCAAGTGTTGTTTTCAACAATACATAATATTTTTATTTAAATAGGGGGATATTTTTGAGAACATTACTCTATCTCTATGATGATTTTGATGCTCACAAATACCCTTAATTGTTTTCTAATGATTTTATTTTAAGTATATTTCAGGAATTTATTATTTATTATATTTTTATTTTTGGAAGAAATATTTAAGTTCTTGAACAATGATATTTAATTGCTAAAGTATTAACATTAGCGTGTTCTGGAAACACTGTTCATGCTTTACATATTCGGGAATTACTTAAGCATGTTCTGGAATCACTGTTCATACCCTACATGGAGAAACGTAGCATAAGGATGGAATGTGCTGTATACTTTTTGAGTTATAAGAAAAGTATGGTTAATCAACCATACGTTATCGAAAAAGTATGGAAGAGGAACCCTACGTTAGGAAGGAACCCTAAATTTGGGATATTGAAAATTATGGTTCATCAACCTTACTTTTGCAAACAACCTTACGTTACATCAAAATCATGGATCATGTACCTTACGTTTGGAAGCTTTTAAAAGTATGGATCATTTATCATACGTTTGAATATTGAAAAGAAAAGTCTGGTTCATCAACCCTACATTTGTAATCAACCTTACGTTTGAAGGATGCGACATCAACCCTACATTTTTATTCAACCTTACATTTGAAAGATGCATGCTATACAGTTCAACCTTACGTTTGGCATCAAATAATTAAAGACGATATTATTATGCAATGGTCTGCAAACAGATTGTTAGGCTGATTTCAATCTGGATTAAAAGATGATTTTTAAAGAACATATTTGACTGATTTAAAGCCGTTTTATCTATTATTCAAAGGATCAATTTAAAAGGATATTTTTATGCCAAATCTCCAGGGAAGTTACGACTGCTCTGTTATTTTGAATTTTTGAATATCACGAGTCAGAAGGCGACTTTTGTGGATCGAATTTTACAGGAGAAGTGCTCGTCATTATTATATAGATGTGATATTTACATAGAGAATATATACAAGATTTTCTGAACAATAACAAAAAATATAAAAAAGGAGAAAAACAGAGACTATCAAGAACACATATCTGCTGATTACGAAGAGCAACAAAGCTCTGTTTATTTAAGAAGAAAAATAACGATAGAAGATTCACTCATTCTACATCAAAGATCTACTGTAAATCTACTGATTCTAAAGTTTTGAATTATATTTCTATATCTACTACAACCAGATCAACTCATAATAACTCTTCTTAAAAGATCAATATTTTTGAAGGTGACGATCCATCTACTGTTAATTGTATTCTATTTCAATTGTGAAAAACAACATGAAAGTATTTTTAAAGTACAAATATATTTATTTTTATTCTTGACTGACCAGATTCTTGTACTAAGCTATAAAGGTTCTATGATTGAACCAGAAGGCTCTATTTTTCCTTAGATTTTAAAGGTGTCAACTGCATGTACTCAGTTGTGGAACGGTCTGTTGATAAGAGGAACCGATAGTGAAAATCACCAAGCACATGGAGTAGAGTGTTGGTGGAGTGGAATAGGGGACTTATGTTCCCCGAACCACTATACATCGTGTGTCCCTGCTATTTTCTGCATTAATCCATCTGATTAAAGTCAAAGGGAAGAACAAAATTTCACAAAGAATTTGTAAAAGACACAATTCACCCCCTCTTGTGTATATTTGGTATATCCCAATCCAAAAATTGAATACTCAGGTCCTTATAACCTCCCTACTATATGATATCTTTTACCCAACTCAAATAGAGCGATCCCTTTCATGGGCACTCCCCACTATAAAATCACCTACCCTGGATCTTCTCAGCCGAACTACTCTATATGAAA
This sequence comes from Viscum album, assembly GCA_963277665.1. Classification (NCBI taxonomy): domain Eukaryota; kingdom Viridiplantae; phylum Streptophyta; class Magnoliopsida; order Santalales; family Viscaceae; genus Viscum; species Viscum album. The sequence goes on from OY728165.1 coordinate 2,015,159,753, forward strand.
ATGGTATCATACCCATATATCTACCAAGAACACACATGTTTCAACCATCACACACCATCATCCTACATCATACTGATTCCCACTATCATCCCACATCATTCCCAATACCATCGCATCCCATAGTTACTATGCATCACATCCGATGCTCATACCTCAACCGACATAAAATCAATTCATTTTCCACACACACACATCGTGGACCAATACTTGTTATAAAAAACCAAAAAATAATATGCTCATGGTTTAGATCTAACTATGGAAAACTCATCATCCAACTCTCATAAAGCTAGTTCAATAAAATATAGTTAACTTAAATCCTACTAACTGACATCTAACCTCCCTACGTAGTCATATCCATGGATGGATAATTCCCCTACAATTGGGAATCCTGTTCACTTTCATGATCAGTGTCTATAGATGACTTCTGACTACTAGCTCCTTGTACCACCCCTAGACCTACCTTAGATGCCTAATTTGTTGGGAGGTAGGTTGTGTGTTAACTAGAACTAGGACATCCAGTACACCATAAATTCACACATCATAGGTTCTGCACAATAGAATCGGATCATAAAGATTTTACTCCCACAAATGAGTATACTGGATATATGAAGACTTCACACCCTACTCTCTGTATAAAGTCATATGTTTCACACAACCCAGGTAAACTCACACACATTCAAATTAATGGAAAAAATTTAACAGAAAGCATATAAAGAAATAAAGGAAACAAGAGATTAATGTGTTTTATATAATGAGTCCTATGTGCATTGGAGGAACAATGATACTTAATATTCACTAAAAGATGCATGAAATTACAAATAGATTACTAAGTACACGTAATCCAAACAAGTTCTTAGAAATTTTTAATAAATGAGCCTTTTGATCTCTACTTATCACTTCAATATCATTTTCATCTTAAACTAAAGGTTCCAACCACTTATATAGTAAGTTTCAATTCATCAACAAGTTTAACTTACTCCCCTGAAATCTTAGACAACCTAACTTGACTGCCATAGTTGGTATACCAAATTTGTAACTCCTCTGAATCACTGAACTTCTGGGCCTTCGATGCTTCATCATAACTTAATCAGAAGAAATGAACTTCTAATGGTCCCATTTTTCTCTAGGAGAGATCCAACTACAATTGTTTGTACACTAATGCACACCATCTTTCACCAACTAATTTTTGGTGAATGAAATTCCCGTGACATGAATATGGTGAATAAAAATAGGCTTTATATCTCAATAATCTCCCTCTTAAATACTTGTTTTATAAAACCTTAGGAAACTATAAAAAACTTGGAAAAAATTATCAAACTCCCTTTATTCTTCACAATATGAAATGTCCCCCATCTTCCTTATTCCGTTCACCCAAGTCCCACTGAGTCACGATGATGCCTCCAGATTTCTTGAACTATCACCTTAGTGAAAATTTCTTCCAGATTTTGGATTTCAATTATCCTCCATATCTCCAAAATATTATTATAAAATAAATTTCTAATGAAGTGGTACTTTAGGTTTATGTGTTTTTTCCTTGCATGAAAAATCAGATTTTGAGCCAAGTGAATCAAACTTTGATTGTCACAAAAATAAGACTCCTCCCTTATGACTACTTCCACCCCCCTTAAACAAACACATCAAATAAACCATTTCCTACCCATTTCCTATTATATCTACACACTCTACTTATATTGTACCTAGAGTAACGATTAGTTGTATCCATGACATAAAACTAACCGCCATTCCTCTATAGATAAACACAAAACCTATTGTGATCTCTTAGGTATCTAAATCATTGGAAACATTAGTATTAACATTTTTTCACAAAGAATCATCTATACCATAACATAGGGTTGTATCTTCCATTCCATTAAAATACCAAAGGATCCATTTTACATCATCCTAGTGTACATTTAACAAATTCAACATTAATCAATTTATAACTCCCACTAAAAAGGCAATGTCTAGTCATGTAAAAATCATCCTATACATTAAACTTTTGAATGCTGATGCATAAGACACATTTTTCATGTATGTGCCTTCATATTCTATTTTGGGAAATTTCTCCTTAGACAATTTGAAGTTTTTAAACAAAGGAGTTGAGGTCAAATTACTGTTGAACATCCAAAATCTTTGGATCACCTTCTAGATATAGTACTTTTGTGATAACACTAAGGTTTTTGATCTCCTATCTCTCTTGATCTTCATCCCACTACTAGAAATATGACCTATACCAACAAACCTATACCAATGGTTTGACCAAAATGTTGGTATATGTATGTTTTTTTCCACCTATACTAATGGTTTCATCAAACCATTAGTATAAGATACCTATACAAGTGGTTTGACCAAACTGTTGGTATAGATTTTTCTTTCAATCACCCATACCAATGATTTGGTCAAATCAATGGTATAGGTTCAACCCTTATTTATGTGTAATAATAATAATAATAATAATATTAAACACTTCAAAATTAATATTTTTTTACATACATATATACAATTATGTATTTAAGAACAAAAATGTGATTATAGCATAATGTTAGAGTCTTTGGAAAATAACGATAAGGTCCTGGGATCAAATCTTGGTGCTAGATTTTTTTTCAATAGTATACCTATACCAATGATTTGACCAAACCATTGTTATATTACATTCATTTGAAATTACCTATACCAATGGTTCTCAAAATATTGGTATAGACCTCCTGTACTAATTATTTGGTCAAACCATTGGTATAGGTATATCCTGATACCAAACCACTCAACGACTCATCAAAACATTGGAATAAGCTTTACCAATGGTAATAGGTAATTTACCAAAAGTTACAAACTATTGGTATAACCTTTTTACATTAGTTTCTTCAAAATATTCTTATCCCATCTGAGATCTTTCATCTTGAATCTTCTAGATACATCACATTTTAGATTCTATATACTTCTAACAGCTTGTATGGTTAACAACATGTCATCCCCATATAAAAACAATATGATGAATGTCCCATCTTCCCATTTTTTTCAGTAACAAAAATGTTCTACATTGAACCTTTCTAACCCTTATTCCAACACGAATTCATTGAACTTCCAATTACACCATCTGGGTGCTTTCTTTAACTATAAATACTTTTTTTTAAATTTCAAACCAAATTTTGGTCCCCATATTCCATGAAACCTACTAGTTACTTCATGTAAATTTCTTCATCCATCTTACCATGAAGGAAGGAAATATTTACATCCATATATTGTAAGTATAATTTTACATTGATACCATTCTCATTACTATCTAGATAGTTACATGTTTAACTATCAGAGTGAAAATCTCCATGAAATCAAGTCCTTATTTTTGTTGAAATCCCTTTTCCACCAGTCACAACTTGAATATTTTCTTACCATCAAAATCTTATTTTAATTGTAAAATCCACTCATTTTGAAGTTATTTATTCCCACATGGTAATTTATTTAGTTCCCAAGTTCCATTTAATTATAATGAAAACATATATTCATCCATGTTATAATTCTATTATTTGGTATTATTAAGTGTGGTCGCCTCTTCTAAGATATCTGGTTCTCTTATATCTATTAAAATAATAATTTTCATGTTATCCCCAAATCTCAGAACCAATATTCCAACTCTATCTAATCTACTAAATCAAGATAGCTATTTTGAACAAGTCATCTTTGCTCTAACTTCTAGGTACCTAAATTTTGGTGATCCCACTCAAGCTTCATCTATCCTTGAACTTTTAGAAATATATTTCACTGGACTCTCCTTTGGAATTTTAGTGATTTAATCTAATTTATTTGGAACTTATTCCATTCTGGTGTTCTTACTCAAATCAAATTATACTTAAATAGTTTATTTGTTTCCCTGAACTTTTTTATCTATCAAGTTCTCTTCCTTACATGGAACTCTTTATTTTAATGGAAAATCTCAAATTCCAATGACTTTCCTCTTATCATAATCCCATAACTAGAAACTAAAATTATCATCACCATACCTAATGAAAAACATGATTTTGATTTATCCATGAGCTTATCTTGATCCTTAACATCAATTTGAATATATGTAAAAATTACAAAGTATTTAATGTGGTTAACTTACAGTTGTTTACAAGACCATATTTCCTCCATAATTTCCTTCCCAACTACTGATGTTAGACTTCTATTAATAAGGCATGATACTGTATTGAGTGACTCCACTCAAATCCCCTTATAAATTACTAAGTGGAATCACATACTTAGATCCTTCTCTGTAAAATACCTATTCATTCTTTTATCCACATCATGCTATGGTGTATTGGAAACTATCTTATTATGCATTATTCCTTTATTCTGGTAGAAATTCTAGAAGTTTTATATGGTGTATTCACCCCCATAATCTGTAAGAAGGCATTTCAATTTCCAACCACATTTCCATTCCACCATGAATTTACATTGACTAAAATATTAAAACTCATAAAACTTATTCTTTAGAAATTAAATCCAAACTTTTCTTATAGCATCATCAATGAATGTTATAAATTAGGGAGCACCTGTAAAGGACTGAATAGGGGTAGGTCCCCAAACATATGAGTGGACCATTTCTAATTTTTGGGCTCTATTCTTCTACCCATATAAATTGAAGTTCATATTTATCTATTTCCATAGTATAAAACTTTTTTATGTCCATATGATCAAGATTTATTATGAATTTAGCTATTAAAAAATTCATGCTCTTTTCATTGAGATAACCGAGTCTACAATTCCAAACATCTTGATCATATGATGATGTACTTCTAACTATTAAAATCCCATATATGTTTCATGTAACACCCCATTACTAACTTTCAGGTACTTTTATTCCTTGATTTTGATCAAAATTTTTTTGGGTCTGTTTTGGGTTTTGGGTACTTCTAGAGATTTTTGGAAGTTTTGGTGGATAAGAATGATTGGTGCATGATTAGGGAAAATCGTGCGGGTTAGACTAGGAAACCATGTTCTATGCCATGAGTTTATAGAGGGAGTTAATGATTATTGAAAACTGTACAACCTCCCCCTCAAAATTTGTGGCTTGAGATACTGGGGGAGTTCATGGTTGGAACACAATTTTCTAATTATGTGGACAAACAGTGTACCATTCTCTAATAGGCTAGGTGGGAGCGCATGGTTAGGCACATGATTAGTTCTAATTGTGTGGCCTAACCTAGAAAACTATGTGAATTGGTTTTTAATCTCTTAATTTTTTTAATTAAGGTCTGAAAACCCCCATTTTAAATTTGTATATCCAACAATTTGACCATAATACGACCATTTAGATTTTATAGGATCTCTATAGAGGATTTTGGATCCTATAATCCATTTCTGCTCGGATTAAAGTTTTAGTGTATTCATTTGATCCCTCTTCTATAAGTTTAATGTATTTGATTCAGAATCCTCCATTATTTTATTCTCTCCTTTGAGAGTGATGTATCCTCATGTTATGGGTGGACCAAAACCTTGATTTTTTGGATTTTAGTTCTAGGTATTCCTCTTTAATCTTCCTCGCCTTCAGCTCTCTATTGGTGGTTCCTATTTTTGGTGATCGAATGACCATGTGACTAAAGGTAGGTGATTCCATAAGGAATTTTTATTACACATGAATCCTTGATTTATTACTTGATTTGAAATGTATTTTCAATTGATTTCCTTGAATTGATAATATTTTATTATTGATTTTAAAAATGCATGGAATTGTGAAATAAAACCCTTTTTTAAAAGCTTGAAATTATTTGGTGGATTTTGAGAAAGGATGGATTGAATTGAAAAGTGATTTTAATGAAATTAATTGATGTTTATTATTGATTAAAATGGATTTAAATGAAATGTGATTTTTAAATCATGAATTTTATGAAAACCCATGATTTGGTTTTAAAATTGAAATGGCATGTTGAAACCTGAAATTGGGAATTTGACCTATAAATGATGATTTGAATTGAAATGATTTCCCTTGAATTAATGAATTAATGTTTGATAGAACATGTAAGACTAAGTATTTAAAGGTTGATTATGACAAGCACACTAGGATCTTGATTCCCTAGAAATGGATTGAAAATGGAAACTCTAAATAAACCAAATCCAGTATGATTTTCTACTGATGAGGTGTTGATTGATTTTATCCTAACAACTTGAACCATAGGGAAATGTTCACACCATGATCTGTAATTTATTGACTAAGTAGTGTGAGGATCTTATATCTAGGAACTAATGAATATTAGTGCATATGACCATGGTGCTTTGTTTTGACTTGATTATTACATTCCAATGTTTATTGAACTATCTTATTCACGCCCCTTTGATTTATGAAAATGATTATTTAATAATTTTTTGATAGACTTTCTATCTACTTGACTTAAAATATTGTTTGACTAAAAAATATTTTACATGCCTTATCTTGATTTAAATTGAAGCATAAATAGTTTATTTGTTATGGAATTTCTTATATAACATTTGGTGAAATCCAACTGGGCTATTTTTTCTCACACCACACCTTTACCTTCATACATTCATATATTATGTTATTCTAGTTCTAATAAAAGGGAAAGTTCCACTTTGAGGTAGAGGGTGTGATTGATTCATGGGACCTTGGGTGATGATGGTGACTGGTGGATCTGTGATCCACTCATTTCTTGGAGATTTTGAGTTTTGATCTTCATAGATATTGAGTTGTTTATTTGGATGATGAAATCCTTTTGACATTTATCTATATTATTTTGGCACTTTCCCCCTCGATGAGTGTTTGTAATACTAATTATTTATTGTTTTATCTTCCATGGTTATATATTTTTTATTTGATATTGGGGTGAAATCATTACCTTGAACCTTTTATTGATGCTTATGCGTTATCCACCAATTTGTAGGGGTCAAGAATTCAATTTGAGTGATGTTAGTTCCGACTTAAGCAACAGTGTACCTGGGTATTTGGGTTCTTTTGTGACACTTTAGGTCAAATAGAGAGTCCATCCTTTACTTCTCTTGAAACTACCATGGATCCTTAAGTCACTTTATATACTCCACCTGCAAATCTATTCCCATACATGCCTCATCAAGTTGCCAAATGAAAATTAAATTATTCCACATCCCCAAGATATGTTTAACTTATTTCAGTTTCAAGACACACCCATTACTCTTTTAGATATTTACATTTCCTTTTCATAGTATCTCTAGAGATTCATCATCCACAAAATGTATTTTTAAAAAATTTCTAGATATATAGTTCTTTATATATCTTTGGTCCCTTATGGAATGAAATGATTATTTTGTATCAATCACCCATTACTCTACCAAAATATTCACACTGAACAACAATGTATTGTTCCCTTATATGGTACTAATAGAATTTGAGCTTCTGGAAGTCGATGCCCTTATAAAGCATTCCTTATAAATTTTACAGTTCTTCTTAATGTATCTTCTTTTTTCACACCTCCAACACGTGGGACCAGGACTGAACAAATTACTTTGACTCTTCTCTAATTTATTATTTTTTGATTATTTATTTAGATAGATTTTCTATTGAGATGACCATCCCCATTTATCAATATTGAGTATAGTTTAGGATGGTTATTGGACTTCCTTATGAAGAAGTTATTAATTGAGTAGAAAATTCCTGATATCCTCAAATACCAAATTAGTTTTTCCACTGGAATTACCAAAAATAGTCACCATCGCATCCTGAATCTTCTGTAGTAATGACAGTAGAAGAAGTTTCTAAAAATCATCCATGAACTTTACCTTCATAGATTTGAGATTCCCTTAGATTATGTTGAAAAAATTCATGTGATATTCCACTGGTATTCCTTACGACAACCTTAGGTTGAACAAATACCATATCATGAATACTTTGTTCAATTACATTGGTTCTCATACATATCTATTAATGCCTTCATCACTTATATAATCATATTCATTTATTTAATGTTAAAGGAAAAATTCTATGCTAATGAAATCCTTACCAGCACCGATGTCTTCCTATCCAACTATTTCCATTCCACCATCCCTATCTTCTCTAAAAAACACTAGTAAGTAGAGTATCCAAGAACTTTTGAATCAGATAATCCTCCATCTGTATTCTCTAGAAGCCAAAATCAATTCCATAAAACTTTTCTACTTGGACCTTTCCATAATCCAATGCTTTAGCTTCTATTGATACTAAACTCCCACTGAAAAATGAAATCCCATCAAGGCTAGAGAAAATGAAAACCTAGGATGTTTCTAGTGTGTTGAGGGAACACTAATGATCATTGTTGGTATCCAAAACTAGAATGAGAACCCACTATGCTACCACTTATTGGGAGGTGGGCTATGTGTTCACTAGTACTAGGACCTCTAGTCCACCAGAAATTTGAATATTGTAGGTTCAATGCATCAAAATTTGATCCTACATATTTTCATCCCTCTAATGAGTGTACCATAATTAGGAAGACTTCACACTCTACTAATATCACAAAGTCATCCCATGCACATAACTAAATAAAAATCACATGAATTCAAATAAATGTAAAAAAATCAATGGAAAGTTCATAAAGAAGTAAAATAAACAAGAGATTAACATGATTTAGATAATGAATCCAACACACATGGGAGAAACAATGTTTTTTTCTTTATATTCATCAGAAGATAAAAGAGATTAAAAACGTAGTACTAAGCATAAGTAATCCTCAAAATCTCTTATCTCTCCAAAATAATTGTACCTCTTGATATTTATTTAGCACTTCAATAGCATCGTTATCTTATGATGAAGGTACCACCCACTTATATATTAAGTGTCAATTGGTTAAAAAGTTGATCCTAATCCCCTAAAATTCCAGGCAACCCAACTTGACTACCATAGTTTTTATACCAAACTGATAACCCCTCTGCATTACCAAACTTATAGACCTTTAATGATTTATTGTAACTCCATTAGAAGATACAAAATTTTGATGGTTTTATTTTATTCTATGAGATATATTACTATCGTTATCTGTACATCAAGCCACACTATATTCCACTAACCAATTTCCAATGAAAAAAATTCTGATGACTTGAATATGGTGAACTAAAAAAAGATTCACATCCCAACATGAGTATAACCTAATCCATGTACCCCAAATTTCTATGAGTTCTTCTAGAAAAACCACTTCAGATATACCATTTGAAAAGATACCCGATACTCCTTCTATAATTGATCACATTGGGCCTAAACATGCCCTTTCTATCCAAACCGAAAACATTCCATCGATGATCTACTCTACTGTGACATCATTGATCCTATGATTTTATTACCCCATTGGGACTCCTCACACCCTTGCTTCTAGATAACCGAATATACACTACCTACTTAAAATATAACCACTATCTATATTAGTATACTCATATCCACTAGGTTCTGCTATGCCATCAGTACTTGATTCACCACCTCTGAAAATGAGGTCAATTGGAAAATATTTTTTTATACCCTGATAGTATACAATAAACCATAATCAAATCACCTCACCTTTGTGATATCATATCTCGCCCACATCAGTAAAAACCACAAAAAATCTATTAAACTTATAGTATAGTCGATTAATGAAGTCTCTCTTTGCACCAAGTGCATGAACTCTCAGTATTTCTCCACCCTCAATATCTCGAGGAAGAACTACTAGAATAATCTTGCATCAAAGTCCTTACATGTCATCCCCTCATGCCTACCTACCTACATCTATATATCCCACCAATTTTTCATTAGTATCATGATAATATATATATATATATATATATATATATATCCAAATTCACCCTCCACCCTTTGGGGCCTCATATAGTGCATGCCTCAGTGACACCATATCTCTACCCCCTTGATGCTCCAATGAAGGCATCTAGGTGGAATCACTTTGAGAACCAAATACCGTATTCAATATAGATATAAAAATCAATATATCACAAATAGAGAATACTATAATAGGAAACATGACCCACTAGCCCTTAAATTCCCAACCACACCCATGTCCCATACCATCCAGCATCACGACCCTGCTTACCCATATCAGTTTCAAACACCACACACACTATACACACACAAGATTATATACCCATTCACACCAAGAATCTCATACCTTGGTTTGTTTAAGTATATTTCCACCAAGAATCTAAATATTAAAACACCATATAGGTTTTCACTGACACTTTAAACAACTAAACCCTTTTTATATTCCAGAACCAAAATGAAAATCATAAGTATCACACACATGTCATGTGAGGTATACATGACTAAAATGATGTATGGGTACCAACTATTTACTCTTAGGGATAAGATTTTGAATCAGAAATCAATAACATTAAATACCCTTTATCCAAATTAAATAGCCGAACTATAACCATGAAAAACAACAAAAATCCCAGTTCCCCAAATAACTTGGACTTTAGTCCATAATTGTGTTAGATAGACATCTATATAAAGTTCCAATACATTATTAGAATTCCAATATAGCAGAGAAAAATTAAAAAATAAGACTAACTTGATATCTTTTATCCCAACCTACTCTAATGCCAATTTTTAACATTCTGACCTAGCTCACTAGATAATAATCGATTCAAAGCGCCACATGACCTTAGGAGAACCTCCATATATTATAGAGGATGTCAAATACTAGTGAGGTTCTATAGGGTGATAATGGGGAGACTATAAACTTTGAAGATAAATAAAAAAAACACATGTAAACTATAAATATAAGTATAATTACAACAATAATAAATGACTTAACTCTCCTTATCTTACTACACGATGAAAAATAATATCAATAAGTTTAGACCATCTATAAAAAAATAGATAGGATCTACCATAGTCCAATCATATATATTCATATACAAGTATCCAAAATAAACCTCCATCTTGACACCGAGGAACCACACTACCCATTTTACCAACCATTATAACCATCCTTCACATAATCTACACCTCCATTATTTATAGACTCTTTTAGGATTATCCTTTAAATTTACTTGTTACAAGAACTATAACATTTTCATGCATCCTGGAGGGCCTGTGCAAGGTGTGAGTATGAACTCAGTAGGCCATAAAAACTGATGTCCCTAGATAATATCCTTATATATAGAAGTATATGAAAAATAAAATAAACAACACTTGAAACACACCACACAACCAGCTCTAAATGAGCTCAACCTATCTTGGTTGAGCCTTGATCTACTTTGGTTAGTGTTAGAGTGGAATGATGCATCCACAGTCTATCATACTGAAAGTTATCTCAACCTTACAATCAATTCCATACCACAATACATTACACACCAAACATAACTATATAAAAATTCCAAATCAATTGTGATTCCCCAAAGTCTCATCCACAATCCATATCACAAGACCCACAGTTCTCTAAATCTCTTTACTAACCATCAACACAACATCCCGAAGAACCTCAAGTCACGATGATACCCATCCTTATTAATCCCTATCCCATCATCCCCAATATATCCCACATATATAGTGAGAACCCTTCTCCCTTTTGTTAGCCACAACATCACCAACTATGCCCAACTATGGTGTATCCCATCCTTTGTACTGATGGTTAACACCATCACCCATATTATTCTTAATATATAGTGGTCACACCCATAATTAGTGAAATAAAATACCTTATAGTCCCTATATTATGTGAACATGACCCCAAAAACCTCAACCCTATAGTGATAATAATTCAAAAAATCCTATGACTATACTCAGAAAACCTTCACCCCCACCCGCAAAAATGGTCAAAACCATTTTCAATTCACCAGTGAAACCCCACCACCCCATTATCAGTGATCAAAATTACCCTCATGTACATAGATATACCCATTACATTTCCCAAGAAACTATATCAATTTAAAAATCTCAATAACAACTATAATAACCTGTGTCATCACACTCATCATACCCTGAATCTACATAACCAAGAAACCCTTGTATTACCAGTCCACACCCATCATTTATTATATGAGACTACCCCTAGATGTATCCTACCAATAATAAAAATTGAAAATGTTTCCATACCCAATTTCTCACACAACACCACCTCATTCTCAATTATCACACAATGAATCAACACATGAATAACACAAGAAATAACTTGAAACCACTAAACCGGTGTTAGTAGTACTATACTCACTAAAAACCTCTATTCAATCTGGATCTAATCATAAGAAACCATGTAATGTGAAAAAAACCCTGATTTAGGTCATGGATAACTTAAAAGAGTAAAAAATGAAAGAAACCAATAATAAACACCCAATAGAAGTTATCCTTACCCGCAACTACTCTTTGCAAGAAATGTCATGGAGATCTGCTAATAATCGATGAAGAAATCACCTAGATATGAAGATAATTGAAGAGGGAATAGTTTAGGGAATACTCTCAGCTAATACTAGCCAAAATAGAATGTTACCATTTTATTTTAACTAAAATTAATTAATTAGTTATTTAAAAAAACTAAATTTAAGACATATCATTACATGACCCCTCTAGTTCATGATATGATGAGCCTTACTAGGACACCCATATGACATGATTCCCCATATCATGAAATGAATAATCTCCCTCGAATCCTTGAAAAAACCCCAACCACTTCACTTAGGGTTAGGTAATGGTGTGACCCTTCCCTTCACAGTGTGACACCCAACATAGCTAGGTCTCCATGATGCGACTCTCACCCGTGACACCCCTATCATGGTGAAACCCACTATTACGAAGCGATGCCATAAAAAATGATTTTTTATAAGGGAAATACCCTTACATATCCCCTAAAACTTACTCAATACTCTTATGTATAATTTCACCCTTATGTAAGGACTCATCATAGATTGACCACCCTAGTTCATAACACGACCCACTGGATTATGGCACAACTTATCCCTTTTAAACCCATTTTTTTACAAACTCAAAAATATTATACATCCTAAAAAAACCTTAAAAAACAAAACTTATCCATTTTTATAACTTTTATATCCTTCATGTTGTGATTACCCATAACTATAGTGTGACCATAAACCCTTTTCATCATGGTTTACCTTGTCCATGGTGTGACCTTTGGCCAAAACCATGACTCCATGAGTCAGGGCCTAAGAACCCATCACCATGACATGATCCCATATGTCACAAAGTGGTATTATAACTACTATAAAACTTCATCCTTGAGACTAAGACAACTCCATAGACTCCTCAAACTACACTAACACTCTCAACACCTCAATAGGATCCACTCACACTAGGTCAATTCGTAATCCAACCTGAATTACCACTCCAAAATACCCAACCCCTTACAAGGAATGAGTCCTCCATTAGGGTTTGGTACTCCATTAACCAATATATTTACCTTAGTAAGGCATTATTCCCCTATTATATACTCCGAGAGAGGTTCCATGAGCTTGGTTTATCTAAGTATATTGAATTTTTGGGTTCCTAGGGGTGATGGATTTCCTTTTGAAGATGGGATGTCATTGTGTGGGAATTTCTCACTTGAAATCATATCCGGGTTTGTTCATGTCTTCATGTTTTTATTTCCTAAGTAGGATATCCTTTACCTTTTTGATTTTGAGCTGACTAAACCTTTATTTATTCTTTTATGGTGTTTGGGGAATCCTAATAGGTATGTATATACTCACCCATGAATGGGAATTTCACTTACACATATCATGCCATATACAGATGATGAAAAGTTTGGTGTAGACTTTACTGGACAAGATTATGGTGGAGTGAGAGATTATTGGTACCTAGAGGTGATAGTAGTGGATGATGTTCATGTCTGGTTCTAGTTCAATGTGGGGATCCCTTCACCTCATTTACCTTAGGTTGGATTCCTATGAGGTTATTGGGTGTTCATTTTTCCCCTGTTTTACTTTATGATTTATGTATTTTTACTCCTTTGTGTATCTCAACATTTGTCATGTAAATTATATATTATAGTTAATTATTACTGTTTATCCTGAATTATTATATCCCATGTGGGATGTGTGTTTTTATATATGTTAATTAGGCTAAGATCTCCCATCACATGTGATATTCCTACCCATTAATGATTACTAGCTCTTGCCCCATTAGAGGTGGACTTGGGGTGGCACACTCAGCCTACTGTTAGATCAGGTGAGGTCCTGATGGGTCAAAATGTATCAAAGTGGTATTATAGTTAGGTTTATCTTAGGGATGAAATTTAGAGTTATTTTTATATGATAATTAGTTTTAGAACTTAGGGAAATGTTGTTAAGGGATTTTGAGTTCAACTTTCAGGCTAGGGAACCCAATGTTGGTGCGAAGACTAACATATTCATTCACCAAGAATCTGATAACCAACTTGTCATTTTAGAGATCTAATGTACCAGTTATAGGTGGCAAGTAAATGGTAGATACATTATATAGGGATTATTTGTTGACTTATATTTACTTATTAACTTATCTCCTCAGATAATATTTAATGATTGTGGTTTATCTTTTCAAACTGTAGGATGCCACCATACAAATAGCCAACTAGGATCCCGAGGATAGGTCATGACATGTTCATGCCTGTGATCAAGCCTCTTTCTACCAACCAGTTGAGTAATGGGGCCTCTATTTGGGGACCTAATCATGAGATGTCCCCAATAGGTGAGCAGAGAGCAATTACTCTTCTCATAGTGCAGTGAGTAGACCCATTACCCACAACCTAGGAAAATATCACTCTATATGTTGAGTAGAATATGATTCCAGTGGGATAGGATGGGGATGGACATATGTAACACCCAAAATTTTAAGACAAATTTGTATCCCTTAAACCATATTTCTATCAATTATAAATATGTTCTGTTAAAATATTTTAACATGAGAAGGAAATAAATCATACAATATATAAATAAAATTAAAATGGTATAAAGTCATTGAGTATAATATTACCGGTTCATAATTTCTAGTATACATTTGATATAAATAAACTTTATTTAGCTGTTATATATATCTATATTAATTGTAAATAATTTATTTAAAATAAAAAAATTATTTTATAACGGAGATAAAGATATGAATTTATTTGTGAAAATACCTTTTATTATAATGAAATTATTTTTATAAAGTATGATTTTTTGTTAAATTTATTACTTTTAAAGAATTATTTTAATAAAATGGATCTATATAATACAATTAATGATTATAAATATATGTATAAAATAAATAATAAAGGAATTATAATAAATTTTTTATAAATCATAATAAAAGAAATATATTTTATTTAAAAAAACTTTGTTTTCATTACATATCATATGATTTATTTAAAAGTTAAATTTATCAATTTTAGAATTTAAATTTGATAAAAATAAATTCATTTTTTTTATTCATCATGTCAAAATTATCTCAAGGTGAATTTTTTATATTTCTCTATACAAGTTGATTTTTTTTGTGAATAGTTAAAAAATACAGTTTTTTGTGAATACCATATAATTTATGATATCATAATGATATAAATATGAAATATTTTTTAACTTTAGGAATGTATCTTAAATTATAAAACACTCTAAATATCATAAAATAATTTTACATTTAATATAAATTAATTTTTATGTCTAGATAAGCATGAAAACATTAATTGGTTCTCATGCAGTGCTTGCACACCATAGGAAAAGTCAAGATTGATGGATTTGTGATAATATTTAGAAAGGATAAGTAGATTATAGACTTCAATAGCTATATATTATGAATAATAAATAAAATATACATAAATTTATGAATTTTATAATTATATAATAGGATATTTATCCAAATCCTTACTCAATGATTGCACAAGGTAAAAAAGTCAAAACTATAATATTAAATATGTTTTCATGATAAGTATTAGAATAAAATATATTATGAATGGTAATAAATTTCAAAAATTATGTATAATTAATTATATTTATATTATTAAATTATTTTAAATTTTAAATAATAGGACCCAAAAATCTTATGCATCATCGACACAACACTTGTGCAAACGGGAGAAAAGTCAAAATCAATGGCTTTAAAATATCAAAGTTATAAGATTTAGATAAATTAGAGTCTTGAAATATTTTTGAGAATAAATTTTATATTTATTTAATTATTTAAATATTTAAAGTTTAATTCCACAGTTAACTATCTATTTTTAAAGTGAAATCACAAGAATAACCCTAGAAATGATTTTAAAAGGAATTTAATATTAAAAATGATTTAAAAATTAATAAAAATATAAAACCTTATATTATGTCAAGTGGGGATGGGTAATGGTGGATCATATAATCTTCAGTCCATTTATGAGCAAATTTTTATTTTAAAATTACATTCTTATCCCTTAAATACTGAATATTTGTGAAAATGCCATTGAGTTTTTCCTATAAAAGGGGAATAATTCTAAAATTTTCAAAACATATATAAAGTTTCGTTTTATCCTAATATTATACTCAAATAAATCTAAAAACATCCCTTTACATGTTCACATGGATCTAGACTTTACAAATGTCCTTTATCCAAAGGATTTAGACTCAATCTGAAGGAGGAGATTCAAAGATCAAGGTAAGAGTTTTCTCATATCAATTTTATTTCATTGAGATATGTTCAATATTCATCACTTTATTTATTTTGTATAGTTTATATAATTCCCATGTATGATTTTGTATCATAATTTCCATGAAATTAAATGGATTTACAAATACATTAAAGGTTCTCTCCATAAAGGGATTTTGATCCAAATGTTATAAAATCTGTAAGGGTTTATTTTCCAATATCACTTTGAATTCAAGATGATTTATATATAAATTAATATTTGAGGGAATTATATGTTCTTTATCTTTATAACCCAACCTATTACCTTCTCTAATAGCTATTTCTTAGGTTTACAAGTCTTCTTACCATCTCACTTCCCTTTGGTTCATAATTCGACCAAAATGATGTTTGTAAGTGGATTTGAACTTATCTCTTCTTTATGGTTGAGAATATTTCTCCTATATGTCTATATTCTTTATATTTTTTAAAGAATATTATTATTTATAATTTAATGATTATTTAATTCCAATTAAACTATCTTTTAATTTATTTAAAAAGGTTTAAGAGAAATTGTTTTAACATTTTCCACATGATTCATTTTTTGACTTTCTTTATAATAGTTTGAAGAATTTTTTTTTGATATTTTCTACATGAATAAATTTTCCTGCCATTATGTTCATCTTTATTATCAAGGTTCCATTCCAAGTTATCATGGGGTTTCCAAAGTAATTTCTATTATAATGTTTTTGTGATTTTTTTGTTTTAAAAATAAAGAATAATGTTTTAAATTCATTTTTATTCAAGGGTTCAATATTTGGACTTATTTTTCAATTTCCTCTTTTAACCCCATTAAAATGGATTTTTGAAGTGACTTATGAGTTTATTTTTACAACTATGTTACTAAATATTTATGAAAATTCTTTTTATAATATTTATTCTATTATGCTCTCAAAATATCTATCTCTATCAAATTTATGTTTCTTGTATTACCCTATAAATGATATTTTTATGTTTTTATTTGGAATATTGAAATTTTGGTATCTAATGATCCAATTCTTGATCTATTCTTACATGATACCATAAAAAAGTGTTAAGTAGCACATATTATTATAAAAGTGTTTTTCATCTATGTTAACACCCTTTAATGTTTCTCATGATTCACTAGGAATATTTTCTAATGATACTATCCATATTTCTCTAGATGGATTATGATCATGTTATGTTAAAGTTTTCATGAAACCTATTTATTTATCAAGGGTTAATTAAGCTATGATAAATTTATGAATGTTTTTAAGTCCTTATATAACACATATGTATGGAATATCATTATGTGATAGGTGGGTCCATTGTATCCCTCTAATGCATTGGGTAAAGTTTTATGTCCCATGAGATAAGAATGGGCCTTATTGAAATGTTCACAATTCTAAGTATAGACCTTATTGAAATGTTCAAAATGTTAAGCATGGAACTTATTTAAATATTCAGAATGTTAATCATGAACCTTATTGAAATTTTTATAATGTTAAGTGTGTAACTTATTGAAATATTCAAAATGTTAAGAAATAACCATATTGAAATATTCATAATGTAAAGCATGCACCTTATTGAAATGTTAACAATGTTAAGCACAAACCTTATTAAAATTTTCACAATGTTAAGCATGAACCTTCTTGAAATGTTTAAAATGTTAAGCATGGACTTTATTGAAATGTTCACAATGTTAATCATTGAACTTATTGAAATGTTCACAATGTTAAGAATGGAACTTATTGATATGTTCAAAATTTTAAGCATGGACCTTGTTGAAATGTTCACAATATTAAGCGTAGAAATTATTGATATGTCCACA
Organism: Viscum album; assembly: GCA_963277665.1. Lineage (NCBI taxonomy): Eukaryota > Viridiplantae > Streptophyta > Magnoliopsida > Santalales > Viscaceae > Viscum > Viscum album. The sequence continues at coordinate 2,015,178,085 of OY728165.1, forward strand.
ATTTTAAGAGTTACCTATGTTTATGATTGCACAATATGACTATGTTATACCCCATGGATCATGGTTATTTACCATGTTACCACATCCTTATGCCATTGGGTATGGTATTCCTTATGATATGTTCATGTACCATATACTCATCTTATGTTCAATTATGATATTTTATTGTTATTTATTATGTTTACCCTTACTGAGCATATGAGACCACCCTTTTCTTATTTTTCCATTTCCTAGGATATGAAGATTATAATTATATATGAAATTTCTAGAAGGATAACATGTGTGGGGAATATTGTGGTAAATTTTGAAGACTCATTGTTAAAAAAAATAAGATCATGTAATTAATCTCCAAATACACTAAAACTTTAGGTTATGTGATTGCGTGAAATTAAAAAAATAAATTCTTAAATTATGGAAATGATGTAAAATACATTCGTGTTATGCTCAAGTCAACTCAATTGATATTAAATCATATGTGCAAATTTTTTTGTTATTAGCACCAGATATGATATTTTGGGTCTAGATTTATTTAGTATATGTTGAGTGCGCTTTATGAGTTTCAACAATAGTAACCACCCAAATGAGGAGAGCCTGACCCTTAGGTAGTATAGTATAATATTGGGGTAGTTATTTGAGTGTTATACCTTATTTAGACACCCTTAATTTATACGGTGGTACTAGTATCCAAATTTGTCCATGGTTCAATGAGTCGCTAGTCTACTCTGATCATAGACCCATGATGAGGTGACTTTGATGTGGAAAAAATCTGAGTGCCTCTTTCATGAGGAGTACTACCCTACTATATTGATACTAGAACACATCCAAGAGTTTTTAGAGATATATTAATGTAATATTTTTATTTTGGTATTAGGATCAAGGTTCACTAAACACATGAGGTACTCCATTGAAATTATTCATGATGAATTCCTCAAAGCGCAGAAGGTTGAGTGCGACATTCATAGAGAGATCCGAGTTTACATTGTCCCCTATGCATCCTCACTCACTCCAAGGTTCTGGAGAGGGATTTGGTGATCAATATTTTTTTTAATATAGAGGAAATAGGTAGTTGGAGCCGGTGGTGGGTACCCAGGAGCATAGTCATTAGCTGCAGCCGATCGTCGATGGGTGATAGGGTTGAATCATCAAAGGCATAATCATGCGCAAACCCAAACTTGAGGTTCAATAGAACAAGAGTCAATAATAGGTTCTATATATCCATAGGATATGATTTTATATGATTATAGAGGAAAAGGTCATGTGGTATGTGACTGCTTTAACTTTCGTGCAACTGAAGGTAGTAAAATAGCAGATGGGCCTCCGTGTTAGAGGCAAAAATGAGACTGGGGACCTCCCTAAGGCAGATAGGGTGTTCCCCAGATAGGTAGATATAGTAGAGGAGATAAAAGTGTGATAGTAGGAAGAGTTATAGGTAGATATTGTTATGATCCTTTTCTACCACCGCCAAACTTAGGTAGTCTATTCTAGGCTCAGGGAACTAGTAAGTAGTGATGTCGAAAGATATAGGTGGTGGAGGGTTATGACAAAGTAGTACCCACTATGACCCAATTTATAATATTTTTATTATTTACATTAGAACCCATACTCATAGATACCAGTGTGAGCCATTATTTTTTTTGTTTCATTCATTTTTTGAGAGATAAAAATCCCGGTAGAACTCCTATATTGAACAGTGTAGCTAGAGATTTTTACTAGAAGAGATCACATGCTCACCCACATCTACCAATGATGTGAGATTATTCTAATTAGATAGAGGTTATCATGGTACCTAATAGTTCTATGATGAATCCTTATGAAATAATCCTTGGAATAGACCGATAATCCTTAGTTTGAGTTAAGATAGGATGCTATTGTCAGAGAGTGATGTGCTTCCAGTCTAATGGATCAAGGTTTTCCTTCATGGGAGAGAGGGACATTTAATAAAGATGAGCGGGGCCTATACGTGGGAAGTTGAAGTTGATCACCCATCAGTTGGTGAGTTTGGATCTATGTGTGATGGATGCTTTAAATTAACATCTTACTTCAATCATTGAGGATTTTATGTATGTTTTTCTCAACGATACTCCAGTGTTTCCTCCTAATTGAGAGATCAACTTTTGTATTTATATTCACCCCGATACCACTCTGATTTATTCTAAAAAATATTGAATTCTCCCTATTGAGCTCATAAAAATGAAGGTGAAGCTAGAAAAAATTATGTAAAAAGGTTTCATTAGACTTAGGATATACCTTTGGGTAGCTCTAGTGTTTTTTTACAAGAAAGATAATGGGAGTTTGAGGCTTTGTATTGAATATCACTGCCAAAATCTAGTGAAAATCAAGAAAAAATACCCTCTAATGAGGGATAATAACCACTTAGACCAACTGAAGGGAGTTAATTGGTTCTTGAATATCAATCTTAGTTCTGAATCACTATCTTTGAGTTCATGATGGGGATGTATCAAAGATGATATCCTGATACCTCTATGGTCATCATGAATTTTGATGATACCCTTTGGTGTGACGAACACCCCATCCAAGATCACCAACATCATGAACTAGATATTTTATCCCTTCTTGGTACGATTTATAGTGTTCTTCAATAATGACATCCTTTACTATTCAGTGATAAGGGATGATTATATCAAGAATCTCAGGATTGTCTTGGACCTACTTTAGGATCACCAACTACATTAAAATCTCTCAAAGTATCAATTTTGGATTTTATAGGTCCACTTCCTAGTGAAGGGCTTCAGACGATTCCTAACATCTAAAACACAAAAAAATAACAACTCAAAAATATAATTAAACCAAGAATTGATCTATATGTTTTAATGAATATAAAATAATATTAACAAGAATTACATAACTTACACCAGTTGATCTGACTTATTGAATCTATTCATAAGAGTTTAATCGATATCACTAAGAAATAGGTGAAAGGATCCTTCCTATGGAGGTTTCCATGGATTTCATAAATCTCTTGATGTTAAGAAAGTATCTCTCTTAAGACATGATATTCTAGAACCTTGAGTTTAAAGGCATGAGAGAAATGAGAGCTAGAAAAAATCAACTATATGTATTTTTAATTTAACATTTTGACATAATGGAATGAAACAAAATTTAAGAGGATTGAACCAATTTTTATAGGCTTACAATAACCTCAAATAGCTATCCTACATTGAACGAATTCTTCACAAACATTATCCAATGTTTCAATACTTGAAACATTTATCTTTATCACCACATTGATTTTTTAATATTTAAACAATAATTCAATATATTAAAACTCCTAAAAATCATCATAATATAAAAAACAACCATTTATGATAGATGATATAAAATAAAGTGGTTAAATTGATCTTTATTATACAATATGGTAATCAAATATATATCCACTACATCATAATGGATTAAACTATGCCATGAAGAACATAAAGATATGCCCCAACATGGTCTAAACCAGTATGTTATGGTTGGTATTTTATTGCATGTAATCATATATCTCTCACTTACACTAAAAGGCACATATACTTAGTATATTTTTACCCTTGTCACATGATATGTAGCAAATTTTGAAATCATATCCTCAGTTTAGAAAATTTATCATATATTTTCAATATATGTTACATCATATGTAATAATTCATGAAAATCCATATGAAACTTATTTTGAATATCTACTAATTTTTTTTGGGGTAACACCCAAAGTTTCATAAACCTGATCCACATTCACACGACCAAAATGTGTACAAAGTTGAAAAAAATATAAATTCACGAATTCATAAATGTAAGAAAATAGTGGCCTCTAGAAAGTTTCAATGACACTCAAGCTATAAAGGGATCTGACGTGATCTCCATCAAATACATGTATCTCTATATTTTTTTCCTCTAGATGCATCATATGCAAGTATGCATTCTCATATAATTCCTTTTTCTAGGACATAGATTGAACATGGGACATAGAGTATTTCATTCCCATATAGCCTCCTCACATATTCTTGATTCTATAAGTATAGAATAACTAGGCCAATGAACACATCACATGTCATTCAAATTTATGGATGAGCACATCACATGCCCCTCATATGAATAAATAAGCACATCATATTTACTATTTATGTAAATTCATACACTTCCTTAGTCTATATCAACATAATGCCCAAATGTCTTATTCATAATATGAGTGGAAGAATACCATCTTGGTTAGGCTACAACCAATAACACGATCAACAACATACCCAACAACCCCCTAATTAGATAAGCCTCAAGGCTTGTGTACAAAAGGTATCAAATTATGAAGGTTATGATGCTAGGTATCTTACCAACATTGATCAGTGGGGACTCCAAATATGAACTATACACCCCTAACATACCAATGACGTAGTGTATGACATTCTATGTGGTATATTTTTTATATCATCTAGTGAAAACAACCCATTTTATGCCTCATGAACATATTATATATCCCAATACATAAATCTTACTCACACTAACCTTAAAATTCCTTCATAACTTATAATACTCCATAATGAACACCAGTTAGGGATAACTCAAAGTCATACTTTGAGGGGTCAATTATCATTTCACTTTACAACACACACACACGTACACACTCATACACATGAAACTAATGTGAAATAATGATAAAGTGGAGATTGGATTTTAGTGTAACATGATACATTAAATTCGTAAACTTGTTTGATAATTTTAGCAAACCATTCATAAGAACCTATCTAACATATCACATATGATATACTACTAGATTAGCCTTATGTTTTTTTTCACTTTTAGGGGTTTTGTTAAACTCATTACATATTTATTTATTATTTCCACATTTCTATGCTTCCATTTGATAAAACCCTCCCAATAAACTCTTTAGTAAGTAAGATCTATGAATAAATCCAATTTTAAAAATGGTGAGACTTATGAATCACTGTAAATACCTAAAATTATTAATCTTTAATAGAAGTTTATTTTCCTCATATTTTTAAATTATTCCATGTTTTGGAAAGAATCATGGGCATAGAGAAGACAAAGGATGCAAAAAGGGGTGTTTTGGAAAGCTTTCTGCCAAAACAGGGGTGCTTACACCATAACACACCTATCCAAGTCATAGAGTAGGAAGCTGTTCCATAATGAAAATGGCTACACCATAGCCATTTGTTAAGATGAGGCCATGACATAGTAAGAAGTGTTGTGCCATAGTAGGACCGTTTCGGTGGAGGTAGCGTCATGGTGTTATGGACCATGCTGCAGTCCATATTCTATGTTAGTTATGATAGCTAGAACAAATGTAGATGAATACTAGTCTTCAAAGGGCTGGTATTTTGGAGTTATGGTCATGAAGTGGGTGTTATGAAATGCATTATGGGAAATCCATTTCAGAAATAATTAGGGGTATTAATTTGGGGTTTCTCACGTGGATTGATGTAACATCCTGACTTTAATCAAGTACAGACCGTTTTAAATTTTGTTGTCTAATGCTTTAAAGCGACCCAGGGCATGCACCTGTGCACCCCATTGTGGGTCCCGAGCAGCAATTTAACTTAATTAAATGACTGCATGGGATTTATGAAAAATTCAATATTGCGATTTAGAATAGTGCTCATGATTAAAATAATTAATTAAGGATTAAAAAGAAATAATAAAATATTTAATTAAAATTTAAAATAAATCAAGAAGGGATAAAAAGAAATTTAAAAATAAAATAGAAAGGGGGTTATGGAAAAAGTGAAAATAATTAAATTGGGAGATTACCATTTTTATTATTTTTATCTTCTTTATTTTTCCATCCTTTTTATTCAATTTTATTTTTCATTTTATTTCCCCCTTTTCTTTCCTTTTATTTTTCTCTTTTTGTCTCTTTTTTTTCTTTCTTTTTTTTCTCCTCTCTTCCTCTCCTCTCTCTCTTTACATTGCACCCCCTTCTCCCAGGTGGTGCGCACCACCCCTCTCCCACTTCAAATGGCTACTTTGATCTCGTCTCTCTTCCCTTTTTGTCCTCATCTAATGCGTTGTGAACCTTATGGTAAGGCTAATCATACACTATTGTAATTATATAGTTTCATCGAGTATCCTTCATGCAATCTGCCTAGGAAGGATTTTTACCCTATTTTGGGGTTTTTCTCAAATCGTTTGTTTTATTCTGTTTTAGGCAAAATAAAAGCATAACAAAGATCATAGGATCATCTATGACCATAAGGTAGGGAGTCTACTCACTTTCCCACTGTTTCGTTGTGATTTATAAAAAAATGCACGGTTGTGCCGTTTATCAGTACCTACCGACTTGGTTCAATTTCATCCAATATTTTCAAATTAATTATTTTTCTTAATCATTTTAGCCTTATTTATCATAAATTAAATTATTTAAATTTTTTGAACATGGACGAACACCCCATTGGGTGTGCCGACGTGGTCAGTATAAATTCCTTTAGCCCGATCATTTAATTTATTTAACTACATGTGTTTCACATCCCTTTTTAGTTGCGTTTAAATTAAATAATCATTTTAAAATAATTACGAAACTTAAATTGATGGATTTTTCTATTTGTTTGTGCTGATTTATTTATTAATTAAAAAGTGCATTGATCTTCTTGTGATGATACAATATCTTTCCTCGTTAAGTCTTGCGCTGCAATATTAAATTAATACCTTATGTTGCACGGGTGTATCTGCTTAGATTTAAAGCTGAAATTATATATTCATACCATCTCATATCTGCTAATGTGAAATTTCAATTAAATTTAGGGTGGGTAAGGAATGAAGGTTCCATATTAAGGACCCACACATGGACTCTCTGTTTCGGACTGATTACCACTACGCGCCGGGGGGCAGTGTCTTAGGCTTCACCAGACCAAGAATTCCCCTGAATTTCTAATACTTATGAGTGATACTTATTCCAAAAGGGCCCATCAAGGAAGAATCCATTGTTAATGTGGCTACGTCAGGCCTTGGATGATACTCTACCCCTTTTTGTGAGACCGGGACAAACTCATGGTAAAGCCATGCCCTGAGCGATACTTGGACTATTGAGAGATTTCCTTGGACGAGATCGGTGGTATTGAGTAATTTGAAAGATGCACCATAGTGATACCTTTTGGATGGGCTAAAACTCCAACCCTCATCTTGAACATATCAATGATGATGCACTTAAAGTTTATATAAATGCCGCTTGAGTCCCATGAGAGTTGTGATCCTTTCTGGTATGTTGAAGCACACATGGTTGAAACATAATTTAGACCCCAAGTTAAATCACAAACTTGGGGGTATACCTATTCTTTGTTTTACCTTGATTTTATAGGCTTATATATATACATATGTGAAACCTGATTATTATAGGTACTTCATTCAGACTTCCGGCTTAGGCTGAAGCAGGTGATTAGGGATGGGTGTCATTGGGAACCCGAGTAGAGTTATTTTATTTTATTTCACTTAATTAATCATCTGCATTTATTATATAATGACACACTACATTTAATTACTATATGAAATGGAAAGTTTTAGATACTTTGGGTGTTTTCCTAGTAGGATTTTATCTCACACCCACACTCAGGCGTCGTTAGCACCCAAGTAGATTATATGCTTGCAGGTATTGAAAAAGGGAAGTGTGCTGCTTCTAATGCTTGATTGTTTCTTACTTCTTAGGATGGATATTGGGGGAAAGGACCAAGTCTTGATCGTGATGAATTTTTTTCACTTTGTGTATTTTCTTTTTAGTTGATAGCATGATTGGGTTTCTGTTTTCTATGCTTCTAGTTTAGACAGACATCATAACATGACATTATTTTGTGAGTTCTGTACTTGATTCTTATTCAGTTGGATTATTTTTATTTCTTATTCTATAGTTTATTCATTTATATGATTCTTCTATTTATGATTAATTTCTGTTTACTTCTACTATGATAATACCTATTACTTATGAGGGCATAGTTTCCCCCGCAGACATAAAAAATGCCCTCACTGCTAGTCGGAAGCCTCTGGCATTTGGGGAGATGCACTTGAGGTTATGTGGCCAACTCGGATCGAGGCACCCTTCAGGTGGATCCTGGGATGGGGATGCTACAAAGTGGTATCAGAGTTGGTATTTTACTTTTGTCTTACTATTTGGGTTAGACAGGAGACTAGGATATAGGGATTTGAAATGTACCTTGTGCTTGGACGTAGCTAAACCATGTACAGGGGAAACCCAAATTCCTGGGTTGGGATTACAGTTATTGATTATGCCAGTTGTTGTTGATATGATTTCATTGTTGGGTGACTCACTTGTTTTTCATTATTATTGATATTGGTATTATTTGAGATAATGGTTTTTTTTTACCATTGCAGCCTGATGATATGAGAGAAAAACATTAAATGTATCATATTAGGCACCATAAGATTAAAATGACATGCATATTTCCATGCCATATCTACTTTCAGTGTGAATTTTCCTATTTTCATGTGAGTACTGTTGTGCTTAGTGGTAAATTTTTGGAAATTCTGGTTTGTTAAACATAAAATTGTGATAGTATCTTAGATGTTAACATGACTTAACTTGAAACTGGATAGTAGACCTTGTTTTGTAATCCTCCTAGGTTTTCTCTTCCATATCAAAACCTAGATCTTGAAGTGGGTTATATGCTATGTAGTTCTTAGAGGCAGGATATATACCTAACCTATTTTTGTGCCTTACCTGTTTTCCTCATCTTCTTTACTTTTTGTCTAAAGGTGTGTGTTTGGCTATTATAGACCAATGCCATTGTGACATCTTTTTAATGTGCCTCAGGAGAGTGGAAATGAGCACATTCCAGAGATGGTGGGTCTCGAACCACCAGTGGTACCTATTGTAGTGCCTCCTATGGTACTACCTCCTGCCGATATTCTGAGGGATCCTGATGCTCAGTTCGGGGATAATCTCCTCAGGTTTATGCAGTTAGTTCAAAATATCCCCAAACCTACCCCATATATGGAAAACCTAATGTGGGAATTTCTGTAGTAGCACCCTCCCACCTTCTCGGGGAGTGGCGACCCTCATGCTGCAAAGTCATGGATAAAATCCATAAGGTCTTTCTTCGACCACCTCGAGACACTTCCTGAGCAAAGGGTCAAACTTGTAGTCTACATGCTTCATGACTCTACCAAGCGCTGGTGGGATGTTGTTTATCAGGATGAGCAGACCAGTGACATGGTTTGGTATGACTTCCAAGAAGCTTTCTATGATCACTTTTTCCCATAGAATATGAGATATGATCATGCACGGGAATTCCTACATCTTAAGTAGGGCTCTATGACTGTGTTAGATTATTTTAATCATTTCAAAGTTCTTTAACATTTTCCCCATCACTGTCTGGCAACACACAGACAACTGTGAGACATTTTGAATATGGACTTTAGTATACTATCCACTCGTAGGTGGACATATTCAGTTTGAAAACTATCAAAAATATCATAAATCAAGCTCTAATTTCAGAGCAAAATGTTAGGGAAGCTAAACTGGTGAGCTAGGGAGGTTCAGTTTTGAGATAGGGTGACAACTCTTCTGGTAGTAGGAAATGCTATTTTTAAAGTACATGTGAGGGAAATCCTAGACAAACATCACATTTTGATAGCTCTGTCACATTTCATCAGTGTGGCAGAGATGTTCACAATAATCCACAGTGCACGAGAGACCTGATGGAGTGCCGAGATTGCAGAAAGATGGGTCACCTTCAATGTTTATGTTGTTCTTTCTCTTCAGTATCTAGTGGTAGAGGAACCACACCTACACTTCCATTAGGTATGGGATCTATGACTCCATAGCAGGCTGTAATTTCTTTTTCCACCAGTCTATCTGGATGAGGTAATGGTAGAGGACGTGGTCAAGGAAATCAAGTTCCAGATTATCAGCATCAGTAGAGTGGACCTACTCAGGCCAAACATGCAGTTTCTCAAGGATGTGGTTCATGTATCATGTATGCAGTGAAATAAGCCTCAGAGGAGAAGAGTGCAGGACCATCTACTGTTATAGGTACTATTCTAGTATCCTCTACTTTAGTTTCTACCCTTCTTGATACCGAGGCATCACACTCCTTTTTATCTGCTACTATTGTTGAAATTATTTGTTTTCTAATTGAGTACCCTTACAACATCATGTATCTCGACACTCCGTTAAGAGCTAGGAAAGTGGGCATAATCCAGTGCCAAGAGTTCCCCCTTGAGATAGGTGGGTACCATTTCTTTTGGAATTTCTATATCCTCGATATGTCTGGCATTGAATTAATTCTAGGTATAAACTGGATTTCTCTTTATTGTACTCAAGTGGATTTCTATCGCTGTTGGGTGTCCTTTACATCCCATTCAGGAAACACATATCTACACAAAGGAGAATGGGATATGTAGGCAGATCGAGCTAGACTTAAATATACAGGGCTGGGTAGAGTGACGACTCAGTTAGCAAGTTTCTTCCTGAGTGATCAGAGAACACAGCTAGTTGAATTCCCTCTAGTTGTGGATCTTTTCAGGGATGTCTTCCCTGAATATTTCTCTGGATTACCTTCTATGAGGGATGTGGAGTTCACTACCATGCTCGTGCCTAGTGTGGCACTAGTGTCTATTCCTCCTTATAGGATGGAACCAAAAGATCTATAGGAACTCAAAAAACATCTTGAATACCTCGAGGCTAATGGTTTTGTCATACCTAGAACATCACTGTGGGGTTTACCTATTCTTTTCACCAATAAGGTAGACGATAACCTTAGATTATGCATGGATTATCATCGACTCAACCAGCTTACAGTAAAGAATCGATATCCATTGCTTCGTATAGATGATCTCTTCGACCAACTCTGGGGAGAAACTATTTTCTCCAAGATTGATCTGAGGCCAGGATATCACCAGGTGCATGTACGACCATTTGATATACCACGTATATCATTACAAAGAAGGTACATATTGTATGAGTATTTGGTTATGCCATTTGGCCTCAAGAATTCACTGGAAATCTTCATTGCTCTGATGAACCAGGTTTTCACCAATATCTTGATTCCTTTGTGGTAGTATTCATAGATGACATATTGGTGTATTCATGTTCCAAACACGACCTTGCAACCCATCTTGAGATCATTATGAGTACACTGAGATAGAACCAACTATATGCTAAGCTCAGATGATGACACTTCTAGATTGATAAAGTTCATTTCTTGGGTCATATTATATTTGAAGCAGGAGTATAAGTTGACCCAAAAAAGGTGAGCACTATAGTTTCATGAGAGAATCCCAAGAATGTCTTTGAAATTCACAGTTTTTGGGGCTTGCTGGCTATTACAGGCATTTCATACAAGATTTATTCCACTTAGAAGCACCTCTTACGACCTTGAATAAGAAAGGTGTATAGTTCATCTAGTAAAGATCTTGAGAAAAAACTTTTCAAGAGTTGAAAGGAAGACTAACCTCAGCTTCGATCTTGATTTTTCCTGATCTAGGAAAATGATATACTGTTTACTATTATGCTTCAGGAATTAGACTAGGTGCAATTTTGATGCAGGGTGATCGAGTCGTGGCTTATGGATCCTGCCAGTTGAGACCTCATGAGCAGAACTATCATACACATGACCTTGAATTGGATGTTATGGTTCATGCTCTATGATGTTGGATACACTACTTGTTGGGTGAAAGATTCATTGTTTACACAGATCATAAAAGCTTGAAATATATCTCCACTCAATGATACTTGAACTTAAGGTAGCCCATATGGGTCGAATACTTGCAGTCATTTGACTTTGAGATTGCTTATACCCATGGTAAGGGTAACACCGTGGTAGATGATTTGAGCCTAAAGACATAAACACAAGTCGTTCAGGTAGCCAGTAGTGAGCAAAGGATGATGGCCTTGTTTTCTGAGACGCATCTGGAGGTTCAGGAATAGTGCATGAAACTAATTCTATCATCTCTTATAGTTACATCCTCTATTATAGAGAAAGTCCTCATACGATAGTTGACTAATACCGAGGGGATTTTTTTGAGGAAAAGTGTTACAGGAGAGAACCCACCTCCTAGTTTGGTTGTTGATGGTAGAGAAACTCTCCTTTACCATGGCTGTGTATGGGTACCTTCGAGTATATGGGAAGAGCTGATGAAGGAATGTCACACCTACATTTGGGAAGTTTATTATAGGATGACCAATATGTATAGATACATGTGTCGATAGTACTGGTGTCCTGGTATGAAGAAGCTGATAGAGGGTTTCACCACTCGGTGCACCACCTATCAACATTTGAAGGCAGCGCACCAATGACCTACTAAACTACTACAACCTCTATCCATTACTGAATGGAAATGGAATGAAATCACCATAGATTTTGTTACAGTCTTTACAAAATCTCCTCAAGGCAGTGATGCAATATGGGTGATTATCGATAGGTTGACCAAGTTTGTGCACTTCTTACCTATCCATAAGACCTTTACAATTGATGAGTTTCGAAGGCTGTATATCTGGGAGATAGTTAAACTTCATGGAATACCTCGTTCTATTTTCTTAGAAAGAGATGCCCATTTTACTTCATGGTTTTGGAAAGGGTTTCAAAAGGCGTTGGGTTCACAGGTACTTTTGAGTACTGTATATCACCCTGAGACCGATGGGAAGTCTGAGAGAACTATATGAGTGTTAGAGGATATGTTACGGGCCTGTATCCTTGATTTTAGAGGTTCATAGGAGAAACATATACCTCATGTTGAGTTTACCTATAATAACACCTTCCAGGTGACAATTCAAATGGACCCGTATTAGGACTTCTATGGTAGACCGTGCCGTTCACCTTTATACTGGCTCGAAGTAGGTGAAATATCTCTATTGGGTTCTCATATTGTTTAGGAGACTTCTATGCAAGTTTACTAATTCAGAAATGTATGACTAAAACTCAATCTAGATAGAAGTCTTATACCAATCGTTATCACAAACCTCTAGAGTTCAAGGTGGGACATCGAGTCTTTCTACGTGTTTCTCCAAGGTTGGGTCATAGGTGGATCAGGAGACAGGGAAAGTTATCACTGAGATACATCTGGCCATTTGAGATAGTGGAGATAATTGGGATGGTATCCTATCAGTTACTGTTACATCAGAGGTACTATTCCATGCATGACGTTTTCCATGTATCTTAGCTCTGACAATATCATCGTGACCCATCTCATTATTTTGAACCTAACGACATCGAGCTTGAGGTAGATACATCCTTTGAGGAGAATATAATCCACATCATTGACCGTAGCATGAAGGTCCTCCGAGGCAAGTCAGTTCCTAGGGTTCAGGTGTTATGGAAACACTGACGTGTTCAGGATGAGACCTGGGAGCGAGAGATGGATGTACATGTGTAGTGGTCGAAATTTTTCTCTCACGAAGTTCCACTACCGCCATAAGGGAAAATCAGGGACAAGTTGTCTTAAGGAGGGGAGGTTATAACATATTAGCTTTAATCAGGTACAAAACATTTTAAATTTTTTTGTCTAATGCCTTAAAGTGACCTAGGGTGTGCGCCTACACACCCTGCTGCGGGTCCCAGGCAACTACTTAACTTAATTAAATGACTGCATGAGATTTATGAAAAATGATATATCGTGCTTTAGCACGGTGTTCGGGATTAAAATAATTAATAAGGATTAAAAAGAAAAAAGAAATTATTTAATGAAAAATTTTAAAGAAAGAAAGAAGGGATAAAAATAAATTTCAAAATAAAATAGAAAGGGGGTTATAGAAAAAGTTAAAATAATTAAATTTGGAGATTACCATTTTTATTATTTTTATCTTATTAATTTTTCTATTCATTTTATTCTATTTTATTTTTCATTTTATTTTCCATTTTTCTTTTCTTTTATTTTTCTATTTTTTCCTTTTTTTCCTTTTCTTTCTTTTTTTTCTCCTCTCTTCCTCTCCTCCCACTCTTCACGTTGCGCCCCCTTCTCCTAGGTGGTGCGCACCACCCCTCTCCTACTTCAGAAGGCTGATGTGATCTCGTATCTCATCCGTTTTCATCCTCATTTGATGCACTATGAACCTTGTATTAAGTCTAATCATGCACAACTAGAATCGTAGAGTTTCTTTGAGTATCCTTCACGCAATCTACCACAAAAGGATTTTTACCCAATTTTTTTGGTTTTTCTAAAATCATATGTTTTCTTATGTTTTAGGCCAAATAAAAGCCTAACTTGGATCATAGGATCATTTAAAACCATAAGTTAGGTATTATACTCACTTTCCCTCCATTTCGTTGCGATTTATAAAAAAATTCACAGTTATGCCGTTCGTTAGTACCTACCGAATTGGTTCAATTCATCCAATGTTTTCAAATTAATTGTTTCACTTAATAAATTCAACCTTATTTATCATAAATTAAATTATTTAAATTGTTTCAACATGGTCAAACACCCCCTTGGGTGTGACAACATGGTCAGTATAAATTCTGTTAACCCAAGCATTTAATTTATTTAACTACATGTGTTGTGCAACCCTTTTTAGTTGTGTTTAAATTAAATAATCATTTTCGAATAATTATAAACCTTGAATTTTTAGATTTTTGGTAGTTGTTTGGGATGATTTATTTATTAATTAAAAATTTCATTTATCTTCTTGTGATGAAACAATATATTTCCTCGTTAAGTATTATGCTGCAATATTAAATTAATACCTTGTGTTGCATGAGTGTATCTGCTTAGATTTCAAGCTACAATTATATATACATACCATGTCATATCTGATACTGTAAATTTTCAATTAAATTTAGGGTGGGGAAGGAATGTGGGTTCCGTATTAAAGACCCACACATGGACTCTCCATTCCAGACTGATTACCACTACATGCTGGGGAGCGGTGTCTTAGGATTTTCCAGACCAAGACTTTCCCTGGATTTTAAATACTTATGAGTGATACTGTTTACCAAAGGACCCATCGAGGATGAATCTATTTTCAATGTGGCTACGCTAATCCTTGGATGATACTCGACCCCCTTTTTCAAGATCAAGATATGCTCATGGTAAAGATGTGCCTCGAGCGATACTTGGTCTATCGAGAGATTGCCATGGACGGGCTCAGGGGTATTGGATAATTTGAAAGATGTACCATATTGATTTTCATGACCTGACCCCCAGGGCCCGTGCCGTGGCTACCCCAAGCCTGCATTCCATAGGCCAGGGGATGACGACTAGCACCAAAGGAGTATTCCCTAAGACTAGGAATGAATTGCCTTTGTAACCTGTAAACTCACACAACCAATCACACAACAAGAAACGAACACAAACAACTGTATAGTAAAAAGAGTGAGTGCAGTAAGTAAAAGGGATCAGAATAAAAGCCCAACTAGAAAGTACAAGAAACTGAAAGTACAAGTAAACTAGAATAGCTCCTGTGAACACCCGCCAAGGATCTTACCTAAAGGGTAGGTACAACTCTCGATCAGTCATCTCTACGGTACACCTCGTCTAAGGTCCACCTCTGAGCTACCTCCAGTACTGGTACTCTCATCCTCAGTCAACACTGTCCATCGTCTGCACCAAACACAACAAAGTGCGGGCATAGCCTGTGCAGGGGTGAGTATAATGATACTCAGTATGGACCACAAGACCCTCAAGGTCTCACAAAATTCACAAACGATAAACCAAAAAGCATGAAATCAATTGACAACCCTACATAGGTATATGCCCACACATATACCTAAGTTATCAAGTATACCCATCTCAATCATGAGGAAACATAGAGTCCAACTCAAAAGCCCAAAGCTAAACTATTCCACAAATGAAGGAGTACCATGATGATAAGTACCACACAGGCACACCACACAGAAGAATACCACCAAGGTATTACCACAAAGGAAAGTACCGCACATGTACGAACTCAGCTCACACCAGGTATAACTTATGTACAAAAGTACAAATGATTAGTTGTAAAGTTAGATAATCTTATTATGTCAAGAGGAACTACTACTGACCCACACAGGTTCTCTCAGTGCTGACCCACATAGGATCGCTAGGTGCTGACCCACATAGGATCTCTAGGTGCTGACCCACATAGGATCTCTAGGTGCTGATCCACATAGGTACACTCAGTGCTGACCCATATAAATTCACTAGATGTTGACCCACATAGGATCTCTAGGTGCTAACCCACATAGGATATATAGGTGTTGACCCACACAGGATCGCTTGGTGTTGACCCACACAGGATCACTCAGTACTGGCCCACACAGGATCGCTCGGTGCTGACCCACACATGATCACTCAGTGCTGACCCACATAGGATCTCTAGGTGCTGACCCACACAAGATCGCTCAGTGTTGACCCACACAAGATCCTAGAGTAGTCTCGCATGGAATCCTAGAGCATTTCCATTTGGGACCCTCAATCACAGACCCACAAAGGATCTCTTTCTCAAGTCACAGCTAGCTATAGGGTTCCCGCACTAAGCTTGCTCGTCTCCAGGAGAGTCCACTCCTCAAGCCACTGGTCGATACTCCAACTACCACAAAGTCCCATGTAGAAGTATCTCAAAATAAATCCATGTCATAGGGGTCTCAACGCAACAAATGATGCATCAATCAGATACCTGGTCTGTAAGTTATTAGCCTTTTAGTCCTGAGGGCCAGGTTGGATTCGTGCTCGATGCAACCTAACCATACCCCAAATTTACCCAAAACTCCAGTGGGGGTATACTAAAGGGACCGTATCACCCCATGTTTTACAGTTCCATTGACGGTTTTTCAAACAGACTCCTGGTTCCAAAGTTATGACCGATAGAGAAAAAATCTCATAGTTGGTCCAGGTCCGTTCTGACCCAGTTAAACCGACCCGACCTGGGCGGACCCGACCCGGTTTGGGTCGACCTATCCCACTGGGTTGGGCTCGGCCTGTGCTGGGTGGCACGGGGGCCATGGAGTGGCGTGAGGCAGTGAGGACGGTGCGGAGGCCACATGGGTGATAAAGGACGCAAGGGCTGCGAAGGGCTGCGGGGCCGCGGAGGCCGCGGGGGCCGAGGAGGCCGCGGGGGCTGTGGAGGCCACGGGGGTCGTAGAGGCCGCAGGGTCCGTGGAGGCTGTGAGGCCATGGGATGGTGGAGGCCGCAGGGCGGCGATGCCGCAGGGGCCATGAGGCCGCGGGACGGCGGAGGCCGTAGGGCCGCGGAGGGCCGCGAGGCGGTGAGGCCGTTGGGGCGGTGAAGGGCCGCGGGGCGGCAAGGCCACGGGGGCTATGGAGGGCCACATGGGTGGTGAGGCCACGAGACGGTAGAGGCCATGGGGAGGCGGTCCACCATGGCTGGTCGTGCGGCGTGGTCGTGCACTGTGCCTTTGCCGGCGGTCGGCTTGACCGGCCACCCTCCGTTTGTTACCTTCGTCACGGCTAACCGTTATGCTGGCCACAATTCTCAAGTTCCACTGGTGACAAACACTGGAACCAGTCACCATCACCATCGCGAAGAACACACAAAAGAACTATAAGGTTTGCGGAGGGTTCGTGCCATGTTTGTTTGGCCCGTACCCTCCGCGTTAGGGAAGTAGCAAGCGACTCAATGGGAATTATTCAATGTGAGAGGAAAATTAACAAACACACCCCTACCTCGTTCGTTTGTTGACATCGATGAGGATGGAATGACGATCATCGATTAAAGACGTCCCACATTGTAGGATGTACCGAGGAAGAAGTCGAAGTCATGCGTTGACATTCTTCGTTGGAGGAGCATTCTTCATTGGAGAAGAAGAATTCCTCCAAGGTTTTCTCCCAATTTCCTTTTTCCAACACTTACCCCCAATTCCACCAAAAAAGAAAAGGTATACAATATGATATATTTCCCCAATTTAATTGTTGGCACAAATTAAATTGGAATCATAATTATATTGAAGTTGGCATAATAAATTTTGGGGAAACCTCAAGGTCACCTCCCTCATTAAAGAGGGAGTTCAAGAGGTTTCTCACATTGGGAGGGTTCAGGTGGTCCCCACCCTTAAATTAAAATTTGGGGTTTTAGGTTCGGTGGTGCCCACCTCTATAACCCTACATGGGAGGTTTAGTTTTGGTGGTCCCCACCTCTTAACATCCACATGGGAGTTTCAAATGAAAATAAAATGTTACACAATTTTATTTTATTTTATTCTTTCACGAATAAGTGAAAAACTAAATTCCACCATCGACCTACTATGGTTGATGTGAAGGTATCCTTAAGTGAATACCAGCACTGCGAGTTCAACGGTGCCCTCAAATTTCAATTCTGAGCACTAGTTCATAAGCTAAAAAAACCCACTCGCACCTTTACTGAATGTACCCGAAAAAAAGTTCAGAAATACATTCTGGGCACTCCGGGCCTCAAAATCATGCGCTATAAATTTTAACGGACTCGTAAAATTCCCATTTAATTAAAAAAAATTACATGGAATTTCTGGGTCTTTACATTCTCCCTACCTCAGGGCTTTACATCCCCGTAAGCCACAACCCAAAACTAGGAAAAAAAGTGGCGGTACTGAGATTGAATCTAAGACTCCCACTCCCATGTGCTCTCCTGGAGGTTCCCGTGCTACCAACGAATGCGCACCAGAGGTATCGACAACCCATGAAGGACCCAATCCTGTCGATACTCAATCTCAACTAGAACCTCCGTAAAAGTCGCCCCATCATCAACGTCCAACTCACCATAGTCGATGATGTGAGAAGGGTCATGCACTTATCTCCTCAGCTGGGATATGTGGAAGACGTTGTACACCCGGTGCAACTAAGGTGTAATAGCTAAGCGGTATGCCACCTCTCCAAATCTGCCGAGGACTTGAAATGGTCCGGTGAATCTCAGTGATAACTTTCCGCCTCGGCCAAATCTCCTAAAACCTCATCGAGGTGAGACCCGAAGAAAGATGTGGTCTCCATCCTCAATCTCCAGAGGTCTTCGTCTCCTGTCGGAATATGACTTCTGCCAACTCTGTGCAGTCTTCATCTACTCCTGGATGATCTCCACCTTCTCTATGGTAGCCCAAACCATCTCTAGTCCCACGAGTGCTGACTCCCCTGGGTCAGTCCAGCACAAAGGTGATCTGTAAGGTCGCCCATACAATGCCTCAAATGGTGTCATCCCAATGTTGTAGTGATAACTGTTGTTGTATGAAAACTCCACCAAAGGCAAGTGATCCTCCCAACTACGATCGAAGTCAAGGACGCAAGCACGCAGCATGCCCTCGAGGGTCAGAATGGTCCGCTCAGACTGTCTATCTATCTACAGATGGAAAGCGGTGCTCAAACAAAGTTGCATCCCAAAATTCTCATGAAACCCCTTCTATAGCTGGTAAGTAAAACGTGCATCACGATCAGATAAAATCGTCGAGGTTACTCTATGTAGCCACACAATCTCCAACACATAGAGGTGTCCCAAGATCTCTACTGAACCCTGCTCTCCGATCAGTAGGAAGTGGGCTAACTTGGCGAGTCGATTGATGATCACCCAAATCGAGTCATAACCCCTGGATGTATGTGGAAGTAATACCATGAAGTACATGGATATCCCATCCCAATTTCACTCTGGGACCTCTAAAGGCTGAACCAATACTGCTGGTACTTGATGCTCCGCCTTCACTTGCTGACAAGTGAGGCACCAAGAGACAAACTCTGCAACTACTTTCTTCATTCCCAGCCACCAGTGCTATCGTCGGATATCCTGGTATATCTTTTCCACTCCTGGATGTACCACTAGAGGGGATGTATGGAATCCCTCATCACTTCATCTCGAAGTGACATTGGTACCATGGTACGTCCTCTGAAGAGGATGACGTGATCCCCACCTTCAGAAAATCAATCAGGTTCCTATCCTATGGATATCTGAGCACATCGTGTCTCATAGTTAGTGTCCCCATGCTGCGCCTCCCTAACATGCTGAAGAAGTAGGGGAGTGACTGTAAGAGACTGAAGAAAAACTACTCCATCCCGATCCACAAAGAATATCTGCAAAGCGGCCAGCTGCTCCATCTCCTTGCCTAGTAGCTGTATACCAGACCTCCTACTGAGTGCATCTTCTACAACGTTCCCCTTCCTAGGAGTATAGACTATCTCAAAGTCATAGTCTTGGAGGAACTCAAGCCAACGTCGCTGTCACTGTCTCAGGTTCAGGTCCTTCTGAGAGAAGATATACCTGAGACTCTTATGATCCGAGTAGGCTATAAAACGATCGTCCATCAAGTAATGTCACCACATCTTCAAGGCGAAGACCACTGCTACTAACTCCAAGTCATGGGTATCGTAGTTCTACTCATGCTGTCTCAGCTATCGAGAACCATATGCTATCACCGCTCGCTCCTGCATCAGGACACATCTGAGCTCGGTCCCTATTGTGTCGTAGTAGAATACGTACCCTACGACTTCCTCTGTAAGCCTCAAGATGGGGGCACTAGTCAGCCTCTGCCTCAACTTCTGAAAACTCTGCTGGTATCTCTCCGACCACACGAAGGGTTGCCCCTTCTTCATCAATGCTGAAAGTGGTGCTGCAAATATGGAGTAATCTAGCATAAATCTCCGGTAGTATCCAGCCAATCCCAGGAAACTCCATACCTCCGTCACACTCCTGGGTGGATCCCAAGAAAGTACTGCCTCAATCTTCACTGGATCCATTGCAACTATAGCCTCCAATATGACATGTCCCAGAAAGTGAACCTCTCGGATCCAGAACTGGCACTTTGAGAGCTTACCATAAATATGGTGCTCTCAGAGTGTGTCCAAGATTACCTGCAAATGATAAGCATAATCCCCCTCAATAGTCGAGTAGATCAGAATGTCGTCGATGAAGAATACTACAAAGCGATCAAGGTATGACTGAAATATCCTGTTCATGAGTCCCATGAACACTGCTGGAGCATTGGTTACTCCAAACGACATAACCAAGAACTCGTAATGGCCATACCGACATCTGAAATCCATCTTCTACACATCCTCATCTCGTACTCTGAGCTAGTGATAGCCTGATCTGAGGTCCATCTTTGAGAAACACCGTGATCCTTTCAGCAAATCAAAGAGGTTGTCAATCCTCGGAAGTGGGTACTTGTTCTTTACGGTCACTTGGTTAAGGCGCCGATAGTCAACACAAAGCCTCAAGCTCCAATCCAACTTCTTGGAGGACAAAATCGGGGCTTCCCAAGGAGATAAACTGATCCGAATGAATCCCTTCCCCTACAAGTCCTCTAGCTGTACCCGCAGCTCACAAATCCCCATAGGAGCCTTGCGATATGCTGGTGTAGATATCGATGTCGTCATGAGGTACAAGTCAATGAAAAAGTCCACCTCCCTGCATGGAGATAGACCCAGAACATCGTCAGGGAAGACACTGGTCCACCACTACAGGATAACTTGGGCTCTCCACATAAACCGCTTCGAGGGTAAGTCTATCCAACTGATGAGTGATCAGCTGCACTCTCCTCCGGGTAAGTCCGTCCTATGCTGCAAAGGCTCCCTTCTCACTGGTGAAGGTAAACCTGGTCCCATCCATATAGACACACCGCACTTTGTACCTAATACAGTCATCTGAGCATGGACTATTGATAACTAGTCCATACCCAAGATGACGTCGTAAGGCCTCGACGCCGCTACTAGGAGATCCCAGTCGAATCTCTCACATCCTATAGTAAGCTCACATTGCCGACACCAGTGCGTAATCATCTAATCTGCTCCCGTAGGGGTATCTAGCTGTAAGGATCGAGCCAACGGCTCTGTCGGGATCTCCGAGCTCCAAATGAGGGTAGTGGAAATAAAAGAATGACTAGAACCTGTGTTTATAAATACTACAAATAAGGTGGAATAGACATAGATCGTACCTCGTATCATCTCCAGAGTGCCATGGTTATAGGCCTCAGCTGCCTGGAGCTAAGATTGACCCTATCCACCTGCTCCCTGTGGTTGGGGTGGATGACCTGGTGGTGGTGGTGGTAACATCTCGAATCATCACCCACCACCAGATGCATGACCAGCTCCTCTTCCATGTCCTCCTGCTCCCTGTGGACCTCCTCAGTCGAACCTCTGTCTCTTTCTGGGCGGTCCTTCGACTGTCTGCTGATCATCCGTATGGCGGGTCAGACAGTCAAGAGCCATGTGACCCTTCCCACCGCATGCGTAACATTGCCTGCTCCTGGCATGACGGGCTCTGCCTTAGGTTCCATGCACAACCGACCCAAAATAATGTGGTTGTCCACCTATAGGTATGGTCCTCTTGGACATCTACGACATCTGTTTACTACTAGCTGTGGAAGACTCTTCTACATGACATCCGGTGGTAGGTCTCGCTGATGGTGACTACCCAGTAAGAAAACTCTCCACTAATAGAGTTCTCTCTAACACCCCCACCTGCGTCAGGATTCTAAGAGAAATCATCAAATCCATGATCTCTCGCCTGAGCCCTTTCTCGAAGGTCTGGGCTCTGAAGAATGGGTCCCGCATTATATCAGTGGAGTAGCGTGAGAGGTCTATGAACCTCACTGAGTACTAAGCTACAATCATGCTCCTCTGCTGTAGATGAAGAAGCTCCTGTATGCGCACTACGTGAAGAGTTACTGGGAAAAACTCTGCCCGAAACAGGCTCTCGAAATCTTCCTAGAGAAGCATCACCTTGTCGTGAACTTGGAGAATCAAGATCCACCATCTGCCTACTACTGCCTATAGAAGGATGGTGACAAGGATCACCATGAGATCAGCTGGTGTCCTTACTAGTTAAAAGACTCTCACTAAGACCTACAACCAATCCTCATCCGCCTGTTGGTACATCTCTCCCCCAAACTTCTGTGGCCTCTGGCACTGGAACTCATGCAATGCAGTCAAGCAGTGTCCACCCTCTACTTATGGGGCTGGTGGCATCAGTGGCCCAATGGGTAATGGTACTATTGGTGCCTCCGTTGGTGCCTCTACTAGAAGAGGGACTTGTACCGAGGCCTCATCTCTTGGTGGGATATTAGTGAGTACTACTCTCGGAACCCTAGCTGGCAGTCTATGTGGAGGCATCCTGAAAAGAAACAGGTGTTCCATGGTCAATAAGTTATACCTAGTGAGATGACTCAAAATATCACAAAGAAAACTTTTGAAAACACACATGCAATCAGTATTTTTGTGCACTGAGTCGAAAATTAGAGGTCAGGGTCCTGATGTATGGATACTTCGACCACCACACCAACACCAGATTCCCTAAACTGATAACCACACTCACTACACTTAACACTATTACTGTTAAAAAGAAAGATCAAAGTCCTATGTTCTACGGTAGAACTAACTCCTATGATACCAATTTGTCATGACCTGACCCCTGGGGCCCATGCCGTGACTACCCCAAGCCCGCCTTCCATAGGCCAGGGGCTGGTGACTAGCACAAAAGGCATATTACCTAAGACTAGTAAGGCATTACCTTTGTAACCTGTAAACTCACGCAACCAAGAACACAACAAGATACGAACACAAACAACTATATATTAAAAAGAGTGAGTGTAGTAAGTAAAAGGGGCCAGAATACAAGCCTAACTGGAAAGTACAAGAAACTGAAAGTACAAGTAAACTGGAACAACTCCTGTCAACACCCGCCAAGGATCCTACCTAAAGGGTAGGTATAACTCTCAATCGGTCATCTCTGCAATATACCTCATCTAAGGTCCACCTCTGAGCTACCTCCAGTCCTGGTACTCTCTTCCTCAGTTAGCGCTATCTGTCGTCTGCACCAAACACAATGAAATGTGGACATAGCCCGTACAGGGGTGAGTATAATGATACTCAGTAGGGACCCCGAGACCCACAAGGTCGCATAAAATCTACAAAGCATGAAATCAACTGAAAACTATACTTAAGTATATGCCTATACATACACCTAAGTTATCAAGTATACCCATCTCAATCATGAGGAAACACAGAGTCCAACTCAAAAGCCCAAAGCTCAACTATTCCCCAAAGAAAGAAGTACCACGATGGTAAGTAACACATAGGTACGCCACATAGAAGAATACCACCAAGGTATTACCACAAAGGAAAGTACCACACATGTACAGACTCATCTCACACCAGGTATAACTTAAGTACAAAATTACAAATGATTAGTCGTAAAGTTAGACCATCTTATTCTATTAAGAGGCTCTGTTGCTGACCCACACAGGTTCGCTTAGTGTTGACCCACATAGGATCGCTAGGTGATAACCCACAGAGGATCTCTAGGTGCTGACCCACATAGGATCTCTAGGTGCTGACCCACACAGGTTAGCTCGGTGCTGACCCACATAGGATTGCTAGGTGCTGACCCACATAGGATCTCTAGGTGCTAACCCATATAGTATCTCTAGGTGCTGACCCAAAAAAGATCACTCGGTGCTGACCCACACAGGATCGCTCGGTGCTGACCCACACACGATCGCTTGGTGCTGACCCACACAGGATCGATCGGTGCTGACCCACACAGGATCGCTAGGTACTGACCCAGACAGGATCACTTGGTGTTGACCTACATAGGATCGCTAGGTGCTGACCCACACAATATTGCTCAGTTTTGACCCAAATAAGATCCTAAAGTAGTCCCACATGGAATCCTAGAGTAGTTCCATGTAGGACCCTCAATCACAGACCCACGAAGGATCTCTTTCTCAAGTCACAGCCAGCTATAGGGTTCCCGCACTAAGATTGCTCATCTCTGGGAGAGTCCGCTCCTCATGCCACTGGTTGATACTCTAACTGCAATTAAGTCCCATGAAGAAGTATCTCAAAGGACCGCCACGTCTTAGGGATCTCAATGCAACAAACAGTGCATCAATCGGACACCCGGTCTGTAAGTTATTAGCCTTTTATTCTTGAGGACCCGGTTGGATTTGTGCTCAATCCAACCCAACCGTACCCTAACTTTACCCAAAAATCTAGTGGGGGTATACCAAAGGGACCGTCTCTATCCAAGTTTTACAGTGTCGTTGAAGGTTTGTCAAACGGACGCCTGGTGCCAAAGTTATGGTTGATAGAGCGAAAAGATTGTAGTTGGTCCGGGTCCGATCCAACCCAGCCGGACCGACCCAGCCTAGGCTGACCCAAACTGGTTTGGGTCGACTCGGCTCGCTGGGTTCGGACCGACCTGTGCTGGGAAGCACGGGGGCCGCGGAGTGGCGCGAGTTCGTGAGGGTGGCGCGGAGGTCACGGGGGTGGCGAAGGCCGCGAGGGTTGCGAAGGGACGCGGAGGCCATGGGGGCCGCGAAGGCCATGAGGCCATGGGACGATGGAGGCCATGGGGGCCATGGAGGTCTATGGGGCTGCGAGGCCATGGGACAACTAAGGCCGTGGGACGACGGGGGCTATGGGACCACGGAGGGCTGCGAGGCAGTGAGGCCGCCGGGGCAGCGAAGGGCCGTGAGGCCGCGAGGCTGTAGGGGCCATGGAGGGTCATGGGGCGGCAAGGCCATAGGGGCCACGAGGACATGGGATGACGGAGGCTGCGGGGTGGCAGTCTGCCGTGGCTGACTGTGCGACGCGGTCGCGCGTCGTGCCTTCTCCGGTGATCGACTTGACCGACCGCCCTCTATTTTTCGCCTTCGTCGCGGCCGACCATGGTACCGACCACGATTCTTGAGTTCCACCAGTGCCAAATGTCGACAACGGTCACCATCACCATCATGAAGAACACACAAAAGAACCATAAGGTTTGCGGAGGGGTTGGGCCATGTTTGTTTGGCCCGTATCCTCTGTGTTAGGATGGTAGAAAGCGGCTCAAGGGGAATGATTCAATGTGAGAGGAAAATTAACATTGATCAATTTAAAACACACCCCTACCCCGTTCATTTGTTGGCGTCAATGAGTAGGGAAGGACGATCATTGATTAAAGACGCCCCACATTAGAGGATGTCCTGAGGAAGAAGTAGAAGTCATGCTTTGACGTTCTTCGTTGGAGGAGTGTTCTTCATTGGAGAAGAATAATTCCTCCAAGGTTCTCTTCCAATTTCCCTTTGACAACACTTCCCCCCAATTCCACAAAAAATGAAAAGGTAGACAATATGATATGTTTCCCCAATTTAATTGTTGGCACAAATTAAATTGGTATCATAATTACATTGAGGTTGGCATAATAAATTTTGGGTAAACCTAAAGGTCACCTCCCTCATTAAATAAGGAGTTCAAGAGGTTTCTCACATTATGAGGGTTTGGGTGGTCTCCACCCTTAAATTCAAATTGGGGGTTTTAGGTTCGGTGGTCCCCACCTCCATAACCCCACATGGGAGGTTTAGTTCTGGTGGTCCCCAACTCTCAACACTCAAATGGGAGGTTTATTTCTGGTGGTCCTCACCTCTTTACATCCACATGGGAGTTTCAAATGAAAATAAAATGTTACAAAATTTTATTTTATTTTATTCTTTTACAAATAAGTGAAAAACTAACTTCCAGCCTCAACCTACTACGATCGAGGTGAAGGTCTCCTTAAGTGACTACCGATGCTACGAGTTTAACAGTGCCCTCAGATTTCAATTCTGAGCACCAGTTCAAAAGTTAGAAGAACCCGCTCGCACGTTTACTGAACATACCTGAAAAAAAAGTTCAGAAATACATTTTGGGCACTTTGGGGATCGGAATCATGCACCGTCAATTTTCGCGGACTCAAAAAATTTCCTTTTAATTAAAAGAAAATTTACATGGAATTTACAGGTATTTACAGTGATACCTTTATGATGGGGCTCAGACTCCAACCCTCAACTTGAACATATCAATGATGATGCACTTAAAGTTTATATAAATTCCTCTTGAGTCCCATGATAGTTGTGATCCTTTCTGTTATATTGAAGCACACTTGGTTGAAACATAATTTAGACCCCAAGTTAAATAACAAGATTGGGGGTTTGCCTCTTCTTTCTTTTAACTTTATTTTATAGGCTTATATATATACATATGTGCATCCTAATTATTACAGGTACTTCATTCAAACTCCCGTCTTAGGCCGAAGCAGGTGATTAGGGATGGGTGCTGTTGGGAACCTGGGATGAGTTATTTTATTTTATTTAACTTAATTAATTGTCTACATTTATTATATAATGACACACTGCATTTAATTACTGTATGAAATGGAAAGGTTTAGACACCGTGGGTGCCAACCTACTAGGATTATATCTCACACCCCTACTCAGACGTCATTGGAACCCAAGTAGATTATATGTTTGTAGGTATTGACAAAGGGAAGCACGCTCCTTCCAATGCTTGATTGTTTCTTGCTTCTTAGGATGGAGACTGGAGGAAAAGGACCGATCCTTGCTTGTAATGAAGTTATTGCACTTTTTGTATTTCATTTTTAGTTTATAAAATGATTGGGTTTCTATTTTCCTTACTTCCAGTTTAGACAAACATCATAGTATGACATTATTTTGTGAGCTTACTCACTTGATTCTTATTCAATTGGATTATTTTTATTGCTTATGCTGCAATTTATTCATTTATATGCTTCTACTATTTATTATTAATTTCTGTTTACTTCCCCTGTGATAATACCTATTACCTATGAGGGTATAGTCTCCTCGTAGACATGAAAAAGTCCCTCACTTCTAGTTGGAAGCCTTTGGAATTTGGGGATATGCTCTTGAGGTTATGTGGACAACCCGGCTCGAGGCACCCTTTAGGTGGCTCCTGGGATGGGGATGATACAAAGTGGTATCAGATTTGATTTTTTCCTTTTATCTTACTATTTGGGTTAGACAGGAGACTAGGATATAGGGATTTGAAATGTACCCCGTGCTTGGACGTAGCTAACCCATGTATAGGGGAAACCCAAATTCGTAGGTTGGGATTTCAGTTATTGATTATTCCAGTTATTATTGATATGATTTCACCATTGGGTGACTCACTTGTTTTTCATTATTATTGGTATTGGTATTATTTGAGATAATGTTTTTTACCATTGAAGCCTGATGATATGATGTAAATACATTACATGCATCATATTAGGAACCATAGGATTAAAGTGACATGCATATTTCCATGCCATATCTACTTTCAGCATGAATATTCCTATTTTCATGTGAGTGCTGTTGTGGCTAGTCGTAATTTTTTTGAAATGCTGGTTTTTTAAATATAAAGTTTTGATAGTCAGTTAGATGTTAACCTGAATTAACCTAGAAATGGAAAGTAGACCTCGTTTTTTAATACTCTTAAGTTTTATTTTCCATATCAAAACCTGTCTCTTGAAGTGGGTTATCTATTATGTAGTTCTCAGAGGCAGGCTATATACCTAACCTCTTTTTGTTCCTTACCTGTTTTCCTCATCTTCTTTAATTTTTGTCTTAAGGTGTGTGTTTGGATATTGCAGACCAATGCCGCCACGACGTCTTCATGTCGTACCTCAGGAGAGTGGCAATGAGCACATTCGAGAGATGGTGGGTCCCAAACCACTAGTGGTACCTCTTGTAGTGAGTCTTGTGGTACTACCTCCTGTCGATCTTCTGAGAGATCCTAATGCTCATTTCAGGGATAATCTCCTCTGGTTTATGAAGTTAGTTTAGAATATCCCCAGACCTACCCCATCTATAGCAGACGTCACACATGACTTTCTATAGGAGTACCCTCCCACCTTCTTATGGAGTGACGACCCTCATGATGCAGAGTCATGGATATAAACCATAAGGCCTATCTTCGACCACCTCAAGAAACTTCCTGAGTGAAGGGTAAAACTTGTAGTCTACATGCTTTGTGACTCTACCAAATGTTGGTGGGATGTTTTTTCTTAGGCTAAGAAGACCAATAACATGGTTTGGGACAACTTCCAAGTAGCTTTCTATGATCACTTTTTCCTGTAGACTCTGAGAGATGTTCATGCATGGGAATTCCTACATCTTCAGTAGGGTTCTTTGACTGTGTTAGAATATTCTACTCATTTCATAGAGCTTCAACGTTTTTCCCCATCACTGACTGGAAACACGCATACTACTATGAGACATTTTGAAGATGGACTTGAGTATACTATCTGATCATAGGTGAACATATTCCATTTGACAACTATCACAAAGATCATAAAATAGGCTCTAATTTCAGAGCGAAATGTTAGGGAATCTAAACTGGTGAGCTAGGGTGGTTTAGTTTTGAGGCAGGGTGACGAATCTTCTGGTAACAGGAAACACCATTTTTAAAGTGCACGTGATGGAAATCCTAGATAAATAGAACATTTTGATATCTATGTCACATGTCATCAGTGCAACAGATATGGTCACAAGAATCCACAGTGCATGAGAGACCCAACGGAGTGCAGAGCTTGAGGAAAGATGGGTCACCTTCAATGTTTCTGCCATTATTTATCTTCAGCATCTAGTGGAATAGGACCCATACCTCCACCTACATCAGGTATGAGATCTATGACTCCACACCAGGCTGTAAGTTCTTTTTGCACCGGATGATCAGGTCGAGGTAATGATGGAGGTCATAGTTGAGGAAATCAAGTTCCAAATTACCAGCGTCAGCAGAGTGGACCTGCTCAGGCCAACCAGGCATTGTCTTAGGGCCGTGGTTCATGTCTCATGCATGCAGTTCAATCAGCACCAGAGGAGTAGAGTGCAGGACCATCTACAATTAGAGGTACTATTCTAGTATCCTCTACTTTAGTTTCTTCCCTTTTTGATACTGGGGTATCAGACTCCTTTTTATCTACTATTGTTGTTGAAATTCTTGGTTTTCCAATTGAGTACCCTTATGGGTTCATGTCTCTCAACACTATGTTAGGATCCAAGAAAAAGGGAATACACCAATTCCAAGAGTTACCCCTTGAGATAGGTGGGTACCATTTCTTTTGGAATTTCTATATCCTCGATATTTATGGCATCAAATTCATTCTCGGTATGAACTAGATTTATATTTATTGTACTCAAGTGGATTTCAATCACCTTTGGGTGTCCTTTACATCCCCTTCGGGCAACACATATCTACACAAAAGAGAATGGGATATGCAGGAAGATTGATCTAGGATTAAATATACAGGGCTGGGCAGAGTGACAACTTAGTTAGAAAGTCTATTCATGAGTGATCAGGGAACATAGCTAGTTGAATTCCCTCCAGTTGTGGATATTTTCAGGGATTTCTTCCCTAAAGATTTCTCTGTCTTATGTTCTATGAGGGACATGGAGTTCACTATCGAGCTCATGCCAGGTGAGGCACCAGTGTCTATTCCTCCTTATAGGATGACACCAACAGAGCTATAGGAACTCAAAAAGCATCTTGAAGGCCTCGAGGATAAGGGTTTCACCAGAACTAGCACATCACCGTGGGGTTCACCCACTCTTTTCTCCAATAATGCAGATAGTACCCTCAGGTTATGCATGGATTATTGTCGACTCAACCAGATTATGGTAAATAATCGATATCCATTGCCTCATATAGATGATCTCTTCAACTAGATTTGAGGAGAATTTTTTTTCTCCAAGATTGATATGAGGTCAGTATATCACCAGGTGCGTGTGCAACCATCTGATATACCACATACAACATTCCAATATAGGTATGGATTTTACGAGTATCTGGTTATGCCATTCAGCCTCACGAATGCACTAGCAGTCTTCATGGCTTTGATAAACTAGTATTTTCACTTGTATCTTGATTTCTTTGTGGTAGTCTTCATAGACGACATCTTGGTGTATTCACGTTCCAGACACGACCATGCAACCCATCTTGAGATCGTTATGAGTACATAGAGAGAGCACCAGCTATATTCTAATCTCAGAAAATGCCACTTCTGGATTGATAAAGTTCACTTCTTGGGTCATAATACATCTGAAGTAGGAATATAATTTGACCCAGAAAAGGTGAGCGCCATAGTTTCATGGGAGAATCCCAAGAATTTATCCAACATCCATAGTTTTTTGGAGCTTTCTCTCTATTACATGCATTTCATAAAAGATTTATCTCGCTTAGCAGCACCTCTTATAGCCCTGAATAAGAAAGGCATACATTTCATTTGGTCAGAATCTTGTGAAATTTTTTTTCAGGAGTTTAAAGGAAGACTAAACTCAACTCCGATCTTGATTTTTCTTGATCCAGGAAAAATATATACTATTTAATTTGATTCTTTAGGAATCAGACTAGGTGCCGTTTTGATGTAGGGTCATCGAGTCGTGGCTTAGGGATCCTGCTAGCTGAGACCTCACGAGTGGAACTATCCTGCACATGAACTTGAGTTGGATGTTGTGGTTCATGCTCTATGCTATTTGAGACACTACTTTTTGGGTTAAATATTCATTGTTTACACGGATCATAAAATCTTAAAATATATCTCCACTCAAAAATCCTTGAACTTAAGGTAGTGCAGATGGGTCAAATACTTGCAGTCACTTAAATTTGAGCTTGCTTATACCCCTGGTAAGGGTAACACCATGGTAGATGATTTGAGCCAAAAGACACAGACACAAGCCATTCCAGTAGCTAGTAGTGAGTGGCTGATGATGGCCTTGTTTTCTGAGATGCATTTGGAGGTTTAGGAAAAACGCATAAAACCAGTTCAAGTAGCTCTTATAGTGACATCCTCTCTTCTAGAGCAAGTCCTCATGAAACATTTTACTGATCCTGAGGGGATCATTTTGAGATAAATTGTTACAGGAGAGAACCCAACTCCTGGTTGGGTTGTTAATGGCAGTGAAACTCTCCTTTACCATGGCTGTGTATGGGTACCTTCGGGTATACAGGAAGAGCTGATGAAGGAATCTCAAACCTATATTTGGTAAGTTCATCCTAGGCTGACCAAGATGTACAGATACATGTGTCGACGGTACTGGTGACCTGATATGAAGAAGTAGATAGCGAGTTTCATCACTCGGTGCTCCACCTGTCAATAGGTAAAGGTGGAGCACCAACGACCTGCTGGACTCCTACTACCTCTATCCATTCTGGAATGGAAATGGAATAAAATCACCATGGATTTCACTATAGTCTTTCCAAAATCTCCTCAAGGAAGCGATGCATTAGGGGTGATTATAAATAGGCTGACCAAGTTTGTGCATTTCTTACCTATTTGGGAGACCTTTAAAATTGATGAGTTTCAAAGGATGTATATTCAGGAGATAGTGTGACTTCATGGAGCACCTCATTCTATTATCTCAGACAAAGATGCCCATTTTACTTCATGGTTTTTGCAAAGGCACTAGGTTCACAGGTAATTTTGAGTATTTCATATCACCCTCAGACTGATGGGAAGTCCAATAGAACTATACAAGTGTTAGAGGATATGTTATGGGCCTGTATCCTTGATTTTTGAGGTTCCTAGGAGAATCATATACCTCTTCTTGAGTTTACCTATAATAACACCTCCCAGGTGACAATTCCAATTGATCCGTATGAGGCCCTATATGGTAGATCGTGTCATTCACCTTTATGCTGGCTTGAAGTAGGTGAGGTAGCTCTGTTGGGTCCTCATATCATTTAGGAGACTTATGAGAAAGTTTATTTGATTCAAAATCGTATGACTATAGCTCAATCCAGATAGAAGACATATATCGATCATCTCTAGAGACCTCTGGAGTTCGAGGTGGGACATCGAGTCTTTTTGCATGTTTCCCTGAGGTTGGGTCATAGGAGGATCAGGAGATAGGGAAAGTTATCATAGAGATACATTGGTCCATTTTATATAGTGGTTTGGCTGGTAGCCTATAGGTTACTATTACCTCATAGATATTGTTCCATGCATGATGTTTTCTATGTATCCTAGCTTTGACAATATCATCCAGACCCATCTCATTCTTTTGAACCTGATGACATCGAGCTTGAGGCAGATGCATCCTTTGAGGAGCATCCAATATGTATCATTTACCATAGCATGAAGGTCCTCCAAGGTAGGTCAGTTCCTCTGGTTCAGGTGTTATGGCAACACTGATGTGTTTAGGATGAGAACTGGGAGTGAGAGATAGATGTACGTGCACAGTGGTTGGAAATTTCTCTGACGACATTCCACTACCCTCTGAAGGGACACTTAGGGACAAGTTGTCTTAAGGATATGAGGTTGTAACATCCCAACTTTAATCAGGTACAGACTATTTTAATTTTTTTTGTCTAATAATTTAAAGTGACCCAGGGTGTGCACCTACGCACCCCGCTGCGGGTCCCGGGCATCTATTTAACTTAATTAAATAACTGCATGGGATTTATGAAAAATGATATATCACGCTTTAATGCACTATTCTGGATTAAAATAATTAATTAAGGATTAAAAATAAATAATAAAAGATTTAATGAAAATTTAAAATAAAGAAAGAAGGGATAAAAAGAAATTTAAAAATAAAATAGAAAGGGGATTACAGAAAAAGTAAAAATAATTAAAGTGGGAGATTACCATTTTTATTATTTTTATCTTATTTCCTTTTCCATCCTTTTTATTCTATTTTATTTTTCATTTTATTTTTCCTTTTTCTTTTCTTTTTATTTTTCTATTTTTT
Organism: Viscum album; assembly: GCA_963277665.1. NCBI lineage: Eukaryota > Viridiplantae > Streptophyta > Magnoliopsida > Santalales > Viscaceae > Viscum > Viscum album. The sequence continues at coordinate 2,015,211,425 of OY728165.1, forward strand.
CTTTTATTTTTCTTTCTTTTCTTTCTTTTTTTCCTCCTCTCTTCCTCTCCTCCCTCTCTTCACGTTGTGCCCCCCTTCTCCTAGGTGGTGCACACCACCCCTCTCTGGCCTCAGAAGGATGCTGCGATCTCATATATAATCTATTTTTATACTCATCTAATGCACCGTGAACCTTGAAGTAAGGATAATCTTACATAGTTGTAATCATAGAGTTTCGTTGAGTATTCTTCGCACAATTTTCCACGGAAGGATTTTTACCCTATTTTGGGTTTTTTCTAAAATCATTCTTTTTCTTCTATTTTAGGCCAAATCAAAGCCTATCATGGATCATAGGATCATCTTTGACCATAAATTATAGAGTCTAATCACTTTCCCTCTATTTCATTTCGATTTATAAAAAAATGCATGGTTGTTCCGTTCGTCAGTACCTACCAACTTGGTTCAATTTCATCCAATCTTTTCAAATTAATTATTTTGATTAATCATCGCAACCTTATTTATCCTAAATTAAATTATTTAAATTGTTTTGACATGGTTGGATACCCCCTTACGTGTGCTGACATGGTTGGTATAAATTTCGTTAGCCTGAGTATTTAATTTATTTAACTGCATGTGTTGCACAACCCTTTTTAGTTCTATTTAAATTAAATAATCATTTAAGAATAATTATGAACCTTAAATTGTTGTATTTTTGTTAGTTGTTTGTGCCAATTTATTTATTAATTAAAATTTCATTTATCTACTTGTTCTGATACAATATCTTGCCTCATTAAGTCTTATGCAACAATATTAAATTAATACCTTATATTGCACGGGTGTATCTGATTAGATTTCAAGAAGGAATTATATATGCATACCATTTCATATCTGATATAGTGAAATTTAAATTAAATTTAGGGCATGTAAGGAATGTGGGTTGCGTATTAAGGACCCACACACAAACTCTCTATTTCGGACTGATTACCACTACGCATCGGGGGGCGGTGTCTTAGGCTTTTCCAGATCGAGACTTCCCCAGTATTTCTAATACTTATGAGTGATACCATTTCACAAAGGGTCCATAGAGGATGGATCCATTGGCAATTTGGCTACTCCAAGCCTCAGATGATACTCAACCCCTTTTTTCAAGATCGGGACAGACTCATGGTAAATACATGCCCAGAGTAACACTTGGTCTATAAGGAGATTTCCTTGGATGGGCTAAGTGGTATTAGGTAATTTGAAGGATGTACTATAACAATACATTAAGGATGGGCTCAGACTCCAACCCTCAACTTGAACATATAAATTATGATGCACTTAAAGTTTATATAGATGCCACTTGAGTCCCATGAGAGTTGTGATCCTTTCTGGTATGTTGAAGCACACATGGTTGACACATAATTTAGACCCCAATTTAAAGCACAAGTTTGGGGGTATGCCTCTTCTTTGTTTAACCTTGATTTTCTAGTCTTATATATATACATATGTGAAACCTTCTTATTACAAGTACTTAATTCAGACTTTAAGATTAATCTGAATGAGGTGATTAGGGATGGGTGCCGTTGGGAACCTGAGTTGAGTTATTTTATTTTATTGAACTTAATTAATTGTATGAATTTATTATATAACGACACACTGCATTTAATTACTGCACAAAATGGAAAGGTTTAGACACCATGGGTGCCAACCTACTGGGATTTTATCTCACACCCCTACTCGGGCATCATTGGCACACAAGTAGATTATATGCTTGTAGGTATTGAAAAAGGGAAGCGTGCTGCTTCTGATGCTTGATTGTTTCTTACTATTTAGGATAGAGACTGGGGGAAGAGGATCAATCCTTTCTCGTGATGTAGTTGTTTTAATTTTCATCTTTCCTTTTTAGTTGATAGTATGCTTGGGTTTCTATTTTCCGTGCTTCTAGTTTAGAAAAACATCATAGCATGACATTATTTTGTGAGATTCCACACCTGATTCTTATTCAGTTGGATTATTTTTATTTCTTATGCTACAATTTATTCATTTATATTATTCCTATATTAAATAATTAATTTTTTACTTCCTCTATGATAATACCTATTACCTTTGAGGGAATAGTCTCCCCCATAGATAGGAATAAGGCCCTCACTACTAGTTGGCAGCCTCTGGCATTCAGGGATATACACGTTAGGTTATGTGGCCAACCCGACTCAGGGCACCCTTCAGGTGGCTCCTAGGACATGGACACTAAAATTGAACCCTAATGATATCCTAAATATACCCAACTCCCCCTCTTATTTTGAACAATATGAGAAGTTATAAAGTACTAGAGGAATGAACCCACACCACAATAACCTCCCTTACACCATATAAGGGCTCACCTCAACACCATCTTACACCATAGTTCCTCCCACTGTACCATATAAGATGACCTCCATCACACTCCTATTCCATAGCAGTGCCCCTTATTCCATGGTAATCACCTTTATTGTGGTTCTCTTCTTTCAGAACCCCTTTCACCATGGTGTTACACCATGTGTTGTGATGCTTATTCTAGCACACCCTTTACACCACATATATCACCTTGCACTGTGGAGAACCTCAAATTTCTACAACCAATTCACCCTCCCTTCTTGGACCAGCCTTGTGAATTCCTTTTTATGACGATTGAACTAAGGTAAGTTTGGTTCGATTCCTTATTCTTGATTCCTCCTTGTCCTACTATAGAACACTTAACATGTTCAATTTGACCGGTTCTAGGAGATATTTATGGGTGACCTTGTTCTATTCAATGTGTGTACATGAATTGGATATCGTCACCTTCGACAGACTTTGACGTGGACATCAATGACTTGTGGTAAGTATTTAATTACCTCTTGGGATCTTTTTTACATGTGTTTCCATATTATGATTTATCATTTGTATTATTTTATACCGTGCTTTATTATGATCACATGTGGCTGGGTATGTTTCCCATGAGACCCATTGTGATATTTGATCCCATTAGTAATACTAGTGTATCTTATTTCTATGTTTGACTGGTATCACATGATGTTATGTGTGCTACTATATACTCATGATGTTATGATATTTCTATATGTGTGCTCACCCTATATGTATGTTACCATGACTTGGTGGTTGTGAGTGGTACTTGAGATAGGTGGACCATTGTGACATATTTTTCCCTTAGTGGGGGAGTATTCCAAGTTGTGTCTATGGAGATGAGGGACCTGAGTATAAGGTGGAGGTACAAGGTATCCATGGTGTCATGTTGAGGATGCACTCAAGGTAGCCTTGATTTTCCAAATTCCACATCACTATGAGGTATCATGTGTATGTGAGTACTAGATATTATCAACTAGAGGATGTCGGTCAATATGTTCCTCTTGATGGATAGATGACATTAGGTTTCACATTCACACGATATTGTGAGGATTCCATACAAGGGTTAGTTTTGTTTCTACTAACTTATTCCATTGTCTTTCGACATGGAGCTGAAGTAGGTATGGTTTGTGGTTCGTGGTGGATTTCTTAGCACATGACCACTTTGTTTTGGATTGTATGTTTATTCCTGTTAAAAATTTATCATTATTACGGTATGAAATTGTCATAATTGAGCATATTATGTTTAGGACACATTGGTGGTGTCCTATCGAGTCTTTTACTCACACCCTACTAGGGAATTTTAGTACTTCTGTAAATTTCATGAGGGATCCGATGAAGGTAAAGGAACCCATGGTGGAAAACCAAGCAGAGGAGGATGGTCTAGGACAAACTCTGTTGGACCATATAGTTCTTTTATTTTTTCATCTACTTTTACTACTCTAGATAGTATTTCCACTTTAGGGGATGTTTTCCTATGCGACATGTATGCCATTTATTTAGTTTTTCATGATTACCATGATGATTTATTATTTTATTTATTATTATTATCAATATTATGATATGATATATAGGGTATAGTCTCCCCATTTATAGACTCAGAACCTTGCTATTAGTTGGTAGCCTCTTACACATGGGGAGACATACATGAGGTCATGTAACACCCAGATCAGACCTGGTGGTTCAAGTAGAGATGTTACAAAAGTGGAATCATAGGATTCAGATTCAATAAATTTTTGTTCTATTTGTCTTGATTTTAGATGGGGTAGAAAGAAGATAAGATGATTGAGACTCAGGCATATGAACCATGATAGTTCCTGTCCATCACTGTATAGTGTACCCCTGAGTTTACATAAGGCAGGAAATTATGTTTTTGCTATTACCATTTACTAAATTCACCTTGGGTGATGCACATGATGTTAATATTTGATTTATGAGATTTTTCATAAATTCATGCATCATGACTAGGAGAGTTGGTTTACATGCCATATGTATATACCTTTTTTTGTGATATATGGTAGTTATTTTATTAAATGCCTTTATTTGTGCTATCTATTTGGGATTGTTTCCTTGATTGTGTGATATATCTATGTTTCTATGATATCGTGATATATTTATATTAACATTGAATAGTATAACTGAGCATACAGTTGTGTTAGTATATATATGATTACTATGACTAATATGTAGGGATAGAGACCAGGGTTAGTTCTAGGAGAAGTATACCTTTGGTTGTGGGTTGATTCCTAGGAAAAAACCTTGTGTGATCCCATAGACCAGTTAGGATCTATTTCTATTCCAAATGTTCCTTTTTTCATAGAAGATACCACCTCACAAATGTTTGGTGGGACTGTTAGAAAAGAAGGTTTCTCTAGAGCCCATTGCCACACCTTCCCCAGTGGCATAGGCAGTGGTTCCTTACTAACCGCCACCAAAATCCATGGTTGACTATGATAAGGATTTACATCTCTATAACCCCTAAACCTTTTAAGGAATGAGTGGAATACATGATTTTAAGGATTATATGGACACCATAGAGATCATCTTCATCCTCATCGAGACACTGTCAGATATCAAGGTGAAATTTTCAATGTTCATACTACAGGGACCCACTAAGCATTGGTGGGGAGTTATACACTAGGATGGCCAATGAGAGGAACTCTAATGGGATGCCTTTAAGAACCTATTTTTTTGTAGAGTTTTCCCCTGACATGATGAAGATTGTATGAGAATCAAAGTTCATGGAACTATGGTAGGGCTCTATGAAAGTATCAGTACACTCCACATGTTTTATTGAGTTCCTTCATTTTTCATCACTTATAGCTAGTAATGAGGCTTAGAAGGCTAAGAAGTTTGAAATCAGAATTCAAACTAACCTTAGAAAACAAGTTAAGAGTTTTTATATAGATTTGTACCCAGAGGCTCTAAGGAAGGCCCTAACTATTGAGAGGATTCCATAAGATAGGAGGAAAATTGGTCTTTTTTTACCCATAACTACTCAGATGAATGTACCTACTACTACTACTTTGAGTGCCGCTTCTGATGATAGGAAGAGGAAGGCCTATGAAATACAACAGACTAGTGGAATGCATGTGCATCAACATTCTGTCTCTTCAGTTCCATCAGGAGGATACTCATAGTGTTTCAACTGTGGAATTTTTGGACACTATAATTGGGTATTCCCAGCACCCCAAAGTCAGTGCCAATAGTGTGGCAGGATAAGACATCTCCAATAGTTTTTCACTAGAATTTTAGTTAGAAGGTAGAGACAACCACAACCAAGGAACCATATATTTTACTAGGGTTCTTAGCAACAACCTTAGATTGTCCATGAAACTCAAGGTTATAGTCACAGAGTAGCGACGTGATGTGTATATAATATGGATCAGGATCTAATAGATGGAGGAAAGGGTCCATCTATAGTTTGAGGTAGATTCTTGATCACATCCACTCTATCTAATACTTTTTTTGATATAAGTTATTCCTATTATTTTATATCTACATAATTAGTTTCTATAAATGATCTACTAGTTAAGATATCCTCCAAACTAGTATATCATGATACACCATTTGGAATAAAGGTGGATAATCTCCAGCGATGCCCCAAGTGTACTATAATCTTCACTAGCTATGGTAATCTTGGGATTTCATTATTTTGGAGATGACGACGTTTGATGTGATACTCAACATGGACTGGATGACTAGATTTTGAGCTCACATAGATTACTATCATAGATGTGAATATTTACTTCACTAAATGGAGAGAGATACATGATGAATGAAGAGTGGGAGATAGAATTCGGAAGAGTTAGACTAGATTTGAGCCAACTTGGTCCAATAATAACACATATGAAAGGATTTTATCTCTCAACATGATCAATGAAAACCCTCTTATCTTTTCCTCCAAACATAGTGCTCTGAAATGACATCATTATAGATTAATTCATAGAACTTCCTTCAGATATAGATATAGAATTTGATATTGAGATAGTAATGAGTGAACAAACCATTTTGATACCCCTATATCATATGGTACCAAATGAGTTGAAGGATATCAAAGTACAGTTGAATGATTCAAAGCATAAGGGATTTATTAGGACAAGTACCTCATTATGGGGTGAACCTGTATTGTTTTCCAAGAAGGATGATGTTAGTATTCTACACTTTATTGATTACTGGAATCTAAACTAGGTGATGGAAAATAATCAATATACCTTACCCATAATTGATGATCTTTTCAATCAGTTGTGGGAAGCCTAGTGGTTCTCTAAGATATATATTCAATATGGCTATCATCAGTTGTGAGTTAAAGATGAGGACATTTTGAAGACGATGTTTCAAAGTAGGTATGGGTTGTATGCGTACTTGGTGATGCTTTTCGAGCTGATGAACACATCATTAGTGTTCACAAACCTTATGAACAATATCTTTCACCCATATCTGGACTCATTCATCATAGTGTTTATCGAAGTCATCCTAATCTACATGTCTACACAAGAGAAACATGATAATAACCCAAAAATATTTATAAGTACACTTTAATCACACCCGATTTATGCCAAGTTGTTGAAGTGTGACTTCTGGATTTGAGAGGTTTTGTTTCTAGGACACGTGGTGTATGATATAGAAGACCCATAGACCTAGAGAAGGTTGCGGCAGTCATGTCCTTGACAAATCCTCAGAATGTGTTTGAGATTAAGAGGTCTATGAGTTTAGTAAGATATTATCGATGGTTTATCCAGAAATTATCTTGACTATCAGCACCCATGATAGTGCTAAAGAAGGGAGTGAAGTTCCAATGGTCTGATCAGAGTTAAGAGGAATTCATTGAGTTAAAGATAAGGTTGATGATAGCTCGAGTAATAATACTCCCTGAGCCTGGAATTATATATATAGTGAACTTTGATGCATAAGGTGTTGGTTTGGGAGTGGTTCTGATATAGAGAGAGTAGGTAGTAGCCTATGGGTCATGTTATCTATGATCCCATGGGTGAACTACCCCACATATTACTTTGAGTTAGTAGCTTTGTTTAGTTCTCTCATGTGTTGGAGACACTATCTCTTCAGTGAGAGATTTTTTTATATGGACCACAAGATCCCTCACTATATCTTCACAATGAGGGACCTATACATGAGATAGAGGTTTTGAGTCGAGTATTTATAGATGTTTGACTTTGATATTTTGTATGCACCTAGAAAAGGTAATGAAGTTTCATATTTTCTTAGTCGTAAGATGAATTCTGAGCAGGAACTGGGTGAGAGGCCATTCAAGGAGTAGTGGCGCTTGATGATCATGTTAGCTAATTAGAGGATAGATGCTTCCAAGGATTAGGGATCTATAACTTATTCCCCTTTTATGATCATATCCTCACTTGTGTATTGGGTGAATATTGGTCAAGAGTCAGACACAAAGTGTGCTATAATGAGGGAACAAATAGCTGGTGGTGACTCAATACCCAGATGACCGGTGAACAATGACGATGTGATCATGTTAAATGGTAGAGTAGTAGTCCCTTATTCTATAATATAGAATATTATAGGGATTACCATACCTCTATATGGGTATTTAACCCTAGATAAATGAAAATTTACCATGAATTTAGGTGATAGTTCTGGTAGCTAAGGATGGAGAGAGGCATTGTAGGGTTCGTCTCTTGATGCCTTACCTATTAAAGGGCGAAGGTGAAGCACCAATATCATGGTGGGTTGCTCCATCCACTTCCAGTCCCCATTTGAAAGTGAGAGGATGTCACAATAGACTTTGTGATGGGGTTACTTAGGACCCAGAGTAGATGTGATGCAGTTTTGGGTGGTTGTTGATTAGTTGAACAAAGTTGCCAACTTTTTTACGATCAGAGAGACACAATATATGAAGTATATAAGAAATCTATATGTACATGAGATCATATTCTTATGTACATGTTTTAAATCATGTTTTTTGGAAGGGATTTCAAAAATACCTAGGGAATCATTTGAGGTTGAGCACATCGTATTACCCTCAAACAGATGGATAGTCTTAGAAAATAATACGAATATCGTAGGATATGATTTGAGATTTTATCCTAGACTTTGGAGAAGCATGGGATTATCACCTATAATTGGTTGATTTTAGGTATAACAATAATTACCAGGCTTCAATTTATATGGAACCTTATGAGGCTCTTTATGGGTGGTTGTGCTTCTCACCACTCTGTTAGCATGAGGTGGGTGAGGTAGCAGTTGTGACCCCCCAAAATGGTTTATAAGACCTATGAGAGAGTATATATGATTCATAGTAGTATGATCACCACTCAAAGTAGACAAATATTATATTATTACTGGGGGAAGATACCTTTGGATTTTGCTGTGGGCGATCGAGTTTTCTTGAGAACAACTCCTTGGTTAGGCCACATACATCTGAGTAAGTGGGTCAAGTTTGCACCTTATTTTGTTGGACCATTTGAGATCATATAGTGGATAGGGGAAGTGACATATATTATAGACCTCCCTTCTCACTACTAAGGTATGCAAGAAATGTTTCATGTTCCATAAATTTGGAGGTAAATACCTAAACCTGAACATGTTATCAATTGTGAGGATGTTGAGCTAGATAATGATGCATCTTATAAGGATCATATAGTGTAGATAGTTTAACAAAGTGAGAAAGTTATTTATGGGAATATGACACCACTTTTCTGAATTCAGTTTCAGAATGGATGGATCCAGGAGGAGACTTAGGAGTGAGAGACCGACATTCAAGCTCAGTGGCCTGAGTTATTTAAGAAGAAACCCTAGAGACACTTTTCAAGGATGATGATTCTTTATAGGGGGAAAATCATAAATCCATGAAATTATTGTTCTTTAATAAAAGTATTTTTTATTCATATTTTTGAGTTGTTCTATGTTTTATAAAGGAATTGTGGGCTTAAAGAATCCAAAGGAAGAAAAAGGGGTATTTTGGAAATCTTTCTTCCAAAAAAAGGTGGTTGCGCCATAGCTCACTTGACCACACCACAAAGTATGTGACTACGCCATAATGAAAATGGATACACCATAGCCATTTGTTATAATAAGTCCATGATGTAGTAAGAAGGGTTTCTACATAGTAGGTTTATTTCGGTGGCGACAACATCATGTTGTTATAGACTGCAGTCCATCTTCCACATTAGTTATGATAATTAGAACATCCATAGACAAACATTGGTCTTTAGATGGATGGTATTTGGGAGTTATGGTCATGAAGTGGATGTTATGAATTGAATCAGGGGAAATCCATTTCAGAAATCATGAGGGGTATTAATGTGGGGTTTCTCACACTGATTGAACCCCAATGATACCTTGCATATACCCAAATACCCCCCTTCATTCGGATAATCTAATAAGTTCCAAAGTTCTAGAGGAATTACCCTACACTTTAGTACCCTCCATTACACCGCAGAAGGGATCTCCCAAAAACCATGTTACACTACAATTTCTCCCACCATACCATTGAATATGACCTCTTGAATACTCCTAAATTATAGTAGCACCCCCTATGACATGATGAGAACCTTGCACCATGGTTATCTTATTTCATCACCCCCTTATACCATGGTGTTACACCCTGTACCATAGTTCCTACTCTAGAACACCCTCTATTCCGCAACTATTACCTTACACCATGGAGACCCCTGAATTTGCAGAACCAATACATCATACCTTCTTAGACCAGTCTTGTGGATTCCTTTTACGATTATCAAATTGGGGTAAGTTTGGTTCAACCCCTTTGGTCATGATTCCTCCTTTACTTACTCTAAAACCCTTGACATGTTTTATTAGACTGATTCTAGGAGATCTTGATGGGTGATCTTATTCTGGTTGGTGTGAGGATGTGAATTGGATATCAGCACCTTCAATGGAATTTGATGTGTATGTCAACAAACCTTGGTAGGAAGTTACTTACCACTTGGTCTCTTGTTTACACATGTTTCTATATTATGATTTATTTGTTGGCTTATTTGATAGAATTATTAAATATGATCTCATGTGGATGTGTGCGTATCCCATGAGACCCATTGTGATATTTTATCCCATGAGTGATACTTTTGTAGATTATTTCCATGTTTTATTATTATCACATGATGTTATGCATGCTTCTATATAATCATGATGTTTTTCTATGCCTGTATGTGTGCTCACCCTGTATGTATGTTACCATACCTTGGTGGTTGCAAGTGGTACTTGAGATAGGTGGACCATCATGGAATATTTATCCCTTAGTGGGGGAGTGCACTGAGTTGTATCTATAGTGATGAGAGAACTGAGCCAGGGTTTGAGGTATGAGGTATACATAGTGTCTTATTGAGGATGATCTCATGGTAGCCTTGATTTTCCAAGTGCCACTCACTAGGAGGTAAAAAATTTATGTGAGTAATAGATATTTTAAACTATCAGACACCGGGTAACATAGTCCTCTTGATCGATAGATGACATAGGGTTTCATGTTAACATGACATTGTGAGGATTCCATATAGGGGATGGTTTGGGTACTATTTACTTATTCCATTGTCTTTTGGAATAGAGCCTAAGTAGGTATGACTGGGGGTTCATGGAAAATTTATTATCACATGAATAATCAAGTTTGTATTGTATGATTATTCTTGTTATTCATTTATCATTATTAAGGAATGAACTTGTTATACTTGAGAATATTAGGCTTAGGATGCATTAGTGGTGTCTTACTAAGTCTTGTACTCACACCATACTTAAGAATTTTGGTACGCTTGTAAATTTCATGAGGGATATGATAAAGGGAAAGGGACCTATGGTGGAAAACTGATTAGAGAAGGCTAGATCTATTAGTGGACCAAGGCATACTTTTATGGACCCCAAAGTTCTTTTTTTTTATTTAATTTTAGTACCCTGGACAGGCTTTCCAATTTGGGGGTTGTTTTCCTATATAACATGTATGCCATTTATTTAGTTCCACATGATTAAAATGATGTTTTATTATTTTATTTATTATTATTATTGGTCTTATGACATGATATAGAGGGTATAGTTTCCCCATTTATGGACTCAGACCTCTCTACTAGTCGACAACCTCTTGCATACAGGGAGTTGGAAATGAGGCCACAGAACACCTAGCTCAGACCTAGTGGGTTGGGTTGAGATGTTATAATAATATCCCTAATTTTAAACTCCTTTAATAGGTATTCAAACCTATTTACTTTACAGCATAATATGTTACCATGTCAATAACTTTTGTCATCTAATTGGAACTCTTTTTAAGTTCATCATCTTCACCATTCTTGGAACCCTCCATCAAACTTTTTTCTTTTAGATCATTTAGGAAACCAAAGTTACTCTTTAAATTTTTCTTCACCAACACATATTAAATTATTTTAGGATATAAAAATATATTTATTTTGAATATTTAATATTATGATCTTTTATTAGTTAATGCTGAACTTCTCTATTCCCAAAACATACCCCCATCAAACTCTTAGAAACAATAATCTCTTCAGAATATCATGCTAAGAAACATGATCTACTTTGTGTTTAAAAAATAATACTTATTTCCTTTAGTGGGAATATTAAAAAATAAAATCACTATTGTATCCATATCATATATAGTATTATAAGTGTTTAGAATAATGTTTTTAAAAGAATAATTTATTCTTTAAAATATACCATTGATGGGCAGTGGGAACTATTTCCATAATATTTTAATGAATATATTGGATAAACCCTTTTATCCTAGATAAAATTCTTTTTATCTTTATCTTCCTTTAAATCCATGTTACAAAAATTGATGAATCATAAATGATGTACACTAAATCAATAGTCTCATATTGTTTATAACAACTTATTGGTAATAAAAAACTTATCTTACCATATAAGAGGATGAGATGAAAATACACATATTTTATTAAGATCCCTCTAAGCTTGAATTATTACTTTTGAATTTAAAACATGATTAACTAACCATTTTACTCATTATTTTAATGAAAAATATAAGATTCATCTATTCTTACCTTGATTTTTAATTCTTGTGTACACATGACATTTGTAAAGTATACATTTGGTATCTTATACCTTTTAAAATATAATAATTATTTTTCTATAAAATTGATACCTAACATATAAATTTCGTGGAGTTTCTCAATCTTCTTCATGTATTCCAAACTATTACATCATATGGAAACAATTTACTTCCCTCCTGACTATAACATTAGGTTTCAATGCCCAAGGCTAAATATTGGACAAATCTAATATCCTTATTCTAGCTTAAACCTCCCTTTAGTACTATTAAAACAACACCAAAGCCTAAAAATCACATGTTATGATTATCTATCCTAATTTTTTTTATAAAATAGGGTTAACATTTCAATAACTCATTCACATTTTCAGACAACTTCTAATAATAACAAAAATAATAATAATTCAATGACAAGAGTAATCCTTAGAAGAAACCTACAACCTCTCTAATCCATTAACATACCCAATAATATTAAGCATATGAGTAGAGTCTGAAATTAATCTGGACATTTTTCATATAATGATTTTGAAACCTTAAGTTACCATTATGTGATTCTAATAATCATCTATATTCTAGTGTTGAACAACATCAATAGTTGGCTTTGGCTATGCCATGGAAATTGGAAAAATTATTCTTCTAGTATTCTTATTCGATTCAAAAATCTAACAAAGCATTGATAGATCAACTCTAATACCACTAAAGGGTTTAATAATAATTCTAACATCGAAAACATAGTTTAAAAATATCTCAAAAATATTATTGATCCTAGAATCTATCTATACACTTGGAATTAATACAAATGAAGAATAATTAGAATGATTCACCTTACACTAGTTAATGTAGCCTATTAAATATCTTCATAATAATATGATAAAAATCACTGAGAGGTATCTAGAAGAATCCTTAATCTAGATGTTTCCATAGATCGAATAAATATCTCGATGCTCGAGAAGGGTCTTTCTCAAGAAATAGTTTTCCAGAACCTTGAGTTTAAATGAAAAAAGATAAATGAAAGTGAGATAGAATCATATATGAAAAGTTCTAACCTATAATTTCAATATAATGGAATTTCATACATTGAAAGTGTATTTAGCCAATATATATAGTCCTACAATGACCTCAAATAGTTTAAACACATTAAATAAGTGTATGAAAAAATTTATCCAACATTTTAAAACATTAAATGCTCAACTCTCAATTGATTATTTAATGCATAAAAAATCACGAAATATGTTCAAAATCCTAAAAATCATCATTATATAATGAATAAACAAGTATGAAAAATGATATGGATTATGGTGGCCAAACTAGGCATTATATTATAATATGATAATCTCATATATAACCACCATTTTATAGTGTCTTACACCATGCCGTGGTGTATTTAAGGATATATCACAGTGTGGTTTAAACCAATGCATTGTGTTTGACTATTTAGTGCACGTCACCATGACTCAAGGAATGTCATCTTAGAAGAATAAGTATACCTAGACCTAGTGAATATTTAGGTATTTATTTCTTAGGAACCACCTAAAAGTGCGTTTAAGGTATAGAGTTTCCTTGGTTTATCATGTTAGTACCAAAGTTTTGTGGAATAATTATATATGATTGAAACTCCTATAACCACTCTTACCCAAAAAGGGAAGATAGTAATTTGGTATGAACGGTGTTAGAGTGATTTGGAGGGGCTAAAACAATGGTTGATGGGTAATCCTATTACGAGTTTTCCAAAGGAAGGAGTTGAGTATGTGGTGTTCTATGATGCCTCGGGAGATGGGATTAGTTATGTGACATTGCAAAGGCAATTAGTGATTGCTTATGGTTCCATAAAATTGAGAACTCATGAAAATAACTACAAAAACTATGATTTGAAGTTGGAAGTATTGTTCTCCTTGAAGACTTAGATACATTACCTTCTTGGTGAGTGGTTTATAGTCTACATGGACCATAAAATCCTCATATACATCTCCACCCAGACATATCTTAACCCAAGGTGGAGGAATTCATTAGAGTTATTATAGGACTATTAATTTAGAATTTCCAATACTTTAGGGAAGGGTAATGTGGTGGATTATTCCATTAGTAGAAAATCCTAATATCAGTTATTAGAGGAGGCATATGAGTAGTTGGTAGTGAAGAATTTTTCATTTGTGGGAGAGTGATAAGTGACCTATATTTAATTGATGGTGGAGGACCATCCACTTTTATAGTGCGTGAGGGAATCTCAATTGAGAGACATTGATTGTGAGGTCCTACACAACTGGATATCCTTAGGTGATGCACCAGATGGGTTCTCTAAAGGTGGGGATCATTTCACCCTCTTAAGAGGATAAATAGTGGAACCAATCATGCTATGTGAGGGGGTGAGGGGAGAGTTCCATATTTCCCCCTTAGTGGTACATATAGAAGTGATGAATATCACGACCTTAAATATCAATTTTGTTCATCATGGATGAAGAGAATAATTTCTGAGTTCATCTCATAGTTCATTACCTATCAGTAGTTAACAGCCGAGCACTAGGTTCTGATGAGATTAGCTCAACCCTTAAAGGTTCTAAAATGGAAGTGGGATGGTATGTCAATGGAATATGTAATAGGAATCCCACATTTATAAAAGGCCTGTGAAATGATTTGGGTGATTATTTATTGAATAACTAAATCGGACCACTTTATTCCTATTTAGGATAAGAGTTCAATGAAAATATTGGGATACTTGTACATAGATGAGAATATATGAATATATGGAGTACATTCAATGATAATTTCCAACCAAGATGCTCATTTCATGTCCTAGTTATGGATGACATTGAAAGAGACATATAGGATTTAGTTTTAGTTGATTAAAACGTTCCACCTTTAAAAAAATGTTGGAACAAAGATAACCATCAAGGTTCTGAAGGATATGTTGAGGTACTGTGTGTTGGATTTTGGTCGAATTTGGGAGGATCACTTATCCTTAGTGGAGGTCACATACAAAAACATATATCACTACATTATTGGAATGAAACATTTTGAGGTCATGTATGAGATACCCCATAATTTTCTCTAGTGTTAGAGGAATATTGGAGAGTAATTTTTGATGACGATAGAGTTAGTGTGACTAATGTTGAGGAAGGCACATACGATCCGAGATGAGATGATGACAGTTTAGAGCCATTATAAATCCTATGTGGACTAATGATGGAGGCCTTTAGAGTTTTATGATGGATACTATGTTTTCATAAAGGTATCTCTATAATGTGGTTTGTGGAAGTTTTATAATACCTGAGACCCTACTATAGTAAGTAAACACCATATCTTGAACTATCATACAACATGCACTCTAAAGAGACTTTATTTATAAGTATATTTAAAATTTTAATTTATGAAGGTTAGAATTTAATTTTAATAAAATAAAATTCATATTGTAACTATTTATAATTATATTATATTAATATGTAATTTTTTTTGAAATATTTGATCCTTAAGTGAATAGTGGAAAATATAGTTTTTACCAAAATTATAACTTTTATGACTTTATCATTATATAAGAAAGAACTATAAGTATATAAAACCTTTTAAATGGTTAAATATGTGTTTAAAAATTAAAACTATATGTTTTTGAAATACTATTCTTAAATTATAAAAACTATGCCTAACATTTTATGAACTTCCGAGATATTTTCCAATAAAATAAAATATTTTTGGTCTTTTATTTTAATTAAATATTTTTTTTGTAAAATAAGATTTTGTATTGATTTGTAATATTCATATTTTTTTTATAATAAACCATTTTATGTCATGAAAATCAAAATCATTGATAAATTTATCCTAAATATAATTTTTATGCTTAAAAATACATTTTTTTCTTAAAAATAGGTTTTACGTGTGCTAATGTTAAAACTAATTTTCTATACACATATTAATTTTATTTGATAAAATAGAATTTATATTTAGAATAACTAGTTCCAAATTATGTAACAATTCTAATATTATTTTTAGTCATTGAAAATAAATTACCCAGATTAAATATTAATTACCACGATAAAAGTAAAATGGTTTTTTTTCAAATAATTAATTTTATAAGAGTTAAATAAATTTAAACTAAGTAAATTAGATTAATATATTTAAAATTATGAATATAATATGATTTTTAAATATATAAAAAACATATGAACACTCATTCAGTTAATAATTAACATTAAATAATAATAAAAAACACTTAATGTATAAAAGGTCATTTTTCTATAAAAGTAGTTTTCCTATATCTTAAGTTTTAAATTAAAAGTTGATTTTATCACATTAGGATTTTGAATTATATTAAATATATTACAAATTTTGATTCAAAATTTCAAAATTTTTTAAGATGTGTTATCTTATATTTTTAGTAATAAAATAATTATGATGGTTAATTTTCAATCAAGATTAACAAGGGTAAAAATGGGTAAATAAAGTATCTTGATTTTGTAATAATTAAAAGGTACCTTAAACCTTATATAAAGATTTTTTAGGTTTGAAATTCATACCAACATGTCTCACCTAGAATTTTTCAAACTAACTCACCTAACCCATATAAACCACCTAACACCCATGTGATTCTATTCTTACCCCTTACTTAACATTAGTTTCCATGAAAAAACACCCTCTTTTTCACTTATAAATGGAACTCACTCCCACCCATTATCTCATAATATTACATACCAAATGAATTTATCATTATTTTACCTTCTATATCTCTCTCTAAATCCCTACCAAGGAGTTAATAAGGTTCAAAGGAGTCCTTCCAAGATTTAAGAAGATACTTAGCAGTGTAAGGGTTTTTAATCCTTGTATTTCCTTTTTGATTGGAATTATTTTGTTATAATACTATTTATATATATTTACTTGATTTTAATTTCATGGTTTTATCTCAAATTTTATATTTTTTAATGAGATACTACTATCACCTCTCATTATATCTTTTTTCTTATGTTGTTGTTATGTCGACATAAGGGATCTCATTTCACCCCTTCTATTTTCGATTAAAAACCTTTATTGTAATGTCACACTGATTGTAATTATATGAAATTAACACCCAATTGATATATCAAGAATGATATTTCCTCTCATTAAATCCCTCAACTAAGCCATCATAATTCCCTCAAATCTTAAATTTTGGGAAAATAAAGAGTGTATGGTTTTCCTATCAATGGTCTCCCTGTATGGATACTAGCAAGTGAGTATGACTATGGCATAGATTCACCTAGGCATAATCACATTGAAAAGGGTTGGTTGAAGCATTGAATTAACCATCACTATGACTTAAAATTTTTGGGCCTAAGACTACACACCTAGATAGATGCTCTCGAGGGATATGCTTTGGATATTCACATATTATTTATGAACCATGATGAAGGATTTTACTACCATTGCTATGGTATCCTACCAGTGAAAACTATAGAACCCAATTAATATATTCTATTGATAACCCAAAATTTTGAAAGTACCCTTCAACACTATTTTATATTCATTTCTTTAATAAGGATACTTCATTTTACATTGAGAATACCCCTTTGTTTCTATGTTAATTATGCATTGTTTAACCACCCACCATCTTTCTATGGATGGCTTAGGCAATGTTATTTTCTATCAAATATATGATCCTTTATTTCCATTTTCTTTCCTAACCATCCACCGTAAATCAGTATAAATTTTCTTTTAATGAATTTTCTATGTGAATACCCTATTTTTTATTTTTTTGATTGAAGGGTGTTCACCTATATTCCATACATCGATTAATTAAGAAAATTATTAACTTAACCACATACCATTACTCCAAACTATTTTTTGATTGAGGGATTATTATATAGAAAGATATTACATTTATTAATTTGGGGACCATTGAAAATATATATATTAATTATTTCAATATAAATGTTTATTGATTACTAAGGAAAGGTGACTATGTATTGTTTAATCATCCTCCTTTCTACAGATAAGTTATGATCATGTTATCCCAGTTATTAATATGGGAAAAAGTATGGGTGTTTCGTATGTTATTATTCCAACACATATGATTATTGTGAAATTTGATTATATATAGTTTACTAATTATCTCATATGATGAATGCATTAGACTTAAAAAAGTAATGGGTGGGCCCCAATATTATACAACCCCTTTATTCATCGATAGGTCTCATGAGACAAGCATGTTTGGGTATTTTTTGTGTATAAATACCCAAAATAAGATATTTCCTTGATGGTAAGATCACAATGTATTGGATTATGGTTTGAAATTAGATATTATATATTATGAATTTAATGACTAAGGAACCAATTATTTTTATCCATGTGATCTATTTATTTTCATTGGTACCCATGGATATATTATTTTCTCAGTTTTAGTTGATTATTTATTCATATTGTTTATTTATTCCTTCTATATTAATTATATTATGTTTAGTATATGATAGATTTTGCTATATTCTACTCCTTAATAAGAATCTGATCCCACCCTTATTTTTTTTACATTCCCCAAGAAACCTAGAGGATAACTATGTGTAATTTTAAGATATATTATGTAAGGTATAATAATGTCCTTGAAATGTTTACATGATTTATTTTATGTTTTTAAATGTAATTTATATATGTATCCTATCTTCCAAGACAACGAAGCTTCTGGATCCTATAATAACTCTTGTATTATATACCAATAATGTAATATAACTACCAGATCTGGGTTTCTATGGTATGGGTTATTACAATTGGCATCAAAGAAATTTTTGGTAGGAACATTAGATAATAGGGTTACAGGAACCTACTTTTACATAACAATTATTATGAAAAATACTCAAGATTTATAAGGAATACTCCAGAAATATTAATAGGAATTTTATGTTACTTTACAATATCATGAGTTAATTATGTGTATTTAATTTTAAAAATATGACAACTAATGGGAGGAATATGAATCGTATCACACCCATAGTCAATGTAGGGATATTCTCCATGAGAAAGTAAATGAAGCTAGAGTTGAGGATAATAAAATCATAACCATATTAGGTAATTTGACATAGGTTATGATAAATAATCTCGCCTATATAGAGAGACCTACTGATCCACAACATTGTGTAATTATGTTGGACTATTTCATGATTTAAAAAACTCCAGTGCTTATTGGAACTACTAATCCATCAATAGTTGAATATTGGTCCAAGTCCTTAAAGAATATCTTTCTCACTTTTAGAAGTAGTGAAAAGTAAAAATCATCACAGTGGTTTATCTTCTAGAGGGAGATTACAACCAATGGTGGTCACTAATTCAAAACACTAAATAGGAAGTTGAGATGAAGTTCATGTAATGGGAAACTTTTAAGGATATATTCTATGAATAATACTTTCCTAATGAGTAAATTTGGGACTTGAATGGGTGTTGGTTTCTCAAACCATTTCTTCATATGAGGATATAGTCTCAAGCGCTATTAAGATAGAAAAAGAGTTCTCTATTGAACAAATTCCTGATGCAAGACTCATATATAAAACTCTTTAGAGTATGACACCAGTATATTTAAAGAGACAATTTCAATAGTTGCATGATAAAGGGTTTATATACCCTAGTGTATCATTGTGGGGAGCCCCTATTTTATTCATGAAAAATATGGATGGGTCTATGATATTGTAAATCAATTATAGGGAGATAAATTCCATTACTATAAAGAATAAACATCCTTTACTATGAATTGATGACTTATTTGAACAACTTCAAGGATCCTAATACTTTTCAAAGATTTATCTTCACACTAGTTATCATAAGCTAAGGGTGAAGAAGGATGATATACCAAAGATGGAATTTCAAGCATGGCATAGACATTTATATTTTATATCAATTCCCTTTGGATTGAGTAATGCACCTTATGTATTTATAAATATAATGAAAATACTATTCAAGGATTATCTTGATAAATTTTTTGGTGGTATTAATTGATGATATATTGATATACTCTATGAGTTATGAAGAACATGAGAGTGATATGTAAATAATTCTAGATACCCTTATAAAAAACGAATTATATGAGAAATATAGTAAGTGTAAATTTTGGATCAATGAAGTCTCTTTTCTTGGACATATTGTCTTAAAGTATGGAATATGTATTGATACTTAAAATAAAAATGTAGTTAAATAACTTTCTACACCAAAAAAACAAAACATGGAGTTTCATGGGTTTAATAGATTACTATCAGTGGTTTTTTCAAGATTTTTCCTAGTTTTCCAACCTGTTAACCAAGTTAACAGGTAAAGGCTTTAAATTCACATAGTTGAGTGAATATGATTAAAGTTTTAAATAGATTAAGTGGATAATAATTAATTAATTAGGATTAACCTTACCATTAGGTAAGGAAGGATTTTTAATATATAATGATGCATTGAAGAAAGGAATTGGTTGTGTCCTTATGCATAATGAAAGTGTGGTTAACAATGCATCATGGTAATTAAAGAACCATGAACAATTATATCCAACTCATTAACTAGAGATTGTAGTTGTAATATTTTTTTTAAAATATGGATACAACACCTATATGGTGAATTATGTGATATATATATATATATATATATATTGACCAAAAAATTTTGACGTATATTATATCTCATAAGGAGATCAACATGAGGCAAAAAAGATGGTTGGAGCTACTCAAGGACTATGATTTCTTGATACACTACCACCCTAGGAGGGAAAAAATGTGGAAAATATAATGATTATGTGGTACCATGTAATTATAACCACAATTAGGATTAATGAGGATCCTATATACAAATATTCTTAAAATATGGATATGGTGATTTTTAAGTAAGGGGTGCCATCGTTATTTTTCCAAGAAATTGCTAAAGCATTCTTACTATAAAAGTTATACAATTACCAAAAATAATAAAAGGTATTATAAAGGAATATTAAAGCAATAAATTATGGTAAATTTGTAGACTTAATCTATAGAGATATATTTTTGATGTTTTGAAATAGGTTTTGTGTTCTATCCATACCAGAGTTTAATAGGGAACTGTTAAATGAAGCACATAGCTCAAATTTATCTATACAACATGGTAACACAATGATGTATAGGGATTTAAGATAAAATTTATGGTATGAGGACACAAAGTTGGAAATTACAGACTCTGTGTTTAGATGCTTAATATTATAATAGGTAAAGGCTGAAAGAAAACATCCTAATGGAGTCATAAAAACTTTTCCTATACCTATATGGAAGTGGGAAAATAATATAATGGATTTTTTCATTGGAATCCCAATGAATCCAAGAAATAATTATGATATATGGGTCACCATTTATTGCCTTATTAAGTTTGATCATTTATTAGTGATAATATAAGTTCTAGCCCTTTAGATCCTTTCCTAAATCTATATCAATAAAATCATAAGGCTTCATGGGGAACCTCTATGAATTTTATCTAATCATGATCCTTATTTCCCATCAAAATTCTGGAAGAGTCTTCAAAGGGATATCAATAATGAGTTACATTTAAGCACAACCTATCATACCTAAAATTATGGGTAATATTAAAGTACTATCTAGACATTGGATGAAATGATAAGATCACGTTCAATTAACTTTAAAGGTATGCAGGATCATTATCTACCATTAGTGGAGTTTTCATATAATAATAGCTTCCATTCAAACATCTAGATGTTTCTAAATGATGCACTGTATAAGAAGAGGTTTCATTCTCCAACATATAGAGAATAATTTATAAAAATAAACTAGTTTTCTTCGAGCTTGTATATGAGATTACTGTTAAAGTACAGATTATTCTGAATCATATTAAACTATCCTAGAGTAGAAAAAAGTGATATGATGATAATTGAAGTTAATTCATGGAATTTAAAGTGGGGGATCATGTATTATTGAAGGTTACCCCATATAAGGGAGTTGTAAGATTTGGTAAAAAGGAAAATTTAAACCCTAGTTACATTAGGTCTTTTAAAATACTATAAATAATTGGAGTTTTAGCTTACTAATTGGCTATGCCGCCCAACCTTTTTAAAGTACATGATGTTTTACATATATAATTATTAAGAAAATATAAACCATATCCAAAATATATACTCATATATAAGAGAATATATTTGAAGAATTAATTTTTTACAATGAATAGACTCTTTATATTTTTGAAACTAAAGAGAAAGTGCTGCAAAATCAGACAACTTGGCTGGTAAAAGTCCTTTAGAGAAATCAAAAACTAAAGGAGGAAACATGAATCTTAAAGAATATATATGGAGGTAATATGTATAGGTTTTTATTATTTGACATGTATCCAATTTCTAGGATGAAATTATTTAATGGGGGAGAATGTATTACTCAAGACCCTACTATAGTAGGTAATTACCATATCCTCAACTATCACACAATGTGCACTCTAAAGAACCTTTATTCATGAGTATATTTAAAAGTTTAATTTATGAATGTTAGAATTTTATTCTAACAAAATAAAATTTATATTAGAAATCTTTATAAATATATTATCTTAAGATAAAATTTTGGGATTTTCCGAAATAGTTGATTTTATGTGAATAGTGAAAAAGATAGTTTTGACCAAAACTGTAAATTTTATGACTTTATCACCATATAAGAAATAACTATAAGTTTATAAAAACTTTTAAATGTTAAAATATTTTTTTAATGAGTAAAACTATGTGTTTTTGAAACGCTATTCTTAAATTACAAAACCTATGTTTAAAATTTTATGAACTTAAGTAATATTTTCCAATAAAAGAAATTATTTTTTGTATTTTATTTTAATTAAATATTATTTGGGTAAAATTTGGTCTTGGATTAATTTTTATGACACATAATATTTTTATAATAAACATATTTATGTCATTAAAATAAAAAATTTGATAATTTTATCCTGAACATAATTTTTATGCTTAAAGACACTATTTTTATGAAAAATGGGTTTTATTCATGCTAATGTTAAAATTAATTTTACCTAAACATAATAATTTTATTTTATAAAATGGAATTTATATTTAGAATCACTAGTTACAAATTATGTAATAAGGCCAATTTTATTTTTAGGCATTGAAAATAAATTACTTAGATTAAAGATTAATTACCATAGTAAAAGTAAAATGGTTATTTTTAAAGATTTAATTTTATAGGAGTTATATAAATTTAATATAAATAAATTCGATCAATATATTTTAAATTATTAATCTAATATTATTTTTAAATATATAAAAAATATATAAACACTCATTTGATTAATAATTAACCAGTGCTAAGAACAAAAAATACTTAATGTATAAAAAACATTTTTCTATAAAAATAGTTTTT
The DNA here is from genome assembly GCA_963277665.1 of Viscum album. Classification (NCBI taxonomy): domain Eukaryota; kingdom Viridiplantae; phylum Streptophyta; class Magnoliopsida; order Santalales; family Viscaceae; genus Viscum; species Viscum album. The sequence goes on from OY728165.1 coordinate 2,015,235,071, forward strand.
CCTATATCTTATGTTTTAATTTAAAACTTTATTTTATCACATTAATAATTTTAATTAGATTCAAAGGATTCAAAATTAAATTTTATTATGTCAATTTTTTTAAGAGGGCTTATATTATTATTTTTAGTAATAAAATAATTATGATGGTTAATTTTTAAGTAAGATTAATAAGGGTAAAAATGTGTACATGAAGTATCTTTAATTTTTAATAATTAAAATCTCACTTAAATCTTATATAAATACTTTTTAGGTATGAAATCCATACCCAAAAGTCTCATATACCATTTTTCCACATAACTAAACTAACTCACCTATCCCACCTAACACCCATGTGATTCCCTTGTTACCCGTTACCCAACATTAGTTTCCATGAAAAAGACACTCTTTTTCAACTATAAAAGGAGACCACTCCCACAAATTCTCTCATCCTACTACACCCTAAAGGATTTGATCTTGAATTTCCCTTCCCACCCCCACTATAAATCCCTCCCAATGAGTTCCTAAGGTTTTAAGGAGTCCTCCCAAGATCCAAGAAGATACCTAGAAATGTAATAGTTTCTAATCCTTATCTTTCCATTTTGATTGAAATTATTTTATAATAATATTAATTTTATATATTTTATTGATTTTAATTTCATTTTACCATCTCCCATTTTATATTTTGTTAATGATATTCTAATTATCCCCTCTCATTATAACCTTTTTCCTTTGTCGTTATTATGTTGACATAAGGGATCTCATCCCCCCTTTCCTTTTAAATTATATACCTTTATTGTAATGTCATCATGATTGTAGTTATATGAAATTATCACCCATTTTATATATCAAAAATTACATTTAATCTCATTAAATCCCTTTCATAATCCATCACAATTCCCAAAAATCCTAAATTTTGGGAAAATAAAGAGTGCATGGTTTTCCTATTAATGACATCTTTGTTTAGATACTAGAAAGTGGATGCAACTATGACATAGTTTCACCTAGGGGTAATCAACCAAAAAAATGGTTGGTTAAATAATTGACTCAACCATCAACCTAATTCACAATGAGTGGGCCTAATACTGCACACTTGTCTAGATACTCCTAGGTGATATGCTTTGGAATATTCACATACTCTTTATGAATCATGATTAAGGGTTTTTCCTACCATTGATATGGTCTACCACTAGTGAAAACTATTAAACTCAATCACTATCTTCTATTGATAACCCAAAATTTTGAAAGTAACCTTTTCAAATACCTTATCTTTATTTATTTAATAAGGGTATTTACTTTTACATTGAGAATAACACATAGTCTCTATGTTAATTATGTATTGTTTAACCATAAAAATTATTTATATGGATGAATTATGTAACATTATTTTATATCAAAGAGATAATACATCATTTTAACTATCTTTCCTAATTATCCACCATGAGAAGGCATACCTTTTATTCCAATTCCTTTGCTTTATGAATACTCTGTTTTCCATTTATTTGGTTGAAGGGTGTTCACCTATATTCCACACATTGATTGATTGGGAAAATTATTAACTTAACCATATACCATTACTTCATATAGTTTTAGTTTGAGGGATGATTACATATAAATCTATTCCATCTATTTATTTGGGAACTACTAAAAATCCATATTTTTTTTATTTTGATATGGATGTTTATTGATTAATTAGGAAAGTTGATTATGGATTATTTAAAAATTCACCTTATTTCTCTAGATGGGTTATGATCATGTTATCCCATTTATTGATATGGGAATATTTGTGTTCCACATGTTGTTATTCAAACATAGATGATTATTGGGAAAGTTGATTATGTATTGTTTACTCATTATCTCATATGTTGAATTCATTAGACTTAACCAAGTGTTAGGTGAGGCTTGACATTATATATACCCTCTATGAATTGGTAGGTATCATGAGACAAAAATGTTTGGGTATTTGGGTGAATGCCTACCCAGAAAAATATATTTACTTAATGGTAAGGTCATGATGTCTAAGATCATGATGTCTTGGATTATGATATGGAATTAGATATTCGATATTATAAATTTCATCACTAAGGAACTAGTTATTTTTATCTATATGATCTATTTTTTATTACTATCCATGGATATATTGTTATCTTAGTTTTTTTTATTATAACTTCATGTTATTTATACTTTCCTTCCATATACTTGTTCCATGTTTATGTTATGATATCTTATGCTATATGCTACTCCTTACTGATCACTTAAGATCACCCTTATTTATTTTACCTTCCCTATGAAACCTAGAAGATGACTATGTTTGTTTTTAGGGATATGATGGTAGGTATAATAATGTTTTCACAATGTATTCATACTGTAATTATGTTTACAAATGTAATGTATATATATATATAGTATTCTAAGACTACTAAGTTGTTGAATATTGTGGGAACTCTTGTATTCTATACCAATAATGTAATATAACTATTATCTCTAGGTTTCTGGGGTTTGGGTTGTTACAGGTTTAGTCAAGGGAAAAAATATTTCATCTAGGTTCATCAGGTCATTCCAGATTCCATATAGGGTGGGTGAGGTTTCTTATCACATGGAGTTCTTCTTGCAGTTGGAATAGGTGCACAAAAACTTCCACATGTCATTGTTTAGGAGATATATTCATAATACACCACATGTTATCGACTAGGGTGAGTTGAACATCGAGGGATATTTTACCTTATTAGAGTACTTGATGAGGATTGAAAATTTAATGGTGAGGAATCTTTATGATTAGGTGTTACCTTTGGTGTAAGTTTTGTGGAGGCATGATAAACTTCAAGAGATATTGTGGGAGTGAGGGTGTCAGATGCATGCTCAGTATCCTCACCATGTTGGGTAGGTTGTGATTTTTAGGTTAAAAATATTTAAATTTGGGGATGGTGTAATGACCTAGAATTTTACTCCTAAAACCTTTATATTTTTTTTTGAATTGAAGGATAATTTGAGGCATGGTATTCTATTTTTTATTGTTTCTATTTTCATTTCATCATGGTGTTATGGATTTTGGAATGAAGAGTTATGATGCCTTCAAATTAATCTTATGTAGGAGAAATTATTCCACAATAGAGGGAGTTATTCCATGGTGGATATGAAGGCCTTCTGGTTAATCTAATGTAGAAAATGTTGTGCCCTGAAATCCTTTATCACAATATAATAGGGGTTGATCCACGTAAAGTTTTGAGAGTTGACCAAGTTTTCCCAAGATTTAAGAAGGTTGTTGATCTCATCATGGTTTTCAGATATTGAATTGACTAAGGGAATTTATGGTGCGATGGTCCCTATTGCACCATGGATTTTTTTATGGATTTAATGAGTTACACAAAAACCTTTAGTATTTCACCATGAAGGTTTTAATCTTGGTTTTATTTATAAATATTGGTTATAACCTCTATCTTGCTCAAATTTTCCATTCTCCCATAGACTTATGAATTTCTAGTGGTGTGATTCTAGAGACCTAGGTGTCTTAGAGGATCCATCAACCAATGATGATTATGTGATGATCCTTTGGTGCATCTGGAGAATAGATTTGAGTGGTAACAATAAATGAGATCTAAGGTAGGACTCTTTTCTCATCTCATACCCCATTATCAAATGATTTTGGTTTGTTAATCTATCTCATGTTATTCATTGTTTCCCTATTTATATTACTTATATGAATCCCCCTTTTGTTTCAATAATAATTTATGTTTCTTCTAGAAATGAACCATTATTGATTACTTCTCTAGTATGTGTTATTGAATTGCTATATATTTCTCTCAGACCCCCTATTATTCTTGTGGTTTGACTAAGAGGAGGCTGTTATCACTTACGATGGTGAGGTGAAACATTAGTGTATGATAGTGAAGATACTATATGGAAGAAATGGTATTGGGTGGAATCAATGATAAAAGTAATCCTATGCTATATTGGATCATATTTTCATGAAAAGTCATATAATTCCATGATACATGGGTATCATGAATCCCCTCTATCCATCAATAGGAAGGATCACATCATAACACTCCATGATGCATTGTGATCACCCTTTTCTTCAATGGTTTATCTACTTGGAGTTAATCTTACATAGAGTCCATGAATTTTTTTGTTAATACTATATGATGTGATCCATGATGTGAAGGTTATTTCTATGATGTGAAGGAGTTGGATAAAATGTGGATGTGTGGATTAAGATGTAGAGAAAAATAAATAACCATCAACCATGCCATGTAAAGATTAAATTGTATCATGGAACTATAGAGTATATCACTCATTATGTGACTATACTGAGAACTAAAGAGAATGACCCAAAAAATTCCATTTATGTACATTTACATATCTTTTCATATTTTTATCAAATTAGACAAGGATATGGAATATCCAGAGCCTTTTTATTGTGTAATTCATGATTATGAAATCATTTAAACCACCCAAGGTCTTTTAAATTTTATTTTGGGTAAGTTTAGGATTTATCTATGCTGGGATGATGATAGGGTTCAATAAAGAAGATCAGAGTGGACACGAGGTTGGGTACTCCATTAGAGACATGTGAGTGGAATAGAACGAGCCCCCATATTATTCCTAGAGTTAGTATTTCCTATATACTTGGGGAAAATGTCTTGAAGATATGGTGTGGGTTTAATACTCCCTTGGTCACCCAAAAGGAGTAGATACCGCACACAAAAATTATAGAGTTTGGTGCTCCCCCATATACATACATTTTAGTACCCTATAATCTGATGTATACTACTCAATGAGGAACTAGTTCTCTATCCATATTTGATACTCTCTTAGCTGACATGTTTAACTTATCATGGTGTGGGACCACTATTATGTACTTGATAGGTGATGTGAGTTTGGTTTAACTAGGCATCTTGGATTATTGGGTTTCACGTGGTGATGGTTTCCCTTGAAAATATTAGCAATTGCTGGTGGGACTCATATCCTCTGTTCTCTAACTTGAAATCATACTTGTGTTTATTTTTGTCTTTATGTTATTCTTACCTAAGTGGGTTATCCTTTACCATTTTGTTTTTGAGTTTACTAACCCTATATTTATTCCTTTTTTATTTCTAGGGAATCTCACTAGGTATATATATACTCACCCTTACATGGGATTTTTTCCTACATGTGTTGTGTCTTATACATATGTTAGATAGTTCGATGGAGACTTTGGTAGATATGGTGTCAGTGGAGTTAGAGTTTAGTGGTGACCAAAGGTGACCATAATAGACAAAATTTGTGTCTAGTTTTAGTTCATGGTATAAATACCTTCACCTCAGTTGAATTAGGTTTGTTTTTATGGGGTTATGATGCATGTATTTCCCCCCTTTTTTACTTTATGGTTTATTCATTGTTACTTATTCATGGATCTCATAATTTTTCACATGTATTATATATTATAGATGGTCCATATTATTTAAAATTCATTATTATATCCCATGTGAATATTTATGTTTATATATAGGTACAATAGGATAAGGCCTCCCATTATGTGTGATATGCTCACTCTGTTCAAGTTACCAACCCTTGGCCTATTATAGTTGGGATTAGGGCATCACACTCATCTAACTTTCAACCCAGGTGGGGTCCCATAGGGTTGAGTTATGTTATAAGTGATTGTTCGTACTATGAGGTCCCTATTGTCTAGGGTGGACAATGAGCGGGAGATCTCTTATAGGATATATGATCCCCATTATCCAAGAAATACATGATCAAAGGGAAGCACACAGATGTGAATAATAATGCAATCATGTAAATCAGGAGGCCATGGTGGAGGCCTTCATGAAATAATATTTTTGAGGTTATGTACCAAGCATAATAATTTCATTTAGGTATTTTGGTCTACTGAAGAATCTTGGATACCAATAATTGGAATATTTTTTAAAGGGGGGCTACCTTAGGTATATGAGATTAAAAAATTAGAAAGAGGACAAAAATCACTTCAAGAAACTTCAACTTCACATAATATTTGATTCCTTATGAAAATGAATGTGGTCTATAAATGATAAGGGAGTTAAATACTGTAAACCACCTAATAATTACATGAGAATCCCTATATAAAGAAGTCACATGGGATAAACGTGGGTGTTATTGTGATGTTTTTATATAGAACAACCTACACAAATCTTATATGAGGGAGACATGGCCATGGAAATTTTAAATGAGTGAAAACATAGAATTAATTTTGAAGTCTAATCAATGGAATTATTCTCAAAATACCTTTCCTCAAAGGATGTTCTTGAAAATGAGGCAATTTATTAGACTTTCTGCATCAGTAAATTACTTTGTGTCTTGAAATGCTTATATGGGTGTATTTATAGGTGAAGTTGGTAACTGATAGACATGAGATAAGTAAAAATGATACTGCCTAAAAGAAAATTTTGAACACATAAATGTTTTTCCTTTACAATAAAAATGAATAATTCAGTACATTAGAGTCAAGCATCTACAAAGGAGCTCCTTATCCACACTAAAAATAGTGCAAGTACTACAAAGGGTTCTGTGTCATAAGGTAACCTTAAAAAAATGGACATGAGACTATAATGAGGCATTACCTATTTTACACAAATGATTAAGTATCTACAGAAATATCACATGACTACAAAATATTTTTCTCCCTTGATCGCATAAATCAGATTACTATATAAAATTTACGTGATGTTACAATTTCTTTACAGTGAGGCACTTCCGTTTTTTCTAATTCATGTCCTTTCAGTATTTTACTTTAAATATTATTCAAAAAGTCTTGAATATAATTTTATATAATTTATTAAATATCCCCCTCAGTATTGGATCCATTAAGGATAAAGATTATTAAATTTTGAGGAAAATTGGGTATTTCAAATAACCTTTTAGCGGGAAACATAAATCGGAAGTTTAATGGCCACACTTACTCCTATAAATAGGGATATAAGGTCTATTATAAATAATTTTTTGGAGGTTCAATAACAATGAAAAAATTCACTCTCTTTATGTATAAAAACTTTGTCTCACTTTAGCTTCCACATAAAAGAAACAACTATATGAAACATACATGGTATTTTCAATCAAAAGTAACCGAAAAACACTTTAGTAGACTTATTTTTAGAGATAAGAATTTACACAGGATGAATCTGATCATATAAAACTTATGAGATATTCCCTTCACTGAATTCTTATGAAAAATTCCACACTTTTACAATTTCATTGTAACAACTTGAGATTTTAAATGAACACCATGTTTAATAGAGTATATAAAACACACCAACAAGCCTAAACAAACCACAAAATATTATTATTTAAATTTTATAGTTATAACCTAGCAATTGAATTTGTGAGTATTAATAAGATTAATCTAATTATTAAAAATATCTAAAGTCCCTACTCAATACAAATTTATTGATTAATTATTATGAAATAAGTACTCAATTTTTAGCAGTCATTTTATTCATCAAAAATATATTTTCTTCAAAAATTGGATTTATTATTTTTTATGAGAAAATATTATAATTAATTTTTAGATATTTTAAAATTTTATTTAATAAAAATAATATAATTTTTAAATAAATATATAAAAATTAGTTTAGGGTGATTTTTTTGGATTTTTTTTGTAAATATTGATTTTCTATTGAATAGTGAAAAATACCGCTTTTATTGAAAACTGTATTTTTTTTTCAAGAATTTAAAAAGTTTTATTTTATTTTAAAATGTTTTTAAAGTAAAATTAGTTATATTTTATTATTAATAAATTATTTCCATTTAAATTAATTTTATTGTTGAATTTGGTATAAAAACATTTATACTTAAAATGCATTTTTCTGAAGAACTATTTTTACTTGCATTTTGTGTTTTAATTTTACATTGATTTATAACACTTATAGAAATTGAATATTAAAAAAATGATTCCATATTTGGAATCAGTAGTTCCAAATTTTTTAAATAGGTCTCTTTTATTTTTTTTCATTATAAATAGTAATCATAGTATATAATTATCACCAAAGTAAGGGTAAATAAGGTAATTACGGTTAAAAAAATATGATAACGACTTAAAAAATGACCACAACACTTGAATTTATCCTATTTTATGAGTTTATATTGGCCTTTTACATCCAAGTTTCAAAAATATTTCAACTTGGTTCCATATTTATTTTATTTTGACCTTTATAATATTTAAGTAAAAGATACAGTAAAAATGTCACTTTATTACTTTTAATATTGATAATATTTTCTTAGAGTTAAAAAATCATATGTTAGGTTATAAATGATAATTTTAAATATAAATTATCATTTTTATCATGTTAATTTATTTTTAATTTTTAGTGATGAAATAATTTCCTTAAATTCTTAAACAACATTGACACAATGCTTATGAAAGTAGTAGAAAAAAAAAATCAAGCGAATGATTTAAAAATTAAAAGTTTTTCTTTAATTTTCCTCTTTTAAATACTCAAAAGGCTGAAAGAATGTTTTTAAGAAAAAACAACTCTGTTTTTTATTCAGTTAGGAATAGTTTTATTCCATGTCTATATTTTCATTAAAATGTTTTCAACAATGTTTTTACTCTTATACTATGAATGTTTAAAGTCATTTTCACCCATGTTTTACTTTTACCAAATGGTTTAAAAGGAATAGTCATGTCATTTTATGAACGATGTATTTTTGACTTTTTACCATAAATGTGAAGGGGATATTTATTTTTTCATATACAGAATGAAAAAAATTTCCGATCATTATGACCACTCAATTTTTTAAAGATTGAAAATTTTCCATGTTTCTTTTAAAATAAATTTTTTTCCTAATTTTATAAAAAAAATTATTTTTCAAAAGTGATTTTCAAATTAAAAAGGGGTATTTTCCTTAATAATGTTTTTAATGATATTTTTATAGTATTTATATTCATAAAATACTGAAACCATTTATTTTAATTATGATCTATTGGGGATATGTTGTAATGATACCATCCTTATTATTTCTCAAGATGGTTAATAATAAGTTTGATTGGGGGATATATTTACATTTCATATACTTGTTTTTCAATATGAATGATTATGTTTATTATGTGTTGAATTGTTATTCACCCCCTTCATACAATGAATGAATTTTACTAAGTGATTTTTTTGTCCCATTATAGCCCCTTGATGCATCAGTAGGTCTCATGAGACAAACTAGTTTGGGTTTTTAGCTGTGACATTACCCATTTGTGTAATATGTCTTGTCAAGAGGCCTTCATGGTAAGTTTATGATGTCTAAAATTATGAATTACATCATTATGAAATTAGTTATTGATGTCCATGTGATTATGTTAATAGTTATGATATCTATGGATAAGTTTTAAGCTCATGTAATTATTTATATGAAATTATTTGATCATCATTTATTCTTACCATATTATTATTCATGCTCAAGTTATTTATTAAATGAAATGTGTTTTCAGTTATTTACCTTGACATATTTATTATTCCTTATTTAATCAAGACATATTCTAGTATACATAACCCTTACTGATTATCTGATATCACCCTTATTTTTCTCCTTTCCCCTAGATATGAAAAAGTAATATTTGAATGAGTTTAAGGATGTATAATATTTACTTTAACTATGTTTTATATTTTATTTACAATGTAATATGGGAAGCATGTATGTATCTAGTTTATAAAGACTAATTAGATTTTTGGTCATTTGGGATGCGATTTCTTATATCTTATACTACTGTAATAAAGTAACCCCCATATCTGGGCTACTAGAGTCATAGTCTTTACAATTGGTATTAGTGTAAGTTTAGTAGAAACCTTGAGAACTAGATTTAGGAAAAAAATATTAGGGTACATAACCATATGATAAACTCTGAGTATTTTTATAATTGTAGAATAATATAATAATTTTTTTGGTAAGGTAGAGATTATGTGGTTTTACTACCAATAAATCCTTTTTTTGAATACTACATGTGGACATGGTTTTAGAATAAATGCATTTTAGGGTAATAAACCCAAAAAGATCTGGTTGATTATATCTTGACCATCATTCTGGTTCATGGTGAGTGTGTACTTACTACACACCTGGATCGACACTCTTAGGGGATATTATTAAATTAGTTCACATTTATGAAGGATTTGAATAAATGATATCCAAGGACAACATAGGTTAAACCTAAGGCATCATAGAGTGAAAATAAGGTGTCATGATTTAGATATCCTATGAATGATATTTCTTGATTTCCCACTATGATTATTTTTATACTATGCATTTTGGTTTCATTCAATGGTTATAACCAGAAGGAAATATATTAATGTCAAATATGATGGAAAATGTGTTTATTATGAGAAATCAAATGGGATGATGACTAGAGTTAAAGACATTGTGATTATTCCTGATCGGTTATCATGATATATGATTAAAAACTTTCACCTTAACCAACTCTTAGACTCACTAAAGAAGAGAAGGATATAGTTTGCTAAGATCTAAAATAATGGAGGCCATTGAGGAAAGAAGGTTCAATTTCCTTTATATAAAAAATATAGAAATATACACCCCTAGGAATGTATTAAATGAAGGGAAATATGTTTTCTATATGAAAATGAAGAACATATATCAATTAATTTCCAATTATTTCAATATATTATGTGTGGGGAACATGGTCATTATTCGAGTCAATGTCCTAATCCAAAGAGTTAACTCCTAGACCAAGGAAAAACTTATGCCATTTAAATCATTGTAGTAGAAGGATTGAAGTTTTTATGTATTGGTATTTTAGAATTATATTTAATATGTGTCATATAAATGATATTTTGGTTACAAGAATCATGAAACATATAAGTATTGATTCATAATAGTTTTTATTTAAGGATTTGAAATCATATGTTGAATGGTACTGATGGCCTAGAAAAGTTATTTAATGGTAAGATGCTATTTTATGGAAAATACATGATTTGGGGAAAGAAAACCCTTAGTATGTTTCTTATGTTGAGATAACAATGTTTAGTTGGAAAAATAGATGATTGGTATTGATAAATTATATGAGATAGTATTGATGACATTGGAAGTTATTAGTTATTTGATGATAAGGTGTTTTATGTTATCTTTAATGAAATTTATATTTTTTTTGGATTTATGGAAATGGAACATGATTTTATTTGATTAATAAGGATTGTGTTAGTTTCTGGAAGCATTTTTATATGAGGATAAATTAAGAGTTATATATATCATCATGTGTTTATAAGTTTAAGGTTGATGATAAGTTCAAAACCATGGATACCTTTTTTGAGGGTTTATGTGATCGAATTTTGAGGCGATTTAAAAGTTTTACTATATTTTGGGAAGAATACTCTATTAAGGCTTGAATAGCTCTTTGGTATAGTATATAATTTGATATTTAATTGTGGTCTATTGGATAGTTGGGTATAAATAATCTTGATGGTTAAAAATTGATTCATTAATAAGGTGATATTTTTGGAGATATTTATAGTCAAGCTAAGGATTATATTTCATGTTAGTATCTAAATCTAATTCATGATATTTTGGTGTGAAGTTAACTACATTATAAGATTATATAGTTATTTATCATGGAGATTAATGATATTTTTGGGTATGTAAGATAAAAGGTATGAGATCACCTTTGAGGTTAAAACATTCTTTAATGTTGAGGTTATTGAGGTTATTTGGGATATAGGTGAAGGTACCGGGCATGTAGTAGAAGCCCAAAAAACAAGGAATTTAAAATTTTAATGCTAAAATCAGCATCTCAATGTCATCACCAGTACAAACAATTCATGATTACAACCCAAGGATCTCACATTAATTAATTTATCAAAAAAATAAATTGAAAAACACTTGGTTCGATTTAATGATGTGTTCGACAACCATTCATCACCAGTGGCTATTTCTAAAAATAACCAAATACAGATCCCTCTAATCATCCAAACATGCTTTAAAAGTACACAATAATTTCATTCATAAAATTAAAGGTGATAACATGGAGATATGATGATTCCTTCGACATCACAATGATCATCTTAGTGTCAATCCTTTAATATGTGAAGATGAACTTAGATCGGTTGATTGGATCAAGAGATTCTCTCTATAATAAGAAAGAGATAAGAGATAGATACTTTAAACTTCATGCAATGAATAGTACCTCACATGAGGGCATCTCTTTCTTAAATAGAGAGGTGCATAATACCTGAACATGGATTCCCCAACACCCGAATATTCATTACCCACTAAATAAACCATAAAAAACATGTTATGATCAACTAACCATATCATAAAGATCACTTATATTTTTATCACTTACCTTTAATATAATGAATATATTACATGATAAAAAACACTTCACTGACCTGATTCATCATTTCTGAAAATATTAAACATACCATAAATATTAAACAATATTCATTTGTATAATATTTTTTCCATGTATTCACTTAATATCTTGTGAATAATTTTAATAAATAAATTCAATACCAATTATTATAAACTTAAATAATATGAATTTATTTATTTTATGGAAATCATATATCCTTGGAAATCACTCTAACCCCATGGTGGGGACCACTATTTATTATACTCTTATTTATAAGAATAGGCCAATTTCTAAACAGTGTATGATCTTATAGGCCCTTATCTCGATAGTAGTGACTACTATTTACAAACTAGGAGTGGATCATAGAAAACCATCAAGGCCCCTAAAGATATAAGGTATATTCATAGTAATGACAACCTTTCCTATAAACACATGCCATGTAATATAATCTCTTTGTCACACGATATATCATAAATCAGGATAGACACTTCATGTCATCATACTTTATTGCTTTATTATTCAGCAACTTAACTAGATGGACTTACCTTATTCTACCATGGCCATGGATTTAGTGAAGGTAATACCATCATGATTGACTAGGATAGAGATATCACTTCCTTTTGGAAGTGAAAAATTATATCTGGATTATTCAATCAATTCCATACCACTAGTGACACACCCAATGAAAATAATCTCTCTACAAAATCAATGCCATAGTTTTATTATTAAATTAAATAGCATAATAAAATAGTATACACTAATAATAATCTCAATTAAGGAGACCATTAAATGTGTTTGCAGATAAGAACAACCAATGACACATGAAACATGTAGTGTTTATATTGGTGGGTCATCCTCATGATCTCATTTACTCAAGATAACTAAGTGAAAACTTCATGAGAAGAAGTCTCAATTCTTGTGATAACCTAGAACCTGATAGTCATACATCATCTATGTCCAGTTATTATGATATATCTTGACCATATGACATATGTTTATGTTAAATGTCATAGTTTCTCAAGGTTCTCATTATAGATTGTGAACTTATATAACCTTTTAATGTGAAAAATAATCTATAGACATTACCATATAAATAGTGGACACAAAAATATCAACACTATTATGGTAAGTGTACATTATGAATAACTCATTGTATACATGATATGATAATAAAGAATTACTAGTCAAGTTGGGTCTAGGGAACCCAATTTTACAACACTCTCACTTATACTAGATACAACTTTCTAATTATACTTTTCATATCTCACATGATAAGATCACGATTCTGCTGAATTATTTCTTTAGTCGTTGGGTCTGCCATGTCTACACTACATGGATACATTGCTATTTGTAAATTTACCTCCTTAAAAAATACTCCTCAAGAGATGATATCCTCAACTATCTTCCTTTTTATACAATATAAAAACTTTACATCTTTTCTACTATTAATAGTAATATTATCATAAATTATATTATGATAAAACTTTACTTACTAGGTGCGATTCCAAGAACTGAAACAAATTAATGCATATTTTACACTGTTTCTCTAGTTGTATCAGAAGCCAAAACTCACTCTGTATTTTTAGATATGGATACTATTGGATTTAATGAACTTCTATTTCTTATTACCCTATCATGAATGTGATTTTAGATCATATTGATCCAAAGTAAGACTAGTTTGTGTCCCCTTTAAACTAGTGTCCGTATCCTAGTACTAAGAACATATCTCTTATACTCTCTCAAGTATAATTGGATTTTTCTGACTACTTTCCATGTAGTTCTATTAGATATAAATTATATTTTATTACCATAAATTATATGTTTTCAATATCATACCTAGTACATAGCATTGAATATGTGATCGATCCTTTGTATAAGCATATGAAATTATACATACCACATTAATCTCCTCCTATATCTCATACATGTTTTCTTGGAGATATTTATGCCATGTGACATTGGTAATAATTTTATCTTGAATTGTTCCAACTTGATTTTTTTAATTCCATGAACGTATATGTACTTTGGCTTGGTCTAATAAACCCATTAGATCTACCAAAATAGACCTTGTTCCCTAAAATTTAGGTTGATACTTTAATTCAATCATTAGTGAGTTAATTTCATTATAGTCTTAACTAACTATAAGACCAAAAAATATTTTACATATATTTCAAAACATATTTTCTTTGGAAAAATATGGTACTCCCATTAACCTATTATAGACAAATAGTGTAAATTCATTCCAAATGAATATTTTATGATCTTGTTTCTTACTTAAATCCAAAACTAGATTTTGGTAACTTAAACCCGTTATTTCTATTCTACAGTATCACAAACCATTTCTGATTGCATCGTATAGAAACATTCCAAAATTGGTGGTCTTGACATCTAATGCCCAATATAATGATCATAGAAAGTTATCCATGAAAAGTTTTAAATTTTAATGGATCTAGGCTTGATGACTTGATATAACCAATCGAGCCTTATTGGTACCTATGTTACACCATCCATGTAATGTTTCTCTTGAATACCACCAAAATATCAACATTTGAAACATTTAAAATACTAAGAACCTATAATTTGATACATGGATTCCATTATCTAATTTTAATTAAACTTTTAAATCATAGATAATTTTCATTTACTGCTTCATTGTAGGATCCATTATTCTCAATGAATAATGTATCACCAACCACGGTGAATGTAAAAACATTACCATGGTTTTATGATTCGTACAGAGTATGTGTATCTAGAACATTCCATTTCCAAAATCTCTTGTGGAACTTGTTTCTATGAAAAATATTTATGCATCACCATTATTGTCTAAATCTAAGTCAATCTTTCTCCCACTATCTCAAATAGACATAGGAACCCTGCTATAGAAATATATTCTATCACTTTAATATCATTTTTTATCTTTGGTATTTCCTTAAAGTCCTTATAAACCTTTAGGATAATTAATTTTTATGTAAATTATGTTTTACTTGATGCAAGTTTGTTTATATACTTAATAAAAACTCTGTATCTTAACACATGTTTTTAGGACATGATGGATTTATATCACACTAAAACTCACATGAGATACATTTTTCATTATAGTTGGCATATTTTTATGGAATTTCACCACTATTTATGAATCATTTCATGGAAAATTATGGAATTATCTTCAATGCATATGAATCTTAACATTGAAAATCCTTTTACTTTCATCATGACTCTGATCTGTATTAGGAAATGTGTGTTTATTAATTTCTCCACACTACAATTTATTGATCAATGTTTGTATATAATAATCATCATCAATACTCCTTACCAATATCATATATTTTATGTGTATAAGTTAATTTTCATTTAGGAATTACTCCATGGTACATTATAATTATTGATGAATGCTTTGTCAAGATATTATTCAGTATACATGCATGAAGAAAATCATATATTATAACCATGTATATATTTTACTTCACTTTTATATTCCTTTATAGAACTTAAATGAATATTATAAAGTATTTTTAACACTATATTAACCTTGGAATAGTTCATTCTCTCTAGCTAAACTAATTCCAAAAGCTTCATGAATTTCCTTTATTTTTAATGGTTTGTTTATCCAAAACTAAAAGTAATTGTGTCAATAAATCCTAAGGTCATTAAATTTTAAGTGTATAAATACCATAATGGGTATATCTTTGATAAATACTTTTAGTTTTACTAGATAAATAATTATATTCCCACAACTGGGCATTAGAGTCTTACATTTTATATTCATCATGTATTGCCAATGATTCATGTATTACTGGACTATTGATTGTATATTAAATACCATAAACAACATTCATTCAAAAAATGGAATAATTTCTCCTTATTTCAAATGGAAACATGTGATAATTTTTTTAGTAATACTTAACAAAAGTTTAGCTAGAACCATTAAACTTTAAAATTAGAAGTTGTGTACTTCTCACTACTAACTTAGGAATCAAACTTTCATAGCCTCCTCAAAAACAAACCTTACTTCTTATATTGTTTCTATAATTAATTTGTTACTATATTTAAATACATATATGTGATAGGAAAATTGTATTCTATACCCAATAATAATGATATAAAATCCACATAAAATAATGAATATACACTAAGTGGAAGCCTCTATTTTATTCTCTTAAATTCATTGCACTTATTATTCCATGGTCTTATCTTTCAATAGGCCATACGAATAACCTTCTATTTAATGCCCTTTCTCTTTATCTTTGGTTTCTTAGAAATAATTTGTGTATATACCTTTGTAAGTGTACTTTCAATTGGATTTTTCCCTATATTTATTAATGCTCACCTTAAGAATTAAAGATTTACCTTTCTTTAAATTCTCACCTTTTTTGGAAAAATTATCCCAAAAGATATGGAATTGGTTTCTCCAAACTATTCATTTGATAACTCTCAATGAAACTAGAGAAAATAGGTGGTAAGTTTAATATAATGATATGAATTGAAAGTTCTTGATTCAAGTTTAATCTCAATTATTTTAGTCATTTTATGTACTTTATCATCCTGAGTATATGATTACCATCTTAAGTTCCAAGTGTCAACCTATACGTGATTAGTTTGATCATTATCTCATTGATTTCTCACTTCAATTTCTCATCACAAACTTCTTAGAGATGAGACAACATGGTATATCCATCCATGTCCCTATGTTTCATTTGAAACTCTTTGGAAATTTTTGTTACAATCATGATATAAACATCAAATGCACCATTCATGAGTCTATTGTAAGCATCTTTCTCATCCCCACTCACTTCTCGAGGAGGCTGATTAGGTAGTGGGTACTCCAACATATATAATTTACTTTCATAAGCATCTATATCGATCTTGTAAATTTGTATCGACGAGGACATGTTCTTTGTACAATATAGATCATAGAAAATCAATGGTATTACTTGTCATTTTCTAAAAAATATAAACATAATCATATTAGTATCTTTATATTTATTAATGATTAAAAATTACCGATTAAATCATTAAATGTCTCCCACAATTTTATCAAACCCTAGTATCCCTCACTACTAGATTCAGAATACTCATTCACTAGAGTATTCAAGTTGAAAGGACCCCTAAAACCTATCCTTATAGTCCAAGCTATGACTATAATACTACTTGGAGTATTTCAAGGTAAGAGTTTTATTGGACAACTACATTAACTCACAAATCCTTTAACTGTTGAGTAAAGTACCAACTTCAATAAATCATAAACTTGATTTACTCAATGTTTTTTCCTCTAAAGATGAAAAGATCTAGATATGAATACTTATTTTCTTTCATATTTAGTTAATTAAACCCATCACTCTCATAAGAACTACCTAGTAGTAGGATTCACCCTCATTTATGGCTGATGAGCACCATGTACACCCTATTTCATTTAAATTCATATGGTGGGAGACATCATGACTTAATATTTATTTTATTTTTTAAAATCCTGATGAATTATTTCATTTTTTATCTAATATGCACATACTATGTGATCACACTCACAAAGGATTATGTAGTAGATAGAAAAACATTCATCACATCTTAATTTGTTTTAATATATTCATTAATTGTTTATTATTTTATGTATTCGTGTATATTCAAAAAAATAATAAATAATGCATAAATTAAATAAAAAATGTGACTAATATTGAGTGTTTGTTATTGGTTGATACATTTATGCTTAATGGATCAATTGTGACCCTAGGGGTAAAAATACTTGAGTTCTGTCTAACTTGTATCATAGGTTGCACCCCGGTCCAATGTATCCACATATCATCTGAAACTTTTCTTGGTCTTGGTGTAGTCCACATCTTTATTCGTATCCTTCATAATACATAAATACTTGCACATAGGAGAGGGGGTCTTAGGATTATGTAATACACATGTAATGAAAATCTTGTGGACATGTATACCCTTATACAAATAATGAAGAAGGAAGACGATGCACATACCTTCTATTTAATTAATTACTAAAAAAAATATACATGTAATAATTAATTAATAAATAAAACTCATACATACATTGAATTCTAACCACTAAAGATTAGATGGAACACACATTAAATGTATAATAAAATATAAATTTGCAATACATTAATGTTGAGAGCGTTAAATGAATTAAAATAATCCATTTTAATTTTTATTTTAAATAATTTTTTTTTCTCAGTCCCACTTTCAAATGTTTAAATTTTTTCTAACCCCTCGTATGGCCCATAAAACTCTTAAAATGGTTTCTGGTTTTTTCCTGGTTTGGATGAGGCCGGGCGGGTCAGGAAGAACCCTCCCAAGTCTGTTTGAGATCGATTAGGACCTGCCCTAGCCTATTCTGGGTTAGGCAGGATCCACCGAGACCTGATCCTTATCGGGATGACCTGAGTTCGCTAGGGGTTGGTCAATTTGATGGAGGCTGATTAGTTATGGGGTCTATTGCACAAGAGGAGGCCACCAGTGCACCGCAGGCGAGCCATGTGGTAGGGGGTTCACATGCTGGTGGAGGGATCCCATACCATGGGATGTCTACATGACGGTGGGTTCAAGTGTAACAACACATTTGGTTAGTGGTAGGATGGCACAGAGGTGGATGAACATGGGTTGACAGGAGGGAAACCTATGAAGGGAGGTGTGATAGTGCATAATGAGAGAGGGTAGCCTACGAGGAAACCACTTTCCTTTTTTGATTAGTTATTTATTTATTTATTCAGGTTAGTGACACCCCCAATATGTTTGCATTTTTTTTGTTTTATATACTGCACAACAACCCAATTAACCCCACTTATATTATTTATATTTTTTTATTCAACTTTTCAATGGATATTACCTTTAGCATTTGGATATTTTTTCTTATTGTCTTGCACCTGTCCCTTCCCATTTTTTTATATATACATTTCATATTTTTTTTTTCAAAACCTATATTATTTGGTTTTTGATAAAATATAAATAAATCAATTAAAATAATTTATTTATTTCCACATAGTTATGGAAATTCATTTGGTAGGAAATCACTATTTTAGGCACCAAAATGCGGTTGGAGTGAAGGATTTCATTAGAAACCACTTCCATCGACACCTTCGAGTAAAAAATAACACACACACACACATGTTCTTCATTTTCAACCCAAAAAATGGTTTTTGATACATTATTTGACCCTTGGATAGTCATATCTTGATCATTCAATATCAGATTGAATCATTGTCAATGGCATTGAGACCATAACGACTCACTCTTCATGAATTTAATGAAAAATTAATTTTTCTTGGCTTAAAAATCCACATGATCATTCTGATACCAATAGGAGGTACTGGGTATGTTGTAGAATCTTGAAAAATCAGAAATTTAAAATTTTAATGTTGTGATCGACCTTGTAATGTCATTGCCGGTATAAACACTACCTGATTAAAACCCAAGGATCTTAAATAAATGAATGAAGCATAAAAATTAAATAAAAAAATATCTGGTTTGATTTGATGATACATTCAACAACCATTAATCACTAGTGACCATTTCTTGAAGGAATTGAAGATAAATACCTCTAGATTATCCACACATGCTTTGAAATTTAGTGGGAATGTCATTCATCAAATTGTGGGTGCTAGCGCAGAGATCTGAAAATGCCTTTGATGTTACGATGATCACCATCATGTTAATCCTTCAATCTGTGAGGACAAACTCGGATCAGTTTCCTGGATCGAGATCTTCTCTCTCTAGTAAGTGGGAGATAGGAGAGAGAGGCTCTCAAATTCGAATGATGAATATTACCTCACACAATAGCCATCTCTTACTTAAATAGTGAGGTGTAGAATACCCAAAAATAGATCCCGACCCCTGAATATTCATTACCCACTAAATAAACCATAAATATTGTGTTATAACCAACTAACGATGCCAAAAACAACATTTATATTTTTATCACTTACTTGTAATATAATAGATATATTATGTGATAAAAAATGATCCATTGAATTGACTTTTAATTCATGAAAATATTAAATGAACCTTGAATATTAAATAATATTCAATCATATAATATTCTTCCATATATTCACTTAATTACCTGTGAATAATTTTAATAAATAAATTTAATACCAATTATTCTAATCTTGATTAATATGAAATTATTTATTTCATAGAAATCATATATTCTTGGATATCACTCAGACCTCATGGTGGGGCTACCATGCCCAATACTCCTATTCATAAGAATATGCCAATCTTTTTAATATGATTAGTGTGTGACCCTATAAGACCTTATCTCAATAACAATGAATTATATTCAAAGACCATAAGTGGAGTCTATCAACCTATTAAGGACCTTAAATAGATAAGTTATAGTCATAGAAATGACAACCTTTTCTATAACCATATGTTGTGTATAATCTCTTTGTCTCACAATATCTCATAAATTAGGACGCACACTTCATGTCATCATCCTTTATTTCTTTATTATTCTGTGACCTAACTGGATAGAATTAACTTCTTTTACCATGACCATGGATTTATTAAATATACTACCATCTTGATCAACTAGTATTGATATATCACTTCCTTTTAAAATCAAAAAAAAATTATCTTGATTATTCAATCAATGCCATACCATCAATAACACACCCAATGCAAGCTGCCTCACTATGATGCTTATGACATGGTTTTTTTATTACATCAAAGTATGTAATCAAATGGTATAAATTGATAATAATATCAAGTTATAATACCATTGCACATTTTCTTAGATTAGAATAACCAATAACACATGAAACACGTGATGTTCCTATTGGTGATTCGGTCCTCATGATCTCATCTACTTGAGATCACGAAGTAAGAACACCATGAGAATAAGTCTCAATGATTATGGGCCCACAAAACCTGATATAATTAAATTATCTCTATCCAATCATTATTTTAAATCTAGAGCACATGACATATGTTTAATATTAATTTCATAGTATCTCAAAGTTCTCATTATAGTTGGGGAACTGCTATAACCATGTGATATGACAAATAATCTATGAACATTACTATGTAAATAGTGGACACAAAAATATCAACACTATTATGTTAAGTGTACATCATGTATAAATCACTATATTAAAGATATGGTAATCAAAAATTATTATTCAATTTGGGTCTAGGGAAGACACTTTTACAACAGTAAGGTTATTTATTTATGGAATAATCTAAGTTTAATATATAGTTTTATTATTGAAATTTTAAAGTAAAATGTATTATTTATTCACATGATGGATTATAAATTTTGGATATTATATTACCTTATGATAACCATTTCAGTTTTGGTTAAAATTTAAATATAGAAGGAATATCTTATAATGCTTTTTTGGATTATGTGATCCATTACAAGTTGATTTTAGTGATTCAGGCATGATTTTTTTTCTTAAATACTCATCATTTGGAGAAAGGATAAGATTGTCGTGGAAATTTATTAAAGGATGTAATTCTACTTTTCAAGTAAGTATATTTTATTATTTTATTAGTTTATAGGTTAAAGTAATTCCTCAACTCTTGGAAAATTATTTTGAAACAAAAATGTTATCCTATTACGATCATTTTTGATGAAGTGATGGTCTTTTCACCCATCATAGATTTATGGTTTTGTGGTCATTAACATTCTCATAACCATGTTTTATATCAATATCTATTAGTTCTTGGGAAATATATGTCTCCTAAATTTCTATATTTTCACTTCCCACTAATTTTTCCTTATTTGGAAACCTAGTTATGTGTTATTACTAATGACCATAGTACCTCCCTTTCCATTATTTCAAGAGAAAGTTTTATTTACCCTTTTACCATGTGAGTTTTAAACAAATGTATTTTGAAATTAAAAAAACTTGATTACAAATTTTAATTCCAAATTTTGAGTATGATATTTATTAAAAGGGGGATAATACAACACTCTAAGATTTTAAAAGAACACTATGTTTAATAGCATATATGATAGGCAACACCGAGCCTAAATGAACCACAATATATTATTATTTAAATGTTATAGTTATAAATTAAATATTGAATTGTTGGGTGTGAATAGGATTAAAAAAATTATAAAAAATATGTAAAGTCCATACTCAATAATTTTTTTGTGATTAATGCTTAGGAAATAAGAACTCAAGTTTTAGTAGTCATTTTATTCTTCAAGAATGGGTTTTATTATTTTGTATGAAAAAATATTATAATTAATTTATGAAACATTTTGAAAGAATATTTAATAAAAATAATATCATTTTTAAAATCATAATATCAAAATTAGTTTAGGGATATTTTTTTATGAAAATATTGATTTTCCATTGAATAGTGAAAAAATACACCTTTTTTATTGAAAGATGTATTTTCTTCAAGCACTTAAAAAGTTATATTTTATTTTAAAATGGTTTAAAAGTTACATTAGTTATATTATAATATTAAATGTTCAGTTAATTCCTTTGGAATCAATTTTATGATTGAATTTTGTATAAAAACAATCTTATATTTAAAAAGTCATTTTTCTGAAGAAGAATTTTTTCATTGAGTTTTATATTTTAATCATAAAATTATTTATGCCACTTTTAGAAATTTAATCTTGAAAAATTTATTCCATATTTAGAATCTAGATTTTAATATTTTTTGAATAGGTCCCTTTTGTTTTTGGTCATTATGAATCGTAACCGTAGTAAATAATTATCACCATGACAAGGGTAAATCAGGTAGTTAAGGTTAAAAATAATATGATAAAGACTTAAAAATGACCTTAAAACTTTCCTTTATCATATTTGATGAGTTTATTTTTTCAATTTTCATCCATTTTTAGAAAATATAGATACATGGTGCCAAATATATTTGATTTTTTACTTTTATAATATTAAAACAAAAGATAATGTAAAAAAAGTCATTTTCTTGCTTTTAATATCCACAATATTTTTTGAAAAGGATAAAAACAACTTATTGTAAGATCCTAGGTTTTACCTTGGGGTAAAAATCTTTTTAGTTTCTATTTAATTTCTTGGTTTTGGCTAAATGTGAATGCGTAATGAGGTCACGGGAGTTTTAGGGGTGTTCAGGGCTTGTTTAAAGCCTAGAGGCTCAGTTTTTGGAAAAAGATGTCGGGTCACATGATTATAAGAAACAATGCTGACCAGGTTGCATGGTTTGAGGAAACTATATGGGGTGGTCCAAGGATTTTTCTAGGGCCACATAGTTTTATAAAACCATACAACCAGGGCCACACGCTTATGTGATCCCCCTGTAATTTTTAATAGAATATAAAATCATGGTTTTCATATGGTTTCCCAAACCATGTGCATGAACCATTATAGGTCCCTCATTGTATAGTGAAGGTCCCAAAATTGGTATATGGTTTGGCCAAATGTGCGGCCAAACTCTGTGGCCCCTTTAATTTTGGTAAGATTTCAATTTTTCTATTAAAATCCTTAAATTTTTAAACCTTGTTCCTATTTATTTTTTCAGCAGATAGAGGTGGGTCTTCTCCTCCCATTTGAGTTTTTATTCAATCCCAACCTAGGCTTGGTTCTATTTAGTCATACAGACTCTGATTCAAACTCTGTTCATATCAGTGGATCAATGTCAGTGATTTCTTTGTTCATATCATGTCTTTCTTCATTTGTATTCGTAACAAAAAATTTATTTTGGTGCAATCTAATATGCCATATTTCTAGCGTATTTGATCATTCTTCTATTTTCTTCTGATCTGGGATGTTTTAAGAGCCTATACTGGATGAGTATTCTACCACGGGTATACGGTAGGTGGTCTATACCTTTTCCCTTAAAGTCTAATTGTTTTATATAATTTTTCCATTGGTTTTCACACCGGATCTTCCAGAGTTGCTCTTAAAATTGATTGAATGCCTTGACTAAATTATTAGAATCTTGATAAGTTTCCCACTTAGTACCATATAATGGTTAGAGGTTTTCAACCTCAACCCAGTCATTCCATGATGTGTGTTTATGTATCTATACCATGATTTACCACCCTACAAGGTGGGTGTGTGAGATCACCATCTTAGTGTAATGAATTAAATGAGATATTAGGAGAGGGTTTATGCCTACTTTTACATGTGTTTACATATATTAAAATGATTAAATGGTTTAAATGGAAAATGTGAAATGATTTGGATGAACTCATGGATTGCGTATGCTTAAAAAATGGTTTAATAAAATGGTTATGTTTATATTGAATTCCATGGACACTTATACTCCATGGATTTGGAATTACATTTAATTCCATGGAAATTTATACTCCATGCATTCATAACTACATCAAATGACATGGAATTTTCTACTCCATGTATTCGAGATTATATTTGTTTCTATGTAAATTCCTACTGAGTGGATCAAGATTATATAGGATGCCTTGGACATTACTAATCCTTGGATCTAGCTTTTAGGTATGACACTTGATTACATGTCATAGGCCATTGAGGATGCCTTGGAAATTTCTACTTCTTGGATCTGGCCCATTGGGTCTAACACTGGATTACTCGACATTGGACATAGTGGATATTTTATCATGATTTACATATGGTATTGGTTTATGATTGTAACACCCCAAGCTTCCACGGTACGTCTCCCTTTGAATAATACAGTAGTTTGTGTTGTACGTAACTTCGAGTTCAAACACACCACAACCAATCAAACTAGATGTTATGAATAGTAATACCCACTTTTTGAAATTTTATAAATTTTATATTTCAAAATGGACTTCTTTTTTGGATTCAGAATATCGAAATTATCTTAGGGTGAATTTTTGGTATTTTTATGAAAACTTTCAATTTTTGATGAATAGTGAAAAACACTGAGTTATTGTTTAAAACCGAATTTTTATTTAAATAATTATTTATTTTATTTAAATTTATTTTAGATCAAAATAGATACATAATACCTATATAAGTTCAATGTAATTCATTGTAGTTAGTTTATAATAATTTTAGATATATAAAAATTTTATTGAACTTTTTAACGTCTTTTACCCACCTCCTATGAGCATTTGCAAATTTACATAAAACTTAATCTTACCGCTTCTGTGATTTGAATTTAGAAAATCCAAGAGACACGGTTGATATCAGTAAGTAAAATGTGGTTCAATGAGATGAAAATATTTTTTTAGTGAATAGTAACTTTTGACTTTTATTTACCACGGTTAAAAGTAAATAGGGTAATTAAAGGTAAAAATGATATTATTATTACCCTAACACATGTCCTAATTCTATTGGATAAGTGTAATTCGACCAAAAAAACCTTAGTAATACAATATGATCCTTTAGGTCCACTTGGATTAGATTAGGACATTTATTATCATTTAATTCAAAGAAGAGTTAAAAGTGTTAAATTCAAAGTTTAATAACTAAACCATTTTTAATATAGGGTTACACATAAGATAAATTAGACTATAAATATTAATTAGAAATATAAAAAGATTCCCTATATAGTGGTATTTTATTTATATTTTTTATACGTTAAATAATTTAATTTATTTATGAAACAATGATGATGCAATAATTACCTTATTAATGATATATTAAAATAATTGATATTATATATATCCCAATAAATGTAATTTGAGACTTTTTATG
Source organism: Viscum album (assembly GCA_963277665.1). Classification (NCBI taxonomy): domain Eukaryota; kingdom Viridiplantae; phylum Streptophyta; class Magnoliopsida; order Santalales; family Viscaceae; genus Viscum; species Viscum album. The sequence goes on from OY728165.1 coordinate 2,015,260,943, forward strand.
AATTACACTAATTTTATAAGTTAATATTACATGTTAGGGTTGATTAATTTATTTGTTTTCGAAGTAATAATGCTATTATGAATTTAACAAAAAAAATAGTAAATAGTGTCAAAATTGGCATAAAAGAATTTTTTAAAAAATATTATATTATTAATTGATATTCTATTACTAAAAATCTAAGTTTTGGAAAAAGGTCTTAAATAATATTATATATTTCATTAATGAACCACTTTAGGTTCTCTTAGAAGTTTATAGTAATTTTATTAACCATATAATATAAAAATACAAAGAGACATGGTAAATGTCAAACTAATTAACTAAGAGTTAAATCTAAAAGATAAGGTTAATATAGTGACCCAAACCTGTATAAAGCCTATTGGTTGAGTATTTTTAGACCCATACCCACCTTATCCTCTAAATAAATCATTTTTGATCCATTATAAACCAAAAATGATTTTATTATAAAATAATATTTCAATTTTTCCTAAGGTGCCCCTCACCCCTCTTATAAAAGGGCACTTCCCCTTCTCTCAAATTCACACCATCAAAGCCATTTGGATCGGCCAAAACCTACCCAAATATCCTCTCAACTATCCTCCCTTCATCCTAGGGTAATTCCTTTAGTCAGAAATCCAACCTAAGGAGCCCTTTTGATCAAATCAAAAGGAAGAAACCGAAGAAGAGATAAATATTTCATCACCTCTTTCAAGTTCCTTTCTTCTTCCACTTCCTCTTTATTTGTTGTTTCCATTATAAAATAATAACTCCATTATCTTCTATATACTGTGATGTTATTATAAATATGGTACAACGATATTAATTATTCTATTTATCCTTTGAATGACATGTCACCATACGTGCGTACATACGGCTTACCATCTCCACGTCGTGGTGTAGTTGTTATTCAATACATTATTATTTGTATGGGTATAATAATGTTGTATAATTGATGTAAATAATAAATATAACATGATAATGATTCTGTATATATGATATACCATCCAATTATATATTATTTTAATATCAAAATAATGATATTGTTGCTCGTGGTACCTACGGATTACCGTCTCCACGACCGCGATGAGATTCATTCCCCATCGTATCTATTCAAGACTAATTTTTATTTGATGATTAAAAATAATGTTTAAATACTTAATATAATTCTAAATATTAATACGATACATCATATCCACAACAAAAATTACTTACGTAACAAATCATATAAAGGAAAACAAATCAGTTAACACACGAAACAATGATACTACTAAAATATCATTAACAAAGAAATATTAGAAGATCATATATGATATCATATTAATGTATATTGTTCTTTTATAATTTAATAACAATGATTTCACCATTATATAGGTGGTTAACCTAACCTTGACCAAGTAAAAGAAAAAGGTAATGGTCAATTTCACAATCTCTTTATTATCCGAGATTGTTTTTACGTAAGTATCTACTATGACCTATTTATCATCCACATCCATGTTTCTTAAAAATGTATTCCAAAACATTTTTACTATTTACTAGACTATGGGTTAAAGTCATTTATACCTTTTTTTTAATTTTTATAAAATGGTTTGAAAGGAATATTTCCGTCTTTTTCCAAACAAGGTACCTTATGACCTTTTCGACAAAATTAAGGTAAGAATGTTTTTTTAACTTATACGGAGGGTGTGGCTATTTTCTTCCGTTATAACATCATTGAAGATTCCATTAAAATATTATAAGAATATTTTAAAAATAAATGTTTTTATTTATAATTATATTACTTTTAAATTATTTCAAAATAGAAAGAGATGTTTCTCTAAAAAATGTTTTGATTTCATCTATATCAACATCCTTTGATGGATTTTAAGATTAATTGAAGTTGATTTATTATGATACAAAACTTCCATATTGTATTGAAGGTTTTGTGATATGTTTTATTGTGGATGTGTTATTTTCACACCATTCATGGTTTATGGAGAAATTATTGACATTTATTATGCTATTTTTAATACGAATGTTTATGTTATGTTTGAACCTTTTCATATGAGGAATGCATTGGACTTAGTAAGTGACGGGTGGAGCCCGCTATAGCTCCTTGATGCATTAGTATGTATCATGAGACAAACTAGCGTCTTGGCACAAGGATTTGACAAAATATTATTTGTAGTATTGGCACAATGCCTTGACTATGTGGTTATGAAGTCTGGCATTATGCATTCCATCATTATAAAAGTGGCTATTGATATTGCTTGTGATTATTCGACTAGTAGAATATCCATGTGAATAAGTAAATGGCATTATTTGATTTTATCTTTTCCATATTATTCTAAAGTTCAAGTTTAAAAGGCTTTTGTTTTTGTCTTATACATTTCCTTAAATGTTTATGCTTATTTATGAATGTTTCCGCTATATTGTTATCCTTACTAAGATTCTAAGCTCACCCCTTTTTATGTTTTATTTTTCCCAGAATGTGAAGAAGTATTTTATGACTGACCTATAGGGATAGTCTGAGGGGATATGAGTGTGATCTATGGAAATAATGTTGTTGTAGTTTTTCATTTTATAATGTAATGTAAAACTTATGAATGTATCTATTATTTACAAGGCTACTAAACTGATCGGTCTTTCGGGACATGATTTCCTTGTATCATTCCAATGTTATGTAATAATGCACTGACTCTGGGTAACTAGGGTTAGGGTGTTACAGTTGGTATCAGAGGAAGTTTAGTACAAACCTTGGAATCTAGATTTAGATAAACTCTGATTAGAGCACAATACCCTAAGATAGAATTTGAGGATTAATATAGAAGAACTTCCTAGAATTTTGGTACTGTTGAGATTTTGTGATTTTTCCAAGAAATACATCCCTGTATAGATACAATTAGGTAGAGGCGACTCTGACATAGATGTAACTAGGGGTAAAACCAGAAAACACCGCTTTGAGCTAGACTCAAACGAGAACTGGTGCATGATAACAGACCTTGCTGCACTCTTGGTTACGACACTCCTGGGGGATATGCTTAGGATAATTCTAATTTTATTTACAAACCATTTTGAAGGGTTTATGAGTATATACTTCCTCAAAGAAAACATTTTTATGATTATGGATTATATCCATAAACTGTTCAGTTTATGTTAAGTGTTTTATAAGTTTGGAATTATGTATTTAGATTCATAAACTAATATAGTTTATGACATTGTTTAGAAATAGAACCTAGTGGAAGGAATGAAAACTGTATCAACACATGTAATACATGTAGGGATTTACCTCCTTCTTAAGATAATTATAGTGGAGCTGGTGAAGCAACTTACCTGTATGGATCACACTGATCCACAATGTGGAGGATCAATGTTAGATCGATTCATTAGGAAACAACCACCAACATTCAATGGGAGTACAAATCCATTAGTGTCTGAGAAATGGATAAATTCCTTAGATAAAATATTCCACGCCTTGGGGAGTAGAAAAAGGGAAAAAGTTGTCATGACAGTTTACCGCCTCACTGAAGATGCTGATCATAGGTGGTCATTGATTCAAAACACAAAGGAATATGAGTAAGTATAAAATATGGAATGGAGGGAGTTTAAAGAGATTTTATTATAAAAATACTTTCTTCATGACCATCGAGCAGATATGGAAAGAAAATTTTTGAGTCTGAGGCAAAAGAAGGATGAGAATGTTGCAAAGTATGAAGCTAACTTTACAAGGTTATCGAGGCATGTTGCAGATTATATACGTAACCCAATAAGTAAGATTGATAATTTATTTTATGGGTTAAAACTATTTATCCATTGAGAATTATTCTCACAATCCTTCTCGTCGTACAAAGATATTGTCTCATGTGCTATCAAGACAGAAAAGGAATTCTATAAGTCTTATGACTTTAAAGCAAAGCAAGAGAAAAATAGATATGCTGAAAACTCTTAAAATGGAAATAAGGGGAAGAAGGGAAAAGTTTAATATCCATACTATATTAAATGTGGGAAGAAACACCCTGGTACTTTCCTGAAGGGAATGAGAGTCTGTTACAAGTGTGGTGAAAAAGGCCACCAATCTCGTGATTGCAAGGGGAAGAAAGAGGCTATCAATTTTGAATGCTAAAATTGTATAGAAAATGGGCATTATACAAATTAATGTCCTAAGAGACAAGGAAAATTACCTCATAAAAGGACAAGGGATCAAGGCCAAGCTTAGGCTATCACTACTGCTAAGGTTGAAGCTCTGAAAGGCGTGGTGGCAGGTAATTTAATGGTTTCCTCAAGTTTAGAAAATGATTTATTTGATCCTGGATCCTCACATTGTTTCATATATTCCCACTTTTATAAGAAAATTAGATATTTCTAATTTGATTTAACAAGTGAGTTGTCAGTCAAAACTCCTAAGGGAAGTATCATTGCAATACAGTTTTGTGAATCAGTCCCCATTAAGGCATATAAATGTACTTTTATCTTCTGATCTCATCATCATACCCATGATTGAATTTGATATAATCCTTGGTATGGATTGGATTTCTGACCATGATGAAAAAAATTATTGTAAGAAGAAGAAGGTACCTATTTTTGATGATGATGATAAAGAACACCTTATCTTTAGAGCAGAATTTTCACCACCTGATTCTTATCTAGATCCACCCCCATTAGCTCAACTGAATTCAATTATTGGGGAGGAAGAGAATGAAATAACTGTGGGTGAGTAAAAGAATGTTCAAATAGAATATGTACCTATTGTGCAAGAATATGTTGATGTGTTTCCAGAAGATTTACCTGGACATCCTCTAGAACGAGAAATTTAGTTTTCCATTGATTTAATTCCTGGTTCCTGGCCCATATCGAAGACCCCTTATAGAATGGACACTGTTTAATTAGTGGAACTAAAGAAACAAATAGTGGAATTTATTAACAAGGGATTTATTTTCCCTAGTGTTTCTCCATGGGGAGCCCTTGTCCGTTTTTAAGAATAAATATGGATCTATGAGGTTGTGCATTGACTATAGGGATATCAATGCTATAACAATAAAGAACAAGTATCCCCTACCTCGCATTGATGATTTATTTGACCAACTTTATGGAGCTCAATATTTTTCAAAGATTAACCTTTGATCTGGATACCATCAGTTGTGCATGAAGAAGGAAGACATTCTGAAGACAACATTTCAAACTAGGTACAGGCATTATGAGTTTACAGTAATTTCTTTTGGATTAACTAATGTACCCTCTGTCTTCATGGATCTAATGAATAGGGTTTTCAAGGAATATCTTGATGAATTTGTAGTGGTATTTATTAATGATATCTTGGTATACTCCAAAAGCTATGAAGATCATGAAAATCAATTGCACATTATCCTGAAGACTCTTAGAAGAAATAAATTATATGGGAAGTTTAGCAAGTGTGAATTCTGGCTTCAAGAGATGTCTTTTCTTGGACTTATTGCCTCTAAGGATGGAAAATTTGTTTATCCTTCAAAGACCAAGGCAATCCAAGAATGGCTAGCACCGACAAGTATAACTGAGGTACATAGTTTTATTGGTTTAGAAGGTTATTATCGGAATTTCGTCCAAATTGTTTCCTGATTGGCTAACCCATTAACCAAGATCACACGTAAAAAGGTTAAATTGGTTTGGACAAAAGAGTGTGAAGAATGTTTTTAATAACTGAAGAGAAGATTATTCAATGATCCTATATTGAGTCTACCATCGGGGAATGTTGGGTTTGTTATTTATAGTGATGCTTCAAAGAAAGGTCTTGGTTGTGTCCTTATGCAGAATGATAGGGTTATTGCCTATGCATCATGATAACTAAACATTAATGAGAAAAACTATCCTACTCATGATCTTGAGTTAGCAGCTGTAATCTTTGCTTTGAAGATATGGAGACATTATCTCTATGGTGAAAAATGTGAGATTTATACTGGTCACAAGAGTTTGAAGTATATTTTCTCACAAAAAGAACTCAACATGAGGCAAAGGCGATGACTTGAACTACTCAAGGATTATGATTTCACTATACACTACCACCTGGAGAAGGAAAATAAGGTGGCATATGCTTTGAGTAGAAAGGATCATGGAATTTTAAACAAGATGAGAGTTGAAAAGTATCCTATATACATGGATCTAGTAAAGATGGATATGGGAATAACCATGGAAGGTGAAACATTAATTATTTTTCAAATGGTTACCAAACTATATTTACTAGAAAGGATAAAAAGTTCTCAGGCTGATGATGATGAGTTTCTAAATAAGATTAAATCTTTGAATGATGGGAGATTGAGTGACTTCGTATATGAAGATGGGATTTTAAAATTCGGTAAGAGACTTTGTGTTCCCGATATACCTGATCTAAAAAGAGAATATTGGATGATGCTCATAGCTCTAATTTCTCTATACATCCTGGGAGCACCAAGATGTATAGAGATTTGAAGGAAAATTTTTGGTGGGACAACATGAAGAGGGAGATTGCTGATTTTGTGTCAAGATGTATGGTTTTTCAATAAGTGAAAGCTGGAAGGAAACAGCCTGGAGGAGTCATGCAACCTCTTCCCATACCTGAATGGAAATGGGATAATATTACAATAGACTTTATCATGGGGTTACCAAGGACTCCTAGAAGGAATGATGCAATATGGGTCATTGTTGATCATCTTACCAATTCAGCACATTTTCTTGTTATAAGAGAAGATTTACCACTTGATCGTTTCGTAAGACTGTATATTAATAAAGTTGTAAGACTTCATGGATTACCCCTATCGATTGTTTCTGACCATGATCCCCATTTTACATCAAGATTCTGGAAAAGTCTTCAGAAATCCCTAGATATTGAACTTCATTTGAGCACTGCCTACCGCCCTCAAACTGATGGAAAATCAGAATATAATATTAAAACCTTAGAAGACATGTTGAGATCTTTCTCACTTGACTTTCAAGGTATGTGGGATCATTATTTACCTATGGTAGAATTTTACTATAACAATAGATTCCATTCAAATATTCAGATGGAACCATATGAAGAATTATATGGAAAGAGATGTCGCACCCCAACCTGTTGAGATGATGTTGGTGAAAGAAAACTCTTAGACCCAGAACTTGTTGAGGAAACGATGGAAAAGGTGAAGGTAATCCAAACCCACATAAAAGAAGCTCAAAGTAGGTAGAAGAGCTATGCCGATAACCGAAGGAAAGATTTGGAATTTTAGGTAGGAGATCATGTTTTCTTGAAGGTATCTCTATGGAAGGGTGTTATACATTTTCATAAGAAGGGTAAATTGAGTCCCAGGTACATCGGACCTTTCGAAATTATATAACGAATTGGGGCTACAGCTTACCATTTAGCAATTCCGCCAAGTCTCTCCAAAGTTCATGATGTGTTCCATGTATCACTGTTGAGAAAATACATGCCCGACCCAATGCATGTACTTACCTATAAGGAATTAGAACTGGAACCTGATCTGTCTTATTACGAAGAGCCTTTCAAGGTTCTTGATACAAGAGAACAAGTGTTGAGAAAACAGATGACTCGTCTGGTAAAAGTTATATGGAGAAACCATAAGATGGAAGAGGCAACGTGGGAACCTGAGGAACTTATGATGAAGAACCACCCAAATCTTTTTATGCAGTAATATGTTAGAAATTTCGAGGACAAAATTATTTTAAGGAGGGGAGAATGTAACACCCCAAGCTTCCATGGTACTTTTCCCTTTGAATAATATAGTAGCTTGTGTTGTATGCAACTTTGAGTTAAAACACACCACTACCAATGAAACTAGATGCTATGAATAGTAATACACACTTTTTGAAATTTTATAAATTTTATCTTTCAAAATGGACTTAATTTAGGGATTCGGAATATCGAAATTAGCTTCGGGTGATTTTTTGGTATTTTTTTGAAAACTTTTAATTTTTGATGAATAGTGAAAACACTGAGTTATTGTTTAAAACTGACTTTTTATTTAAATAATTATTTATTTTATTTAAATTTTTTTAGGTAAAAATAGATAAATAATACCTATATAGGTTCAATGTAATTCATTGCATCCAGTTTATAATAATTTTAGATATATAAAAATTTTATTGAACTTTTTACCCTCTTTTACCCACCTCCTAGGAGCATTTGAAAATTTACATAAAACTTAATTTTACCACTTTTGTGAGTTGAATGTTGAAATTCCGAGAGACACGGTTGATATCAATAAGTAAAATGTGGTTCAATGAGATGAAAATAATTTTTGGTGAATAGTTACTTTTGACTTTTATTTACCACATTTAAAAGTAAATAGGGTAATTAAAGGTACAAATTATATTATTATTACCCTAACACATGTACTAATTCTATTGGATAAGTTTAATTCGACCAAAAACAACCTTAGGAATAAAATATGATCCTTTTGGTCCACTTTTATTAGATTAGGACATTTATTATTATTTAATTCAAAGAAGAGTTAAAAGTGTTAAATTCAAAGTTTAATAACTAAACTATTTTTAATATAGGGATACACATAAGATAAATTCAACTATAAATATTCATTAGAATTCTAAAAATATTTCCTACATAATGGTATTTTATTTATATTTTTTATACATTATATAATTTAATTTATTTATGATACAATGATGATGTAGTAATTACCTTATTAATGAAATATTAAAATAATTGATATTATAAATATCCCAATAAATGTAATTTAAGACTTTTTATGAATTAAACTAATTTTATAGGTTAATATGACATGTTAGGTTTGATTAAATTATTTTTTTTAAGTAATAATGCTATTATGAATTAAAAAAAAACAAAATAGAAAATAGTGTCAAAATTGATATAAAAGAGTTTTAAAAAAAATATTATATTATTAATTGATATTATTTTCCTAAAAATATAAGGTTCAACAAAAGGTATTAAATAATATTATATATGTCATTAATGAACCACTTTAGGTTCTCTTTAAAGTTTATAGTAAGTTTATTAACCATATAATATAAAAATACAAAGAGACATGGTAAATGTCAAACTAATTAACTAAGAGTTAAATAAAAAAGATAAGGTTAATATAGTGACCCAAACCTGCCTAAAACCTATTGGTTGAGTTTTTTTAGAACCATACCCACCTTATCCTCTAAATAAATCATTTTAGATCCATTATAAATCGAAAATGATTTTATTATAAAATAATATTTCAATCTTTTCATAAGGTGCCCCTCACCCCTCTTATAAAAGGTCACTTCCCCTTCTCTCAAATTCACACCTTCAAAGCCATTTGGATCAACCAAACCCTACACAAATATCCTCTCAACTTTCCTACCTTAATCCTATAGACATTCCTTTAGTAAGAAATCCAAACTAAGGATCTCTTTTGATCAAATCAAAAGGAAGAACCTGAAGAAGTGGTAAATATTTCATCACCTCTTTGAAGTTCCTTTCTTATTCCACCTCCTCTTTCTTTATTATTTCCATTCTAAAATAATAACTCCAGTATCTTCTATATAATGTTATGTTATTATAAATATGGTACAAACATATTCATTATTCTATCCATTATTTGAATGACATTTCACTATACGTGCGTATGTATGGCTTACCGTCTCCACATCGTGGCGTAGTTGTTATTCAATACATTATTATTTGGATGGGTATAATAATGATGTATAATTGATGTAAATAATAAATATAAAATGATAATTATTCTTTATATATGATATACTATAAAATTATATATTATTTTAATATCAAAAGAATGATATTGTCACTCGTGCGTACGTACAGATTACCGTCTCCATGAATGCGATGCGATTCATTCCCCATCATATCCATTCAAGACAAATTTTTATTTGATGATTAAAAATTATGTTTAAAGACATAATATCATTATAAATATAAATAAGATACATCATATCCACAACAAAAATTACTTACGTAACAAAGCATATAAAGGAAAACAAACCAGTTAACACCCGAAACGATGATACTACTGAAATATCATTAATAAAGAAATATTAGAAGATCATATATGATATAATATTAATTTATATGGTTATTTTATAATTTAATAACAATAATTTAACCATTATACAAGAGGTTAACCTACCCTCTACCAAGGAAAAGAACAAGTTAACGGTTAATTTCACAATCACTTTATTATCTGAGATTATTTTTACATAAGTATCTACTGGAACCTCTTTATCATCCACATCCATGTTTCTTAAAAATATATTCCAATTTTTTTTTACTATTTACTAGACTATGGGTTAAATTCATTTATACCCTTGTTTTACTTTTTATAAAATGGTTTGAAAGGAATATTTCCCTCATTTTCTAAACAAGGTACCTTATGACCTTTTCGACAAAATTAAGGTAAGAATGTTTTTTTAACTTATACGCTGGGTGCAGCTATTTTCTACCGTTATAACATTGTCGAAGCTTCCCTTAAAAGATTATAAGAATATTTTAAAAATAAATGTTTTCTTTTACAATTATATGACTTTTAAATTATTTCAAAATATAAAGATATATTTCTTTAAAAAATGTTTTGATTTCATCTATGTCAACATCATTTGAGGGATTTTAAGATTGATTAAAGTTGATTTATTATGATACAAAACTTCCATATTGTGTTGAAGGTTTTGTGATATGTTTGACTGTGGATGTGTTATTTTCACACCATTAATGGTTTATGGATAAAGTATTGACATTTCGTATCCTAGTTTTAATACGAATATTTATGTTATGTTTGAATCTTTTCATATGAGGAATGCATTGGACTTAGTAAGTGATGGGGGGAGCCCGCTCTAGATCCTAAATGCATCGGTAGGTCTCATGAGACAAATTAGTGTCTTGGAACAAGGCCTTGACAAAATCTTATTTGTAGTCTTGGCACAAGTCCTTGAATATGTGGTTACGAAGTCTGGAATTATGCATTCCATCATTCTGAAAGTGGATATTGGTATTGCATGTGATTATTCGACTAGTAGAATATACATGTGAATAAGTAAATGAAATTATTTGATTTTGTCTTTTCCATATTATGCTGAAGTTCAAGTTTAAAGGGCTTTTTTTAGTCTTATACATTTCCTTAAATGTTTATTCTTATTTATGAAAGTTTCCGCTATATTGTTATCCTTACTGAGATTCTGAGCTCATCCCTTTCTATGTTTTATTTTTCCCAGGATGTGAAGAAATATTTTATGACTGACCTTCAGGGATAGTCTAGGGGTATATGAGTATGATCTATGGAAATAATGTTGTTGTAGTTTTTCATTTTATAATGTAATGTAAAACTTATGAATGTATCTGGTATTTCTAAGGCTACTAAACTGATCGGTCTTTCGAGACATGATTTCCTTGTATCATGCCAATTTTATGTAATAATGCACTGAATCTGGGTAACTAGGGTCAGGGTGTTATGAGGATATCCTATTTAAAATGAGCCTTGGTAGTCTGGAAAATATAATTTTTTCATGTATCACTCCTTATTATTTATTATATCATTGTTATATAGTGCACACTGCTTTTTATTATATACAATATTTGGTCATGTTAAAGAAACCATTAGTGTTTGCATAATGAGTGTTATCTCACACCTTGTTTGGGTCACTATTGGGTATCTGTATGGACTTCATGTATATTGGAAGGGATAGAGGAAAGTGCTTGCTTTACGATGCCTGACTTATTATGATTAGAAGCATGAAAGCACATGACCTATTGATGCTCTTGATGCTATCTAGAGATAGTTCCTTTTGATATTTTTGTATTCTTGGTACTTTTATTTTACTTGATGCCTATTTCCTTTTATTTCATGCTATTTTTTATAAAAAATGACTTGCATCATCTTTATAGTGGCCCAAGCCTTTTATATATATCATTACATGATTTTAAGCATAATTACAGATCAGAGTACAGGCTAAGGATCGTTAAATCTAGTGTCTTGGAAGACTAGGTACATAAAACATAAAACATGGGGATAAAAAAAAATTTCTTTATTTAATCTCCATAAAGATCTCCTAACTTCCTTTGAGCCCTTACATCTGCATAGGGTACCCTGGGGAACACATGAACAAAGGGATGAGTTGAAAAGCCCAATAAGGGAATGAACATAAGGATATGTCTTAAGAACATGAGTTAGGAGGCATGACATAATGATATCCAAAACATGGAACATATAAAATCATATCATATAAGCATGGGATCATATAAACATGGAATCATATAAATGTGGAATAATCATAAAACATGTCTTTAGTACGGGTCAAGGCTAACCGCCAATCCCGTTTCACATTTTAGTATGGGTCAAGGCTAACTGCCAATCCCGTTTCACATCGCGTCTAATGAGACTTAACTTTAACCAATGAATTGTAGTGATATATGGGTGAAACCATCTCAAAATTTTCATGAATATTCTTTCCACATAAATAATCATACATAGTCAACTATACATAAACATAAGGATACCCATGGAAGGAATTAAGTACCACAATCATGACATAAAGCATAACCAATGAGCATATCATGAAAGTGACCATGAAAGAAAGGTATTAGAACATAAATGGACATTCATAAGGTAAAATTGGCACATAAAATGGTAAGTGGTTTCAAATATAAGTGACAACATATAAGAAATGTATTTTAGAAACATTAGCATTAAAACATTTTTGTGCGGTTTTAAGGAAAATACTATAGAGATTTTAGAATAGAAAAGAGGAAAATCTTTTATATAAAACAAGAATTGAACCAAAAAGGTTTTAATAATAAAAATAATGATTTTATAAATGCAATAGTGGATTAAAACATAGTATAGAGTGCACTTGAAATTGGGTAAGAATTTGGGAAGTTCCTTTAAAATAGGGTTTCTTATCACAAATTTCTAAGGAGGGAATCTTTTAAAAACATTTATATCCAAAAAAGAGAGTGATAAAAGGGTCTTAATAAATGAATTTTTAAAACTAAAAATCATTTATAATATGTTCATAAATAGATAAAATAACTCCATTTTGATATAAAGAAAGATAAGGCAACCCGAATGAACAAACAGGGTTCGGGTAGAATTCGTTATGGTTTATTGGCACGGTGTCAGGTGTACCTAAGAGGGAATGATGAGAGAGAAAAGGGGGTTCTCATCACTTATAAATCATGAGGGAAGTATGGTATAGGTGATTAATAATACCAATTCATTATATATTACACATAAAAAGGCATAGCATAGAGGACAATCTTGATTTAAGAGTGAAAGAGAGAGGATGCCTTACCTTAAATCTGTTGGTGTTCTCCACTTGTTATTAAATATCTGAATAAAAAATTAGGTTTATTAATTAATAATTCCAGAACCTATTCTATATGTAATTGGTTTAGTATAATAATTTTAAGTTCATTTATAACCATTTTTATTGGTTATGAGGTTCAATTTCATTGTCCGGGCTCGTTTGTTTACTTGGTTTTAATGACTAGTTTGCTTATATTCATGTTTGGATAAACATGTAAGATGAAAGTGATTGTCCAAAATTAAAGTTATATGATATTAGTGAAAATAAAGGAGATTACATGGTTTTGAATTTAATTTGGTTACTTATAGTGAAGTCTAATTATTATATAAAACCATAGTGACAACCATTTTTGTTAATCGGTGTGTTTTATTACAAAGAACATGTTTTTCTTTATAACTCAATACCATTTTTACAAAAGGATTACAGAACCAAAAATCACATATATTACATATATAATAATATGGTTCAACCATAACACAAATGTTTTCATGACCATAATTAAAGATGATAATAGAAATTGATAAACTGTTGTCCTTGAATGTGCTAAATTAGCACATCTCAAACGGGGCTTTCATTTCTTTCAAATAAAAGGTGGGGAAAGGAGAGAAGATAATGAAATATACCATTAGCATAAAAAAATTCTAGTACATGTATGTTACTGTAGTTATCATACTATTTGGGTGAAGGGATGTGAGGAAATAAATAAAAAGAAAATAACTTAAAAGAAATGAAGGAATTGGAAAGAGAAATTTACCTCTTGAGACTTCCTCCTTTGAGAACCTCTTAAGGGGAGAGGTTTTGATATTTTGAAGAGGATAGGGGATTTTGGAAGTGGGGAAGGATCTTGGGGATATATTTGGGTAGAATATTGGCATGACACAAGGCTTGAGAGTAGTGAAGAGAAGAGGGAGTGAGGGGGGTTTTTTATAATGGAGGAGAGGAGGGTTTTCATAATATTATAATCATTAGTTGATTATTTTCCCTCAAGACTAGAAATAGTGATGATTCCATGACCAGAAATAGTAATAAATGAATGTTACTTCGAATCAATTGGGGTTACATTAGCTGATCATCATCAATGACTCAATAAATCCATTATTTAGCATTTATCGTTAATTATCTCATTTTACTATTCATAAAAAGTTCAAGTATTTCAGAAAAATCTCAAAAATTCACCCTAACCATTTTTCAGCATGAAGAATCCAAAAATGAAATCCATTTTTCAAAAATAATTTTCTAAATATGATTATTTTAATATTTAATTAAAATCATAATTTATTATCAAAAACCAGTTTTAAAACATTCATTTACATATTCTAAAATATAGGTATATCATACTTTCAACTTGAATATTATTTATATATTATCATAGGTAAGGTTACTATTCATTAGGATATATCACTATTCATAAGGGTATGTTACTATTCATAAGGGTAGGTTACTATTCACCAAAAATTAAGTTTTCCTTATCGGACTTCAAATAACTTACTGATTGCAACAGTGTATGCCAGATTTTCAAAATTCCAAACATAGAAGTGAAAAACTTATGTTTAAAGGCCCCTTATCACTTAGTAGTTAATTATGTTGTGTTTTCATGTGATTTTATGACATATTTATAAGAAGGTAATTTCCATTGAAAAACATTGGGCTGTTACATTCTTCCCCCCTTAAGAAATTTCGCACTCAAAATTTCATTTTATATTCTAGGAAAAAAACAAGTGGGGGTACTTTTCCTTCATCACTTCCTCCAGTTCCCATGTTTCCTCTTCGTACTTATGGTTTTTCCATAGTACCTTGACCATATGAGTAGTCTTGTTGCATAGAACTTTGTCTCTATGATCTGAGATCTTCACTGGTTACTCCTCATAAGAAAGATCATCCTCTAACTGTACCACCTCTGAAGAGAGTACATGTGAAGGGTCTAGTATATACTTCCTTAAGAAGATGGATACATGAAAGATATCATGTACTTTAGACATGGTAGGTGGAAGTTCCATTTGATAGGCCACAACTCTGACTCAATCAAGGATCTCGAAGGGGCCGATGTACCTGAGACTTAACTTCCCTTTCGTTCCAAACCTCATGACCTTATTCCATGAAGATATGTGTAAAAATACCATGTCTCCAACTTTAAACTCAAGGTATCATCGATGATTGTCTGCATAACTTTTCTGTTGACTTTGCACTGCCATGATATTATACTGAATGGTTTTCACCTTCTCCACCATTTCTTTGACCATTTCACGTCCTAGCAGCTTATCCTCACTGACTTCATCCCAACATGCCAGTGTTTTGCATCTTTTCCCATAAAGGTCTTTATATGGTGCCATTCAGATTCTCGAGTGGAAACTATTATTGTAGGAGAATTCAACCAGTGGGAGATATTGGTCCCATCCTCCTTTGAATTCTATAGAACACACTCTCAACATGTATTCTAGTGTCTGAATAGTTCACTCAGATTAGCCATCAGTTTGAGGATGATAAGCTGTACTGAAGTTTAGTTCAGTGCTTAGAGCATGTTGGAGACTTTTCCAGAACTTTGAGGTGAATCTTGAATCACGATCGGATACAATAGATAGTGGTACTCCATGCAGACTTACCACTTCTTTGATGTAAATCTGTGCAATTTTATCCAATGAGAAGTCCTCTCGACTCGAGACAAAGTGAGATGTCTTTGTAAGATGATCCACAATAACCCATATAGAATTGTTTCCTTCAGATGTCCTTGGAAGTCCAATGATAAAGTCCATGGTAATGTTCTCCCACTTCCATGCTGATATGGGTAGTGGTTACATCATCCCCTTAGACTTTTTTCTCTCATCCTTCACTTGCTGACATACCAGGCACTTTGATGTATATTCAACAATCTTCCTTTTCATATTGTCCCACCAAAAGTTTTCTCAAATATATTGATACATCTTTGTGTTCCTTGGGTGGATAGATAAGGTAGAGTTATGTGAATAATTAAATATATCCTTCTTTATCTCTGGATCGGATGGTACAGATAATCGTGTCCCAAATCTTACAAATCATTCCTCATCAATTTTGAAATCAGTGGATTTCCCATTTCTGATAGATTCCAACCTTTTCTGAATTTCCGCATCTTTTCTTTGAGCATCCTTTGTTTTCTAAAAGTGGTATGGTTAAGAAAAAATTTGAGAAAGGATTGATGATATTCCTCACTTAATGATTCCCATGTCCATCCTTTGAAAATCTAATAAGATCAGATCCTTTTCAATTCTCATCATTTATAAACATGTATGATCCTTTATACTTAGAGCATCTGCCACCTTGTTTGCCTTACCAGGATGGTAGTGGATTGAGCAGTCATAATCCTTGATGAGATCTATCCATCTTTACTGGAACATATTATTCTCTTTCTATGTGAATATATATTTGAGACTCTTGTGGTCAGTATATATCTCACACTTCTCCCCATAGAGATAATGTCTCTAGATTTTCAATGAAAAGATCATAACCGCCAACTCTAGATCATACATGAGATAGTTTTTCTCATGGATTTTCAGTTGCCTTGAGTCATAGGCTATCACTTTATTATTTTTCATTAGCACACAACCTAATCCCTTCTTAGAAGCATCACTATACACCACAAAGAGTTCTCCACTTGTAGGGAGTGTGAGTACTGGCATAGTGATATGCCTCCTTTTCAACTCCTTTAAACAATCTTCACATTCCTATGTCTAGAAAAACTTTGCTCCCTTCCATGTAAGCTTGGTCATTGGGTTTGACAATCATTAAAATTTCTTCACAAATCGTCAATAATAACCAGCTAGAACCAAAAATCTGTGGGTCTCTATTACAGAAGTTGGCCTGGGACACTCTTCAATTGCCTTCATCTTAGAAGGGTCCATAGATATCCCTTTGCTGGTGATAACATGCCCCAAGAATGATACTTCCTACATACATAACTCACATTTACTGTACTTTTCATACAAATTCTCCCTTCACAATTTCTTTAACACAGTAATAAAATACTCTCCATGTTCCTCCTTGCTCTTGGAGTATATCAGAATATCATCAATAAAGACTACCACAAATTTGTCAAGATAATATCTAAAGACTCTATTCATTAAATCCATGAAAATTGCCGAAGAATTAGTGAGTTTGAAGGGAATCACTATGAAATCATAGTGTTCATACCTCATTTGAAAGGTAGTCTTGGGAATATCTACCTTCCTCACCTTTAATTGGTGATATACTGACTGAAGGTCCACCTTAGAGAAATAACTGGCCCCACAAAGCTGACTGAACAAGTCATCTATCTGCGATAGGGGATACTTGTTCTTTATTGTCATTTTATTGAGCTCTAGATAATCAATACAGAGGCGCATTGATCTATCCTTATTCTTGACAAAGAGGAATGGATCACCCCACGATGAAGCACTCGGGCATAAAAAACCCTTTTTTATATTCTCCCATAACTGATTCTTCAGCTCTTCTAGCTCTACGGTGGCCATTCTGTAGGGTGTCATTGAGATAAGTAGAGATCCAGGGATAAGTTCAATTGATAACTCAACCTCTCAGTTAGGAGGAAGACCAGGAAACTCTTCAAGCAATACATCAGTGTAATCCCTCATGATGATCATGTCTTCAAGCATGATTCTCTCCTTTGTCTCAATCATTTGAGCTAGATATGCCTGCTCACAAGGCAGAAATATCCACACTTGAGATAACAAATCTAAAGGAGATTAATCTTCCTCATTACACTTGTAAAGAATCAAAGGATGCTTTGGGATGTGAAGAGTGATCTTCCTTTCCTGACAATTGATGTTGGCTTTGTATAAAGATAGCCAATCCATGCCAAAGATATCATCGAACTCCACTAAAGGAAGTATGATGATATTTTTTGGGAGGTTCAGTCCACAAACATTAACTGGGGAGGAGTTATAAACCATGGACGCAATAATTTAACCATTTACTATTCTCGTAGATAATTTTTCCTCCAAATTTTGAGGTGGTCTTTTAATAGTTATACTAAACTTTGAAGATATAAAAGAATGTATAGAACCAGAATCAAATAATACATTCGCTATTCTTGAATGAATAAATAACATACCTGTCCCCACATTGTTGTCTGGATCCACCTCAGCAGTAGTGATAACATAAGCCCTTCCTTGTTTCCTTGGAGGTTGTTGTAGATTTCCTCTGACAACCCTCGACTTAGGGAAATTGCTTGCATAATGACCATGCTTCTTGCAGTTTTAAAACTACACTACAGGCTGAGTATTGCTCTGAACCTTCCTTTCTTATTCAAAATTAGAAGGATTCTTCATATCCCTTCGGTAGTTCTTGTCTATATGACTAAACTTTCCACATTTAAAGCAATTCTGGGTTCCCTTCAGACAGTTACTAGGATTCTTATTCCCACAACTTTTACTAGGGGAAAATTCAGGCTTCTTTCCATCATGGGATTTGTTTGATGAACCACCCATGTTTTTCTCCATTTTTCTTCTTATCACCAGGCCCACGAGACCATTGAGAGTCTCAAATATCCATTTCAACCATTATGGAATAATGGACAATATCCTCATAACTGTAGAATTATATAATTTCCAACTCTTTTCATAGAATCGACTTTAGTCCACTAAAGAAGAGATCCACCTTACTTTCGGTGTTCATGACAAAGCCAGAGGCATACCTTTAAAGCCTTGTAAGGTTTTCTTTATAATCCCTAATGGACTCATCTTCCTTCTACATGAGTATGAGGAACTCTCTTTCCATCTTGAGATGGAGGGTTTAAGGAAAATATTTGTTGAAAAACATCCTCTTGAATTCCTCCCAATCCATGGAATCAATTTCCTCTTGGGACTTTGTATTCTTGATCAGTGTCCACCACTGATCAGTGTCCACCACTGATCAGTTTCCCCATCAAAACGATAAACCACCAGTACAACCTTCTCTTCTTCCGAGCACTGGAGGACAAAGAATATCTTTTCAATGGAGTTAATCTATTGTTTTGTGAGGAGGGGATCAGAAGATCTGCTAAACATGAGAGGCCTTTTACACATGAAGGATTCTATGGAAACTTTATATTTCATTGGAGGAGGAGGGTGTTCCACATGATTCAAGTTATTATTCATAACTCGAGCCAACTGAGCAAGTACTGTCATGAAATTTTGAGCACCTGCTCCCGTCATATCAGGAATATTATTAGGGAAATCTTCAAATTTCATATCACATTGGTTATTGGAACTTGTTATTCTGTTTCCCACTATTAACTAAGAAAAATAATATATAATTAGAGGTCTTGAATACTTAGCTATTGAGCATAAAAAGGAAACTTTGAACATAAAAGGATAAACTTATAAAGAAGAAGTATATCCTAAATTACGATTCCTTAGGTTTATATCTAGGTTATTCTTGATCTATTTATCAACTTATATTCTTATGGGTTTTTCCCTTAATAATGGTTTGTACTATGCTCACAAATCTACCTAATCATATCCCCCAGGAGTGTCATAACAAAGAGTGCAGCAAAACCCATTGTTGTGCACTAGTTCCCGTTTGAGTCTAGAAAAAAGTGGTGTTTTTGGGTTTTACCCCTAGATACATCTGTTCCAGATATGCCTCTAATTTCTTTTATCTAGATAGGGATGTATTTTCTTGATAAACCACTTACTCAATACTCACCAAAATTTAGGAATGTTTTCTTATACTTAGTGTCATCCTTAAGGTTATTACTAAGGTGCTCTATTCCTAATCTCCAAAAATTACTAGACCATGCCTCTGATACCAACTATAGTGATCCAAGCCTTTTAAATATACCATTACATTATTTTATGCATAATTATACATTAGAGTACAAGCCAAGTATTTTTAAATCTAGTGTCTTTTAAGACTAGGTACATAAAACATAAAACATGGGGCTAAAAAAAGTTTCTTTATTTAATCTTCATAAAGAGCTCCTAACTTCCTTTGAGCCCTTACATCTACATAGGAAACCTTGGGGAAAACATGAACAAAGGTATGAGTTGAAAATCCCAATAAGGGAATGAACATAAGGATACGTCTTAATCACATGAGTTAGGAGGCATGCCATAATGATATCCAAAGCCTGTAACATATGAAATCATATCATATAAGCATGGGATCAAATAAACATGGAATCATATAAATGTGGAAGAATTATAAATCATGTATTTATTATGGTTCGAGGATAACTTCCAATCCCATTTCCCATTTTAGTATGGTTCAAGGCTAACTGACAATACCATTTCCCATTTTAGTACGAGTCAAGGCTAACCGAAAATCCCATTTCACATCACGTCTTATGAGACTTAACTTTACCCAATGAATTGGAGCGCTATCTGGGCGCATCCATCTCAACATTTTCATGAATATTCTTTCCACATAAATAATCATACATAATCAACCATACATAAACATAAGGATACCCATAGAAAGAATTGGGTACCACAATCCTGACATAAAGCATAACTAATGAGCGTATCATGAAAGTGTCCATGAAATAAAGGGATTAGAACATACATGGATGTTAATAATATAAAATAGGAACATAACATGGTAATTTGTGTCAAACAAAAGTGACATCATATAAGAAATGTATTTGAGAAACATTAGCATTAAAACATTTTTGTGCAGTTTTAAGGAAAATACTATAGAGATTTTAAAATAGAAAACAGGAAAATCTTTTATATAAAACCAGAATTGAACCAAGAAGTTTTTCATAATAAAAATACAGATTTTATAAAGACAATGGGGGATTAAAATATAGGATATAGTCCACTTGAAATTGGGTAAAAATTTTGGAAGTTCCCTTAAAACAGGTTTTTTTATCTGAAAGTTCTATGGAGGGAATCTTCTAAAAACATGTATATCCCCAAAAGAGAGTGATGAAAGGGTATTCATAAATGAATTTTTAAAAACTAAATAGAATTTATAATATTTTCATAAATAGATAAAATAACTCCATTTTGATATATAGAAAGATAAGGTAACCTGAATGAACAAAAAGGGTTTGGGTAAAATTTGTTATGGTTTATTGGCATGGTGTCAGGTGTTCCTAAGAGGGATTTATGAGAGAGAAAATGGAGTTTTAATCACTTATAAATCATGGGGGAAGTATGGTGGAGGTGATTAATCATACCACATCATTAGGGATTACACATAAAAAATCATATCATTGAGGGCAATCTTGATTTAAGAGTGAAATGGAGAGGATCCCTTACCTTAAATTCATGGGTGTTCTCCACTTGTTATTAAAGACCTGAATAAACAATTTAGGTTTATTAATTAATAATTCAATAACATATTATATATTTAATTAGTTTAGTATAATCATTTTAAGTTCATTTAAAACTGTTTTGATTGGTTACGAGGTTCAATTTCATTGTTCGGGATCATTTGTTTACTTGGTTTTAATGACCGGTTCGCTTATATTCATGTTTGGATAAACTTGTAAGATGAAAGGGATTGCACAGAATTGAAGTTATATGATATTAGTGAACATAAAGAAGATTACATGGTTTTAAATTTAATTTGGTTACTTAGAGTGAAGTCGAATTATTATATAAAACCATAGTGACAACTGTTTTTCTTAATCTGTGGGTTTGAATACAAAGAACATGTTTTTATTTATAACTTAATACCATTTGTAAAAAAGGATTACAGAAAAATAGGATATATTAAATATATAATATTATGGTTAAACCATAACACAAATGGTTTCATGACCATAATTAAAGATGATAATAGAAATTGAGAAACTGTTGTCCTTGAATGTGCTAAATTAGCACATCTCAAACAGTTCTTTCATTTATTTAAAATAAAAGGCAAGGAAAGAAGATAAGATAATGAAATATCCCATTAGAATAAAAAAATTACAGTACATGTATGTTATTAGAGTTATCGTACTATTTGGGTGAATGGAGGTGAGGAAATAAATAAAAAAGAAAAGAACTTAAAAGAAATGAAAGAATTGGAAAGAGGAATTTACATCTTGAGACTTCCTCCTTTGATAACCTCTTAAGGGGAGAGGTTTTGGTATTTTGAAGAGGCTAAGGGATTTTGGACATGGGGAAGGATCTTGGGGAGATATTTGGGTAGAATATTGGAAATTCACAAATCTTGAGAGTAGTGAAGAGAAGAGGGAGTGAGAGGGGTTTTATAGTGGAGGAGAGGAGGGTTTTCATAATATTATAATAATTAGCTTATTATTTTCACTCAAGACCAGAAATAGTGATTATTACATGACCAAAAATTGTAATAAATGAATGTGTCTTTGAACCAATTTGTCTTACATCAGCAGATCATCATCAATGACTCAATAAATCCATTATTTAGTATTTATAATAAATTATCGTATTTTACTATTAATAAAAATTCAAGTATTTCAGAAAAATCTCAAAAATTCACCCTAACCATTTTTCTATGTGTATAATCCAAAAATTGAAATCCATTTTTCAAAAATAATTTTATAAATATGATTATTTTAATATTTAATTAAAATTATAATTTATTATCAAAAACCTGTTTTAAAACATTCATTTACTTATTCTAAAATATAGGTATATCATAATTTCAACTTGAATATCATTTATATATTATCATAGGGAAGTTTAATATTCATTAGGGTATATCACTATTCATAAGGGTATGTTAATATTCTTAAGGGTAGGTTACTATTTACCAAAAATCATGTTTTTCTTATCGGACTCTAAATAACTTACTGATTGCAACCATGTATGTCAAATTTTCGAAATTCCCAACACAGAAGTGACAAACTTATGTTTAAAGGTCACTTAGAACTTAGTAGTTTATTATGTTGGGTTTTCATGTGATTTTATGACATATTTGTAATAAGGGAATTTCCATTGAAAAACATTGGGTCGTTACAATTTTTTACACGATACTATCTTAGCTTTGGTTATTACTCATGCTATATGGATGTTTATTTATAGTTGTTACTAGTTTATCTTTGCTTCTATTATTTATTGTTGTGATCTTAACACAGTTATACACTTTGATTATGATGATATAGTCTCCACATTATACCACCTTATATCCTCACTACTAGTATACAACCTTTGTTATATGGGGTGGCACGCTTGAGGCCATGTGACCCACTGGCTCAGAGAACCATTTAGTGCCTCCTGGGTCGGGATGTTAAAAAGTGATATCAAATTTAGTTTTTCTTTTTGTCTTTTTCTTACATGCTATTTGGGATGGTATAAATGAGAAATAATAATGTGTTATAATTTGGTAATAATCTGTTTCTAGGAGTAGCTAACCCAATTACAAGAAAAATCCAAATTTCTAGGGATGGGATATGTTGTTCTGGTTTTTTTCTTATTATAGTTGATTTGATTCCACCATTAGATAATTTACATGATTTGTGATATTATTATTACTATGATTGAGGAATTTCATTTTATCCTTTTCCCAATATGGAAATGAAGCATTGATCATTCATTATTTTATGTACCTTAAAGGTTTCACATACCATTCATATTACATGTCATCTAAGATTCATATCATGAATGCATGATGTTTATTATCTGTGCCTTGAGTGATATAATTTTTATTTGATTAACATTTTGTGTAGGGTATTGAGATAAATAGTTGGTACTTAAAGTAACTATTGTAAGATAAATATAATTTTCCCACATAGGAAATAACAGACACCTTAAGTAGTCAATTATGGAACGTTGTGTCATGGACCATTGGTCACATGGGATGGAACATGTTATGGTCGGGATTAAATAGACGCCACACTTAAATTTATAAAGTTTATGTGCCCTTATATATTAGAAGTGGCGATCTTTATATTTCAACCATTTAAAATAATTGTTAAATAAATAAGAATTAACTTAAAATAAATTGAATTTTAAAATGGAAAGTTTGATGTTAAATGAATTTTCCAATAAAATTTGATAGTTCATATAATGAGACCCATTATATGAAATAGAGAGCTTGACCCAGACCCTACCTTATTAGTTGTGATTTCCCAAACCTGGATACCACTCAGAGGTGCCCTGAGCCCATTTGGCCTCATGGCCTTAAGCGCATCTCCCTGAACTCCAGAGGCTTCCAACTAGAAGAGAGGGCCTAGGGTGTGTCCATGGGGATATTATGCCCTCATTACCAGAATTTAACATAGAGGATATAGATAATATAACAGAGGTTAAATAGAAGAAGAAATATAAGTAAAAAAATGACATAGCCGAAGCATAAAAGAATAATAAATAATTGAGCAACTGACAATCATATATAAAATATGACGATACATGTCATATCTCTATAAAAATGGAAAACATGGATACAAGGAAGCAGGAATAACATGCTATACAAAAGTAGAAAAAAGTAATCGAAAAAAGTATCCAAGCATCCCGATCTCCAGCTGGTCATTTGCTACCAACTCCATCCTAAGGAATCAAGAAATCAAGTGTCTGAACTGGAACACTTACCTTTATCAATAAATGCATATATATAATCATCTAGGGTGATAATGGAAGCCCAGATGGGGTGTGAGATAAATCTCAGTAGGCCACCACACCAATATCTACAACATCCAGTCTATGTAATATAAACTGAAACAACGTGCAAGCATGCATATATAAAAGTAAAGCAGTACAATAACACAAAAACGCAAGTACCTGTTTTAGACTCAACTGGTGTCTGAACATGTAATTGGTTCATTAATTAACTATTTTCTACTTTATATAATAATTCACATGAGGTATAACCAACACTGACATCATGATGTGATAATAATAATAAAGGACCCAAGTTGTAACAAGGCATCCATAATGATATCAATAATGAATAGGTTCCAAGGTAATAACAAAGGAAACCTTAAACTTAGGGGTCGAGACAACCTAGGTATAAAATATAGACTGGATAAAGGGTAAGAGTGTAATCCAAGGGGGTATCACCCAAGGCATACCGCAATAGTGATTCCAATTGAGTCCAAGGAAATCATCCAAGGTAAAATGGGATAACCAGTGACTAAGATCAAGTGTGTATCCAAGGCACCTCATGTCTGTAAAAGTAATGATGGATCTAAGGAGTGTATCCAAGGCATCCTGTAATAATAATATAGGGATCCTATGGTGTCATACCTAGCATCCACTGATAGAAAAATATTTGGTTCCAAGGTGGGTCTTACCATTGGCAACCAACATATCTGAATAAGAATGGAATCCATGAGTGCTCAAGGAATTACCTCAGAAATCCAAGGCAAGCTTGAGTCTAACCACTCCTATTATAATGAATAGGTCCATATACATTAGACCTTCCCTATATAATTCATTTAATAAATCATTCCATGTATTAATCATTCTATTTAATAAGTTTTTTGGTTAAATCCATTTCATTCCATTAGTGTGACCAGACTAACTAGGCATGCTGCCATTTATTATCCTATTTAAGTCATAATCATTTTATAAGGTTCACTCCACTACCTTCTATTATACATGGAAATGGGTTCTATAGATGTTCAACTGAACCATTTGATTACATCAATTATGCTAAGTCATACACATAGTATACTTTCCAATTAAACCATTTAAACATTCATTAATTTAGTATATCACTTACCTTAAAAGGTTAAAGTGGTAAGAAAACATGGTACTATCCATTTATCAATTAAAAATTCATTTAATTCATGGGGCTTACCAATAGCAGGGTCAAGCCACACACCTGAACTGTGGAGCAAAAGTCATAACAAACCACTAAGAAGGAAATACCCCTACTTGGGTGGTCAATGTTGAGGTTACAAACTCCAACGGTGGATAACATATTTATAAAGAGTCTTAGAATACAATTCTAATGACTATAAGCAAGGAACATCAATTAAACAGGGGATGCCCGATGAAATCGGCATGCACACAAGATATTTTATAAAATAATGAAACTTGGGGTATGAGTTATAGACAACCTACCTCATACTCATATGACTCTCCTCATCTATTATCAACCTCTAGTTTGGATTGTATTGGAAGAGATTTGAAGAACAGATCAACACCCATAAAATAGGGCCTATGAGCCTACATCTAAATAACATCATTGATAGAAAGAATAATGATAAACAAATAAAAATATAATTAAGATATTACCGGTGAAGATCTAATGAGATGAACAGTGCTTTGATCAGACTTTGGACAGAAGAACATGATAAATTTCTATCTAAGGGTTTCAAAGGGAGTAAAAGATAAAAATGGACGGGTGAGTTTCTGATGGAGAAGGAAAATGGAGGAAGGGAATGTTAAAACATAAAATTTAAAGAATTTTTTGTAAAATCACCCCAAAATTGGAATCACATAGTTTGAACACATGATTGGTCAAATCATGCGCCAACTATATACTATATACTATAGGGAGAGGAATTTCACATGGTTAGGTGACACATTTAGAGAAATCGTGCACCAACCCTGCCAAAAACCTATGCAGTTTCTTGAATGGGCATGCAGCCCCTAGTACATGGTTTGGGAGAATCATGCAGCCTACTCCAACCCACTTTCTAGATCCACATAGTTAGTAGTATCCATGTAACCTACCCTAAAATGTTTCTACTAACCACTCGACCAACCTATTTCTACCAAAAAATGGGTTTCAGGATCTAAACAAGCCCTGGACACCCCTAAGACACTGGTGAACTCATTCAGAATTTGTATTAGGTCCAAAATAAATAATTAGATAAAATTTAAAAGGATCCATACCTGAGTCAAAAACTAGGTTCCTACAGTCTTCCCCCTTTAAAGGAACTCATCCCATAGTTCACCTTCCAAGGGTATAGAAACACTTTCTGAGACACAACTTTGACCACTAGGCACATACCTTAGCCTCCTGCTCCCAAGTCTCATCATATACACAGTTATGCTACCATATCACCTGTACTAGAAGGATATACCATCCTTGGAGAGACTTTATGCTCTGGTTAATGATTCATATGGGATGATCCTCAAATGAAGCATCAAAATCTATCTTAACTTCCTCCAGATCAAAAGTATGAGATGCGTCATCTTGATAATAGAGGATATATGAAATGCGGAAGACATCATGCATGGAACGGTACCTATGAGGTAATAAAAATTGATAGGACACTGACCTGAATCTTTCCAGAATCTCAAATGGCCCTACATAATGAGGCAAAATGTTCCCTTGTCTTCATATCCATTTGTTCCCTATCTTTTATGGTACTCATAGGAAAACACAATCCCTAACCTCGAACTCTAGAGGTAATTGGCGGAAGTTGACATATGATTTCTATCTAGATTGATTAGTATACATATGCTTCCTGATCATCTGAACCTACTCTGAAGTCTTCTAAACGGTATGAGGACCTAGTAAGGCTGCCTCTCCCACATCTAGCCAGTATAGGGTTGAACGACACAACCTACCATACAAGGCCTAAAAAGGAGACATATAAATCTTTTTATGAAATATATTATAATATACAAACTTGATGAGAGGGATGTGATTCTACCAAGAACTATCAAGATCAAGGACACATGCATGTAGCATGTCCTCTAACACCGATATCGTCTGTTCCAACTGTCCATCGATCCAAGGGTGAAAATCCGTGCTCAGAAGCCCCTGTGTACCCATAGATTTCTAAAATCCCTAATAGAATCATGATGTAAAACAAGTATCCCTATTTGAAATGATAGTACGAGGGACCCCATGTAGTAGGATAATCACATAGACATACAATATTTACAACTCATCAACCGAGAAAGTCTCCTGGATAGGAAGGAAGTGGGCTACTTTTGTTAGTATTTCAATGAAAACCCATACAACATCACTACCTCTAGGTGACCTCACTAAACTAACTAATAAGTCCATGTAAAAATATTCCTATTTACATTCCTGGACTAGAAGTGGCTGTAACAAGACAACAGTTCTCTATTGATCTGCCTTCACCTATTAATAGGTGAAACACCTAGTGATAAAGATTGTTATCTGATGATTCATCCCAGGCCACCGATATTTGCATCGTATGTCTCGATACATCTTAGAGATTCCTGGATGAACTATCCACTAATAAGAATGTGAATCATGTATTAGTTTATCTCTCATATTTATAGGAACCCAAACACATCCATGTATACACAGGATGTCATCCCTATCCACAGACCAATCTAGAGGTAGGTCTTCTCCTGAAATACTCACATTAAGAACCAAGCCTTCATGATCGGAAAATTTAATGCTCTATAACTTGTCAAGGAGGGAATAAGTAATTATCAAGTCTGAGATATAATATTTATCATGAATTTCATGAAGCTATAGATTCATCTCAGAGAAGAGGGACATCGATTTCCATTCATCACTAGCTTCCCGTACAACCCATTCCAGAGTTTTATGACTCAGTACATCTACTACCCCATTAACTTTTCCAGGGATACAGGGAAAATCAAAATCAAAGTACTAAAGATATTCAACCCATATCCACTATCTGAGATTAAATTCATGCCGTGTAAAGATATATTTTCGGCTGTTGTGGTCTGTATACACCACAAAGTTCTCACCCATCATATAATGTCTCTAGAAACGTAAGACCTGGACAAATACTACTAGATCAAGATCATGCGTTGGGTAGTTTCTCTCATGATTCCTTAACTGCCGATATCTTTACACAACAAATCTATCATCCTAAAAAATCACTACTTTTAAGAAAATGTCTAATTCATCATAGAATTGTGTATAGCATCTTCCAGGATTTAATAGTATCAGAATTTGTGCCAATGCAATCCTTCCTTCCAACTCTTTAAAGGATTTATCACAAAATTATGACCATAGGAACTTAAAAACCTTC
Organism: Viscum album; assembly: GCA_963277665.1. Taxonomy (NCBI): domain Eukaryota; kingdom Viridiplantae; phylum Streptophyta; class Magnoliopsida; order Santalales; family Viscaceae; genus Viscum; species Viscum album. The sequence continues at coordinate 2,015,289,975 of OY728165.1, forward strand.
TTTATAAGACCATTAAGAGGTGAATCAAGGAATAAGAAGTACTGTATGAAATGACTATAATATCCATCTATCCCCAAGAAACTCTATATATCAAACAAATTATTGGGATTCTCCTAGGAAACTATAATAATCACCTTCTATGGGTTAATAGAGACTTCTGATTCTGAGATAAAATGACCCAAGAAGTGAAATTTGTTGATCCAGAAGTGGAACTTAGAAAGATTGGAATAAATCTGATTATCTCTTAGTGTAATTAGAATGATCTCAAGGTGCTTATCATGGTCACTATGAGTGTGATAATAAACCAAGATATCATCCATAAAGACTACGATAAAAGAACCCAAATAGGGTTGAAATACCCTATTCATCAGATCTATGAAAATGGTGGGTTAATTCATAAGACCGAATGGAATAATAATATACTCATACATACCATACTTTCTATGAAAATATCTAAAAGGTATGTCTAATGGCCTGGCTCACACATGATGATAGCCCGATCTTAGGTCAATCTTAGAAAACACCCTAGCTCCTCAGAGCTAGTCAAAGAGATCATCTATTTGAGGTAGTAGATACTAGTTCTTGATCGTAATATAGTCCAACCATCTATAATCCATGTACAAACAAAGGGTCCCATATGCCTTCTTAGAAAAAAGTATGGGCAAACCCCAAGTGGTATTACAGTATCATATAAAACCTTTGGCCTTTAAATCCTCCAACTACTACTTGATCTCCTAGATATCAATAGGTTCCATCCACTATGAAGTAATAGACACTGGATATGCTCTATGAACAAGATCAATCATAAAGTATACCTCTCTCTTAGGAGTTAATCCATAAAAATCATCTGAAAAAACATACTTGAAATGATCTACTATTGGAGGGAATTCATCCTGATGTAAACCTTGATCCTCTATGAAGATATTAAAAATATGTGCGGTCACTCCACCTAGATCATGATGCTATAGTCCAGATCTACTAGTCTGGACATCCCAATCAACATTGTGTAGATAACTACTACCCTCTAGTGATGTAAATGACACCCCGTGGTGATAACGGTCTATAAAGTCATTATATAAAACCAACCAATCCCTCTTGAGAATGACATAGAAGCCCATAATCTCAAGAAAAAAGTGATCCCACAAGAAGGGATAACTTCCTAACTCAAGGGGACAATCCCTATATTGGTGTATTCCCTCTAACCATTCTCCCAATGATCTATCTAGGGTCATTACACCAAAATAATACTGTATTTTCATCCCAATAATTTCCATGATAGATAAAGAGATGAAGGAGTGTGAATCAAATGTATCAAACAAATAATATACTATAATGGATGCTACTAGAATAGTAACTCATACTATAGATGGTCCTGTACTCTAATCCTAAGGTATCCACTGTAATGCATGAAACTAACCTGATCCACAACTTTGTGCTATAGTTGTACTACCCTGATCATGACTTCTCTGCTAGCACGACTGATAATCTGAAGCCTGGATATTGTGGCTATGACCTCCTTCTTGGACAATCTAGATGGTGCTACTCCAACTCCCAACCTGACATGGCGTAAAATAACTTTCCCCTAAAGGTGGACCTAGTGTAGAACCTATTCTAATAGAAAATGATGGAAGGCCTGATATAATCTCTGAAGGTGACCCATACAGCTGCAATATCGACACTCCAAAGGGTCTCTATCACACTGAGACTTTAGATGTCCCTATCATCCACACTTATGGAACACTGTAGAACTACTGATAAGGGTACTATGGCTACCACTATCTTGATGAGAAACATTGAGGGATCACTTTATACTACCAGAAGAACTACTAAAATTCCTTGAAATCGATCCTCTATGCTTAGTACCATTGACTTACCTTAGGATATGCTCAGTAATAAGATCTTTATTGACTATCTCAGAGAACATAGGTTTGTGAAAGACATTCACCTAAGTACGGATGACATACTGGAGCCCATCCTCGAAGTGCATAGCACGTGAAAGCTCATCACCAGCTAAAAGTAGTGAAAAGCACTGTAACTTAGTGAAATGAGATTAATACTCCATAACCATCATAACAACCTTCCCTAGATGCATGAAATCTCTGGATTGGTCAGATCTCAGTGTATGAGGAAAGTAGTAGTTATAAAAAGAGGTCTAAAAATCATCCCATACCATGCCCTGATAGAGACTAGCCTGAGTAATTACATCCCATTAGTGTTTGGAGAAATAAAATAGTATATACATATCAAGCTTGACCCTTAGATCTGGAGGTGTCTACAAATGCTCAAAGATATAAAGGGTGCCCTCCATCCAAGACTCAATAGCCTGTAGACCACCATACCCCGATAAGGTAGAAGGATTCTGTTACTGGAACCCACGAGTCAGATCATCCATCTTAGGTGCAGGCTGTGGAGCACCCTGTATGGACTGAATCAGACTTTGTAAAATATCACAAATATAAGAATCAATTCCCATACTAGGTACAAAAGGAAGAGACTCAATTGGAACTCCAGACAAAAAGATTGGATGCTCAGGTCCCACTACATTTGGAGCATGGTCATCGCCATCGTCTTGACACATGACACAAGGACATCATAGAAACATTTCTATAATAATTCCAATCACACACATCAGAACAATCTTTAAGAAGAAAAATAGTAATAGTGGAAGCTAAACACAAGGAACAAATCTCACTATCCAAGGTATACTACCCCAACTACCATCTTAGAAGGCTAAGTTTTGGTAAGTTATCAAGATTAAATTACAGGGATGAAGATTCAATAGCACCTTGCCTCATTATTTATTCAAAACCATTTCATTTCATAAGTCAATTTTCACTTTTACAACTGCATTTTCTTATTTTCATATATCATAGTCCATTTAAAATGGATCTCTATTCCTAATGAATCAGGGTCCATACACCTTATCACTATAATTGACACCCATTTAATTTCATTATAATGGATTGAATCATTAAATTACCCATTCCAACCCTTGAGGGTCCATTTACCTCATGAATTAAAACTATAAATCACTCAATCACAACCAAGATAAGCACAAGAATATATATACAAACAAGTCTCACTCAAAAATCATAGAAAAAACAAGAAATGACAGCAGGGAAATGCACCTATATGGCAAGGAAATATGCATGGAATGTGAATTATAGGAGCCTATGATGATGCATGTAACAATGATCCTTTCCCTCATATCATCAAGTCAAGTATGAAATATGATCCTTAATCAAAATAATAATAATAACCATAATATATCTTTTGAATCACCCAATAGTGAAATGATATCAACTATAATAGGAAAAAATATAACAACATTTATAATTCAGACAACTCGACATTTACCCCAAATATGGCTTAGCATCACCCAAGCATGGATCATAACCAACTTACAAAGAATTTCTAATCTCCTTGCTATTGTATTCAAATAGTAAATTAATAAAGGAAACCTTTGATACCACTTTGTGATGTCTTGATCTCAAATTCCACTCAGAGGTTCCCCAAGCCCAATTGGCCACATGGACTTAAGCGCATCTCCCTAAATTTATAAAGGCTTTCGACTAGCAATGAGGGCCTAGGGTATGTCCATGAGGATACTATTCCCTCATTATGAGAGTGTATCATAACATATATAGATAATATAATAGAGTTAAAACAACATAATAAATATAAGTAAATAGATGACACAACAAAAGTAGACAAGAATAATAAATAACTGAGAAACTGATAATCATATAAAAAAGCTTAGGATACATGTCATGTATTTATAAAACTGAAAAACATGGATACAAGGAAGCATACATAACATGATATAAAAAAGTAGAAAAAATGAATCCAAAAAAAAAATCCAAGCATCCCAAGCTCTATATCGGTCATCTACTACCAAATCCATCCTACGAAAGTAAGAAATCAAGTGTCTGAAGCAGTACACTTCCCTTTATCAACACCTGTATACATGTAATCTACCCGGGTGCCAATGGAATCCCAAATATGGTATGAGATAAATCCTAGTAGGCTACAACCAATGGTGTTTACAAAATCCATTCCAAGTCATATAAATTGAAATAGTGTGTAAACATGCATATATAAAAGTATAGTAGTACAATTATGTAAAATACCCAAGTACCTACTTCAGACTCAGTTGATGTATAAAAATGTTACCAGTTCATTAATTAATTTTGTTCTAGTTTAGTCAATAAGTCACATGAGGTATAACCAGTGATGACATCATGATGTGATAATAATAATAAAGGATACAAGATGTAAAAAGGCATCTATAATGATATAAATAATTAAGAGGTTCCAAGGTAATAACCAAGTAAACCTTGAACTCAAGGATCAATCCAAATTAGGTAGAAACTGTATCCTAGATAAAGGGTAAGAGTGTAATCCAAGGGGGAATAACCCAATGCATTAAAAAACAGTGATTCTAACTGAGTCCATGGAAATCATCCAAGGTAAAATGGGAAAAGTAGTTACTAGGCCCAATTGTTTATCCAAGGTACCTGATGTCCACAGAAGTAATACTTGATCCAAGGAGTGTATTCAAGGAAGCCTATAATAATAATATAGGGATCCTATGGTGTCATACCTAGCATCCATTGATAGAAAAATACTAGGTTCCAAGGTTGGTCTCACCCTTGGAAACCAACATCTTTGAATCAGAATGGCGTCCATGATGGATCAATTCATTAATTTTGGAATCCAATGTGAGCTTGAGTCAGACCACTTATATTATAATGAATAGGTCCATATACAATAGGCACCCTCTATTTAATTAATTTAATAAAACAAGCCATGTAATAATCATTCCATTTAATAATTTGTTTGCTTCAAGCCATTACCTTTCATTAGTGTAACTAGGATAACTAGGAATGCAATAATTTATTAGATCATTTAAGTCATAATCATTTTACAAGGTTCACTATGCCACCTTCCATTAGACATGAAAAGGGTTTCTACAAATGTGAAACTGAATCATTAAATTAAATCAATTAGGACAAGTCATATAAACAATATACTTTACAATTAAACCATTTAAAAATTTATTAATTAAGAAGTGCACTTACCTTATAAGGGTCAAGTGGTAAGAAAACATGGTATTATACATTTATCAATTCACAATTCATTTAATTCAAGGGGCTTACTAATAAGAGGGTTAATCTACACACCCGAATAGTAGAGAAAAATTCATAACGAAACATTAAGGAATAACTAAGGAAATCACCCCAATTGGGTATTAAATGTTGTGGTTACAAACTCCAATGATGTATAAAATATTTAGAAACAATATTAGAATATGATTCTAATGAATATAAGCAAGTCACATCAATTATATAGGTTACAATTGATGAAATCGATGTGCACACATGGCATTTTATAAAATGACGAAACTTGAAGGATGAGTTATAAAGAACATACCTTGTAATCGTATGACTCTACTAGTCCAATATTAACATCTAGTTTGTCCTAAATTGGAAGATATATGAAAAACAAATCAATGACCTAAAAATAGGGTATATGATTCAATATCTAAATAGCATTTTCGATTGAAAGAATAATAACGAATGACTAAAAAGGAATTGAGATCTTACTGGTGTAGATCCAATGAGATTAATGGTTCTTTGATCAAAATCTAGATAGAAAAATGAGATCAATTCCTATCTAAGGGATTCAAAGGGAGAAAAATAAAGAAATGGAGGGGTGGATATCCACTAGAGAAGGAAAAGGGGGGAAAGGTTTGTTAAAACAAAACATTTAAGGGAGTTTTCATAAAATCAACCCAAAATTGGTATTACATAGTTTGGCTACATGGTTGAAAAAACTGTGTGCCAAACATGCATCATCTTCCATATGGTGGGGAATTTCTCACGGTTAGGCCTCATAGTTAGAGAAACTATGCACCAAAAATCCCAAAAACAACTAAAACATGTCTCCAGTTTCTTACATGGGTGTGCAGACCATAGTTCATAGTTAGAGAAAAGAATGATCCCTACTCTAGCCTACTATCTATCCCCATATAGTTATAAGTAACCATACAGTCTTCCCCGTACGGTTTCAACTAACAGTGTGACCAAACTATTTCTCCCAAAAATAGGGTTTTGGGATCCAAAAAATCCCTAAACTCCCTCAGGATACCTGTGAACTCATTCATAATCTGTATAAGCTCCAAAATAACGAATTAGAACAAATTTAAAAGGATTTATACCTGATCCAAAAACATGGTTCTTATAGTCGTGGGAAGTAGGTAATGACTATGGGGTTCTTTCTGGTTGTTCCTATTACCATGTACTAGATTTAGGAGTAGTAATAGGGTTGTGGATTGTTTATAAGAAGGATTTTACCTATCCTAGGTTTATATATGTGATCTGGTTCTTACCAATTTCTTTTTTGAGGCATGAGTTTGGAATTTGTAATGATATTTCACCACAACAACTTCAATTCATGTTCTAGGAGGGTAGTGATGACCATGCTTCAGAGGTGGTGAGCCTTGATCCACTAGTATAACCTCCAACAGTGTCGCTTGCGGAACTACCTGTTATTCCTGATATAGGTGCTGATTCCCAATTCTGAGAGAGTTTCCTATGCTTTATGAAGATTATTCTAGGAGCCCCACAACCTGTCTAATCTGTGGAAGAGTTGACACATGTGTTCCAATAGTATCATCCACCCACATTTTTGGGGGATATATGTCCATATGATTCTAATATGTGGATTGAGAATAATTTTTCAATTTTCCAACATCTCTAGAAACCTCCTGATCGGAGAGTAAATCTTGCAACATATATACTTCAGGGAGCCGCTAAGCACCGAGGGGATGTTTTGAACTGGGCTAATAGTCTTCGAGATATGGTTTGGATGGATTTAAATTCCATCCTTTATGATTACTTATTTCTTAAGACTCTGAGGTTTGAACGAGTTAGTGAGTTTATGTGTCTAGAGTAGGGTGTGATGACTGTTATGAATTATTCATCTTTCTTTACAAATATTCAGTGTTTTTCACCTAGGTATCTTGCTGATGAGCCTTCTAGGGAGAGATGATTCAAGGAAGGTATCAAGAATTCCACCTGGTCATAGGTGAATGTGTTTTGGTTGAATAATATACCTGAGATAGTGAAACAAGCACTGATTACTGAATGCAACTTGAGAGAAGTTGGGGGACTGGAGAAGGTTAGTGCAGCTTCTCGATCTAATGGTTAAGTATCAACAGGTAGGATGCGACGTTTTGAAAATTCTTGTGAGGGGAATACCCGCTAGGGTGTAAGTGATGGTACTTCTATCTTCTATCATCAGTGTGGGAGGCAAGGACTTATGTGGAACCAGTGTGATATAGACCTAGTTGAGTACTGAGCATGCAACAAGATGGGCTAGTTTTGCAGGACATTTCCTTTAGTTTCTAGTGATATGGGGTCAAAACAGACTCTAGGTTCAGGAGAGGGATTTACAACTTCACGTCAGGATAGGAGTCGGAGTACTTCTAGTCATTCAAAACAAGGAGGTGGTCGTGGATAGGGTTTCTATACACCAATTGCACCTCAGCAGTATAGAGGGATTGGAATGGTAGTTAGGCTGTTTCCTAGGGCCACAATTTAGGCCATATATATTTATTAATACTTATACCGAAGGATAAGAGAATTGGGTTGTCTATAGTGAGAGGTACAATCTTAGTAGCTTATATTCTAATATATTTCATTTTTGATATAGGTTCTTCACATTCATTTATATCTTTACCTGTGGCGAGGAGACTTGGTCTCAATGTACAATTTTCTGATGGCATTATGCCACTTGATACTCTGTTGGGGATTCAATTAGTGGATATGATATAGTGAAGAGAGTTATCCCTTGAGATAGGTGGGTATTACTTCTTATGGAATCTATTTAATCTTGATATGATGGGTTTTTATGGAATAATCAGAATGGATTGGTTGGTTTCTTATGATTCCCTTGTCGATTTCTATTACCGAAGGGTATCCTTCACATCACCATAGGGTGTCATGTATATTCACAAGGGTGAGTGGGATGTCCAGGAAGGTAGAGTTGGACCAGAGCATTGTGGGACGGGTGGTATGACAACCCATATTTATATCCTTTATATTAACAATCAGAGAATGCGATAGGATGAATTCCTTTAAGTAGTAAATCATTTTAGGGATGTATTTCCAAAATACTTTTCTGGTTTACCTCCTAAGAAAGAGGTGAAATTATTTATTGAGAAAGTTCCAGGAGCTACGCTAGTATCCATACCTCCTTTTAGGATGAATACTACTAATTTGTAGGATCTGAAGAGAAAATTAGAGGACTTAAAGGAAAAGGGTTTTATACGAACTAGCACTTCTCCATGGGGTTCACTAGTCCTTTTCAACAAGAAGGTAGATGAAACCCTTTGTTTATATGTGGATTAACAAAAATTGAACCATTTTATGGTTAGGAACTAGTATCCCTTGCCTCAGATAAATGATCTCTTTAACCAGATTCTAGGAGCTCAAGTGTTATCAAAGATTGATCTAAGATTGGGTTATCATTAGGTGTGTGTTCTCTGTACATACAAACCCTTTATAGATTTTCATAGTAGGTATGGTCTATATATTTTTTTTATAATGAAAATAAGCAAAACCGGTGTTAGATCTTCTCTCCTGTAATACGATTCAAGCTCAGCTTGGAGCTCATGTTGTTGAACACAACCCAGATCCAGAGGTTAATCATCACAATTCAGGTTTCCAAAACCAAAAAACCATCCCTTCCTCAAATGAACGGAAGAAAAATTAAAGGCAACAATAGTGTTTTGTGATATCACAGACATAGAGCGGTGCCTGGAAAATCATGAACACCTTGATAGTTTTTATGGATTTGATGAATCAGGTTTTCCACTTGTATCTGGACTCTTTTGTGGTGGTTTTTATGGATGACATCTTAGTGCATTCTCAAACTTGAAACAATCATTCCAAACACCTTAACATCATTATAAATACACTTATAGAGCTTATGTTGTATTACAAACCCACAAAGTGTCACTTATGGATAGATAAAGTTCACTTATTGGGTCATATTATCTTTGAGACATGAGTATTAATTGACTCATAGATGGTGAGAGATATAGTTTCCTGGGAGTAGCCCAAGAATTTATTTGATATATAGAGTTTATTAGGAATAATAGGCTATTACTATAATTTCGTACATGAATTATCATGCTTAGAATTACCTCTTATAGTATTGACTAAGAAGGGTGTGAAGTTTATATAGTCAGATACTCATGAGACAACCTTTCAAGAGTTAAAAGAAAGGGAGACTGACTTTAGTATTGATTTTGATTCTTCCAGAGTTGGGTATAAGTTATATGGTTTACTATAATGCATCAGGTATCAGGATAGGAGTAATTCTAATGTAGGAGGAGTGATTCGTGGCATATTGATCTCATCAGTTGAGGACGCACAAGAAGAACTACCCAACACATGATCTCCAGTTAGCCTCTATGGTTCCTGCCTTATGTTGTTAGAGGCATTAATTAATTAGAGAGCATTTTTTGGTGCACATGGACCAAAAAATCTTCAAGTACATATTTACGTAGTGTGACTTGAATTTGAGGAAACAAAGGACGGATGAGTACCTATAGTATTTGGACTTTGATCTTTATTATACACCCTGGAAGGGAAATGGAGTTTCCAATGCACTGAGCAAGGGAACTCAAATACAAGAAGTTTGGGAGGACATTAGTGAGTGGAAGATTATGGAATTATTTTTATATATGAACTTGGAGGTGTATTTTAATCAAGGGAAGATTTTTCTCTCATACTTTGCATCAAATTACACTCTTTTGGATATGGTGAGGACGAGACAATTTTGATATTCTGAGGTCCTATTCCTACAAGAGGGTGTGGCCGATGAGGAACCATCACCTGGTTAGACTATTGGAGAGGATAAAATTCTACGTATACATGGTAATGTTTAGGTTATAGATGATATACATGAGGAGATGATATGAGAGTTTCATTCCCCAATTTGGGTAGTACATCCCAGTGTTACCAAGACATATCATGACTTAACCCATCAATACTGGTGGTCAGGGATGAAATGGTAAATAGAATACCTTTTCACTAGGTGATCCACCTGTCAGTAGGTGAAGGTGGAACAACAATGACCATATGGGCTCTTACAAAAGTTACCCATTCCCAAGTGGAAATGGGATGATGTTGCAGTAGATTTCGTGACCAGGTTACTAAGATCACCTAGAGGTAGCAATTCTATGTGGGTTATTATGGATATGATCACAAAGGTTTACCATTTCTTCTAATCAAGGGGAAATTCTCAATAGATGAGCTTGGGAGGATCTATTTCTAGGATATCATTCAACTTCATAGGGTTTCCCATACCATTATATCAGATAGGGACACCCAATTTACATATTGGTTTTGGAAATTCTTATAAAGGGAATTGGGTACACAGGTGATTTTGATCACTACATACCACCCTCTGATTGATGGACAATCAAAGCACACAATAAAGGTTATAGAGGACATGATTAGAGCATGCGTACTCAATTTTGGAGGCTCTTGGGAGACACATATAATCCTAGTTGAGTTTTCCTAAAACAATACCTATCAAGAGACTATATAGATGGAACCTTATTAGGGTTTTTATAGTAGGCCATTCCAATAAACTCTATGATGGTTAGAGGTAGGAGAGGCAATGCTTCTCGGATGAAATCTCATGCAGAAGACTTTGGAGTAGGTCAATTTGACCAAGAAGCAAATGGATACTGTATAAACTAGTAAAAAAATCCAATTCCAATCACTATCGATGACCTATAGAGTTTGAGATTGGGGATAGGGTTTTTTATGTGTCTCACCAAGTGTGGGATATATATGGATTTAGAGATATAATAATCTTTCACCGTGATATGTAGGGCTGTTCAAGATTCTGTAAAGAGTTGGGACGATATCTTATTGGGTGCTATTACCTCAAAGGTATCAAGATATACATGAAATATTCCATGAATCTCAACTGTGCCATTATCATCCATACTTGTCTCATACTATTCATCCATATGAGGTTGAGATACAATTAGATGAATCCTTAGAGGAGAATCCTATGCATATCATTGACCAGAGCATGAAAGACCTCTAAGGTAGGTTAGTTCCTTTAGTTCAGGTGATATGGAAGCACAAATGTATGTAGGAAGAGACCTCAGAGAGAGAGAGAGAGAGAGGAAAATATGCATGATCAGTGGCCAAAACTCTTTTTATATGCTTTACCACACTCAGAAGAGAAACTCATGGGAACTTTTTCTCAATAGGGGAGATTATAAGATACCAAGTTTTTACTTGAGGTATGAATCCTTTGAGTTTCAATTTAATTTTTTTCTTTTGACCAAATTTGAATGCCTAATGAGGTCACAAGAGTTTAGGTGGTGTTTGGGGATTGTTCAGAGCTTGGAGGATTTATTTTTGGAAAAGGAAGATGGGTCACATAGTTAGTAGAAATCGTGCTGCCCAGGCCACACAGTTTGAGGAAACCATGTGGGGGTGGTCCAAGGATATATCTAGGGCCGCACAGTTTTATGAAACCATGCAGCTATAGCCCCACACCCATGCAATCCACCTACAATTTTTAATAGTTTCAAAAAGAAAATTTTTTATATTGTTTCCCAAACCGTGTGCAAGAACTATGCGAGTTCCCTTATCGAACTGTAAAGGTCACATGGTTAGAACACAATTTAACCAACTATGCAACAAAACAGTGGGACCCCTTTAATTTGCATAAAATTGTAGTTTCCCCCTTAAATTATTTAAATGTTTAAACCTCCTTCATATTTCATTTTATAGCAGATTGAGGGGGGCCTTCTTCTCCCATTTGAGATTTTCTTCAATCCTGACCAAGGATTTGACACTGTTTCATCATATGAAATATGATTCAAAAACTTTTCATTTCATTAGATCCATGTAGGTGAGTTATTTATTTATATTGCATATTTATTTATTTTTCTTTATTATGATGGAGTTATGTTGGTGTAAGATAATATGCCCTATTTTTAGAGAATTCGATTGTTCTTTCATTTTTTCCAATCTGAGATGATTTGCGTGCCAATACTGGATGTGTGTTCTAACAAATGTATATAGTAGGTGATTTGTACCTTTTCCCATAAAATATAGTAGTTTTATATCATGTCTCTATTTTACACACACCAGAACTTTTGGAGTTGCTCCTAAAATTGATCAAATGCCTTCATTAAATTATTAGAACCTTGATAGGTTTCCCACTTAGTACCATGTGATGGTTGGAGGTTGTCAACCTCAAACCAGAAAACCAGTGAGGTATATTTATGTATCTTCCCAACAAGTTACCACCTCGTAGGGTGTAAGTGTGATCTCTCCATCTTAGTGGGAGTTGTAATGAATTATATGAGATTTTAGGAGAAGGTTTATGCATCATTTTCCATGTTCTTACATATATTCAAATTATTAAATGATTTTTATGGAAAATTTTGAATGAATTGGATGAAATCATGGTTTATGTATGCTTATAAAATGGGTTAATGAAATTATTGTGTTTATATTGAATTCCATGGATATTTCTACTCCACGGATTCAGAATTACATTGAATTCCATGGGCATTTATACTCTATGGATTTATAACTACATTGAATTCCATGGACATTTCTAATCCATGGATTTAGGATTATATTGGATTCCATGTACATTTATACTTCATGGATCTAGATTACATGGGATGCATTGGACATTACTACTCCTTAGATCTAGACGTTGGGCCCAATACTTGATTACATGACACATGCCATTGAGGATTCCTTGTACATTTCTACTCCTTGAATCCGACCCATTGGGTCTAAAACTAGATTACTCAGCATAGACTACAGTGGATATTTTATCATGATTTGTATAAGGTCCTGGTTTATTATATCCTGTTTACAGTGAGCCTTGGTAAGATGGAAAATATCACTTCTACATGTATCAATCCTTTTTATTTATTATATCACTGTTATATATAGAACACTAATTATTTTTATATACATTGACTAGACATGTTATAGATACCATTGGTGGTGGCCTACTGAGTGTTATCTTACACCCTATTTGGGCCAAGTTTGGGTACTCAGATATACTTCATGGATGAGAGATGGTATCAGGGAAAGCGCCCACTTTTCGATTCTTGACTGATTATGTTTAGGAGAAGGGGAGCACAAGATCAAGCTATGCTCATGATTCTATCTGGAGATAATTACTTTTGATATTTTTTTTATTCCTGATACATGTATTATAATGGATTCATATTTCCATTTATTTCCTGCCATTTTTTATAGAGACATGACATAGAGTGTTTCGTATATGATACTCCCTTGGCTTTGGTTATTACTCTGACTATATAAAAGTTTATTTACAATTTCTACTAGTTTATATATGATTCCGCTATTAATTTTTGTGATTAAACCACTATTATATACTCTGATTATGAGGGTATAGTCTCCCCACTATACCAAATTAGACCTTTGCTATTAGTTGGTAGCCTCTGGCGTACAGGGAGGCATGCTTGACCACGTGTGACCCACCAGCCTGGGGAACCGTTTAGTGGCTCCTGGGTCAGGATGTTACACTTATTTTCTATTATAAATGGTTATTTGAAAGGTAAATTATTATTATTTATTAATTTATTTTAAATTTTTAGTGATGAAATAATTTCCTTGAATGCTTAAGAAACACTAACACAACGCTTATGAAAAAAATAGAAAAAAAATCTTGTAGGTGATTTTAAAAACTCTAAAAGTAATATTATTTTGGTGATTTAAAATTTCAAATGAATTTTGAATATAAAAATAACATATTATAGATTATTTGGAGTATTAAATTCTAATTAAATTAATTATATGTTGTTTTGAAAGTCAAATTATGTGAATAGTTTCAAAAATGACATAAATGATATTTTATGTTAAATATATATTTTTAAATTATCTAAAAATTAAAATAAACTTTCAGGAAGATAATTAGGATGATTAAGAGTATAAAATTTCATCCATTATCTATTTATTATCCAATTTTTACTATATAAGTAAAATTATAACCCTTTAATATTGAAAAGGCATTACCATAGTTAAAGTTAAAATTAGTTAATCAAGGGGTTAAACCAAAAGATAAGGTTTAAAATGATATCTAAACCTATATAAATTTGATTGGGTGATTATATTAAGACCATTTAATCCTTATATTTGAATTCCTATCATTTTTAACCATTTTATACGAGTTATACTCATATTATATTATACTATTTTATGTTTTTCTAAAAATGACATTAATGAAATTTTATAATAAATAATATTTTATTAAATGATTTAATATTCCAAAAAATATTATATTAATCCAATTAAATTAAATATTATTTAAAATATAAACCATTTTATAATAATGGGTCAATTTTTCTTTAATATTAAATATCTTTACCCCTAAAGAGTAAAAAACCTTGTTATCACAATAATTGTGAAAAGGGTTAAAGAGGGGTTAAAACAAAACAATTAGGGTGAAAACATATCCCAAACTTGTAAAAATATTATTGAGTGAGATAATTTAGACTCATAATAACATTATATTTTAGTTTTTTCAATTTGGAGCCATTTGAACTTGAAAATTAATTTATATTATTTTAATACTTTAAGAAATTCCAATAATGCCCTTCTCTCAATTATTAAAGGGAACCCCATATCCTCTTCTATACACACTTAAAGATCCATTTTTTGGAAAATACATACCCAAATGCCTTCACCCCTTTAAAATTTCTATAGGTATTAGTTTGGTAAAAATTGAAACCTTAGAGGGATTAACCTGTAAACCAAAGAAGGTTGTTTGAAGAAGATGTATAACTTTTACCTAGATGTTTTAGTTTTATTTATTCTTATAAAACCATAAAATCATATTAAAAAATGATGAAATAATAAAACCAAAATATTATATATATTTATATTTTTTAAGTTAATTTAATAACCTATATTCATCTCCTCTTCCATCAAATGGGAAGCAAAACTGTCATTTTTGTGTACGACAGACTACTGCTTCACTAATCGATGTAATTCGTTTTTCATCACCACCTTTAATAAATGATTATAATGACAGATTTAATGTTCATATATAATATTCATGAAATATTTATCATTTTTAAAATATAATATATCATCTATATTCTTACCTTTACATCCATTGAAAAATGATAACGTGATTCATGCGTACGTACGGACTACCACCTCCACAAAGCGATGTGATTCGTTTTCCATCACCACATCACATGGATGACATATATAATTTTATTTTAAAAAATAATATTTTATTTATGATATAATTATAATTATTTAAATATAAATTAATACTTACATTCTTTCCATCATGATTGTTGAAAAATGGAAACGTCACTCATATGTATGTATGACTTACCTTCTCCATGATTATAACGTACTTCATTTTTTTAACCATATTTCATGGTTAGTTTTAAAAGTATAATTTATGTATAAAAATTATAATTATTTTTTGATTATTATTCTAGATATGATGTAACAATTTACTCTTTTACCATAGTCAACCTACCTAATTCATTTTGGACATATGAGTCGAATATCATCAATACGTCCGACATGAACTTAATTGATTAAGTAATTAGATATAACATGGTAATAAATAAAATAAAAGGAATAATAAAATTTAAAAATTTTCTTAATAAAGTAAATAATTAATATAATTTTATTGTTTAGGAAGATAAATAACATACATGATGAGTCAAACTTGAGGTAAGAGGTTTCTTAACTCAATCTTCTTTCATTAGGTTATATTAGTTATTAATTGATTATATTATGAAAATATTATGCATAAGATCACCGTTTAAGTATTTATTTTGTATTCCCAATTTTTTTGGATTTAAATTTGTTTCACATAATATCTCTATAAATTAATTCTCAATTCAATGATATTATTTTTGTAAGGGTTATTCATATCAATTTTGTTTCATTGAGATATATTTGATGTTATGATCCTATTTATGTTTTTGAGGTTTATATACTGATCCTTTGACATGATATATCATGAATATCATTATGTTCATGATATTTAAATTTTCATTTGAAGTAATTATTTTATGGGGATTATAAATCAAAAGTTACCAAAGTGGTAAGAGTTTATTTCACAAGCTCTTCCTTATTCAAGATTGTTTATATTTAAGCTTAAATTAGAGGAATTATATGATATTTTTGTCTTAAACCCAATCTATTTTCTTTTAATTTGGTTATTTTTAAAAATTAAAATTTTTCCTTTAATTTTATTCTTTTAAATACTCAAGATACCAAAATAGTTTTTAAGGAAAACCGACTCTGTTTTCTATTCGACCAGGAATATTTTTCTTACATGTCTATATTTTCATTAAAATATTTTCAAGAATGTTTTTAATATTATACTATGATTTTTAAAGTCATTTTCACCCATTTTTCACTTTTTATGAAATGGTTTAAAATGAACATTCTTTTCATTTTCCGAATGAAGTACTTTTGAATTTTTATAAAAAAATATGAAATGAATCCTTATTTTAACATATATCGCAGGAGATGAATTCCCCATTGTTATGACCACTCAATGTTTTGAAGTTTACTTTATAAGTTTATATGGTTATTTTGAAAGAAAATATTTTTCCTAATATTCTATAAATTTTTAGTTTTCAAATTTTTTTTCAAAGTAAAAAAGGGTATTTTACTCAAGAATGATTTTAATGATATTTTAATGATATTTATATTCATAAATGAAAACAACCCTTAATTTTAGTTATACTACACTAGAGATATGCTTTAATGATATAATACTTATTCTTTCTATGGATGGTTTATGATTAGTTCATTGGGGGAATTTTAATATTTCATATGCTAGTTTTTCAATATGAATGTTTATGTTGATTATGTATTGAATTTTTATTCTCCTCATTCATATGATGAATGAATTGGAATTATTAAGTGATGGGAGAGACCTGTTATAACCCCTTAGTGCATTGGTAGGTCTCATGAGATGAAATTTTTTGGGTATTTGGCTGAGGCCTTACCCATTTATGTGAGATGTATTAGAATGAGGCCTTTATGGTAAGTTTATTATATCAAAAATTATGAATTTAATCATTATAAAATTATTCATTGATTCCCATGTTATTATTTTAATAGTTATGATATACATGGATAAGTTTCAAGCTCATGTGATTATTTATATGGAATAATTTGATCATTATTGATTCCCACAAAATTATTATTTGGGATTAGTTTATTTATTAAATGAAACATGTTTTCAGTTATTTACCTTTTGATATTTATTATTACTTATTTAATCATGATAGATTCCACTGTACATAACTCTCACTAAGCATCTTAACAAACCTTTATTTTGTTTCCATTCCCTAAGATATGAAGAGAGATTCTTTGAATGAGTTTAAGGATGCAGAATATTTAATTTCACCATATCTTATATTTTATTTTCAATATAATATGGGAATAATGTACATATATAGTTTACTAATATTCCCTAAATATTTAGTACTTTGGGATGTGATTGATTTTATCTTATTCCAATGTGATAAAATAACCATCATCTCTGGGATATTGGAGGTGAGGTATTTTCATTTTTACTTGACTTCTGATCATTAATATATTTTTCATATTCTCACTCAAACTATGTAATTTATTATCTATTTTCATATAGTAATGTAACAAAGACAAGCTACTCGATATTCTATCATAATATGGATTGATATGATCAACAAAATTAAATATGACCGATATTGACTTATCCTAGCAAATCACAAAAATATTTCAAATTTGATGGGTGAAATATTGAGGAGTTACATATAATTAGAGGGATTAACCATTTATATATTTGGATTATTGGATAATTCAACCACTCCCCATATAGTTCTAAACTACAATAAATTAGGAAACTTGATCACATTAAATTCTTGCTACACTCAGGCCAACATATCATTAGTTGGAATTTTATAATTGAGGTTGATATTGGGGTGGGTTATATGATTTGGTATATACCTGTATATCTGAATAAATATCCACACATAATAAATATATAAATCCATAATTACATATCCATCTATCAGGGGGTTTTTACATATCATCAGCAAAGGTGAAACTCTAGTTTGGAACTTCACCCTAGGGGTGTTTTCATAATGGACTGGGGATGAACTTATTGGGTATTGTTAAAATTTCATGGAGTTTGATAGATAATTTAAATTTGTAGGAATATATGATATAATATAGATGCCATATTTATTTTCCCACCATATCAAAAATATTATTCCTGACCTGATTAATATATGGAGTCCTAAAACTAACACATTCCATCTAATAAACAAAGTTCCTGTAATTAGAATCTGGTATATTAACATGGTAATTATAGACCCAATTTTAGTGGAGATATATGATGAATCCACACCCTACCTTAGTGTGGGATGATACAGAGAAAAATCCTCCATTGGGGAATAAACTATTATAATTTTCAATGGGAATTTTTGGGAAGGACCTTTGTTTTCACACTTACATACCTTTTGACGATTAAGATGGAACTTTATTAGATCAAATTACCAAGAACCCAAAATAAGGTGGCTCTGAATCTTCCCAACTCACAATACTATAGGGTCCTTGAGATATTAATATACAATATTTAAAAGAGGGAGATATAATGAGTGGGATTGGGAGATAGTTCTTGGAGTTCACCCATAAATTTGTTTGGTGTATTTTATTTCTATGTTCATTAGTGTTTACTTTATTATGAGTGTGATTCACATAAAAAAGTGGGGACTAACACACTCATGATATCACTACTGGAAACCTGACTTTTCCCAATGCTTCTATACCAACGGTTTGTAAAAACCATTGGTATAGGTCCTTTTTCCCAACGGTTTGGCCAAACCGTTGGGAAAGGGTATACCTATCCCAACGGTTTGGCCAAACCGTTGGGAAAAGTCCACTTTGTGGCCACCTTTCCCAATGGTTTGGCCAAACCGTTGGGATAGGTATACCCTTTCCCAACGGTTTTGGAAAACTATTGGGAAAAGTCCACTAACGGTATACCTATCCCAATAGTTTTCCAAAACCGTTGGGAAAGGTCCCTGGAAATCAACCTTCAGACCAAAATAAATTCCAGAATCAAGAACTATACCAACGGTTGTCAAAACCGTTGGTATAGGTCTATACCAACGGTTTTGAAAACCGTTGGTATAGGTGCTGGGAATTTTTATCATATCTTCTTACCGAGAACATTATATAAATCAAAATTTAAAATAATTATGACAATAAATATATATATTTGTGTAATTATGTTCACAAAAGTCATGTTAGGTTAGTGGTTAAGTCGTTCAATGATAAACTAGGGGTCCTGGGATCAAATCCCATCAAATGTTTTTTTGAAATACATATACCAACGGTTCCATAACCATTGGTATATATTTTCATATTACTTATACCAACGGTTTCCAAAACTATTGGTATAGGTCTATACCAATGGTTTTCGCAAAACCGTTGGTATAGACCTATCCCAACGGCTTACTTGGCTATGGTTCTCCAAACCTTTGGTATAGGCTATACCAACGGTTTGGAGGCCTATACCAACTATTCGAAACCATTGGTATATGTTAGTTTTCCAGTAGTGTATCATCATAACTAGAGAGTGGTAATCAAATCAATTAATTATAATACTATTACCCATGTAGTTCCATATTATATGCCACAATAATATTATAAATTCATTGTTTGGGATTATTAAAGTATATAAAGTATTATAGGGTTGTATCACACCTCATTTGGGAGTTTATGAATTCATTAATGACATAGATATCCCAAGGTCTCAGTTCAAGCCTTATTTTCAAAGCATTGTTGGGTCTAGGATGATATTATTGAGTGAAAAAGTCATTTTTTATATTCTAAATTTCCATAATAGAATAATTTTTATAAAATAATGATTCCTAACTAGAATGATCACTAATAATATTACTATAACTCACAAATGACATGAATTTATATTTTCACTAATATAGGGTATGTTGGTAACTAAAACTGACAGGGATAATTTTGTGAGGTGTATATGCCCTATAGATTCACCTAATAGTTCCATTAAATATTGATAAAATGTACTTATCCTCCCCAAAATTCCAAAATTGAGTAGAACCTAATGATATCATGCCAATTTTGGCTAATTATATCATGGGAGGATATAAGTATAAATCCCACCATTCCACTATATAATTCTACCATCAAAATATTTGTTTATTATGATGAAACATTGATCCAATCATACACCATAGGCATGTTAATGAGTATGATATTTCAAATTAAATAATCAATGATATCTAAGGGTGATTGAGAGTAGGAGTACTAGATGGTTATGATATCCCAAATTCCACAAAATTATCCCACACCAATTAATCTATTAGTTGTGGAATTCCTAGGAAATGTATGGGGTAGGTGGACCCATCCATTTCCATTAACAAGATGACTTCCTAATTAGAAATAACTATTTAATCCCAATTATATGGATCTTGGGAAGAGTGTGATGTTTGGAATATTTTCTATCCCCTAAAGGAAATTTGGTATACCTTACAATTGGAGGAATTCCTCCTCATGAATCTTAGTAAACTCATAGCTTTTCTTAACATCAATTTCAAAAATCAACTCGATGAAGTCAAGGTGTATATAAGAAAATTTGAGATCATAGTTCATTACATTGATAATTAAGATTTGTATTCCTCTCAAGTACTCATGTTGGGACCAAGTTAAATATGTGCACCCCAAGGTGGGGGGGGGGGGTGAGATAGGGTGTCTCTCAAATAAAACTTTTCACTTCATCTACATTCACCCATTAATACTTTTTTTAGAATCTATAGGCACAATTATATACTTATTAGTACCAACTATTAGTGATACTTCATCTTATTTTTTCAACAAGACCCCATAGGTTTTATCCACTTATTTGAGCATTATTACTAGATTTGATCAACACCACTTCTTAGAAACCCTTTCTAGATCCTTATTTTAAGATTTAAAATCTTTAACCTATAGATACATTTTTATAAATTTTTTCAGTGAATGAATTTACCACATGGAAATGATTCATTAAAAAATAATTTAAGCCTACTAAGTTAGAAATCAATTTAGAAAATAAGAGTTTAACCTAATAGCATCATTGTTTCCCATGTCACTCATCTACTTCCATAAACTCATACAACATGTACTTATAATTTCCTCAATATTTTTCCATGTGATCTCAATTACCATACAAAATAACATTATCAAATAAATAATAATGCACAAAATATTTGAGTTATACCACATGTAGAATCAATTGATACCACTTGTTATGATAAACTCATTATACCAATTGATATTCAAGATGTTCCTTCCACCATAGTGTTATCATTCTATTCCAGATGAGGCAATACACCTTTGAGACATAAACATACAATTACATTTAAACACCATATATCTTGATGAAAATTATAAAATCTGGAACCAATTGGTGGTGTATTCCATGGGAGTATACTTTTAGAAGCATTTTGTATCCTAAAAAACAATAATATAATACTACAATGTTATATTATAAACCAATAAACATGAGTACCATAAAAGTTGTTGTTTCTCCCTGTTGTTGGGATGATACCACTTGAAATATAACATGATACCATTTTTTATCATCAAATTTGGTTTGATACAACTAAAAGACTCAAATTAGGATTTGGAACCACTTTATCTTCATTTTGGGCTCTATACCATTTATACTTCATCATAGAATGTGATTCTAGATTAGGCTTTTGATGTCCATAGCGGTTGTTTGAAACCACTTTCTGATTCATATTTGGGATTTATACTATTTAGACTTTAATTTTGGGATGATACCAATTAAATACCCTATTACTCTTAACAAAATTATTGCATGGATTGATTTTTAGCACATACACACCCCATGGATCATATATCCCCCTTAAATCCACACCACTTATAATAAAAAATTAAAAAAAATTAACTATATGGGGAGAGGGGTAATTTAAGGACATCCTCAAGTTGATGAATTTATATGGTCTTGATGAACCAACAGTTCCAAATTACTTCTAATTCGTTTTAGTGGTTGTTATAACAATAATAATTACATAAAATTTACTCCAGATATTAGATATTATGTTCTCTATCTTTCTTGGATGGGGATTAAACTTCATTGTTTATAAAATCCCACTTAAACGTGTATATTCCTTTTATTAATTGTCTATACACCCTTCATCAAGTTTTCTATGATATAGGATGGATCTTACACAAAACTTATCTTACCTTGTGGAAAAATTTCTGAAACCACTTAGGAATGATTTGTGTTTTTCTTCTTCAATAGAAATTATAGTCACCTATGACTTTATTATACTTGATGAATCTTTATCAACATTTTTATCCACCAATTTTACACATGGATCGGTTTCCTTAATTTTATTATATATTTACCTTCTTTCTCTCCATGAGGTCTTATTTGAGTAAGCCATTTTTGGTACTTGGTGAAACGTTATTTTAATATCCTCTAACATGTTAAATATATTTTCTATTAAAATATATTTTCTTTCAATGTAAAATATCTTCCCATTTTCATAGGAATGGATGATTTACTTATGACACCTTTAGGTCAATTGTTTATAAAATTTAGTACCATTTCCAAGGTTATTACATATAAAACATCTCTCATTAAAAACATATCTCATATAATCATTAATCAAATTAGATATTTTAGTAGTAGATTTTCTTGTACCCTTTATAGCTTGGGATTATAAACACACACTCATGGAGTGTCCCATGATTCCACAATAGTATCACTTCATAAATATCTTTCTCTAATAGTCTTCACTTATAAATTTGGAAAGAATCATCTCTTTACTCATTGATTAAATATTTTCACATTTTTGGACTCCACTTGTTGATTCAACCATGAAAGGGAGATTATTATTTACATTATAGGTTTTCAACCTCTATCTGAACTACTTGATCTTTTTATCCTTATCTTTTAACCGAGAAACCATTTAATTCAACCTTGATCGAAATTTCTTTCTATATTTTATCCTATCTTCAAGTTTTGTTCTGAGAGGGATAATGCTCTCTTTTAGTTTCTTCTTCAAGGAAATTTTTTCTCCCAAATCATGTGAAATTTCTTCAAGTAGATCAATTTAACCCTTTATCTTTGCACCCATTTTCATAATTTCTTCATTCTATTCTTCCTATTATTTCCTCAATATTCTATTTTCCATGATCAAATCTTTTTTGAATGCATAGTACACTTGATGATTGATCACTAGTTGATCCACCTTTTCATTTAATGATTGGATCTTTACTTGGTTGATACATGGACATTTTATATATTTAAAACTCTATATTTTGGTTACTTATTTCATTAAATCACCACACACATCACTTTTCATAGGGGAATCTAAATTTATAGATTGAAAAGTATATTTTACAATAATTTTAGTGCCAAAATTATCGCAAATATCATTCACACATACCTCAGTGGGTGTGTTATTATTTATGGGAACTATATTCCTTATCCTATTATTCATTACCTTTTACATGATGCAGTCTTATTCAGACTTTGAGGATAATAATCTAACCTCTTTTTCTTTCAATATTTTCAATATATAACATCTAATATTTTTTAAATTTCAAAATCAGTATCATAATGATAGGTTTTCTTGTATACCTAATTGGATAAAGATCTTCCCAATATATTATTTTTCCATGCATCACCAATTATTTCATTGTGCTTAGTCAGATCAACATATCATCATATATAATCCATGATCTCCTTTCTATAATCTAGTAGGGAAAAAATCAACAGCATTTTTCATCTATCATACTTTATACCATTAATTACAAGAGGTGACATTATTAATTCCATGTGTGAAAAAATCCAAAAAATATATTTAAATATAAAACCTCAAATGAAAACCTTTAGGTTTTGATACCACATTTTATGACTATATAGAATATGTGTACCCTGGGGGGGTGAATTAGGGTGACTCTCAAATAAAATATTCCCCTTTTTCTATGTTCACATCTTTGACATATCTTTTCCCTCATTGTAAGTAACACCATTTAATATATCAACCCATCAATAATGCTCTCACTGAATCATTCAACACATATGAAAAAATGAAAAGCATTCATAATACGCAAGGATTTTACTTGGTTCACCACAAAGGTCTTTGTCTATGGATCACACACCGATGTTTTGTTGATGTGAAAAAATCCACTATTGTACTAGTTTGGTGGATGTTGATTTTAGTCTATGGTTACTCTATTACATGGTACAATACCTTTATAGGGTTTAAGAAATACACACTATTTATATAAGGATTACTTCTTCTTATTCTCCTCTACACACTATTTTGGGTAATTCTTGTTCATTTTATAGATATGAGGGTCTATTAAATAGTTTATAGGCATGAAAGTCTCTTACAAATCAACATGGGTTTCTGAGATACCTTGTATCCAAATCTCTAAATATATCATTCATTAAGATCCACTTTACCATGCTTCCACTTCAAATTTGGATGAGATCAACTCTTTGATGTGAGAGTCGAGTCTTTGACTTCCAAATTTAGATGAGATAAAACACTTGATTATAGATTTGAATCTTTTTCCTACAATCAAATATAACAACAACTCACTCCTTCGATATAAAGATTATACTACACTGGAATAATCTTTTTTCATTATTATAAATGGGAGAGTGAAAGAGATATATAATAAAGGGGGAGTAAAAACTCTATAAATATGAATTTTAGAAGTCATGATTCAGCTTCTCCCAATAATTTCTAGTGGTGAATATAGATTAATTTCAAAGAAATAATTGAATTAACTAAGGGATTATAGATTTTAGAAGATACCCATATATATTTATGTGATTAAGTGGGATAAAATTAAAAGAAAAATATAGTCACAAAGAAGAAAAACCAGTATAGAAAAATTGATTTCCTTATATGAATAAATAGGGTGAAAATGAAAAGATAAATTTAGAATAATAAGACCCTTTTCATTTTATTGACAAAGTGGTAGTGAGTATAATGTGCTATAAATGTTTTATTTATTTCTTTAATTTTTTTAGTCAAATGATTGAGTAGGATTTATAGTAGTTTTGTTAAAAAAATATAAAGGTAGAGAATGTTTCAACTAGGAAGTTGTGTATTGTATTTTTTAATGTTTTAACTAGTATATTGTGTGTTGGATTTATTTACAAGTGTTAGTTTTATTGAAAAATATTATAAGGATTACATTAGAAAACATGGAGCTTGGAGGTTCATGAATGAGGATGGAAATGGTTACTATACATGAGAATAAAAAATAATAAAGAATATATGTAATTTTTTATTATGGTCTTTAAATGTTTTGGAAGAATAATGAGATTGCAAAAAATAATTTTGAGAATAATGAAAGTGTTTTGGTGAAGAAATAACATCACACTATAATATTATATCTCACACCTTGAAGGACGAAACATTAGATAAATTGAGTAAGTCTGAAGGCTGCATGAGATTAAATTGGATTTGTATAATAATAAATCAGGAGTTAGTTTTATGTATATTCCATAACATATTATACCACGATGTAAGATGTTTCATGTAAGAATAATCTTACTATTATGTAAGATTAAGTCTGGAGAGGTTTGGGAGGCCACACCAAAGTATGACATACCACACTATAGTTATAGTTATATAAGAATAACCTAGAAGTTATAGAATAATAATTTCTTGAGTTAACAGATATATCACATTATGGATTAAGATACTACACCACAATACAATTTTCATGTGATTAAATAGAGGCTACATAAGAGGATGGCTCATTGAAGCTAGTCCTATGTAAAAATAACCTAAGGTTGTGGAAAAGTATATTTTGGAGTTCCATGTTATAGTGGGTAGAATCACACCATATTGAATGATATGGAATATTAATAAATTTTTAAAAAAGGATTTTTTGATTAATTCATGCTATACTGAGAGGATGGAAAAAATTAATATAGCTCTGCAATGTGTTGTTTGATAAGATCATAATGCAATTAGAGTACCACTGTTTCCTACGGATTCCGGGGATGACCTCCTGGACGGGAGATTCAAACGTTCCGATCAGTTTCTAGCGGGTTTGTTCGTAGAACCGGAAACATCCAATGATTCCACATCCGTTTGGACCTACTTTCCAAAGGTAGGCACTCATTAGCTTGTGGACTGATGAGGCTTAGGAATTTGCATTGGTCGAGAGGATGGGAGGTCGGACTCATCACACCTTTTTGAGGGGAATTATTGTCTACTCCGGGACTCTCTTTATAGATTTAAGTTATGTTCGTGAATCCTTATTACATTACCAAGTATAAAATGTGCTTTCCTTTAGTTTTAACAATCAATGATTAAATATGCAAGAAATTTAGAGAATCTTTTATATGTATTCGAGGTTCTTCATCAATAGAGAATCATCTATATCTGTTTAGAGATTCCTGGTCAATGGTATCCTTCAAAACATTTATATAAAAGTCTCTTGGTCATTATGATGACCAGGCTGGTTTTAAAGCCACTCAGTGGGGCACTTGAAGTTTATCATCATTTAGAAGGACAGGGATTATTTCAAAGTTGGGATCGAACCCATAAATGGGCTACCTACGTATCCTTTGTTTTGGAAAAGGAATCAGAACCCACGTAGTCCGAGTAATGGAGTATGATGTTTATGATTGATGGCTCAAAGAAGAATGTCATAATTACTTTTACACTCTAAGCTCACGTGAGTCATGCTCGGTGTGAGAAACAAGAGTTATTGGTAAAAATTAGACAATTGTGCCATGAAAGATGCAATCATAAGAAATTGTTTGGGGCTTAGGTATGTATGACTGCCCAGATAGATGAAGGTTTAGGATTCACTTTTAGGGAGAAAATCCAGGAACAGGGTCCATAAAGGTATATGTGCTTTATGGAGATTTGAATACTCTAATCTTGGGGCTTACTCCTAAGGAGGATGCCCAAGTTAGGAGGGGACTGATATTTGGGTTTTACTCCTGAGAAGGAACCCCATATCAAACATAATTTAGGACTGGTTAAGAGAAATTTAAGGGGGCTTGGGGTTTACTCCTGAAAAGGAAACCCAAGATTATGACTGGGACTTACTCCTAAAATAGGAGGCCCAGGTTATGACCGAGTATTATTCCTAAAAGGGAGACCCAGGTTAGGGGACTTGGGGCTTACTCCTAAGGAGGATGCCCAAGATTATGACTGAGTCTTATTCCTGAAAAGGAGACCCAGGTTAGGGATTAAGGTTTGGGGCTTACTCCTGAGGAGGATGCCCAAGTTTAAAGGATTATGATTGGGGCTTACTCCTGAGGAGGATGACCAAGTTAAAGATTCTCTCATCTTAAAGGATGAGTTTGAATGAATGAACTCTCTATATTTTAGTGACATAAGGATATTTAAATCACTAGGTTTTGAGAGATATTCCACAGAATTCCTTTCAGATAAGGAAGTCAAATCAAGAAATCATGCCATAAATGGCTTTGAAGAGTGTCTTGAAGAGTGAATCTTGAAGAGGAAAGGTGTGATGGATTAAGAGGGGTAAAAATGGGCAAGATGGGCACCCAAAAAGATAGGGGCACGCAAGTATTCCGTGGGCGCGCAAGTATGGTCGCGCAGTTATACCTGCGCGACACATGGTGTACTTGCGCGTTTTTTAACCAGCATTTGGAATACTTGAGCGACTCTTTTTAAAACCCTTTAGAATTTTCTTGAGGATCTTCCAGAAAAGGGACGCGCAAGTTATATTGAAGGAAATAAGTCAGCGCGCAAGTGTTTGATAAGTTTCAACACTTAGGCCTTCCTTCTTCTCTTTAGATCTTCTGTTCTAGGTAAGAAATTACCTTAGAAGTGTTCCGGAAGCTTTGAGAAGAGACTTGGGAGTCGGGAGCTTCAATCCGAGTTTCTGGAAAAAGATCCTCTCGAATGGGGGGCCCACAGGGTCTATTTATAGGCAAAAGAAGACCCCGGGCGGTTACCGGGCGGTTACCACTTAGGTCGCGTAAGTCACCTGCGCGACCAAGGGTGTCGCGCAAGTGTACTTGCGCGACAGTGAAAGACTTGCGCGGTGCAGTTGCTGTCGATCCTTTGTTCATGCCTTTGTAGATTTTTGATGTTTTCTTCAAAGGTTGAATCACTTTGAGCTCAGATATTCCCTTTTCCGATTTTTAGATTCTGTGACGAAAGGAGCGTCAACAAAAGTCCCCCCTCAGAGTTGGATCCGGGGAGAAATGAGGATTTGACTCTGAGGGAATCGAATCCATTCAAAGGAAGGGGGGGGGGGGGGGGGCGCAAGTCTGCAGTGTACAGAGGGCAGCGCGCAAGTTTTTGTCGCGCAGGCCTTAAGCGCTCTGAGTGCGGCGCGCAGATAGGCCTCCTGGCCTATAAATACACGGCCCTCACCTCCGTACAAGTATCCGGATTTCTGGACTTCATACCTTCTCGAGCTCTCGCCGCGCAGGTCACCTAAGCCGCGCAAGTCTCTTTTCCACTGTTCCCTCGCTGTCGCGCTCCTGTAAAGGTATTCGTACTTGCGCGGTTTAGACTTGCGCGTCAAAAACTAGCGCGACACACGAAATACTTGCGCGCCATTGTTTAGATTTGCGCGACTTAAAGCCTTAGCCATTTTTTCCGAATTCTTTCACAAATTTTATGAAAAATAAACCCATTTAAGAGTTTAATTTATTCAACTTCTGTGCAGATTCAATGGCTCCTAAGGGAATTGGAACAGCTGATGAGCTGGCTAGCAAGCGGATTGATGACATGATGAACATTATTGGCCATGATTACTATGATATCTGCGACAGCACTTTCCCAGATTTGGATAAGTACTTGAAGAAATATCATCTTAATTTCCCACAGAGCATCTACCTGTCTCTGTGTGGTCATGGTCATCTGCAAGGAGTCAATGTTCCAAATGCAAATAATTATACACCTGAGATGCAGTTGCACTGCTACTTCTCTATTTCGGTTTTGCTATGCATTAAGAGAAACAACAGTGGTGTGAACTTTCAAATTCTTCCTCCATGTCATTTCCTTGCAGATATGAAAATGGAAAACCCATGGGCTGAAATGTTTTCCACTAATGGTTGGTGGAGAGAAGACAAACATGGTATTAGAGCAATATCTGAAAAGATTACTCTCTTCAAATGGCTCTTTACTTCCAATGCTCCATTCTCAAATCCATGTATCCATCTTCCAAGTCTCTTGGACAGAAACAGAGTCACTGTTTGATCAGTAGAAAATTTTCTCAAACCGCACTCAAGAACATCCTTTTACAATTTTTCCAAGAAGAGCTGGTATCACTGCATCTCTTATTGTATCCAGTTGAATGAATGAATTCTAGGTGGTTGCTGATGAAGCTCGGGATGCCGTAAATCAAATGAAGTGTTATGTTGAAAGCCTCTTGTAATTCTTGAAAAAAGAGAAGAGACTCCAGTCTGTGGATGTCCTTCTAACTCTTGTGTATCAATGAAAAACACTTTTGTCTTCAATCATTTTGTACCTGCATTCTTTTCATTACCTGCTTCAAATTTACTTAAGCCAATGGGCCTAGTAAGCATAGTTTTATTTTTACTAGGATTATTACAAATAATCCTACAAACTTTGAACTTTTTAATTGCTCAATATTACCTAAATTATACAAAAAATGTATATTTAGTGAGTTGGAACTTGACTTTTATTCAGAGTTCCTTTGTCTTTTGTGTGGGCAGTTTAAAGTCATGCACGCCGGACATAAAGGGGCTAATGTTTAAGGTCAAAATAGATTTGACCAAAATGGATTAAAATTGATTCAATTCCTTGACAATTTATCTGAAAACATATTACCATACTCAAGTATGAGAGAAAAAATGTAAACTATGGCTTAAGAATATTTGAATCTGAGGAATGATATGAAAAAGAGCTAAAAGGCATTAGAAGAAGTAGTTTCCAAGAATGAAGTTACTATTATTTAACAAAACCCGTTAGGGGGTTGAAATATGCAGGGCCACCTATGGGCATTGGCTGCATGGTCAAATAAATAGCATCTTTTGGCTGACAAGTCTGTTATGTGGACTGTTTATGCAAGGCCACCTATGGGCACGTGCTGCATAGTCAGGCAAAAGAACTCCCAGAAATTTACTTTCCTAGTGCTAAAAGCTAGTGAAAGTTTATGGAGATTCAAATTTTCTAAAGTATAGAGTTTGTTGTATGGAAAGAGGTACTTGAATATGGAGAAGATATTTCCGAACAAGAATATCGAAGAACTGGATGAACATCACTCCTACGAAGGTCTGACCCAAACGTAGGGAAGAAGAATAAACCATAGACTTGAATACTTTTAGATCATGAAAAAGGATATGGGACAAATATGTTAAGGAAGGCTATTTTTTTGCGGATCCCTACATACTGTCATTTTTTTTTGACAAATAAGGACAAAAGAGGCATTCTTACCAAGAATGAAGTTACTATTATTTAACAAAACCCGTTAGGGGGTTGAAATATGCAGGGCCACCTAAGGGCATTGGCTGCATGGTCAAATAAATAGCATCTTTTGGCTGACAAGTCTGTTATGTGGACTGTTTATGCAAGGCCACCTATGGGCACGTGATGCATAGTCAGGCAAAAAGAATTCTCAGAAGTTTGACATTTTTGTGACTAGAAGTCATGAAAAGGGTTATGAAGATCTGAAAATATTTTAAGGTTAGGATTATAACACATAAAGATGGGTATTTTCCAATGTATATAGAGATACATAGGTCAATGAAAACCATAATCATGTTGTGGCTGGGTCCTGAATTGAAATTTTGGACTTCACTACGTATCTCATAAGAATGAGAATCAAGCCATACGTAGTTCTTGAAATGCAGTTTAACGTCGTGCAGGACGAAAGTATGAGTGATCTTAGTTTGGGGTCATAGAATTCGGACCAAAATAATGAATACACAGTGTGTGTTTTCATGAGGACTTTTCAGCCAAGGGACTGAAATTGAAATTTGGGGTTAGGCCCAAAAGACTTTGGACTGGATTCGAGGGATACTCGAATGTTCCTACGTATCCCATAAGGATGGGAATCAAGTCCACGTAGTTCTAGAACTACCCTTTGTACAAATTTGGTTCGTACATGTGAAGGGTGAAAGGGGACTTTAGTGCAATGATGGTTTAACCTAAGATAATAAGTTTAGGCATTACCATGTATGCATGTAGTATTTTGAAATGAAACATGATTGAAAATCAATGTCAATAATGGTTCCTTCTCAAAGGAGGAAATCAAAGAATATTGTAGTTTATTGTCGTACCGGACAAAAGTGTTGTATAGTTTAACGTCATATAACAAGGACGAAAGTGAATCAATGTAAAAAAAAATATTGATTCTAGGGGCGGTTTCACGAATCAACATCATATGAGATGGTGGTGAACCGATGTGAAGAGATTATTTTTGGTCTTGAACCCTGGGAGGTTGCCTATATACCCAGCCTGGAGGGCAAGGATCAAAGTCCGTGTAGTTCAATTAAAGAATGAATTAATGATCAAGTTGTTCTTGGGGACAATGATCTAATAAAAAATGTTGTTGGGACTTATACATGGTTAGTGGCCCAAAGGGAGTGTTATGGTTGCTGTTCTCTCTAAGCTCACGTGAGTCATACTCGGTGTGAGAAACAAGAGGTAATAACAGCCTTAACGATGCACAGTTTAATGTCATGTAGGACATAAAAAAAGGGACTATGCAGTTTAAAGTCTTGCAGTTAGGACTATTGGTGCTGCACAGTTTAGTGTCATGTAGCAGGGACAAAATACAGTTTAATGTCATGTAGGACATATCAAGGATTTTCTGTACAGTTTAGCGTCATGTAGTTAGGACGATGAGGATAAAATAGTTTAACGTCATATTGGACGAAAAGGGGGACTGTGCAGTTTAATGTCATGCAGTAAGGACAAAAGAGTGTATCATTTTAACGTCATGTCAGACGAAAGTGCGAATAGTTTAAGGTCATATGCATGGACCGTGAATGGTGCAGTTTAATGTCATACTGGACTTTTGAGATTATATAGTTTAACGTCTTTCCGGACGTGAGGGACTTTTATACAGTTTAGCGTCATGTAGTTAGGACGTCACAGTTTAACGTCTTGCTGGACATAAAGGATTTGCAAATAGTTTATGGTCATATACATGGACCAGGGATGATGCAGTTTAAGGTCATGCTGGACGGTTTAGGGAACTTTTTCACAGTTTAATGTCGTGTGGGACGAAGTTGCAGTTTAAAGTCATACTGGACCATTGCTGTATAGTTTAACGTCATATAGCAAGGACGAACTGGTGCTGTACAGTTTAAAGTCATGTAGCTAGGACTAAGGTGAACCAATACGAGGATATCAGTTCTGGGGACTTTTTACAGTTTATCGTCATGTTGGACGATGAAAGTGCCACACAGTTTAATGTCATGTTGCTAGGACACAATATAGTTTAATGTCATCTCAGACAAAATAAAGGAACTTCTGTACAGTTTAACGTCATGTAGATAGGACATAATATAGTTTAATTTCATCTCGGACAAATAATATAGGGACTATGCAGTTTAAAGTCTTGCAGTTAGGACTATTGGTGCTGCACAGTTTAGTGTCATGTAGCAGGGAAAATACCATGAACCAATGTGATTGTTTTTGGATCTGGGAACAATATTTTGTGTTTATACAAAATACTTCTTCAGAAATCTGGCATTAGTTGGAGTCGTAATGTGTTCTCCATCCATTGAGATTAGAGAATATGCTCCATTGGAGTATACCTTATGTATTGAATAAGGTCCTTCCCATTTTGGTTCAAGATTGGGAGGCTTCTTTCCTGGTATCATTGGTGCTCTGAGAACCAATACCACTTCTCCCTGAATGAATGAACGAAGATGAACTTTTTTGTTAAAAGCTCGTACTATTCGATTCTGATAGATTTCCAAGTGGTGCAAAGTGCACAATATTTTCTCATCTAACTGTTCCAATTCATTCAACCGCTTTTGGGATTGCTCATCTGCAGATAACTGATCACAAATGGCTATTCTGAGTGAGGGCAATTGAACTTCAATTGGCAAGACTGCTTCTGTTCCATATACCAATGAATATGGAGTTGACCGCGTTGCATTGCGAGTGGTAGTCCGATAAGCCCATAAAGTATGAAAGAGTTTATCAGGCCATGACTTCTTATCTTTATCCACCATCTTTTGCAGTATATTTGAAAGAGTCTTGTTGAAGGCCTCTATCTGGCCATTAGCCGCTGCATGATATCGAGATGAATGGTTGGACTTAATGTTTTATTCTTGATACAATTTCTTTACCTCTGAAGAACAGAAGTTGGTGCCGTTGTCCGCCAATATGGTATGAGGGACACCAAATCTAGTAATGATGTTAGACTTGATGAAGCTAACAATGCATTTAGAATTGACTTCTTT
This sequence comes from Viscum album, assembly GCA_963277665.1. Taxonomy (NCBI): domain Eukaryota; kingdom Viridiplantae; phylum Streptophyta; class Magnoliopsida; order Santalales; family Viscaceae; genus Viscum; species Viscum album. Next base: position 2,015,323,500 of record OY728165.1, read on the forward strand.
GAGAGGTACTGCCTCTACCCATTTGGAAAAGAAATCAGTAGCAGTAAGAATGTACTTAAACTGCTTGGCCGTAGCTGAACGGTAAGGTCCCACCACATCCATTCCCCATGTGGAAAATGGCCATGAGTATTTAGCTGTATGAAGAAACTCTGGAGGTTTATGAATGAAGTTGGCATATACTTGGCATGAATGACACTTCTTTGTGAAATTAACACAATCTTGTATCATTGAAGGCCAAAAGTATCCAAGCCTTCGAATTTGATCAGACAGTCTATGTCCAGACTGGTGGGCACCACAGACTCCTGCATGCACTTCTTTTATGACAGCCGTTGTCTCTTCACCATCAATACATCTGAAGAGAACTCCATCAAAACCACGTTTGTAGAGAATTTTCTTGAGGTGGTTTGGGCTATCATAAAGAGTAAAATTGACCACACGTCACCGAATTTGTTCTTTCTCGGCTCTATCAGGTGGAAGTGTTCTATTTTGAAGGTATTCCATGATAGGTGACATCCATCCTATAGTATGACCATACGGTTCAGGAATGGGACTAATTTCATTAATTTCCTCTGTTCTGACTTGAACATAAGGTGAAATTGCACGACGGTGGGCAATACAGATGGTTGTCTCATCCCGATTTGGATCTGCTAAAGCTGTGGCTATATTAGCTAGTGCATCAGCTTGAGCATTTTGTGATCTTGGGACATAAGAAAATGTCGGTTCTGAAGGGAATTCCGACATTAACTCTCTGACATAATCATACAAAGGGATTAATTCTTCTTTTCTGATGGCATAATCCCCATTGACTTGTTTGATTACCAGGTCTGAATCACCTTTCACCTTTAAGTGATTCACTTGTGCTTGAAGCGCTAACTCCAAGCCTGTAATGAGAGCTTGGTATTCAGCTTCATTATTGGTACCACCTTCCCACAACAAAAAGGAATAAGGTAACACTGCCTTATCTGGAGAAATGAACACAATTCCTAAACCAACTTTGTTGAATTTAGGATTTTCCATTTTCTTCCCTGTTGGACTTCTAGAAGCACCATCAAAATACATTTTCCATGTTTGAGGACTCTCTTGAATAGAGAAAACTTCCTCATCAGGGAGTTCGATATCTGAATACGTGTCTTCCACTGAAGGATTTTCAGCCAGGAAATCAGCCAGAGCTTGGCCCTTAATTGCCTTTTGAGACACATACTGAATGTCGAACTGCTGTAGAATAACCGCCCACCTTGCCAGACGTCCTGTAAGCATTAGATGACTAAGGATGAATTTGAGAGGATTATTACGAGATACCAATTGGACCTCATGATGTTGCAGGTAGTGTCTCAGTTTCTGAACTGCAAAGATTAATGCTAGACAGCACTTTTCAATACTTGAATACCGGGTTTCTGCTTCAAGCATAGTTCTGCTGAGATAGTAGAGACTATTTTCATTCCCAGCATCATTCTTTTGAGCGAGAAAGGCACCCAATGATCGCTCTAAAGCTGTCACATAGAGGATAAGAGGTCTACCCTCAACAGGTGGCATGAGTACTGGTGGACTCAAGAGGTATTTCTTGAGGACATCAAATGCTTCTTGACATTCTTCATTCCACTGGTAAGTGACTCCTTTCTTCAATAATTTGGTAAAGGGTAAACTTTTGCCTGCCAAATTGGCGATGAAACGCCGAATATAGGCTAAGTGTCCTTGAAGTCCTCTTAATTATTTCAAATTCTAAGGAGGTGACATACCAAGGATTGATTTGGTCTTCTCAGGATCGACTTCAATACCACGATGGCGTACAACAAAGCCGAGGAATTTTCCTGAGGTTACCCCAAAAGCACATTTTAAGGGGTTCATCTTCAAATTATGTTGTCGAAGCTTGTGGAATATGACTTCCAAATCAGCCAAGTGATTAGAACGTTGTTTGGATTTAACCACCAAATCATCTACATAGCATTCAACAAACTTCCCTAAAAAATATTTGAAGATACGATGCATGGCGCGTTGATATGTTGCACCTACATTCTTTAAACCAAAGGGCATCACCCGGTAACAAAACACACCTTGAGGAGCTCTGAAGGCTGTATATTCCTCATCTTCTGGGGCCATTCGGATCTAATTATATCCAGAATATCCATCCATGAAAGAAAGTACTTCATAGCCAACCGTCGCATCAATTAAGAGTTCTGTAATTGGAACTGGGAAATCATCTTTAGGACAATACCGATTAAGATCTATGAAATCGATGCAAACCCTAATTTTTCCGTTCTTCTTCTTTACAGGGACAATATTATCCAACCACTTGGGATATTGAACTTCTCTGACGAAGTTAGCTTTGATCAGCTTATCCACTTCAGCTTCAATTTTGGAAGCATAGGTTGGGTGTGTTCTTCTCGCGGCTTGCTTGAATCCTCGATGTTCTTTTGGCAAACCCAAATGATGGGTGGAAACATCAGGATCAAGGCCAGGCATCTATGTATAATTCCAAGCAAAAATATCTTTATTTTTCTTTAGAAAAGGAATATACATCTCTTGCTCTTCAAGGGTCATGGCCGCACTAATTAAAGTGGGGCGTGGATCTTTCTCTGTACCCAGATTTACTTCTCTGAGTTCATCCACAGTGGTAGAGATACCCTCTTCAAATGCTGGAGGAGCATCTCTAAGATCTTCCTCTTCCCCTTCATCATGTGTTATTTCTTCCGTTCCTACTTGCAAAGTAGATGAAAAAACGAAATTCTCATGATCATAAGAGATGTCAAAATTTTCACATTTTGAAGAAGAAGCTTCCATTTCCGACCCTATTGATGATAAAGGGTCTTCTTTGGGAAATAAAGAGGGGATGATGGATTGAGAATAGACATCATTATTCACCTCTGGTGTTGCTATAACTTCTTATGGCCTGATTAGCGAAGTATAGACTTGTTGGATTTCAGCAGACGAAATGAAAACGTCACCACTTATGCTTTCATCACTGCTTGGTAAGTTACCAATTTCTCCTATGTTGTCTGGCTCGATTGCCGTAATTGACATTATGGATCTTTCCATAAGAGTATTTTGATTTGGGCCTATTTTGTCAATTTGACTGATAGGTAATACATAATCTGTACTCACAAGTGAAAATGGATTTATTGGAATTTTTTCCAAACCATATGGAGCATTAACTTTGGTAATTTCCTTCATTGTAGATTTTTCTCTACCCTTCATGTGATAAAATTCCGCCTCAATGTATTGAGACTCACATGTCTTGAATGGGGCCTTATCACCATACAATGTTCCAACTTGACCATCGAAACAGTATTTGAGACATTGATGGTATGATGACGGAATAGCTGCATGCTGATGTAGCCAGGGTCTTCCAAGCAAGATATTGAAAGCTGAGTCTTGATCAATAATCATGAAATCCGAATTGGAAACAAGATCTCCAAACTGAGTTCTGAGTGTAACTTCTCCCAGTGGTTCTTGTTCATTTTTATCATATCCTTGCAACATCATGGTAGAAGGAGATAAATCAGATTTCGTGAGGCCCAATCAACGAAGTGTACGAATGGGCATGAGGTTGACTCCTGAACCATTGTCAATGAAAGCTCTTCGAATATCTACACCATTGACTTTGCCAGATAAATACAAAGGTTTTATGTGCCCATGAACAACATCATCTTCATCTTTATCAGTAAAAGATATCACTGCATGGAATTCTGCAGGATTATTCTCTATGTGATAGATTTCAGCTGCAGCAATTTCAGCTTCAAACTCCTGAGGACTTGACAAAGCTTCGATGAGTGCTTCCCGAAGATCTTTTGACAGATTCAAAGCATCCAAAATTGATAACTTGGATGGTACTTGGGCCAAGTGTTTCAATATATCATACTTTTGATCTAGAGGTCTGCGTTTCCCAATAGGAATATGCGGTTTAGCAGGTACCTTGGAAGCAGACGCTTTGGAAGCTGATGCATCTTGTATTGAAGTTGGCAACATCCTTGGTTTTGGAAGATTAGACTGATTAGATCCATTTACTTGCTGAGATAAAGAAGATGGAACCTTTAATCGGTCTTCCAAAATAACTGTGCCAAAACTGAGTTGGCCATTGGTAGAAGAACTTGCTTGTTCTTTTTGAGCTCGCTGAAGGGCTCTACCACGAGTTTCTGCTGCATATACAGTGCTAGCAGGGGTAGAATTAGAGTAGTGGCTTCGGAAAGATCCACGTCTTCCCCTGTATCCTGAACCTCTTGAACCTCTTCGGATTCCCTTATTTGATACAGGTAATTCAGGCTCATCAAGACTGGAATATGGATCTATTAATTGAATCATATTAACAGAACCAAAGATTAACACTTCGTCTGATAAAGACTCTGCCTGGTTAGCCTGTTTAGGCTGTGCCGTTTGATGGGGCGGTGCCCGTGGCTTTGAAGTAGATGGCATGAAATCTGCCCGAGTCAAAGACAATTTAGGCTTTGATACATACTCATCTTCTTCTGATTCCTCTTTCTTCTTTGAATTGCGCTGCCCTTTTGAGGATTTGTCTTTTGATGGAGGCTTTACTGCAGCTTTTGTAGGAGACACAATTGGCTTCTTCAATTGTGTTCGCAAAATGGAATGAGTCTGATTGATTGTCTTTCTGACCATCCAATCATCATATTTTTTCGCAGTTTTGCTTTTGACTACCTGCCACTCGCCTCCTTCCTCTGGATCTGTAGTGGTAATACACGCTACATGAGCTAAAGAACCCTTCAATTTGACTTGTCCCAAGTCGACCATCTTTTTGCAGGAGGTCTTTAAAGGCAAAACACTCCTGGATGGGATGCCCCAACATTTGATGAAAGGGACAATAATTGAGACGGTCTTCATCTCCTTCCTTGTTTGGCCTCTTGGGCACTGGTAATTGAACCAAATTATTTTCCAGAGCTGAAATGAAGTAACCAGGAACTTGCTCACTTCGGAAAGAGTAAGTTTTACTCTTCATATCCTCAAATTGTTTTCGTCGTTGATCTTTTTGATCATTTGGATGAAACAGCCCTTGTTGTTGGCGTTCAGGAGGTGGAGCCCTTCGAGAAGATGAAGGTTTTGAAGTAGAAATAGGTACAGGTGCTTGTTTAAGCATAACTGTAGCAGTTTCTTCTTTACCCATTCTTCTTCATGGAGCTGATGGAATTACACGAGATTTAACCTTAGCCTGTATAAGGGAATCTTCAATCTGCTGAGCGATTGAAGTAAGGTCTCGAAACCCTCCTGTGTATTTCACAGGGATCAATGGCGTGCGTAATTCGTCACGCAAATTTTCCACACAGATTGGCAACAATTCCTCCTGAGGGAGTGCTAAACTCAAGGAATACGTTAATCCCTTCCAACGAGCAATGAAATCAGAGACTCTTTCATTCTCCCTTTGCTTGCAGTTTGTAAGATCGAAAACTGTCGTTTTTGGAAAAGTTGAGCTAAACTGAAGAAGGAATTTTGGACGAAGATCCTCCCATCCGATGACTGACCGGGATTGCAAGCTTGTATACCAGACAAAAGCTGGTCCTTGCAAGGTTCGCACGAAGCATCTGAGTTTCACTGCTTCTTGCTGCTCTGGAGTTCCCATCATAGGATCACAACAAGACACATAATGCGTCAAATGTTGTTCAGGGTCGCCTGATCCATTGAAAGTAGGGAAAACAAGGTTTCCAAAACTGGATGGAGGAGAAATTGAATCTACCCATTCAGGGTAAACTTTCTTTTCAGGTTGAACTTGCACCCGTTTTCCTTCCATAGTTTCTAACCGAGCTGTTAATGACTCAATAGTAGTTATTAACTTTTGAGAAATGTCAGGTTGAACTTGGTTTTGGGTAGGTGCAATGAATGGAGCTTGGACAGACATGGTGGTTGGTGCTGCAACTGATGGTAGTGCTGCCAACTGTTGTTGCGTTTGACCCGTAGGATTAGACCTCTGAGGGTGTACTGATAAAGGAGGATATTCCTGACCCATCTCAGTAGTTACAACAAATTCCTTCGGCTGTCGGACTTCAGCATTCTTAAGAAGAAGACTACTTTGAAGTAGTTCTGCATTCAACCTTCTTAATTCTTTCATTTCTTCCTCCTGTTGTGCAAACCTTTGCTCTAATGAGAGCGATTGACCTCCTTCAGAGGAAGGGTGAGAAGTAACCTGATTCTTTCCTTTCCCCTTATTGGATCCTTTTCGGAGAGGGGGAAGTGGGTTACTTGAAGGAATACCCAGATTTTGGGTAAGACTTTGATTACGTGTGTGCACACCTTCTTCATTTAGGTCTGTGTGCGCAACTTCTTGAGCAGGAACCTCTTCGTCTGATCCCTCTGATTGAGCCTCATCTGGTGAATCAGCAGCAACAGCATTGATGACATTAATGGATGCATATTGCATGGAATCCTTTTTATCAGCATTTCTATGATATTGTCTTCTTCTATGTCCATGATGAAACATGGTATTTCGTTGACTTGATCCCTCAGGAACTTCTTGGAGAACCGTCACTTGGAGAGAATCTCCTGATAGCTTGGCTCTTCATTCCTCTTGAGGCTTATTCCCTAATCGAGAGAATACTGACTTTCTCTGAGGGAGGGATTGAGGATTTGAAAAAGTCCCCAGTCCGGTGGACTGGGGATGTTCCTGCTGCTTCCGCTGAACTCCTCGAATCCCATTTGTTGACTCTGAGGGTTGGGTTAGAGAAGTCCCCAGTCTGGCAAGCTGGGGTGTCTCTTGACATGCTATGTCTGAGATCTTTTTAAAATCTCTCTTGATCTTGCGAATCTTAGTTTAGAAATTAGCTGGATGCATTAACCTTTATCCACTTTTATCACCTGGTTCAACAAACCGTTGGATGATTTCCGAAACTTCTGTCATTTGATGACGTGTTTGCTCCAGACGAGAGGCTTGTGCAATATTCTCGCCTGCTCGATGTAGGAGAAATTCAACAACTTGTTCTCTATATACTTGATTTTGAGAGGAACTAGTTGAAGCCTGTTCTTGAGCAAGCTTTTGATTATGAACAAATCCCATTGACTGTGGCCAGCCATGGGCAATAACATTGCATGAGACCATTTTCGGCGGGCTTTGCTGACTGGAAAGCACTGTGAAATGTAGTGCTCCGTGAACACCACATCATCTGATATGAACATCAGATGGAGCATTGGAAATTAACTGACGCAATTTTCTTAGTGCGCCAAGGCATGAACGTTGAAGGGTTCTCTGTTGCTTTTCAGCCTTCAGATACCGAGAGACTGATAGAGATTCCAAATCAATCTGGCGTTGTAACCCTTCTATTATCTTAATATGATTTTCATAATCACCGTAAGATAATACTTTCTTCTTCAATTGAAAAAGAGTCTTCCATATGTTGAGACGAATATCATGGATTCCATCATCCGTCAACATCTTTGGAATGTCGTACTGGGAGTCAGCCAAAGGCCAAAACATGACTGGTACTTCACCTTTTGCCAGTTTTTTTCTCATGTTCAGCATTTCCTCTTTATCATTAAATGAAGATTCTTTTACCTGTTTGGACCAGAGTTGGTGTTTCCTTGTTGCTTCATCAGATTCAACAAGATTGGTAGAGATATCACTATTCATGCTGGAAGATGAATGACCCAGGGATTGTTCGGAGAATAACCTGAACCCCAGGCTATCTTCTGATGGAGAAAGAGTTTCACCTGCCGATAGTAAAGCATCAGACATGACTGGTTTTACGTTTGAAAGTGCCTCGAGATAGGAGGGCTTTCTCGTCACTACATTGCCTTCTGAAGAATTTTCGAGACAACGTGAATCACTACTGCGGAGAGGACTTTCGTAGAGAAGTTCATCACCATGAGGAGGACCGTCATGATGGGTTACAGCAAAAGATAAAATCTCTTGCTCCTTGGTCTTCTGACCACATAGAGGGTTCCTGTGGCTCTCATCTGAAGAAGAAACTTCAAGATTGACCGAATTTTCATGAAGCAAGTCTTCATGAGGAAGTGTTTGTTGAAGACCTTCAGAATTAATGTTCCTGTTATTGGGAACTGAGGGAGTAGAATCTTGAATTCTGACAGATAAATGTCTGAGGGCCTCAAGAACTCCAGCATCGAGCAAGGCTTGGTTGCAGATTGGCCTTTGATCTCCTGACTGTGTTGGGCGGATCTTTTTCTTAGATGCCTTCTTACTCACTTTAGAAATCACTTGATGACGAAAGTGATTGCTCTGAGCAGGTGTATGTGCCTGATCAGGAAAGATGGTCAGGTTAGGCTGACGATCTCCACTCAAATCAGGTGTATGTGCCTGACTTGGTTGTCCGTATGATATGGGGGAGTATGCCCCATAACCCTCTTGGACTGGAACAGATGTGTGTGTCTGTTCCGGAGTGAATCATTGATGTGTCACTCCACTGCTAGGGATAGATTTATGTGTCTGTCCCTGTGATGATGCTGAAGCTGTTATGATATCCTGGCAAGCATCCAGAATATGAGCAGGAATTTTCTTCTGCTCTTTCACCATTGACAAAATATGTTTGGTGACTTCAGCTGCCGGAACGGGGATATATGTCCATTCCGGGCTTAGAGTAGGTGTATGTGCATGATCCTGTCCTCCTTTTCCTGTCAGTGAATCCTGACAGTACTCAAGTGTGGAGGCAGAGAGTTGAGTCTGCCTCCTATTTGTCGTCGGGGCTTTCCGACTGACTTCTCCGTGCGCTACCAAGCGAGACTGTTGGTAGGCTTGATTAGTATTAGCAGGTGTATGTGCCTACTGATTACACTTCGCCAAACGCGGTTGACGAGATCCATCATGTGTAGTCAGACGAGCCTGCTGACTAACTGGTGATGTATAAGCAGGTGTATGTTCCTGCCTACAGTACTCCGCCGGAATTGCCTGGCGGGATTGGCTTGATGCTGCCAGACGAGTCTGCTGGACAGCGGAATTAAAATGGGCAGGTGTGTGTGCCTGCTCGTTGTTTGCCACCAAGTTAGGTTGGTGGACTTCTCCGGAGATGGCAGGGATGACAACCTGCCTATTGTTCACCGGATTCCATCTCTGGCGGTTCATCTTGCCTGCTCGGGTTCAAGGAACCTGAGCTGAATGCCTGGAGTCGGTACCCTCATCATGTTGAGGGCGCACTACCGCACGAGTCTGGCGGTGATTGTTGATGGGAGCCCTTGAGAAGGACTCCTGTCTTTTTGAATTAAGGTCCTGCGGGACCTGCTCATTCACTTCCTCAGAGTAAGGGAGTGAATGGAAATTGCGTTCCGGGGATAACGACCCGAAACGGTTGGAGACGGTAGTCAGCAGCGCCTGCTTCTTGATCGCTGGCCGCCATTGTCCGGACGACCAGGTAGAGTTGTTAACTTGGAGGGCTTGACGAGCAGCCTCCAGAGTTGGGATAGTACCGTTGCGACGGTACTCCTTAACCAGTACATTAGAAACCCAGTGTTGAAGACGCTGAGTTGGTGATGTCATCCTAAGAATGGATGACGTTCCAGCAAGAGTAGCAACATTGGTTTTCACAGCAGCAGACCTCACAGTAGAGGTGTTCACAGCAGCAGTATTCATAGGGGTGAATTTAAGGAAATCCATTTTGCAGAAGATCTTGAGAAAAGAGTGCCTGTTCCATATAACAGACATAATCAAGATGAATCCGGCCACTGCATCTTTTGGATGATCACATGTCAATGATTGCTTTGTTGGCCCAAGGGTCCTAACAAATAAGAAGAACATCACTTTAACTTGGTTAAGGATTCACGTCGGGTTCACCATTTTTGTTTCCTACGGATTCCGGGGATGACCTCTTGGACGGGAGATTCAAACGTTCCGATCGGTTTCTAGCGGGTTTGTTCGTAGAACCGGAAACATCCAATGATTCCACATCCGTTTGGACCAACTTTCCAAAGGTAGGTGCTCATTAGATTGTGGACTGATGAGGCTTAGGAATTTGCATTGGTCGAGAGGATGGGAGGTCGGACTCATCACACCTTTTTGAGGGGAATTATTGTCTACTCCGGGACTCTCTTTATAGATTTAAGTTATGTTCGTGAATCCTTATTACATTACCAAGTATAAAATGTGCTTTCCTTTAGTTTTAACAATCAATGATTAAATATGCAAGAAATTTAGAGAATCTTTTATATGTATTCGAGGTTCTTCATCAATAGAGAATCATCTATATCTGTTTAGAGATTCCTGGTCAATGGTATCCTTCAAAAAATTTATATAAAAGTCTCTTGGTCATTATGATGACCAGGCTGGTTTTAAAGCCACTCAGTGGGGCACTTGAAGTTTATCGTCATTCAGAAGGACAGAGATTATTTCAAAGTTGGGATCGAACCCATAAATGGGCTACCTACGTATCCTTTGTTTTGGAAAAGGAATCAGAACCCACGTAGTTCGAGTAATGGAGTATGATGTTTATGATTGATGGCTCAAAGAAGAATGTCATAATTACTTTTACACTCTAAGCTCACGTGAGTCATGCTCGGTGTGAGAAACAAGAGGTATTGGTAAAAATTAGACAATTGTGCCATGAAAGATGCAATCATAAGAAATTGTTTGGGGCTTAGGTATGTATGACTGCCCAGATAGATGAAGGTTTATGATTCACTTTTAGGGAGAAAATCCAGGAACAGGGTCCATAAAGGTATATGTGCTTTATGGAGATTTGAATACTCTAATCTTGGGGCTTACTCCTAAGGAGGATGCCCATGTTAGGAGGGGACTGATATTTGGGTTTTACTCCTGAGAAGGAACCCCATATCAAACATAATTTAGGACTGGTTAAGAGAAATTTAAGGGGGCTTGGGGTTTACTCCTGAAAAAGAAACCCAAGATTATGACTGGGACTTACTCCTAAAAAAGGAGGCCCAGGTTATGACTGAGTCTTATTCCTAAAAGGGAGACCCAGGTTAGGGGACTTGGGGCTTACTCCTGAGGAGGATGCCCAAGATTATGACTGAGTCTTATTCCTGAAAAGGAGACCCAGGTTAGGGATTAAGGTTTGGGGCTTACTCCTGAGGAGGATGCCCAAGTTTAAAGGATTATGATTGGGGCTTACTCCTGAAGAGGATGCCCAAGTTAAATATTCTCTCATCTTAAAGGATGATGTTGAATGAATGAACTCTCTATATTTTAGTGACATAAGGATATTTAAATCACTAGGTTTTGAGAGATATTCCACAGAATTCCTTTCAGATAAGGAAGTAAAATCAAGAAATCATGCCATAAATGGCTTTGAAGAGTGTCTTGAAGACTGAATCTGGAAGAGGAAAGGTGTGATGGCTTAAGAGGGGTAAAAATGGGCAAGATGGGCACCCAAAAAGATAGGGGCGTGCAAGTATTCTGTGGGCGCGCAAGTATGGTCGCGCATGTATACCTGCGCGACACATGGTGTACTTGCGCATTTTTTAACCAGCATTTGGAATACTTGAGCGACTCTTTTTAAAACCCTTTAGAATTTTCTTGAGGCTCTTCCAGAAAAGGGATGCGCAAGTTATATTGAAGGAAATAAGTCGGCGCGCAAGTGTTTGATAAGTTTCAACACTTAGGCCTTCCTTCTTCTCTTTAGATCTTCCGTTCTAGGTAAGAAATTACCTTAGAAGTGTTCCGGGAGCTTTGAGAAGAGACTTGGGCGTCGGGAGCTTCAATCCGAGTTTCTGGAAAAAGATCCTCTTGAATGGGGGGCCCACAGGGTCTATTTATAGGCAAAAGAAGACCCCGGGCGGTTACCGGGCGGTTACCACTTAGGTCGCACAAGTCACCTGCACGACCAAGGGTGTCGCGCAAGTGTACTTGCGCGACAGTGAAAAACTTGCGCGGTGCAGTTGCTGTCGATCCTTTGTTCATGCCTTTGTCGATTTTTGATGTTTTCTTCAAAGTTTGAATCACTTTGAGCTCAGATATTCCCTTTTCCGATTTTTAGATTCTGTGACGAAAGGAGCGTCAACAACCACACTATGATTTTCTTAGTTCTATAAAGGGGGTCACACAAGGATATGGTGGTCACAACATGGTTGGTTCATTTATAGTAAAAAGGATTAAATCTTAGTTGGCTATGAATATAGATCTTTTTAACATGAAGAGAAGTTCCATGCTAAAACAATTTTGATATTTGAAGTGATATGGAAGATCACATTGTAATTCTCAAAGAAATTTAAATGAGATATTATGAGGATTTTATAGAACTAGTTTTTGATGAAGGATCATGCCTAGTGGAAGGAATCACATCGTAATCAAGCTAAAATCAAATGGGATTATTCTATAGTGAAGGCTATCACTTTGTGATAAGGAGAATTCAAGACTATCATGAAAATTCGATTTAAATTTAATAAGAAGAAGAATTGGCTCAAAATTTGGGAAGTGGAATCAACTTAATTAGAAATATTTGATAACATTTAATCACATGGGACACATGTATTAATCTTGGAGGATTATATGAATATGAGATGAATCCAAAACATCAAATAAAGGGTTGGAAACTTGGTTTTTCTTATAGAAAGTGATCAAAACAATTCTAGAAACTATGATCTTGAATGATACATATAGTTTTATAAAGGAAGAAGAGTGTAGATCCATATATGGAGTTCTATTAATCATATATAGTTCATGTGAAGGAAGAATCCTCAAATAAGATATATTTCCATCGATACATCTAGTTATTGAAGAAGATACAAATGAAATAATATTATTCTAGAGTGTGATAATATTTATATAGAATAAGTGATTCATTTTAGTATTTTATTGGAAGACGAAGAGTTAAATATTACATTAAGAGGTTTCTATCATCTGTTTTTGGAATAAAACGATGCAACTCTCACATCAAGGAGTTTATCTCATTCATCTTTGAAGTGAAAGAAAAATAAAGTGAAGATTAATATACCATAAATTTTGAGATGAGGATTCCATGTATCTCATCAACCTATACTAATCTGAAAGATATAATCATGTCTATAAACTATTGAACAGAACCACACATCTATAAAATAACCAAGCCTCCCCTGAAGTAGTGAGTAAGGAAGAAAAAGAGTAAGTCTCCCTTGGAATGACAATGCATCTTTCCTAAATCCTATACAGGTTTTGTTCTTTAGTGTGGATTAATCATTGTGAAATAGTGGATTTTGGCACATTAATACATCATTAGTGTGTGCTCCTTAGATGTACCCCTTTGTACTTAACCTAGTAAAATCATTATGTTTTGTGCATTCTTTACATTTCTAAATACATGTTGAATTATTTAGTGAGAATTACATTGATAGGTTGAGAGATTGAATTATGTTCCTTCTAATGAGGGAATAATATCCATTAAAGGGGAGAACACAAATGAAGGGAAAAGTTCTATTTGATAAACACCTAGATTAAACCCCCTCTTAGGGTGTAAATATTCAACCTAGTCCCAATAACTCATATTGATGGTTCTTGAGTTGAGAAGCTATAATAGTGATAAAGGTGATGATGATGATGATGTAAATGATGAAACTCTATAGGAAAGGGATACCAATGATTAAATAGATATTGACTAAAGATGTTATTAAAAAAGGTATTTGTTAAAAAATTTAACTCTATATGATATCCTTAATATCATCACTATTTTTGTCTCTATACTAATTATAAATTTGGATATGTTTCCTCACCAATATGGTCTCCAAAATATTCACTAGGGGGAATATTTTTGGGGCCAATGGTTGACCTGAGTAATAAGATTAAAGAAGACCCTTCTTCTGCCTGTAGGAAACTATTGAAGACCATGGAATATAACCATATAGAGGTTTACTCAGTTAATTTGGCGGTAGTTCCCCCTATATAACTATATTTTGAGGATATAAACTATCAATAATAGGTGAAACTATTATAACCATATCTCCACTCAGGACCAATAGGTGAGTTTTGGATCTACATATTTATTTATGGGACTCTTTGAACTTTCATGAAAACATTTTGGTTTTATTAGATGCCAAACTAGGCTACTAAGGTTTGGGAACACTGAAAACCCAAGAGAACAAAATTCCCATACATTAATAGGGGACTTCAATAAAGGTGGTGACATGGGACACCAAAATGTATTAAAATTACTCATTAACTTGAATGTGTCATCTGATACCTCAAATTTACCAAATGTAGTGAGAGAACTCATGATGGATGTTGAATAATTTTTTGAAAATATAGATTCATAAATCACTACACTCAGTGTATCTTTATAGGAAGTTATGTTTCCTTGATAAATTTAACTTGTTTATAAATTGTTTTAATCAATGATAATTTTTATATATGTTCAACACTTTATGGGATCAATTAAGGAACATCAGAACACAAAGTGGAACCTTGGTTTATGAATCTACTAGAGGATATGTTACCCTTAAAGAGTGATGTGACCCCTAAATATCTTACACAAAGTCTACTACAAGGATACTCTCAAGAAATACAAGCCAATAAAGTGATGTTAGAGATTAAAGGGGATCCTTCCAAAACAAATGAAGAGGCAATCACAATAGGAGGAGATCATCCATAAGTATAATAAAGAGAAAGAATCATAACTAATTCTCTATAGAGTGAAATAGATGGTTCATTATATGAACCTCATAGCTTAAACACTTCAATTTTTTTATTATACAAAATAATTGGTAGAGAAAGAGTGGTTGGATGAAGATAAAACAACTTTTGGTAAACCATCTCTGTCAATAACCAAGGTGAGAATGGAAGAGCATAAAAAATTTCTTAAAGAAACTGAAAAGGCGAAAGAAGATATTACTACCAAATAATAGAGGTTGTGCCTTTTCATGGAACCTGAATCTATAGTTATGGTCAAACTTTAACATAATATTGATGAATCTAGGTTATATATATACCAGCTCCAAGATTTAGTGGAGTTCACTTTATAATACATGTACCTTTTATTTTGTGGAAAATCAGGGAGAGAGCCAAAATTGAGGATGATCCTACCTAATTTTCTTAATGAATGAAAAAATTTATTATCTCTTGAATATCATCCATTTCTTGATTTTTTTCACTTTAACTATCAATCCTTGGTAATATTTGAAACTCCCAAAGAGTAATCATCATAATAATTTAATGCACCTAAATATTAAATAGATACGTGTATGGTAAAACATAATCTCAAAGTAATTGAGTCAAATGATTTAGAGGGAAAAAATTAATAATATTTAAGGCATGTGTTCTTGGGTGGATATAGGTAATATGGCTATTCAATGTATATATGCCATCATCATAAGCCTAGTTGAATCTTTTAGATAAAAGATTGAAAAGTTTAATTTCCTTCTAAACTTGTGATCTTGGATGGATATAGGTAGGCAAGATATATGATATATTTACCATCACTGTAAGCCAAGGTTGGTCCATTTATATATGAGGGGTGAATGAATCAATATAATTGTTATTATGAACAGAGTTTTTCATGGAAGAATCAATGATCAAGATGGTTCAATTACCATAAAATTACACTTTAATGTGCTCTGCAAAGATTATATAAACTGATATGTATGTGAGTAACATGAAGATACTCTAAATATTTCCTATACACATAGACCTATAGAGCATGGGTTGACTATTTCTAGGTCTATATGGTGGCCCCCATAAGACTCTGTGTCTTTTTCTTTTTCACCCTAACTTTTTCTTAAGACAGGGAAATGAAAGTCTTAGCGGGTAGAAACTTATATTTTGTTATGTCCTCTATTTTCAAGTTTTCAACCTGATAATATTTATATCATTTTATATTTAAAATGATTTAAATTTTCCTAAGTTATGAAAGGTACAGACCAAGAGAATAGAAACTTTAAATTTTCCCAGGTTACCCTTAGTGGATTTTCAACCTAGAGAGAACCATATCTCTTCCCATTGATGGTTTTTACCCTAGAAGGTTTTCAAACTAGTGATTAATATGTATAATATATAAAAGGGGAAAGAATAGCATATTTATGTTAATTTCAAATAGATTTGACCAATATAAATCTAAATTTTAAGTTCATACAACTTTGATGAAAAGATGAGGTGATATATACAATGAGTGTGAGGTAAACCCAATGCATATATAGAAACCAATACTAGTATAAGTGACCTTGGGGAAAGGGTGAAAGAAGTTTAAGGTCATATTACATGAACCAATGATAAATGTGACTAGACTAGTGGGGTTTTTGAGAGATAAATTAATTTTAACAACTTTTGATTTGGGTATGAAAGTGATTCAAATAATATCTTGAGTTACTTAAACTAGGAAATTATGAAATGAAAATGGATAGGTTTGAAAAAATACATTACATTTTTAGAATAGAGGCCCATTTACTTAACATTGAGTAGTTATAATAAGAATTACCATTGAAAAAATTCAAATAATGAGTTCCATTTCAATGTTTTTGAGGGAATATAGTATTAAAGGATCATCCCCCTCGGATAAAAACATGCCTTTAGTTTATTATAGTTAGGTTAGATATTCAATACATATACTATCACTAATTAAAGGGGTATTTTGAGATTTTATGTACTTATTATCAGTAGCCATGTAAAATTTTTGGAGATTCAGAAACTCAATGTTAAAATTATAGTATATAGAATGAAAATATTTATAAGGTAGTTGGAACACTCTGGTTTGGGACCGACAATGATTAGGTCATTAAGGATTGTTAAATGGGGTGGAAATGGATGAGTATTTATGGACAAATATAAGGTAAGTTACCCATATGTCTCTAAATATCCTAAAATAACAGTAATTAGGATACATGTAGTTTTAGGAAGAAAATATATTATTCCACAATAGAGTCAAATATAGAAAGACTTGATGAGAATGAGGATACTATACATTAAGAGGCAGTTTGATAATGATAAAATTTTTATATGGGTCTAAGGTAGGTGACCCATATGTCATGATATATCCTATAATAACATGATTCAATCCACACATAGTTTTGAGAAATTATCTTTATGCAGATCTTACTCATATGTATGAGGAACAAAATGATTTTATCCTAGCATCAGACCATGAATGAAAAAACTGATGTGAATGAGAAGAGGTCTCTATACCAAGGTGAAACAAAATAGTTTAATCCTAATAAAGGACTTTTATAATAGCTATATATAATGAGGATAAAACCTAAAACACTAGGATGGAGTGTGTAATTGAAGTGAAAGTGGAATTTTTTGTTGGGCTTATGATGGGATATCCATACATAAATACATATCTTGCAAGAAAAAGAATCAATCCATATGAAGTTCTTAAAGATGAGGTCATTTTGATCATAGAGTAGGATTATGGATAAGTAAAACCATATACTATGTATTATACATGGATTAAGATATTATTTTAGGGAATTAGATCATATTATATAGACCACTTTAGGAGGTTTAAGGGTCACGTGGGGTAGACCCGGTGTAGTGTTGTTTATTACCATATAACAAGGATAGTATGCTATGAAGTTTAAATTCATGCAGTGAAGACTTATGACCCATATAGTTTAAGGTTATATAATGAATAATTATTCCAAGAATTGTAAAATTCATGTGTAATAGTATTTTGTAACCTAACATGAAACAATGAAAAGTATTTATTAGGAAACCTAGGATTGTTGGTAGAGGTGATACAATCATCATCCATTGTGATCAAGGAATAAGCTCTATTGGAGTAAAAATTATGTATGATGTAATTACCTTCACATTTATATTCCAGATTTGGGGGATTCTTTCCAGGAATCATTGAAATTATCAAGGACAATACCAACTCCCCTAGGACTGACAAGCAAAGTCGGGCCTTCTTGTTGAATGCTCGCATGACATGGTTCTGATAGACTTTGAGGTTAGGAAACATGTGTAACTTTTTATCATAGAGTCATTCTAACTCATCATGTTTGATCTAAGATATTTTTTCTTAAGATTTTTAATCACAATGGTTTATTAAAAGTGATGGTAATTGAACTTTTATGGGAAATACTGCTTCTATCTCATATACTAGTGAGTATGGGGTTGACTATGTGGCAGTACAAGTTATGGTGTGATAGGTCCAAAAATCATGAAAGAGTTTTTATAGCCAAGAATTATTATAAACTTATACTATATTTTTAAGTATATTGGATAAAGTATTATTAAAGGCCTATATTTATCCATTTTTAGTTATATTATAGAAAAACATATGATTAAATATAATATTATACTCTAGGTATAATTTCTTCAGCTACGAGCCACATATTTTGGTGTCAATGTTGGTAAATATTGTGTGATGGAATTTGAATTTTTTAATGATATTATATTTCATAAATCTAATAAAAAATACTATCCTAACCTCCTTTAATGGTAAAAATTAATCCTTATTGGAGAAAAAGTCGATAGTAGTAGGGTTGAACTTAAATTGCTTGGTTGTGGCTGGAGGGTATAGATCCATGAAATATATCACCCATATGGATAATTATAGGAGTGTTTAATAATGTGAAATATCTATGGGGGTTGATGAATCATGTTTATATGAATCTAACATGCATGAAACGTTTTTGTGAATTCCATGAAATCATGCATCGCCAATTCCTATAAATATCCAACTCTTCTAATTTTTTGGTATATCTTAACCCCTAATTGATGACCATTGTATGAAATGGTGTGAAATTCCATCATAAAAAAGAGTTTCTATACACCCTCAATTAAATTTAGGAGGAACCCATGAAAGCCTCTTTTGTAGTGGACTTTCTAAGAATTCAGACCATCATAAAAGATAAAATTTTCTACCCTTTGAAGGATTTGTTCCTTCCTAGATTGATCCTATAGAAAGGTACTATATTAAATATAATTTATTACAAGAGAAATCTAACCAACTAAAAAATCATTTGATGAGGGTGAGTTCATTACTTTATCAACAATAGCATTAACCTCATATATATTTTCCATGTCATTATTGATAAATGGAGAGACTACCTTGTAGCGTGCTATATAAATTAGTATTTTATCCTAATTTGGGCCAGATAAGGAACTAAATTCATTTTTAGTGCATCAACTTGATCATTATATCCTCATATAATGTTAGACAACACTAACTCTGAAAGAAACTATGACATAAACTCCCATACATTGTTAAGTAGGGGTGTAAATTATTTTTTCTTGATGGAATAGTTACCATTGTTTTCCTAATCACCAAATCTAAAACACCCTTGATATTTAATAGATAAATTAGTATATATAGAGATAGTTCCAAACCTAAAATAAGATACTAGTGTTTAGGATCTTTATTTTACACCACTCATAGAGGAGGAAGGAATATTACAAAACCCCTTTTTTTGGGGAAATGAACAACATCCCTAAGCCAACCCAGATGATTCTCATGTCTTCCATCTTTCTCCTAGTAAGAATCTTAGAATAATCATAAAAATATATTTCCCATGTTTAGGAAGACTTATTTATAGAGAAATATATTCTTTGTGGAGATCATGTGTAATGGTACCTCCTCTAGGGTAGGGTATGTTGCAAAAAAATATAAGTTCTTTTACCTTGATCACCTCCCAAGATACAAAGTGGATTCCCAATAATTATAGGATGATTGACCATATTATTAATCTTCCCATAAACATGGAGTGATCAAGAATGTATTTGAGTGAATTAACACAAGAAATTTAACAAACTTCATGATACTGAAGGTAATGCTGATGTTTCAGCATCAAAAAGGCTAATGCAAGGTAGTTATTCTTGATATCAATTTAATAGGTATTATATTCCATCATTGTTCTGTTGTGGTAACAAATAATATACTCTATTCCTTCATCATTTTTATAGGAAATAATTACACTAACATACCACTATATAGTTTTCACATAAAGAATGGTATATTTCCCTTATATAGGTGGTATTAACACTAGAAGATGAAAAATATACCTATTGAGGTCATAAAAAGCCTTTATATAGTCATCATACCATTGATATGTTACTCTTTTCTTTATTAACTTCATGAAGGGTAAGCATTTACCAGTGAGGTTTGCAATGAAACACCTGATATAGGAAAGGCGTCCCCAAATTACTCCCTACTCCCAAAGGTTTTAAGGAGGCCACATATCAAGTATTGACTTGGTTATATTGAGATACAATTTTATGTCATGATTATATTCCACTAAGACAAATAATTTCCCTCATGTCCCCTTAAGTAACATTTTAAATAATTCATTTTAAATATTTGATTATTTAGCTTTTTGAATACTTTTTTAAGGTCAGTAAGGTGATCACGATGTTGGTGGGATTTGACTACCATATCACTCACATAACATTCTGTTGTTTTACCTAATTTTTTTAATGTTATAGTACATGGAATACTGATAAGTAAAACTAATATTTTTTAATCCAAAGTAAACCAGAAAATATAAATATACCCATTGTGGTACCCTAAAAGCCGCGACATATTCATTTTCTAGATCCCTATGGATTTGGTTATAACCCGAATACTTGTCTATAAATGAGAGGGATTAAAACAAACTGTTGTATCAATTAGTAGATTCATCATATAAACCAGGAAGTATTCCCTTTTCAAGTGGAAGTTCAAATCCCTAAAGTAAATGTAGGCTAAAAAGGCCCACCCATTATTATTGTATCACTGAGAAGGGGGTGGGAGGGGTGGATCAATGATTCCCTTTTTATTTTAGGTTTCCTTTATTTTGAAACATCCTTTGAATCATATTAAATATTTAATACTTTTCTAAAAACAAAATATTCACACATCCACAGGAACAAAGGTATTTAAAAGGTTCACAATTTAATAAGAGAAGATACGTCCTTGGTATGGTATGGAAATAATCCCAATACCATAAAATCTACTAGAAAAAAACCTTTTGCATGGATACAAAAAAGTAGGATATACCCTTACACTTGTGAAGTACTATGATCAACACAACAGTGCATGTGTTTCTTACAGAACAAATTATGTAATACAATTTTGTGTAAAAAGTTAAAAAAAACTTTCACAAATTGCTTCTTGACATGTTACTACACCCCCTAATCAACTTTCACTTTTTATAACTACCAAAAAAAATTCTTTACTTTCCTACTCAGCATCAGGTAAGAACTTATCTGGAATTAATAATGTTACTTAGTTCAATGGATTAGTCTGATTCCTCGATCTGATACCTCAGTCTGAAAAACATAAGTTTGCAAGAATATGTTAGAAAAAATTCTAAACCACTTTAAAAATCTATCTGGAAAACATTGTCTAATTTCTTAGTACAATCCAATAACCACTGAAAATAATCTTACTTCTTTTTCTTATGTTCAGAAAACTTTCTCAGGAATGATCAATCCAGAGACCACTTCTCTCTAAAAATTCCAGCGCTTTCACCTTCTCTCTTCACCTATGAACAATATAAGTGTCAACAAGTAAATGTACTTCCTACTATTTATAGGTGTGAAAAAAGTGGGTTGGGAAGGAATCTAAAAAGTTTTCCCACTTAACCAAATTTCTCAAAACTTGAATTTCCATTTCATTTTAGCTTCATTTTTGACTTCTCCAACTCTTCTTGATTCTTCTCAAAAATTATTGAATCTCCTCAAAACTACAACTGGATTCAAACTTTCTAACTATTCTTCAGTCCATTTCCAATTTTAATTCTGATTTATTCATTAATATAAAGACATATATATGATAGAAAATTACATTTCTCTGTAACAATTTATCAAATGAAAATAAAATTACTTCTCATTACGATGTTCAATACCACATGATAAAAACCTACTAATTCCGATGCTCCTAAACAATTGCAATTCATAAAATTTTGAAACCATTCTTCCATAAACATGGTCATAACTTCTAAAGGTATCATAAATTCTTTACAGAAATTCAAAAATTGCTTCAAAACCCCCATTTACAAAGACATCCATGAAACTCTTCAATCAATTCTTCTTTTATTTTTTTCCCTTAGACTGATGATCCTATTTTTGGTAAAGTTATCAGTATCTTCCTATATATGATGGATTGGTATATACTTCACTCTTATATATCATTTTCAATTACATTCCAATAAATCGATACTACCTGTAAAACATATTAGATTTCTTCTTTCGTTCTTGACCCAATTGTAGATAACTAACATTTATTTTTCCCTTAACCCAGTAATATAAATCATTTTTTTATGAAAATGGTTGACTATATTTTTGATACTTATATGGTTTATTGGTATCTAATCTATTATGGTTCTTTATTCCCAATAAATTTCACTAAAAACAATTCTTTATCTGATAGATCGGTGACACATCGTATATGATGGCCTGGTATCAACAAATTCAACTTAAAAAACTTCTTTCCTTTTCTGATTATGGTACAAAAAACATTAACCATTCACCAACTTATTTCTTTGAATATATTTATCTTGTATATTATTGGAATAACTAAAAACCATCATCTTTGTATTCTCACTTTCAAAAAAAACTTCCCAGCCTTCAAACAATTTTTCATTCAATGATCTCACATAGATAGATTGAGACCAGAAAAATTTGACTTCAAAACTTTGTTATTTCACAAACTCATGCTTATAATAATTAATTCCACATGAATTTTAGAACAATTAAGATCAGTATTTCATCATCTGACTTACATAAGAAATTATTATAAATTCTTATCCTTTTACCACTTACTTGTTTCTAACCAATCCTTAAACCAATTGGTAGCACTTGTTCTCACCCAATAGTCATAAGGATAGAACCAAAAGTTTTCTAGGAAACTTATGATTTATGAGAACTCTAATATTAGAAAAGAATCTTCATATTTACACTAGATCCATCTATACTCTGATAAATCTTCTCATACCAATTGAAACTTTCATTTTGGACCCAGGGTGAGTCCAATGAACAACTACACTTACAAAACATATCCAACATATAAAAAAAATATTTTTTTCCCATGAAAAGTGCATCTGATTCTATGATTATGATTAATCCTTATGTACCTATCATCTGATCACCAAATATAAAAAAGTGAGGTGATTTATTTTTCCTGATAACAAAATACAAAACAATGAAAAAAAATCATCATAAACTTCTTTTAGCTTCCAAAAACACTTCTAGTCATATTTGTCCCAAAAATATCCCCCTTTGGATTTTTTTATCAACCAAGGTTCATAAATCACTAAAATTTGTAACCTCAATCTATAGATTACTTATCAATAATTCTAAGCCTATGTGAGCTAACTCTTTGTAGGAAACAAGGACCATTGACAATAAAACCATACTATCCAAAAGTAGTGACTCACAAAAATTCTTTAGATTTCCAACTTTCCTTCACATTTTTATTCACTTATTTATTTACTTATTATACTTACCTTTAAACACATGTTTAATATAACCACTCTAAAAAACTATTAGAATAGTTCACACACTTACATGTTTAACTCACTTCTTACCCATAACCCCCTACATAGATGATTCATTAAAAGGTTTATCATATATTAATGGATAGATTTATGAAACAATTATCCCCCTTGAAAACACAATCAAAAGAAAATATGAAATAGGGGATAAAAAACATACCTCAACCTTGATGAGAAAGAGGTTAGACACCCATGGTCAACTTCTGTTTGAAAAATGATTCCTTTGGTAAAGGTTTTGTGAATATGCCAACAACTTGTTCTGATGTAGAAACATACTCCATCCTGAGTTCATTCTTTTCAACATGCTCTTTGATGAAATGATATTTAATATCAATATGTTTTGAACAAGAATATTACACTGGGTTTATTTTAAGGTTGATGGCACTTTGATTGTCACAACCCAAGAGAAATGTTAACTTTACTTCAAAAATTAAGCATTCCAACCGAGACTTCATCCACATAAGTTGAGTAGCAGCTTGAGTGGAAAAAACATACTCAAATTTTTCTATTATAAGAGTTATTAAATTTTGTTTCTTTTTATTCCAACTAACACAAATTTTTCCCAAAAAGAAAAATACACTTGATGTGGATCTTCTATCTTCAACATTTCTTTCCCAATCAACATCTAAATACCCAAAAAAGTTAATACTTTCTAATCTATCATACCTAATTTAAAAATCTATTGTTCCTTTTATATATATAATAATTATTTTTCATCCAATATATTTTATTATTTTGGTTCTCTTTGGAATATTCCACATAAGGTTATAACATAAAAAATGTCTAGTGTTTAGGTAGTAAAATATAAAAAGCTTCCAATCAGCTTCCAAAAATCTTTAGAGTCAACTTCATTACCTTATATATCTTTAGAAAACTTGGTTCCCACTGAAATTGGTGTGGAATAATGTTTCAAAATTTTCATTCCAAACTTCTTAAGAAGTTCCTCAGCATACTTCTCTTGAAAAAAAATTACAGGTGTATTCTTTTGTAAGATTTGTAACCAAAGAAAGTATTTCATTTCTCCTATCATGGAAATCTCAAACAACTTTTTAATCTCTTCAAAAAATCTTTCACAAGTTCTTTCATCATTCCCAACAAAGATAATTTTATTAACATAAACAATTATAATGAGGGAAAACTCTTTACTTTATTTGATGTATATATTACCATCAACTCTTCCTTTATTAAAACTCATATTTCTTAAGCAGGTATCTAATTTGGATTACCATTCCCTCAGAGATTTCATTATCCCATACAATGTTTTTTTTCAACTTACACACATAACTTTTATCCTTATAAAAAACAAATACACATGGTTAGTCAATATAAAATGTTTCAGAAAGATCTCCATTTAGACACAATCCTTGCTTTTTTTCTTATCACTCCACCAACATCATTCATCTTGTTCTAGAAAACAAACTTTGTACTGATAAATTTTTTGTAATTTGGTATAGGAATGAGTCCTCAAGTATCATTCTTTTAAATCTAATCCAACTCTTCATTCATAGACTAAATTCATTCTGGATGTTCAAAATATTCCTTCACATATTTTAGATTAACTTTTTAATACAAAGAAGTATGTGTAATAATTTTTTATGTTCTTCTTGTTTTAACTTTTTGATTTTGATCACCAATTATGTTTTACGATTCCACTTGGCTCCTCATCCTAGGATGAGATTTTCTAGATTCTTCCTCATCATTGGAAACAACTGAGTCTGATTCTTCTTCTTGAGTAGGATTATAATTTTTTTATGTTTATCAGAACTCTTAACAAAAATTCTTTCATTCTATTCATCTTCCTTATATGCATGAGTTTGTTTAGTATCTTTATCATCTTTTTAAATAAATTTCACATCAACAAAGTCAAACAATATTCCTATATCTTTGTTAAAACATCTATATCCTCTTCCTTTCAAAGAATTACTAATAAAAATTCCATATTTCCCTCTCTGATCAAACTTTACAAGGTTTATACCTTTCTTCTTTATGATGCATGGAAACCAAAAAACGCATAAGTGTTTCAATCTTGGAATTTTTTCATAAAAAATTTCATATTGAGTCATATCTAAACTTGGATTATAAAAACATTGGTTTTGAATATAAATAACACTGCTCATGGTTTTCCTCCAAAAGTAATGAGAGTGACCATGTTCAAGTAACATAGTTTACACCATTTCAACCAGAATTATATTTTTGATTTCAAAAACTCCATTTTGTTAAGGAGTGTATAGTTTACTGAACTCATTATGAATTCCATGATTATAAAGATAAATTTCAAACTCTTAATTTTCGTAATTTCCACCACTATCTATTCTCAACTTCTTCATTAAATACTCACATTCTTGTCCTCTTTTCTCCTAAAACTTTTAAACATTTTCAGATCATTTAACTTATATTTCATATACATAACAACAGCAATGTGTGTAAAATCATCAATGAAAGTAATGATGTAATTATCACTATGAGTTTATTTTTTTTCTCATTGACCCAAAGATATCAAAATGAATAAGTTCTAGAGGTTGTTTTAAACAAATTTCAACATCATAATTTACATAGTTTGTAATATTTCCTTTTTTAAAAATTGTGCAACACCAATTTATTCTTCTTGATATATCAAGAATTCCACAGACACTATATCTCTTTGATAACTTTCTCATATTCCTCTAACACATATGTCCCAACCTTTTATGCCATAAATAATTTTCTCCTATCATTCTTAAGTAACATGAGTTATGAACTTCACCAACTTGAAACAAATTCCCTTTTGTACATTGGAATCTAGTAACAAAATTTTCATATTCCTCTATTTTCACAATAAAACCATATTTTCAAAAAATAACTTTATTTCCTTCATAAAAAAGTTTTTAAACCCTTAGAAAGTTGTGTTTCATCCCATTAAAAAACAAAGTTTTATTGGACTTCAATTTTCCTTTCCCAATAATAGCGAATCCAACACTTTTGATTTTAAGAGATTCATTATTGCCAAAAGTAACTGTTCCTTCTACGAAGTCTTTTATATTCTTCAAAAATTTCAAATCTTCTTTAATGTGAGAAGAACATCCATTATCCAAGATCCAAGGTCATTATTTTTTTTGTAGCTTTAATAGTAGTTTCTACAACAAAATCTTTTTCCTTCCATTTATCTTTCTTCATATTTAGATTCTGAGAATTGTAATAATTTTTTTTGTGTCGGTAATAAAACAAGACATCATTTTTTGAGTTGTATAGGTTTTTCAAACATTTAAAAAATAATTTCCAAAGGTTGTAATCTATTATAAAACTCTACACCAATCTTCTGAGGTTTTTTTAATTTGAGAGGATTGAATACCCCTTGATCTTTGACTTCTATAACTTTTGGAATATTTGTAATGATGCTGATTCATCCAACACATGTTTATCATATTACCAAATACACCACAATATATTAAGTACCCATAGAATGAATAATTTACTCCATAACTTCCATACTGTATGAATTTTTAAACATATTTCTTAGAAACTTTCTTGTATTTAACATCAGAATTTTTTTTAGTCCCAAAGTTTTTGTTCTCACTCCGAACCTTCTTATTCAACTCATTTTTATTTTTATCCTTATCAAAACCAAAAATTATAGGAACTTTTTTAGACTCATAATGTTTATAAACTTATTTATTATCGACTTTGTTATTTTTTTCCACATACATAACTTTATCAACTTTATTCTTAGGAACAATTTCAACTTTATTTCAAACCTTCTTAGGTAACTTTTGTTGATCCTTATCAGGTTTATCCTTCCCAAATCATTCACCATCTTCATAAATAGAGTTATGAAACTTGTAACTCTCTTCTCATTTATATAAAGTTTTTTTTGAAAAAGTTTCAATTCTTCTTTTTTTATTTCAACTTAACTTACATATGTTTATTTAGATTATTTTCTTTTTCAATAAATTTCTTCAAGTAATCAATTTCTTATACTAGATTAACTCTCCCACCAAGAAAACATTCTTGATTGTTTATTGAGGAACTTTAATTTTTCAATACTTTAAATATTTCTTAGACATTCTTTTAATTCTTATTTCAAATGAAATTTTAAGTGATTTTTTTCTTCTCTGGAACTGTTTCTTCTGAAATTTATATTGTTAACTATTCTAATGAAATTATTCTCTCCATCATTCTTAGTAGACTTTTTAGATTCAAATTAAATTTATTCTTCATCATCACATTTAGACAAAAAAATTCCCCTTTTGTATTTGGAGAACTTTTTATCTTTCCATTTTTAATAATATTTAGCCTCAACAACCTATTTATTCAACGATCTTATCAACATTTTTTCATCTTCATCACTATCCTCTTCTTTATTTCTTCAAGGACAAATATCCAAAAAGTTTCTAACAAAACCACATTAAAAACATTTTAAGGAGAGTTTACCTTTATATTTACCTATACCTCTTTTCACATTTTTTAAAATCAAGGATAAAATTTCATTAATATTTTTACATACCTCATTTTTAGAATCAGAATCTCCAGATTCTTATTCTTCAAGAATATTATTAGGATTTTATTTCTTGGTAGCCTTGAAATATATTTTCTATAAATTTTTTTCCTTTCATAACTTTATCCCTTCTAATTTCATAAGTAATGAAAGTACTATGTAAATCATCCCTAGAAAATGTTTCAGGATCTCTATATTTCAATGAGGAAACTTTGGCATTTAATTTATAAGGAATAATTATCAAGATCTTTTCAATAATAGTATAATCATCCAAATTTTCACTAAGAAATATAATAGTTATATCAATTTCATTCACCCGGGTAAAGAAGTCACTAATAGATTCATACTCACCCATCTTGAGATATTCATACTTCAATATCCAGATTTGTAACTTTTCCTTCTTTACTTTTTTATTTTCTTTATAAATGTTCTTAAGATTATCCCAAATACCTTTGTCAGTGGAAACAACCTTCAATATTAAGAATTAAATTTTATAAAGTGATGAAATTAATTCATTTTTACCCTTTCCATCATTCTCAATATTTTTCTTATCCATATCTGTGAGAGGAATATTTTCAACAAGAAGAAGAAATATAATTGTGGAAGCTCCCAAAACATCATATCCAAGATATATAAGATATGGAAACATTATATATTTCCATATATGATAGTTATTTCTACCAAAAACTATAACTTCTTTATTGTTCACACAATTCATATTTTCTATAACAACTTCTCTTAAAAAAACTTCAGCAAAGAGAAAACAAAGGGAACTAAGGCTTTGACACCGATTGAAAAGTCCCACCCAAGATTTTTTTATCACTACGGGGTGAATTAGTGATACCATTTTTATTTTAAGTTTCCTTTATTAAAAAAACCTTTTTTTATTGTTAAATATTTATCAATTTGATGAAAAAAATATTCACACATCCATAAGAACATTGGTATTTATAAGGTTCACTACTCAAAAAAAGTTGCTGCGTCCTTGGTATGGTATGAAAATAATAAAATACCACAGATTACACTATAAAAAATTCATTTTGTGTTGATACAAACTAGTAGGATATACCCTTATACTTATAAATCACTATGATCAATACAATAGTGCAAGTTCTTATTCTAGTGAAAATGATGTAATACATGTTTTTGTAATGAGTTAGGAAAATTTCACCAATTACTTTAAAACATGTTACCGTGATGCCTAATCAAACATCACTTTTGATAACTATCAAAAAAATTCTTCACTTTCCTACCTAGCAACTGGTAAGAACTTCTATGGACTTCATAAAGATACCCAGTCTGATGGATCACTCCAATTCCTCCATCTAATAACTCTATTCGAAAAACAAAAGTCTGTAATAATACCTTAGAAAAAATTCTGAACCACCTTTAAACTCTCTCTGGAAAACTATGTCCAATCGCTCGATCCAATTCGATAACCACTAACTATGATATTCCTTATTCTTATTCTATTTAGAAAACTTTCTTAGGAATGATCAATCTGGAGACCACTTCTCTCTAAAACATTCAGTTATTTCACCTTCTCTCTTCACCTGTGAATAATACAAGTTTTAGAAATTACAATGTACTTCCTACTATTTATAAGTTCACTAAAAGTGGTTTGTGTGGGAATATGAAAAGTTTTCCCACTTAACCAAATTTCTTGAAACATTAATTTCTCTTTCATTTTGGATCCATTTTTTTACTTCTTTAACTCTTCTAGATTCTTCTTAAAACTTCTCAAATTTTATCACAACTATAGCTTGTTTCAAACTTTCTAACTATTCAATAGTATGATTCCAACTATAATTCTAATTTATTAATTGCGATGAATACATGTGTATGATATCATATTACGTTTCTCTATAACAATTGATCATATGAAAATAA
Organism: Viscum album; assembly: GCA_963277665.1. Classification (NCBI taxonomy): domain Eukaryota; kingdom Viridiplantae; phylum Streptophyta; class Magnoliopsida; order Santalales; family Viscaceae; genus Viscum; species Viscum album. Next base: position 2,015,353,135 of record OY728165.1, read on the forward strand.
AATGACTTATCATTATGATGCTCAGTACCAACTGAAAATAACCTACTCATTATAATACTCTAAACCCACTATAATTCATTCAATTTTGAAACCATTCTACAATAAACATATTTTAAACTTCTAAATATATCAACACTTCTTATTAGAACTTCAACAACAACTTCAAAACCCCCTTTGATAAATACTTCTATGAAAATTTTCAATCAATTATTATTTTCTTATTTTCCTCAGATTGATGATCTTGTGTCCAATGAATTTATAGGTATCATCCTGTGTATGATGGATCAGTCTCTACTTAACTCCAATGTATCAGTATTAATAGTAGTTTGATAAATTGGCACCACTTATAAAACATACCAGAGTTCTTATTTTATTCTCAACCCAATTGTAAATAACCAACATTCATTTTATCCTTAACCTAGTAAGATAAAACATTTTTTTTATGAAAATGGTTGAATACATTATTGATATTTATATGGTTTATTGGTCTCTAATATCATCTAGTTATTTTATCTAAAAAAATTCCACTAAAAATAATTATTCCTCTGATAGATCAGCGACAAACCACTTTTGATGGACTGATATCAGCAAATTCGACTTCAAAAAATTATTTCCTTTTCTAATTATGATACAAAAAAACATCGACCATTCAAAAAATTATTTCTCTAAATATTTTTATGTTGCTTATTATTGATCTAATTTAAAACCAACATCTTCTTCCTTTTACAATTCAAACAAAAATTCCTAGTCTTTAAATAATTTTCTATCCAATGATCTCAAACTAATAAACTAAGACTAGTAAATTTGAATTCAAATAATTTATTCTTTCATAAACTCATTCATGTAATAATGACTTACATATGATTTTGAGAACAATTAATATTGGTATAGAATCATCTGACTTATGTAGGAAAGTATTATAACTTCCCATCCTTTTAGCACTTCCTTCTTTCCAACCAATCCTCAAACCGATTTACATCACTAGTTCTCCCCCTTTCCTTCATAAGGCTAGCATCAAAAGTTTTCCAGACAACTTATGATTTATGAGAACTCTAATATTAGAAAAGAATAATCAAATTTACATTGGATTTATCCAAAATCTAATAAATCTTCTCATACTGATTCAAAATTTCATTTCAGATCCAGGGTGAGTTCGATGAACAACTTCACTTGGAAATCATCTCCATCATAGACAAATAGAAAAAAATATTTTTTCTTAAGAAAAGTACATATGTTTATCTAATTAAAATTCATACTTATTTCACTATCATCTGATCAAAAAATATAATAAAGTGAGGTGATTTCTTTTTCTTGATAAAAAAACACAACACAATGAAAAAAATTAGCATAAAAATTTTTCAGCTTCCAAAAACACTTCCATTCAACTTAGTCCCAACATAGACACTGATTTTACCTTTCTTTTCCTTTATGGGGACAATAGTTGAAATACACTTAGGGTATTGAAATACCTCGATTAATTTATCTTTAACCAGATTATAAAATTTAGCTTCTACCTTGGTGGCATGAGTCATATGTATTCTCTTTGATACTTGTTTATAATCATGGTGGTTGTTTGGTAAACCCAGGTAATGGGTAGAAACCCAAGGATCTAACACAAGTATATCTATTCAATTTTAACGGAACACATTATAGGGTTTATTAATGAAATATAGATATTATTATTGTTTTTTGAGGGTCATGTATTCACTAATTAACATTGTCTACATGTCCTCTCGAGTACCCAAATTCACCTTTTAGAGCTTATCCACAATTGTGGAAAAAACTTCTTCAAAAGTAGGTGGAGCATCCCTAATATATTTCTCTTCTTCACTTTTGGGAGTGTAAGATGGACTTATCTCTTGATATCTAAGAGATAATGTTGGATTTTCATCATTTTCATCAATATTAAACCAATATGAGGAGCGAGAGGGTGTTTCAAGTGTAGTTTACACTATATGAAGGGAGGAAAATGAATCTAAACCCTATATTATTCTTTAAGGTTTAATGTAAAACTAGTAAAAGAAACGTGGTTTTATTGACTATATATTTATCTATCCCATGTTTAAGTAGAGATTATTAGGGAAATATTGATTTTCATAGACTGTATGGGAGTTTCTTCCTATGTTGATGATATTTTCTCAATGTAACCATCCACCCGACCATCATATAAGAGGAAGGTGATTAGAGGGTCTATGTAATTAGCTAATAATACATGATGAATCCCCAGATTTGAAGTTATTTACTCAATTCAATTGACTAGAAATGTAAAATATTTATTTATTCTACTCCATAGATTGATTAGAGTAGCTTCTAGACCATTAGGAGTAGTAATTTGTGTAGTATCATTAAAAATGGTTTCTTTGCATACCTTTTGTAATACCCTATGTCTATATATTGGGATTCACAATATTAAAAAGGGAGTTTTCACTATATATTACCCTGAAATGATCATTAATATAGTATTTTAAAAATTTATGATATGATGATGAAAATTATACATGCATATGAAGTCACTATCTTCAAAACAATGCATTAATATACATGTCTCAGTGGAATAACATGAATTTTGAGTTCGACACGAGATCTCAAAAATGTTTCTTCAACTTAATCCTCATGAGTGGCCTATACTCCCTCTTGTTTTAACCTTTAATTTTCAGATTCAAAGGAGATAAAATATCTTCACATATCCCAAATAATAAAGGGCTCATATCAAGATAAGGTTGATTATAGAACCATTGACAACTAAGGATAAAAAAATATTGACATCATCAAGATTTCCCAAAACATATAAGGTTTTGATGTTTCATTTTATGGTAGTTTTTAGTCTTTTTTTTGAATGAATTGAATGTATAATGCTCAGTGGAACCTATATTTTTATGGTATATCTCTCTATTACAACCACTTTAGTCTCAAACTTATAAGGCCTTGAAAGAGCTTTGATAAGAGAATATCTAAGCTTTTTGGAGAGATGATGGGTATCCAGGATTGAAAGTCATGTATTGGAAATGAATAGGTGTTTCAATATGTCATACTTTTGGGATACATTCCTATACTTATTATAATGTGGATTTTCTTGATCTTAGGACTTAGGGGTTAAAGTTTATTATGATGATGCCCACTCCCTTGGTTATAATTAGGGGGCATCATTATTGTTTGATGACCAGACTAAGTTGGTCTTCACATAAAAATATTGGATGGTGAATTTCATTTATACTAGATGTTATACCAATATTATTGTATTAGAATGAGTCCCAGAATACTCAAGATCAGATTGATGATCTTTTTGAGCTTGTTGGATCATCCATCTTTGAGTCTTGACTATATGTATAATCTTGGTGGGAATGATTCCTAAACACCAAGGTCCATCACAAACTCACCTTACTTAGATTATATGGACTCCTACATAATTAATAGTTGATAAAAATACTTAATTATAACCTTATTTATGGTATTTATTAGTTCAATGAAAGAAATTTATTATAGATATTCGTCAGATGAAGTATATTAAGGCGGTTCCTGTCCTCTCAATTATGGGAGAAAGAAATCCAATAGGGTTTGGTCTAGATTAGGTAACCTTGGGGGGGATATTATTCCTATTATTTTATCTATTGATGTTGATTGCTTTGAATTTTAGAATAATATGAAGATGAATTTTTCAATATTGGGTATTATAGGGGGAATTGGGTGTGTGATTGGATGATTTTTTCATGCCTTGATGATGGTGCATGCACGGTTGACCAATTTTCTAGTCATCCAATCATCAAATTTTTACCCATTTATGCATAAAAAATATAAACACTCTACTTCTTATTTTAGTGGGGTATTAGACACATGAGTCACTTGATATAGGGGATGAACCAACTTTACATACCTAGTGTCTATAATTTTATGGAACAAGTCCTTAAAGAAAATGAAATCCTGGATGAAATGCCTTAACATTTGATTCTAAGGGAAGTAATTGGGGTGATCATTTAGACCACAATTATTTAGTATTTTGACTTATGATAGTGAAACCAAGTTTTTTTACAGGTTTACAATGAAATACCCCATTAAAATATCTTTACAAAAGGAATATTTTTTGTTCTTCAAATCCTCTAAATTATATGAATTTTTTTCCTTCTTCCCATTATGAAGAGGGTGTTATTGCTGCTTCCTAGAAGAATGTGTTACATTATAGTTGGAAGTATTGAGATTTGGAGTTAGAACTAACACTAATATGTGAGTAAAAAATGTGATTTTTTTTCTTTTACAAACTCATTTTCTGGTGTATAGGATATTGGTGGAGATTTAAATTTGGAATTCCAAAGGTAATATTCAAACCAATTTTCTACTATATAAAATTTCCAAAATATTCTAGGATAATTTAATGAGATGAGCTTTGTTTGAAGAAAATATTACAGATTCTCTATATAGATTTTATTAACTACTCTTATAATAGATTCATGTTTAAGGAGTAGTTTAAACATTTCCATCAGATGATGAAATTGAAAGTCCTATATTTTTTTTGACTATATGAAATCTGAGTGTTTAAGGATGAAAATACTCTTTAATGCTAAACTATAATAATAGGGGAACTATTGTTGAATACCTTCTTAAACAACAATTGATCTAACTTCTAAATTACTATACTATACAATATATGTTCCTTCCAAAAAATAAACAAAACATCTGAGATTCACTGCTTCCTTCTTCATTGGTGTTCCCAACATAGGTCCACACAGATATGTGAAGTTCATAATACACTACTCTAATTCTCCGGTACCATGAAATTTAGGAAGGTGAGATTCATAAATTCTGGTAGAGGGGTCAAATCCACTCACTTGGGATTTAACTTCTTCTTCAGTTCCACTGGTGTTGATCAACATTATATAGTTTCCATTAGATAAGTGAGAGATTTAATAGATTAAAAAAATCTGTTGTGGTATTCCTACTAGAGAAGAAATTTGAGTGGGAATAGTCTATAGAGCTTGATATGGTTGGCCTGTTGGTTCCTATGGCAGATAACTAGCCTTAGTTTGCATGGGATTTTTGTTTGAATTAGTGGGAGTTACTACTCAATGGAGTAAATCCCTAATAGTCACCCAGTGTTTTAGTCTAGTAAATTGGTTGTTTTGACCTTAGGTTGATCAAATGTCTCAATTATTCCCTTTCTAGCTAAATATTTTCCTATTATTGAAGAGGCTCAACCAAGGGAGGCATGATAGCTCCATATTGAGAGTTACACTCAGTAGGTATGTTTCATATGAGTAATTCGATGTTAAGTCATATCAACTTATCTAACTCATATTTATACTGGGAAATACTTTCCTCAGTATAAATAGGCTTTGGTTCTTTGGGTGGTGGGTGGGGTATGGATACAACTCCAAATTTACCCTTTTTTTATTGATAGAAGCCTACTGAATGGGTGATAATAGTATGTTTGGTGGATCTCTAAAATCATTATTCTACCTTTAATATCAATTTTGGGTAACCTCTTCTCATACCTCAGTGTAGATTATATTTTAAATAGATGCCTCTCCATCATGTTCTTTTGCATTGGTATCATGTTTTTCATTATCTGTAGGACTCACATAAAGAATAAGATCCTCATATGCATTGGAATAATAAAGGGCCTCATGGATATTTTAGTACCCTTTAATGGATATATTATCATGAACCACCACATTGAGAACCCCTCATAGGCTTAGAATAAAGATGAGAGTGACCCCTGAAGTTTTTCTCCAATAGGCTCTGAGTTGGAAACTAGCACTGAGGATATGAAACATGAAAATGGGAAGAATTACCATTATACAATCTTAGTAATACATAAATAAATTACAAATCAATACCATAATATAGATAAACCAAGATTTAAAATAATACCACAATTCATGAATTTTTCTAAAAAATACAAGTCACTAAATAAAATACTAAACAAAGTTCTAGGCTGTAACTCCATCATTAATCCCATGATCTAAGCTTGTACTATCTAGCTCAGTCACTAAACTCACCTTGGAAACCTAAAAACCTATTTTTTATATATAGGGGAAATCATAACATGTATCTTCAGTAGGATAATACTCAAGACCTCCTCATGAAAATGTGGAATAATCATACTAATTCATTATTGAACAAACAACTAAGTAAAAAAGAAACTATCAGGTCATCTACCACCCAAAATCACCAAGGATCACTCACCAAATATCACATATTATCATAGTAAAATATAATCAAATAATATAATAATAAGTTATCCTATAACCACTTCCCCACCGGTTTTTCACTCTCATGCCCCAATGTTAAACATATTGTGCTCCAAATCACTTTTGCAGCTATACTGAAACACACCATATCTCACATCCTAGCCATATCGAATGCCTCAACCATATAATCATCATTATCCAATGTCCACCACCACATATTATGAACATGAATGAAATCAACCTTATTCTCTCCTCCTACCATATATTAACCCACCATTTAATATCATCCCATCCAATACCCTATAGGGTTTTCCAATACACCGTGCACCTCTCTATCAATACCCCATTGGGTCTACTAGTACATCATATACCTATCATCACACTAATACCTTTTAGGGTCTTATAGTAGACCACATACTATGGTATTATGATCATACCTACCTTGATCCATCATAAACTATGCTACACCTATAAGGGAGAGTGGGGGAGAGGGAGTAATCATCCATTTATTCCCTCTCCAACCTATATGTTAGGGGAAAACACCTGAAACCAAAAACATTTGGAAGTTAGTAAGGTTATAAAACTTAGTTGGGTCATGTAAATAAATCAAAATAGAATACATCATGTATATATGAGTAACATATTACCAACTTAGAGGGTTCATACCAATACACCTCCATCATATCCTAGAACCATTACTACACTACTATAGCTACACATCACCACCACTTCCAACAATACCACCATAAAACAAACCACTTTACCATAAAAACAACCACCAAAATAATTTACAAAATCCCAATTAATCATACCATTATTCCATTTCCAGATTTACTATTATTAGCCATGTTACATTTATTAAGACATTCAATTAAATATTTAATAAAAAACCACTTTTATCCAATACCAATATTAATTATAGAAATTTCACATTTCATTTCATCATTAATAGTTATATTACATTATGATACTACTAGGAAAAAAAACCCATAAGAACCAACCATGCTAACACCCTATGAAAAACTACACATTCCATCTTGAAAACCATGGTAAGGAAACCATGGACTCCCTACACAATTCTGCATCCTCAATCATATAATACTATGCCACCAATGAAATTTTCCACAACACCCACTATATAACCTAAATGAAAATCCCAACTGACATCAATCGACTACCACAAAACCACCCCAAAATGCATCTCATGCTAACCAACATAGCCCCGATTCCCTACACATGCTAACTAATATATCCTTACTGCCCAACACAAGCCATACCAATGTATCCCTGCTACCCAACACAATCCACACCAACACAACCCAACTTTCCAACACAATCTATACCAATGAAGCCCATTACAAAGCACAAACCATAATAACCACCCCATAACATTCCCCACATAAACTACACAAACTTCATTAAAAAAAATTCCGAACAAAGGTAACACAAGAACAACATGCACATAACAACCAATTACAATAACAATCCCTAATGTAGCCCCCTTTTGTTGCAAGAAAAACCCTTATCTTATCAAATTTATACATGAATATTCATTTACATCTTTATATGATTATCCTTTTATGAATGATGATTCCAAAAAAAAAAAAATCACAACATCAATACATAATGCCCAATAACAACAGTGATTTTTAGAAATAACTAAAAGTTGCTAAAAATATCATGAGAAATATCCCAAAATTAGGTAAACACATGTGAATAATTCTATTCCCATAAACTTCATTTAGTTTTGATTCATTATATTCATTAATAAAATCTATACCATTCACCCATGAAAAAAATCATGAAACCCCACAATTTATATATAAAATAAGAGAGTTCTCGAATCCCTTACCACAATCTAAGATTTTAGAACCACTATATGAAGAAAAGGAAAGGAATAGATGATCTTAAGGCCAATATCACATGATGGGGAACTTCAAAAACCTTGAGAAAATTTTTCATTGCCAACTCTTCATATCAACCTCACACAATTCAACCATATACCACAACCAAAACCTTTTACAGGTGAAGACATAAAAGAAGATACAAGGTAAACGGATAAAAAATAATCTCAGATGAAAGAATTCTCAATCTCATAAATACAATGATTAAAATTCATTAAATGGGACTAATAAAATCAAAAAATTAACCTCATCTTAAAGATATTTTGAGATAAAATGAAGGGATCTGAGATAAATCAAGGAGAATTACAAATTTATATTTGGCTAGAAAACACCCAGTCATGGTGTGATATGACATATCTATGCGGAAAATATCCCAAAAAATCTGAATTATAGTGTGGAAAATTATGGTCATTCCATAATGTGTCAGTATCCACTAAATATTTGAAATTCATACAAAAAATCCACCAAATCTCACCCTCTTAAATTTAGTCAGATAATTTGGTCCAATTCAATAGGATAAGGGTCATGCTACAACTCATAACACCACACCGCAATACTAATTGAGACAGAATCACCCAAAAATAAGACTTCATGTCTTCACACTATAACACACAAGACCATACCATGATAAACACACTAAAAAACCTTATAAATCCACCTCAAGACTCATAATTACAATAAAAAGGACTCACAATGGATCTAATCACTTGAAAACTGACCCTCCACAATAGAAAACCTACTTTCTCCATAAACCTAATATATATACTAAAACCTACTCCTCTCAGTTGAAATTTAATACCCAATAGTAATCTACTTCCTCTAAACTCCTTCCAATGACTCCAACACAAAAATCCCATAAAGGAATAGGCCAAAAGGGTCCAAAACATTATATATAATGTATTATTCCTTATATATTTATTTCTTGGAATATTATTAAGCTTACAACACCTTTAAGAATTCAATTAAATCCCTTGGTGTTCAAGTTTAGAAGAAGAAAAAATCATTTGTGAATAATTATCCTGATACAATATTATATAATTTCATTAAACATGATCCTGGTAAAGGGGATGAGTCATGAAACATCAAAAAATTAAATCATAGATACCCTTATTGTAGATTTTATCCCAATTTGGAAAAGGCCAAATTTCTTGGAGGTAGGGGAGGTAAAAATGACCCCAGTCTTATAGGTTGGGGTGGATCTAATTCTTCTATGGTTTTCACTGCACCCTATTGTATTTTTTATGGTTTTAAGGGTGGTGGAGAAGCTAAAAATTCCCCCAACTCTGTGGTTTGGGTTTCCAATGTGTTTCTGCTCAAGGTTTTACTAAATCTTTCTTTTCCATTCAGTCTTACACTGAGAAATGATCTAGGTGTGGTATGCTTCTTTTCTTCCATGTATAAGACATGTTAGCTATTAAAAGTGATTCATATTTCATTATTTTTAATGTTTGTAAATTGTCCACCGCCTTCACTTTTCTGGAGGTATGATAAAAGATCCCATTAGTAGATCTTCTCTCATCATGTTTTTATTTCCCAAGCTCTAGGGATTATGGGATTTTTTATACTGATCGAATATCATTTTAAAACCCAATACCTAAGATTTTTCTTGAGGTTACAAAATTCTATGATTCCTTTTTTGAAAACCTTATTATCTCGTAAGTGGATTGAAGTGTACATATCTATATTCCCTCTATCCTTTTAGGAGTATCTTAGATGAAACATCACCAATAATTTGGATTCAAAATATTCAAGAAATAATGATGGAAACACTCACACTACTTCCCTGATTTATTATTTTGATCCATCTAAAGGGTTTCTAGTTCAACATGGTGGCACTTCTCATCTAGTTCCTTGAAGTGATCAATGTATCCCCCATTCATAGGTTTCTGAATTTGATATGGTAGATAGTCACCCATAGTTTTTATGGAGATAAAATACACAATTATACTCTAATGTATTTATAACATCATATAAAGATGTAGTAATGTGTTAGAACATGACTGGTAACTCATCTTCATTCAGTTACTTCCACATGATGTCGATATTTTCCTCATCTTCAGTGAGAGGTTCCTCAAACTTCTTTGAAAAATGGTCACATTACCTCTATTTCTTAAAGAGAAGTAAGATCATTCCAAATATCCTCAGATTCATCCAGAGTTGTATGATATATGGGAGACACTAATGATTATAATTGTCTTAATTTTACATTTATTGAGACAAAATACTTCTAGATGATGGTGGAGTGCCTATTGCAACTATATTTATCTTTTCCAATGACTCTCTGAATTAGGTAATCTTTAGAATAATTGTGACAATGGTAGGAAATTTTTATTGGGGATATGTTTCATTGAGAAGAGGACCTTAGTAATTAGTAACTTGGGGAGAAAATATATGGTTGTTAATTTTATATTCATCATCATGTGGAGGACTTAAACTTAATATATTTAGTTGATATCCATGAGGAGGTAATATATGATTATATAGTTATTATTTTTCATTATAGGGAGGACCCACTCTTTGGTCATATATATTGTCACAAGGAGGACCTTAGAAACACATTCCCTGAGGATTACCTCTAGAATTATTGACTGATCACAATAAAGAGGACTTTTATAATCACTAATTTGTTTATTATAAACAAGTAGAGGACCTACATTTTGGATATATATTTATTGAACACCACAGGGAGGAACTCCATGGTTACTAACTGCCACTTGATTGAAAAGGAGATGACCATTATTCTTATTGATATTTGTAATGTGGGGAAGACCTTCACAATTGGAATCCCAAGGAGTAAATCAATAATTATTGGATGATGTTCTACCATGGGGAGGGACTCTAGGGTTGGTATTCATATAATTTCAAGGAGGACCTTCATAACAAGGTCTCTAAGTAGGACCTCTTGGCTTACATACTTTTTATAGACATAAGGGGAAACTTTGTGGTTGGTGACTTATTGATGAACATAATGGGTTGAACCTTCATGATTGGTGTTTTCATTTTCAAGGTAAGGACCTTTATGATGGCTAATTTAGGGAGTATTTCCAAAGTTGTTGTTGATTTCCATTACCAAATTGGGACATACTTAAATAAACACTTGTGCCTTCCTTGGAATTTGTAACTAATTTAAAATGGTGATTTGAAATCATATCAGAGTCATCATAGGGATGTGATGACGGGTGCTAGAGATGTTGGTGGCCTTGGGATTAGAATCCTTCTTGGGACCTAATAGGTAACATAAATCTATGAGAACTCCTCTATAGTGCCTTGGTTCAGATTACTTGAGGGGAAATAATAGCATCAAATTCCTCTAATGTCTATTGAGGGATCGAGGATGAGTGAAAATGGAGAATTCCATGGTTAATGGGATCCCTCTTAGGTGGATCCTGGGTGAACATTAAGACATAGTGAATGTCCTACTATAACTTCCTAATGTAAGATAGATATTTGTTTTTTCACTCATATGAGAGAATTCCAAAGTAGTTTGATGTAGTGACATAGGAAACTTATCTCTCAGTGACCTGTCATTGACGGGATGGTCTATGGGGTTTCATTTCTAGAAGGATTTCATGAGCCAACTCTAGGGTTAAGAAGGAACCATTGTGGATTCATTCCCAAACTAGGGCATTCACTACTTTACATTAGAGTTTCTAAGTGGGTGATGAGACCCATAAGTATTTAGTGGAAATTATAGTCATTAAAACTGAGGCATATGGTTGGGGAGCCACCTGTTTGGTGATGTATAGGAATCCAAGTTGATCCACTATTTCCCTCATTATAGCTAGGGAATTTGATTATTGATGATACAATGAGTGATGATTCCATTTTTATTTGATGGGATATATTTGAATTAAGAAACTAAACACAACGAACCCATAATCTTAGTATCACAAGAAAGAGTAAATGATCAATCAATCTCTTTTATGGGTAAAATATTTTATGTTAGGTTCACCATTATAATTCCCCTACATGTCCATGTATATATATTTTTTGTATACAAACTCTCTTTCAAATGGTAGGTGGTTGTTAAAATGAGTTAAGGATGATTTTATTTACACATTAAGGTTGAGGATATGAGAGGTTAAATCATACCATGAAGGGTCTTATTTTTCTCCATGTAACTCTTTAATAGATTTAATACATGTTCATGAAATTTTTCCTAATAAAAATATGAGTTACCCATGTTATAAAATCAATTGATCAACACTATTTATCAATGTGAATATATGTATTTTTGAGTGGTTCTCCATATTACCAATCTTTGGTTAATTGCACTATAGTTTAAATCCATACAGTTTGGTGCTCTAGAATTTATCATCGTCTATGGAAGTGGTGTGTGTGGAGGAGTTAGGATTATTCCCATAAAAATGGATACCTATATATCCCTATAAGGGGAATCGAAACACAAGTATTTTAGTACCATTTAATGAGACACATCATACCATTTAATGTCAAGTGATAAGGATATATTAAGTTCCTTTTAAGGTCTTGTGAAAACTACCAATGAAGTAACTTTATGTTCAGGCATCTAGGACCAAATAATTTTCTTTTAATGCTGTGCATGCTGGACTAAAGATGTTCCTTTTAATTACACAACTCCAAGACCAAATAAGTACCTTTTAAGGTCATGCGTACAAGACCATCATGTATTCTAGTTTAATATCATATTACTAGGATCAATTATAAGCAGTTTAGAGTCCTATAGAATGTAATTGTAGGTAAAAGATACCCAACAATGTTATGTGTTGGGAATTACACATGATAGATCCTTTCTATTTGTCTCATGTCCATTGGTAGCTAAGTAGGTAAGGATGATTAGATTCATGGGTGATGTGATCCAACAAAGAAGAGTTGAAAATTATATTGAATTGAAATCCTATTTATATATCAAGATAATTAATTGTATACAAGGGGAATGATCAAATAATTTAGAGATATAAGAATTGGTGTAAAGTATCCAAGATGAGTGTCTTGGGATAGGAAGAGCTCCACCAATCACCAATGATATGGATCCTTATTATCAAGGGATTAAATTATCATTTTTTACATTAAGGAATCTATTGGTTAAGGAGTAAAATTAGTAGTATATCTATTATGGGATTCTCTATTTCCATTTTCAAAGGAATATATGATCAAATGGAAGCACATAGATGTTCTTGGTGACCATTTCGTGTAAGTTAGGAGGCCGAGGGTGTGACCTTTATGAAATAATTTTCATGAGGTTATAACCTGGTGAAAAGAATTTCAATGAGGCCTTTTGGGATACTAAATAATCCTGGATACCCATAATTGGAATATTTGGAAAAGTTTCACCCTAGTTCAAATCTTATGCATAGATAGACCATTAGAAATAGGGAATAAAACACTTTAAGAAAATTAAAATTCAGTTAAAATTTGATTCCTTCTCCTTATGTTAATAAATTGGGTTAAAAAATGATAAGTGAGTTAAAGTTTGGTGAACACATTATAATTACATAGGAATACATCTATAAAGAAGTCACGTGAGGTAAAAAAGGGGGTTCTTGTGATGTTTTTACATAGATAAACTCATAAAAATCTTATAGAAGTGAGGCATGGGTGAAAAAATCTTATACTGTAAGCCACCCCCACTTTAGTATTTATTTTAAGTTAAATCAAGGGGAGTTATTCTCTAAAGATATTATGTCAAAGTATTTTCTCACAAATGATGTGATTTCTCAAAATTTGGGCCTTAGGAAATTACTTCATGTATTGAAATTCATGCTAGGGTGTATTTATTAGAAAAGTTGGTAACCACTAATTCTGAGATAAGTATAATATATACCATATAAAAGACATATGTGATCACATAAAGGTTATATCTTAGTTCCATAAATGATTGATCTATCTCATCAGAGTCAAAAAATCATAAATGAGCTCTATCATTATATAAAAAATTACCCAAGTACCACAAAGGGATTTTAATTATAAAGAAACCTCTATAAGGAGTCCATGTAGCTGTAATATTTCCCCACCTATTATCCTTAAAGGATTAAGTCCCCATAAGAATCACATTTCACCATAAAATATTTTTCCCTTGATAACATAAAGTAGATTACCACACAAGAGTTACATGATGGTATCAATTCTTCATGATGATGCTCTTTTTTTTAAAGTCATTTATTTCCACCATTTTACTTTAAATATTATTCACAATTCCTTAACTATCTTTTTTGAGTGTCAAAATTAATGAATTGAGATGTTTAGAACTATTTTAAAGCTGGATTAATGAATTTTAAGGTTTTTGAATTTTTTAGGATTACTAAAAACCTGAAGAAAAAAGGATAGGATTTTTTATGTCCACACCCTATGTGATGTAGATTTAGAGTTTATTTAGTCAACATATGAGAAATTTAGAACCTATAAAGATAACGTGGGAAAAAATATAAGGGTATGAAATATGCATAGAAAAATACTATAATTAATGAGAAGAATAAAAGAGTATATGAATATTGCTGACTAAGTGAAAAATTGAGAATACATGAGGTGAGAATGATTATCTTTTAAATTCACTTAAAGCAACCATGAAAAAGTAATCACACCTTTAGATGGACTAACTATGAGTATCTTTCCCGATAATTTGAATTAAAGGAAATAACTATGAGTGTTGGAGATTTGGAAGTGTTATAGAGGTTTCCATTTCTCATGATATTAATTCCAAAATAAAAACTAACAATCCATTTATTTATAATGATGGTATACGATTCATAAATACGAAGTTGTTTATTTATGGAAATAGATTGAAAATTCGGCAATATAGATCAAGATTGATGTGATTTTTATAGAATAAAAAAGTAAATTACATAGGTATTTATATGATTTATTTTGGGTTAGACTTGTATGCATGATAATAACACCATATCCTATATATATTTCTTATACATAAAATAAAGCAAGAAAGATACAAAAAATTTAACTAAGAATAAAGGATCATAAAGGCTATATTAGGTGTAGTCCTCGTCAAACTAGATGGTGTTAGTGAACTTTACCATGAGGTATTAACATTCATTTCCTGGCTGGATGTACAAACTCAATTCACCCAAATAAACCAGAGGCACTATATTACAATAGTTAGAACTAAAAAGGTAATATAACTCACTTATAGAGTCATATCCTTTTACCAGGGACCTGGTTACAAGCTTGAAGAAGAAGGTTCTTCTACTCTAATCAATCCTCATAGACTAAAATTCATCTTCCTCCCATACCCATCAGTTAAAATCAATATAATATCTACCAGAACAACACTCTAGGATTTAGGTATCAAGGACCATAATGATGATGAGCTTGGAAGATAAAAAACACCAAACTTGAATGGAACTCCATCCATGGATCTCTCTCTCCCTCTTAGATTCTATATTAGCAGAGAAAAGAACTCACTATCATGGAATGATCATCTTTGATACACATTAAGAAAAAAAACTCAACCAATGATGGAAAAGAAACCAAACATTAAATAAGGTGACCAAGTATCAGGAAACACGACATGATCAGGATGTGTGGATAATGAAGACCACACCAAAGGTTCATAGATACCACTAGTGTAATAAACCACATAAATATGCACCATCATCTGATAGGTAACTAATATTATGCATAGATCCACCCAATATGCGAGTTTAAAGAAATATAGTGATAAAAAAACTGCAATTACAATGTAGTCATTTGATTAATATGATCAGTGATTGAGAATAGACCCAACATATGGCTTAGATCTGGTGAGAGGACCAGGGTAACAATCCCTACAACTAAAAATATTTTCAGTTTGGGGGTCCCACCCTCATAGAATTGTATTTCTAAGGGTAATATACTCTATTATAAAAAATTACTTGTTTATGAGGAGGGGAACCTATAGGTCTTATGTACCATTCCCAAATCCATCCATGCCCTGATGTGGGACCAGGGTGGTAGTGTCATGGCATGAAACCCTAGGCTCCATGCCGTAACATCCTACTGCCAAATAGTAGTGTGTTTTGTCCCTTTCTTTAGTCACTATTTAGGGATCATAATGATTTAAATTAGGCATAAACATATCCCCCTCATCACTTTACTTAAAGAACTGAGGTTATCTCTCCTCTTATACTACTTGAGAGGATCAAGGTAACAATCCCTACCACCAACAACATTGTCCGCTTTTGGAGTCCCACCCTCATGGATACGTGTTTCCAATGGAATACCACCACCTATTGGAAAATTCCTTATTTATGGGGAGGGGAACCTATGGGTCTAATATACCATGGAAAAATCCCTCCACACCCCGATGTGGTACTGAGGAGGCAGTTTCATGGCGTGACACCCCAGGTGTCATAGTGTGATACCCTACTGCCAAGAATCAAGGTAGATAGTCCCATGTTATTGTCAATATTTAGGGCTTGTTATAATTTCAATTAGTCATAATATCTAGGATGAAGAAAGTCAAGGATAAAAAGCTAATCTAGTAGACCTATAATCGTAATATAATTATCCAATATAATAAAATTATAGAGTATTACATGGTAATAAAATCACAAAAAAGTAACATAATTATAAGAAAATTAATTATAAATATATGAAAATAATATTTCACAGGAAGATTGTATTTTTAAATTGAGTTTAATTCACTTGTGTGAGGATGTGTAAATAAGAAATTACTCCATTATCTAACATAATAAGATCCATGAAAAACTAACCATGTGTGCATAACATTGTGTAAAGTATATTACTCAAGTGAATAAAGATGAATTATAAAGACATAAAGCATATATATATATATATGTTAAGTAGAAACTCAAATTCTATTTAACAAATAGGTAATAAAAAAGTATGTGATGTTGAAATTGTAGTTGCATGAAATAAATCAAAAGTTGCATGAAGTATGTGTATAAAGAAGGATCTTACATGAATTCAAATATACTTCAATGTCTAGCATAAGGCTTAAATTATGTAGAATTGTTTTTTGTGAAGATATGTTGAGTATAAATTTTATCCAATCAATTTACATGAATAAGAAATGTGGAGGAATAAAATATCATTGAGTAAACTTGAGGTTTTTTTAGTAAGAATCATGGGAGAATATTTTTACATTGAGTATGATGAAAAATGTTAGTCGATGCACTAAAATTTAATGTGGGATTATTTTAGTACATGAAACAAAATAATTTTGTATTTATCCCATGGATTTAAAGTTAAGTGATTAAGTTAATTCATATGTGGAAAATCATAGGTAGGTTAGAGAAAATAATCAAATGATTTTCTGAAAGAACATAAGGATATTTTTTTGGATTAGAAAAGATAATAAAATATGAATATTTGGTTTCTTTATCCTAATAAATGAATAAATAATATCTTCAAGTTATCTAATTACTACATGTGTTTTACTTATTAAATAAAAGATAATTCATTGTGGTAAATATAAAGAATTATGTGTATTTGAATAAAATATTTGAATGCTTTTAAATAAATTTAAATAGGAGAGATTCATAAAAAAACATAGATATATTTTGTGAAGTTGTTGACAAATATCATAGTAAAGATAGAAGATAAGTAGAGGCTATTAATTTTAAAAAAATAAGTAAGGAAAACAGTACTATGTTACCAAAAAAATGAAATTAAAACAAGAATATATGAAACCATTTTTACTTTCTATCAACATTTTTAAAGAAATATATTTTTTCTTACCTCTAGTCATTGTAAAAAATATGAAAAACTTAAGAATGAAAAATTGAATTCCTTTTACACTCTACTTGGGGAATATATGGTGCATTTTTCTTTATTTTCATGGATTTTATAAAAATTAGTATATATGGGGGATTATATTATCATGTACCCACACCAAACTTCCCTATTGATATATGATATTCAATGCATAGTTAGTTAGTTTGATATAACTAATTTATTTTATAAACCACAATTTATTGTAGTATTTTTAATTTTATAGAAAAAAATTATTAAATTATAATCAATTTTATTAACAAAAAATTATTATATTATAATTTGTTTTATGGAAACCAATTTAATAAATTATAAGTAATTTCATGGATCATAATTTATTACATTCTTCCACTTGGTCCATACCAATTAATGAAAATATATCAATTCAAAATCCCTTTTAGCAAGAAACATAGCACATGAATCATATGAGTATTATCTCCAAATAATTTAGTATTACCTTTCTCGTGTTATAATGTATTATGAATCTTAAATTACTATATGAATAAACCTTAACCACATGGTTTATTTTTTTCCCCATTCTCATGTAATGAACGTGCACACATAAAATGAATTAGATAAATATTCACATATGAATTTTAAAATAAAATTTGTTTATATAAAAAATTTACAAGGTAGAACTTAATTCTATAAATATTACACAATACTTGAATTTAATTAGATGCATAACTTTGGTCAAAGGATCGTTATTAATCAATTAATTGGTAATATATTGAATAGCCACTTTCTTATCTCTAACACATTCCATTGTGGATAAATACTTAAAATTGAAGGGTTTACTTTGAATCCCACTTTGGTTATTATTATCCTTTAAGACAACAACCAGATTGTAAAAATATATAATCAATAGCCTATAAATTAAATACATAACTTTAAGTCATTAAATAAAACTAATTAGGTATACACCATGATAATTAGAGTCAAAACACGAATTGAACCCAACTTCCATAGTGGAGGTTTTTTAGTGTTTGCTTGAAAAGTCTCCATGATATAAATCCACCAACCATCAATAAGATATATCCTAAAGTTAATTTACATGAGTCAATATAAATATGTATTTTAGTATCTTCAAAAATTTAAACTATCAGTATATATATATAATCATATAGTCTTTATTTTATTGAAGGTACCTTAATACCCTCTTCACATCTTTCTAGTAGTCTATACCCGAGATACATAGAAATCATCTTAACATTCCTACTTAAAATGAAATGTTTATACTTAATTATATCTAATAATAAATTAATATACTGAGAGAAGAATCATATTAGATATAATTCATTTATTCCCATTCCAAATCATTTATTGGGAATTAATTGAAAATAGATCTATCACTTGCAATGATGCGTGTTATTTTAGGTTCATAATATTTTATCGAAAATATCTCTTAAATTTTATTCATTTAGGTGTCTTGAAATAGGCTTAAAATTCCTCTCAACCTATATTTATGAATGAAATAGGATGCATCATATATATATTTCATGTCAAATAATTTTAAGATAATTTGTTTCACCTCATACAACAAACCTATATCATTAGTAGAAAGTAAAATGTTATCTATGTATAAAATAAGGAAACATATTGTACTCCCAATGAAATTATGGTGTCTACATTGAACCACAAAATGTTTTGTTTGAAACTATTGAAACCAAAGGTCCCAAATACAACCTAAGAGGGAGGGGTGAATTAGGGCGTGATATTTTTCTTCCCATCATCAAATGGGACTTATTATTTCATTATAAAGAATAATAAGAACCCATTATAGAAACCACACACCTAAAGCATCCAGAATATAAAATAAATGCACGAACATAGATATTTTTAATTGGTTCAATATTAAGGGATACATCTATGGTGTATACATCGATGATATTTCGATGTACCAAATGAACCACTACTTAATATTATGATTAAAAGTGTTTAATAAAGACTCATTATCAATCTAATGGTCATTAAATCAACTTATCTCTCCACACACTACTTCAAGACACGGTGAATAAAAAAATCAACACAATAGTCACTCATAATGAATATCCTAAATATGAATAAACATAAAATTAGTGAGGGTGTTATCTTTGTGCTTCAATTTCCTCAATTAGATTCATATATTCAATTATGTTCTTCAGATTATCTTTTCTCTAGGAATTTTATATTGAATAATGATTTAGACTTCTTGAAAACTGTTCTTTCCAAAATATCTTAAATTCCCCTTCATATATCCCAAATTTTAACTTCAAAATTTATCCTTCTTAGAATTCCATATGGAAACCACTCAACATACCTTAAATTAATATATTAAAAATGAATTAAAATCTCTATTAGAAATTATTTTTCATCCAATATCTATATCAACATAAATATTCATTTTTTAGAAAAATTTTCCAATACGACATGGACAAATTCACCATGGAGGGGCCTTACTATAGCATGTACCCTAACTTCAAGGATTATGAGATCCGCATTTGAAACATCCGATATTTTCATCCGTTTTCATAATTCACAGCCATATATCACCCGAACTGTACCCTAGTGGGTGTCTCCACATGAACTCAAGAACAACTTCTCATATGTTAGAGGATTATAACTAGAAGTGAGGGAATAAAAAAGTCATGGGGATAAAATTACCTTGATATAAAACACAAGGGAACATTCCCAAAATCCATAAAAAAAATTGGTATAACCCATATGTGTGGTAGAAAAACCTAGAACTTGTAGATATAAACCGGATATACAAGAGGGTATCCTATAATACATAACATAAAAGAAATAAAATATTATATATAATGCATAAAATAATAAAAATAAATGAAAGAAAAATACATAATCTAAATTAGATAAATAATACAATTCATAATAGTAAGAAATTGCTCACTGACTAATACATGAACAATATGATTGAATAATAAATATATAATGGCTTATGGTCCAACTCACATGACCATATCACATTGATCCCTCAAAGTTAAATACCCTTATCATCTAAGGCTACAATTCCAGGTCCAACATAATAAATATTCCTAAAATTAAACATAAATTCAACCCACATATATCAAAACCCATGTTGTGTACATGGATTGGGGGTGAGTCTAATGAACTTAGAAAGAGTCCCTTATCACATAGACACACTAAATACTAGTGATCAAGTGGATGCGTATAAAAATATTAGGAGAGGGTGAAAGTCGGTTTTTAGTGAAACTCACTCACTTATAGACATAACACAACATGCAAAAGCAAGTCATACCTGTGTCTTTACACTATAAGATATATATAAACCATTAAGAATCATAGTTAAACTACCCAACCATCAGGATAAGACCCACCAACCTATAAAAAATGTTTTTTATTCCCCCATTACCTAATGAGGAATGCCACTTTTTCACTTTAATATCATCAATAATAACCATAAATTGGTCCCACTATATCAATAAATAATTTCTCCTCAGATCCACACTTGACCCTTTAGTGATCTCACAGCTTGTAAATAATTAAAATCCCCTAAATATATTGGGAAGCAACAATTGAACCAAGAATCTCAAAAAATAGGCAAACAAAGAGGGACCAAACATAAATCACAATCCAAATAATAAAAAAAATAGAATTGGGTAGTTAAATAAAAGTCAAAGAATCAAATAACCTTGAACAAATATCCCATGATAAAATTAATGAGAAGATATAGAATGAGGCCCAACCACATGGAATAACATAACCCATCTCTCACACCCTACCCATATCATCTCACAGATCCTCACTAGAAAAATATTTCAGATGACCCATAGATCACTTCCAGGACAATCTTATCCAGTGTGTATCATTATAGATGATGGACCCTTCTACATGATAATATGGCTCTCTAATTGCACCTTGATTTCTAGAATCACACATAAACAATATCATCAACCAATGATAATATGTGTTCTATGGAAATGTTATTACCTTAGGTAGGTCCTTTGAAATGTTTAGGTTAAATATATTTCATACAGACCACCATCACCTCATAATGATAAACCACCATCCCAATTAGTGCCTCATTAGCCATCGCTCTATGTATGAAAACCCATAGGGAAGATAATGTCTTGAATTAGTTATATCCAATTGAAAAACAACAACAACATATGTGACTTTATGAATAAAACAAAAATAATTCTTGAGATGAAAATAAAACCCAGAGGCCATTGATAAAGGACCCATAATTGGATCCTTATCAAATAGCAATTTTAAAGTCCTATAAGGGTGTATCCTAGTGGACAACCCTGGTTTGTCTCTCACAGAGTCTCACTTTATTAGTTTTTATTTAAATGGTCAATTATTAGTGTTTTTATATTTTTTGTTCAATAATGAAAAAATATAAAAATATTTTGTGATTATTTTCAAAATAAAATAAATATAAATAAATTATAAAACAAAAAAAATTTAGGAATAAGAGAGGTTGAAGAAAATACGTATCCACCATGACCATTCTATCATTATTTTATTAATTTATTTTACCTCATTTTAATTATCACTCAATAATTGAGAGCAATTCCATTGAATAAACCATACTTTATTATTTCAAAATTAAGTATCAGTATAATATAACCATATGTGCACTAATACTTATATTCTCCCACATATAGTAGTAAGAACAACCCATCTATAAAGAAAATATCCCTTGATTTATCCCTCCAATTATCAATTAGGAAAAGACATATCCTAACATACATACCCCCATCCTGAGTACCATTATCCATTACCATGTCTAACTCCCACATATGAAATCCAATTAAAATGATTGGGGACTTTGAACACACAATAATGAAAGAATAATTGAAATGATCAATAAAAGAAAAATATAAATAACCATCAATTCATGCTCCTATTACAATCCACAACCATAACTCTTCATGATAATAGAATAGAGAAAAAATATAAATATATTTAAACTCAATAATAAACATGGTTTCTCACCTTATAATTCACCATTAATGTGTTATATCTATACCATCATTCAGATTTAGAGAAATAATGAGATAATAATTATATAAAAACAAGAAGAATACTATAAGAGAGAAGGTACCATGAAAATTCAATAAAAAGAAGAAGAATACAACACCAGTCCTCAAGAAATCCCACTATAGTGGGAATAATATATATACCTTTTATTCCTTCTATAATAGATTCCATTTGGGTAGAAAATAAATTTCAACCCTTCACATTGGACTCACCCTTGGACCAATAACCTCATTCTTCTATAGCTCATACCATTTCCCCAACTTGGGCTAGATTTATCCTACCTTCAAGTATAAAAATAAACAACAATGAAACATAAAACCGACTTCTTACATCAAAATTGACTTTTAGTGACCTTCATTGAAACAAAAGAGCCTTATAACTGAAATCTACAACTTATATTATCACACTTATAGCTTGTAAAATGAACCAAAATAGAAACCCATTTTGATCTTCATTGAAAATCATCCACCTAAGAGTATCATTGTCACAATTCCCTCCCTCCAAAGATTCCTCAATAAAGGAACAGAGATAATGAACCCTAAATCCCACCTCTAATGGGCCATGTGTTGATAACTAACATCGTGGGTATAGAAATCTCACATTTATGGATGACATTGCCCTTTATAATAAAATAGGATCAAGAGATAGGATAAAAAACAACAAAAAACTCTAGTATATATATAAAAGGAAACCAAACACCATCCCATAATGCATGAATAATGTATTATGATAAATATAAAAGTATCCAAAATAAGTACCAAAAATAAGTCCTATAACAGTATCTCAATATTATCTCCAAAACTAAAGCTAATACTATCTAGCTCAATCCCCAATGTTCTCTTATAAACCTAAAATTTTTTATATATACAGGGTGATCATAATAAGTACAATCAATAGGGATATAATCAAGGTCTCAGGTGAACATGTAAAAAGAGAATGCTAATGTGCTAGTGAAAAAATATTAGGACCAACAAGCACCTAAATAGGTCAACTACTAATCCCAACCTCACAGTGGCTTGCTCACCAAATAATTCATCCAATATAATAATATAGCATCAAGATCATAAAAAATCAAGGTGCCCCACTTCCACTTCCCCACTGATTTTCTACACTCACGCCCCAAAATCGAACGTCTTGTGTTCCCGTCCCTTTCATACACATCACATCACATCACATCACATCACATCACATCACATCACATCACATCACATCACATCACATCACATCACATCACATCACATCACATCACATCACATCACATCACATCACATCACATCACATCACATCAAATCACATCACATTCCATCCCATCCCATCACATCCCATCACATCACATCACATCACATCACATCGCATCACATCAGATCAGATCAGATCAGATCACATCACATCACACACATCACATCACATCACATCACATCACATCACATCACATCACATCACATCACATCACATCACATCACATCACATCACATAACATCACATCACTTCACATCACATCACATCACATCACATCACATCACATCACATCACATCACATCACATCACATCACATCACATCACATCACATCACATCACATCACATCACATCTCGCCTGAAGACATTGGTCCATCTTTGATGTGGGTTAAGACACATCCCCACCTACCCCACCCTCGCAAGGTCTATCATCTGATGCTAGAATCAGGTATCATCACCCCACATCTTTCCCATAGACACCTGATACATCACACCACATCTCTCACATAGAAACCTGATCCATCACATACCACCTCATCATATAATAAGAGTATTAGGGTGTCATGAATAGGAAGGGCATGAACCATGTTCCCTCCTACTACCATACATAACCCCCACCACATATCACATCTCATCATATCATCATCATAAAATAATCTACTCGAAGACACCTAGGCCATAATTGCTAAAGGAAGAGTGGGTAAGATGGGGTATCTATCCATACATATCACCACCATCCTAGATTTTGGGGGAAACACCAAGATCCCATAAACTCTAAGAATTGATAAGGTTATCCAACTTAGGTGCAACATGTGAATAAATAATATAAATATACATGATATATAGATAACACACAATACCCAACCTATGATTTCAAAACTAATACTCTAGTACACATCCCATAACCACCACTATACCACACCTAAACCTTCACAACCACTTCCACTACTATATAAAACACCCCACAATCACCAAATAAACCGCACAAAATTTTCCACTTTTAATTACTTATTTCAACACTTCTACTCATTAGCCCAGTTATTTATTAAAGAAATTCATTAATAAATTTACCAAACATCATTTTATAACCCATTGATTTCTTCATTTAATTCAGAATCATAATTTATTCCATTGCTAACTGGGAAACTAAAACAACCACACCATGCCATAATCGTCCCATCTCACATCAACTGTTTCCACAACACCCCACATCCACCACCATTTACATGCCAAACTAACCAAGACATATCACACAACAACCAAACATCACACATCCTAACCACATATCACAAAAAAATTCAAACATGACAAACACATGTCACCACCACACATCATCGCCACTGCGCACCACAACCACTGTGCACTACAACCACTTCACACCACACCAACTATCCACCATATCTCATCCATGTTAACCAACCACTGCATCACAACCCCACACACTAAAAATCCCATCTTATCATCACCACCACCTCACAATGACCTATAACACACAAGTAAACACAACAAGAAACACAACCCAAATTAGATAAATTATTCAAGGGATTTCATCAAAATAATTATTTTAATTAGAATAGGTATTATCATACAAAACCGATTCCATGGGAAACCATTTTATTATCCAAATATAAATTATTTATACTTTTATTTAGGGTGAGATCACACAAAAACACAATAAGGATCATCACATCATATCATATATAGTGAAAAAGGCTCCCAACTGCCATTGTTTTTAGTAAGGAAATACCATGGTATAAACTCATCACCAATACATCTCAAAGAAATAAAGCATGTGATATCTACCCCATACCCATCAATTTCAGTTATGAAAATTTATTATCTATATTATTACAAACCTTAAAATCTACCCAGTGGAAAGAAAAACCATGAAGATCTTAAAAATATAATGTAAATAGGGAGATAATGAGGATCCACTACCTTACAAATCTTTCCAATCTCACTGTTTACCGAAGGGTGAAGAAGAAATAACTAAAAACTCACAACCGTATAAGAAAACCACATATCAAACTGTACCACATAAAAGGATCATCAAAACAAAGCCCAAATTTCCCCTTAATCTAAAACCATAATGTTGTAGTGGATCTATGAGAGAAGAAAGTGGGAAAACAAAAAATAAAGAGAAAAGGTTTTACCACTGATTACTAAAACACCACCATTAGAACCCAAGGATCAAGGATAGGGAAAATGGGACGGAAGATCTCCTAAAGGCGCTAAGGGTTCCTCAAAAAATGAGAGGAATATTGGAAAAAGGGTTATAAACAACCTATAATTCACCCATTCCACATCATTAATTGTGTATTCATGACGTAAATTCCATAGGGTCTATGGATTTTAATCCATGGACCACATACAAGATGTGAAACTCCCATATCTTTAGTTACCACCAAAAAACACACCACCCTAGACTGAATTAATGTCACATTGAGAATGAACCATTCACATCATGAATCAATTTCACACTTCCCACCTTAGCCGAACACAATCCATGAATTTTATGTCCTCACATACTACAAATTACCAACTCATGATGTGAATTAGGTTCAAATCATGAACTACCAACTTTAGTACTCTAGTTTCTCCAAATCCATAGGATTCTCCTCTATAATCTTCTAAAACATGTCCAACACACAAAATAGAAAAGTAATAGTTTGGGAAGGCATAAAACATTTCATTAAATACCTATCAAATTATTCTCATCCTCGAGAATCAAAACCAAACTCAAAGAAAGAAAGGTGTTTAAAAAATGACCCTATGAGATACCTCTCAAGGATCTCGTTACACCTCAACACAACCACTAACCAAACACACCCAATCGAAAAATCCAAAAAACACACCACACAATGAAATCACCACAACACCACATCACTACCTATCACCAGGCACAACACCCCATCATCTAGTACCAGCCACAAGCCACCAAATTTTGACACAAGTATCCTCACAACCATATCAACCTTTATGCAGCCCAAACTAACCACTCCCACAACCAACACAAGTACTTCATTGAGCACACTAATCCAAGAATCACATCTTTCATGTCAAGATATTATCCTCTTTGGGCAGTACTAACTCATATACATGGTTTTAATCATATAAAAGTATAACACATATTGATTAGGAATACATTCTTCCCTTTTTAATATATTAGAAGATTTATCACACATCACAACATCAAGAAAAAATTACGCATCTCATAAAACAATAAGATCCAAACATAAAATCATCAAAATGGAATAGAGAAAAGAAAAATTCAAAACATATCTAGGTACTATGAACACATATCTATCTCTGTCTCCCAAGTACTCTCATCCAAGACACCATGCATCCAAAAAACATGAACTAAGGGAATGATTTTTCCATGAAGCACCTTCTCTCGATGATCCTAGATCTCTACTAGCCACTCCAAAAATGTTTTGTCACCCTTTATATCCAACTCTACATAGTCAATGATGTGGTACTCATTGTGACGATACTGAAGAAACTATGACATGTGAAATACATTATGGATCCTATCAAGATATGGTGGTAGTGACAACCAATACACCACCTCACCAACTCTCCCCAACACCTCAAAGGGACCAAAAAGTATAGGATAAATCATACTATCTCTAAAAAAACTACACTTCTCACATTAAGGGAATACTCTCAAGAACACACAGTCTCCAACCTAAAACTCCATGGGTCTTCACCCACGATCATCATAGGCCTTATTATAGTCTAAAATTTCCCTCATTTTTTCTTGAACTAACTAGATCTTCTTAGTCATGCTTTACACCACATCATGACCAAGAAATATTGACTCTCCAACCTCTATATAGAAAAATAAAGAATGATATGAATGCCTATATAATGCCTCAAATGGGGCCATTCTAATGGATGAGTGATAACTATTATTGTTTGAAAAAAAATCAAATATAGGAAAGTGTCTAAAACTTGATCTACAAAATCCCAAGATGCATGCTCGAAATGTGTAATTCCACTTTTTTATTACATAACTTGTCATTTAATAGTATAAATAGAGGATATTTTAAAGTTTAGTTTCTTGAAAATAACTTACATATTACACAAAAGCATAAAAAATTATACTAAATCCACTTGAAATACATATTTATGGATTCAAATTGAGTTATATTTACTTCATCTCATAACCTAATGATATACTTCAAATGAAAGGTGTGAGTATGAGGCCCAATAAGGGAATAATAAAGGGAAACATTTAGCATGTGATCATGAGTAATATCAATAAGAACATGAGGAATTGAAATATAGCTTGAACAAGAGATCAGGAGGCATATAATAATAAAATGAACATGGACCATAACATAGAAATGTGTATAAAACATTTAAATGATAAATTCATAATCATATCACCATGGTTTGTTACCAAGGTTACATAAATGAAAATTACCAAGGTTATTCACCAAGGTATTGTAAAACATGTCATCTCTAGAGATTAAATTATTTACCCAATGCATTGGAGTGTTATCAGGGAACACCCTTAATATGTCTTAATTTCATGTGAGCCACATAGATCATAATAAATTATTTCATTAATAACACATATAGAAATAAATAATGGGTTTCTTATCAACATCTTAGCATAAAAAAGAGATTAAATAAATGATAATTACATAATTTTTAGCACATGAAAAGGAAATGAGGATATATTATGTGTATATAGCTAAATAAAATAAATCATTTTTACATCTAGATGAATACCCATGGAAAAGAAATAGGTTTGGGTATTCAAAAAATGAAAATAAAGGATAACTTCTTAAGTATTAAGAGAAATTTGAGAAGTAAATTCGATAGTATGACACATATAAAATGTGGTTTTAGAAAAGGGTAAATTGAGAGTATAAAATGATATCCCATAGATAAAACATAATTTGAAAATAAGGGTATGATGAAAAGGGTAATAAAAGAGAGTAACCATAAAATTTAGCAGATATATACAAGAAGAGGTTCTTGAGTTTAAGAGAAAGGAAGGGTAATTCCATTACATTGAATAATTACTCCTAGATCTTGAGGAACGAGAAATTGGGGGATTGAGGACACATTAGGGGGAATAAATAAAAGGAAAAACTACTATAAATTCATCGATGATGTATTGGGAGTGAAAGGAAATGGATAAATGGATGGTTATTTATAACAAAAGTGGATGAATTTTTTAATAATTTATAAATACTGGTTATGGAAATCTAGGCTGTATAAAATGAAAAAACATTGTCTTACCCATAGTTTTTGCTCATGGTTTTGGAAATCTGGGCTGTAGAAAATGAAAAAACATTGTCTTACCCATATTTTTTGCTCATGGTTTTGGAAATTTGGGTCACATTTTATGTTATTTTAATCCAGAAGAACCAAAAAACATTTTTAATACTTATTTTGGCATGGAGGATTAAAGATTCCACAAAGTAGTGTTTTTAAAAATCAAATTTTCCCTTTTAGGATTTAGAAAGTCACTTATAGTTTTGGAAATTGATTAAAATATATTAAAATAATTAATATTAATAAAATAACATATTTTATTTCTTGGATTGTGTTTAATTAATTATTAAATCATTATGACATAAGTTTGAAGTCATTAAACATACCCAAAACCCAAAACTGTATTTTTTTTACTATTCATGACAAAATAAAGTATTTTAAAAAATTCTTATAAGTTCACCCTAACCTAATTTTAACATGATGATTTAAAATATAATGTTTATTTTTCCAGTATAATTCTATAATTTTGATAATTTTAACTTTTAAATATAAAAATCCTTATTTATTAAAAAGAGTAGTTTTTAAGGCACTGTCAAATTTCTAACACTTATAAACATTTCCTAGGACATTATAAAATTATTTTATCATTTATATTTAAATAAGAGTGTTTTAAAAGTCTATTTAGTTAAAAAATATTATTTATTAAACCTTGGTTTATTATAAAAATGTATATCATTTAAAAAAATCAATTTTTTTATTTGTGTCTAGAAATCAATCTATCAAATTCATCTCAATTAAACATATATTTTATTAATAAACACTATTTTTAAAAAGAATTTATGGAATAAAAATTTTACTTATATAAATGAATTTACAATTATAGTAACTAAGGTATGGACATGTAACCCCTTATTACACCCACATACACCCTAAGGGTAAGGTGTACGATGGTGGTTGTTTTATGGGGTGGCTCGGCTAACATCGACTGAGTGGTAATATCCACTAACTTGAAATTATCCCGTAGAAAATTTTGTTCAAGATGCACTTGATGAAGCTTATATTGGGCTTGGTCAATGTAAAACCCCAGTGATGATACCTCCCTCCCAAGTTTTGACAAATGAGCTTCAAGCGATATGACACTATTAGTTGAGGCCATAAATTCTTATTTTTATATCAATTATAAATTATCATTAATAATTATAAATACTAATTATATTAGTAAAATTATCATACAAGGGTATAGTTTTTAATGTTCATATTGACCAACAATCATATAATGGTTGAATCCCAACTGTCATATTTCTCTTTATACCCTCTAAATACCACTTTATTCTTTCACTAAAAATTGACTAGAATTTCTATTTTGGTTATATTTTCATTTATTAAGATGTTGATTGGTTTACTAATGTTTTATTTTATTTCAATAGAATTTTCAGTGGGGATGATGATTCTAGAATATTGGGGGGATCCTTATTTCCCTATTTTAGATATTTTATTTTATATTTTTTGCCCACTTGTAATGTTTTCAATTTTATTTGGTTTCATTGATGACTAATGTAATTAGAATTGTTAAAGAGATAAGTTTTTTTTGGTTTATATTTATTATTTACATGTATAATATTATATAATATGTAAAACCATTTATTAAAGAAAGAAAAAATCTTTTTAAAAGAATATGTGTCATTACATTATTCCCCCCATTAATAAATTTTGTCCCCAAAATTTAAACTCATTTTATCAGTTGAGAAAAGGGGAGGGTACTTCTGTCTCATTATCTTCTATGGTTCCCTTGTCACTTCTTCATATTTATGGTTCCTCTACAACACTTCATCAAGGTGGGTAGTCTTGTTCATAGAACCTTTTTTCTGTGGTCCAAGATCTCCACCAACTGCTCCTCATATAAGAGGTCATGTTCCAGTTACACCATCTCAGGATTCTGTACATGTTGGGATCAAGTATGTAATTCCCAAAGAGAGATACGTAGAATACATCATGAAATTGAGTCATATTTTGTGGAAGTTATATCCAATAAACTACTGATCCCATGTGATCTAGGATCTCAAAGGGTGCAATGTACCTGGGGATAAGCTTCCCTTTCTTCCCAAACCAGATGAATCTCTTCTATGGTGATGTCCAAAGGAAAAATTTGTCTCTAACATCAAACTCAAATTTCCTTATATGGTTGTCAGTATAGATCTTCTATCAACTCTGAGAATATTTTATATGTTTTTGGATGGCCTGAAACTTTTTTATCATCTCTTACACAAGATCTGGCCCAAGTAGATTTCTCTCACCAAATTCATCCCAACAAGTAGGAGTTCTACATAACTTCCCATATATATATATTCATATGATTCTATTTTAATACTAGAGTGGAAGATATTTTTGTATGATAACTCTAATAATGATATGTGTTGATCCTCTACACATTTAATCTTCATTGAGCATGTTCTCAGCATGTCCTCGAGTGTCTTAATAGTCCTTTCATATTGGCCATCTATTTGAGGGTGATAGGATGTACTGAAATTCAATTAAATATTCACAGCATGTCAAACAATTCTCTAAAATTTATATGTGAACCTTGGATAATGATTATAAATTATATAAAGTGTCACCCCATGCAATATCTCCACTTCTTTGACATATATTTTTGAAAATTTGGTCAATAGAGAAATCCTCCCAAATAGAGATGAAATGGGAAATCTTGGTGTGGCGATCCACTCTAACCCATATCAAATTATTTACTTTGGATGTTCTTGGGTGACTAATTATTATTTTCATAGTGATAATGTCCCACTTACATGTTGGAATTGGTAGTGGTTTTAGTAACCCTTTAAGAAGTTGTCGCTCCACCTTCATTGCTGACATACCAATCAACTTGTATTGTTTTCAGAAATATCCATTTTCATATTATCCCACAAATAATTATCAAAAAGGTACCTACACATTTTAGGGATTCTATGATTTATAGAGAATTTAGAGCTATGTGATTCATCCATTATATCCTTCTTTATCTCTAGGATAAATGGCACACATATCCTTATATGAAATTTTAATACAACTTATTGATCAATATTGAACTTAGGAAAATTACCATTCTTCAAAGACCATATATTCCTTTGTAACAAAGTATATTCACTTTGATATATCTTGATATTATCTAGTAATAATATTTGAGTAATCATTTGGGATAGGGTCAATGATTTCATTTCCCTTATGATTCCCATGTACAATTTTACTAGGTCTTTGTTCAAAGGATCTCCTTGAATCCTTATCTTTTCCATAATAATAGGGTTTTTCCTACTTAATAAAACAATTAATTTTTTTTTCTATTCATGGGTGATAATGAATTGAATAGTCATAGTATTTAAGAAGTTCCAACCATCTCCTTTGTCTCAAGTTCAATTCCTTTTGTGTGAAAATATACTTCAAACTTTGATGGTCTGTGTATATATTACATTTATACCCATAAAGATAACGCCTCCATATTTTCAGAGAAAAAATAACTATAGATAACTCTAGGTCAATAATTATGATCATAAGGATTTAACTATTGAGATGCATAAGTAATCACCTTGTCATTTTTCATTAGGATGAACCCAATCCCTTTCAGAGAAACATGGCTATAAATAATGAATCCTTTTCTAATAGAGGGTTGAGTTAACACCAATGCAGTAACAATCAATTCTTCAATTCATGAAAACTTTATTTACACTCATTTATCTAGATGAACTTATCCCCTTATTCAAGTTAACATTGTTATTGTATTATAAAGTCATGATTTTTTTCACAAACCTCCTACAATATCCTGCTAAACCAAGAAAACTATGAATCTTAGTTACCATTATAGGATGAGGACACTCATCTACAACCTTTTTCTTCATGGGGACAAATTAGATTCCTTCATTGGTTACAATGTTCCCCAAGAATGTAACTTTTTGTAACCATAATTCACATTTTCTAAATGTTCTAAATAGATTTTCCTTCCTCATAGTTCCCAATATAACCCATATATGATCCTCATGCTCCTCAAATTTTTTGGAATATATCATAATATCATCAATAAAAACTACCATGAATTTATCAAGGTAGCCTTTAAAGATTATATTCATAAAATATATAAATATATCCTGAGAAATAATCAAGACAAAGAGCATAAGAACAAATTTATAATGTCCATATATTGTTTGGAAGGTAGTATTTGGAATATATTCTTTATCTACCCCCAATTGATGATACCCAAATCATAGGTTAATCTTGGAGAATAATTAAACACCATGAAGCTGGAAAAATTAATCTTCATTCCTTGAGAGAAGGTACTTTTTATTCTCTGTGATCCCATTAAGTTCTCTATAATCAATGAATTACCGCAATGATCTATCCTTATTATTTCCAAAGAGAACATGTTCCTTCCAAGTAGATACACTTGGTTAGATAAATCCCTTCTCTAAAAATTTTTTATGTTGTTTCTTTAATTCCTATAACACCACATTTTAAATTCTATACAGGGTCTTTGATATTGTCTTAGATCCAGGAAAGCATTCAATGGATAACTCTACCTATATTTTGGGGGGGGGGGGTCT
Source organism: Viscum album (assembly GCA_963277665.1). NCBI lineage: Eukaryota > Viridiplantae > Streptophyta > Magnoliopsida > Santalales > Viscaceae > Viscum > Viscum album. The sequence continues at coordinate 2,015,386,985 of OY728165.1, forward strand.
AGGTAACTCTTTAGGAAATACATAAATGTATTCCTGAATGATGTGGAAATTATCTATCTTTATAATTTCATTTCCTTCTCCCTATCAACTGATCATATCCATAAATAAGGCCATGGGAGGTGGTTCTAGACCAAAATCATACTGGGATATATCTGCTTTGAAAATGAATATAATTTGTGCATTCAAGACTACAAGAATTTTCTTGATTCTGAATTTGATCTTAGAATTATACTTTGAGATCCAGTCCATACCTAGTATAGTTTCTAATTTCATCATGGGAATGAATACTAGGTTTGTGATGTGATTATAACCAATAAAGTTAATACTAGAGTTTCTATACACTATTGATGCTAGGATAAATACTCTATGAGACTTTAATAATAACTCTAATTATAGAAGTTCAGGGATTGATTATATTCTTTTCAAACTTGGATGAAATAAATGAATGTGTAGAACCATAATAAAACAAAGTACTTTCTAGATTTGAGAGCACAATGAGTATACATGCCACCACATTATTTGGAGACTCCACTTTAGCTTTCATGATATAAAATGATTAAACTAGATTTATTGGCCTATGCTGAGGGTGATGGTGGTTTCCCTCTATTATCTTATTATTAGTACATTGACTAGAAAAGATATAAAGCTATCTACACTTGAAGCATTAAACTTCTAGCCATACATGAACCATCGTCCCTTTTTTATTAGTGTTGAGAAGTTGAGGTTTCGCCTCACCATGATAGTTTCAAGATATATAGACATATCTTATGCACTTTTAGAACTTTACACTCCCAAGTAAGAAGTTCCCTAAATGATTCTTCCAACATTTTTTTCACATGGGAAGTTGTACTTTCTTTCCACCTATTCTGTGATCAAAGTTCTTACCTAAGTTTGGATCCATTTCTATATTCTTCTAGTTCGACCTATGTAACCATTGTGTCTCTCCAAAATCCAATTTAACCTTCATATTACTTTATACTATCTCTTAATTTTTTTCATAGTCTTTATTTTATATATTATTCTATAGATGGGGTCGTAGTCCACCAAATAATCTATCAACCTTTCCCTTATGATTCATAAGAAAGATAGAGTTTTATCGATCAAGTATTTTAAAGTTCATCTCATAAATTCCCATTGATTAATTTTTCTTATACTTTAGTTATAGTAACCCCTTCTCCATTTTAATTATTATAGAACATGGGAAATATTTATTGAAAAATATTCCTATGAAAAATTCCCACTCCATAGAATCAATCTCCCTTCTTGGATTCATGTTTTTAATCAGTTTCCACCACTAACCAGCTTCTCCATCTAATTGGTATACTAACAGGGTGAATTTAAATTGTTCTAAATAATGGAGTACAAAAAATATCTTTTCTATAAAGATTATCCATTTTCAGAAATCAATGGTTCAGTAGATCCACTAAAAGAAGGTGATGATTGATGCTTGAATGACTCAATAGAATGTTATACCCTTTGAGGCGAATCTGATCTCTCGACTTGATTCAAGTAATTTTTCATAACTTGAGTTAGTTGATTCATCATCCTCATAAAGTTTTCCATTCCATATTTCATCATAATACCATCAGTGCATCATCTATTACACTCATCATTTACCCGGTTCCTCCTATTTACCACCATTTTTTTCAAAAGAAGAAAACCTTAGTGAGAAACCTATTATGTTTACAAATCTTATAATTCTAAAGAGATTTTATGTCATAAAACATCATTATTAAATATGTTATTAATCTCCTCTAATAAAAATTACATTTCATATATATCCTTCATAAAGGTTCATGAAAAGCTTGTGATTAACCAAATATATTTTCTGGGAGTGTCAAACTAGGTGTGCAATAAGGATCGTTGTCGTGTGCCAGTTCCCATTCAAGTTTAGCTCAAAGAAGTGTTTTTGGGTGTTAAACCTAGGTAGATCTATGCTATATCCACATTCATTTTTAGTATCCAGATAGGGATTCATTTTTTGGAAACCAATTAATTAATACTTACCAAAATACTAGGATTTTTTTCCCATATCTAGACTTATCCCTATGGTTCTTCCAAATGTTTTCAAGTCATAATTTCTAGAAAATAACTAAACCACTATGGAATACCACCTTTTATTACATAAATTATCATTACATGATACAAAAAAAGGATATTTTAAAGTTATTTTTTTGTAAATGAGGTACATAATACATGAAAACATAAAAAATTATTATAAATACACTTGAAAGATATATTCATGGGTTCACCCTAATTTATATTTACTGTATCACATAAATTGGGAACATACATCAAATGAAATGGGTGAGAATGAGGCCCAATAAGGGAATAAGCAAGGGAAACATTTAGCATGTGATCATGAGGCATAACAACATTGCTTGAACAATAGATCATGAGGCATATAATAATAAAATTAACATAAACCATAACATGGAAATGTGGCTAAAAAATTTAAATGATACATTCATAATAATATCACCAAGGGTTTTCACTGAGGTGTCATAAATAAAAATTACCAAGGTTATTCACCAAGGCATCATAAAATATATCATCTATAGAGATTAAATTTTTTACCAAATGGATTGGAGTGATATCAGGGTGAACCATTCATATGTATTAATTTAATTTGATCCACCTAGATCATAATAAGTCATTTCAATAATAACTCATGGATAAATAAATAATGGGTTTCTTATCAAAATCTTGGCATAGAAAAGAGCTTAAATACATTATCATTACATCATTTTTATCCCAAGAAAAGGAAATAAGGGGTTTTATGTGTAAATACATGAATAAAATAAACCATTTTTACATCTAGGTGAATACTCCTAGAAAAACATATGTTTGAGTATTCAAAAAAGATAAATAAAAGATAATTTCTTAAGCAGAGAGAGAAATTTGAGAAGTAAATTAGGTAGCATGACATGTATAAAATTTGGTTTTAAAAAATGGTAAATTGAGAGGGAACAAGGGTATACCATTCAAAAAACATAATTTGAAAGTAAGGGTATGATCAAAATGGTAATAAAAGAGATTAAATATAACATTTATAATACATATACAAAAAGAGGTTCTTGAATTGAATAGAAAGGAATGATAATTCCCTTACCTTGAAGAGTTACTCCTATATCTTGAGGAATGGAATATTGGGGGCTTGAGGAAACCTTGTGGGGACTAATTTGCAGTAAAAAATAGTAGAAATTCATGGTGGATGGATTTTTTGTGAAAGGAAATGGAGAAATGGGTGGGTATTTATAGAAAAAGTGGACGAATTGTTTGATAATTTCCAAATATAGGTCTTGGAAATCTAGGTTGTGAAAAATGAAAAACCATTGGAATGTACATGGTTTTTACTCACAATTTTGGAAATTTGGGTAAAATTTTATGATATTTTAATCCAACATAATTGAAAAAAAAAATTTAATACTTATTTTTTTCATTTAATAGTAAAGATTATACAATGTAACGTTTTTTTAAAAAAAAATAAAAATTTTCTTTTTAGACTTTGGAAAGTCACTTATAGTTTTGGAAATTGATTAAAATATATTAAAATAATTAATATTCATAAAATAACATATTTTAGGTCGTGTATTGTGTTTAATTAATTATTATATCTTTATTACATAAGTATGAATTCATTAAACATACCGAAAACCCAAAACTATATTTTTTTTTACTATTCATAAAAATTAATTTTTTTTAGAAAATTATCATAAATCCACCCTAACATAATTTCAACATGATAATTTCAAATATTTTTTTTCCCAAAATAATTTTCTAAATATGATAATTTTAACTTTTAAATATAAAAATCCTTATTTATTTTAAAGTAGTAGTTTTTAAGGCACCGCCAAATTTCTGACACTTATAAAAACTTACTATGAAATTATAAAAATATTTTATCATTTATAATTAAATAAGAGTTTTTTAAAATTATATTTCATTATAAATATTATTAATAAAACCTTGGTTTATTATAAAAATTTATATCAATTCAAAAAAAAAATTACAATTATGTTTTGTTTGTCCCGAAATCAATTTATCAAATTCATATCAATTAAAAATATATTTTATTAAGAAAGAATATTCTTAAAAAGATTTGAGGGAATAAAATTTTTACTTATACAAATTAATTTTTAATTTAAGTAACTAATGTATGGACATGTGTCCACTTATTACATCCACATACTACCTAAGCGTAATGTGTGTGATGGTGGTAGTTTTGTGGGGTGGATCAGCTATCATTGACTGAGTGGTAATATAAACTAAATTGAACTTGTCTAATATGAAATTTTGTGCAAGATTCACTTTCTGAAGCTTGAATTGGCCTTGTTCAACGGTGAACCCCAGTGATAATACCTCCCTCCCAAGATCAGACACATGAGATTCGAATAGCACAACTCTACTAGTTGAGGCCATCGATTCTTATTTCTGTATTAATCATCCTCTATTATTACTACTTATAAACACTAATTATATTAGTAAAATTATTAACCAAGGGTATAGTTTCTGATATCTATATTGAATAATGGTTATATTTTACCAATGGTCATATAATGGTCTAATACCAATGGTCAAATTTCCCTTTATACCCTATAAATACCACTTCATTCGTTTACTCAAAATTCACTACAATTTCTCTTAAGGTTATATTTTAATTTATTAAGATATTGATTGTTTTTATAATATTTTCTTTATTTATATAGCATTTACAATGGGGGAGATGATTCTATCAGATTGAGGTGATCCTTATTTTCCCTTTTTAGCCATTCTATTTTATATTTTTTCTCCTATTGCAATGTTTGTAATTTTAATTGGTTTCATAGATGAATAATATAATGATCATTATTAAAGAGATAAAACTTTATTGGTTTATATTTATTTTGTATGTGTATACTATTATATAATATGTAAAAAATATTTATCCAAGAAAAAAATATCATTTAAAAAAATTATAGGTTGTTACACACAACATATACTCTAGCGTCTGAATGGTATGGTCTGTCTTCCCACTTATCTGAGGGTGGAAAGTAGCGATAAGGCATAATTAGGATCCAAAACAATCCTATAATTCTCTCCAGACCTATGAGATAAAATGGGGATCTTGATTAGAGATGATGGTTTTTAGTACCCCAAGAATCTTAACCACATCATCCACATACCACCTCACCAAAACATCCACTATACTCAACAAATAGATTTTCAAGAAATGAGCTCACTTCATCAATCAGTCCACTATCACCCAAAATGAATCACATCCTCCCAAAGCTTGGGGTAACCCTATTATGAAATCCATCGATATATTTCCTTATTTCCACTTGGGATCATCCAAGGACTACACCAAACCTCTATGAACATGATTCTCTACTTTAACCTATTGACAAACTAGAAACCTAACCATAAACTCTTCAACTGGCTATTTTATACTTGGTCACAAAATCTATCCCCTCAATCCTTGATACATCCTTGTCATTATGGGATGTAATGATAAATGTGAGATATGAAACTCATAGATAACTACCTCATACATCACTTTTTTATAAATATGGTTGTGTTCTGGTCAAAGGACATAACACTAAATTTTATTGAAAAAATAAAGGAGTAAAAGGGGAAATTACATGAGATGAAAAGTATGTATTTTTTTGGTATCTCTAATATAGTAAGGAAGAAAATATTAAGGAAGTTCATTCCTCCAAATAACTTCGTGAAGAAATCCCATTTTTTCAAGAACATCAACAATCCTGTTCACTTCACGGTATGTGTGAGTGACAATGAAATTGAGATTCCTGAGTGAGTTAAGATAATTAATCCATCAAGGGGTGAGAGTCCAAGAAAGATGAGCAAAACCATTCCAAATGAATTGCATTATAGTTGTAGAGTCACTCTCAATCCAAATGTTGTTTCAGTTGTAAATTTTGGCAAAGGAAATGGCATGAATAACACCCATTATTTCAGTCTCCAAAGTATAAGAGAGACTGCAACTTCTGTAGAAGCATCCTAGGATCTGATCAAGATGGTCTTTAAAGATGTCACCACAGCCTGAGGGTCCTGGGTTTCCCTTTGAATCTTCGTACACATTGACGTTGATCCATACAGTGGGAGGATCATGACAGAAAACTTCAATATTGTATTTGGGCTTCGAGTAGTTTCCATGAACTCCGATTCGGCGAAGGATATCGAAATCCTTAACGGAGTTGTCGCAGTAGTCCTTTTGAATTGTGGAAACCACTCTAATAGCAATAAGAATCCTCATTTTACCTGAATTTAATCAGAATGAGTTTTTTAAAGATAAAATCATATCTACTATACTAGAGGATATGAATGAGCTTTGCAATTACTGTGAGAAAGAGGTTTCTTATTTGCAGGGATCCCAGAAAATCAACCGTCCTTTTTAGCTGAGAGAAAATAAAGTTATTCAAAATCCATCTACACTCAAAAAGATCAAAAATGTAATTCCAAGGAGTAGAAGCAGTGTCACAAGATAGGAAAATATGATTAATATCCTCATGATGTTGATTGCACATTCTACATTTAGAACAAATATTAATACCATAAGATTTCAAACATACATCAGTAGGAACTTTTTGATGCACAATCCACCAAATAAGAGTAAGACAAGATGGTTTTAACCATGCTTTATTGAAGTTTTTAACCCAGCTTAGATTATTGTCCGAGTTAGAAAAGCAGTGGTTATAAATGTTTTTTGAATCAAGCATGCCATTTTGAGCAGGCTCCCAAATCAAAAGATCATCATCAGTTGTGAAAGAGTAGTTCTCGACAATCTCTTTAACATTATCAATAAAACTTTATCTTTGAGAATTAATCACATCCCTAATGGTGCTATTAGAGGAGATAGGGGTAAAATCATTAGGCACCTTAGAAATGAGGAGGGAGTCGGTCAAGTTTTTAAACCAAAAATTAAGAGTAGAGTCCTTGCTGACAATCCATATGGAATTTTCCATGATGGAGGAAAAAGTTGTTCTGATGGAGGGACAAATAGAAGAAGTCATATAATAAAGATTACCTGTCTTAAGCTTATCAAATAATCAATCCCTAAGAAAATTCATTGAGTGTGATTTTTTATTTATAAGAGACCACGTGAGTCTGTCTTGGAGAGAATTGTTGAATGTTTTAAGATTTTTTATACCAATGCCTCCTTTCTCTATGGGTTTACAATAGGTAGACAAGGGGATCATTACTAGTTTTCTCTCGAGAGTACTTCTGCTCCAAATAAATTTTTTATAGCAATATTATGGTCGACCATTTATAGACCATCATGGAGTAGACCAATTTAGATACTATGGTGGATTTGACAAGGCAAAATCTTCCCACCATTGAAAGGGTTTTACATTTTTAAGAGGAAAGTTCCCAATGAATTTGATCAACAATGGGATGGAAATAGATGGATTTGGGCCGACCCTAGAAAATGAGGACACCAAGATAGGTGAAATGGAGGGAACCCTCATAGACCCCCAAAGCATTAATAGTATGACCTTTTCTATTTGGGGGAATCTTTTTCCAAAGTATATTAAAGATTTGTGCTAGTTGACACATTGTCCATACACTTACTCATAGTGAAAAATGGTGGTTTTGAGGTTATTAATATTTCTTTTGTCACCTTGGAGGAATAAAATGATATCATCATCATAGAGAAGATGGGATGGGGCATTAAGGTTTCTAGAGGAAAGAATCGGTTTGATCCTTCCTTAATCTACAGTTTGAGTGATTAATCTACTCAGGTAATCTTCCGTAATAGAGAAAAGAATGGTAGAGATATGATCACCTAGTCTGACCCCTTTAGAACATTTAAAGTAGCCTTTAGGAGTGCTGTTGAAAATAATCGAGATATAGGCTGAGTTGAAAATAGTTTTTATTCTATTGATAAAAATGTTATTGAAACCAAAATTAGCTAGCACTTTAAATATAAAGCTCCAATCAATAGTATCAAAAGCTTTAGTGATATCTAATTTTATGGAAACATTCCTGGCTCTAGAGTTTCTGTTTAAAATATTGGTGGATTCAGAGGCGAGACAGATACTTTCTTGTATAGATCTACCTTTGATGAAGAAAAATTGATTCCGGGATACAATTCTATTACTAATGATAGGGATTCTGTTAGCAGTGATCTTGGTAATAATTTAAATAGCGATTTTAAAAGGGAAATGGGTCTGAAGAGATGGATTTCATCAGAATTTTGCACTTTGGGAATAAGAGTAAGGAATTGAGAGTTTAATCCATGAGGAAGAATGCCTTTTTCAAATAAGGTTCTAACCATAATACAGACATCATTCTAAATGACATCCCAATGTTTTTGAAAAAAACTGTTATTGAAGCCATCAGGCCCAGGGGAACTATCAGGGTTAAGGCTGAAAATAGTGTCCTTGATTTCATTATCTAGGGGGACACAATTAAGGAAATTATTATATTCGACTGTTACTATATCTGGGATTATAATAGGCAAGAGATATTTGTTGATATTAGTTCCATTGAAGATTTCGCAGAAATAAGAAACAACATGATTAGATATCCCTTCATCTGAATCAATTAGGTTACTTCCATCCCTTAAACAAGAGAGGGTCTTACTGGCTTTTCTAACCCTTTGAAGGGAGATATAAAATTTACTATTTATATCACCATCATTTAGCCATTTAGCATTGAAGATTTTCTTTTTGCTGTTATCATTAAAGTTGAGAATAGAAAGAAATTTAGAAGAGATGTTAATTTCATTTTGAGGTTCTTCAACAAATCTTGAGGTAGAGTTATTGTTTTGAATTTAGATAAGCTCTTTTTATAAGAAATGGATTTCCTTGTCAATAAGATCAGATTTGGATTTACACCACATTTTGAGGATAATTTTGAGATTTTTTAATTTATTGGTGCAAGCAAAGGAATCATTAGGGCTAAACATGTTGTTCCAAGTTTTATTAATTAAGGTAACACACTTAGGGTCTGAGGACTAGGCAATATTAACCCTAAAATGAAGACAAGTCTTTTGAAAATTCTGAGAAAAACTAACCAGGATAGGATGGTGGTCCAAAGCTATTTTAGGAAGAGTAATGCTCAAAATATGATCCCATTTATCGAGGGTTGAGTCATTAGTGAAAGATATATCAAGTTTTCTTTCCACCACCCTATTGTAATGATTTCTATACCAGGTGAATTTAGAACCAGTGAGATTCACTTCAGTACGGTTATTAGCCTCCATGGAGGCTCTAAATTCTTTTAAAGAGATATTGGAGTGTCAAGGAACAAGTTTTTTCTATAGGATAAAGAATAACATTGAAGTCACCAACCAAAATATAGGGGTACTGAATTTTTCTGTTAAGGTGGTAGAGTTCATTCCAAAGGGGTCTTCTATCTTGATATTTGTTTTTACCATAAACAACAGTGTTGAAGATATATGTGTGATCAAATTAGTATTCACATGTCAAATATTGACCAGTAATACTAAAAAATTTCACATTTTTAAGGGAATAATTAAATAATATCTGAAGAGTTTCAACAACATTGCAGTTGTTACAAGCCCCTAAGAAAGAAAAGACAAGATTACAAATATGCAGAAATCTAGGAGTGAAGTTAGTTTTAGGTTTAGAAATCACAATAATTTTAGGTCGATGAATGCTAATGAGCCTTTTTAAAACATTTAGGGTGTCTTGGTTTAAAATACCCTAGAAATTCCAAAACAAAAGATGCCTTAAGACTTGTTTTTGGGGTGTGAACCCCCTTTCCTTTTACCTCTATAGTTTTTCCCTATGGTTCTTCTGGGAAAAAAAATCTCTGTTAGGTAGGCAATGTTTCACCTGTTTACTTAAATTAGTAGCATGATTCTGCTCAGAAGCACCTGCCTTGACATTAGTTTGAACAGATGGAATAGGAGGTAGAAGGCTGTTGAAAGGATCAGAGTCTCAGTTGGACTATTTCATAGCTTCTGAATTTTTAACAGTTTCAATGGGGGCCAAGACTGAAATATCCTAGAATATGATGGCCTTTTCTCCTACATTAGGTATGATTTTGGACTGAGATAAGGATGAATAAAGGAAGTTAAAAGTTCCTGGTTGCTCAATCCCCTTAAGGGGGATTTCAAAGCAGTTGATATCATCAACATAACTATCAGAGGGAGCAGATTCATAGGGGGGAGATTTCAGGTCTTGCGGGGTGAAGTTGGATTTCTTATCCTCAAGAGATGTTTTTTCTAGATTTTGAGGAAGATTAATAGAGTGATTATCCCCGTTCACATAAGAAAAATTTCTTGTCTGTGCATTGATAGAGGATGGAAGAGAGGAGTGAGCCCCAGAAATAGTCCTAGTCACACACTGATTCAAGATACTCTTACCCTTAGACAATTCAGGTTGGATATTTGGGGTAAGAGATGCAAGGATAGGTTCATTGTCATCACCCAGAACAAGTGAAGACACCACATTAGATTTATCTGGGGCATCCAGGTCTGTTTGTTCTATAATTTTAAGAATCTCACTTCTAATGTTGTGTCTAATGGATCATTCCTAAATTTCTTTATCATGATCCCCCACCAAGTCAGCCCATGAAATTCCAGGCACATGATGTGATTTTACAATCCATTTTTCATCTTTTTGTTTGGAGGCCCCTGATTTATCAGGGAGAGGGCCTTTATAATTTTTATATTTTTTCACATCTATCCATTCTGAGGCATTGTGGTGATTGGAGACCCAATGGACCACTCTGTAACTTGGTATTGAATGTCCTACAATCCTACAAAAGTCACAAAAGAGAGTTAATTTCTCATATTCTATTTTAACCTTATTCATATACTCATTAGCCTTGAAGATGATGGAATGATGTGGTTTGGAATCTAAATTAATCTCAATCAATATCCTGGAAAACATGCCCAGATCAGCATTTAGCGTTCATTGATCTATCTTTAGAGGAGTGACAATGCAAGAAGAGAGATTATTAAGGATCTTCGAATGCCAAAAGAACCAATTAAGGTTATGGAATCTAACCTAGACCAGGGCTGATTTACTCCTTTGAGTATTTGGATTGAAAGTGAAATCCCATTCTGATATTCAAAGAAAACCAGGCCTAAGTTGCAGGTTTCCTAATCTCCAGACACTATCATGGTCATCTTGCAAATTAAAAAGCATGTGAAAATACCCTCTACCTAGGGGAATTTATTTCCAGTTCGTAAAACCCCAGCAGCTAGAAATACGATGTTTTAGTTCATGATACGACTAGGGTTTATCACCATTTTCATATGAAATTTGACCTATAATAGAAAAATTACAAAGATTTTGACATTGTTAAATCACATCAAGGTTATCCTCAACAGATAACCCTCAATCTTCCAGTATTTTAATCAAAGATTGATTTTTCAATGCTGCGTAAGAGGAGTATGAACCTTTAAGAGCTTTGAGAAAAGACATACCTCTCGGAGTCACATTTGATGTTTGAGATAGATTGATTCTTTCAGGAGCTTTCTCTGCCATCTCATTGTTGCAATTCTCATCAGAATAAAACTCCCAACTTGGATCGAAAGATGCCATATCTGGGAATATTTGGAGGGGAAAGGATTAATCTTCATCCACACTTGTCGGATTAGGGTTTTTGTTGAGGGTTTGTTGTGAGAAGAGAGTCGTTTCCCCCATCTCCTCGACCTTCCCAAAATCATCTATCATACATCTCCTTCAAAACAAATAACCTCCCCTGAAACAACACCCAGGTATAACCAATATATGACCATCCCTTAGGGGCATTTCCATGGACGAAACAATCACACATCACCTCTACCTCTTAGACTTCCAAATAAGACTCTTCCACCTACCACATGAAGGATGGATCCACACTCATCTGATAGAGACAATCTTGACCACATCTTTCTCTAATGTCAAGATTCATCACTACAAGATTCTCTGTCCCTTTCCAAATATCTATAGACTCCCAAGCCACATCCCCTTGGTATTTATGACTCAATGCATCAACAAAAACATTCCCCTTTCACTAGGTGTAAGATATCTCAATATTATAATCCTATAGAAACTCCATCAACTTCCATTGGTTTACATTCAAATCCCACTGAAAGAAAACATATTTCAATCTCTTATGGTCTATGAAAAACAAAAGGAACTCATTGATGATGTAATCTCAGTACAAATTTTGAGAAAACATGACCTTTAAAAAATATAGATCATTGGTGGAATAATTATTCTTATGAGGAAATAACTACCTAGACCCATATGAAATCATCACCCACTTATACATCAATACACATACCAATCCCAAACATAAAATGTTAGAGAAAATCTCAACAAACACACCCCCTTAGTAAATCAAAGCACAAGATCAGTAATAAACTTTTCTTTAAGGTAACTAAACTCTACCATAAACTGACCATTTCACTCAAAATCCTGGTCCTTCTAGGTCAATGTGGATAGCAGGGTAGTCACTTTAGATAAATTGGGTACAAACCCTTGATAATAGCATGCGATACCAAGGATAATATAAACCTCTACAATGTTATTGGGTGTTACCCAAGAAACAAATACCTATATCTTCAAAAAGTCCACTACCACACCCTTTTGGGAAAATAAATGTCTGAGTAAATGAACCTATAATATCTAAAAACTACACTTGGAAAACTTTCCATAGAGCTGGTGGTGTTGTAGGACTTGCAAAACAACTCTGAGATATTTAGAATGCTCTTCATCTGACTTCGAGTAGATCAATATATCATCAATGAATATGATGATGAATCGGTCCAAGAACTCTTGGAACACAGAGTTCATAAGTCCTACGAGCATGGATGGTTCATTCATAACATCAAACAATATGATCATGAAATCAAAGTTCCCACACCATCACATGGAGGTAGTCTTCAGGATATCCTCATCCTTCACCCTCAAATCGTAATATCAAGACTATATATTGATCTTTGGGAACTAAATGGATCCCCAAAACTGGTTTAATGGGTCATTAATCCTTGGAAAAGGATAATAGTTCTTGACCATCACCTGATTTAACCTCCAGTAGTATTTTTACAGCCTAAAAATACCATCCACCTTCTTGGTGAACAAAAATGGATTAACCCATAGAGATATACTGGGTTGGATGAAACCCCTCTACATCAGATCATCCACCTACACCCTCAACCTGTGTAACCCCATTGGCTCCATTTGATAGGTCCCCATCAAAATTAGAGATACACCTAGTTGAAACTCTATCCCAAACTAAATGTCAAGTCGAGGGGGTATGGTCATAACCTTCTTTGGGAAAAAATCTAGGAACTCCTATAGGACCCCAAGAACATCCTCAACCTGAGATTCCACTGACATCTCTACCAACTACAACAAAATAGGCTTCACTTGTCTTCCACTATCTGATAACCTCACTCGCCAACGAACGCCACTCATTGGTCCTCCACATCATAAAACAAATATCCTCTGAAAGTAGTTGATGACTTTACACATTGAATATAACCAAATAAATTCCAAGGATAACATCATATGGATATATCTATAGTAATAGAAACCCCCCATGTACTGGTTCTACCCCATCAACAACCTACATTTACAATATCGAAAAAATGATTATGACTTTCAACCAGTGTAAATAAAAATAGTGGATCTAGAAGCCTTTCCATTTCTATTCCAAAAGAATAGAAAAAATAGGAGAAACAAAGGAGTGAGAGTCTCTTGAATTAAACAAATCAAAAACAAGGGTAGATGATAAACTGATCATACCTCAAACAACTCCCAGCTCTTTCAACATTATCGCCTCTAACACATACATATGACCATGCCCATATCCTCTCCCTCTATATTTCTAGACTCCACCACCAAACTTTGGCCTAGGTACCTATGTATGGGGACTATCATGAGGATTCTCCCTACCAACTCCTCTAACTCTCAGGTTATAAACAAGCACAAATGATCCCTACCACTGAAATCACTGTAGAGGCAACTTCTACAACTACTACTACTAAAAAGGGGCCTTAACACCCACCTGATACTGAATTCCATGAGTATTTGGACATTGGGAATGGTGGTTCCCATGCCCCCCAAATACATATATTGTAATCGTAAGGTATTTGGCTTACGATGAGATGCCAACTTACCTAGAAGGATGGGAAGAGGCTTTCCATAGTTAGTTCCCCACTCGTTGGAACCCTGACTATCTAAACACCAGCAACCCACTACTTGAAGATTTTCTCCTCAAAAATACCATTTGACCACTCTCTCGAGGTTCAACTCCCTGATAAAATATATACTTGACAACCTCAACCTTTTTTATGCACATCTAGATAAATAGGGAGAATAAATGGAGTGACCAAATAACTAATCATTGGGTTCAAAGCCTCTTCTAGATGCACACCATGGATTATTCATCTATAAAAACATCTGGAGAAAAGTGTAGGGGTTCCTTGTACCTGATCCTAAGCTCACGTACACTCAATATCCCATACTAAAGGGAGAGAAACTCCTGCCACTTGGCTACCCTCATTGTTGATGATAGGAACTCCACCTGGAAATCCATCTGAAAGTCAGGTCATAACAAATATTCCTCCTTATGATCACCAAGAAATAGAATCCACCATTTATATATAGATACACACAAATAAATAACTACAAAGAATACCAAGAACTCATAACATGCTAATATTAGACTGAAAGTTATCTTTATCTCCTCCAACAAGTGTTCTGTGTTTAGATCAAAGAATCTCCTCTCATACTTTCCCAAAATCTACCACTAAAAGGTATGAAAGTCCATCTTCCATGCCTCATCTTCCTATATCAAATCAAACCTCAAATGATTACCTAGATCATATTACTTAACCTTAACTAGCTAAGTTGATTTTTGATGATGATTAGAATACATTATTAAGAACTAAGAGAACACCATAAGCCTAATAACCTGTAATTTTAACAAATATTATTTAATTTTTCATTTTAATTTCACAAAAAAACCTAATTCAAACCTGAACACAATTAATCATGATTCATGCAACTTTCCTAGGTCTCTACCCTAAAAAATATTCGAAATCACTTGTCCATTAAATAATATTAGAGTCTATGCATTAGATCATAGGGGGGGGGGAACTAAAATCTTGTGTCCAAGCTGATCTCCTTGACTTATTTCATGTAACAAGATCAATCTTCACCGCTTCCCTACCAACCCATGAAAACATCACAATACCAAACTCCAAAACTCATCCTATATCTTAACTAAATACCTTGATACCAATCTTTCATGACCCCTCCCTCCAAAGATACCATAATGAAGGAAGAAAGATAATGACCATCGAGTCCTGCCTCTACTAGGACCTAGGTTGGCAACTAACTCCAAGGGTATAAAATTCTTACATATATGGGAGGAATTATCCTCTATAATAAAAAAAGTTTGGGATATAGGATAAAAAACCATAAAAAACTCCAGTATATGTATAAAGGTAAACCAAACACTATCCCACAATACCTGAATAAAGTGATATGATAAATATAAAATTCTCCAAAGAAGAACTAAAAACAAGTACTATATCATTGACTCAAAAACAACTCCAAAACCCAAATTATTACTATCCTTCTCATTACCCACAGTACTCTTGGAAACATGAAAAATAGTTTATATACATAGGATGAGCATAATATGTATACTTAGTAGGGGCATAACCAAGATCTCAAGTGCACATGTGGAAAGAGATTTCTAATGTGCTAGTGAACAAACAACATGAACAACAAGCACCTAAATAGGTCAACTGCCAATATCAGCCACACTATGTCTCTCTCACAAAATCACACATCTAATATAGTAATATAGAATCTAGATTATAACAAATAAAGGTGGCTCACTGCCACTTATTCACTGATTTTTCACTCTCACGCCCCAATGTCGAATATCCTATGGCACCATCCCTTTCGTACACATCACGTCACATCACATCACATCACATAAAATATCACCAAAAGACACAAGTTCCACCTCTGATATGGGTCATGATTCATTCTTACCTACCCCACCCTATCAAGGTCTAGAATCTAGTGATAGCATCATACATCATCACCATACATGTCACCTACATACACCTAGTCAATAACATCACATATCACTTGAAGACACATGCGATATTACATACCACCTCATAATATAATATGATCAGTAGGGTATCAGGAATATAAAGAAAAAAACATTGTTCCCTCCCCCTTTCATGCATAACAACCAACACATAACACATCTCAACATAACCTCATCTCATCATCTTTTGGAAGACACCACGTCCATCACTATTGATTAAAGATTGGGGAAGATGGGGTAGTTATAAATCCATATAACCACCATCATAGATGTTAGAAAAAATACCAAAAACCCAAAGCCACTGAGTATTGGTAAGGTTATCCAACTCAGGTAGGGTGTATAAAGAAATAAAATAAACATACATGATATATAAATAGAACACAATAACCAAACTATGGGTTCACAAAAACAAAAATAGTGTACACTACATCACTACCACCATACCACACACCAACTTTCACAATCGCTACCACCACTATAAGAAACACCCTATAGTTTCCACATAATACACACAAACTTTACCACTTTTAATTACTAGTTTCACCAATTTTACTTATTATCAATTTCATCTATTCAAAAAACTCATTAATACATTTACCACACATCAATTTAATCCCAATTAATTTATTCATTTCATTCATCATTATCATTTATTTCATTGTTAAATGTGCAACCAACACAATCACTCCATGCCACAACTGGACCATATCATATCTAATACCGCCACAACACCTCACATCCACCATCGTCACTGTGCCAAATAAACCAATACATATAACTGAAAAAAACAAACATCACACATCTCATAAAAAAATACCACACACAAAAACTGTAAATCACTACCACACATCATCTTCACTGCATACCATAACCATTTCACACCACAACTATTACACACAATATCACATTCGTGTTAAACAACCACCGAATCATTTCCCCACTCAATATAAATCCCAAGCAATCATCATCACCACATCTCAATGACCCACAACACACAAGGAAACACAAAAGGAAACACAACCCGACTTCCAAAAATTATTCAAGGGATTTCATCACATTATTTTTTTTAATTATCATGAGTTTTATCACACAAACCATATTCCATGGGATACCATTTTATTAGCCAAATATACATTATCTATCCTTTTATTCAGGGTGAAATCACAGAAAATCACAAAAAGTTTTATCAAATAATATCATAAATAGTACAACCAAGGCTCCCAACAACCGTTATTTTCAGTAGGGAAACAACATGGAATAAACTCATCAAAAACATATATCAAATTAGTAAAGAATGCAATATCTCCCCCAATACCCATAAAATTTAATTATTAAAATTAATTATATTTATTATTCCAACACTTACTATCCAACCAATGGAAATTAAAACCATTAAGATGAAACACATAACATGTTAATAGGATGATAATGAGGATTCCCTTCCTCAAAGAATATTTTTGATATTGTTACGCATCGCAGGGAAAAGAAGAAAAAACTAACAACTCACAACCACACAAGGAAATAAAAAATCAACCTGTACCACATAAAAGGATCACCAAAACACATCCCAACTCACCACACAATCCAAAATTACAATATTGTAGTAGATCTTTGAGAGAAGAATAAGATAAAACAACCATAAAAGGGATATGGTCTTAAAAACTATTCCCAAAACACCACCACCGGAACCCAAGGATCAAGGTGGGGAAATATGGGCTAGAAGATATCCTAAAGGATCCTAGGGTTCCTCAAAAAATGAGATGAAACTCAGTTAACTGATGAGAAAATCATCAAAAAAGGGTTATAAATAACCTAGAATTTTCTCCTTTCACATTTTGAATTCCATATTTGTGATGCGAATTCCATGGGTCTATGTATTTCAAGCTGTGAACCACATAAAAGATGTGAAACCCCCATATATTTATTTTCCACTGAAAAACACTTCACCTTAGACTAAATTAATCTCACATTGTGAATGCACCTATCATGTCATGAATCAATTTCATGCTTCACACCGCATACTAACACATGACATGAATTCACTCGCCACAGATGCTATAAACTACCCACTCACAACATGAATCGGGAACACATCATGAACATCTTACTATAGTACTCCAATAGCTCAAACTCTATAGTATTGTCCTACAACCTCATCTAAAACACCTCCAAAACGCAAACTTTAAAATTAATGGGTCGATAAGGAATGGAATATTACACTCATCGAGCCCCAATTCGATGTTAAGATTGAAAAATTAGAGTTGGAGTGGTGTAGAGAAAATAATTAGGGACCCGAATCACTCATAAAATGATTTTGTAGCAGTTCCAAACTACGCTCGAACCCGGATAAAATCCTCCCAGAAATTTTATCAAACATATTAATGGTGTTAACCCAACCTAGATTTGTTCTAAAAAAGTCAGTATAACCGAAATTCAAATCAACTTTAACATAAGCCGTAACTAGTAGTAGGACCCTCAAAACCCAACCTCCATTTCAACCAATATAAGCAACAGATTTGTATCCACATAGAATGAAAACACCACCAACTTCCAAATATTGACATTAGTCCCCACAAACTAATAGTACAAGATAATACTGAATAGTTTAAGACTATTGAAACTGATCTAAATATCACCACATGAAACCAATTTTTAGTTCATGAACACTAGTGAATCGATGATTATCTAGAGTGATCATGATTATCAATAGATAAATTTGAACCCTCCTTGAGAAAAAAACTTATAGTAGTTATCATTCACTCTATTTTGGGTTAAATAATAGTAGTGATGACATACATGAAGGGGTTTGAGGGATCCTGTTATTTGAGTCACTCGAAAAGCACTATATATAGGTCCTCTCATCTAGAAAGTAGATAGATTAATAATGGTGGTTATTTAGGGAGAATTTTGATAGAGGAGACTGAATAATACCAACCCACTTATTGTCTAGTGGGCCTTATAAATAGGACTAAATCATATCCCAACCTTCAAAATTCACCTACATAAGAAAAGCATCACAAAAATATTTAAGGAAATAGTGAAAATTAGAGATGAATAATTTAACTTCATATTATATCAAAATTATGACAATAACATGCAAATTATAATACTCATTCAACCCAAAATCAAATGAAAAACAAAAAAAACAATCCAAATTTCACTTCAAAATAAATTTAGCACATGAATAAAAATTATATATTAGAATTGATAAAATGATATTCAGATGAAATTTCAACATGAATTTTGAAAAGACCATGGGGAATCATTAATTCCATAAGGGGAGAACTAAAATACAAAATTTATAAAAATAATAAATCCATGCTACTAATTAATTAAAATATAGTATGCCGCAAGATTGAGGTTGAAACCATGAGACAATATAGTTAGTAATTTAGGGTTTTAAAAAAATTGATTTATTTAATTTGAAAAAAAAATAGGATCATGTTGATTGATTTAAACCAGTTTGGAGAAATTAAAAAATAAAGGAAAAATAGATTGGTTTTGATTATCAGTTGGAAAGCATGATGGGGTTGTGTATTTTTAGGGTTGAGGTCCCAATATATTTAGAAATTAAAATAATTAATTCATTTTTAGTGTCATATTTAAGATGAGGGGGATCTAATGGTCATGGTATCCCCTCCTCAATACATCAATCCCCCTTTTACCATGGTCAGGTAATTTAGAGCAATGTTGAATTGAGTTTGTATCAATAATATTTTTAAAAATAATTACCCTAAATGTGATTACGATCATGCCTAATTTAGGGTAACCAGTTTTTCAATTAAAAGTTTCCTTTCAGATTCAAACATCAATGATCGTGATAAAATAAAAATAAAGGGATTGGAAGTTTTATTCATAATCAGAGCAACCCTAATAAATGGATGTACAGAAAATAAAATCTAAAATCACATTCCCCCTTTATCTATATTACCCTATAACTAGGTAGGAATTACCCATTATCCTATTGATGAGTAAGTAAGGATAAAGGAAAAAATTAAATTAAAACATGGTGAAAGTAGAGATGTCGACTGGTGAGGATCCTGCACATCAAAGCTTCTCACCCCATTCTTTGGTCTTTAGAATCATCCCTATTAGAAACAACACAACTCTATATTTATAGAACTATAGGGGTGTTAGGTTTCATTTATTTTTACATTAATATGGATCATAATAAATCATGGGTCCACCCCATAATTAAATGGCCTCCTGGACCTTTATTTTTCAGTCTTCCATCAAATTTTGTGTAATAACTTTCAGAAGTGGGTCATTCTAGAAACTTTCAAGGCATGGAAGTGGGTGTCAGACAATGAAAGTGTCAACCCCCTTTTTTTTTCTTTTATTCACTCAATTATCGAAAATAAATTCATTAATTGTAATATATTCAAGTCCTGAACTTGGTTCATGATGTGAATAATATATTTACATATTCAAAATCTCTGTTTCTCTTCGGTTCTTTAGTTTTATCTCCTGGAAGTGTCCCATAGGCATCCAATGTAGTAGGAAGTCATCTTTTGATGAAAATATTTTTTCTATCTCATTTTTATGATTTCCAATAAATTAATGTATCCTTCCAGATATGAACAAAATATTAAGTGTATATGTATGAATTAATAATAAAATTACCAAAATAAATGTATTCTAATATAAAAAATGTATAGAATAAATGCACATATAAAATTCCCCAAACTTGAATTCAAAGATTTACTCAATGATAGAATCTCAACATACTATAAAAAATGTTTACCTTACCATGATTTAAACTCAATGTCAATAAAATCAATTGATTAAATGGGGAATGAAATATTCATGTATCACATAGGTAAATTCATCAACACCTCACTTTTCAAAGAAACAAATCAATTAGTTATTTTAATTTTTATATTTTGTAATATACAACCCTTTTTCATCATCCATTTTAATTTTTTGATTTATTATTAATAAGCATACCGTTTTTAATTTACCTCACTTGTAATTTTTCCCCTCATCATTAGGGTATAATTGAAATAGAGTTCAACACATACCTCAAGAACATGTCACTTACCGTAGGATTGAAAATCATTAAATATCTCCATTGTGAAAATAATATGATCATAGTTAATAATGAGGGCTTTGTTGTTAGGTTTAAATGACTCTAAGGTTTAGGGAAGGTAGGTAAATAATTTAAACAAATAAGGTTCAAAAGGGTATTTGACTCTAAATCATATTGAATGATATCAAAAGATAATCTCAATAAAAATATCTCTTTACAGATGTCATCTCTCTCTTCCCCCCCAAAATCTCAAATACGAATCATGAAAAAACTAAACACAATGAATGAATCATCCTCACTTGATCACTTTTATTTTTTTTCTTTTTTGAAAGATATTCTTAAGACAAACCTCACATCCATCACCTAACCATATAAGATCAAAATACCATCTTTCTGGTAATTTTTATTTTTGATCCTCTTCAGACACAATCTCTCTCTCTCTATATATATTTATCAATAGAGGTGAATAATTATAAATTATAGAGTAAAATATATTGAAAAATTCCAGAAAATTATGCTAAATGAAATATATCCCCATCTACAATTGAAAGTATCTACCCACAATTTTTTTTCTAAATATCATGCAATGTTTTAGAGTAAGGTAAGAATTTATAAAATAGGCTTGTAACTCTGCTCATTTTCTAATATGTATACTCATGGGTTCTATGGTCTTAAAATGATTAATTTTAGGTGGGTCCAGGGATAAAGGGTTAATCAAAATATGTCTCAATTATCAAAAGTGATTTTGTTCAGTCATAACTTTGATAAAATGAAAAATAATCTCTAGAAGAGAACATAATTGGGTCTCTCAATACATATAATTTAAGAAATATTGGGAAATATTGGGTTCAATAGATGTATTGGGAATGGTAATGAAGGGTTGAAAAAACTACTCATGGAAATGCATATGAATAATCAAATAAATTAATGTAAATATAAGGAATACAAAGCATGAAAAAATCTCAAAAAGACATCATTTAAAAAAATCAACATATTACCCTAAATCATGATTTTCTAACTCCAAAACCACAGGCTTATCTCTAATAATTATTTTCCCCATTTTTTTCATTCAAATTTATTGATAAAGAAATTTAAAATCATAGAATGGAAAGTATCATAAGTAGTTTATGTCTTATAGTTCAGCTGATTAAAGAAATAATTAAATGAGAGGAATGAAATTTGTAGTTAAAACTATAAAATAAAATAAACGAGGGGAATATAATTGAGAAAATAAAAATTAAAATGATTACCCACTTTTAAATTATACTTTGAATATGTATGAAAAAGTTTTTCCTACACCAAATTCATGATGTTAATGGTTTTGAGGATATATATTTTATGGATTTATTTGCGTGAATGATGTTCATGGAATGCAATAGTCATGAATCTTTATCACACATAGAATACTAGTTTCTTGATAGTTCTGAAAAATAAAAACACACAAGTGAAAATATAGGCTATTCTCAATGAATTTTGAATGATTTTGGGGAGAGTGTATGTGTCTAAAAAGAAATAAAGAAAAATTATAAGAACTTGGGTTGATTCTTGGAAGTGATTTTGTTTAACTTTACTGGATAGAACATACATCTTTTAGATTCATCTTAGGTGATAGATTTTTGGAAATATTTTACCTGGTTAGGATCTAAAAATGGTCTCAATTTTGATTTATTAACATAGGTCAGTCCCTTTCCTCTCTAAATATATTGATTCTTCCTCCTGGTAGAACTTTCTTAATTTCCTTTGGTCTAATCCACCATTTATTACTTAATCTTAAAAAACTAAATGGAAGGTCATGGACCATCCATACCTATTGGTATTTTTATAACTTTATGGAATTGATTTCCCCTCTAGTGTCTTTGATTTTGGTCCTTAGCTTCTCTTTATTCTTTTTAGAAATTTTAATTTTTGTATCCTCTTTTACAAAAAAAGATACCTCATGTGATTATTCAATTTCAGAAGTGTCTTTAGCTTTGATTATTTTTTATTCTCCCATCCCATTGTATTCTATTACATCATAGTTCTTTATTTTCTAATGGATATTGAATCCAACTTGTTTATAGCCTACTCTCATACAAAGTTCTCCACTTTATACATCAATCAGGGATCACCTAGTGGCTAAAAATTGTCTTTAAAAAATGGGTGGTGTTCGCTCCTCTTCCATATACAACACTAAGAAGTTATTATAGAATTACAATTTTTCATCTTTGATCAGAATATCTTTTATGACCCCTCAGGGGAACTTCACTATTAAATCTACCAATTGAAGTGAAACTCTTATGGGCTTTAGTAATTTTAGTTAGAAACTATTGAAAGTGGTGTATGAAATGATTTTGAAACTCTCAACTAAGTAACATAAATATTTTCCAAATTTATTAGCTCCAAAAAATATAGGAATAAAAAAATACCAAGTTCTTACTGCTTCTTAGGTAGGTCCTTTGATATCCCCATCGAACACTCCCGTGTGAGTGGAATGGTGCCAATTTCCACCAACATCTTTTTATTGGTCACCAATTATTTCATGAATTATGAATATGTTGTAATGTTTCTGAGATACTATACAAAAGGGATATTGATATGTAGTTTTTTAAAGTTTTAAATTTTTTTACCTTTCTATATATTGATCTTATCTTACACCAATCATTCTGGAAATGGAAGTCCTTAATTAAATTGTGGTGGTTCTTCTTCAGATTCCTTCTCTTCATCTATTAATTTTTATTTGTTCTTTTAAATATCTTCCTTTTAGTCTTATTTTTATTATTGTATCTTGCTTGATTCAAGATTGTCTTCAGTGATTTTTTCACTTCTTAGGGAAATGAATTTCAAATATTCCTATTGACGCACTTTGGGGAATCATGAAAGTACTCCTATTGGTCTCTATATGAGTTTATCGATGATTTTTTCTACTTGATGATACATATTTCAAAACATGACCATATGGATCACTGATTCTTCCCTTATCTCTTTGATTACCACCCTGTTCATGGTTATGAATATGGAAAAAGTTTCCTCCAAGGTATAGAATTGTCTTCTTAGTGTGGGTCCTTAGTGTTGATTTTAAAAAGCTTGTTTTCTTAGATGAAATACATGGCCTTGGTGATGTTGTTATGGTTATTGTGGCCATTAACCATGATATTTTTTTAAAAGTTGGGGCTGAAGCCTCATTTTATTATTAAAGCAAACCAAATACCTCTTTTAACTTGGTAGAGGGAGACCCATTACATAGCCCAAAGGACCAGTGGGCATGTAGCCCATTGCATTGACCATAGACCCAAATTTTTGGCCCAATTCCCATTCTATTCATAGTACTGCTACAATATCCTCTTGTTACAATACCACACAGTACCTGCTGCTGCTACAATTTCCTACCACTACTACAGTACCCTCATTGCTACAGTGCCTCTCTGCTACAGTGCCTCTCTGCTACAGTGCCTCTCTGCTACAGTGCCTACACCCAATGGGTTTTGAACCCCCATTTTTCATGCAGGATTACGGGGTTCTTACCACAAAGACAAAACCCCACTACATCACTAACCATGAATTTGATTACCATTATTGTAATAAAAAAATTACCTCTTTTGTACAATAAATGGGGGTTGTTGTTGTTGGACCATCATGTTGTCTATATTTTTTATCAATGAATCCATTTTTACCACCATCCAACTATTATTTTCTACCACGTGGATGCCTCTTCATTGAATTCCCTCATCTTTATATCAGAAGATGTTTCTTTCCATTTTTTCTAGTAAGTTGTAGCTCTTCTCAGGTGTTTTATTCCTTAGTTATCCATCAGCTGCAATATGTATAATTTACTTATTACCCTTCACAATAACATTATAAAACGTTTTTATTAATAACCGTAGATACATACCATGATGATGAAATTTATGAGTTATATCCTTGAAACATTCCCAAGAAAAGTAGAGTGATTCATCCTCAAATTTACTAAAGTTGAGAATATTTGCTTGTTTGTACATAAAATTTGAAGGTGGGAATAAAATATTGATAAATTTCCTTTCCAAATCATCCCATGTGGTTATGGAATGAGCACGAAAACTCTGAATCCACTCATGATCACATCACCTTGATGAAAATATGAACATGAAAAGACTTACCATGTCACTTGAGATTATGGAACTAAAATATTTCACAAAGATGGATAAAGCTTCACACATTTATGTTTGGGTCTTTTTGAGGTATTCTAGTGAATTTCATGCTATTTGAGATCATTTAGATGATGTAATGTTTGATCTCAAAATGATTAGCTTCAATAAGAGGTGTTAGGATGACCAGTTTCTCTCATGTATTTGATGGTCGTCTATAGTTAGTGAGTGTACACAACCTTTGATATCAGGGTTGAATTCCACCAATATCAAGATGTTTCTCCATGCCTTTCATGGTCACAACTCTATTCTTTCTCAGGATCTATTTTTGTTTATGGTCAAACTCAAGAATTTTCTTTCCCCTTTGTTCAAGTGAAGTTGGTGTGCATGAAATATTTTTAATTTGAAATACACTGTATGAAATCACCTTGCGTAAAATAGATAAAATTAATTAAAAAATAAAATAAAATTTAAAAAACTAAAAACTACTTTTCAACAATACCGAACAACGATGCCGGTTTTGACAAGCCTACGAGGTATTGTTAACTCCCTTTGAGGAAAAGTAAAATAAAATATTTATAAAAAGATGAAAATTATACTTCTTATTTATTAAAATATAGTTTTTAGAAATATTGAGGTCAAACCAATGAGACAATTCAGTTAGTAATTTAGGTTTTTAAAAAAATTGATTTATTTATTTTGAAGAAAAATAAACAAGAACATTTTGATTGATTTGAAGTAGTTTGCAGAAAGTGAGAAATAAAGTAAAAACAAATAGGTTTTGATTATCAATTGGAAAGTGTGATGGGGTTTTTTAGTTTTTGGTTTGGCTGAAATTTGATTTAGAAATTAAATTAATTATTTCATGTGTGTCATTATATTCAAGACAAGGTGGATCTAATGGTCATGGTTTCCCCTCCTCAACATGCCAATCCCCATTTTCCAATGGTCAGGTAATTTAGGGCATTACCAAAAACAATTTTGTCTTCATACCATTTTTAAACCTAATTAACCTAAATGAAAAAACGGTCATGTATAATTTAGGGTAACTAGTTGTGTAATTAAAATGTTAATTTTAGTTTTAAATATCAATAGTCATGATAAAATACAAATAAAGGGATTGGAAGTTTTATTCAAAATTACAACAACCCTAGTATTTGAACACCAATAAAATAAAATCCAAAAGAACCTTCCCCCTTTGGATATATTACCCTAGCTCAAGGAAGTAGTTACACCCTCATCATAGTGATTAGGGAGTAATAAGAAAGTAAAAAAATAAAAATATAACATGAAGAAAGTGGAGATATCAACTGGTGAGGACCCTACACAACACATCCTCTCACCCCAAGATTTAGTCTTTAGAATCATCCCTGGTGACAATATCATATCTCTCTATTTATAGAACTCAAGGGGGATCAGGTATCATTTAATTTTCCATTAATATGGGATATAATGAAGCAAGGGTCCTCCCCATGTCACGAACCGTCCCCCGGGGCCAGCATCATGACTACCCCAAGCCCTCCTTCCATAGGCCAGGGGCTGGGGACTAGCACCAAAGGCGTAATTCCCAAAAATTGGGAAGACATTGCCTTTGTAAAACGTAAACACACAAAACCAGAGTACAAGCGGAAACAAACACTAAGTAAAAATACTATGAAAAGTATGTTGAAAGTAAAGGGTCCGGAAATACAAGCCCAACAGTAAAGTACAAGGAAAATAAAAATAGGCACAACTAAAAGACAAATAGCTGGAAGGTGTCTAGAAGCTCCTGGATTGTCCACCACAGATCCTACCTGAAGAACAGGTATAGATAGCCTCCTCAGCGCTCCATGTCCGTCCATCTCCTCTGGGTACCGTCTCGTCGTGAGGTCCACCTCCAGGCACCATCCAGTCCTCACACACTCCGTCTCAGTCAGCGCTGTCTGTCATCTGCATGCAACACAACGAGGTGCGAGCATAGCCTGTACAGGGGTGAGTATAACGATAATAAGTAGGGACCCCGAGACCCTCAAGGTCTCAAAAAATAAAACTAGGATAAACCACAAAGTATTAAATCAACAGATAACCATTACTTAGGTATATGCCCATACATATACCTAAGTTATCAAGTAACCCATCTCAATCATGAGGAAAACATAACGGACATTGACTCAGCTCAAAACAGGATTTTTATTCATGATGTCAAAACCATGGCTGTTGGAGAACTCCTCCTCTGTTGAGTACAGTGGGCCTGTCACTACAACCAAGTGCTTCCCACTAACCTTGGACTGCGGAAGTACTCCACCTATCGAGTACTATGGGCCTCCTGATACAACCAAGCAC
This sequence comes from Viscum album, assembly GCA_963277665.1. Taxonomy (NCBI): domain Eukaryota; kingdom Viridiplantae; phylum Streptophyta; class Magnoliopsida; order Santalales; family Viscaceae; genus Viscum; species Viscum album. The sequence goes on from OY728165.1 coordinate 2,015,414,480, forward strand.
TTCCCACCATGGGTCTGCCGCTACAACCAAGGGCTCCCCCTCATAGCCTACAGAGGTAATCATTCTGTAGAGTACTGTGGGTCTGTCGTTACAACCAAGCGCTCCTCCGCCGTGGGTCTGCTGCTACAACTAAGTGCTCCCCAATAGGCCATCTGAATCACTCAGAGTCGATCGATCAGCAGTCGTCAAGTCTCACCCAGCTACTAGGTCTCTGCAATCTGCTTGCTCATCACCAGGAGGGTCCGCTCCATGTGCCACAAGACAATACTCCAAGTGTCACAAAGTCACACGTAGAAGTATCACAAGGTCCGCCATGTCATAGGGGTCTCAACGCAACAGACAACGCGTCAATCAGACACTCGGTCTGTGAGTTATTAGCCTTTTAGTCCCAGGGGCCCGGTTGGTTTCGTGTACGAACCAACCCAACCGTATCTCAACTATACCCCGAAATCTCATGGGGTATTTTCAAAGGGACTTTTTCTCAATGAGATAACCAGCACCACTGACGGTTCTTCAAACGGATGTCCGGTGCCAAAGATATGGCTAAAGTAAGCAATGGGTCTTTAGTGGGCCCGGGTCCGGTCCGACCCGGTCGGACTGACTCGGCCCAACCCAGTCTGGGTCAATGTCATGACTCATCCTCAGGGCCCATTCCATGACTACCCCATGACCACCTTCCATAGGCTAGGGGCTGGCGACTAGCACCAAAGGAGTAAATCTCGATAAAAGGGAAGGCATTGCCTTTATAAAGTAAACAAAAACAACAGAGTACGTAAGTGAAGTAAGCACTAAGTAGATCTGGGTACAAAGTAAGTGCTGAAAAGTAAATGATCCAGTATAAAAACCCAACTGAAAGTACAATACAAATGAAAAGAAAGTACAACAGTAGTAAAGTAAAACAACAACACCGAGTCGTCCTCCGAAAATCCCACCTGAAGGGTGGGTATAGATAGTCTCCTCATCTCCTCAGGTATGGTCGTCCGCTTCGTGTACGTCTTGCCAAGTGGTCCACCTCTGGGTACCGTCCAGCTTTACAAGCCTCCACTTTGATTAGTGTTTTCCGTATTCTACATCCAACACAACGTACTGCAGGCATAGCCCGTGCAGGGGTGAGTATACGATACTTAGTAGGGACCCCGAGACCCCCGAAGGTCTCTCAGAATCCAAAAAGGATAAACCACAAATAAAAGATACACTCACAAAGTATCAACCGACTCTACTTGGGTATATGACCATACATATACCTAAGTCATCAATTATAGTTCGACTCCCACTCTCGAGCCCAAGCACAACCTAGTCCACACAGGAAAACACAACCCAGTCCACACAGGAAAGCAAGTCAATCAAATCAATGATAATGATTGAAAATTAAGACTCATCTCACACAGGTATACATATTTCATATAGTGATAGAGATGATTAGATGTTGCCATTGATTCATCTAAGTTGTCGGACCCACACAGGTTACAAGTCCAGCTAAGCTGTCAGACCCACACAGGATACAAGACCAGCTACTCTGTCGGACCCACACAGGATACAAGTATAGAGTTCAATACTACCAGACCCACACAGGATACAAGAATAGTAGTCATCGCGATCGAACCCACAAAGGATTATAGTATGGTAGTCGTCGCTGTCGAACCCACAGAGGATTCTAGTATAGTAGTTTATGTAGTAGCAGCCATCTCTAGGGTTCCTGCACACAACACGCTCGATTCCGGGAGGGTCCGCTCCTTGAGCAAGGGGGGTCGATACATCAAATGTCACGAAGTACTGAGTTGATGTATCCTGAAGTTCCATCTCGTCAAAATAAACCCAACGCGACAGACGACGCGTCAATTAGACGCCCAGTCTGAGAGTTATTGGCTTTTCCGTTCCAGGGGTTCAGTTGGTTTTTAAGCTAAAACCAACCCGACCATACTCCAACTGCATCCAATCCTCAAGTGGAGTATTCCAAAAGAACCATCTCAACAAAATTAATTCAACTTAGTTGATGGCAAGTCAATCAGACGTCCGGTCCTTAAGTTATAAGCATTTCTGCTGTAAGGGCCAAGTTGGTTTCGGGTTTGAACCAACCCGAATGTACCCAAACATCACCTAAACCTCGATTCTAATATACCAAAATGACCGTCTCGATCCAAGGATTCCTAATCAACTGACGGTGCATCTATCGAAAGTCCGTAGCTCAAGTTATGGGAAAATGACCGAAAAATTGTTTGAAGTTGGGGTCTGGGCCCGGTCCGACACAACCCAACCCCCCTGGGTCGGCCCGACCTATGTGACCTGTCCCGGCCCGGCTGGGGGGGTGTGCTGGCTCGGCTAGCTGGCCGAGCGGGGGGCGCGACCCCCTGTTCCGCGGACGCGGTGCCAGGCTGGCGCAACTGGACTTCCCGGATCCCAGGCGGTCGTGGGATCCTTCCCTCGCTGCTGTGGTGGGCTTCTACCGGCGGCACGCTGGGGCACCGCCACCTCTATGAGACCGGCTGGTGCCGGCCGCCGGCACCGGTGGGGTCTTCCGCAGGCCACCAGAGTTATTCCGGTGGTCCGTTTTTTCTCCCGTCTGCGCCTGTGGTCATCTCGGGACCCAAACTCCACTGCGAAGGCCCCAAATCACTGTTGTGGTCCCGTTTCATTTTCGCCAAACACCCCGTGTATCAAGAATAATTAATGGTGGGTCCAGACTTGTTCTTCAGTCCGTACCCACCGCGTTAGTGGCTCAAATCATCACCCAACAATTAAATGCCATATTCGGGAGTATAAATCACATAAATGAAATCTAAAAATTCCCCTACCTCGAAGTTGTTGTCGTACGTTGTCGATCTGCGGAAGACGAGCATCGCAGTAGATAGGCATCATAGAAGAATGGTGTCGTTCCATCGATGATGGAGGAAGGGTCACTGTTGTAGGCGACGTAGGCTCCTTGACGTCGAGGTGCATCCGAGGAAGAAGTTCTTCGCGTTCTTCTCCGAGGGTGTTATTCGTCGATGAAGGTTCTCCTCCCTTTTTAATTCACCCGAGCCTTTTTACCAAGTAATTTTCCAACTCCAAAGGAAATAATTGGCTCTCCAATTAGTATAATTTTCATGCAATTCTTATTAATTCTGAAGTGGTTCCAATTAATTTGATGCTGACAATAATTAAAAGATTTGGCACATTTAATGGGAAGAGGGAGGTGGGAAGGTTCCACCATTAAAGAGGAATTGTCAAAGGAAACAGCAGGGAATTAATGGGGAGTTGAATGTTGGGGCTCGTGTGGGCCCCACCTTACAAATATCCACAATTTGGAGGAAATAACCAACTCACAAATAAAATTGTGTACCACACAAATTTTATTTAGTTTTAATATAAACCCCAAAAATTAACTTTCGACCCACATAAAAAACAACTGCGATAAAGGTCCCCTTAAGAAAATACCAGCGCTGTGAGTTCATCGGTGCCCTCGGATTTCAATTCCGAACACCGCTTTAAAAGATAGAAAAACCCTATCATTCAGTCACTGAATGTACCCGAGCTAAACTTCAGAAACTTATTCCAGGAACACCGGGCCTCAGAATCATTTGTCGTCAGAAACTACTTACGCGTAAAATTCCAAAGTATTTAAGAAAAAAAATCATGAAATTTCTGGGTCTTTACATTACTCCCACCTCAGGTCTTTATGTCCCCATAAAGCTACAACATAAACTAGGGAAACAAATGAGGGTACTGAGCACGCATCTGAGGCTCCCACTCCCATGTGCTCTCCTGGAGGTTCTCGTGCTGCCAACGAATGCACACAAGAGGAATGACCATCCATGTAGGACCCACTCCTATCGATCCTCGATCTCCACTGGGACCTCCGTGAATGTCGCCCCGTCATGGATGTCCATATCCCCATGATCGATGTTGTGGGTCCGTTCATGCATGTATCTTCTTATCTAAGATACGTGGAAGACGTCATGCACCTGGTGCAACTAAGGTGGAAGGGCCAGGCGGTAAGACACCTCGCCTACCCTGCTGAGGACCTGGAATGGTCCAATGAAGTGCAGAGATAACTTGTCACCCCAACCAAATCATTGTAGACCTCATCGAGGTGAGACCCATAGGAAAACGTGGTCACTATCCTCGAACTCTAGTGGTCTCTGTCTCCTATCAGTATGGGACTTCTGTCTGCTCTGTGCAGTCCTCATCTGCTCCTGGATAAGCTGCACCTTCTCCGTCATAGCCAGAACCATCTCTGGTCCTACAAGTGCTGACTCCCCAGGGTCATTCCATCATAGAGGTGATCTACATGGTCAGCCGTACAGTGCCTCGTATGGTGCCATGCCGATGTTGGAGTGGTATCTATTGTTGTATGAAAAATCAACCAAGGGTAAGTGGTCCTCCCAACTATGACCAAAGTCAAGGACACATGCACGAAGCATGTCCTCGAGAGTCTGAATATTCTTCTCTGTCTGGCCATCCGTCTGAGGATGAAAGGCAGTGCTCAGGTGTACCTGCATCCCAAAAACCTCCTGTAACCCCTTCCAAAGCCGGTAAGTAAAGCGAGTATCCAGATCGGAGACGATAGACGATGGCACACCATGAAGCTGTACGATCTCCTGAACATAGAGGCGTCCCAAGCTCTCTACTGAGCCCTGCTCTCTGATCGGTAAGAAGTGGGCCAAATTGGTGAGTTGGTCTACGATCACCCAGATGGAGTCATGACCCTTGGATGTACGTGGAATCCCCATCATGAAATCCAGGGATATCCCATCCCACTTCCACTCCGGGACCTCTAAGGCCTATACCAAGCCTGCTGGTACTTGGTGATCCGCCTTCACTTACTGACAAGTGAAGCATCGTGAAACAAACTCTGCTACAAAATTATTCATACTCAGCCACCAGTTTTGTTCACGGAGGTCCTGGTACATCTTATCCACTCCTGGATGTACCGCTAGAGGGGAAGTGTGAAACTCCCTCAGCACTTCCTCCCGAAGTGCAACTGGTACCATGGTACGTCCCCTGAAGAGAATGACGTGATCTCCTCCTTCAGAAAATCCCTCAGGCGCCTGCCCTATGGAAATATGAGCACATCACATCTCACAGATAATGTCCCCACGCTGTGCCTCTCTGACCCACTGAAGTAGTGGAGGAGTGACTGTGAGGGACTGTAGAAAGGATGCCCCATCTCTATCCACAAATGATATCTGCAAAGTGGCTAACTACTCCATCACCTCTCCAAGTAGCTGAATGCACGATCTCCTGCTGAGAGCATCAGCCACAACGTTCCCTTTTCCAAGGGTATATACTATCTCAAAGTCATAGTCCTGGAGGAACTCGAGCCATCGCCGCTGTCTCAGGTTCTGGTCCTTCTGCGAGAAGATGTACCTGAGACTCTGGTGGTCTGAGTAGACTGTAAAGCGCTCGCCCATCATATATTGCTGCCACATCTTCAGGGTGAAGACCACTGCTACTAACTCCAGGTCATGGGTAGCGTAGTTATACTCATGCTGCCTCAACTACCGTGAATCGTAAGTGATCGCTGCTTGCTCTTGCATCAGGACACTCCCAAGTCCGGTCCCTGACGCGTCACAGTAAACTACATACCCTACACCCTCCTCTAGTAGCCTCAAGATGGGTGAACTAGTTAATCTCCGCCTCAGATCCTGAAAGCTCTGCTGGCATCTATCTGATGACACGAAGGGTTTCCCCTTCTTCGTGAAAGATGAAAGTGGTGATGAATCTCTGGAGAAGTATGGCACAAATCTCCGATAGTACCCGGACGGACCTAGGAAACTCCACACCTCCTTCATGCTCCTGGGTGTCTCCCAAGCAAGTACTGCCTCGATCTTCACAGGATCCACTGAAACTCCCACCTTCAAGATGACGTGCCCCAAGAAGTGAACCTCTCGAATCAAGAACTGGAACTTCAAGAGATTACCATAAAGTTGGTGCTCTCGGAGTGTATCCAGTACAACCCGCAAGTGGTAGGTGTGCTCCTCCTCAGTAGTCGAGTAAATCAGTATGTATTCAATGAAGACTACGACAAAACGATTTAGGTAAGGCTAGAAGATCCTGTTCATGAGACTCATGAACACTGCTGGGGAGTTGGTCACGCTGAATGGCATAACCAGGAACTCGAAGTGGCCATACCAACACCTGAAGGCCGTCTTCTGCACATCCTCGTATCGAACTCCAAGCTGGTGGTAGCATGACCTGAGGTCTATCTTCGAGAACCACCGTGATCCCTTTAGCTAATCGAAGAGGTATTCAATCCTTGGAAGTGGGTACTTGTTCCTTATGGTCACCTGATTCAGGTGATGGTAGTCGACACACAGTCGCAAGCCCCCATCCGCCTTCTTGGAGAACAAAATCAGAGAAGCCCAGGGTGAAACACTGGGTCAGATGAATCCCTTTTCCTGCAAGTTCTCCAGCTGTACTTGTAACTCACGAAGCTCGGTGGGAGCCATCCGATATTCCGGAGTAGATATCGGTGTTGTCTCAGGGTACAGGTCAATGTATAATTCTACCTCTCTGCGAGGAGGTAGTCCTGGAACGTAGTCAGGGAAAACGTCCGCATACTAATCCACCACAACAGGAAAACTCAGACTCCACACATCAACTGCTCTGAGGATGATACTAGCCAACTGATGTGTGATTGGATGCCCTCTCCTCTACGTAAGTCCATCCTGTGCTGCAAAGGCTCCCTTCTCACCGGTGAAGATGAACCTAGTCCCATCCTTGCGGACACACCGCACTTTGTGCCTAATACAGTCGATCTGGGCATGGAATGTAGATGACCATTTCATACCCAAGATGACGTCGTAAGGCCTCGATGCCGCTACAAGAAGATCCCAACTGAAGCTCTCGCCTCCTAGAGTAATCTCACACAATCGGCACCAGTGCGTAATCGTCAAGTCTTCTCCCGTAGGAGTCTCTAGTCATAAGGATCGGGCCAACATCTCCGTCAGAATCTCTGAGCTCCGAACAAGGGTAGTGACAATAAAAGAATGGCTCACACCTGTGTCTATAAAAACTGCAACAAGGGTGGAATAGACATAGATATTACCTCGAATCATCTCCGGTGTGCCGTGGTCGTAAGCCTCTGCTGCCTGGAGCTGAGCCTGCCTGTGTTTTCCAGATCGCTGTGGTAGGGGTGGACCTCCTGGGGGTGGTGGTGGTAGAGACTCGAAACGTCGTCCACCACCCGCTCCTCAGCCAGCTACTCTGCCACATCCTCCTTCTCCCTACGGACCACCACAGTCGAACCTCTACCTCTTCCTGGGAGGTCCCTCCACTGTCTGCTGCTCGTCTGTATGGCGGGTCGAGCAGTCACGAGCCAAGTGGCCCTGCCCGCCGCATGAATAGCACTGTCTGCTCCTCGTAAGACTGGCCCTATTTCGTGTTCCCTGCACAACCAAACCTGTATCCTGAGGTCACCCACCTGATGGTCTGGTCCTCTTGGAACCCTGTGATGTCTGTCTATTGCCGGCTGTAGAAGACTCCACTATGTGTCGCCCTGCGGTGGGTCTCGCCATTGGTGGCTGCTCAGCGAGAAAGCTCTCCACTAAAAGGGCTCGCTACAGCACCCCTGCCTGCGTCGGGATACTGAGGGGAATCGTCGAAGCCCTGATATCATGTCTCGGTCCCTTCTCGAAGGTCCGGGTCCTGAAGAACGGGTCACGTACCATATCCGTGGAGTAGCGTGAGAGGTCAGTAAACCTCTCCGAGTACTGAGCTACTATCATGCTGCCCTGATGCAGATGTAGTAACTCCTGAATGCTCACTATACGAAGGGTGGCTGGAACAAACTCTGAGAAGAAGAGACTCTCAAAGTCTGCCCAAAGTAGAGATGCCTCGTCGTGAACCTGGAGCATCAGGCTCCACCATCTACCTACTGCTGCGTGCAAGAGACTTGCGGCAAGGATCACCATGAGGTTAGCTGGTGTCTCTACCAATCTGAAGACTTTGACGATAGCCTCTAGCCAATCCTCAGCTACCTGAGGGTCTGTATCTCCGTGGAACCCATGCGGCCTCTATCGCCGAAACTAATGCAACGCGCTCAGGTGGCATGCACTCTCTGCTGCTGGGCCCAGTAGCATCGGTGGATCAGCGGGTAGCGGTACCGATGGTGCCTCTGCCGTAATGGGGCACTGCACCGAGGCCTCATCACTTGGTGGGCTGCCATCTCGCACGTAACTAGAAACCCTGGCTAGATGCCTTCGTGGGGACATCCTGAAAAGAAACAAGTGCGCCGCAATTAAACAATATACCTGGTGAGCTGACAAAAAGTAATCACAAAGAAATCTTTTGAAACACACACACGCAATTAGTGTTTTTGTGAAATGAGTCAGGAATCAGAGGTCAGAGTCTTGGTGTATGGATACGTCGGCCGCCGCACCAACACTAGACTCCCTGGACAGGTAACCACACTCAATAATCTAAATACTATTTCTTCACATAAAGAAATTATCTGAGTCCTGAGTTCTGCAGTAGAACTAACTCCTCTGATACCAATTTGTCACGACCCGTCCTCAGGGCTCGTGCCGTGACTACCCCAAGCCCGCCTTCCATAGTCCAGGGGCTGGAGACTAGCACCAAAGGCGTAAATCCCGATAAAAGGGAAGGAATTACCTTTATAAAGTAAACAAACACAACATAGTATGAAAGTGAAGTAAGAACTAAGTAGAATTGGGTACAAAGTAAGTGCTGAAAAGTAAATAGACAAGTATTCAAACCCAAATAAAAGTACAGTACAACTGAAAAGAAAGTACAACATCAGTAAAGTAAAACAGTAACACCGAGTCGCCCTTTGGAAATCCCACCTAAAGGGTGGGTACAGATAGTCTCCTCAGCTCCTCGGGTCTGGTCGTCCTACCCGTGTACATCCTTCCAAGTTGTCCACCTCCGGGTGTTGTCCAGCTCCACAAGCCTCCACCTCGATCAATGCTGTCTGTCATCTGCATCCAACACAATGTAGTGCGGGCATAACCCACACAGGGGTGAGTATACGATACTTAGAAGGGACCCCGAGACCTCCGAAGGTCTCTCAGAATCCAAGAAGGATAAACCACAAAGGAAAGATACAATCACAAAGTATCAACTGACTCTACTTAGGTATATGGCCATACATATACCTAAGTCATCAATTACAGTTCGACTCCCACTCTCGAGCCCAAGCACAACCTAGTCCACACAGGAAAACACAACCCATTTCATACAAGAAAGAAAGTCAATCTCATCAATGATAATTATTGAAAATCAAGACTCATATCACATAGGTATACTTATTTCTTATAGCGATAGAGATGATCAGATGTATCCGCTGATTCATCTAAGCTGTCGGACCCACACATGATACAAGTCCAGCTAAGCTGTCGGACCCACACAGGATACAAGACCAGCTACTCTGTCGGACCCACACATGATAAAAGTTCAGAGGTCAATACTACTAGACCCACATAGGATACAAGAACAGCAGTCATCGCCGTTGAACCCACGGAGGATTCCAGTACTGTAGTCGCCACTGTCGAACCCATAGAGGATTCTAGTACAGTAGTCGATGTAGTCGTAACCAACTCTAGGGTTCTCGCACACAACACACTTAATTCTGGGAGGGTCCGCTCCTCGAGTAAGGGGGGTCAATACATCAACTTTCATGAAGTCCCGAGTTGATGTATCCTAAAGTTCCGTCTCATCAAACGAAACCCAACACGATAGACGACGCGTCAATCGGAGGCCCGATCTTAGAGTTATTGGTTTTTCCGTTCCAAGGGTCCAGTTGGTTTTTAAACTAAAACCAACCTGACCATACTCAAGATGCATCCAAACCTCAAGTGGAGAATTCCAAAAGATCCTTCTCAACAAAAGTAATTCAACGTAGTTGACGGCACGTCAATCAGACGTCTGGTCCTTAAGTTATAAGCGTTTCCGCTCCAAGGGCCCGGTTGGTTTCGGGTTCGAACAAACCCGGCCATACCCAAACATTGCCGAAACCTCGACTGTAATATAAATAAATGAACTTCTCGATCCAAATATTCCTATGTAACTGACGGTGCGTCGATCGGAGGTCCGTAGCTCAAGTTATGGGAAAAAGACTGAAAAATGGTCCGAAGTGGGGGTCTGGGCCCGGTCCGACCTAACCCAACCCCCACTGGGTCAGCCCGAACCGGGTAGAACCGACCTGGGAGGCCGGGGCACAGCCTGTCTGGGCATGGCCCGGCCCAGCCGGCACGATCCGGTCCATGTGACCCGCCCCGGCCTGGCCGGTGGGGGGGGGGGGTGCCTGCTCGGCCAGCTGGCCGCGCCCCCCTATTCCACAGACGCGGCGCCAGGATAGTGCCACTGGACTCCCTAGATCCCGTGCGGCCGCGAGATCCTTCTGTCGCCACCGCAGCTGATGCCACAGCGGGCTTCTGCCGGCAGTGAGCTAGGGCGCCGCAGCCGCGCCGGCGACCCGCGCTGCCGGGGTCTTCCGCGGGCCATGGGAGTCATTCTGGTGGTCCATTTTTGCTCCCGTCTGCGCTTGCGGTCATCTCGGGACCCAAACTCCACTGCGAAGGCCCCAAATAGCCGTTGCGGTCCCGTTTCGTCGTTTCCAAACAACCCGCGCATCAAGAACAAATTAATGGTGGGTCCGGACTTGTTCGTTAGTCCATACCCACCGCGTTAGTGGCTCAAATCATCACCCAACAATTAAACGCCATATTCGGGTGTATAAATCACATAAATGAAATCTAAAAATCCCCATACCTCGAATATATTGTCGTACTTCCTCGATCTATGAAAGAAGAGCATCGTGGTAGATGTGCGTTGCAGAAGAACGGTGTCGTTCCATCAACGATGGAGGAAGGGTCGCTGTCGTAGGTGACGTATGCTCCTTGACATCAAGGTGTGTCCGGGGAAGAAGTTCTTCGCGTTATTCACCGGGGGTGTTCTTCATCGATGAAGGTTCGCCTCCCTTTTAAATTCACCAAAGCCTTTTTCCCGAGTAATTTTCCAATGCCAAAGGAAATAAGAGGATATCCGATTAATAGAATTGTCATGCAATTCTTATTAATTCCGAAGCGGTGCCAATTAATTTGACACTAACAATAATTAAAATATTTGGCACATTTAATGGGAAGAGGGAGTTGGGAAGGCTCCACCATTAAAGAGGAGTTGTCAAAGGAAACAGTAGGGAATTAATGGGGATTTGAAGGTTATGGATCGTGTGGGCCCCACCTCACAAATATCCACACTTGGGAGGAAATAACCAACTCACAAATAAAATCGTGTACCACACAAATTTTATTTACTTTTAAGATTAAACCTCGGAAATTAACTTTCGACCCACATAAAAAATAACTACGGTAAAGGTCCCCTTAAGAAAATACTGGCACTGCGAGTTCATCGGTGTCCTCGAATTTCAATTCCGAGCACCGCTTCAAAATATATAAAAATCCGATCGTTTGTTCACTGAACGTACCTGAGCTAAACTTCAGAAAATTATTCCGGGCACATCGGGCCTCAGAATCATTTGCCGTCAGAAAATGCGTACTCGTAAAATTCCAAAGTATTTAAGAAAAAAAATTTCTCGAAATTTACGGGTCTTTAAAGTCAACTCGGTCAGACTTGATGGGTCTGACTTGGCCCGTTGGGCAGGTCATCCCGCTATGTTTTGACCCGGTCTGCTGGGCCCGACCCGGTGGACTGTGAGGGCAGTTCGGCCGGATGCCGCCATGCAGGCGGCATTGGCCCGAAAGTCGGGGCCGGTTCGGCCAGCACCACGAAGGGCACGACTCGAGAGGTCAGTGGCCAGGAGACCCGCGGGCAGGCCGCACGGGGTGTGGGTAGCTCGACGGGACTCTGGGCAGGCTGTGGGTGCATCGGGCAGCGCGCCGGGGTGCCGGGCAGCGCGCCGGGGTAGCACGCTAGGGCACGGGTAGCACGCCGGGGTGTTGGGTAGACAACGGAAGGGGGCCGTGGGGGCACCGGTGTGCCGGGAAGGTCGCCATAAGGGGCTGGGCAAGCCGAAGGTTGGGCGCTGGTGCACCGGGTAGCGCGCCAGGGTGCCGGGCAGGCCGCCGGGCGGGCACGGGTGCGCCGGGGAGCGCTCCGGGGTGCCGGGTATGCCGCCGACAGTAGCCGGGCAAGCCGCTGGCTAGGCGCGGGTGCACCGTGGTCGCGGGGGCGGTGCAGCCTTTATTATCCATCTTTGTCACCACCGCCACTTTGCCATGCCGTGTTGCCGCTTCAAAGAACATCACAAAGAAAATCCGACAGAGGGTGTCGGGCTGTGTGAGGTTGGCCCGAACCCTCCGCGTTTAGGAGGATATCAATTGGCTCAACAAAAGTAGAGGATATTCATTAAAAACGTCCGCATTATTCCATTTATATCCTTTGAATAAGGTAAGAAAATGAGTACAATATCAATACGAAAAAAACTTAAACCCCCTACCTCGCTTGTCGTTCGTCGTTATCGAAGTCGTGGGAAGCGGGCGTCATTCCGTTGACTTCAGAGGAAGAAGAGCTCGAAGAATATGAATATAGATGACATTGTCAGCATTCTTCGTGGGCGGCAGTGCTTTCCTTTATTGACTCGGTTGAATAAGGATGAAGACTGCGTTCGTCGTTCTTCGTTCTTTATGGGCGACAGTTCTTCGTTGGAGGAATAATTCTCCAAGGGTTGGGCGTCGTGTCTCTTTGCGAGCGTTTTGCCTCTTGAAGAAGCTGTCCCAAAACCTTTCCCCAAGATTCCTTTATATAGGAGAGGGGGATATTTAAGTAACCATTGTGGAATTTATGATGGTTCATTTATTAGGAACCTTCCTAATTTCCAACGATGCAGTTACTTAATTTAAAAAGGGAGAACAAATTAATTGGCTCCACTAAAAAAATTGCACGAGAGGTGGTGCAATTAATTTGGAGGATGTTAAGAGGCTCCCTATAATTAATTTACGTGCATTGGTGAAATTAATTATCACGTGCGTTGGCTCAATTAATTGGCACGTGCATTGGCACAATTAATTGGCACGTGTGTTGACACAATTAATTGCGTAGAGGAGGTCAAGAGGTCCTCCCTCATTAATGAGGGGTTATGCGTCTCGGGTGGTCCCCACATTGTAACCCCTCGCGGGAGGTTATGCTCGGGTGGATACCACCACCATAACCTCTCATGGGAGGTTGGGTGTGGCAGTCCCACCATTAACTCCCAAGTGGAGGTTCCAACTACTAGCACTCACACGTGGCAGCTAAAAACAAATAAAATAAAGTGTTGAACATTATTTCATTATTTTTTATAAAATGCCAAAAAATAACTTTTATTCTCGATCATCTTCCATCGAGGTGAAAGTCGTCTTAAGAGAATATCGGCGCTGTGAGTTCAACGGTGTACTCGGATTTCAATTCCAAGCACCGGTTCAAATGTTACAAAATTCCGCTAGTGCGTTTACTGAACGTACCTGAAACAAAATTCGTAAAATTATTATCAGTCACCCTCGACCCACTGCGGTCAAGGTTAGGCTCTGCCTAGGTGAAAAACACCCCAACGAACCCAATGTTACTCTCAGATTTTCAATCCGATTTATCGTTTAGATGTTATGAATTTTACAATAAAATAATTTATTTAATTATTTTATTTACGGTTATTCCATTTTTGAGACTTCTCACAGGAGGCCCGCACCGACTAAACTTAGTCGTGTATGGGGTAAAACTGCCATCTTGAGTGCAACGGTGCCCTCATATTTCTGATCTGAGTAACCGTTTGAGAGTTATTACACTTTTTCAGGAAAAATGCTTACACGCATTAATTTAAGTTTAACAAAACTTCGACAGGTCATTTTGGGCACTCCGGGCCTCGAAATCACGCACTGTCTGATTTCACAGACTTGTAAAATTACAATTTAAATAAAAAAATATACATGTAAATTCCATGTTTTAAAATTCTCCCAAACTCAGGGCTCTACATCCCCATAATCCAAAACTCAAACTAAGGAAACAAAAGGGGGGTACTGAGCACGCATGTGAGTCTCCTGCTCCCATGTGCTCTTCTGGAGGATCCCATGCTGCCAGCAAACGGGCAACAGAGGTACCAATGGTCCATGTAGAACCCGCTCTTATCGATCCTCAATCTCCACTGGAACCTCCATGAAATTCTCCCCATCATCGATGTCCAGGTCTATATAGTCGATGATGTGTGAATGGTCATGCACGTATCTCCTTAGCTGAGATACGTGGAAGACGTCATGCACCCAGTGAAACTGAGGTGGTAGAGATAAGTGGTAAGCCACCTCTCCAACCCTATTGATGACCTGAAAAGGTCCGATGAATCTCGGTGATAACTTGCCTCCTTAGAAAATCTCCGTAGACCTCGTCGAGGTGAGACCCATAGAAAGACATGGTCACCATCATTGAATTCCATAGGTCTCCGTATCCTGAAAGTATATGACTTCTATCTGCTCTGTGTAGTATTCATCTGCTCTTAGATTATCTTCACCTTCTTTGTGGTAGCTCATACCATCTCTGGTTGGTAGGAAGTGGGCCGACATGGTGAGTCGGTCGATGATCACCCAAATAGAGTCATGTCTCCTAGATGTACGTGGAAGACCCATCATGAAGTCCATGGATATCCCATCCCACTTCCACTCTGGAACCTATAAAGGCTGAACCAAACCTACTGGTACCTGGTGCTCTGCCTTCACTTGCTGACAAGTGAGGCACCGTGAGACAAACTCTACTACTGCCTTCTTCATACCTGGCCACCAGTTCTGTCGTCGAAGGTCCTGGTACATCTTTGCCACTCCTGGATGTACCGCTAGAGGGGAAGTGTGGAACTCCCTCAACACTTCCTCCTGAAGTGAAACTGGTACCAGTGTACATCCTCTAAAAAGGATGACATGATCCCCACATTCAGAAAATACATCAGGTGCCTGCCCTGTGGATATCTGAGCACGTCGCGTCTCACAGTCTGCGTCTCCACGCTGCGCCTCCCTGACTCGCTGAAGAAGTGGAGGAGTGACTGTATGAGACTGAAGATAGGCTGCTCCATCCCTATCCAAAAAGGATATCTGCAAGGAAGATAGCTACTCTGTCACCTCTCCTAGAAGCTGAATTCCTGATCTGCTACTAAGAGCATCCGTAACAATGTTCCCCTTCCCAAGAGTATAGACTTTCTCGAAGTCATAGTCTTGCAGGAACCAAAAACTCAAAACTTCTGCTGCCATGAGGGTAATGCTGGCTGACTCAAGAGTGATCGGCTGAACCCTCCTATGCATGAGTTTAACCTGTGATTCCTGGGTTTCCTTTTTTACCGACCAAGGAAAACCTCATCCCAACATTGTAGATAAACCACAAACTATTTTCCTAATACAATCAATCTGAGTGTGAACTATGGATGTCAAGTCAAAACTCAAACTAACGTCGTAAGGCCTCGACGCTTCCACCAAGAGGTTCCAACTAAAACTCTTGCCTCTAGGGTCAGATCACACCGTCGGCGTAAGTGTGATTATCGAGTCTCCTCCCAAAGGTATCTCCATACGTGAGGGTCAAGTGAACAGTTTAACCGAAAACTCTAGGTCTGGGAAAAGATTCGTGGAAGGATGGAATGATTGGTACCTATGTCTATTGATACAGTAGCTAGTAGTAGAAATAGTCCGTACCTCGAATAATTCCTAGAGCCCTTGGGTCACACTCCTTGACCAAATGCAGCTATTCTCTTCCTCGTCCCTACAACTCCCTGATCATGGAGTGGACTACAAAGGTGGGTGGTTGTAACATGTCAAAATGTACACCACCTCATGCTGCTCTCCTAGCTCTGCTTCCACATCTACTGCCCTGTAGATTCATATATCCCTATTTCATCCACTTTATGAAATAGTTTACACACCCAAGTCTTTGAGATTGGCACTATTTTCCTGCTTTCCTACTACTAACATTCACTGGATGTATCCACTCATCAAAATAACATTAAACCGAAAAGGTTCTCTCTAGAATCCTAACATAGGTAGGAATGCACAAAGGAAAAAGTGCTGGCTCGGATGTCCCTAAACACACCTCACTTGGAGGTCCAAGCTCCGAAGCACTGATCATATTGTATTCATCGAGTACCAAGAACGATCGATACACCTTGATGAATACTCAGCTACCGACATGTCATCCTACCGAAGCTGTAGAAGTTCTAGAGAACTCTCAGCCACCTCCTCATGCCAGCCATTAGCCACCTGTAAGTCGGTCTCACTTCGAAACCTGAGGGGTATCTGATGCTGTAACATGTGTAAGGCAATAATCCTACATGTGTCATCAACCGGTACCTCCGGTTGAAATTCTTGACCAACATGCAGTGATATAGCTGACACACTACCTGAAGGTAAAATCTCGGGCAAAGGTCCACATACCAAAGCCACATCACTATGCGGATCAACCTCATGGTCACTCACTGGGAAACACTAGTAGATAAGATCAAAATCTTCTCTACTAGTGTCTCAACTAGGCGGAGAACCCTAGAAATCGCCTCCAGTCAGTCCTCTACTGCATGGGAATCTGTCTCGCCTCGTAACCTCGAAGGCCTCTGCCGCTGGAACTCATGCAACGCGCTCAGTCGGCATGCACTGTCCTCCAGTGCGGCTGGTGGAATCTACTGCCCAACGGGTGGTGGTGCTGCTAGTACACCACCCGTAGGTGCCAACATGGTAAGAGGGCCCTGCACCGGAGCCTCATCACTCAGTGGGCTATCATCGGGTACTCTCTCGAAACTCCAACTGGCTGTCTACGTGGTGGCATCCTGAATAGATGCGACATGGTCAAAAGATTATACCTGGTGAGCTGACATAGTTTGAGCTAACTTAAAGAAAACTTCTGAAAACACACACGCAATTTGTGTTTTTGTGTACTTAAGTCAGAAATCTGTAGTCAGGGTCCTGGTGTATGGATACGTCGGCCGCCACACCAACACTGGACTCCTTGAATTGAAAACCACACTCAGTACCCTTAACACTATTTCTTCATAGAAAGAAAATATCATATTCCTAAGTTATGAAGTAGAAACGACTCCTCTGGTACCAATTTGTCACGACCCGTCCCCCGGGACCCACATCGTGACTATCCCAAGCCCGCCTTCTATAGGCCAGGGGCTGGCGACTAGCACCAAAGGTGTAATTCCCTAAAACTGGGAAGGCATTGCCTTTGTAAAACGTAAACACACACAACCAGAGTACAAGCGAAAACAAACACTAAGTAAAAACTCTATGAAAAGTATGCTAAAAGTTAAGGGGTCAGAAATACAAGCCCAACAGTAGAGTACAAAGAAAATACAAATAGGTACAACTAAAAGACAAAAATATGGAAGGTGTCTAGCAGCTCCTGGATCATTCACCATAGATCCTACCTGAAGGGCAGGTACTAATAGCCTCCTCAGCGCTCCATGTTCATCCATCTCTTCTGGGTACCGTCTCGTCGTGAGGTGCACCTCTGGACACCGTCCAGTCCTCACACACTTCGCCTCGGTCAGCGCTGTCCGTCGTCTGCATCCAACACAACGAGGTGTTGGCATAGCCCATACAGGGGTGAGTATAATGATACTCAGTAGGGACCCCGAGACCCTCAAGGTCTCAAAAAATCCAAAAAGGATAAACTACAAAGTATTAAATCAATAGATAACCATTACTTAGGTATATTCCCATAAATATACCTAAGTTATCAAGTAACCCATCTTAATCATGAGGAAAACACAAAGGTCATTGACTCAGCTCAATCCAGGATTTTTATTCACAATGTCGAAACCACTGCTGCTAGAGAAATCCTCCTCTGTCGAGTACAGTGGGCCTTCCACTACAACCAAGTGCTTCCCATTAACCTTGGACTACTAAAGTACTCCACCTATCGAGTACTATGATCCTGATTCTACAACCAAGTGCTTCCCACCATGGGTCTATCGCTACAATCAAGCGCTCCCCCTCATGCCTACAGAGGTACTCCTTCTGTCGAGTACCGCGGGTCTACCGCTACAACCAAGCACTCCTCCGCCATGGGTCTACTGCTACAACCAAGCGCTCCCCACTGGGCCATCTGAATCACTCCGAGTTAATCGATCAATAGTCACCAAGTCTTAGCCAGCTACTAGGTCTGTTCAATCTGCTCGCTCGTCACCAGGAGGGTATCCTCCACATGCCACAAGCCGATACTCCAAGTATCATGAAGTCACATGTAGAAGTATCACAAGGTCTGTCACATCATAGGGGTCTCAACGCAATAGACGACACGTAAATTTGATGCCCGGTCTGTGAGTTATTAGCCTTTCAGTCCTTAGGGCCCGGTTGGTTTCGTGTACGAACCAACCCAACCGTATCTCAACTATACCCTGAACTCCCATGTGGTATTTTCAAAGGGACCGTTTCTCAATGAGATAACCAGCGCCACTGAAGGTTTTTCAAACAGACGTTTGGTGCCAATGATATGGCCAAAGTAAGCAATGGGTCTTTAATGGGACTGGGTCCGGTCCAACCCTGTCAAACCGACTCGGCCCAACCCAGTCTGGGTCAACCCGGTTAGACTTGATGGGTCTAACTTGCCCGTTGGGGGGGGGGTCAGCCTGCTAGTTTTCAACCTGGTCCACTGGGCCCGGCCCAGCGGACTACGAGGGAAGTTTAGCCGGATGCCGCCACACAGGTGGCATCAGCCTGAAAGCCGGGGCCAGTTCGGCCAGCACCGCGAAGGGCGCGAATCGAGAGTTCAGTGGCCAGGAGACTAGAGGGCAGGCCAAACAAGGCGTGGGAAGGCCGACGGGACTCCGGGCAGGCCACGGGTGCACCGGGCAGGGTGTCGGGCAGACTGCGGCAGGGGGCCGTGGGGGCGCCGGGGTGCCGGGAAGGCCACTAGCAGGGGCCGGAAAAACCTCCGGCTGGGCGCGGGTGCACCGGGTAGCGCACCGGGGTGCCGGGTAGGCCGCCGGCAGGGGCCGGGAAGGCTGCCGACAGGGCGCCGGTGTGCCGGGTAGCGCCCTGGGATGCCTGTTAGGCCGCCGGTAGGGCCGGGTAGGCCACCAGCTGGGCGCGGGTTCATCGGGTAGCGCGTCGGGGTGCCTGGAAGGGTGCAGGTGCACCGAGGTCGCTGGGGTGGTGCGACCTTTATTTGCCATCTTCTTCACCACCGCCACTTTGCCATGTCGTGTTGCCGCTTCAAAGAACATCACAAAGAAAATCCGATGGAGGGTGTCAGGCTGTGTGAGGTTGTCCCGAACCCTCAATGTTTAGGAGGATATCAATTTGCTCAACATAAGTAGAGGATGTTCATTAAAAACGTCTGCATCATTCCCTTTATATCCTTTGAATAAGGTAATAAAATGAGTACAATATCAACACGAAAAAAATTAAACCCCCTACCTCGCTTTTCGTTCATCGTTGACGAAGTCGCGGGAAGCGGGCGTCGTTCCGTTGATGTAGGAGGAAGAAGAGCTCGAAGAAGACGAGTCGAGTTGACATCATCGACATTCTTTGTGGGTGGCAATGCTTCCATTTCTTGCCTCGGTTGAAGAAGGATAAAGATGGCATTCGTAATTCTTCGTTATTCGTGGGCAACAATTCTTCGTTGGAGGAATAATTCTCCAAGGGTTGGGCGTCGCGTCTCTTTGCCAGCATTTCACCGCTTGAAGAAGTCATCCCAAAACCTTTCCCCAAGCTTCCTTTATATAGGAGAGGGGGAGATGTAAGTAACCATCATGGAATTTATGACGGTTCATTTATTAGGAACCTTTCTAATTTCCAACGATGCAGTTACTTAATTTAAAAAGGGAGAACAAATTAATTAGCTCCACTAAAAAAATTGCAGGATAGGTGGCACACTTAATTTCGAGGATGTTAAGAGGCTCCCTATAATTAATTTACGCATGTTGGAGAAATTAATTGGCATGCATATTGGCTTAATTAGTTGGCATGTGTGTTGGCACAATTAATTGCCACGTGCATTGGAACAATTAATTACGCAGAGGAGGTCAAGAGGTCCTCCCTCATTAATGAGGGGTTATGCGTCTCGGGTGGTCCCCACGTCATAACCCCTCACAGGAGGTTATGCTCGGGTGGATCCCACCCCCATAACCTCTCACGGGAGGTTGGGGTGTGGCGGACCCACCATCAATTCCCAAGTGGAGGTTTCAACTAACCGCACTCACACATGGTAGCTAAAAACAAATAAATTAAAGTGTTGAACATTATTTTATTATTTTTTATAAAATTCCAAAAACTAACTTTTATTATCGATCGTCTGTCATTGAGGTGAAAGTATTCTTAAGAAAATACCTGCACTACAAGTTCAACAATGTACTCAGATTTCAATTCCGAGCACCGGTTAAAAAGTTACAAAATGCCGCTCACACGTTTACTGAACGTACCCGAAAAAAAGTTCAGAAAATTATTATTAGTCACCCTCGACCCACTGCGGTCGAGGTTAGGATCTGCCTAGGTGAAACATACCCCAAAGAACCCAACGATACTCTCAGATTTTTAATCTGAGTTACAGTTTATAAGTTATGAATTATACAATAAAATAATTTATTTAATTATTTTATTTACGATTATACCATTTTTGAGACTTATCACAAGAGGCCCGCGCCGACTAAACTTATGTTGCACCTAAGATAAAACCACAATCCTGAGTGCCACAGTGCCATCAGATTTCTGATCCGAGTAACTGTTTGAGAGTTATTCCACTTTTTCAAGAAAATTGCGTATGTGCGTTAATTTAATCTTAACAAAAC
This sequence comes from Viscum album, assembly GCA_963277665.1. NCBI lineage: Eukaryota > Viridiplantae > Streptophyta > Magnoliopsida > Santalales > Viscaceae > Viscum > Viscum album. The sequence continues at coordinate 2,015,435,163 of OY728165.1, forward strand.
TTCGATGGATCATTTCGGGCACTCCGGGCCTCTGAATTGCGCACCGTCTGATTTCATAGACTCGTAAAATTCCAATTTAAATAAAAAAAATTACATGGAAATTCCGGGTCTTTACACACCATCATCAAATGGCCAACCGGGTCTTTATTTCTTGGTCTTCTTTCAAAATTTCCACAACAAATTTTTGAATTGGGTCGGTCCAACAACTTTCATGGCGTGAAAGTGGGTGTCATACCATGAAAGTGTCAAAAACCACTTTATTTATTTTATTTATTTCATGATATGAAATAAATTCATAACTTTCAATATATTCACTTTCATTACTTGGTTTATAACATGAATCATGTATTTCTAGCTCCAAAAGCTCCATTTCACTCTAGTTCTTCAGTTTCGTGCCTTTTAAGTGTCCCATAGGCGTCTGACATTATGGAAAATCATCTTTTGAGAGAATTTTTTATTATTTTAGCTCATTTTTATAATTTCCCATAAATTAATATATCCTTCCACATATTAACAAAACATTAAGTGTACAATCATGAATTAACAATAAAATTACCAAAATAAATGTATTCTTATATAAAAATTGTATACAATAAAGGAACATATTACATTTCAATATTAAAAATTAAATTTATAATATATATTTTTTTAAATTAAAATTTTAAGCTTAATTTTATTTATTCAATCTAAACACACTAAATATATGAAAAATGTGTTTTTTACCCAGGTAATAACAAGAATTGAGTGATTTAGAGAGTGAATTACAAATAAAATTAGTGATAAAGTCAAGATTTATCACCCCTCACACATAATTTTTCACTTTTTAAAAAATAACATATCCAGATCACAATCCAAAATAAAATAAAAAGTAAGATAATTTCAAATACTCTTTTCAATATGAAATTCACCATGTCTCACTTTTGAAATCAAATCTCTTTCATTTTTCATCTATCACATTAAAATTTATTCTACTTAATTTATTCACCCATGTAACATGTTATAACCTACTTCACATGGAGTTTTAAATAACCCATCTCTTAAATGTGAAATATATGAAAATTTATGCTGGTCATATAATCATGATAGTCATAACATAGTCTTGGTTCCGTTTTAACTCTCTGAATGAGATATAAAGAAATATATAACAATCATGAGGATTTTTAGTGGTGTGAATTGATAATTTAGGATTATTAGGTGAGGGTTTAAAAATCTAAGACATAAATATGATAATTAAGTATTTAAATACAATGTATAATCAGTTATTCAACATGTAAGGAAAATTACTCACTAAAAGTAACCATATATGAATAATCCAACTCAATTTCCTTTTTTCCAAACTAGGAAAAAAGTTAAAACATATCAAATACAATGAAAGATTATTCCTATTGTTTTTTTCCTTTTTTATTTTTTTAATTATTTTCTTATATAATTTTATTTTTGTGAGGTACTTGAGTTATATAAATGATTATGCTAAAGGATTCAATTCCCACTTTTTTTTATATTTATATTTTTCATTTTTCCAATAGAAATCAAATGAATTATAATGAAATAATTGAATTATGGACCATCACTCAAATGGTAACTCCACCTGACACTACCATACAATATGACTCGTTCCCATAATAACATAGGAAGTATCCCTCTTCCCCCACACTCATACTGAACTATTATCATGAATTGAATTCAAGATTAGGGGTAGGTAAGGAAAATAAACTTTTTATATGGATAATATATAAGGAATTATATGTATACTAGGGGATTATAAAGAGAAAATGTAAGTGTAGTTATCAAAGTGGGCAAATAAAGGGTTTCACTAAAGAATATCATCAATCAAACTATCACATTTATTTATTATCAAAATATTTAATAAAGGATACAACCAAGTTTTAGATGAAACAATAATATGAGTTAACTCAATAATAGAGTGTACTAGAAAGAAGATTGAAAAATTGGTTTAAAGCACCTCTACAGATGATAATTTAAATTTGGATAGTTTCTAATGAGACATAAGTTTCAAAAATTCATTAAACTCCTATGAATTTTCTAGAAATCCAAAATCCAGAAAAAAATTCCATATCAACATTCATTTAAAACTATATTTTTTCCTAAAACCCAAATAATTTCTCACATGTGTCACAATAATGTAAAGTGACTTTGGTTATTCTATTTACACTCAAAGTGTTCCTAAAAAAATAAGGAAAACAGTCAAAATGTAAACCCACTAAAGTTATAGCCATATACATATCCATACCTCCGCACAATTATTTATGACTTTTACATATATTAAATATCTATATGATATTTTCAATTCAACAAATGGTGTAAAAATTAAAAAATAATTAACTAATAAGGTGGGGTGATATGATATGAGTATTATTTTGGAAGTATAAAACCTATATAATAGATCTAATTGATCTTTAATATGACCATAAGAATCCATCCCCTTCATGTCATCTATAATGAAAACAAAAAAATAAATTATTATACTTAAAAAAGATAATAAAATATATGTAGATATTTATTTTTAAATGTAGATAATATTAAAATTTGGGTTTGCAATGCATGAAAAATGCCTTTCTTCCTTAAATCTATAATGAAAATTTCAATAAACAATTATTGAACTAAGATTAAAGTAAATTTAACTAAAAAAAGTGGAGAATTAATTCGTAGAATTACCCACCGATTGGGGATTATATTTAGGCTATCTATAGTTGGATAATCCACGGATCATCCCCAGTTTGAGGTCTGATGAGCTTTCTTCTGTAGGAACCACCATACTTTGCTCCTCCCATAACCCTAAGTAAACTTCTTATTGAGTTCCCCTTACTAAATGTGACATCCCATATTTTAGTATGAATTTCATTTCCCTAAGTGACTTTTTTTATTCTTTATAATAAATCAAAACATAATTGTAAAATAATTCATATGAGAAATGAATCAAATTAACAAAAATATATTCACACATAATGGAACATTACAAAAAAAGTACATGAAACCATGTATTAAATAATAGAGAATATTATAAAATATGGATGATTAAATCCATTAAAATTATAAAAAATTATAATGGGATAATAAATAGAAAAACATAATATTTTTTTAACCAGGAAATCCCCTGGATCATCTTCACCCTTGAGAATTACTATTAGTTGAACAAAACCTATAACCATAAAAACATATTTAAAGGATAAAAAATGTTGTAAAATATAAAATGAAAGATATAGGAATGATAAGTGTTCTTTGTGAATAATGGAATGAATTTGTAGGATTTAATGGGGGTAATAGAGTTGTTATATGACTGATATTAAAGGGTATATATCCACTAGGTATAATACAAGTAAATATATTAATAGTTTGAAATTTTTGGTATACATTTGATATATATAAAATTTATTTAGATTTTAAAAATATTTTCTTTAATTAATTTAATGGAAATAAAATAAATTATTTTGGATTAAAATTAAAATATTTTAATTCACTTGAAAAAATATCATTGATTCTAAAGAAACTATTTTTACGAATTGTGTATTTTTGTTAAATTTATTACTTTTAAATAATTATATCAATAAAATGTATTGATAAAATTAAAGAAAAAATTATTAAAATAAATTAATAATATCAAATAAATTATTGAGGAACTATAAGATATCATAATTTAATTATTCACGAAAAGAATATTTTATCAAAAAACATAATTTTATTATATATTGTTTGTTTTTATTAAAAGTAAAATTTCTCATATTTGGAGTGTGAAATTTAATTAAATGTATTATATATATATAAATGAATAAATATTCATGTATATATTATTAATTATTTATTAATATGGATACAATCATTTAATGTTAAAAGGATTATTTTTCATAGAATTATTTTTTCTATATATTCTGAATTTTTATTTTTATAAATTAAATGGTCACTATTAAAGAATTATTTTAATGAAATTTATTCATTATATATAGAAACAAATAATTTAACATCTAACCAATGATTATTACTTGGTATTGAATAATATTAAATTCATTTTCATGCTTAAAAATAAATTTTTCTAATTTTTTTTTATGTGTTATGCGTTCTTATATTAAAATTTATTTTAATAAATATTAGAAATTGAATCCAATGAAATGGATTTTTTATTTTTAATCATCATGTAACAATTATTTTATAAGTTCAATTTAAATTTTATCTATAAAAATAAGTTGCCGTGATAAAAAATGAGTTACCACAGTAATGGTAAAATGGTTTAATTAAGGGGTAAATACCTAAAATATCATAAAAAATTATCTCTAAATGAGTAGATAAAGGAATTATAAATATCACATTTTCTTATCTTCATTGTGTTTCCACATTGGATCTAATTTCCATGTAAAAGGATATTCCTTAAACATTAAGGAATGAGTATTTCTGAAAATGCCTCTCAATATCACCTATAAAGGGACCCCTACTGTACCCATATCAACCCACACATGTCCTTTGATTTCCTCTTGAATCCTATCCCAAATTATCTCACAATAAATATTCACCCATGTTTGTGAACCTCTGGAATAAAACACCATGTCTTTTCGGGTTGTGAATTCCTGAGAGAATTTGATTTTTTTTGTTGGATGAGGGGTTCATTTTGAGAATTTAGACTTGGATTAAGATTACGAGTATTTTGACATCTCAAATAGGTGTTTTTAGATGTGTTTTGTGGATCAGTTGATGACTTGGTTTTTTTGTGGAAATTGGAGAAGTGGTCAGGTGGATAAGCTACTAAAAATTTGTAGCTACATGCCATTGACAATGTGAAAGGACCCATTCACATTGTGAATGAATTTCATGAGGTGATTTATGACCATGACTGAGGTATCCTGAAAGTTGGATTATGACCAAGATATTTCATGCCATGAACGATTGGTTTATACCTTGAAAGATATTTCATGGGGTGCATTTCAGGCTGTGAATGGGGTATAATAGAGAGGAGTTATTTCCTTGATATGTTCAAGCCGTAAACCAAGGGTTCACACCCTGAAAGTGTTGAGTTAGAGGGTTGTATCCTCTACCCTGAGAATTTCATGGTGTGAGCCTACTATTTTATACTATAAATGGTATGCTGGGTGTGTTCTTTTAGTTGGGGGAAATCCTATATTTTTGGGTTTGGGGTGACTTGTGATTTAGGGGAGATGGGAGCTCAAGAGAGGAAATTGCTTGTCCAAATATTCCTTCCCATGAAACTCCTTTAATAATATTTGTCTAGGGATGGTTTTAGATTTGTTTTGATGGTGATATAAGGTATGAACCTATATTTTTTCTCCATTTTTGTTTCTCCTTGCTGGACCTTGACTTTGGTTTGGTTTTAGGCTAGGGTTTAGTGAGGATTTCACCAGTGCATGGTAAAATCATCCAAGTTTGAGGGGTATTTCATATGAAATAGCTAGATGGAATCCTGAGATGTTGTTTTTATGCCATTACACATCATTTTTGTGTATGTACATCTCTATGTAATTTTTCATGAGGTTTTTTAATTTATTTAAATTAATTATAAATATAATTAATTCTGATTATTGGGTATTTTTCATGGATGAGATTTGGAAGTGTGTCAGGAGTGGTACATGCCATGTTTTCATAACTTTTAACAAGATGATGTCACTTGATGAGTTTTAGGAATTTGTTCCTATTTAAATTAAATTGAATTTAATTTTAAATTTCTATAAAATGAATTAAAAAATTAATTATAAATTGTTTAAAATTAATTATTGGATGTTGTACCTTGAGATATATTCTCGAGAGATGTGGAAATGTCGGGGAGAGCCTAGTAAGTGATAGATGGGATATGAAATTAAAAGGTAATAACTCCATTACAAGGCACGTGATCCATTGATCATACCCATAGAGTATTTTCTTTGGTTATGTATGCTATCATGTGATGTTCGGTTTCGATACTAAGGGTGGATAACCTATGTAATTTAAATAAATTGTTAAATTAAAAATGAATTTCATTGATTAAAATAGATAATGTGACAAGGTCCATGAGGGACCTTGGGCATTAGCTTGACGCCTCATTCATTTTTGGCCCATTTCCTAATTATAAATGAATTCCCTATGATACTTGGACCTTGGTGGGTGTAAATTGAATTTAAATGAATCAAGTGAATGAGGTGAAGTTCCCCAGTGATAGGTTTCCTTAGTGACATCCAAGTAATGATCATTGATAAATTGAGATTGATGGCCTATGGGCTGGCCATATGAGAACCTTATGATGCCTTAGAGCCTTGGTCTTGGAGAAATGATAATGTGGTGAGTCCCCCCCATTGAGACGTGTGTACCTCAGTATGTAGACCCTAAATACATAGATGGAATGGTTGGGTGTGAGGACTGACCTAGAGTGATGGAAAGAGGATGGGATTGAGAAAATCTCCATTGTGTGATACCAGTACAAGATTACCTATGATTCTAGGTGATGATTATAATGATCTACAAGATTCTATTCCCTCTAAGTGATAGGATTTTACCAGAGAGTTAAGATTGTGTTGAGGAACCTATAAAGGGTGTTCGTGTATTGATGTGATCTAGGATACTCTAGTAGGTTCCCTAATGATATGTTAACCCCTGAGAGAGTGTATATGGGAAATGGGTAGTGATGATCATGGGTGTCACCTTCAAACTCAGAGTGATGATGTGAGCCTAAGGGGGAAGTGCTGACAATAAAATGAAATAATTTAAGTGGAACAAATTTCCCACCAAGATGTTCTAAGATACATGGTATGATTGAGACACTACTTAGTATCTATATTAGAGCCCAATAACTATTTATTTTTTAGGATCATCTCCTAGGAATCAGTGATGACGCCTGATAAATATTGGATCACCTAGGATTAGCTCCTATGAATTGATGATGATGCTTGATGACCATTGAATCACCTAGTATTAACTCATAGGGATCATAGATAATGTTTTTTTATTGTTGGATCACATAGGATTACCTATTAGGTATAAAAATGATGCTTGGTGATTATTGGATCACTTATGATTACTTCATAGTGATTATAAATGATTTTTTATAATTATTAGATCTCTTAGGATTACCTCATAGGGATTGATGATGACACCTATTGATTATTTGATCACCTAGGATTTCCTTTTATGGATAATTTTGGACCCTAATGACTATTTATTTCCTAATATTACCTCTTAGGAATTAGGGATGATTCCTAATGATGATTGATCACTTTGGATTAACTCATTAGGAAAACCTTTATGCCTGATACTATGGATCTCCTCAGATTACCTCCTACCTCATTGGAATTGATTTATAGTATTATACTATCAATATGCCTTTGGGTACTTCCATGGATTCAACATTTAATCCTACTACTATATAACCATTGGGCCCAGTATTAGTTAGAATGGTTGTGTGGCATGCTTAGAGACACTCCATCACTGGATGAAGTAGGTATGGGTAGATATTGAGTATCAAATTTGAACTCAAGGACCTATACTTGTTATTAATTTATGATTCTATAATTTTGTTTATTTATTTAGATAATAATATCACATTTTTACACCCTTCATTTACTGGTTATGTACAATTCCACTTTGGTATTTCTTTACTAACTTGTACTTAAAAACTACTTGGGCATCTGTGGCACTTGCATACATGAAAAACCTAACCAGTCACATGTTCAAGTTGGGTAGAGGTCTAGTATAGAATGATCAATCATGAAATATCTAAATGAATTGAATATTTGGACAAGGTAATTCTTGGGGATATAATTAGATCTTTAATGTATTTTTATCATTTTACTAATTTCATTATATGTGATTGGAATAGTGGTTGATCCTTCATTGTATACCGACATGACCATGAATCTATATGAATGAATGATTCAAGATTTTATTCATTATTAATGGATGTGTTTTAGTTCTTCTACATACTTTGATTTATTTTTATGGATACCTTTGGTTATTTTTTTTATATTGTTATGCACTATAATATGAGTGTATAGTCTCCCCAAGGTACTAAATTAAACCCCCAATGCTCATCAAAATCCTCTAGTGTATGAAGATTTTTATTTGAGGCCATCTGGTTCTCCGGTCAAAACACTGGTGAGTGGTTTTAGGCTTGTAAGGTTAGGAAGTGTTATCAAAAATTTTATGGGACTGATATCATAGAGTGTATCAGAGTTTTATTCTTCTTATTATTTGGGAAGATGATATACATTTGATATAAGAATTAGAAGATCTTGTGATATATATCATTATGGAATATTGAGAACACCCTTCCTGATAATAAGTCCAGGTTACAAGGGGATTGAGATTTATTTTATCAAATTTTTATGTTATAATTTATTGATTTCAACTACCGTGACACAATTGTATTTTTGATATTTTATGGGTTATTATGGTTTTTAGTCTTGGATCATTGGAAAATGTTCAATGTTCAAGTATCATTTTAGACATGTAGAATTTACATGATATTCATTTGTAATTTTTATTAGTGATGACAAGGTTCACTATTTAAAGTGTTAACAATAACTTATAATGTGTTTTCTCATATAACTTGGTTGTGTAATTCTAGTTAGTTGGGCCATAATATATGTTTATTCTCATGAAAAGTCATGTAGATTTTAAAAAAATATTCCCCTTGATGAATGTTATACAATCCCTCTAGTTTGGGATGTATAGTGATCCTTGTTAGGTTTGTACAGATAATAGATTCCTCAGTGATAGGCCCCTTATGGGTGATTGAGAAAACATGTTCAGTTATTTAAAGTGTCAACAAAAACCTATATGGTATTTTAACATACATATTCTTGGTGGAATTCTACATAATCAAACCATATTACTATGGTATATATGATACATATTATATCTTCATGATGTAGTTATATCTATGTAGATATGATCTTTATTCTCGAGGGGGTATTCTTATATTTGGATGTTTAGTGAGAATGAGTTCCCATGAGTGGGATTATGAATTGGCATGATATGAAAAATATATTGTGTATGTGAGACCCTAGAGTGGGTATTTTGGCACATGAGTTTTCATATGATGTTGAGAATGAGAGAATATAGTGTTTCACATGACCTATGATTTATATGAGATATGATGTATGAGTAAGGTGGGATTTCCTTATGGTTAAGACACAACTCAAGATATTGGTTAGTCTAACATTACGGATGAGATGATCTATGTTATATGAGGATGACCTAAATGAGGGATTAGTTGGGTTGTGAGTTCCCTAGAGATAGGAATCATGGGTAGATGCTTCAATTATGAGTTTGGTACATGTGAGGAACTACCAAGTATATGGAATAATCATGAAGATGCCTTGGAATTTTGAGATAGATAACTTTTATTACTAGGGATTTTGGGCACTAATGTTTGGTTTTGAAGGGTAGGATCTGTCAAGTGCTTAACCCCAGTGTTTTTTGGTGTGATTTTTGAGTGGTGAGAGTTTGGGTAAATGTTTTTTATTTTGGAAATGATACTAGTTAACAGGAGATCATTTTATTTTCCTTGATATGAGAGGGATGTTAGGTTGTTGGAAAATCACAAAGGGATTCTTCCATTTTAATGAGGTTGATATGAAAATGAATCATGATTGACAGTTTATATGAGGGATCCTATAATTAATAATATGGAACTTATAGGATCTTTAGTGGTATTTTGAGTTTGGTCTATACTAGAGATTAGACTCATTGGATTCAAATGAATCAAGATAGACCAGTCAACAGTCATGTGTGGGCTGGGGATTGATGGATTTATATAATGTTGCATCCTTGGTTGGATGGGGGTTTTGGTGAAATGATAGGTGAAATTGAGAATGGATTGGGTGTGGTGGCATAGTCTATCTAGGGGTCGATCCTAGACAGGTTCTACCTTTGATAAGTTGAGTGTGGTCTGGGAGAAGTGACATGCATGTGTTGATTGAACCTATTGAGTTTGTGATCAAATAATGGTATAAGGGAATCCATATAGTGGGGAGTGAACCATTGACTAGTGGAGAGTGTGACCCTCACTATAGATAAAAAATTAAGTGAATTCTAATGGTGATGTTCTTATAAGCTAAGAATGGGAAGAAATCAATGTTTCTTGTTGGAACTCAGGTATGAGTGGAAAGGTAATTTCCTATCATTACATGCGGTTATAGACAGATTAGGGTCCATATAGGCACAAACCTCTTGTCGGAAGGGTCATGGGTTTGATAATACCAATCATTGGATGGTTGATATGGAATTTTGATGCTAGAAGCTGGTGAATTTGATTTACCTCATCTCTTTTCAAATGATTTTTTTATTTAGATGTGGTATTATATGGATCCAGTGCATTGGCATCGAGCTTGATATGAATTTGATATGATCCCAGAATGAGTTGGATCGATGGTGCACTGGTGCGCAGGGTGAGATCATGACTGTAGGTTTGGTTAGTCGAGGATCCATCCAATTATTTACATTGAGAGTTAGGTTTAGATATTGGTGTAGTTTATTTGAAAACCTTGGGATACATTTGAGGGTTGAGGCAACATGATCCAGTGATTTGATAGTGTGTTGATGGTTTCAACTAAGTGTTTTCGAGAAAGGTTGGTCCAAGGAGGTTTGACTAATGATTTTTCATGTAATTTGATCTGGTGGGTTGTAAACCACATTGGTTATTCAGGTATTTTTATGGGAAATTTTTTTTTATGCTTATGCATGGTTATTAGACTCATCCAATTTAGTTTAGAAACTGAGTTGAAAGGAGGTATCAAATTTCTATCAGTGTTTTTCATATTATTGGATGTAATGCGATGAAAACCACACTAATCAGGTCATTAGACCACTATAATTTCATTTTAGTGAGTGATTATGATGGTGAGGAGCACCATGGATTAGAATTGTCCCTAGTGAGCTGAAACTTATGGTAGGGAGAACCTTAAACTTATAGATGAATAATCAATGGAACTATACTGTATCAAGATAAATGGGTGTCGTGGAGTGTTGTTTTAGTGTTTTGGTGGTGACGATGAGTGGTGGATATATTTTTTATGAATAGTGTGCCTCATGTTTAGAGTTACATAAAAAAATCCCATTCAACATTCTAAGATAGAAAAAAGTGAATTGAGATTGAATTGATGACCAAGATGAGTTTTAATTAAAGTTTAAGGAATATTGGGGATTTTCGGGGACAAGAAGTGATATGATGGGGAGGTTTTAAAACCCTGTGTCTTTTTGGGTTGTAAATTTCTAATGAAATTTGAAATTTTAATTTATTGAGGAGTTAATTTTAATAATTTTCACTTGAATATCTATTTTTAGTGTTTTTTACATCTCAAACAAGTGTTTTTTAGATGTAGTTTGAGCCTCGGTAAATTCCTTATGGGTTAGGGAGGATGTAAGATAAGTGTCCAAGTGGCTGAGAAGTAAACAAATTTCAACTAAAGGCCATTGACAGCCAGAAATAGGCCATTCATATGGGGTGATTTTGGGACATTAATAGGGTAAACCGAAGGGGGATTATGCCTGGGAGCTTTCATATTATGAACCAATGGTGTGCTCTATTTATGATATTTTGTGGGATTCCTTTCATCCCATTAATTGGGTAGATGAGGGAGGATTTACATCGCTGAGATATTTACACTATGAACTATATGTTAATTCCATGAAATTGTTAAGGAAAAGGTATGTCTCTTTTGGCCTGAGAATTTAAGGGTGTGAAACTACTGGTCAATTATATTTAGGGTGTTATAAGTGTGTTATTTTAGTCGAGGGAAATCCTATATTTTCTGGGTCAGGACGCATCACAACTTAGGGGAGAGGGGAGCTCAAGAGAGTCTATTTCTTGGTTCAATATTCCCTCTCACACCCCTATTTCAATCATCTTCAGTTAAGGATGGTTTTAGATTCATTTTGATTAAGACCAAAGGTAAGATCCTCTATTTTGTCTCTATTCTTGTTTTTTCTTTTCCACACCTTGATTTTAGTTCAGTATTGGGCTAGGCCTTGGTGATGATTTCATAGAAGTATGGTGAAATAATTAGAGTTTGCTGGGGACTTCATATGTATTGGATAGATGAAATCCCAAGAAGACATCTACATGTTTTCACACATCATTTTGGTGGAGGTATGTCACAATGTGATTTTCATTGGATTTTTGAATTAAATTAAATTATTTGGTTAAGGAATTCTTATCAGTTATTGTGTATTTTTCTTAGATTAGGATTGGGAGTGTTCTAGGAGTTACACAAACCCTGTTTCCTGAGGTTTTAGTGAGTGGATGAAGCTCAATTAGTTTTAGGAATTTATTCCTATTTATAAAAAAATTAATTAAATTGTAAATTTATATAAAATTAATTGAATGATTAATCAAAAGTTGTATACAATTAATTATTATATGTTTTTCCTTGATATAGGTTCTCAAGATATGGATGCTCGGAAAAACCCAAGAAGTGATGGTCAAGTTGTGGAGTTAAAAGGGTATACTCTGTTATGAGGTAAGTGGTCCCTTGATCATACTGATATAGTATTTTCATTATTTATGTATACAAACATGTGATGTGTGGTATTTCCATCAAGGGTGGTTGAACTATTTAATTTAAATAAATCGCTTATTTAAAAATGAATTATTATGATTAAAATGGGTAAAGTTCCATGGCCCACAAGGGACCTTGGACATTGGCATGATTATCCATCCATTGATGGTAGAGAACCAAATTATAAATGAATTACCTATGATACTTGGACCCTGAGAGGTGTAAATTGAATTTAAATGAATTATGTGAATGAGATGAAGTGAACCAAGTGATAGGTGCCCTTGGTGACCTCCAGATAGAGGTGAGTGATAAATTGAGAAGGATAGCTTAGGGACTAGTCATATGAGAACCTTATGATAACTTATAGCCTTAGGCTAGCTAGAATGACCACGAGGAGAGTGTTTAATCTCATTGATATGTGAGTACCTGAGTTTTTAGACCATGAAGAGATTGAAGGAAAGGTTCACTGTGAGGACCATCCTAGAGTGAATTGGGAAAGGGATGGTCTTGTGGCCATATCCATTATGTGATAGCGATACAAAATTACTTAAGAGGCTAATGAGTCCATTTTATGATTATTTTGAGAAAAAGGTCACTATGAACTCTAAGTCATAGTCTTGGCTTTGAGAGTTTATATTGTGTTGAGTAACCCATGAATGGTGTTCAGGTGTTAATGTGATATATGGATCCCAGTGGGTGCACAAGTGAGATGTTGACACTAGAGAGGGTGCATATTTGAAATGGGCGGGGATGATTATGGGTTCCACCTTAGAAATTGAATCGATGATGTGAGCCTGGGGTGGATGTGGTGATAATGACATGATACGATTTGAGTGACATTAATTTACCACTGAAATGTTCTAAAATACATAGGATAATTGAGATATTACTTAGGATATGACATGAAGCTTGATGCCTATTTGTTTTCTAGGACCAGATCCTAAGAATTGGTGATGGTGCTTGATGATTATTGGATCACCTAGATCACTTAGAATCAACTTTTATGAATCAGTGATGAAGTTTGATGATTATTGAATCACTTAATATTACCTCATTGGGATCAATTTTTATGCTTGATCATTATTGGATCACCTATGATTACCTATTAGATACTGAAAATGAAACATGAAAAGTATTAGAACACCTAGGATTACCTCATCAGGATCAGTGAGGATTCCTACTGAATATTATATTGCCTTATATTTCCTACCTGAGATCAATGATGATTCCTGATGACTATTGAATTTCTTAGGCTTAACTCGTATGGATAAAATTGGATCTTTATTACTAATGATTTCCTAGGATCACTACTTATAAATTATAGATGACACTTGTTGATGAATGGTAACCTAGGATTACCTCATAGGGATTAGATTTTTCCTTGATACTATGGATCACCTAGGATGACCTCCTAGGGATTGAATTGGAGCCTAATGAATATTGATTACCTAGGATCATCTCCTAAGGATTGGATTATATCCTTTTACTACTAGGATTCATTTGGATACTTCTAATAATATTATATTTATTATTTCTAAAATAGGTCTATCAGGCCCTATATTGGTTGGCATGGTTGTGTTACATGCTCAAAGACACTTCAGCCTTGGCTGATGCAGGTTTGGGTCAATCCAAGGTATCATTTTAGAAACCAAGGACCAACATTGGTAATTTTTTTATTCTTATACAATATTATTTATTTATTTAATTGATAATGTCAAATGTGTATACCATTCATTTATTGGTTATGTATAAGATTGTATTCATGATTCCCTACTGATTTGTACTCATACCTTACTCAAGTGGACATTAAACTTGGGTGTTTGAGAAGACCTCATTGACCACCAGTACATATTGGTTATAGGACTAGTGTTTCATGATTGATAGGTATAAATTAGATTGGATCTATGATTGGAATGAGGTGAGGTCCAGTGACAGTGATATGTCCTTAGTTTTTTTTATCATTTTATTTATTTTTGTATATGTGATTGACCTATTGGGTGATTAGTCATTTAATTCTATCATGAATATGAGTCTATATTATTGTATGATTCAAACTTTAATTTATTATATTTGGTTGTGTTTTTTTTATTTTAAGTACTTTTATTTATTATTATGGATTCTGTTTTTATTATCATGCACTCTGATATGGGGGTATAGTATCCTCACTGTACTGCCTTACACTCATGCGGCTAGTTAGAAACCTCTAGCATATAGGTAGGAATGATTGAGGTTATATGTATCTCAAATCTTGAAACTAATGAGTTATCTTGGGATAGTGATGTTACAAAGTGGCATAATATATTTTATGTGACTAATACCATAGAGTGTATTAGAGTTTTTTTGTCTTACTATTTGGTGATATGGTACACAGGTGACATAAAAATGTGTTAGATCTTATGATGGATATCAGAAATATGATTCATGAATAAACATATTAATAATAATTATAGGTTACTAGAGGATTAGTATTGGAGTTTGTGGTTTTTGATGTAATAGTTTCTTGATTTCACTTAGAATGACACACTTTGATTTTTGGGACTCTATGAGTTATTATGGGTTTTATATTTTGGAATATTTGAAAGATGAAAATTTTCATGCATTATTTTGGGTATGTATGATTCACATGAAATATGTGTGGTCATGTATTTTTTATCACTAATGACATGGTTCAGTTTTTTAAAATGTCAACAATAACATATATAGATTTTTCCCATATAAACTGGGGGTGAAATTATACTTAATTGGGCCACAATATATGTTTCTTCTGATGAAAGGACATATGGATTTTATGGTGATATTAACCTTCATAATGGACATGTATTCCTTATTTTAAGGTATGTATAGTGATCCTTGGTAGGTTAGTATAGGCATTATATGTCTTAGTGATAGGCCCCTTTTTGGGTGAGTTAGAAAATAGGTTCAGTTATTTAAACTATCAACAAAAACCTATATAGTGTTTTCCCATATAACTTCTTGATGAAATTATAATTAACCAAACTATATAACTATGTTTTATTCAATAGAAATCATATTATTATGATTCCATTAAATATATGTGGATGGGATCCTGATTCTCAAGGGGTAGTTCTGTATAGAGAAGCTCAGTGAGAATCAGTGCCCGTGAGTAGAATGATTACTTGGCATGTGATGCCTTATATATTGTGTATGTGAGACATTGTATTGAATATTTTATCATGTGATTTTATGTGTAATTTTTGGAATTGGAATAGAGAGGTGTTTCCCATGAGCTATGAATTATGAGGTATGATCTATGGGATAAATGGGATTTCCTAGAACTTAAGATATGACTTAGGAATTTAGAGATCTAGGAATTATGGATGAGATGATCTTTGTTATATGAGGGTGACTCAAGTGAGGTATTAGCCAGGATTTTGAGTTCCATAGAGATAGGAAGCATGGATAGATGATTTTATTATGAGGTTAGTGAATGTGAGGTAATACTAGGTATATGGTATAAGCATGGGGATGCCTTGGAATTTTGATATTGAACACATTGAGTGTTGGTGATTTTGGGTACCAATTTTTGGTTTCAAAGGGTAGGACCGGTCGAGTTCCTAACCCTATTATTTCTTTGGTTGATTTTGAGAGAACGATGAGAGTTTGGGTAGACACTGGTGATTTTGGAAATGATGTCAGTTATTGAGATATCCTGTGATTTTCCTCAACATGTGAATGATTCCATATTTTTGGTAAATATCTTATGGGTTATTTCATTTTTATGAGGTTTACATGAAAAAAGATTATGTTTGAGGGATTAGGTGCATGAGACTAAAATTAATAATGCGTGACTCATGGGATTGTGGGTTAGATTCTAAATTTGGACTGTACTAGAGATTACACTCATTGGATTCAGATGAATTGAGATGGATAAGTTAGCGAATGTGTGTAGGCTAGGAACTGATGGATTTATGGAATATTACAAGCCTAGTTTCTTGGGGGGTGGTGGTTATAAAATTATAGGTTAAATAGATAATGGTTAAGTGTGATAACATGATTGATCTTGGGGGAAATCCTAGATAGGTGTTTCATGGGATAAAATGAGTATGGTCATGAGGAGCAACAGTCATATGAGGATAGAACCTATTGATACTGTGATCAAGGAGAAGTATAAGGGAATCCATTTAGTGGGGTGTTAAACATTGGATGGTGGAGTATGTGACCCTCATTATAGATGTAAAATTTAGTGAATAGTGAATATAAAATTCCCATGTACTAGGAATGAACAAAAGTCAATGTTTCATGTTGGTTCTTGGGTATGAGTAGAAAAGTAACATCTAGTCACTATATATGGTAATAGATAGAGCATGGTCCATGGAGGCACAACCCCTCATGTTGTAAGGGTCATGGGAATGATAAGACTGGTTGTTGGATGGTCGATATAGAATTTTGATGCCAGTAAGCTGGTGAATCAAATTTATATTGTCTACTATCAAAAACCAGATTTGTGATTCAGGTATGTTATTGGATTGAGCTAGTGAATTAGTTTTTGAATCAATATGAATTTAATAACATATGAGAATGAGTCATATCGATGGTGAATTAGAGCACGAGGTGAGGACATGATGGTAGGTTTGGTAGGTCAAGGATACAACTGTGGATTTGCACTAGATTTGGGATTGAATCTTAGTATAGGCGATTTGAATGACCTAGTGTTTCCTCTAAGGGTTTGGGAATTAGGTGATGGTGATTTGATAGAATATTGGTGAATATTGCCAATATTTTTTGATAAAGATCATCCAGAGGAGGTTCAAATGATAATATTTCACGTAATTTGATTTTTTGGGTTGTAAATCACATCAGGTATGTTGTGTTAGGTATGACATACGTGTTTTGGGTCTTAGTAGGGTCTTTTCATGAAAACTATAGAATATTTAGGATTATGAATGGGTGGTGATGACTCATCCAATTTGTTTTGGAAGAAGATATGAGGGGTAGTATAGGCTTTCAATCTATTTTTTGCATATTATTGGGTGCTGTGAGATGAAAACCACACCAAGCACATCATTAGACCACTAAAATTTTATTTCAATGGGTGATTCCAATGGTGGGTGTAACATTCCATGTTTTCAATTGGATGGAATTTCTAAAGGAATTTGAAATTTTCATTTGGTGGTTGGTTTAAATCTTAATTTGAGCATTGGAATGGATTTTAAAAAGTTTAAGCACATAAATTTGATGTTTTTGGATGGGTTTAAAGGCCTGAGAGGTGTCTCAGATGTTTGGATGGGTTTTAAAAGCATCAAGATCTGAAAACAAAGTTCCAAGAGAAGAAAGAAGGGGAGAAAGGTTTGTTGAAACCATGAAGACCCCTTGAAGAAACCGTGAAGCCCAATGCAGGTGTGTAAAGGGTTTCACATGGTTTGTTAAACCATGGAACCAAGCTGCACGGTCAGGTAGGACCTATGCAGTTTATTGCAGAGGTAAACCACCCGACTTACACCTAGTTTTTATAACCATGAATTTATCCATGTAGGGTGTGGGGTTGATCCAATGCCAAATTAACAATTTACACGTAGTTTTATTAACTATGGACACAAACTATGTGATGTGTGGCTCCTATAAAGATGAAGCCACATAATTGGTGCACAGTTTAGCCAACCATAAGTCCAAACCGTGTGCCACATTAAAGGGGTGGAAATGACTATTCTTCTTCCTTCATCTTAAAACAAAACACCCCACTTTATCCCTTATTTATCCCATTCCATGTAGCCACTCGATATCAACTCTCCTCCTATTATAGGATTCCTTGGATCTCTATCATTTGAGTCCCAAATTTAACATCGTTATGTGTGTTGGAAGTGTAATGGAAAGTCTACGCCCCCTTACTTATTTTTTTTCATTTATCTAGTCGTATTGGGTGATATATTCATGTGATATCATATTCCCTATTTTTTAGGTTGTTTATAAATTTCTTTAATTTCTATTTTTATAGGAAAAATTAGAGACCAATAATGGATTAGTGTGTCTTATGATGCATGAGGTAAGTGGTCTATACATTTTCCCGAAAAGTTTGGGTGTTTATTCTTTGTTTTGATTGTGTATCACATTGTACTTTACATTCATTACTCCTTAAATTAAAAAATACTTAAATTGATTATTACTGAGAAAGTTTAGGATATGAGTGTGATAGGTCCTAATATTTATTAATGAAAATAAAAGTGCATATAAACAACACAATGTCATGTGGTGAATAACACCACAAAAATCACAAACAACAACCTAACACCACCCAAAGAAAAACCCATGATCAATAAAACCCCAAAATAACCAACCATTAATTCAATAACCAACCAAACTATCACTACAAGACTCAAATAAATAAGTGCCACCAGATCTAGCTGTCTAATTACCCCACCTCAATAAATTCCCACACAACCCAATGTCAACACCCCATGTAGAAACAGTCATCCCAAGGCACCGACCCACATTCCGATTCACTTCCCACATCAACCACCCATATCAAGGTCAATGCCTCCACATCTCACGGTTGATTGCACATGATCCAGCCTGTCACCACACCCAAAGTCAACCCCGGATCGTCCATCGCTGTCAGCTCTCCCAGATGCCGCCAGAGCCAACCTATACCAGCACAGGCACGCACCACCACCATGTCATCACCGACAAACCCAAAATCTCAACAACCCACCATAAAATAATCCCTTTGAGCTCATCTGTTTCCTGAAACCTGAACAACCATATATTGTCAGCCTAGAAGCCTATGCCACACCTTCGTCGACACCCAAGTCACACCACGATCCACCATCATTGGCCATCTAGCCCTCAAAACTCTGTCCGCCCGAGCAGCTAACGAACCAGCAAAGGCTCGCCACCAGGATCCCACATACAAAAGCACCCGAGGTTTACTGTGGAAGCCTGCAATGCTAGCAAGGTGGGCCCTCCTGACTGCAAAAAAACTACCGGGCCAATGCGGAACCATCAACCTCACTGGTGATCGACACAGTTGGGCAGAAAATCCGCCGCCAGGCAGTGGAAAACCCACCTCCCATCGCCACCAGGATCCCAGATCCACACACCTTCCACTCTTGAGGTGGGTTCATTCTATTGATTATGATTATGTGACCCTTAAGTTTAGATCAATTCTACAATTATTAATGGGACCCATGTAAAAATTAAATTAATTGTTCAAGGTTAAATACCTCATGTGGACCCTTTTCATTTATAAATGAAAGGATTATTAGAATGGAATAAATTATATCTATATAATGAAATTGGAAATCCATTATCTTATGCATAATTACGTAACATATTGATTAAAGGGAATGGACACTAACATGGCCCCTCAGTCCCTATTATAATTTTTTGAATGAGACTGATAAAAGGGAATGGATTCTTACCTGGATACCTTATTTATCACTAGTGAGTGAATTTATAAATTGATTGAATGTGATTAGAAAAGTCATGAACTCTAATATATCCATTTGAACCCCCTTGTATAAAATGTTTTATGATAGATACATTTGTATGGCACCGACATTACGCTATGGTACCAATGAATTATTATATCGGGTGACTTGGATTATAACCTTAGATCAAGATTTCTTTGACCACCCTATATTTAGTCCTTGGTATCTTCCCAATTCTATCTTGATTTTTATATAGACGAGCTCCATGTACTCAAATAGGAATCCTTGGTTGGAGGCCTTGGGTGTTAGACCATGTAGATCAATATTACACCATGTTTTTTTATAGAATATCTTCATGGACTATAAGAGGACACATTGGTCAATAAATCTCGGTCTTGGACCTCATAGGTATGATATATTATTATTTAGTGTTTTCTGTAGTTTCTTGATTCTTGATATGCCGACACGGGCCTTAGTCGATACATGATTATTTAGTGTTTACCATAGTTGCTTGATTCTTGATATGATAACATATGTCGTATTTGATACTCAACTATGTTATATATTTATTCATTATCATAGTATACTTTGATCATAACATGCACTTCTAGACTAGGTTGTACTTATTTATCATTACATCTTATTTTCTATTATACCTATACATTGTTACAACTTACATGCATGAACTTTAATTTTTTAGAAACCATTGGGGATGGATTACTGAGTATATCTCACACCCTATTTGGGATGCTGATGGGTACTTGAACATACCTCTTTGTTGCAGGTTCGGGATCCAGGATTTTCCTGTGTGCCATTAATATTTTACATGGGTTCCTAGGAGCATAGGACTAAACTAGTGATCATGATGCACATGGAGATAGCCCTTGGAGAATTGTTCTTTTTTTACTTTTCCTTTATTATATGTATATAAATTTTGACATTATATAATGTTCATGCATGGTTAATCATTCATTCATTATTGATTTTAAGTGGTCGTAATTACTATATACCACTTAGTTTTTCTTCTAATTCCATTGTTTATTTATTATATATCATTGTTCTAATATGAACATGAGGATATAGTCTCTCCACCATACCACCATTATACTCTCACTACTAGTACGTAACTTATAGCATATGGGGAGGTGTTCTTAAGGCCATGTAACCAACCAGAACGAGGCATCGTTTCAGTGGATCTTAGTTCTAGATGTTACAAAGTGGTATTAGAGGTTTATTTTTTTCCCTTTGTATTACTATTTTGGTATAATTGATAGGATACTAAGAATGTGTCAGAACTTGATAAATATCTCATATCTTGATCCGTCCAACCCAAATTTGGGGGAAAGATCAATTTTCTAGAGAGGATATTTTTGTTCATTATATTTTTATTATAGTTGATTATTGAAGATCCTTTTTAATGTTTTTAATACTATTTTGTTTTTGTTGAAAACTATTTTTTTAAATAATATTTTTCCAAAAAGCTGAAAGTTCTTAAATATGTTTATTATAAAGTTTCTAGAAACCATGTTAATAATGTTTGTTGATTTTCTTGAAAATAATAATGTTGTAAAGTCTGGAAGTGGGGAAAGAAGGGAAGTTGTATAAATTTTAAAATTTAAACATGGAAATGGAGAAATTTTTATTAAATATTACTAGACAACATGAAAGTATTTCACAATCCAATATTTTTGAATAAATGGAAGTTAATGTTTTCCAAACTCAGAGATTAAGACACAGATAACCAAATGGAACAACTTTAGATGGAATTGTGTTCAATATTGAAATTTCAAAACTCATATTTATGGAGACATTTATCTAGATCGAGAAACTGGAAGAGTGTAATAAGTTTTTAGTTTCTGAAGTTCAATGAATTAAAACCTTTCTGTTGATCAGAAATACTTTTTGGATATAAGTTTCTGATGAAGTTTTTGTTAGAAAATTCAATTTTGTGAAAATTCTGGAGTTTATAAAAAATGTGAGAAGATGAAGATGCTAGTTTTTTAGTTAGACTGTTAAGGAGAAGTTTATTATAATAAGCTACACTGTTGCAACATTTATTATTGGATAGACCTGATTAGACTGATGTAGTGGATAGACTAGATCAAATGATGACTATTACATGGCATAGAGAAGAAGCATAAGACATAGTTCATCATACATATAATTTGTAAAGACCTATGAAGTTGTGGATACTAAGTTTTTACAAACTTTGAAAAATGTGGAAGAAATGAAAAGTGGCCCAAGGAATCATATTTGAATATATGAGAAAATAAAAAGGGAGAGAACATGTTTTTAATTAGTCACCATTCTCTAAGAAAACAAGATCAGATGCAGTTTTACTGAATGACCAGATTCAGTTGAGCAGACAACGTAGCATCCCACCACGGAATCCACTAACCAGTGCCCCTATATAGTTGGCCATATGACCTCAAGCACACATCCCCATATTCCAAAGGTTGCTGACTAGTAGTGAGGGCCTAGGGTTTTTTTGTGGGGAGACTATTACCTGAATATTCAGAATGTAACACAATGATATATAATAATAAATCATCCAATAGAAATAAAATGGTGAAAGATGAATAATAAATAGTTACAAAATGAATATTATGATCATGTCATGTAGATATAAAAATAAGGTACATGGGATACAAAGGAATAGACATATACCACAAGATAATAAAAAATAAAAAATACAAAAAACTACCTCTACTAGAATCATGAGCATAGGCTCAGTCCTTTACTTCTATACTCCAGCCTAGTACTAAAAATCAAGCATCAGATGTTGGAATCTTCACTTTATATATACATATAATCATGATTTTTTCTTGGGTACCAAAGGAGGCCAAAGTGTTGTGTGAGATATATTCAATAATCCACCATTAACGGTGTATAAATAAATCCAATTTTTCATATAAAAATAGAAGTGTGTGAATAATAATAAATTCAATGTATTAAATAAATAAATAAACACATTTGACTAGGTTCCTCATTGAATACCTAACCGACTCTACCTACTTTGGCATAATCTAAATGTCTCTGAACCAAGCTGTCCTATAAAAGTATGTCATATTGTGTAAAAAAATTCATCATAAATAATAATCTAGGGGTTGAACATCCCTAATCATGTGACTTCTCTTGGAAAAGACGTCCCTGGAATTTCTATTTTTTTATTTAATTTAAATTCCATTCTTAGGATTGATAAGAAGCACCCTGAGCTTGTCCAAGGTGAGCTGGAAGGAACCCCAAGTATCTATCCAGGGGTACTGTAAAGGATTAATACCATAAGAGTCCATTTAATTCAATCCATAAATGGAATCTCAAGTACCACTCTCATCATGGCATGAAATCATCCCTCAGATCCCATCCTAGGTATCTCTCGAAGGGGACCGAGTATCACTCATGACCTGGTATGAACATCTAGATAGTAAGACCATCCATAGTGTGTCTCCTAGGGAATTGGTATCACTCACATGGAGGCAGGGAAAAAACATTGTGAGCCCATACTAGGCATTACTAGAATCACTCGAGGCGTGTATGAAAATAATAAAAAATATCATTTATAACGCACAATAAGACTATCCAAGGTGTACTTAAATCTAGACCCTTGTATAACCCTCATCAAAGTATAAAAGTATGTTATGTATCAACAAATCATGTTATTTAACAAGGAATTTCACTTGTAACAATTTAAAATAAGTTATACATAACATTTAATTAAATTAAAGAAATCTATGTCCTAAAGCATAGGGAATAACTAATGTCTAGACACATTCTTCAATTCATTTAACATCCTAATCCATTTATTACAAGGGATTACAAACCAAAACAGACGTTTTTAAAAAATTTATTGAAAAAGGGAGATAGTCCTATAAGGAAGGCACACCCATGGGGTGGTTCAATTAAAGAAAATTAACCCATGGTGGTGATTCACTGCTATCTAGGAATATAAATGCATGGTAAACCATTCAATTTAATTCATTAAACATTTTTGAGGCATTTATAGATAAGTATGGCACAAGAAACAATGATGTATAATATAAAAGTGGTCAAAATGGAGGGAATGAATCTACACCACTTACCTTTGGTTTGAAGATGACCACTCATCCATCACTATCCTTTGATTCGAGCTAGAATGGGAGAAAAAATGAAGTAAATAAAAAACCTGAAAATAGGGAAAATCAGGTTGCAACAAAATAGCATAAGGTATAGGAAGATAAACGATATAAGGAAGGAAAATGAATAGAGATATTAATGAGAGGAGTCCAACACACCTGATGGATAAGTGAAAGGAGCTCAGACAGAGGAGATACCCTAAAGCCTAGGTCAAGCTGGAGGTAGAGCTTCAGTCGCATGCTGATCCTAGAGGAAATGGGTATTCTATTAAAAATATATCCCCTTCCTATTTTAAAAAAAGAGATAGAAATTTACCCAATGTGTAAATGATTTACACACCATGTAAATATTAGGGTCCCTTACCACGGGAAAAAAACCCACGACATGTAAAGAGTCTATCCAACCCATTACATTTCATGTACTCAGTACTCATCATGTATTCTAAATACACAGCTTATATTCAACACACATAGTGTACTTTTCCTACAGCTATACTCCACCACTCGAAACATTTCCTTCCAAAATATTTCAAACCAGCCCTTAGATGCAGTTTATGGGTTTAACTAAAACTAAAAGAATACATACCTAACTAAAAATATAGGAAGTTAAAACCTCCCATACATAAAACAACTCACCACTAAGCTGCATTTTCAAGGGTAATACAACATAATCTGAGAAAATTTCTGGCCACTGAGAACACACCTTGCCCCCCACTCCCATGTCTCATATTATACACGGTCGTGTTTCCACATCACCCAAACTAGTGGAATTGACCTACCTGAGAGATCATTTTTTCTCCTATCAATGATACATATGATATTCTTCTCAAAGGATGAATCTTCCTCGAGATCAATTTTCACAAGGTCAAACTAATGAGATGGGTCAACATGATATTGGTGAAGATGTGATCACTAATGGAAAAATTACCTATACCAATGGTTTGGATCCATTGGTATAGTTCCCCAAACCATTGGTATAGCCTATACCAATGGTTTGGGGAGCCATTGGGTGATTTGGCGTGAGGAAAGCCCTATCCCAACGGTTTGGAGAAAACCGTTGGGAAATTCCTATCCCAACGGTTTTCAAACCATTGGTATAGGTGTTTCCCAGTAGTTTTCCAAACCGTTGGGATAGGTCTTTCCCAATGGTTTGAGGAAACCATTGGGATAGGTAAATATATAAAAAAGAGTTCCAGCGGAGGTTTGAACCCACAATCTCTACGTTATATATCATCGAATTTACCACTATACTAGAGTATACTTTGTGAATATATTTGGATAAATATAAATATAAATATAAATATATATATATTTATATGTAATTTATATATTGATTTATTTGATGATATTTGACAAATTTACTCATAAGAAATAAGGGCACCTATCCCAACTATTCTCAAAACCATTGGGAAAGGCCTATCCCAACGATTTTGAGAACTGTTGGGATAGGTACCCACCCTTTCCCAATGATTTGGCCAAACCATTGGGAAAAGTGGCCTCAAAGTGGACTTTTCCCAACGGTTTGGCCAAACCGTTGGGAAAGAAATTCCCTTTCCCAACAGTTTTGGCAAACCGTTGGGAAAAGTGACCACAAAGTAGGCTTTCCCAATGGTTTGGCCAAACTGTTGGGAAAGGGGACCTATACCAATAGTTTTTACAAACCGCTGGTATAGAAGCATTGGTATATGTTAGATTTCTAGTAGTGGATACATAGAAGATATAATGCATGGAATGATATCTCTAAGGTAACTGCAACCTATAGGTTATCAACCTGAATTTCTCCATAATCTTAAAAGGGATGACATAATGGGGTGATAGATTTCCTTGTATCCAAATTATTCTATGACCCAATATGGACAAAACATGTAGAAAAATCCGATATTCCACCTATAACTCTAGAGGTCTACAATAATAATTGATGTAACAATTCTACCTAGACTGAGATATATCCATACATTTCTGAATCAAATATACTTTCTCTGAAGTCTCCTGTATGATATGAGGACACAATAGTTCTACCTCACCAGTCTACAACTAGTATAGATAATAATGAAATGTCCTACCATAAAGACCTAATGTAGATCTATCCGAATCATTTCCTAAAAAATGTTATTGTATGAAAACTCTACCAGAGGTATATGTTTCTGCAATGAACCTACAAAATCAAGGACTCACGCCCGGGGTATAACCTAAAACACCAAAATTGTCCACTTGTAATGCAAATTGGTATGAGGGTGATACACTGTACTCAAGAGAACCTATAAACCGAGTGCCTTTAGCAGCCCCTATAAGAATTGTGATGTAAACCATGTGTCTTGGTCTTATATGATACAATAGGAAAAACCATGAAGAAACAAAATCTATTGAATATAAAGACTTACATGATAATCAGTTAATAAGGTCTCTCAGTTTGGTAGAAAGTGTTTGAAATTGGTCAACCTATCGATGATCACCCATACCACATCGCTGCTTAGAGGGGATATCAGCAAACCCATCACGAAATCCATGGTGATGTCATTCCATTTCACTCAGGAATGGATAGAGGTTGTAAAATACTTGCACGTCGCTGGTGCCCCACCTTCACCTGTTAATAGGTGGAACACCTCGTGATGAAACCTACAATCTACCACTTCATACCTAACCACTAATACTAATGAAATATGTCTTGGAAAATCTTGGTAATCCTAGGGTGAACTTCCCAAACCGAGGCATGAAATTCTCACATCAAAGTTTCCCATATGTTAGTAGGCACCCACACACACCCAAAGAAGAGAAGGGTATCACTCTCATCGATAACCCAACTGAGTGGTGGGTTCTCACTAGAGACACTTTCCCTCAGGATGAGTCCTTTAGGATCTAAAATCTGTCTCATCCATACCTTCTCCAGAAGGAAGGATGTCATTGCAAGAGCTGATAAAACAGGTAGCCCGTGCTATTTCTTAACCTCCAAGTGCATCTCAGAATACAAATATATCAAATGAGACTCAAAAATGTCCTACTAAATGGTCTTTTTCTATATCTTCTGGATCAAATCATTAACCACTGTACTACCTTTTCTGGGTGTATAAACAAGCTCAAACTTGAGAAACTATAGGTATTCAACCCACCTACGCTACCTTAGATTCAAGTATCACAATGTATAGATGTATTTGAGACTTTTATGGTCTATGTAAATAATTAATCACTAACCCAATAGATAATACCTCCAATATTATAAAATATGAACCATGTATTATAGATTGAGGTCATGTATTGGGTAATTTTGCTCATGAGGCCTCATCCGGTGGGACCTGTATCCTACAAATCGATCTCCCTGCATCAAAAATTCTCATAGAACAATTCCTAAAACATCATAATATATAGCATTGCTTCTTCCTAGATCTGACAGAATCAAGACCAGTGATGAAGTAAGTGTATCTTTAAATTCATTAAAGGCTGCCTCATAAGCGTCTGAACATATGAATTTCACAACCATTTTATTCAGACCTATAATAGGCACTACTAGGTGTGAGAAATAATGAATGAATTGACTTTAATAGCTATCCATCCCCAAGAAATTGTTTATTTTAAAGACATTCTTGGGACGCTCCCAGGAAACTATTGTTCTCACCTTATCTGGTTCAACAAATAATTCTACCTATGAAATTATATGACCTAAGAAGTGAACCTTATTGATCAAAAAATGACATTTGATAAGATTAGCATACAGATGATGCTCTCTCAGTGTATTAATCATGATCTCATGATGGGTGGAATGGCTATTTCTGGTGTGATAATACACTAATATGTAATCAATAAAGACCAACACAAATGAATCCAAGTACGGGTGGAAAACCCAATTCATCTGAGCCATAATGACTTCCAAGACATTCACAAGGCTTAAAAACATAACTAGATACTCATAAAATCCATACCTACTTTAGAATGAAGTATGTGGTATGTTTGTCTTCCTCACATTCACTTGATGGTAGCCTGACCTCAAATCGATCTTAGAGAAAAAAATTTCTCCTCAGAGCTGGTCGAAGAGGTCATCTATATGATGTAGTTGATACTAGTTCTTCATATTAATCTAGTTCAACCATCTATAATCTACACACAACCTGAGGGTATCATATGCCTTTTTAGAGAAAAGGATAGGTGAACCCCATGAAAAATTTCTTGGTCAGATAAAACCATTTTCATCTAGATCTTCCAATTTATTATTTTGTTCTTGGATCCCTACAAGTGTCATAATAAAGGGAGCAATGAACACTGATTCCCCACCTAGTATTAGCTTGATGGATAAATCCACCAATTTAATAGAAGGTAAACCAGATAAGTCCTTGTGGAAGAATTACAAAAAATAATCCCTAATAGGAGAGAATTCAGCAAGATTTATTCCCTGATCACTCATAAAGAGACTATCCATCTAGGTTGTCACCTTTCCCAGCTCATGACGCTTAGGTCCAGCTCGACTTTTTTGGATATCCCATTTACCCTTGTGAATGTAAGAACCACCCTTGTGTGAGGTAAATGAAACCCATTGATGATAGATTTAAACATGGGCTCAATAAGGCACTAGAAATTCCATATCGATAAAGAAATCGAAGACAATCAACTCAAGGAAAAAGAAGTTCTACAGGAATAGGCACCCAACCATCTTAAGGGGGAAAACTTTGCACTGGAATATACCCTCTGATTAGATCCCTAACGGTGTGTCGAGAGTCATAAGACCACTGAAGTAATCTATTTACTATACCATAATTTCCATAATTGCTGTAGATATAAAGGATTGTGATGCACCTATATCAAATAGGGATGAAAATAAAGTAGGGGATACCAAAAAAGTACCTCAAACTGTAGAAATCCTTAAACTCTTCTCCTCAGGTGTAGGCAGAACTGCATAGATTTGGACCAAATCATGACCCAATGTTGCAATCTAATTAACCTAGGCATATCTTCTCTACTAGTGCTAAACCTCTAAAGTCCGACTACCTCAACCCTGAACACCACCTCGGACTAATCGGTAAGTAATAGACCAACTCCCAACCTAAACTGGATCTACAGATCTTATTCTTGAAAACAACATTGGTACATATCTCTTCTTAGTAGATATAGGTGGGAAAGTTGAACAGAAACACTATAGGTGACCCATCCCACTACAATATTGGCACTCGATCAGGTTCCTAATACACTTGGGATTTCTGTGACATGTCCTACCACACTAGTGGAACACCACATAGATATTTTTATGTGTCATCTAGATAAAACTACCCCCATGTGAACCCTCAATACATCACTTCCCTCTTCTTGATAAACCATCTACCTTATAGAAAACTAAACTGACCTAGATCACAATACATCCTTTCATCATGTTAATCTCTTTGATGAGGACCTAGTTCACTATATCAGTAATGGTGGTCAGGTATAAAACATTCACTTGTAATTCGATGGAATATGGAAGCCCATCCTCAAATAGTCTCACAATGGTCATATCATTATTGGTAATAGTCTTCATAAAGCACTGGATCTCAGTGAAGTGATTTAGGTACTCAAACAATGACATAGAACCCTACTGTAGGTTCATAAACTCTCATGCATGGTTTCTCTCAATGTATGGGGGAAGAAATAGTCATATAAGGCTGTCTGGAAGCCCGCCTATCCTATACCCTAATGATATCCAACCTGGGTGATAAAATCCCACTGATTTTTAGCAGAATCACATAGAATATAGGTAGTGAGCTTGACTATCCACTCCAGAGGCTTCTCAAGATGGCCGAATATCAAAATCATGACCTCTATCTAAGACTCAATAGCTTGAGGTCCTCCATACCCCAAGAAGGTGGGAGTATGCTACTTCTAGAACTCCCGAGTCAGCTCTTCTATAACAGGAGAAGGTTAGGGAGCAACTTGTACCACCTTCATGAAGCAGAAGAGACTATCTAAAAATTGAGAATTGAATCCCAATGTAAGATCAACAAGAGGTACCTCAGGTGGAACTATATATGGTACTACCGGTGTCTTAGGGCCCACCACCTCCAGATAATGGTCATCACAACCCTCCTGGAATATAAAATGAAGACATAGAGGCAGTTTGGGTCTGCAATTTCCAAGTGCATTCCTCAGATGTGAGTTATAATAGATAGGTTAATCCAAACCAGGGAAAGAAAGGTACACAAACTTCCTATAATGAGTCGCACATCTTTTCTTGCTACTAAATCCATGTCTAGGGGATAAAAGAGATCATGGAAGAATAGAAGCGACACAACCTACTGCCTACTACTAAGGTTGGGTCATGATTAAGGTCTCACACAACAAAGCATAGGTTTCAGTATATGGAGTGTCAATTACAAGGTACAGTAGAAATCACCCTTTACTTGGCAATTAGAATCCCCATTTAGCGGTAAAATTTTCATTTCAAAAATATAATTTATTTAATTTCATTCTTATATGAGTATATACTTGTCAATATAGTTAATTAAATTACCATTTAAAAATTTATAAAGTCCCATACTCTTTATAAATGACAATTCGTATGTTAAGTAACTGTGATATGACCTTTATAACTACTAACATGATGTAATAGTTCATGCAGAGTGATTTTATTGAATAACCACCACTCTAAATTTACAGAAGAACTTGATTCTTAAATTTTCATTGGAATTCAACAATAAAATCAACTTGTATTTCATCACCTAGAACTGATGGTTCATGGATCAAAGTGGCATAATTAGATAATTAAGGTTTCATCATCAATTTATGTAGGAGAAAACCATTTATATTAATATAGGCACTTTAATTAATACAATTATGTTATTTTGGAAAGATACATGAGCACACTTATATATATAAAAATAAATGTACACACAAAAATCACATGTGATACAGGAAATAC
This sequence comes from Viscum album, assembly GCA_963277665.1. Lineage (NCBI taxonomy): Eukaryota > Viridiplantae > Streptophyta > Magnoliopsida > Santalales > Viscaceae > Viscum > Viscum album. Next base: position 2,015,466,025 of record OY728165.1, read on the forward strand.
GTGCAAAAATATAAATATGGAATGGAATAATGCATGTCATTTAAGTCCTATAGTTCCTAGTATGATGCATTTGATGTTTTACCCCCACTTCATCAGGAAATGATAAATAATAAAATAATAATAATAATATTAGTTATAACAACATCAAAAAAACAAGTGTGTTACCCTTTGGTGAAATCAAATCAACTATAACGGGTATAATCCAATCACAACAATGACCCATTCCAAGTAATTTGGGTTTCCCCTATACATAGGTTATCTACTCCCATGCCCAAGATCATTACTAAATTCCATGACATCAAAATCTTTTGTCTTGTACCCAAACATTAAGATAAAAGTAAAAGAAGTATATGATACCACTTTGTAGCATCCCGCCCCGGAAGCCACTAAGCGGTACCCCGAGACGGTTGGCCACATGACCACAAGCACACCTCCCCATATGCGGGAGGCTACTGACTAGTAGTAAGGGAATAGGGTGTGTCTATAGGGAGACTATTACCTCAGGATCCAGAGTGTAGTACAAAATTATATAATAACAATTCATCCAAGAGAAATAGAGGTAGAATATGAATAATAAATTGTTTCAAAATGATGATTATGATCATGTCATGTAGATATAAAAAATAAGGTACATAGGATGTATAGGAACATGAATATATCACAATCTAATAAAAATTAAAAACATACAAAAAACTACCTCTACTAGAATCATGATCAAAGGCTCAGTCATCTTCTACCATACTCTATCCTAGTACTAAAAATCATGAATACGAAGCTGGACACTTCCCTTTATCTATAACTATAATCATGAAGTCTTCTTGGGTACCTAAAGTATCCAAATAAGGGTGTGATATATACTCACTAGGTCACAACCAACAGTTTCTAGATCAATCCATTTTGTATATATAAAAATATTAGTGTGCCAATAATAATAAATTGAAGGCATTGAATAAATAAATAAACACGTCAGACTGGGTTCCTCATGGGATACATGACTGACTCTACCTACTTTGGCCAAAGCTATATGTCTTCGAACCAAGGTTTATTGTAAAATTATGGAATATGGTGTAAAAATGAGGTCATTATAAATAATAATAAAGGGATGGAACATCCCCAATAATGTGATTTTTCTTGGTGGATGCGTCATTGGAATTTTAGTTACACATTATTATTACTTAATTTAAATTTCATCTTTGGGATTTAGAAGAGGAACCATATTCCCATCCAAGGTGATCCAGAAGGAATCCCAAATATCTCTTTAGGAGAACTATAAAGGTCCAATATCGTAAGAGTCTATCAAAAGTGACCCATACATGGAATCCCAAGTATCACTCTTGTCATGGCATGGAATCAATCCTCTGAGCTCGTCCCAGGTATCTCACATAGGGGATTGAGTATCACTCATGACCTAGTTTAAACATCTAGCAACCAAGATCATCTATAATGTATCCTATAGGGAACCAGTATCACTCACATGGAGTAAGGGAAACTACATGGTGATCATGTCCTAGTAATAACTATAATCACTCCTGACATGTATACAAATCATAACAAGTCTCATTTATAAATCATGACAAGTCCATCCATTGTGTCCTTAAATTAAGACCCATGTATCTCTCTCAACATAGTATAAAAATAATTTATCTATATATAAGTCATGTTATTTAGTAATTCATTTCACTTATCCCAATTTAAATTAAGTTGGCCAAAAAATTTAATCAAATTTGAGAAATCTATGGCATAAAGCATAGGTCCTAACTCAAGGACAAAAATCATCATCAATTCATTTCAAATACTGATCTATTTATTACATGGGAAGACACACCCCAAAATGTGTTTTAAAAAATCTAAGGAAAAAGGGAAATAGGACTCTGAGAAAGGTACACCCATGGGGTGGATCAAGTCAAGGAAATCAACCCAGGGTTTTGATTCTCCACTAGCTAGGACCGTAAAGTCATGGTAAAACATTCAATTTAATTTATTAAACATTTTAGAGGTCTCCCCAAAGAAGTATGGTGTGTATCACAATGATGAATAATATAAAAGAAAAAAAACTTAATGGAAATAATCTCTACCACCTACCTTAGGTTCATAGATTAAAACTCATCTGTTTCCAGCCTTTGATTCGATCTAGAAGGGAGAAAATGGAAAAGTGAAAAAAAACCTAAAAATAGGGAAAATTACATCACAAAAAAATAGTGCAAGAGATGGGTATATAAAATTTGGAAGGAAGGAAAAGTAATAGAGAGATTACCAAGAGGATTCCAACACACCCAATGATGAATAAAATGGAGTTTAGATAGAGGAGATAACCCAAAGCCTAGGTTAAGGCAGAGGAGGAGCTTTAGTTGTATGCTTATTTTAGAGAAAATGGGGTTTCTATTAAAAAAACATCCCTTGCATCTTAAAAATTGAGTTGGACATTTACATGCTGTAGAAATTATTTACACACCATGTAAATATTGGGGTCCCTTCCCCTAGGAAAACCCAAATCATGACGTGAAAAGGGTATGGACAACCCATTATACATTATACACTCAGTATAAATCATTAATTCTAAATACAAAGTGTGTATTCAATACATTTATTGTACTTGGACAGAATCCATCCTCTAACCCCTACAAAATTTCATTACAAAATAAAACATAATCTCCCTTAGGCTCAGTTTATGTGTTTAACCAAAACTAATAGAAAATTTACCACTCTAAAAATTCACGACATTACAGACAACACCTCTAGATATAAAAAATTAATATGTGTTGAACTTGCTACAAAACAGATATAGAGAAGGAAACCAAAGTATTTATAAGTTGAAAAAATATAGTCAACCATATTCAATTGTCTTGGAATAATGAACATAGCATATTTTTCCTTTTTTATTTTGATATATTTTTTACTTTAGTGGGTTAATAATATTTGATAGAATAATAATGAAGTTCAAAGTCATGATGTTTTGAGGCTCTAATTATGAAAGTCCATCGAATAATATTTTCATAAGAAATTCCACTGAATGATTTTTTCATTAAGATGTCCAACATAAAAAAATTGTTTCCAAAGTTTTAACTAAAAAACATTAACCAGAATGAATCAATTTTTTGTATTTCAAGATGTTCAAGAGAACCAGATAGATAAAAATATTTCTAGATATAAAAGTTCCAAACTATTAATTTATGGATAGAAATTTTGGTAGAACTTTTTAAAGTTATAATTTGAGTAAATTTCAGAATTATGAAGTTATGGATAATTTAAGAAGATCCAAGAAGACTCCATAAAAGTTAAGAATGTTAGATAAGTGCTCCAAATAATTTCAAATTTCTCATAAATTCATAAGTATGATTTTGGGTGAGGGGAAAAACTTTTCAGGTTTCTTGCCTTTTCTATTTATGGGATCATGTATAAGTAGAGATGAAAAGTAAAATGGTAGTTTTGACTATTCACCTGTGCATAAAATCTAAAACACTATATATTTGGTGTCAGAATTGAGATTTGTGTCAGAATTAATTTTCCAACTGAATTTGAGTTTCATGTTGAAGAAGCGTTTTTGGTTAGAGGCTTATATTAGAATATTGAATATTAGATAGATCAGACTACCAGAAATAGGTTTACCAGATAATGAATATCAAATAGAGTTTCGAGAAAAATATTTTGAGGTTCTAATTTTGAAAACAATTCAAGAGAAAGGTTTTTTAAAAGGTGTGGGTTCAAAAAAGGTGCATTAAACAAAGGTCATCAGATGTAAGCCCACCGTACATAGTCACATCATAAAAAGTTTCCAAACAGTACTTTGTCGGAGTATTTTGAACATAGTCACTTAATTTTCTTTTGGATAAAATTTTATAATAAAAATTTGTAAACTGATGGGAGTTAGTATAATCATTCATATCAAGAGATAGAATGTGCCAAATGGGAGTTTTCACAAAAATTTTATTCACTTATTCATTATAGTGAATTTTCATAGACCTATAGGAGTCACTATGGAAATGATGTAGGTTCTCACACTAGGAAAAAACCTTGTAAATCTTATGTGATTTGTTTACTTTACTACATTTTAATGCATATGAGTTTACTAAAAGTTGATAACGAATAAAATATAACAAGTTATAGGGTTTAAGTTTCATAAAGCTTAAATTTGTAAACTATCATTGATTCAACCCCCTTCTTAGTGATTCAATGATCCTTAATAACTACAAGTGGTATTATGGGGAAGGTACCCCTATCAAATCCTTATCATGGATATTCTCAATTCCATAAATAGTATATAAATTCCAATATTTTATGGAAAAAATTATCATGGATGAAAAAAATGATTCCCTATCTTATATCACTTGACCTGTAAGTTGTTGATTATGCTATAATTAGGTTTCCACCCATTAATAAAGATTATCCTATGAATTTTTCTGACAAGAGACATTAAAGTAAATCAGAAAACTAGAAATTATATTCTTATGTCTCTGTTATAAAATGTTTATATGAAGGTGATGGGTCTCAAAACAACAAATATAATGCGGTACAAGATCAAAATTATTTTCAAAGGAAATAGTAATATGAAAGAAGCGAAGATAAAAATCTAATGAGGGGGTCATCTTGGGTCCCCAAGACACCGAAGATGCTTCCTAGTACCTGGCTCTAGAGGAACACTCAACAACATTCCAATTCATGGGTTGAGGGTTCGACCAGATATGAGCTTCAGAAGAACCAATGCAGGTCATGCCGACTAGAATTTCCTATGCGGAGAGGCTTAAATCTAGAGATTCATCTCTGTATTATCAAAACTAGTTTACAGTTTTAAGGGAGGAGGTTTTATAGGTTAAGAAGGATTTCAGAGGGATGGATAACAGAGAAGACCCCCGGGTGGATATAGAAGCATCTTAAGAGGAAATCGACGAGGCCTCAGATTCCGCTGAGCCCAAGGAACGAGACATAGCGGAGGAATACATCAGATCCTCCCCGCGTAAGGTCAAGAACATAGTTATGGATTTAGAAGGCTTCATAATGGACAACCGAAGGGTGCGACATAGGAAGGACTACTCCAATCTTCCTAGTCCACCAGTTACTAGATCTATATCGAAGGGTAAAATTCCACCAAAGGCTCCTATAGTTGGAGACTCCATCCCCGTGAACAAACACAAAGGTTCTGACCAGCATGAGGTGGCTGACATATCCAAGGTCTGGGTGTAAGCATGATATAAGGATGTAGTTCCTATCATTCCTTTGGGTGATAGGGGGGATGCTTGATCCTGTGAAGAAGCATGATATAGGCTTCAATGAAGTCCCTCAGAGACAAGTGTCTTTGGTGCTTGAACACATGGACCTTCTAATGCATTTAGATGAAATGGTAGATGATGATATGGATATTAAGGTATCAAAGAAGATGAGACCAATTCAAGTGAACACTACTAAAGAGAAAATTTAGTAGATAGATAAGAAGGTCTGAATCTTTCTTAGAGGACACAACATGAGGAAGATCAACAAGGAGGAATATTGAAAATCATGTGACAACTTGGATCATCTATATGAAGGAACCTTAAAGGACTACCCTAACTTACAGGTTCATTCTATCCCCTGTATATTGTTTAGGGAGATTGGTTCCAACCAACTTAATTTTTTTTTCAACAAATTTAGCGTTTCCTTTGGTGTTGAAACTGGCCAGATATAAGGGTTCTAATTTCTCCCTTAAAAGTGTTTTCAATAAAAAAATCTAACGTTGGATGGAATAAACCATTGATGAGTACTTCAATATATTTAATGATTTTTTTTGTGACATCAAAGGTTTGATAAATGTTTTTTAAGATTAATTTTTTTAAGAAACTAATGAGAAGTTTTTTAAATAGGTTTGATTCTAAAATCACCTCTTTAGTAGAAAGAGAAGTCTTAAATCCTTATAAATTACCTAAATATATTATTTCTTATAAAATATGTAAATATGTAACATTCAAAAATAAGATCAAATATGAAATAGATTTTGAATCTTTAATAAAGATGTAAATTAAATATGTTAATGATATCGATCCTTTTGATTTTGAAGACAAGTAGGATGATGAGTTAAATGAGAAAATAACATCTCTTATCTCTAAGAATTATCGAAGAGGAAGAGGAAAGTATGGAGGAAAAATTCATCTCAAATGTTTTTAGTCCCATGGAATTGGATACTTTTCTATGAGTTTCTATAAGAATAAAGTAAGTGAACTTGAAGATCATTCTATAGATAATAATCAATGGAATAATCTGAACAATGGTTTTAATGATGAAAAGAAATACAATGGTGGAATGAAAAATTTCACTTGAAATAAAAGAAGAATTATGGGTAAGAAAGTTGAATATGAATTAAATGAGATTTATTCATCAGAAGATAATTTTTTATAAATAATCATAACCTTCTTTGAAAATTTTGAGAAAAAAGAATATTTGTCAAATAGTAAAAGAGAAGAAAGAGGTGAAAAATCTTATAGTGATTATCATCTCATATAATAAATTTTTTCTTGTCTTGAAAAAAATTGATCTCTTAAGAAATAAATCTGAACGATAAAGAAATAAGGTGGAAAATTTGTTGACAAAAGAAAATATTTTCTTAAGAAAGAAGAAGAGTACATCTAGGAAATGTTAAACTAAAAATCAAAAATTTCTAAATTGGGGAAGATGGTTGAATAACTTAGTAAGAAGTTTGAAACTAAAGAATACAAGGTTAAAAAAAATCAATGGAAACACCTTGAGTTTGAAAGAACCTTAATAAAGTTGAACGATAATTTTAGTAAGGCTTTAGAAGTAAAATATGAATCATTTGAAGCTACATAAAAAATAACATTACAAGAATCAAGTGAAATCTACACCTTCTAAAAATTAAGTTTCATTTTATTTTTATAACTTTTTAGTTGTTAAGAAAATATTTGGAAAAAATTGGGTTGAGAAGGTATGTGAGAAACCTATAACATCCATGAAATTTGAAAATTCCATCCATAGGAAAGATATACCATGACAAAGAAAGTAAGAACAAAAAGAAGTTATGAACCACAACAAAATTTCAATAGAGGGAAATCACAATTCTATAGAAAACTAAGATTATATGGGTTTTAATATGTTCTAGAATCTATAGGCATAGGGTATAAAATCATTTTCATAATTTTTCACTTCCTAGAATAAGGTTTGAATAGAGGGGAATCAATGATGGAGCAGTATGAGTAACATTCCTAAAGCATATATTTTTTGAAAAGTGAAATCTCAAGATGTTAGAAAACTTCAAACATATAAAAAATTTGAATGTTTGAAAGAATTATGTGGGATATGAGACCAGGTTAGCCACCATGTTAAAGAATTTATGAATGCTCTTCCAGGTAAAAGTGATTATACTTGAAAATAAAAGGAAGCAGGAAAGTAGAAATTTAAGGAAAGATATTTTGTTGTTGAGATATCTTTAAAAGAAACTAAAAAGAACAAAACACAGATTCTTGATAGCGGTTTTTATTTAAACATGATGGGATATTTGAAAACCTTTAAAGATGTTGAAAATAAATATGGAAAAGTAGTTACCTTTGGAAATGACAGTTCTTTAAAAATCATTGGAATTGGAATAAATGAGATTGAAGTAGAAAAGTTAAAATATAAGGAGGTTATATTTATCTATGGGATAAAACAAGAATTAGTTAGTGTAAGTAAAATTTATGATTTTGGGAAAGAAGTGATCTTTATAAAATACTCTTTTATCATTAAAAGTGAAAAATATGGAAAAGTTGTAACTGAAGGAGAAAGAACCAACAGAAATATTTTCTAGATAGGAGAACCCTGGGACTATTATTATCTAAGTGATAAAGATGAAAATAAATTTTGGAATCATAGACTTAGGAATATTGGACATAAAATCATTAAAAAACTTCCTATTTCAGATTTTTTATGAAATTTTATAGCATTGAAAAGAAGAGAATATGATGTTTTCATAACTTGTCAAAAAGGGAAAATGACTAGTAAAATCCATAAGAAATTTGATTTTCAGTTTACCAAACCTCTTGAACATATTCATTCATATATTTTTATATTAATGAGACATCAATAAACAAAAGTATATTAGTAATTTATCTCTTTTATTGATGATTTCACTCAAATGACCAACATAATTTTTATGAAACACGGGTTAGAGGCTGTAGAAATGTTCAGATTTTTCAAAGGATACATTGAGAGAGAAATGAGGGTTTATATAAAGAATTTGAGAACATATAATGGAATATAATTAAATTTTAATTATTTTGAATCTTATATAAAAAATAATGGAATAAAACATCAGTATAATGTTCCATACACCCCATAATAAAATGTAGTAGAAGAAAAGAAAAATGGTAGTTTGGAGGAAATGGGAATGAGCATGTTAGAAGAATATAAACTTTCATATTTCTACTAGAGAAAATTTATGAGTACTATTGTACATGTACAAAACAAATGTTTTCTAATTCCATAATCCAACATGAATTCATTTTAAATATAGTATAAAAAAACTTCATTGAAATACTTCAAGGTTTTTAAGTCCCTGTTTCTTAAAAATAAAGAATCTGGATCTTGGAAAATTTGATGAGAAAGATTAAGAAGGAATATTCATGGGATATTCATCCAAAAGAAGAATTTATAAATTTTGGAACATCCATTTAAAAAAATTTGTGGATTTTTATGATTTAAAATTTATTAAAAATTAAAATTTCTTAATAAAAGATATAAAAAATGTTAAGAAAGACCAACTGAATATTTCCAACAAAAGTGAAAATCACAAAAAAAAAATATCAAGACTTAGAGGAATCATGTGATAAAGAAAGTGAAGTTGGAAGAGAAACTTTGAAATTTACTACCTTACAAAAACATGTTGAAACTGAAAATATACTTTAAAATAAATAAACATCGATTCATACTAAAAGAAGGTTGATTTTAGAAAATAATACATAACTGATTTCACAGATTGAACAACAATCAATTTATAAAGAAATAAAACACAAAGAATGGGTGAATGAAATGAATAAAGAGCATGATAAAATTGAGAAACATGAAACATGATAACTTATTGCACAACTAATAAATAAAAATTTTATTGAAAAAATGAGTGTATAAAAATAAGGTGAATGAACCTGGAAAAGTTTCAAGAAACAAAGGAAAACTTGTTTGTAAAAGCTATGCACAGGTGGAAGGAGAGTATTTTTAAGAATACTTTTCCCCTATTGTAAGATTTTAAACTATTATAATTTTTATAGAATTTGATTCACATTGAAGTTATACTTTTTATCATATATATTTAAAGTGAGATTTTCTTAATGGTGATATTGAAGAAGACGTTTACATTGAGAAACTTTGTGGGTTTCTAGTTGATGAATATGGATGAAATGTTTAAAATTGAAGAAAACCTTTTATGGGTTGAAATAATTCCCATGTTCATGGTATTCCAAAGATAGTAATTGTTTGACAATGTTTTATTTTTATAAATTAAAGTTTGATAGAAACTTGTATGTGAAAGAAGTTAACTCCTCCACCCTAATTGTAATTGTGTACATAGATGGTATAATTTTTTCTGGTGATAAAGAAAAAGTCTTAAAATAATTTTTTAAGTAAATGAAGAAGAATTTTTAGTTTTCAATATTTGGATAATTATATTTCTACATGGGTTTACAAGTTCATAAAATGGAAAAATACATTTTCTTATCTCAAGAAAAGAACAAAAGGGAAATGTTTCAAAAGTTTTTCATGGAAGAATCCAAAGAAGTTTCTACTCCTATTTTAATTGAAATGAAGATGAGTAAATATGAAGCTGAAAAAAGTGTGAATCAGAAATAATTTCCAAAATTGATAGGAAGCTTACTTTATCTAATAGCTTTAATACCTGATATTTTTATGTAATAAATTTGTGTGTTATATATCCTAGTGATTCAAAATAATCTCATATATTGTAATCAAATAGAATTATGAGACATTTTTAAAGGAATAAATTTATATGGGTTGATGTAAAATAGAATTTGTGATATGAAATTTTCTGGTTATACTAATTCTAATTGGGATGGATATTATAATGATAGGAAATAAACTTTAGGAGGAACATTTTTCCTAGTAGAATGTTGTTAGTTGGAATAGTAAGAAACACAATTCAATAAATTTGAGAATAGTAGAATCAGAACATATTACAGCTAGCTAAGATTGTACTCAAATGTTGTGGAAGAAATTTTAGCTGGAAGATTTACAAGTGAATGATTCTAAACCATTAAAGATACTTTATGATAATCAGAGTGAAATAGATATTTAAAAAAATATTTTCTAATAATCAAGATCAAATGAAATTGATATTAAATTTTACTTTATCAAAGTGAAAGTTTCTAGTGGATATTTTTTTTATGAAATATATTTCTACAAAATATCATATTGATGATATTTTCACAAAAGTAATATCAAAAAAGAGATTTGTATAATTGAGGTTGTAAGTTCATGTTCAGTATCCACCAATAAATTCTTAATATACTAATGAATATCCCCCACTATGCTTTGGATTATATATAAAAATTTGGAGAATATGTACAATGTTTTCCTATAGGAGTGATATAAGTACTTTTCTTACCTAAATGAATCTAATGTTGTGGTTATCATAAAATTGGAGTGAGAAAAAAAGTTAGAGTAAATAAAAGTGAGGGGGATTTTATCATAACATGGATGAAAATTTTCTTATCACAGAGGGATATAATTCATTTAAAAGCATTACTTTATCTAGTAGCATGGTGTTAGGACACTATCTATTGAAAAATTATTATTTTTGTAAAAGTAAAAAATTTGGGTTGTTATAAAAATGAGCTGTGAAAAGTATGTGTTGAAATAAGATGATTCAAAAAAGTTGTTAATGAGAGTTATCAAAAAATCCAAAGGGTAATATTGAATATCCCTTGGGATATTTTTTAACAACATTTCATTTTTTTATAAATAATTTTTTGTAAAGAATGTTTTTGTAAAATAGGTTAAAGTTCTTAAATTTTGTTGTTGTAAAGTTAATGGAAACAATGTTAATTTTTTTTCTTCTGATTTTATGGAATAGAAGAAAGTTGTAAAGTCCTGAAGTTAGGAAGGTTGGGAAGTTTTAGAAATTTCCATATTTAATTAATATGGTGGACAAACTATTATTTAATGTTATTAGAAATACAATAATTTCCTGATCCAATATTTTCAAAGAATTGGAATTTGAAGTTTTTTAAACACATATTACCCAATAGAAAAACTTTAGATAGAGTTGCGTTCAATGTTTAAGTTTTCAGACATAGATTTATGGACACATTTCTACAGTCTGAGAAACTATAAGAGAGAAAGACATTTTAATTTTCTGAAGATCAATGAAGTAAAACCTTACTGTTGATCATACACAATTTTTGGACAAAAGATTCAGATGGATTTTTTATTATAGAGTCCATTGTTTTTGAAAATTGTTGAGTTCATAATAAATGTGAGAAGAAAAAGATGTGGGTTTTTTAGTCAGGCCATTAAGGTAGACGTTCTTATAAGATGATCTCATATTGAAACATTTTTTATCTGATAGACCTGATCAGGTTGATGTAGTGGACTGACAAGAACAAACAATTGATATCATATGTAATAGAGAAGAAGCACCAGATACAGTTCATCATATATATAATTTGTAAAAATATATGAGGTTGTGGTTGTCGAGATTTCGTGTTCTTTGAAAAATTTGGAAGAAATAAAAAGTTACATAAGGAATGAGATTTTAATATTCAATAAAAGTTAAATAGGAAGATAAAGTTTTTAATCTGACACTGTTCTATAGAAAAATAAAATCAGATGCAATTTTACTGAGTTACCAGATGTAGTTGAGTGGACAGAGTATTCAGATAAAGAAAAAGTCAGATGTGTTGATGTTTTTACCAGACAGATATGGTGAAGGCAACCAAAGTTTGTAGAAGTTTCTATAATGTAGTCAACCACATCCAGTTGGATTAGAGAAATAGAAAAAGAAAAGTTTTTTCTTTTTTTTGAAAGAGTTTTTACTTCAGTGGGTCAAGAACATCTAAAGTAGAAAGAATTAAGTTCAAAGTTATGATGTTTTGAAGAGCATGTTAATAAATTATATCAGATGATCATTTTATAATAAATTCCATTGAATAAATGTTTCATTAGGATGTCCATTGGAAAAAATTTTCTTCCAAAGTTTGAATTAAGAAAAATTGATTAGAATGAATCAATGTTTTGTATTTCAAGTGTGGTAAGATAACTAGACATATGAAGAGTGTTCTAGATAAAGAAGTTCCTAACAATAAATTTCTAGAAATAACTTTTGGAAGAACATTCTAAAGTTTAATATGACTAAATTTGAGAATTCTGAAGTTATATAGAATTTAATTTGATTTTAGAAAACTCCAGAAGAGTTGATAAGTATAGATAAGCACTCAAATGAATTTAAAATATATGATAAATTCATATTTATGAATTTGAGAAAGAAGGAAAACTTTTAAAGTTTCCCACCATTTCTATTTCTAGGGGAACTTATAAATAAAGATGAAAATTAAAAAAATATTTGTGACTGTTCACCTATGAATAAAATATAAAATGATAAAAATTTTGGTTCACAACTAATTTTACAAACTAAGTTTATTTTTTATTGAAGAATATTTTTTTTAAAGAGGATTTGATCCTAAGAATATATGGTATATAGTTTAGATTACTAGATAGTGGTTTAATGGATTATGAAGATTGGAAAAATTTTTGAGAAGAAGTTTGTGAGGAACTAAATTTTCTAATTAGACAAAAAAAAGGTTTTATAAAATTAATTGGTTTAGAAAAGGTTTATCAGAAGGAGGTCATTGGATGTAGGCCCATCAAACACAGTCACATCAAACAAAGTTTCCAGAAAGACCTTTGGCAGAGTTGTTTGAACAAAGTTACTTATATTTTTTGTGGATCAAATTTTTTAAGAAAAATTTATAAATTGATTGGGGTTATTATAATCATTCCTATTGAGATATATAGGGTTTCTAATGGGAGTTGAATATTTTTTATTCAGTTATTCATTATAGTGAATTTCTATAGACCCATGGGACTGGATATGTAAAGGATGTAGGTTCTCACACAAATGAAAAACCATGTAAATATTATATGATTTGTTTACCTTCCAACATTTTCATTAATATGAGTTTACTAAAAGTTTATAAGGAATAAACTCTATCAATTTTCATGGGTTAGGTTTCTCAAAGTTGAATTTGTAAAAAGACTATCACTAATTCAACCTCCTTCTTAGTGATTCAACGATCTTAGGAACGTCAATTGTTATTTCACCTTGTGTGAATATTGTACTTCCACTAGTTATTTATTTATTGATAGATGAAATTTACCCGTTGTACACGTATTTCAAGAGATGAGGGTGTGTTCATGAATCATTGTAGGCACATAGAGATTCAGATGTCATGAATACGATATGCCATGTAGATTATATTGCTTGACTACCTAATTATGTTCCATGTTTAGAAGTATATTATGTTTAAGAAATTATATATCATTCTTAATTGTATACCATGTTTCTGTGAATATTTCAATGTTTACATAAAGTTCCTTTCTTATGTGATAGGATGATTATTTAAAATTATAAGAAATTTATTATTATTAAAGTGTTTGCATCAACATAAATATTATTATCTTATATATTCTGAATTTGCAACCTTAATTTACCAATTATTATATGTTTGATTCATGGACCATTAGTTTTAGAAGATAAAACATTTATTGTTATGATTAATTAGGTGACAATAAAAATTTATAAAGTGTATGGGCCTTTGTAAATTAGGAAGGGTAACCCATTTAATTAAACCATTATATATGATCTTGTTATGTTTTAAAATTAAAGGTGAAAACCTGGTTGGAGCTACATGAATACTGGTTGTAACATACAATGGTAAGAACCTCTATAATTTGGGTTTGGAGACCTATTTGACTGAATTCCAAAATGCACAACTAGACCCAAGTATTTTAGTTGGGGAATGTTTCTTATAAGATAAACCCTTTGAAAATGTGTTAAATATTGATAAAACAACTACTTTTGGGTTGCACTTAAATGGACCCAGGTTGGATAAAAGGGGCCCTTATCAGCCGCCTTTATTATTTACATCACGTTCTATAGTGATTAACCCCATGGGTATATATTTATACTAATGGGGTGGTTATTTAAATTTTCTATAGAAACTTAAATGGGGTTTTAAATAAACTTATGGTGTCATATTACTTAATCAGTCATCATTAAATTTATAAAATTCTAGTTATCTTCTTTTGAACTTTATTATTGTTAGGTTCTAGTTAATTATAATTCCAATTAAAACTTTAGGAGTGTTTTCCTTTATAGATTTGAATTGGCGTTTTATTTAACTAAGACCAATTTTGAGGACTTATGACTAATTTTTTAAAATGGATAAAAGGAAATTATTAAATAGTTTTCCTAATACTGTATGGAGAAAACTAGATAAAGTGATAAGTATAGTTTTCCCATATAATTGGTACTTTATATCCCTGATATTTGAACCTTATTAAATGTTTTAATGAGTGAGAATTGGTTAAATTCCATAAAATTAAACCTTTTAGAGGTGTTTGTATCTTTTATACTCATGTTAGGGTCATTTTTAAATGTTTCTATGAGAGTTTACTTGAATGGGAATGTGAGCATTACTTTAGAACTCTGATGACTTCTTGCTAGGTTGTGTTGGACCTAGAGGTTAGGTAGTGAGGTCTAGTGATCTTTTCAGGTGTGACCTTGTTTTAGGATTGATGACTTGTGTATATAAGGGGCTAACCCGATTATGGTAGTTCACTCTGAACTTAAAGCATTATTGATTGCTTATAAAGAGTTTCAAATGTGGTTCCATTCAAGTGTTGTTTATTCCGAGTAGGAATCTGAATGATGAAATGAATCCCTTGGTTTTATGGGTGGTTGTTGGATACGTTAAGCATTGTTAAGGGAATGGGAATCATGTAATTCCCCATTTTAGTGGCTTATACATTCCTCTGGCATATTTATCCTACTTGATGATAGTATGATCTTCTCTCATTTATGGATAGATGACTTGAAAGGTCATCATCCTTTAATTTTCATATGGGATGATGTGACTATGAAATATGTAGTGTCATTGGGATGTAAATTAAAGGATATGGTAGTGCCTATTTTACTATTTTGGAATCATAGAAGCATGTTTTATTACACATAGTTCCCATGAAGTTAAAAATTGATGTGTTAAATCTTGTATAGCCAAGAGATAAGGTTAAGTAATACTTTAAACCATGTGATTTCATAATTTTATGGAAGGAGTTATGAGTACAAAAAGTCTAAGTTCATAGCTCACCTCTAGAGTAGAGTGACCCGGGAATTGTGATCTCATTGTAAGCATTATATATTTAAGTTGGTAATCAGGAGATGAGTGCCCTAGTGATTCATGACAACATTGTACAAAAGATTTTATGTAATAACTCTTTCAGTCTGTTTTAGTTTTTGTATTTTATGCCTAATGTTATGATGTACATTGAAGTATTGTGGAAATAATGTCATTTGTATGTCTAAGAATGATATTGATCTAGAATGCTTATAAGAGGATATATTATCTCTCTTTCCATGTTAGCACTTGGTATAAGAATGTTGGTCATGTCCAATAACCACGTTCAGTGATAATGGAGTATGTTCTATGGGATAAGTTTTTGAATTCATTAATGTGATGCCTAGGAAACTCCTAAGGTGGGGAGTGTCACATCGATTGTGAGGAGCATGTACTTCTAGGTATAAGTAAAATTATTGTAAAGGACCATTTGGAAATGGTCAGAACAAATCTTAAAGCCATTGAGATATTGAATTTTTGATTTCAATTCTTGGGAATCATGATGAGTTTTTATAAATCATATGTGAGTTTGGGAAGATTATGGGAATTAGATTTAGGTTTGATATACATAGGTGATTTCAGATATATGATGGGTTAGTAGAAAATATGTGCTTTCAAGGTAACATGATAGATAAGTGGTTGGATGAGTACCTAACCATTAATAAACATCGAGAGTTGGTGAATATTTTATAATAGTGGCACTTATTGTTTCTTGTCTGAAGATTATTTAAAATAGAGACCCTACCTTGATGATACAAACATTGAAATTAGAATTGTATTCTTAACCTAAGTGACAAACGAATTGGGAGATAATGAGTATGGTTTTTGAACTAGGTGGCATGGGATTGTAAAACCATTATTTATTGAAATATTAGTACATGCCTATTTCATATGGTAACATTAAAATAATTAGTCAGTGAGTTACTATGTGTGATTTTAGGATAGATAATTTCAATTTAACTCTTGCGGGCATAGAGACCCATAGCTTTTAGTAAATTTAGGGTAGTTCCCACGATGAGGATTATCATGCAAATGTTTTGGACACCATAATATAGTTGAACCATGCTTGGACTTGGACACACATGGTTGGGAGATGTGGTGGTAGGAGTTGGTTAAGGATATTATAGACAAGTTTATGTGAGTGCGGATCAGGTAAAGAAATGAACACCTATTGATAACATCTTAGTGTAATCAATATTTAGTGGTGAGAATTCCCAATATTTTGACATCATCCTGAGTATGACGAGAGATAATTGGTTATATGATGAGATAAATAAGAAAAATTCTTTTATATTTTGATGGATGGACTCCTTGGAAGTGTGATTAAGGATAATTTTAAGGAAAATACTTGTGGTGTGGATTCCTACCATAGGCTGTTGAGCAGTGACCTCATGAGGAAAAGGCCATGACTATATGGGACCAGTCATTGGAAAGTCATTTTAGAACTCATATTCCATTTTACAGAAGGTACTATAAATGATTCGATTATGATACATCATTGATAGTCGGTTAAAAACTTTGGTGAATGTTCTTGAGGTGATATCAAGGTGCCTAAGGGAAGGTGTAAGATGTTGGATGAGATTCATCGGCTATCTAATATAATATTGTTTGAGAAATATTCATTTAGGTCTAGTTTGAATTGAGTTATCTCATTTAATAGGATGTGGTCGGTGAGGAACCATGTTTATCAGGCCATAAGGATGGGATAAGTGCAGTGAAATGGTTGATCAAGCCTTTTCAAGGAGAAGTCAACATGAAAAAATTAAGTTGGGTTGATTAGAAATTGATTGTTCGAATTTAATGAGGATTGAGAGAATTCCTCTCACCCATGGCTAGGTGTATTGAGTTATGTTTTATACTAGGATCATTTCTAGGATTCCAAGGGAATGATTTATCATAAAATTATGACAATGAGAGTACTATGACTCTAAATTTTCTGTTCATATTGAGGACCTATGGTGGGAAGTTCCAAAGGCCGATAGATGAAGGTGAAAAAGACATGATTATGTCTTGGTTTAGAAAGTATCACATACACACTGTCTCATTACCTTCATTGATGGTTATGAGCATGGATCAAGTTTTTTGAAGACTTTTTCACCATATGCTTAAGGTATCTCTTGAAGTAATGTTGGTTGTTCATGAACACAATGTGGATATTTAATTAGAAACTCATAAAAAAATTAGTTCAGTTGTTGTTTCTTTATTCCCCAATGTTTCTTAGGGACGAGAAGTTCTAAGGCGGGGAGATTATAACATCCAATGTTTTTAACTCGATGAAAATTCTAAAGGAATTTGAACCTTTCATTTTGTGGATTGGAAAAATCTTAATTTGATCCTTATAATAGATTTATGATATTTAGATCACTTAAATGTGATGTTTTTGATGGGGTTTAAGTCATGATATGTTTTTAAAATTTGTAGGGTTTTGAAAGAATAGTATTTGAAAGTAATATTTTGGAGAAGAAGGCAAGTGCGCACAGTTTGTTGAAATAGTGGGGCCCCCTAGAGAAAAAATTATAACCTGGTGTAGGTGTGAAAAGGGTTTCACATGGTTTTTTGGACTGTGTTCCCAAGGCCACATAAATAAAATATGTATTTTATTTCATAAGTGAACTTCACAGCTTGTTTATTCTTTGTCTAACTGTGCGCTTGGTCACATAGGGTGTGGGTGTGAGATAGTGTTAAAGGTATGGTTTGGGCATAGTTTTCTTAACCATGTGTACAAACCACGTGGGGTGTGGATCCTTGATAGAGTAATATACATGTTTGATGCATGGTTTGGTAGACCACGAATCCAAACCATGGGGCACATTGAAGGGGTGGAAATGTTCATTTTACCCTCTTTCCTCTTAAAACAAAAACACCCCTCTTTATACCAAATTTATCCCAAGGCAAGAAGATGCTTGAGATCACATATCCCACTCTTATAGGATTATTTAATATCAAACCTTTTTACAGGTACATCCCACTTTGATTTTTTTCATTAAATGCCTTTCATTGGGGGTTCCTTTGTCTTTAAGCCTTGGTGGCTGAGTCTTGTATGAATCCGGAGAGCCTTTGTTTGGGAAAATGAAATAAAGTTCATGGATGTATGTTTTTATGAATTAATGGATTCTTGATATAAAAGTGTTAAATGGGATTATGATTTTTACCATGATTTGGAAGGTTTTGGAGGTGGTTCAGGTACTTTTATAGAAAATGGATTGAAAACTACCTCCTAGGAAATTACATTCCATGTACATGTTACATGATGTGTAAATTCCACCAGATACATGTTCTGAACTAGTACAGGGTGTGAAATGATTATACATCATGTAAATCATTCACACCATGTAAAATTGAAGTGTAATAAATATTAACCCGAGGCAATGATTTTTTTGGCATATCCCTCTAAAAATAAATACATGATGTGAAAAAGAGTTACACAATATGTAATATCACGACCAATAGTTTTAAATAGTTAAATGTGTGATATATTTTTCATTCCTTCATGATACCTTCTCATCATGACCTTTTATAGTCCTCTAGGTGATTATAGAGAACATCCACCTTTCTAAACATCCTATTTGTATGATCGATCCCCAATAGTTCTTTGGCTATGGGTTTTGCATTACTCTTCTTTTTTTCATTAGGGAGGTAGAATATTTGGAACACATTTGGGAGTTATTTTAATCTTTATCTAATTTGATATAGGTTTCATATCATGATCTTATGAACCTTCATTTTCCATTGGCGTTACCCATTTTTTGTGTTTCTTTGATTTCTAGTTTATGGTAGGGGTCTAAACATTAGGCCTATGGTTTGTTTAATTGAGAAGTATGTGAAATATTATGATTTGAACAACATAAAATATTATAAAATTAATTAAATAATGAATTGGATTATTCTTTGGAATCCCTTTTGGATCCATTTTTATGACCAGACTTATGGATACTGTTCGGGTGATAAAACCCTTGATTATAAATGAGTTGACTAATGGATTTAATTGTGTTTAACATGACATGAGTTTTGGGCGATTGCTTGATATAGATTCATTTTTTCTTTTATTGATTATTTAAATGACTGGAATGTTATTAGTTTATGACCAAATGATAAAAAATATGTGTAACTAAAAGATAAATGGTAATTTTCATAATTAACCATTGAACCTTATGATATGATATTTTCATATCCATGCTGTTATACATAATGATTTATACTGTAATGATTATTTAGTGGGATATTCCTAGTGATACATTATGTAATGCTTATATAGAGGGATATGATCAGTGATTCATGTTTTAATGCTTATATAGTAGGCTACACCTAATGATTCATGTTGTAATGATTATATAGTAGGCTATTCCGAGTAACGCATGCTGAAATTCTTATATACCAGGCTTGGAATTGATGCATGTTGTAATTATTATACACTGGAATCAACCCTGATTTATTTATGAAATGATTATATAGTGATATTGACTTAGATTCGTGTGATTTATACCATGGATATATGGTTATGGTTGTCATGATTGTGATACATGCTAAGAGATATTCCAGCATGGTGAAAAATTAGGTTATGTTTTAACATGATTTTATGGTTAGGGTTGGTATGGTCATGAGACATGCTTATATATATTCCTAAATTTCATAGAAGTAGGTTGAAGTGGTGTTAATTTAATTTTTTAATTAATCAATACACCTATTTATTTCATTATTTCACGAGCTTATTATCAAAATGTTTATGTTTAGACATGGTGGTTTAAAACTAATGAGTTATACTCACACAATATTTGAGCCTCCATTTAGTAACCAATTATATTACATGAATTAAATATTTGACCAGGGAAAGTGACATTGTTGTTGATTATTTCTTATTGGGTGGACTAGAGCTTGGAGATGAGACTAACATGGGGCTCGAGACCGGGGAATTTTGGGTAAGCTCGTATTTTATTTGTATTAATTATAGCATGAAATTTATTTACATTTCTTCCTATAATTAAATTATTCCTTTATTATTTATTGGATTATTTAGTTGGGTTTTGTTGTTTTGTTTTTCTACTGTATTGTATTGTTTCCATTATTTTTGGTACTCTGATATTTATTGTTTTATGATTATTCTGCTATGTTGTAACTCTATCACTAGGGGGTATAGTCTACCCACTATACTTATCACACCCCACTACTATTTAGAAGCCTATGGCATATGGGTATTCATGCTTGAGGTCCCATAACAAACCCATTTTTTCCACATGACATAGTGCCAGATTTGGGGATGTTATAAAGTGGTATGAGAGACCACCAAGTTTCTTTTTTTGTTTATTTAATATTGGGGAATGGTATAACAGAGACTAGGATGTGCATATATATAGTAATGAGTTTTTTCATGGGAGAAGATAACTCATGTATAGGGTAAAATGTGAGTTCTCAGGGATGGATTCTGGTTTATATTGTTTCCTTGTTATAGTTGATGTTATTTCACCCAAGGTGATTCGCATGTTGTGTAAGGTTATTATTTCATGATGTTTTTGGTTCATGAGATTTTTACTCATGGCCCGATATGGAATGGGATGAGTATTCATGCATCATAATAGAAACATAAGGATATATATTGACATAGATTGTTCATGATAGGTACATATTTATTTCATGTGATATATACTTTCCTATTTGAAATGTGGTATAAGATACCTGTTATATCTGATAAATGGAAGGAAATGAACTGTTATGTCCTGCTAAAACACTTATAATCCATTTTAGAGATACCTAGAGTAGTGGTTCCCTATTATAGTCACCTATTGATGTTGATCTTATTGTTATAGCTGGTGTTCTAAGGAGTGTGTTTGTCTTGTAGAAAAAATGCCTCCTCATCATCTATAAGTTGAGAATTAAGAGAGTGAAAACTAGAATGCTCCTCAAAAAATTGAACCAAAGATTCATTTAGAACCTTAGGATTATATGTATGTTCACCTTCATGACAACTTCTTGAGGGTCATGTTATCCATGTAAAGAGAGAATGTTCACACCGTGCCTTCAATTCCAGAGATAATGAGAGAGTTACAACTTCAGGATATGCCTATGTTCACTAGGCAGGGAGGCCCCCAGATAGTCTTGTTCCAGATCGAGTTAGTCCAGATAATATTTAAGCATCTTGAGAAACCCACAGATAGGAGGGAGAATATTGCTATATATATGATTCATGGACCTTCCAAGTGTCGGTGGGATATTCTGGAGCAAGCTATGCAACATGATCAACTATCTTGGAAGGAATTTGAGAAGATGTTATTGAGATATTTCTATCCTGAGATATTGAGGGATGAGATGGCTCATAAGTTTATACACCTAATACAGAAGGTCATGTCAGTGCTAGACTATGCAAAACATTTCACAAACTTATAGTTTTTTTCACCATCTTTGGAAACTAATGAGATCTCTAAGGTGAAACATTTTTCATATGGGATTTAATATGATATAATGTTTTAGGTGAATGTGTTTCATATGATAATTTTTGCATATGTGATGAATCAGACACTCATCATGGAAGGGAATCTGAGAGAGACCCTAAGTAGTAGCCAAGCTATTTCAGCAGGGTGAATTAGGAAATATTCTTCCAGTGAAAAGAACTATTTCTATAACAGTTTTCACCAAGGAAATAGTGGAAAGAGTAGTCAGGGTAGTGGGAATAAATCTCAGGATCATGCACTATTGCAGTTCTATTAGTGTAACAAGGTGGTCAACAAATAACCTCCATATCCTCACCCTGATTTGGAGTGTCATTCTTGAGGAAAAAATAGGCCACCTGAAGAGGTTTTTAGGGGCATTTGGTAGTAGAGAAATGGAAGTGGATCATCATAGGAACCAAAGATACTCCACATCAGGTAGGTAGATGGAGTTCCACATGATTTTTTGTATGATGCATGAGATGTGGAACTCCAGTGTAGGAGTGATAGTACCAGATAGAGGGAAATAGCTCAAGGGAGTCAGGATGGAGCCCAGGATAGAGGGGCTATTCAACTGAACATTATTCAGACTACTTTGATTATTGTGGATATAGGAACTTCTAACACTAGAGGCGCAATTCTTGTATAATCTACACTTTATTGTGTTTTGTTTGAAACATGAAAATCACATTCCTTTTATCTACTCTTTTTTGTAAATAGTTTGGGATTGGTTGTGGAAATCTTGGATGATTTTTTGAACCTAGATACACCGTTGGGTGTGAGTTCAGAGAATACCAGACATTACAAGGTGTGTTCTCTAGAGATTTGTGGTTACCATTTCTTTTGGGTATCATTTGTGCTAGAAATGATAGGCTTAAACTTAATTATTGGTATGGATTTGATAGTTCTATACCAAGATCATATCAAATTTTATGGGAGGAGAGTTAATTTTCTATCCTTATAAGGAGGTAGCTATTCTCAGAATGGTGTGTGGGATATTTAAGATGATCATGCTGGAATAATTCAGGGCATATTAGATTGTATCATGGATCAAATATCCAGTATTTCTATAGATAATGGTGGAATATAGTAGGATTATTTTATTCCAGTACTAGAACACTTTTATAAAGTTTTTCTTGATGAGTTCTACTACTTACCTACCAAGAGAGATATCGAGTTCATGATAGAATAGGTTTTGGGAGTAGAGACCTTTTCTATCCCTCCTTATAGGATGAAACCTGTAGAGATTTGGGAGTTGAAAGTCCAGTCAGAAGATCTGGAAACTATGGGTTTCATATAGCCTAGTAAATCACTAGAGGGTTCTCTAGTTCTTTTCACCAAGAAGTATGATGGGTCCTTGATATTATGTATAGATTATTGGATATTGAACTAGATAGAGGACAAGAAAATATATCCCATTCCGAGTATTGATGATCTCTTCGATTAGTTGATAGGTTCCAAGATCTTATCCAAGATCAATTTAAGATCACGATACCACCAGTTGAGGGTGAGACCATCGTACATACCTCATAATTATTTTAGGAGTAGTAATAGATTATATGAGTTTATAGTGACGTCGTTTGGTTTGACTAATGCACTAGCAGTATTCATGGATTTATGAATAGTATCTTTCATCATTTCATGGATCAGTTTGTGGTTTTTTTGAAAACATATTAGTGTAATCCCAGTCAGTTGATGATCATTCCCAATATCTTGAAATAATCTTGAGTACATTGACAGTGAATTGAATTTACATGAAGCTAAACAAATGTAGTTTCTATATTGATAACATGCACTTCTGGGGCCATGTAATCTCAGAGTTAGAAGTGTTAGTATACCCATACAAATTTGAATCTATGGTATCTTGGGAGTATCCAAAGAATATAGTTGAGATTCAGTGCTTTCTAAGTTTATCAGGTTGTTATCAATTCTTTATCTATAACTTCTCTTATCTGGAAGCACTGATGTCAGGGAAAATAAATAAGGGAGTGAAGTTTGTTTGGTCAAATTATTGTGAGATAGATTTTTAGGAGTTGAAAGGTAGGATAAACTCAAAAACTATCCTCACTTTAACTATACTAGATAAATCATATACCATGTACTGTGATACATCTAGAGTTCGACTCAGAGTAGTTCTGATGCTGGAGGATTGAGTGGAGGCTTCAAATAGATGAGACCACATGAGAGGATTTACCCTAACCATGATTTGGAGTTATAAATAGTGGTAAATTTATTGAGATGTTATAGGAATTGTATCATGGGTGAGATTTTTGTGGTATAAATGGACCAAAAAATCCTCAGGTATATCTTTTTTCTCAGTGGGACCTAAACCTTTGGTATAGGAGGTTGGTTGAGTATCTGTAATGTTTCGATGTTGAGTTGTCTTATAAACTGGGAAATGGAAATGTCGTTTTCGATTCTTTGAGCCAAAATAACGAGACATAGGTATTATAAGAGTCTTAAGATGATTGTGGTATAATGAAACTCTTTTAATACATGTATCTAGATGTTCAAGAGTCTTTGGGATGAGAATATCTAATGTTGACATCTATTATAACCATGATTTTGGACCGAATCAAGGAAGACTAGTTATCTGATCCGAAAGGATTATTTATGAGGGACAAATTATAGAGTGGGAAGAAACCATCGGGATAGTCTCTTGAAAAAAAATAATTATATTCTTTTGTGTGGCCTAGTATGGGTTCCTACGGGATTATGTGAGGAGTTGATAAGAGAGTTTCATGCTTCTAGATGGAACGTACATCCTAGTTTGACAAATATATATGATGATCTCCATAGACAATACTTGTGGTCAGGAATGAAGAATAAGGTAGCATGCCTTGTGGTGAGATGTTTCACTTGTCAACAGATGAAAGTAGAGCATCAGAGGCCAGCTGGGATTTTTCCTCCTTTTCCCATTATTGAGTGGAAATGGGATGATTTAACTATGGATTTTTTGATAAGATTACCTAGGAAAACCTGTAAGAATGATTCTTCAAGGGTGATTTTGGATTGACTAAAAAAGGTATCCCTCTTCTTTCATATTAGGGATACCTTCACAATTGATGATCTAGGTTATATTTACATGTGTTAGGTAGTTCAGATTCATGGTGTTCTGAGGAGTATCATTTCAAAATGAAATACTCGTTTCATATTTCTATTTTGAAATGGTTTTTTTAAGGATATGGGATCAGAGGTTATTTTTATCATGAATTATCATACTCATACTGATGGTCAATTTTAGCAGACTATTTATGTTCTAGTGGATTTATTATGAGTCTATGTTTTGGATTTTTGTGGTTTGTAGGAGTATTATATTACACTCATGGAGTTTAAATATAATAAAAACATCCAAGATTTGATCCAAATGGTAAATTTCAAGGATTTTTATGGAAATGCATTCCATTACCCTCTTTTTAGATAAAGGCTAGTGAGTTAGTGATTGTCAGTCTAGTCTCAGGCATGAGACATCTGAGCAGGTTTAGTTGATCATGAGGTATTAGGTGACCTTGTAGAGTATGAATAAATCCTACATTGACTATCTGAGACACCATAAAGAGTTTGAGGTTGGTCATCATGTGTTACTTTAGGTGTCTCCTAAGCTATTGAAACACCATATCAATAAGCAGGGAAAGCTAGCACCCAGGTTTGTCGAGTCATTTGAGATAGTTGATAGGGTCAGTCTAGTAGTGTGTTAATTATCCCTTCCACAAGGATACAATTCCTTGCATGACATGTTTCATGCATTGCAAATCTGGAGATATTATCTAGACCCTTCTCATGTAGTGGACTTCGAGAATGTCGAGATTCATGATGATGCATCATTTGAGGAGCATACATTAAGAATTTTAGACCATATTGAGAAGTATATTTGGGGTAAGGTGATACATTTTGTTTGAATGAGGTGGAAACATGGGAATTTTCAGGAGGATACATGGGAGAGGGAGTTTAATATGTGAGAAAAACAGACAAATTTGTTTTCCAAGACCCCACAGTGATGCTTGGAGTGGATCAAGGATGAGAAATTATTTATTGGGTAGGTTGTAATATCCCATACTTTTTAGGTATGTCCATATTTTAGTTTTTTCATTAAATTCCTTTTATTGGGGTTTCCTTTTTCTTTAATCCTTGGTAGAAAAGTAGTGTTCAGATATGGAGTTATTTTGTTTGGGTAAATAACCTAAATGAAAAATATCTATTGGGAGATTAAATTCTTTGTACATGTTACACAACATGTAACTTTTTCCAGATACATGTCATGAATTAGTATAGTGTGTTAAATTGCTACTCATCTTGTAAACTGTTTACATACGGTAAAAATCAAGTGGGATAAATATTAACCCGATTCGATGAGTTTTTTGGTATATCCCTCTAAAAATAAATACTTGACGTGTAAAATATTTACATACCATGTAATATCATGAAATTTTTTTTTAAATATAACTATTCATGATATTTTTATCATTTCTTTTTTGCAACCTTCTCCTATTGACCTAGAATGGTTATCCAATATATTTTTGAGTTCCATCCTCCTTTATGAATGTCCCATTTTTGTGATCGATCCCTGGTAGGTCTTTGGATCTATATTTCCCCTTACTCTTCTATTGGTCTCTATTATGGCAATGTAATCTTTGGACCGTGTTTGAGTTTGATGTAATGATCTTGACCCCAATAGCCCAGAGCCAGTGCCTTACTTTATTACATTGGAATAATAAGAAATGAAATCATATCCATAAGGAACAAATTGTTTAATATCTTTGAAAAAATATATTCAAACATAATAATTATATTATAACATGAAATTAAATCCAACATAGTAAATTCATTGGAGACACCCTTATTACCAACGATTATCTCTGAATATCAATCATAATAGACATATTGGAATCCTTGGGGAAAATAAAACATAAGAAAGGGGTGAACTCATATGCTCAGTAAGGGTAATAATACAATAAAAGATATCATAAAAAATCAAAAATAATAAGGTAAGGTGAATAAAAATGCATTCCATTAAAACATAATCTTGGGCATAATATGGTAGGAATAAAAGCTGATCAAATAATGCAATAAAAATGATCACATGAAAATGATACTTACCCACGAATATTCTACTACTTGAATAATCACATGAATTATCAATAACTAATCTCATAATGAGGTAATTCATAATTTGGGGCATTATAAACATATTATCAAGGCCTCAACCAAGAATTCTACAAAAATAGGTAAGGTCTCGAAAAAAACCCACTTTAGTTTGTATCATGAGACCTACCAATGCATTGAAGGGATATATCGGTACTTGACCGAAACTTACTAAGTATAATTCATTACTCATATAAAAGGGGTGAAACATAATCAAAATAAAAATTCATATTGAAACTAGTATATGAAATTTAAATAATTTTCCCAATCAGTAAACATAATCATAAACTATCCACATTAATATGGAGAATGGTATCAATATATTACATCACCATAAAAAATTATCATTAAACATTTAATAAAATATGATTTATGGTATTATAAGAGTTCAACTTCAATTAAGAATAATATTAAACAGAGGGTTTTGATATAGATTAAAATACTAACAAAATCATTGAAAATTTCATAATAGAAAAACCATTTTTTTACTTGGGAATCATTTATTTAAAAAGACATGGAATTATAAAAAATATTTTCTTTAGAAATAAACTTGTAAAATTGTAAAGTATTCATAAAAAATTAAGGAATCTTGAAAGTGGGAAAATCCTATAATGATGTATAAGTTAAAAAATATTTCTTTTAATTTTTTTAAAAAAGAAACATTTAAAAGAGTATTTTTAAAAGAAAGTGTAAGTATTAAACAAATAAATAAATTATGTGTATTAACTATAAATACACATAATAAATGTTTATATAAAAACCAAGATAATAAAAATTCATTTGACAAATAATAAAAGAATGACATAATCATTGGAGTAGATTCTTAACCCAAAGAATTGAAATTGGGTTAAGAATTTGCTTACCACTATGCAAATAGTCAAATCGTATACCCTATAAAATTAATTATCATCAAATGAAACATTTAATACCATGAAGATAAATATATTCATGATATTATATATAAAATGGAACTATACATACACTACACACAAGAAATAAGTGTTGAATAAAGAATATCTCATAGAAATAAAAGTGAGATGAGAAACCCTTACCTTATATCCGAGAGCGTTCTTCACATGTACTAAATTTCATGGATAATCAAATTATATTCATTAATTTATTAATTAATAACCTATTAAACATATATTTTATTAATTATAATTTTATTATGTTCATTTATGTACTTTTTATGGGTTATAATTTTTAATTTTTTTTGTTCCAAGAGTGTTTGTTTCATTGTTTTATGGCCTGTTCCCTTGAGTATAAAGATGAGAGTTCTAGTCAAATGGAAGAAAATATCCAAAAATCGAATGGAATGATATTAATATAATTCCATGATTTTTAATGTTCCTCATATATAAATTGGTTATATGAAATGAGTATGATTCATTAGATAAAACATTAATGGAAAATGTTTAGTTTATTTTTGATGTTTTTACATCCATCACGGACTAGTATCATTTTATTTAATATTATGTTTATATAATTTTTATATATTAATAAATAAATTTTAATAAAAATATTATAATATTTTTTAACCACAAAAATTTTATTATTACTAGTCATGAAGGCGGTAATGAAAAACCAAAACTCATCGTCCACGAAGGTGGTGAATCGACACCTCACAGACGATGTTTTCATTTTTTGAATAAAAGAAGAAGAGAAGAGACTTGATGATGAATATTAAATTAACACAATAAAATTATAGTATATGTATGATAATATAGTTACCATTCAACTTTGGATAGAGGAGTTGAGGGAAGGATAAGAAAATAAAATAAATTAAAAGAGAAAGAGGGAGGGTTTTACTGCTTGAGTGTCATCTCCTTGAGAACGTCCTTAAGGCACTTGGAAATGGTATTTTGGTGATAACAGAAATAAAAGAACATAGAGAATAGGTTTGGGAGATGAATTGGGTAGAATAAAATCAATATATAAATATTATAAGGTGTGAGGAGAGAGGTTTGTGAGGGGTAGTATTTATAGTGGATGAGAGGGGTGTTTTTTGTTTATTTTATTCATTAGTTTGTAATTTTAGCTCAATATTATCAATAATATAGATTATTGTGACTAAATACATTAAATATAGAATATTATTTCTATATAATTTCCAATTAAATCATAAATTACTCAAAAATGACTCAAAAGTTCATTTATTTACTTATAATATTGAATAGACCAAATTATCATATTTCACTATTCACAAAAATTCAACTAGTTTAGAAAATTCCCAAAAAAGTAAAACTTACCATTTTTGAACATGTAGATTAAAAAATGGAATCTATTTAATGAAAATAAGTTGCTAAATATGATAAATTTAATTTTTAAATAAAATCACTATTTATTAAAAAAAATACAAATTTTAATATTATAATTGATTTCACAACACTTTGAAAAATTAATTATGATATCATGAAATTATATTATAATTATAATAAAACAAAATATTAATTTATGAATATATTTTATGAAAGTTAATTTTATTTTAAATTGTTATATTAATTATAAAATTGTAAATTATCATTTACGTTTCCCAAAAAAACCAACACTTAATTTTTCATTTTTAAAATATTTATTTACTTATTCCATGATAATAATATATAAATTTTTAATTTATGAGATACATAAATTTTATTTATAATTTTATAGGTGAGGTTATTATTCTATTGGTCAGATTACTATTCCTAATGGTCACATTACTATTCCAATAGTCATGATAATATTTAATAGTATATCAAATTTCATTTGTGGAGCGTAAACTATTGAGTAAATTGAATTTAATTAAGAATATATATACCATAAAATGTTTGTATGTTACATTATCCCCTACATTAATAATTGTTTCCTCGAAATTTTCAGAATTTCACCTCATAAAAATATTTAGGTAGTTCTTCATTATAATTTCCTCTAGGCCCATATTGCCGCTTCAATTTTATGATTTTTACAAAGTACCTTTACCAGTTGAGTCATCCCATTCCTCAAAACCTATTCTGTAGTGTCCAAAATCTAGATAGGATCTTCACAGTAAGATAAATTAGGTTCCAATTATATTTCTTTAGAAGTGAGAACATGCGTTGGGTCTAGCATGTACTTCCTTAACAAAGTGAAGTGGAACACATCATGTTCTTTATAAAGGATAGGTGCCATTGCAAAATGATAAGAAAAAGCTTAAATTATCTTTATAATTTAAAAAGTTCCAGTGTACCTAGGGACCAGTTTCCCTTTCTCACTGAACCTTTTGAAACCCTTCCATGGATACAATTTAAAAAAAACATGATCTCCTACTTGAAACTCCAAATACTTTCTTTGTTTTTAGCATAACTTTTTTAACTACTTTGAGATTCTTTGATATGTGTTTCAATAGTATTTACCTTTAATGTTGTTTCCTCTATAAGTTATGGGCCTACAAAATTACTTTCACCAACTTCATCCCACGTTTTTGGAGTATGACATCTTCTTCCATAAAATGATTTATATGGTTCAATTTCAATACTTGAATATAAACTAATATTATAGGAAAATTCTACCAATGGTAAATACTAATCTCACATACCTTGAAAGTCAAGTGATAATGATCTCAATATATCTTCTAATGTTTTAATAGTCCTTTCAGATTGTTTATTGGCTTGAGGGTGATATGTAGTACTAAAATGATGCTCGGTATCCAAAGCCTAACAAATAATTTTCCATAATTTTGATGTAAAATAGGGATTTTTATCATACAAAATTGATATAATTGAACTATAAAGTATGATAACTTCATTAATATAGAGTTTTCAAGCTGATTCAATGGAAAATCCTTTCTTATAGCGAGGAAATATGAATATTTGGTAAGTCGATCAACAATTAACCATATTGAACAACTATTTATTGGAGTCTTTCATAATCTAGTAAAATAATATATTGTAATTTAATCCCATTTCTATATAGGAGTAGGTAGAGGATCAATATAATATTAAGGATAAATGATCAATGACCCTGTGGTGTCTCATGATAGATGGGTTATTTTGTGTGTCTTATAAGTGTTTCAATGATGATGATGAGTAGTTTCTTGGTTTTTGATGAGTAATGAGCCTCATGTTTGAAATTATGAAATGAAATATACTTCAGAGTTATATATTGGAAACAAGAAAATTTAGCATGAATTGATGACTAGTACATGTACATATTAATGTTTAAGTAATATTAGGTCTTCTCTGAGATGAGAAGTTCTATGTTAGGGAGGTTGTAAAACCCCATGTCATTTTGGTTTGTGAATTCCTATGAGAATTTTATTTTTTTTATATTTTGAGGGGTTAATTTTGAGAATTTAGTCTTAGATTATGATTATAAGTGTTTTGATATTTAAAATTGGAGTTTGAGATGTGGTTTGAGGCTTTATGGAATCCTAAAGGATTCAGGCGGATCTTGGAGAAGTGGTCGAGTGTCCTGGCTACTAAAAATTTGTAGTAGTAGGCTATTCATGATGTGAATTACATTCATGTGGTGATTTCAAATAGATAATGGGGTATCCTAAGAGGGGGATTATTCCCAAGGGGATTTACACCCCGAACTAGAAGTCTAAGACATAAAATATGTTTCATGGGATTCCTTTCAAGTTGTGAATGTGGTAGCTGAGGGTTGAGTTCCTACCTAGAGCTATTCATGCTGTGAACCAGGGGTTCACACCATAAAGGTTTCAAGGTAGATGGTTTTATTCTCTAGCCCTAGAATTTAATGGTGTGAACCTACTGGTTCATTCCATTAATGGTGTGTTGGGTGTGTTATTTTAGTCGGGGGGATACAATATTTTTTGGGTTAGGGTGACTCACCATTTGGGGAGATAAGAGATCAAAATAGTGTATTTCTTGGCCAAATATTTCTTCCCACACACCTCCTTAAATTCCTTCAGTTAGGGATGGTTATATATGCATTTCTATATTGATCTAGGTTATGATACTCCATTTTTACTATTCCTTTTTCCCCTTGATTTCCCTTGATTTCGGTTCAATTTTGGTCTTTGTGTTGATGAAGATCTCACTAGAGTATTGTGAAATTGTCTGAGTTTGATATGACTTTCACATGGCTTAGCTAGAGGGAATCTTGAGATGATGTATTCACATTATCACACATCATTTGTATGGAGGTACATTTACATGTGTTTTTTCATACGGTTTTGAATTATATTAAATTATTTGGTGAAGGAACTACCCAAAGTTATTGGAGATTTTTTGTGGCTTAGGATTGGGAGTATTCCAAGAGTTATATACACCCCATTGGCAAAGTGTTTAGAGAGGAGATGATGCTTGATGAGTTTTTGGAATTTATGGCTACTTCAATTAAATTGAATTAAATTATAAAATTCTATAAAATGGATTTAATAATTAACTATAATTTTTTTATAATTAATTATTAGATACTTTCCTTTGATATATGTGTTTGGAAGATAAGGATATGATTGGAAAAGTCTAGGAAATGATATCTAGGCTATGTAATTGAAAAGTAATAACTAATTTATGATGTATGTGGTCCCTTGATAATATCCCTATAGTATTTTCATTGGTTATATATTTTGGCATTCAATTTTTGGTCTCACCATTGGTGGTGGTTAAAAAATTTAATTTAAAAAATTTAATTAAAAATGAATTCCTATTATTAAAATGGACAAAGTTCCAAGGCCCATGGGAGACCTTAAGGGCTAACTTGATGGCTTGGCCACTTATGGCTGATTCCCTGATTATAAATGGGTTCTCTATGATACTTGGACCGTAAGGTTTATAAATTGAATTTAAATTAATTAAGTGAATAAGACGAAGTGGCCCTAGTGATAGGCTCCCTTAGAGTACTCTAGGTATAGGTGAGTGATAAATTGAGATGGATAGCCTAGGGACTAGCCATATGAGAACATTATGATTACTTAGATCCTTAGGCTATGAGAAATGACCATGGGGTGAGTGTTCCCCCCAATTGAGATGTGAGGAACTAGGTGTGTAGTCCTTGAATAGTTTGATGGAAAGGTTGAATTTGATGACTTTCCTATAGTTATTTGGGAATGAAATGGGTTTTATTCTTTATCCGTTGTGTGATATCAATATAGTATTACTTTTGAAGACAATGATGATAAGTGATGATTATGATAAGTTGAGGGATGATATTACCTTAAAGTAACATGATTGGAATATAGAGTTGAGACTGTTGAGGAACCCATGAAGGTTTTTCTAGTATTTATGTGATATAGGGGACCCTAGTGGGTACCCTAGTGAGATGTTGACCCTATAGAGGCTCAATATAGAAATGGGTAATGATGATTACTAGTGTCAACGTATAACTTGTATAAATGATGTGTGTCTGAGGAGGTTTTTGTGAAAATTACATGAGATGATTTGGGTGGGACACACTACCGCAAAAGATTTACTGAGATATATGGGATGCCTAAGATACACCTCAAGATTCGTCTTGGAGTCTAATCACTACTTGTTATCTCGGATCATATATTAGGAATCCATGATGATGTGTCATGATTATTGGATAAACTAGGATAAGATAATAAGAATCAATAATGAATTGAGTTGATTATTGGATCACTAAGGATTACCTCTTAGGGATCAATGATAACACTTGATGATTATTAGATGACCTAGGATTACTTCCTATGGATCAAAGATGATGCCTTCTGATTATTGAATTGCTTAGGATTACCTCATAGGGATCAGTGATGATTACAGATGATTATTATACTACATATGATTACCTAGAATTGACCAATGATGATTCCTAATGCCTATTAATTTCATATTACCACCTATTAGGAATCATCGACGATGCTTTATAATGATTTATCACCTAGTATTACCTCTTTGTGACGTAATTTATGACTAATACTATGGATCACCTAAGATTACTTCCAATGGATAATCTCCAAGTTAAATAAATATTTATTTCCTTGGATCACCTCTTAGGGATCATTTTTTGTAACACCCTCAGATTTTAGAATATATTTCTCTTTAATATAAACTGTAAGTGTTCGATAGCTTTCTTGACATGCAACATCGAGTATAAAACCAACCATGATATATTATAACCAAGATGTTAAAATTGGATTTATGAATAGGATTAAACAAATTATAATATATATATATATATTAAATCAGTCAAATTTATTAATTTAGGGATAATAAATCAGCACCAAATTTTCTGTAGATCCATTTTATGCTTCAAAAATACGTTCTCTTCAAAAATGGTTTGACGAAATTTTATGTGCCAAAAATATAATTAATTTATAAAATTTTTAGAAATAAAATATTATAAAAAGATACCATTTTTAAAATCATTATATCAAAATTATCATAGGGTAAAGATTTGGTATTTTTTTGAAAAGATTGATTTTTTAGTAAATAGTGAAAAATACCATCTTTTGTAAAATTATCATTTATTTTCATTGAAAGGTCCCATTATTATCTTAATTTTATATTAAATTAATATAATAATATTTTATCTAGAAGTAATCTAATTAATAAAATATAATCTAGTTTTATAACTTATTTTGGTATAAGTTTATTTTCGAGCTTAAAAACGCATTTTATGAAAAACTATTTTTATGTGCACAATGTGTTTTTTGTCTTAATTAATTAAATAAGTCACTCTTAAATTTTGATTCAAATAAAATTTAGATATTGTATATTTAATTAAATTATTTTACATTAATTTTATTGTTTTTACTAAACAAGGAAGAAAATAAATCCATTTTTATGCATGAAAATTTAAATTTTATAAAAACGGTTTTCGTTGCATTTTGTAGGATTATTTTATGATTAATTTCTGACACTTCTTGAATATGAATCATATAAAATGTATTCCATATATTTAATCATAATAGTTAACATAATTTAATAGTTTTAACTTAAAAATTTTCCACTATGAATAATAACTATGATAAAGGTTGTCACCTCGGTAAAAGAGGTAAAACTAGGTTAAAACTAAACATTAAAATATCTATAACACTCTTTTTATCCTATTTGATGAACGGATTTTGACCAAATATATTTTTAAGTAGTTAAATAATTTATTTTAAAACATTATTTTGAAATTGGAAACCCAATATTTACTTTTGTGATGATTAGTTATATTTTATTCAAATTCAAATTTTTTTTTGGTCTTCGCATTTAATGGAATGGTTGGAATATGAAATTATATTTTGTCTTGATAAAAATCCTAAAAACCTTATTTTTTTATTATTTGACCAAAAAAATTCATGAAAACCAAATTATTACTTATTTCAAGGTGAAATGAATTTTACTCTTAAATCAAGTGTTTTTCTAAAAACACATTTCCTTGCATTTTGAGTTCTTATATTAAAATTAATTTATTTAAACTATTTAAATTGAATATTAAAAAATGGATTAAAAATTTAGAATCAAAATTTATACTTTATTTATAAGGATTATTTTATTTTTGTTCATATAGTTATGTTATGATGGTAAGAAGTTATGTTATGAATATTAAGATTAAAATGGGTTTAAAGTGCTATAACTAGAAGATAAGAATTAAAATGACTTCAAAACATAAATAAATTTTATTTTTTAAGTTTATTTAGACCCTATAACATATTATTTTATAATATGGGGCACCTTTTTTCCAATTTACACGATTATGATATAGACACACACACACACACATATATATATATTATTTAATATTTAAGTAATTCCAAGTGCATCCTTTTCCTCCGTTATAAGTGGATACAACCACTCCTATATTATCCACACTTCATGAGCCTTCTAGATTAGAAAAATATATACCATAATAACTTTTTATATTCATCACTAAGTACAAGATCTTTGGGTATTTCAAAAAGACCATCATTTTAAGGCTTAATGTGTAAACCAAAAGAGGTGTTTCAACATATGGTTATAACTCTTAACCAAGTACTTTCAATTATATTTCATAATATACCTCCTAAAAATCTATGTTATACCTGATAAAATAATTAATTATATATCTTAGATATACTTAATTGTTATTATTATGATTAATCAACCATTATCCACTTTATTTCATTCCTATTAGAAAGAAAATCATTAGTCATGCATATGTGTGGACGACCACCTCCATGAATCGATGCATTTCCTTCTTTATCACCATTTCACATTGATGATTTTAATGATGGAATTACTGAATAAATTTTATACTTATTATGTTATTATAATTTTCTAAAGATGAATTATTATTTTCTTTTCTTTTATTCTATCCATCAAAAGTAGAAACATCACCCGTGTGTATGTACAGACTACCATTCCCACAAAGAGATGTAATTCATTTTTCATCACCATTTTATATGAATAATTATAATATTGTATGTGATGAATAAATATTATACTTATTACATTATTAAAATTAAGGATATTATAGACCCATGATTAAAGTACATGGACCCGGACTACTGAACTCAAACATGCATGAGAAACGAAACGGTGACCACCTGAACAATGATTTTAATTAAGAATTGTTAATAAATGTGTGATTAAAGGATGGTTTGGATACGTCTATAAAGGGATCTGCTATAGGGTTTCTCCCCCCGCCGCTGCCTTCCTCTTTTCTGTGGCGGATCGGCCGGGTGCCTCTCCTATCTTCTTTAGTTCGGCGCGATTGTGTCTTGTGGTCTCTCTTGCTACGACTTTGTGGGATCGATCTTTGCACATCTCATCATTTTACGGCCTTCACATGGTGGCACGGTGAGGGTTCATGGTTTGGATTTCCACGCTATAGTGAAGGTTGCTTCTTTGTGACTGACTCATCTAGGGGTGTGTTGGGCGGATCTGGTTGCTAGGTGAGGTCTCAAAGGTGACGATAGGCTTTTTTCTTCCTCCTCACAGGTTAGGTTCCAGAGGTGTTAGTGGTAAGGGGTATTTTCTTTTTTTCTTTGATGTTTGATGGTCATTTGGATTTGTGTGGCGCCACTCATGAGAGGATCCCCGCTCCTCTTTTCCACTTCCTGTGCATGATTCAGACTCCGGTGAGGCTCCTCGACCCTTGGGCATCTGCAGCTAGTTGGGGTTGGGATGGAGGTGGGGTTCCGACTTCATTTTTCGAAACCAATGATGGTCTCATGGTGAATGGGTTCTTGATGTGGGTGTATTGGTCTGCAACCGTGATCTTCATTATTTTTCTTCGGACATTGGCTCTGATGGGATTGGGAAAAGATGGTGACATTAGTGGTATCTCATGTTGATGTAGTATGGATTTGGGACTTCGCCTGACGTGTGTGAACATGGCTTGTGATTTCTTTGGGTTTCATGTCTATTTTTGGATGTTTTTTTTCCTTTTGATTTCTGTATTCTGGCTTCCGTTGTTTTTCTATTCTCGCCAGCGATGTGGAGATAATGAACGTCTGTTAGAGCACGCGACAAAAATTAATTTTTTGATGGTTACCACCGACATTTTGGTATAGTACTTTGATCATCGACGACGACTATACCAATGTAACTACGACATCGAGTGGTGAAGACGGCGCAGACAGTAGTGTCAGTGATGATGGAAATGTTGGTTTTGAGGCTGGAACGTGATGAGATGGGTGATGGTTTTTGAAATTTTAATTATGTGGTTTCAAAAGGTGGTAATGGTGGCCTTGGATTAGGAGTGTTGTTTGATTTGAATTTTGAATTTTGAATCTGGTGTTTTTTGTAAGGGTTCACACTTACCGCTTAAAGTGTCATTAGAAAATACAAAAAATATGGTTAATAAATGTGTGATAAGATGTAATAAGAAAATACTATATATTATGATATATATGAGTATTTTCTAAAATATATTTATATTAAATCTATATTTATTATATAGTAGTTTCAACCATGGATGAAGCGAGACAATACATGTGGTAATGGATTTATGTTTCAATCATAGTTTAATCGAGATTATTTTTTTTGAATTTACATTGAGAAAATTATATGATACTTATTTAATAAACCAATTTTATTTTTCTTATCCTATATTTATTTCTACAATTTATATGTTTTAGTACCAATTTTCTCACTTTGGTACTCAAAATGGTTAGGAAATTTTTTTTAAGAAAAGATAACCATATTTCTCCTCTTTCGGCTGGAAAACATTTTTATTACATATCCATATTTTATAAAAAAATTCAAGAATTTTTTTTACTATTATTTAATTATTTTTAAAGTTAAGTTTTCCTATATTATAATTTTTTCAAAAAAGTATTAAAAATAATTTTCTTATCATCTTATGAACAAGTTACGTTTTAGAGAATAAGGGATTTTTTAATGATTATGGAACAAATGAAATTTCTCACTGCCATGACTGCTAAATTATTTGTAGATTCATTTACATGTTTCCATAGTTCTTTTGAAATAATTTTTTTCCTTAATATTTTGTATATATTGGATTTTAAATAAGTGATTTTCTAATGAAAAGCATACTTTCCTTAAGAAATATTCCAATAATCATTTAAAGAAATATTCCATCTATGAAAAGATCCTTTAATGTTAATTACGATTTACTAGGAATATGATCTAATGATACTGTCCATATTATTTATATGAATTTTTTTTATCATGATGATGATATTTTTATGAAAACCATTAATTTTACATGGGTTTTTTCTATGATTAAATAATTAAATGTTTATGAAACTTGTTTCCTTTCCTTGGGATATGATATAATGATTTGATGAATGTTTTATGATCTTATGAAACAAATATGTATGTTTTTTATTATTTGAATGGTGGGACCAAAATTATATATCCCTCTAATTAATTGGGTAAGTATGGATATCTCATGAGATAATAAGAAATTGACTGGGGAGTGACCCTATTTTATTAAGGGACTTTATCCACTATGATAATATTGAGAGTGAACCATGACTAAGGATATGATGGAATGGATAGTGAACCCAATACACTATGATAGTATTTTAAGTGATACCTGACTAAATAAATGATTTTTATGCTCATTTGTATGCCAAAAACTTATGTCTTATGCTTATTATATGTTATCATAGCTCATGATTGGTTATTGAAGATTCCATACACTTATCAATTATGTTTTTATTATGAAAAATCTTTTTTCTATGATTTATGATTGATGATATTTGAATTTTTAAGTGTTATTATTATAAGTTATGATCATGTTCTCAAACCCTTATGCTTATATTATTCTCACTTCTGATAATTGATTGATATCTCTTATGTTTACCCTTACTGAGTATCTGAGCCCACCCTTACTATTGTTGCCTTTCCCCATGCCATAAATAAATATTTTAAATAGGTTATGTATAAGAAGTTTTATATGTGAGAATATGTTTGTGAGACAAATTTAATATCATTCATGAAATAATATGATCATGTATATAGTCTCTAGAATTTCTAAACCTATATGGTTGTTTCATGGAACATAATTTTATGTAATGGATATTAATCTAATAAGATGTAATATTTATGTATGAAAAATATTAAGAGATACAGTTGGTATCAGAGTAGGGTTTAGTTAATATTTAGATATTAGGATTAGTGAACCTTGGTGAAAACCCTGAGGATAAGTCTAAGTAGAGAAAAATATCCTAAAGTTTTGGTGAGAAGAATATTTATGATTTTCGTTGCAATACATCCTTATATGAATACTCTAAGTAGACATGGTTTTGGTATAGATGAATCTAGGGGTAATAAACTTGAAAAGAGTTGGTCGAGTATAACTTGGTTAACATTAGAGTGCATGGTGAATTATCCTTTAATACACACGTATTTTTACACTCCTAGGGGATATTATTGGGATAATTCACATTTTCTTTATAACCCATTATGATGAATTTGAATAGATGATGATCATGAATGACATAGGTTAAAAAGAAGTTTCCATAGATTGAAAATATGGTGTCATAAATTATACATCATAAGGATAATTTTTCATGATTATATGGTATAGTGACTTAAGCTCTTTACATATATTATTACATGATTTTTAACATAAATATCCATTAAATACAACCGAAGGATAAAAAAATACTAATATATTTAGAAGAATAGTTTCAAAATATATCAAAGTGAAACTAAAATAAAAATAATTTATTTTTATCTCCATAATAGTATATTAACTCCCTTTTATCTCTTAAAACTACATAGGATAAAATGTGTAATACATAGGCAAAATGGGTGAGCTAAAAATCCCAGTAAGGGAATACAGCTAGAAATGACGCATAACATATGAGTCAAAATTAATAACATGATAACATAAAATGATTGGATCTCGAATAATAATATTTATGAATAACATAAAGAACATGGAATCATAAGACTATTACAACATAATATAGTTGAAGTAACATAAAACATGACATAATCATAAGCTAAGGCTAAATTCCAAGAGAACATCACATGGTGGAAAATGTCCCATCATATATTAGGTTCACTACCTGATCCCATACATATCACCTCATGATAC
Organism: Viscum album; assembly: GCA_963277665.1. Lineage (NCBI taxonomy): Eukaryota > Viridiplantae > Streptophyta > Magnoliopsida > Santalales > Viscaceae > Viscum > Viscum album. The sequence goes on from OY728165.1 coordinate 2,015,506,373, forward strand.
TAAAGCATTACCCATTTCATTTTAGGGATATATGGGTACACCCAACATAACATGTACATGCATATGTGTTCCACATAAAGAATTCAAACATAAGGCATAAACATAAGAATTACCCCTAAAAATAAATGTATTTCATAATAATGTCATAAAGAATAATCAAATTACGTATCATAATGATTTCCATGTAATAAGTGATTTAATAATTATTGTAAATTCATAAAAACATTCCATGGAAAATGATTCCCAAGTAGATAAATGACTTTGGAAATATACCTCTTAAGTGGGGTTTTAGGAAAAGAGTAAAGAGTTTTTAAACAGGGTAAGAGTATAATAATTACTATAAAAAAGTGAAATAAAACGGTTTTATTTAAAAAAATGAGTGTTTTTATAATCCATTTATGTTTTATAACATTTCATTTATTGTTAATTTAAAAGAGGTAAAGAAAGTAGTGAAGTTCCCTTTAATCAAATTTTCAAAAGGAATTGAGAAGTGTACCTTTAAAAAATGTATATCCATATAAAGGAAATGTTAATTAAACTAGGTATATATGTGTGGGATATCTATATAAATAATATATAATACATAAATAATAATAACACAGATATAAAGTGAGGTAAATAGAGAGAAATCATAACCCGAAGGAAATAGGGTGGTTCAAAGAGACTCCTTACCTTATATTTTAGAATCATTTTGCGCTTGCACTTAATGTCTTGAATTATCAAATTAGACTAATTAATTAACTAATTAAAATAATTTTAATTATATATCTTATTTAATATATTTTTATTATTTTCATTAAAACCTTTCTAATAAGATATAAAAACAAATCTTGTTGTTCTGAGAGCATTCGTTTCATGGTTTCATAGTTGGATCACTTGTGCATAATTTTTGACGTTATTATAAAAGGGAATAAAACTATAGAAGTAAAATGAAATTGTATTAATACAATTATATAATTTTAAATGATATCATATATCCTTTTTTAACAAAGTGATGATTCACTTAGTAAAAATTTTAACGTTAAGTGGTTAGTTCATTTAGGTCGTTTTACCTACATTTACATACTAGATTCATTTTATTTAACTAAATTGTTATTGAAAAATTAAATAAAATGAAATAATTTATAAAATACTTATTATAATAATATTTATCTATATTATTGTTTTTATAACCATTCTTGAAGCTAGTGGAGAAAAAATGAGGCACATTGTTCGTGGAGGTGGTGAGCCAACCATGTTGTAAACAACCTTTTTTATTTTAGAAATGAAATAAGTGTGGGTAAAATATGAATATCCCCTTAAAAAAATTAAATTTATTATATTTATAATACTGGAGTCATCATGTTATGTTTTATGATGTATTTGAGGAGAAGGTAGAAGAATAAAATAATTGAAAAGGGGTAAATTGAGGATATTACCTCTTAATTATTGCCTTTTTGAAATACTCCTTAAATCACCTTAAAATTTTATTTGGGTGATAATAAAAGAATTCGGACATAGAGGAGTGGAATGTTAATGTAATTAGTTATAATATTTAAAAAAAATAAGTTTTATATGTTGTGAGGATAAGGGGTGGTATTTATAAGGGGATGACAATACCTCTAGTTTGAGTGCAGTGAAAACATGAGCTTGTTCAAGAGGAGACTTCAGAGAGGGAATCTAATATGAAATCAAAATGGAAAAACTTATTTTTCATGAACCAATAGTTATTCTTGGAGTATATTAGTTATGATATGTTATATAGCTGGGAGTTTGTAAGAACTCATATTTTTCATGGTACATCCCTCTTTGTGTTTTTTGAACAAATTTTGTTGGGATTTTTCTTCTTCTTTGAACCTTGGTGGTTGAGTAAATTTTTGGTAATGGAGAGAATTAACTAGAGAAAATGAAACTATTTTTAGGTATGTATGTTTTTTTGAATTAATGGATTCCTATTATATGCATTTAAAGGGATTACAAGGGTTATCCATGAGTTTGGAAGGTCTAAGAGGTGGTTCATGCACTTCTGTAGAAACTGGACTGAGTGCTATCTTCTAGACATTTACATGCCTTGAAAATTTTAAATGACATCTAAATGTCACTAGAAATATGTTGTGAATTGTTTTAAGGAATGAAATTTTTGTATTCCATGAATTTTTTCCACATAATTTAATGTTCAATTAGGATTATTTTAAACCAAGGTGACACATTTTTTAACGTAACTCTTAAGTTGAGAAATACTTGACATTAAAGAATTACACACTATGAATTTATCAAACTTAGTAGTTTTAAATCTATGTTGTTCATTTGATTCATTCTTAACCTGTCATCCAACCCCCTCTCTTGAACCCTAGAGAAACTCCATGCTATTTGGAAGTTCTTTATTCCCTTCCAAATGTCCCGATCAAGTGTTTGATCACCAATGAGTTGTTTTGTTATATTTTACACCTCTTGCATTACTATATGTTGTGGTAGAGGAATGTATTAATCATGGTTGTTTTGGGTTTTTATGTTAATGTTATATGATCTTGGTTTTCTTCATGATCACCCTCAACTTCATCCTTTGTTGGCGTTACCTATTGAAAGCCTTACTTTGATTTACGGTTAAAGGTAGGTTGTTCAAAAACCAAACCATATGGTTTATTTATAATTGTTTAAGTATATGTAATACTCTGTGATTTCACTTAAATAACATACACATTAATTAATATAATAATGGTGATGATAAATCATGTTTTTGGTTACCCTTTGGATCCAAAAGTTTGGTGACCTGGCTTGTGGTTACCTGTAGGGTAATCCCACCCTTGAAGAGTAATGAATTGGTTAATGGTTTCAAGTATGTTTTAGCATGACATGAAATCTAAAGTGATTAATTATGATATATTAACCTTGAAAATAAGTCTTAATGGATTATATAATGACTGGTTGTTATTTTATATAAAATGGGTGTGAAAATTATCATGGAAACAACTTAAGATATAATTTAATGAATGAATGGGAAATTGAATGAAAAATGGAAATTTTTTGAATTTACCATTCTGGCTTGTGATATTATGATATGTTATTCATTTCATATTAACTTTTGTTGTGTTTGATGCTGAAATTATTATATCAAGAAATTGGACTGGATGTTGGAATTCTTACATAAAGGTCTTGGCTCGATTATGTTGAAATACTTATATAGAGGGCTTAGGCTGGATGCTGAAATTATTATATAATGGGATTAACCCAGTTATGATAAAATTATTATATAGAGGGCATGAACCAGATTTTGAAATGATTATATAGAGGGATTTACCTGGTTGTATTGAAATTATTATACATGGAGATTTCCCTAGTTATGTAATTTTATGATGGACTTGTGGTTATGGTTGTAATGGTTGTGATATATGCTCTGAGATATTTTGGCATGGTGCCAATGTAGGTTGATTATTGTATTATATTAATTGATTAATTAATAAACATATTTATCACTTTATTGGATGAACTTATTATCATTATTGTTTTGTTAGGACATGGTGATTTCAAACTATTGAGTTTTAATGACACCCTATTCAGGCTACTGTTTGGTACCCAAGAAGATTATATGGATAAAAGTATGGACATGGGAAAAGGATCATGGTATTGATTTTTTATTGATATATGGGTTGGAGCATTGATATGGGACTATAATGGGGTTTTAGAATGGGGTCTTTTTATCTTATTGTGTCATCTGGTTCTTTTTATTTGTATTAATTTCAATTTGACATTTAGATACATTCCATCCAATCATTACATGGTTCACTATTATTTGGTTTATTGGTTCTTCTCTTACCTTCTAGTTGCATGTTGTACTATAAAGGTAGTTCAATTACTCTTATATTTATTGAAATTTATTTTTTTACTTTCATGGTATTATAGCTATATACCAGGGGGTATAATCTCTCTACTATGCTCTTTACGTCTCACTACTAGTTGACAACCTCTGGTGTACGGGGAAGTGTGCTTGAGGTCCCATAACCAACCTAATTTTTCCACATGAGAGAGTTCAATATTGGGAAATGTTATAAGGGGGTGAGGACTGTAAAGTTTATTGAGTAGAATATTTTAAATCTCAAAGGCTTATAGGTTGTGAAGAGAAGGGATGGTGAGAGGTGGTATTTAAAAGGTGAGGAGAGGGGTGTTTTTGACTATTATATTCATCAGTTTATTATTTTGGATCAAGACTATCAATAAAATTTATTCTTGTGACTATATACATTAAAATTTTCATGTGAGTTCAAAATAATGGGTGCTTACATTATCCATGAGTCAAAAATTCATCTATTTAGATTATAATGTTAAATACTGTAATTTGTTGCGTTTCACTATTCAGTAAAAATTCAACTATTTTAGAAAACTACAAAAAATTCACCATAATTTTTTTATCATATTAATTTCAAAATTGAAATACATTTTATGAAAATAATTATTTATATATAAGAAATTTAATTTTCAAATAAAATCCCCATTTACATGAAAAATACCAATTTTAATGTTATTATTGATTTTATAACCATTTTAAAAATTACAAATGGTATCATAAAATTATCTTATCATTAAAATAAAAATCTATATTAATTTATAAATAAATTTAATAAAATAAAATTTCTTTTAAACCACTATATTTATTATAAAATTGAAATTTAAACATTTATGTTTTACAAAAATAAAAACACATAATGTATCATTTATAAAAAAAATTATTTATTTATAACATGGTTTAAATATATCATATTTTAATTTTATCAGATAGATAAATATTATTTTACAATTACATAGGTGTGGTTACTATTATAATAGTCAGATTAGTATTCCTAGTGGCCAGATTACTTTTTTAATGACCATGTTACTATTCCAATGGTCAAATTACAATTAAAATGGTTAGATTTGTAAAGGTAATTTGGGTTGTCTACTTCCTATATATAATTCACATTTCATTCATTATTCATTAAATTTTATTTTTTCTGAAGGTAATATATTTTCATTTTCATGATGAATATTGTATTACTAATATTTTTATTCATTTCTATAGCTTTGTTCGTGAGTGTTGTTATTATAGTGGATCGAGTAGATCCCTATTTTCATATTTTAGTTATCTTATTTTATATTTTTATACCCTTGTAAAATTTTCAATTATTACGGTCATTTTCATTCTCTAAGTTTAATATTGGAATTAATATAATAATATTTTGTTGGTTTCATCATGTGGTGCATGTGATTTATACTACAATACTAAATATGACACATTTGTAAGAAGGGAAAGTCCATTAATAAAATTATAGGTCATTAAATTCTTCCCCACTTAAACAATTTTTTCCCTTGAAATTTAATTTTACAAACTAAATAGAAAATAGGTGAGGTAACTCTTGCTTAATAGCTTCCTCTAGTTCCCCTGCTACCTCCTTCTAATTATGGTTTCAATTTAATTATCTGACTAGGTGATTTGTCTTGTTACATCAAAATTTATTTATATAGTCCAAGATCTTCACCAGCTGATCATCAAAAGAGAGATCATTTTCTAGCTATACCAATTCTAAATTTAGTACACATGAGGTATCTGGTATGTACTTCCTCAAGATGGATATGTGGAATATTTCGTGTACTTGATACATGGTTGGTGCAAGTGTTAGTTGATAAGCCATGAATCTGATGTGATCAATAATCTCAAAGGGGCATATATACCATGGACTTAAATTTCAATTATTCTTAAATCTCATGAATCTCTTATATATTGATATGTAGATTGTTGACCTCACCTTTTTTGATAATCCCAACTATTCTTTCACATACCTTGAAAATCCCAATTAATGTTTATCTATATCCTTGAAATTTGTTAATCAATGTTTATCTCTGTTTATATATGTTTTGAGGTAATTCTAACCCAATTGGATATGTTTTACATAAAACAGATAAGTGTTAGTCACTGATCTGCGTATAGCTACTAATACAGAGCTACCGGTACTTAGTCTACCAATAGAAAAAGTCACCGATAAGCTAAGGTCACCGATACACAGAGCTATTGATATGTACAAGTTCACTGGTAAGCATATAAGAAGTCTTATGATAGTACAGAAAGGAGCTACCGATATACAGAGTCACTGATACAGAATGAAGCTACCGATAAAAAGAAGAGCTACTGATAGATGAAGAGATACCGATAGATTGAAGTCACCGGTATATAAAACTACCGATACCAAAAGTTACTGATACACAGAGTAAGAGCTACCGATATCAGGAGCTACCGATTCAAGTTCAAATAGCTACCGATATCAGGAGCTACCGATGGAAGGTAACTGCTACACAAAGTCCACCGTAAACATCTACCGATAGAAGAATACTAATGATTGATCAACCAGTCAAACCCTATACTCTCAATATTATTTATTTATTAAGCTAACGGTTAAATTTGATGTTTTTAATGCAGTTAATGTTATTTAATTTAATCTGTTGGCATGTTAGGAACCGTACCTAGTACCCATGCAAAAAGTAATCATACCTTTTTTCCAGAGTTGAAAGATATAAAAGGGAAGATAAAGATCTAGCTGGATTTGTGAAAATGCAATAGAGAATCAAGGAACTATGAAGGAACACAAAGGGTGATAAAGACTAGGGCTTAACAACATTGAAACGTGGTGAATTCACAATAACGAAAAGGCTACATCCACACCTGGAGAGCACTGGACATACACGAATCAATTCATTTTCTAGAGGAGAACACAAGCTGCATCATGAGTGACAAACTACATCAAACACTTCATGCACTCAGGCTGCTAAGATGAACCTGGAACTAAGGAAGGAAACGATACTCTGTTTTTAGAATAAAAACCAGAGAAGGACTCAGAAGCTTTTCTAACCAATCAAACGAGTCCAGAGCTGCACTGCCAATCACTAAAGTTTTTCTAAACTCTTTCATACTTACTCTAGTGATTATTTTATTTACATTTAGAGCAGTGTGTGTACCCGGTTTATTTTACACACACACTGTCTCCTGAGCTAAGCTGGAGGATTCTTAAATCCTCATTCAAACTCTATAACTCCCTTGTATCCAACTGTAGATAGTGGTAGAGGTCAAGTGAGACCTGGATAGCTGTGAGCTGTTGTTTGTTTTCCCACGTAGAACTATGGTAGAGGTCTTTGAACCTGGACAGTCTTTACACTATCGTTTACCCCGATCCAGGGTGTGGATCAATTTATATAAATTGTTTGAGAGGAATAAGTCTTGGATTGAGACTAAACCTCTTGGTTACATCTGTTGTGCATTTTAATTTAAGTCATAAGTATACTATATATTTCATATTTCGCTGCTAACTACTTTGAAATATAATTTGTTTTAAAGTTACTTTGATAATTAAATTAGCAAGTGTTTATACTTATTTAAAACTAGTAAGTTAGTTTCAAAAGTCAATTTAATATTCAGATTAAATTAACTGAGACCTAATAAATCTTTGAGAAACTAATTGAACATTTACAATCTATATAAATTCACTACAGTTTAACTTTGTTTTTAAATTGGGTGGTTTTAAGAGAAATATTTTTTAACAGAAATTTTTATTAGAACTAAATTCACCCCCTCTTGAGTATCCACTCCAACCAACATTTGGTATCCGAGGTTTTTTTTATTAATATAAGTTTTCAAAAAATTCTGTTTTTCAACTGTGATTTTAGTTTCATATTTAAAGATCTTAAATTTCTGTTAGTTCTAAATTTTATCTCTTTAAATTTATTTTCTAAACTCAAGTTATGGACAATAGAATAGAAGGTGCTGCTACTAACAGGACACCTTTATTTAATGGTACAAATTATTCCCAGTGGAAATATAAAATGAAAATTCATTTAGAAAGTATGGGTTTTGATATTTGGACTGCTATAGAGTCATAATATAAAATTCCAGAAACTGAAAGAACAACTTGGGATGAAACTACAAAGACTGCTTACAATAATAATTGCAAAGCTACGAATGCCCTGTATTGTGCTTTAGGAGATGAAGAGTTTAATAGAATTTATGCTGGTAAAATTGCTTATAAAATATGGGACACTTTGGCTATTTCCAATGAGGGAACAACCAATGTAAAAGAAATGTGGCAAAATACCTATACTATTAAATATGAAAATTTTAAAATGAAATCCGATGAAACCATTTCTGACATGTATCTCAGGTTCAATGAGATTGTTAATACTATGAGCTCTCTTGGAAAGGATGTTCCAGCAAAGGAACAAATTATGAGGATATTAAGATGTCTACCAGAAAGATGTAGAGGCACATCTGTTTCAATTAGAAAATCATGTGACATCATCACAATCCCTGTTAAGGAATTAATGGGTAAGCTTATGATGTATGAGGAAGAACTTAAAGTGAACAAAGAAGATGATGATGAACCCAAGAGAAAATCAGTGGCTTTCAAGTCTACTGCTTCTAAGAGAAAAGACAAGTAGAAAATGCATGTACCTACTTAAAGTTCAACCAGTGAAGATTCAGATTCAGACAGTGATGCTGAGATGGCTCAAATAGTCAGGAGATTAAAGTAGTTTTATAGGAAGAAGAACTTCTTTAGAAAATCAAATTACAAAGGAAAGTATGACAATAATGGTCACTGGAAGAAGGATTGGAAGAAATCTGATAAGGAAGATGATATAGTATGCTATGAATGCAAGAGGAACGGTCACATTAAAGCTGACTGTCCAAAATTAAAATTCAAAAAGAAATATGATTATAAGGACAAAAAGTACAAGAAATCTATGAAAGCAACTTGGAGTACTTCAGAAGACAACACAAGTGAATCTGAAGTTTCTGATTCTGAAAAGAATCATGCCAACATGTGTTTGATGAACAACACATCTAAGGTAACCTTAAATACTCTTGTTTTAAACTCCTACTATTCTGGAGATGATGCAGAATCTGATTCTGATTCTGAAGACATGACTAAAGATGAATTATCTAAATATTGTAACATGCTGGAAGAAACATGCAATGAAATCAAGGACAAATATAAGTCACTAATGAAACATCATGTTCTCACTACTACTGTTAAATCTACCCTTTATGTAGAAAAGGAAAAGAATGCTCAACTATTGAAATAAAATACTGAACTAAAATTGTCCAATGAGAAACTTAGAAAGGACTTAGAAAAATTCACAAATGGAAAGGATACTCTAACTAAATTGTTAGGAAATAAAGTTGCACCAAAATATACTACTTGTTTTGGATACCAACCTGGAAAGAGACAGTTTACTAAAACTAGATTTATCTCTAAATCTGGACAAAATTCTGCTAGTTCATGTTCTGGAAATTCATATACTTAAACTAGTTATTCATATGGTTATAGATCAAATAAAGTTTATCTTTCAAAATCTATTGATTCTATAAATTATATGAAACCCATAAGACAAATTTGGGTACCTAAATCTTTGATTGCTAACCTTTCTAGACCCAAGAAGATCTGGGGTACTAAAATCATTTTCCATCTAAATCTGTTTTGTAGGAAACCTGTTTGAAGAGTTCTCACAAAAAGGTATGGTACTTGAACAGTGGATGTTCAAGACATATGTTTGGAGATTACTCATGATTTATAAGTTTAATCTAAGTTGATGGAGGCCATGTCACATTTGGTGATAATTCTAAAAGAAACATCATCGGCCTAGGCCATATTGGTAACACTGATTCAGTTTTGATTTCTAAATTTTTATTTGTTGATGGACTTAAATATAATCTGTTGAGTATTTCTCAGTTATGTAATGATGGCATTAATGTTAATTTTGAAAATGATTTTTGTAATATTTTTAACTCCAATTTTTTTTAGTATTTTATTCTTTGAGAAATGAAAATTCTCATGCTGTTGATTCAAATTCTTTGGCCAAACAAAATGTTACTTGTTTAAATGATTTTCATAAAGTGTCATGGCTTTGGCATAGAAGATTAGGACACTGCAACATCCATTCACTTAGAAAATTTACTAGGAAGAACTTAGTTAGAGACCTACCTAAACTTGAATTCCCAAATGACAAAGTTTGTAACCCCTGTCAAAAGGGAAAGAAACATAAAGTTTATTTTAAATCAAAGAAAGAAGTCTCAACTTCTCAACCTCTCAAGTTTGTTCACATGGACTTGTTTGGACCTTCTAGAGTTTCTAGTTTAAATGGGAATAACTATGTCTATGTCTTAGTAGATTAATTTTCTAGATATACTTGGGTATACTTATTAGCTCACAAAAGTGAAGCTTGTTCTTACTTTATTAAATACTCCAAGTCTGTGGAAAACCTTAGTGGACTTAAGATTAAAACCCTGAGAAGTGATCATGGCCGTGAGTTTGAAAATCATGAGTTTGAATCTTATTTCTCACACAATGTCTATAGTCAAAACTTTTCTGCCCCTAGGACACCTTAGCAGAATGGTTTAGTAGAAATAAGGAATAGAACCCTTAAAGAAATTGTAAGAACTGTGCTTAATGAGTATGATCTGCCTATTTATTTTTGGGATGAGGCTGTGAATAAAACTTGTTATATTATTCATCTTGATTAGACCTGTTCTCAAGAAGACCCCATATGAACTATGGAATAATAGAAAACCCAAAGTTAGTTACTTTAGAGTCTTTGGATGCAAAGTCTTTATCCTCAATACAAAGGATAATCTAGACAAGTTTTCTTCTAAAAGTGATGAGGGAATTTTTCTTGGTTATTATTTATCTAGAAAAGCCTATAGAGTCTTTAACAAAAGAACCAAATGTGTGGAAGAATCTATTCCCATCAATTTTGATGAAACTGATCCACATGAGCCTAAAACCTCTCTTGAAAATCTTGAAGAAGATTTGTCTGTTCTGGACCTTAATGATAAAACTAAAGAACCTCCGGTAAAAATATCCAGTTCTCGACATATTCCAGAATCTGCTTCTGTTGAACCCAAACCTAGAGATGAACCTGAAATCTCTAGTCCTACCTTTACTAGATCAACTAGGATTCTAATGAATCATAATTTGGATGCTGTTGTTGGTAATCTTGATAGAGGGACACATACTAGAGATTCTCTAAGAAACCCGGTTGAACATCAAGAATTTCCTTCACAGATAGAACCTAAAAATGTCAATGATGAAATCAATGATGAATTTTGGGTAATGGCTATGCAAGAAGAGTTAAATCAATTTGAAAGAAACAATGTATGAGAATTAGTTGACAGACCCAAGGACACTTTGACAATAGGCACTAAATGGGTTTTTAGAAACAAAGTTGATGAATTTGGAAATATAGTTAGAAACAAAGCTAGGTTAGTTGAACAAGAATATATTCAAGAAGAAGGTATAGACTATGAGGAAACCTTTGCACCTGTAGCTATATTAGAAGCTATTAGGATCTTACTTACCTATGCTGCTCATCTGAATTTCAAGTTATATCAAATGGATGTCAAAATTATTTTCTAAATGGTTTTATTATTGATGATGTTTTTGTTGAAAAAACACCTGGATTTACTAATCCTCATTTTCCAAATAGAGTTTTCAAACTTTCTAAAATTTTATGTGGTTTAAAACAATCTCCAAGAGCTTGGTATGATAGACTTAGTAATTTTCTTATTTCAAAAAGTTTTACTAAAGGGATTGCTGATCCAACTCTTTTTATTAAAAGAATTTCTAAAGATGTTTTAATAGTACAAGTATATGTTGATGATATTATTTTTGGATCTTCTAAACATTCCTTATGTACTGATTTTTCAAAGAGTATGCAAAATGAATTTGAAATGAGTTTAATGGGAGAACTCAAATATTTTCTTGGATTTCATGTTTTCCAAAATGAAAATGGTATTATCTTGAATCAAAGTAAATATAAAAAGGATATTTTAAAACGTTTTGTTTTGGATAGTATTAAGGAAAGTGATACTCCTATGAGTACATTCTGTAAACTGGATGCAGATGAAACTGGGAAACCAGTGGATCAAACCAATTACAGAGGTATGATTGGAAGCTTACTTTACCTTACTTCTAGTTGACCAGATATTATGTTTAGTGTGTGTATGTGTGAAATATTTCAAGATAATCCAAAAGAATCTCATTTACTTACTGTTAAAATAATTTTTAAGTATCTTAAACACACTGTAAACATAGGTTTGTTTTACCCAAAAGGACAATCTTTTGAATTAATGAGTTATTTAGATGCTGACTTTGCTAGTTGCAAGTTGGATAGAAAAATCACATCTGGAACATGTCATTTATTGGGAAAATCCTTAGTATATTGGTGTAGTAAAAAAGCATAATTCTGTAGCTTTGTCCACTGCCGAAGCAGAATATATAGCTGCTGGTAGTTACTGTGCACAATTTCTGTGGATGAAACACACTCTTTTGGACTATGGATATGACTTTAAGCATGTTTCAATCAACTGTGATAACACTAGTTCAATAAACATTTCATAGAACCCTGTATCTCACTATAGGACCAAACACATTGATGTAAGGAATCATTTCTTGAAAGATCATTACCAAAAGGGTGATATTACTCTTGAATTTATAGGTACTGAACAACAGTTAGTTGACATTTTCACCAAACCTTTAAGTTTGGATAGGTTAAGTTACATTAGGCATGAGTTGGGAATGTTTAAACTTGATCAGTAGGTACATCACTGATGATACCTCATCGATGATACCTCACTGATGCGATGTAACCTCACCGATGTAACCTCACCGATGTAAAAACCTCATTGATGGACCTCACTGATTGGAATTCTCACCGATAAACCCTACCGATGAGTGCGCTGTTTTGAACTTCTGTCTGCCGCCAGAATCTGAATCGTTTTTACTTTATTTCTTTTTATTTATTTATTTTATGATTCCTAAATGATAAAAACAAATTCTTATCTACTTCTTAATCCACCAAGCCTCAAATCCTTTACACTCAAGCCTTTCTCCTGAATCTCTCAAAAACCCTAAATCCCTCGAACCAGAGATGGAAAAAACCAAACTTCCTACCATCAGATATGACACTGATGAGCCGAGTTAAAAGAAGAAAAAATTCGAGTCAGAAGAAAGTGGTAGTGCTGGTAGAACTAGGCCGGGTAGGCGACCAGGGAAAACTCATTTTCAAAATAGAGTTATTGTGATTGAAAAAGGGCTGTGCATGGAATGGTTGTTACGTAGAAAATCGTTACTCCTCGAAGTTCTGGAAGATCAAAAGCGGGTAGATTTCTTTTTTAACAACAATGGCCCCTACTATCCGAAGCTAGTGAAACAATTTTATGAGTTTTTGAGTTTTGAGAAGTCAAAAGATGAGAACCGAGTGATTTATTTTGTTAATGGAAAAGAGATTTCTTTTTCATCTATTGAGTGGGATGAATGCCTGAAGGTTCCACATGAAGGTGTATGTGGATATGTCTCGAAAGCTATACCACCTACAAGTGAGATATTCGATTATGAGACTGCCTTGGAGGAGCTCACCGGTGATGGAAATCAAAGACAAGTAGTGATAGCTGAAATGGATGGAGAGAAAATATTGATGTTCAAATTTTTTCAGCATGTCTTAATACCAAGGAGAGGGGATTTTGTGAATTTAAGATATCAGGATATCTATCTCCTACATCTCTTGAGACATTGTGTAAAATTGAATCTGTGCATATTGTTGATGATTCAAATGGAAGAAATGATAAGGCCAAAATCAAGGACTAATTCCCTATTCTTTGCCAAGTTGATCTCAGTGATGATCAAAGTGAAAGGGGTAGCTGAGTCTCAAGATGAGATAGTGGTAGTAAAGAATAATTTTTGTATCACAAGCACAGTGTGAAAATACATGAAGATAAATTGGAACCCATGGAGAGGAGAGTGGGTTAATGATGACAAGAAGGTATATGATAAATTCAATCCTGTGGATCATCCTTCTAGACCTAAGGATATGAGGGATCCAGGTCTAGGACCTGATGAAGAAGAACCTGAATACAGTGATGAAAAAGAAGAAGAAGATACTTCTATGGATGATGGAAGAGATCCAGAATTACCTCCAAGTCCTGCTGTTGACATTGTATCTTCAAAAAAGGAAGCCTTAGTAGAATAAGAGACACCTGCTGATGAGTAAGACCAACCAGACCCTGAGCATAAAGAAGAAAAGGAGAATGAATTTGAAGCCTCTGATTCTATCTGCTTAAGTTTGAGTCCAATAATTGGAAGCTCAGTTGTGCCTACTAAGAAATTAGTAGGAGTAATGGAAGAAGTTGTACCTAATCCAGAGGACCCTCCTGCTGTTGTGGAGATAGAATTGATAGTATAATATTCTTCTGAGGAAGAAATACCTGCTGATAATGTTGTTGCTGTACATGGGAATTAACCCATTAAGGGGGAGCATCAAACCGAGTTTGGAAGTGTTTCAGTGGATGTTGAGATTGAGGATAGGGAAGAAGACCCAGGTTTTGTGGTTTGTGGATTAGACTATCCTGATTCTGATAATGAGGCATCCCTCAATAGACCAAAGATCATTTATGATATAGAGATTGAGTTGTTACCTGAAGATGTGGGCAGAATGCATGACCTGAATAATTTGAAGTAAAATCATAAAGTCAGTTTTGTGGAAGAGACAAGGAAGATGGAAGCTTCACTGGTGTCATCAATCCAATCGATCATGAATGGATTAGTGGCCAGAATAGCCTCTGAAAGAGAACCTGTTGTAATTTCTCCTGCTGATATGATCACCATGGCTGGCCTTGAATCCTTAATGGATGAGCTGAAAGAGTCCTTTAGTGCTTCTATTGCTGAGTTGAAGCACTTCTTTGTTGAAGATATGAGTATTTTGGAAAAATCTTTTGAACTCTCTCTCGGTTGTAATATGTCAACCTTTATGGAAGAAATAGTGGAAGAAGTTACAGCCTTCCAGACTTAAGTATCTAGACTAGAATCAGATGTAGAAGCACTAAAGAAATCTTTTATCCCTTTAGAATCTTACAGGAGTTCAAAATATCAAGCAGACAAGGACTTAGCCTATGTCAAAAGTGTTGTGAGCCAGATGGCTTCAGTGTTTGAAGGATTTAAAACCTCCATGAAAGATCATGTTAAAAACCAAGATTCCCAAGTCCAAAATATTATTAGTGGTTTGACCAAAAACTTCATGGAAACAATAACTTTCTCGGTTGGTTTTGTTGCTTCTAGACCTTCAGTGGATTTAGATCAGATTCGAGCTGTGATGAAGGAGGAGCTTGGTTCAGCTTCAACCAGTGGCTCTGTGGACTCATCCGACCTTATAAAAGTTGTGATTTCTACTAGAGATTCAGCTAGATAAATAATGAAGATATTACAAGACTATATGAGATAAGCTTCTGCCTCTTAGAAATAAGTTAAAGACAAGGTATACTCCTATTTCCAAAAGGTTTACACCAAGCATCAACTCAACAATCACTTCAAACTTCTTTTTTAAAACCTGAAGTTACCTCCTGTCAATCAAGCCTTCAGAGAGAAAGTCAGCAAACTAAGGGAATTGACTCCAGGATTGGACAAATTCATGGATAACAATGATGATTTCATATCTGCTATGGAGAGAGGAGGTGGAATAATTATGGATTTCATAAATATTTTGCTGCCTTTCCTGCATGTCGATGCTAGGACAATGATTGTACCCCCAGCTTTACCTGACTCTGCCTCTACTACTTCTCCTATTCAGATGACTCCTGCTTAAGAAATTCGAAGCCTTACACCTATGATTACATAGAGGGATACTCAGTACAGACCAAGAACAGTTTCAGTCGCTCAGCCTCCTCTGATCATCTCTGGTGTTCCTAAGCCTTCACCTGCATCCACACAGTCTGAATCCTCTTCTAATCCAAAGAGAAAATCACACATTGAGGATGTGGATTGAATAAGTGGCTACGATGTTTGATAGGAATCCCTTGTATTTTAGTTTCTTTCTTTATAACTTTTTTGCCACATATAATACAATTGGAATTATTTTCTTTCTCATTTTTTTCCTCTTCTCTTTGTTCTTTTCCACCTTTTGATTATCAAAAAGGGGGAGAAATATTATCAAAGTATCAAAGAGGGAGAAATATTATCAAAGGGGGAGAAATTTATCTAAGGAAGAGCTACCATGCTTTTCCCCTCTGATATCATTGCATTTAATTCTACCTCTAATACATTATGTTCTATAATATACTATTTTCTCTGAGAAAATTGAATTTAATGATATATCCTCTGATACAATTACCTTTTTTATACTATAATATCATAAGTTGTGATTATAAAAAAGGGGGAGATTGTTGACCTCACCTGTTTTGATAATCCCAACTATGCCTTCACATACCTTGAAAATCCCAATTAATGTTTATCTATATCCTTGAAAATTTTTAATCAATGTTTATCTCTGTTTATATAAGTTTTGAGGTAATTCTAACCCAATCGGATATGTTTTACATAAAACAGATAAGTGTTAGTCACTAATCTGCGTATAGCTACTAAGACAGAGCCACTGGCACTTAGTCTACCGATAGACAGAGTCACCGATAAGCTAAGGTCACCGATACGCAGAGCTACCGATATGTACAAGTTCACCGGTAAGCATAGAACAAGTCTTCCGATAGTACAAATAGGATCTACCGATATACAGAGTCACCGATACAGAATGAAGCTACCGATACAAATCAGAGCTACCGATAGATCAAGATCTACTGATAGAATGAAGTCATCGGTATATAAACCTACCGATACCAAAAGTTACCGATACACAGAGTAAGAGCTACTGATATCAGGAGCTACCGATACAAGTTTAAAGAGCTACCGATATCAGGATCTACCGATGGAAGGTCACTGCTACACAAAGTCCATCATACACATCTACCAAAAGAAGGATACTAATGATTGACCAACCAGTCAAACCCTATACTCTCAATATTATTTATTTATTAAGATAACAGTTACATTTGTTGTTTTTAATGCAGTTAATGTTATTTAATGATGTCTGTTGGCATGTCAGGAAATCGTACCTAGTACCCATGAAATGAGTAATCATTCCTTTTTACCAGAGCTAAAAGCTATAAAAGGGAAGATAAATATATAGCTGGATGTGCACGAATACAAGAGAGAATCAAGGAACTAAGAAGGCACACGAAGGGTGAAAAAGAAAAGGGCTTAACAGCATTGAAACGTGGTGAATTCACAAAAACGAAAAGGCTACATCCATACCTAGAGAGCACTATTCATACACGAAGCAATTAATTTTCTTGAGGAGAACACAAGCTACATCTTGAGTAACAAACTACATCAAAAACTTCATGCACTCCGGCTACTAAGCTGAACCTGGAACCAAGGAAGGAAACGATACTCTATTTTCAGAACAAAAACCAGAGAAGGACTCAGAAGATTTTCTGACCAATCAAACAAGTCCAGAGCTGCACTGCCAATCACTAAAGATTTTCTAAACTCTTTCATACTTGCTCTAGTGATTATTTTATTTACATTTCGAGTAGTGTGTGTACCCGGTTTATTTTACACACACAGTGTATCCTGAGCTAAGATGGAGGATTCTTAAATCATCATTCAAACTCTATAACTCCCTTGTATCCCATTGTGGATAGTGGTAGAGGTTGAGTAAGACCTGGAAAGTTGTGAGCTGTTGTTTTTTTTCACGTAGAACTGTGGTATAGGTCTTTGAACCTGGACAGTCTTTGTACTGTTGTTTACCCCGATCCAGGGTGTGGATCAATTTATATAAATTGTTTGAGAGGACTAAGTCTCGACTTGAGACTGAACCTCTTGGTTACATCTGCTGTGCATTTTAGTTTAAGTCATAAGTATACTATATATTTCATATTCCGCTGCTAACTAATTTGAAATATAATTTGTTTTAAATTTACTTTGATATTTAAATTAGAAAGTGTTGATACTTATTGAAAACCAGTAAGTTAGTTTCAAAATTCAATTTAATCTTCTGATTAAATTAACTGAGACCTAATCAATCTTTGAGAAACTAATTGAACATTTAAAATCTGTATAAATTAACTACAATTTAACTTTGTTTTTAAATTGGGGGATTTTAGGAGAAATATTTTTTAACAGAAATTTTTATTGGAACTCAATTCACCCCCCTCTTGAGTATCCACTCCGACCAACATAGATGAATACATTATCTCTGGCCTCAAACTCCAGGTCTTCTTAATGGTTGTCAACATAGCTCTTCTATCAACTCTAAGCATACCTGATGTGTTGCAGATTTCCCTTGACCTTTTCTACCATTTCCTTGAAAATTTCTAGTCTTAGTAGCTTGAATTCACCAATATAATCCCAACATGAATGTATTCTTCATCTCTTCCCATAAAGGGATTAATATGGATCTATTTAGATACTTGAGTGAAATATATTATTATACAAGAACTAGTCCTATGGAAAATTTTGATCATATACTCTTTTAAAGTCCATTGAGCATGCTCTCAACACTTCTTCAGGTGTATCGATAGTTCACTTAGATTGACCATAATTTTAGGGGTGATAATACATAATAATGCTAAACTCAGTTTTTATATCATGTTGGAGACTTTTATAGAACTTAGAGGTAAATCTCATATCTCAATTAGATATAGTTGATATTAGTGTTCCTTGTAGCCTCACCACTCCTCTGATGTATATCCTTTCAAGTTTATTGAGTGATAATTCGTATCAAATTGAAATGAAGTGATTGGTCTTTATAAGATGATCCACCACAACCTTTATTTCATTATTTACTCTTGATGTCTTTAGAAAACTAGTGACAAAGTCCATGGTGATGTTTTATCATTTCCATTTAGGTATGGGTAATGGTTTCATCATCCACTTATAATTTTTTACTTTAATCCTTCACTTCCTAACATACTAGACACATTTATGTATATTTTGAAATATATTTCTTAATATTGTCCCACCAATAGTGCTCTTAGAGATCTAGATACTTATCCATGCCTCCTGAGTGGATGGAGAAGGTCGAGCTATGTGCATCATTCAACAACTCCTACTTTATCTTAGGATTTTATGGTACACATATTCATGACCAAATCTTATATCTCCTTCTTCATCAATTTTGAACTATGAATATTTCCTTTTCACATTTCTTCCAATTTATTCTTAATTTACACATCATCTATTTGAGTAATATTTATCTTATATAGGAGGGATGATTGAGCAATCATTCGAAAAATGAATGATGATGTTCCTTCATTTATGATTTTTATGTCTATCCTTTACTTGTCTATGATGATTGGATCCTTCTAAATTATCATAATAGATAAAGTTATAAGATCTTTTCTACTTAGAGCATTTTACAAATTACTTGATTTCCCATGATGGTAGTGGATTGATTAGTCATAATCCTTAATAATCTCTAACTATCATCACCAACACATATATGGATTATTCTATGTGAATATATATATATTAGGATCTTTTAATCTATATATATCTCACACTTATCCCCATAGATATAATATCAAAATATTTTCAACGCAAAGATCACATCTGATAACTCCAAATCATGCATGGGATAGTTTTTCTCATGAAATTTCTGCTACCTTGAGGCATAGGCTATCACATCATCATTCTTCAATAGTTAACAACCAAAGCCCTTATTCGAAGAATGGATGTATACCATGAAACATTATCCAATTGAGGGGATCATGAGGACTAGTTTAGAGATAATAATATTTTTCAATTCCTTGCATCTTTCTTCGGATTCAACAGTCGAGACAAACTTTATCACCTTTAGATTGAGGTTGGTTAGTAGGTTTGAAAATCACCATAAGTTTCTCAAAAATCACTGGTAATACCCAAATAGACCAAGGAAACTATGGATCTCTATTATAATCATTGGTCTAGGACAATACTTAATTACCTTTGTCTTAGAAGGATCTATAGATATCCCTTTTCTATTGATAACACTCCCAAAGAATGATACTTCCTCTATATGGAGCTCACATTTATGGTACTTTTCATTTGACTTATACTTTCAAAAATTCTATAGCACAATATTCAAATGATACTCCTTAATTTTTAAGTATATCATAATATAATATATAAATAATACAAAAATTTGTTAAGGTAATTTGTATATACTCTTTACTAGGTCCATAAATATTTTTATAACATTAGTGAATCCGAAGGGAATCACTATGAACTCATAGTGTTTATTTCTTGTTAAAAAGGTATTCTTGAGAATATATTCCTTATTCACCTTTAATTGATGATATCCTAACTGAAGGTCCACCTCAAAGAAATTCTGGGCCTAAAAAAGTTGATCAAATTAGCCATCTATCCATGGTAGGGGATAATTTTTATTTATAATTTTTTTTGAGCTCATGATTATAAGGACCTGGCATTATTACATACATAATCTTTAATTTAGTCAATAAAACACTTAATTTTACATTGAAGATCTTTTCATGTTTATATATTTATAGAATTAGGACAATACACTCATGACATTACACATTATTACAGAGTGGATACCATAAAAACAGTTTCCATTTTTTTCAAAATATAAAACATTAAAACATAAAACAAGACTCCATGAAAATTATTCAACATTTAACATTTCTTAATTCCTTGTATTAGACATCTATTATCCTGTGAAAAATCATTTAAAAACATGGGATGAGCACAAAATCTTAATAAGGGATGGAAAAGAAGGAAAGATCACATTAGTCCATGAATACTCATAATGTATGAAAACATTTTCACCCATATATACTTAATTTGTGTAACATTATATTTAAACAGGATCCACAAAAAACATGAGAATATAAATATAATCATAAAGTTATCTTAGGTAATTACTCACATAATCTTGTAACCATTCTTCGCTACCTTATAATTTGTAACCCTCACGGCTACCTTACTTTGTGTAACCATCGCAATCACACTTGGAGTAACCATACGGCTGACCTAAAACTTACTCATACCAAATGAATTGGAGGGAAATATAGGTCCCACCCTTCATCATAAATAATTCCCAAGAACCAAAACATAATCATACTACATGAATTATTCCATAAAAACATTGCTTTGGAATTTCATAAAACAGAATTTAAAAAGAGGATTTTTAAAGAAAAGCCCCTTATAAATATCATACAATTGAAGAGAAACTTAATAGAGTGGATGTAGTAAGTATATATAATTTAAATAAACATAATAAAACATAATATAAACAGAACCCATCACACAAACAATTTAAAAATCACATAAATAATGAAGTAGAAGGTTAACCCAAAGAATGGAAATCGGGTTAAGAATTCCCTTACCTCGGGTTTGTCTTACTTAAAAATTGTTTAAAACTCTTGTATAATGGTTAAAAGAGTGTTATTAATATATTTAAGAAACATTTACATGTTTATAACATATTACATGATCATTTTATAACATCATTTCACCTTTAATTGTTAGTATTTTTCCCTTTGCACTGTTTTTGGGTGAGTTCTTAACCTGATTTCCATGATTGGTTCATGATGGAAATTCTTGTCGATTGGAAGTGAAACTCTAGAATTGGAATGGGTTATTATTTACATATATCCAGTAACATAAATTATTCCATTCACCATTTTTAATTCTTATATGAGAATGATTCAGATGTTAGAACATTAATGATGTTTGTTTAGATCATTTTAGTGGTTATTTGATAATAACAACCCCGTTTTGTCTTTTAAATTAGAACGATGACTAGAAATGAATTACAGAACCATGGGTGAGTCCTAAAACATATATTAAAATCTGGTTCAACCATATATATGGTTTCATGACCATACTTGAAAGAATTAATGTAAATTGAAATCACATCATCGCTGATATCGATAATTCGACACAAACAGGCAATGTTTTTATTCTTTAAATAAGTGGGATAGGAGAAGAATAATGATGAGTAATTTTCCATAAACACGATAAAATCTATAATATACATGATTTTTGGAGATTTAATTCCTCTTGGGTAAGAGATATGAATAATGAATAAGGAAAGAACTCAAAATAAAAGAATAATTGTGAAATCAATTACAAAAATTCGGCAGCCTAACGGCTACGCAACATGGTTTTAGAAAATATTAAAAAGATAGAGGACAAGGGTCACCCATCCAGACATTAATCATAATATAGAGAAGATCAATAATAAGAAGGAAATAAGAACATGGTATGGAGACTTTAAAATTATACCACAAAAAAGAGAGCTTGAAAGGAAAAAAGAAAGAAATTGAGAATTTTCTTACCTTATAGAGTAACCCTTAGAAATTGAAGGTTGGGACCTTGGGGGCTTGAGGAAACCTTGGGAGGACTAATAAGAAGGTAATGAGGCCAGATCTTCGTTGAGGGAGAATTGGAAATGAATTCAATTAAGGGAAGAGTTGGTATTTATAGGAAAAGTGAGGGATTCTTTTAATAATTTTCAAAGGACACCTCATGAGTGGTATTTACAAAACCATGGGCTTTCCCCTGGTATTTCCCATGGTATAAGACACTTGGGACACATCACATATTATTTAACTATACACAAGTCGACTAGATTTATTAAATCATTATTATATCATTAATGATGTCATTAACACACTGAAACTAAAAACTGTATTTTTTACTATTCACCAAAAAATCAACTATTTCAGAAAAATTCCCAAAATTCACCCTAACCATTTATCAACGTGTAGAATTAAAAAATGAAGCCCATTTTTTTAAAATAATTTTCTAAATTTTATTAATTTAATTTTTAAATAAAATTATACTTAATTCAAAAATTAACAATTCTAATTCTGTAACTACTTCTATATCATAATGAAAAATTGACCTAGATGCTATTATCTTAAAGGATTAATTAAATAAAATAATAATAAAATTTACTATTCATTAGGGTCATATTACTCTTCATATTACTATTCATAAGGGTATGTTACTATTCAACAAAAAAAACAAGTTGGTTCTAATAGAATCCAAATAATATACTGAACACAATTATAGATGACAGTTTATTCAAATTAAAAACATAGAAGTGGAGAAATTTATGTTAAAAGGCTGGTTATAAATATCTACTTTAAAAAAAGTTCCATGAATTTCTATTTATTTTTAGAAAAACTTGGGGTGTTACATTATCCCCACCTTCTTGAAATTGCGTCCTCGCAATTTTATTTACTTATTAAACAACTGAGGGTATTTTTATCTCATAGCATTTTCATACTCCCATGTTGATTCTTCAACCATGTGGTTTCTCCAAAAAACCTTTACCTGGTGGATTACCTTATTCTACAATACCTATTCTCTTCGATGAAGAATCTGAATCGGTTTCTCTTCATAAGAAAGGTTCTCTTCCAGCTGAACTGCTTCTTGGCTCAAGACAGGTGATGAATCTGGCACATAATTTCTCAACATCGAAACATGAAAAACATTATGTACTTGGAACAAAGTCAAAGGAAAAGCTACGCGGTATGAAACTGTTCTATCTTTCTTCAAGATTTCAAACAGACTGATAAACCGTGGACTTAGCTTCCCTTTCTTATCAAAATGCATCACACTTTTCCAAGGAGAGATTTTAAGGAAAACATGGTCACCTACCTTGAAAGAGAAGTTTTTTCCTTCTGTTATCGGCATAAATTTTTGCCTACTCTGAGCTGTCCTCATGTGTTGCTAGATCATCCTCACTTTCTCAGCCACTACTTCTACTAATTCTGGCACCATAAACATTGTTTCACCAACTTCATCCCAAAATGATGGAGTCCGACACCACTTCCCATACAAGTCCTCAAAATGTGCCATATGAATACTGGAATGAAAACTGTTATTATAAAAAAACTCAACTAAAGAAAGATACTGCTCCCAAATTCCCTGATAGTCCATTGAACAAGCTTGAAGTATATCCTCCAAAGTTTGAATCATTCATTCAGACTGCCCATCTGATTGAGGATGAAAAGTTGTACTGAAATTTAAATCTCTGCCCAACGACTTCTGAAGTCCCTTCCAAAAGTTAAAAGTGAACCTAAGATCTTGGTCAGACAATATGGAAATAGGGACTCCATGTAACCTGACAATCTCCTTGAGGTACAATCAAGAAAGCTGATTCAAAGACATTGTATCTCGAATAGAAAGAAAATGTGCAGATTTTGTCAGCTGATCAACAATAACCCAAATCACATTGTTACCTTGACAAGTCTTTGGTAGTCCCACCACAAAGTCCACGGATACATTCTCCCATTTCCACCCTGGCACTGGAAAAGGCTGAAGCATCCCCTTTGGTATTTGTCACTCTGCTTTAACCTGTTGACATGTCAAACATCTCATGGTAAAATCAACAATATCTCTTTTCATTCCATCCCACCAATAATACCCCCGAAGGTCTCTGTACATCTTAGTACTTCCAGGATGAACAGAAAATGGAGAACTATGAGCTTCACACAACAATTCTTTCTTCAATTGGAAATCACAACGCATGCACAACCTTTTTCCAAATCTTAAAACACAATCTTTATCAAGATTAAATTCTGGAAACTTATCCATTTTAACCAATTCTACCATTTTCTGTAGCTCACTGTCTTCCTTCTGCACTTGATTAATTCTGTCTGACAACAAATACTGCACTGAAACCTGAAACAAAACAGATGTATTACCTGCACCAACAACTTCTAAGCCAAAATTCATCAAATCAATAATCAAGGGATCATGTTCCACATGTAGCATGGTTAATGATGCATGATGTTTCCAACTTAGGGAATCTTCCACTTTCTTTTCTTTCCCAGGATGATAATTGATCATGCAGTCATAATCCTTTATTAGTTCTAGCCATCTTCTCTACTTCATGTTTAATTCCTTTCGAGTGAATATATAATTTAGACTTTTATGGTCAGTATATATTTGGCATTTGGTTCTATATAGATGATGCCTCCAAATTTTCAAAGCAAAAACCACAGCTGCCAATTACCAATCATGTGTGGGATAATTTAGATCATGAGGTTTAAGTTGTCTCGAGGCATATGCAATTACCTGATCATTATACATCAAAACACAACCAAGTACTTTCAACGAAGCATCACTGTAGATAACAAAACACCATTTCAGTAAGGTAAGGCCAAAACTGGAGAATTAACCAATCTCTTCTTCATTTCATGAAAACAAACATCACATTCCTCTGTCCAAACAAATTTAACTCCTTTCTGTGTTAACTTAGTTATCGGTCTAGATAACCGTGCAAAGTTATTAACAAACCATCATAAATAACTTTCTAACCTCAGAAAACTAAAAATCTCTGTAACATTTGTGGGTCTTGGACATTCATCAAATACTTTTGTTTTTGTAGGATCAACTGTTATTCTATCCTTATTTACAATGTTCCTAAGAAAATAAATCTGTTGCAACCAAAAATCACACTTGCTGAATTTTCCATATAGTTTATTTTCTTTTAATGTTTGTAAAACAACCCTTAGATGTTTTTCATAGTCCTCTTTATTTTTAGAAAATACCAGACTTTCATCAATAAATACAACCACAAACTTATCCAAGAACTCATGAAATACTCTATTCATAAGATTCAAGAATACAGAAGGTGCATTAGTTAATCCAAATGGCATAACAAAAAATTCATAATGCCCATATCTAGTATGAAAGGATATTTTCGAGATATCACATTCCTTCACCTTCAGCTGATGGTATCCGGATCTCAAGTCATTCTTGGAAAAGTACTGAGCTCCCTGAAGCTGATCAAACAAGTCATCAATATGAGGCAAATGATACATATTTTTAACAGTGATGTTATTAAAAGATCTATAATCAATGCAAACTCTCATGGAACCATCTTTATTTTTAACAAACAAAACAGGGGCTCCCCATGGTGATGTGCTAGGACGAATGAAGCCTTTGCCAAGCAAATCCTGCAACTAATTTTTTAATTCAAGAAGTTCTATTGGAGCCATACGATATGGGGGTTTTGAAATTGTCTTAGAATCCGGAACTAAGTCAATTGTGAATCCTACTTCTTGATCATGTATGACACCAGGTAACTCATCAGTAAAAACACCAAGGTATTCATTTACCACTGGCACATCATTAATTTGAATAGTTCCCTTATTTTCAAAAATATGAGCTAGATAACTTTCATTTCCATCTTTCAATAGTTTCTCAGCTTCCTGATGTGTTATCAATTGTATGGGTTCATTCTTGTTTACAAACTGAAAATCTTTCTGAAAAAAAACTTCTTTAGATCTACATCCAATCTTAGCATGATAATCAGAAAGCTAGTCTATCCCCAGAATAACATCAAACTCGAATAAGGGTAAAACATCAATTTTTGCAGGTAAAGTCTTTCCACATACCACAATAGAAAGATTCTTATAATTCCTCTTTTCTATAACATTTTCCCCTAGTGTTTTAACAACAAGTTTGGGTCTCATTTGTTGAGGTGATATTTCCAATTTACCAGAAAATTTCCCAGAGATGAAGGAATATGTAGACCCCGTATCAAACAAAACTTTAGCAAAATCTGAGTGAACAAACAAAGTTCCTGATACAACTTCATTGGATGACCCAAAATCTGCTGACGTAGTCGCAAAGGATATCACTACACCTTTCTACTTGTAGTCTGGATTCCTTGCATCATTCAGATATCTCTTTGGGAAGACATTTGCATAATGACCCATTTCACCACATTTAAAGCACTTTATAGTTTTATTATTAGGATTATTCTTAAGATCATTTTCATTGCAATCTCAGACCATATGTCCAAACTTACCACATTTAAAACACTTCCCAGTTTTTCTAAGACATTTCCCAGGGTGTTTCTTTCCACAATTTTCAGAAACTAGAAATTGGATTTTCTTAGCATCAGTTTTATTTGGTTGATTCTTAACCATTGATTTCCAACTGGACCTCTTCTTATCTTTGTTTTCAAAATGCACATGACCATCAGCAAACTCCATATCTACCCTTTCAGCACATCAGACAAGTTTCTTATAAATTTTGAATTCACGAGAGGCCAACACCCTTCGATACCATGGCTTAAGTCCTGAGTAAAAGCGGTTGATTTTGATATGAAGATCTAGAATAAGATTTTTTTCATACCTCTCCAGGCGGGTGAATTTCGCTTCATACACAACCACTGAATCTTCCTTCTTCTATTTCAATTCAAGGAATTGCTTCTCCATTCTATGTCGCACCACCTTAGGAAAATATTTTTCATGGAAAAGACTTTTAAATTCATCCCACTCTTAGGCATCAAAATCCACTATACCCCTGATATTCCTTACCATTGACCACCAATGATTAGCTTCCCCTTGAAAACAATAAATGGAAAGACTTACCTTTTGATTGTTTGAACATCCCATAACATCGAATATCTTTTCAAGGGCTTTGATCCATCCTTCAGCTGCTACTGGGTCAGAAGATCCATTGAATGCAGGAGGATGTTGTCTCATAAAATGTACCACTATTGTTATGTTTAGTTGTGGTACCTCTATTGGTTCTCTTGCATGGATTCCACCACCATTTATTTCCTGCGTTAGCTAATCCATTACCGTCACAAACTGCTCAGTTCAAATCCTGACCATTCCGGGCTGTAGTTCTGGAAGGATGTCATTCTGTCGGTTCCTCTCCTCTTCAGCATCCCTGTTCCTTATACGGACAACCATTCTGAACAAAAACGTCTTAGATAAATCAACATGGTAATCTTTAAATGCTATAAGATTTTAAATTAAACATAGAGTGAAAATAATTTATGTTATTCTATTAACATCACCCTAACCCCTAAAGTTATCTAAACCATCCTATGATACCAACTATAAGGACCCGAACATATTTCATACATAATCATGAATTTAGTCAGGAAAACACTTCCTTTTATATTGAAGATATTTTCCAGTTTAGAGCTTTATAGAATTAGGACAATACATTCATGACATTACACATTATTACAGAGTGGATACCAGAAAAACAGTTTCCATTTTTTTCAAAATATAAAACATTAAAAAATAAAACAAGACTCCTTGACAATTATTCAAAATTTAAAATGTCATCCTTATTTGTATTACACATCCATTAACCTGTGAAAAATCATTTAAAAACTTGGTATGAGCACAAAAGCTTAGTAAGGGATGGAAAAGAAGGAAAGATCACATTAGTCCATGAATACTCATAACGTATGAAAGCATTTTCACCCATATATTCTTACTTTGTGTAACATGAGATTTACACAGGATCCACAAAAAACATGATAAAATAAATATAATTATAAAGGTATCTTGGGTCATTACTTACATAATCTTTAACCATTCTTGGATACCTTATAATTTGTAACCCTCACAGCTACCTTACTTTGTGTAACCATCACAGTCACACTTGGAGTAACCATACAGATGACCTCCAACTTACTCATAAACAATGCATTGGAGGGAAATATTGGTCCCATCCTTCATCATAAACAATTCTTAAGAACCAAAACATAATCATACTACATGAATTATTCCATAAAAATGTTGCTTTGGAATTTTGTAAAACAGAATTTAAAAAGAGGATTTTTAAAGAAAAGCCCCTTATAAATATCATACAATTGAAGAGAGACTTAATATAGTGGATGGAGTATGTATATATACTTTAAATAAACATAATAAAACATAATATAAACAGAACCCATCACACAAAAAATTTAAAAAGCACATAAATAATGAAGTAGAAGGTTAACCTAGAGAATGGAAATCAGGTTAATAATTCATTTACTTCGGGTTTTTCTTACTTAAAACTTGTTTAAAACTCCTATATAATGGTTAAAAGAGTGTTATTAATATTTTACAAAAACATTTCCATGTTTATAACATATTAAATGATCATTTAATAACATTATTTTACACTTAATTGTTAGTATTTTTCCCTTTGCACTGTTTTTGGGTGAGTTCTTAACATGATTTCCATGATTGGTTCATGATGGACATTCTTGTCAATTGGAAGTGAAACTATAGAATTGGAATGGAGTAGTATTTAAATATATCCAGTAACATAAATTATTCCATTCATCATTTTTAATTATTACATGAGAATAATTCATATGTTAGAACATTAATGATGTTTGTTTAGATCATTTTAGTGGTTATTTGATAATAACAACCCCGTTTTGTCTTATAAATTAGAACGATGAGTAAAAAAGAATTCCAGAACCATGGGTGAGTCATAGAACATATATTATAACATGGTTAAACCATATAAATTGTTTCATGACCATACTTGAAAGAATTAATGGAAATTGAAATCACATCATCCATGATGTCGATAATTCAACACAAACGGACAAGGTTTTTATTCTTTAACTAAGTGGGATATGAGAAGAATAATGATGAGTAATTTTCCATAAACATGATAAAATTTATAATATACATGATTTATGGAGATTTCATGCCTCTTTGTCAAGGATATATAATGAAAGAATAAGGAAAGAACTCAAAATAAAAGAATAATTGTGAAATCACTTACAAAAATTCGGCAGCCTAACGGCTACGTAGCATGGTTTTAGAAAATATTAAAAAGATAGGGGACAAGGGTCACCCATCCAGAAATGAATCATAATATATAAGAGATCAATAATAATAAATAAATAATAACATGGTATGGAAACTTGAAAATTATACCACATAAAAGAGAACTTAAAAGGAAAAGAAAGAAATTGATAATTTTATTACCTTGTAGAGTAACCCTTAGAAATTGATGGTTTGGACATTGGGTGCATGAGGAAACCTTGGGAGGACTAATAATAATGTAATGAGGCCATATATTCATTGAGGGAGAATTGGAAATGAATTCAATGAAGGGAAGAGTTGGTATTTATAGGAAAAGTGAGGGATTATTTTAATAATTTTCAAGGGACACCTCATGAGTTGTATTTACAAAACCATGGGCTTGCCCATGGTATTTTTCCATGGTATAAGCCACTTGGGACACCTCACATATTATTTAACTATAAATAATTCAACCAGATTTATGAAATCATTATTATATCATTAATGATGTCATTAACACACCGAAACTAAAAACTGTATGTTTTACTATTCACCGAAAAATCAACTGTTTCAAAAAAATTCCCAAAATTCACCCTAACCATTTATCGATGTGTAGATTTCAAAAATGAAGTCCATTTTTTGAAAATAATTTTCTAATTATTATTAATTTAATTTTTAAATAAAATCATACTTAATTCAAAAATTAACAATTCAAATTCTATAACTACTTCTATATCATAATGAAAAATTAACCGAGATTCTATTATATTAAAGCCTTAATAAAATAAAATAATTAATAAAATTTACTATTAATTAGGTTCATATTACTATTCATAATGATATGTTACTATTCACCCAAAAAACAAGTTGGTTCTAATAGACTCCAAATAATATACTGAACACTATTATAAATGACAGTTTCTTGAAATTCAAAACATAGAAGTGGAAAAATTTATGTTATAAGGCTGGTTATAAATATCTACTTAAAAAAAGTTCCATGCATTTATATTTATTTTTAGAAAAACTTGGGGTGTTATAATGATAATCAATACAAAGGCATATTGACTTATCCTTCTTCACGATGGAGGAATAGTGCACCACACAGTGAAACACTCAGGCATATAAAACCCTTGTCCATATTCTATTGTAATAGTTTATTCAGTTATTACAAATATGTTGTGGACATTCTGTAGAGAATCTTAGATATAGGTAGAGATCTAGGTATAAGTTCAGTTTAGAACTCAAACTCTCAGTCAGTAAAAAGAGAGGACAACTCTTTAGGGAATACCTCAGTGTAGTCCCTCATAATGTGCATGTCATCTATCACAATTCTCTCATTGGTCTCAATCATTTGAGAAAGATATTATTTCTAATAAGGTGATAATATCCACACTTGAGATAAATATTAAAAAGGAGATTCATAGTCCTCCTTACACTTGTACATAATCATAGGATTACTTGGGATTTTAAGAGTGTTATCAAACTCCTGGTAGTTGATATTAGATTTATATAAGGATATCCAATACATTCCCAATATAGAAAAAAATTCTACCAAATGAAGTAAGATAAAATTTTCTGGAAGGTTCAGTCAACAAAAATTGATTGAGGAAGAGTTATATACCAAGGATTCAATAATTTCTCCATTTTCTATTTTCATAGATATATCAACCCTCATGTTTTTATGTGGTTTTCGAATAGTTATGAAAAATATAAAAGATAATAAATAATGAATTTGAATATAAGAATATAATAAATTTTAAGCTCATTAATGGATAATGAGCATACCATTCACAATTTGATTCTGGTTTTGTTCATTTACTATATAAAAAATAAAATTAGGGATAATAATAATCAAACTGAAAATTATATAAAGATAGAAATTATGAAAATATAAGGAATAAATTATAAATGAAATATAAATCATAACTTAAGAGTCTATATTTTTTCAATCTAGGTTATCCATGACAATTTTCTTATTAGGTTTTGTAACCTAACAATCTATTTAATTCTTTCATAAGGGTTTATTAAGAGTTTTTTAATCTTCCAAAGTATTTTACTCAGAAGTGTCAAACTAGATGTCCAATAAGGCCTCTTTATCGTGCACTAGGCAATGATCAAGTCAATTTCTAGGATTACTTTTTTGGTGTTTTACCCCAAGGTACAATTGTTTCAATTCCACATCCACTTTTATTATTCAGACAAGGATGAAATTTCTTGTAAACCACTCACTCTATACTTCACCAAAATTCAAGCATATTTTCCTATAATTAGAATTATCATTATATTTATCATTAGGGTTATCAATAAATTATTCTAGTCTTAATCCACCCAAATAACTAGGACATCCTCTAATACCTACTATAGAGGCCGAGTCCATTTACACATATTATTACATGTTTTTAAAGATAAATATCCATTAAATACAACTAAAGGATAAAAAAAATACTAATGTATTTAGAAGAATAAACTCAAAATACATAAAAGTGAAACTAACATAAAATTACTTTATTTAAATATCCATAATGAGATCCTAACTCCCTTTGATCTCCTAAAACTACACAAAATAACCTGGGGAATGAATAGATAAAAGGGGTGATCTAAAAATCATAATAAGGGAATAGTCATGGAAATGAAGAATAACATATGAGTCACAAGGCATAACATGATAACATAAAAGGAATGGATCTAAAATAATCATATAGAGGAATCACATAAAAGTACGGAATCATAAGATCATAGTGAAATAAGAAAATGGTAGCAATATAAAACATGCCATAAGAATAAGTCAATTATAACCACCAAAATAAATTCACAAGGTATAAAGGGTCCCATAAGGGATTAGGTTCACTCCCTAATCCCATATATATCACCTCTTGAGAATAAAAAATTACCCAATTTATTGGAGGACTATTTTGGTTCACCCATCCTAACATGTACATGAATATATGTGTCATATAATGAAATCAAACATAAGGAATAAACATAAGGGTTACCCATGGAAAGAAATGGGTTTCATAATCATGTCATAAAGAATAACCAAATAGAATATCATAATGGTTTTGATTAAATAAGGTATTTAATCATTCTTGTAATTTAATATACATAGTCCTTGAAAAATGATGTCCAAGTAGGGAAATCACTTTGGAAATGCACCTCTTAAGCAGGGTTTAGGAAAAGAGTAAAGAATATTTAAAGAGGTTAAGAGAATAATAATTACCGTAAAAATATAACTGAATTAAAATTTTTATATTTATATAAATGATTTTTTATAAACCATGGAATTTTTAAAACATTTCATTGATTGCTACATTAAAATAGGTAAAGAAAAGTGAGAAGTTCCCTTTAATCATCTTTTCAAAATAAATTGAGAAGGGAAACATTAAAAATGTATATTCCCATCAAGGAAAGGTGAATTACATAAGGTATATATACATGGGACATATATAAAAATATATATGAGGTAAATAATAATAATATAAATATAGAGTGAGTTAAAGATAGAGAAATCATAACCTAAATGAAATAGGGTGGTTCAGGGAGATCCCTTTCCTTATGATCTAGAATCATTCGATGATTTCACTTAATATAAATAATAATAAAATTAGAATGATTAATTAACAAATTAATAACCTTCTACATATATAATTTATTTACTATAATTTTATTGTGTTCATTTATATCCTTTTCAGTGATATATAAAGAATAATTTTGTTGTTCTGAGAGCGTTTGTTTTATGGTTTTATAGTCGGATCACTTGGGGATGATTATTATTGTTCTTTTAAAACAGAACTAAAAATATATAAATTAAATTAAATGGTATTAATGTAATTATAAAAATTTAAATGGTCCCATATATCCTTTTTTTCTTCCGATAATGTGATGATTCACTAAATATAAATGTTAACATTATGTGGTTAATTCATTTAGTCCATTTTACCGACTGTCACATAATAGATTCATTTTATTTTATTAAATTAATATTTAAACATTAAAGAACATAAATTAAGTCATAAAATATTCATTATAATAATATTTAATCATATTATGGTTTTTATAAATATCATTGAAAGTGGTGGATACCAACGAAGTGTGTTGTTCATGGAGGTCATGAACCAACTATATTGTAAACAATGTTTTCATTTTGGAAATGAAAGAAGGGAGGGAATTGGATGGATATATAATTTAAAAAATATCATTCTATTTTATTTATAATAATGTATTCATTATTTGATGTAGGTATATAGAGGTAATGAGAAGGTAGAAGAATAAAATAATTTAAAAGTAGTAAATTGAGATTATTAACTCTTAATTATTATCACCTTGAAATACTCCTTAAATCACATTCAAATGGTCTTTGGATGATACAATATTTACTAAAATTTAGGGGATATGATTTATAATTAAATTGGATATAGTTTTGGAAAGATACAAGTCTTAGAGGTTGTGAGGAGAAGGGGTGGTGAGTCGTTGTATTTATAAGGGGAGAAGAGGGATGTCTTTGAATATTATATTCATGAGTATATTATTTTGGATTAATACTACCAATAGTATTGATTTTTATGACTATATA
This sequence comes from Viscum album, assembly GCA_963277665.1. Taxonomy (NCBI): domain Eukaryota; kingdom Viridiplantae; phylum Streptophyta; class Magnoliopsida; order Santalales; family Viscaceae; genus Viscum; species Viscum album. Next base: position 2,015,540,344 of record OY728165.1, read on the forward strand.
TATATATATATTAAATAGTTCATTTTATTTCAAACTAATGGGTTCGTATAACATCCATGACTCAAAATTTCAATTATTTAGCTTATAATGTTAAATACCATAATTTACTATATTTCACCATTAACCCAAAATTTATCTATTTCTGAAAAATACCAAAAACTTAACCCTAACCATTTTTCAATGTTTATATTTTAAAAATGAGATATATTTTATGAATATATTTTTTATAAATATGATAAATTTAATTTTTAAATAAAATTCTCAATTATTTAAAAAATACCTATTTTAAAATTTTGATCAATTCTATGAACTTTTGAAAAATTACTTATGGTACTATAAAATTATCTTATAATTCTAAAAAAAATTGATATTAATTTATAAATTCGTTTTATGAAAATAATTTTTTTAAATCATTATATTTATTATAAAAGTGAAATTAAAACATTTATTTTTTACAAAATACAAACAATTAGTTCATCATTTTTAAAACATTTATTTACTGGTAAGATGGTTTAAATATATCATATCTTCATTTCATAGGATACCTAAATATTATTTTACAATAGCATAGGTTATTTTACTATTCTAATGGTGTAATTACTATTCTTAATGGTTAGATTACTATTCTAATGGTCTGATTACTATTCCAATGACCAAATTACTATTCCAATAGTTGGATTTGTAAGGGGTGATATGAGTTATTTAGTTCCTATATATACCTTATATTTAATTCATTTCTAATTTAATTATATTTTATCTCAAGGATATATATTTTCATTTTCAAGATGAGTATTTTATTAGTAATATTATTCTTCATTTCTACAACTTTGTTCATGGGTGTGATTATTCTGATGGATTGAGTAGATACAATTTTTCCTATTTTAGTTATCTTATTTTTTATTTTTATCCCCTTGTAATATTTTTAATTATTTTGGTCATTATTATTTGATAAATGAAATGTTCAAATTAATTTAATAAGATGTTGTTGGTTTCATCATGTGGTGCATGTTCTTTATACTGCATTTTTAAATATGTCACAATTATAAGAAGGAAATTATATTGATAAAACTTTGGGTCATTACAGGTTGGTCAATATTATTATTGTTTCTCACACTATGTTTTTTAGTTTTAGTCAATGGCCTGAACCATGAGCATTCATGTGAATGTTGAATGTGATAAACAATGGAATGATCATCATCATGAGAAACAAAATTTAATGGGAGTTGGGATGAAAAATCTTGTGATTATTCTTAAATATATATCTTATTATATAATTAGCACCCTAAATTTTGTTGAGTTTCTTAACACACCTAATAAGAGAAAAAAAATTTCATGAAGAACATAGAGGAAAAAGATTTAGTTTCCCACATGTCGAGAATGTGTGAAGAAAAACTAATGGGAATGTGTCAAATTAATGGGAAGATATTTTATGTGTGGAAAATAAGGTCATAAATAAATTAATTTCTAGGAAAAAATTACGAGTTTGATGAAGGGAAATTAAGTTCATCCTAAGGTACCATTTATATTTCGCTGTATAATGTGTGGGGATCTTGGAAATTATCTGAGTCAATTCCTTAATCGAAGGGAAAAATCCTAGACCAAGGAAATGATTATTCTATGAAAATCATTTTAGTGATATGATTTAAGTGTTTATGTATTGGGATTTTAGAATTATGTTATAGAAGTTTTTATCAATAATATTACAGTTATAAGAATCATGAAACATCTAAGAATTGTTTTGCATTATTTTTTCTTAAGGATTTGAAAATCATATATTTAATGGTACCAATAAACTTAGATAACCCTTAATATGTGCCTAATGTTGATATAATAATGTTTAGTTAGGATAATTAATTAATTAATTAAATTTGATAGTTTATATAAAGTTAATTTTTTGTAATTATTTTTGTTTTCATTGTGGTTTTATAATGATTAAGGGAAAGTATTAACATATTTTAGGAGAAAATATGATCATGGAATTCACATGTTTTGTATGTAAAATTATTAGATACTTAATGTTTTCTAGGGATAAATGTTAAAGTTTATATTAAAAAAAATATGGTAAACTATTTAAATTTTTAAATTTTTAAATTTGGTTATATATATTTTGGAGGATTTTTAAGGTTAACTAATTATGGAATGGATTATGGTTGACTTTGTGTTTTATTGTTGAGGTTTTAGAGATTAATTTATTATATTTATCCATATTGGATAACTTTTTCAAACCCTTTAGGTTTTTGTAAATATATTGAGATATAAGTAATTAATTTTCATTATTTAATGGATATTATGATCCATTAAAAAATAATTTTAGTGCTTTAGGCATGAAAATTAATTGTGAATATTTATTTTTGGAAGTAAGTGATGAGATAGATGTATAAATTGATCAAAACACAACTAAAGGATAGAATTGTGATTATAAAATGGAAATAAATCATTTAATTAAATTGTATTGTTTACTCTAACTCTATAGTAACAAATACCTCAATTTTAGGAAAAGGATCTTGAATTTTTTTTATTCTTTTAACTTCATTTATGATGAATTTTAGATCTTTTAACCTCTCTGATTTATGGTTTTTTGGTAATTAAATTTTTCATGACCACATTCTCTGCGACTCTATTTTAGTCCTTGGACGTTATTTTTCTTATCCATGATAATATTTTAACTTCCCACCAATTTTCTTCTTATCTAGGTACCCGATTATGTGTTATTTTAGGTAACCTTTGTGCCTCCCACTTCCTTTTTTAAAGGAATTTTTATTTTCCCTTTGTACGATGTTGGTTTTCAAAAAAGGTAATTAAAAATATTAAACCTTTTATTACAAAGATAAAATCAACTTGGGTTTAATTTATTTAATGGATGCATAATATAACACCATTATATTTCATAAATATTTCTCTTTAAAATAAGTTATATCCACTTGATAGCTTGCTTAACATACAACATCAAGCATAAAACAAACCATGATATATTATAATATAGACATTACAATTGGTAGTATAAATATGATTAAACACATTATTCAAGTTATATATTATGTATTTACATAATTTAAATGTATTTATTTATGCATAATAAATAAGTACTCATTTTTCGGTAGAGTCATTTTATGCTTAAAAAACGTTTTCTTTAAAAATAGAATTTATTGCATTTTGTGTATGAAAATTATAATTAATTAATTCAATTTTATAAATAATATTTTATAAAAATGATTTAATTTTTTAAATATTCATATCAAAATTAACTTAGATAAATGTTTGCTAATTTTTATGAAAAGATTTATTTTTCAGTGAATATTGAAAAATACTATTTTCATAAAATTTGCCTTTAATTTCATCAAAATATCCCATTATTATTTTAATATGATATTAAATTAAAATAATTATCCTTTATTTAAAAATAATATAATTAATTACATATTAATATTCTTTATACTTTATTTTAGTATTAGTTCATTTTTGGGCTTAAAACCACATTTATCTAAAAACAGTTTTTATGTGTGCAATGTTTTTTATCTTAATTAATTAAATAAATCACTATTTAATAATTATTTTATTGAATTTTATATATTATATATTATATTAAATTCATTTACATTCTTTTTTTTGGTTTTACTAGTCACGATACAAGAATAAATCCATTTTTATGTTTAATGTTTTTTTTTCAAAAAATGGTTTTATTTGCTTTTTACGTGCATATTTTAAAATGAAATTTCCTAAAATTTTAGAAATTGAATATTTCATAATGTATTTAATATTATTTATCCACATAATTAATATAATTAAATAAGTTCAACTAATTTTTTGGTCCTTATGAATAGTAACCATGGTAAAGATTCGCCACCTCGGTAAAATGGGTAAAATTGGTTAAAACTATAGGGTATAACATTAGAATCTATATAAAACATGAATTTATACTATTTAATAGTTTTTTAAAAATAAATATATTTTTAATGAGTTAAATAATGTTATTTAAAATATTATGTTAAATTTTGAATCCCGAGACAGACTTCTGTGAAGATAAGTTAAATTTTATTCAAATTAAAAACTATTTTTGGGTCTTTTAATTTAATGGTATATTGGGAAAGACCATTTGGTTTTGGATTTATTAAAAACTATAAAAACATTAATTTTTTTATTATTTAAAAAAAATCTTAAAAAAATTATTAATCAATTTCACGTGTAATGCTTTTTACTCTTAAATCAGGTATTTCCCTAAAAAACTTTTTTCAATCCTTTTGTGTTCTAATATTTAAAGTAATAACTTACTATAATAGAAATTTAATTTGATAAATGGATTAAAATTTGGAATCATAATCTCAAAATTTTATCATAGGTCCCCTTTTATTTTTTGTGACATAATAATGTTATCATGGTAAAAACCCAAGCTATCACAGTTAAGGTGAAAATGAGTTTAAAGTTGTTTAACTAGAAAATAAGACTTAAATTTTTTTCCAAACATGTCTAAATGTGATAATATGAGTTTATTTCAACCATATTACATCTTATATTCGAATATGGGGTTTCTTAGTTCAAGTTGACATGATTAGGATATATATATATATATATATGAAAGTAAATAATTTAATCTTTTAAGTAATTCCAAGTGCGTCCATTCCCTCCCTTACAAAAGGATACCACCTATACTCTCTTCTCCACACTTCAAGAAGCTTATAGATTGGAAAATACCTTCAATAATACTTTGTTATATTCCTTACCCACATCCTAGATATTCTTTTATGTCACAACCTGACCCATACCAGGGCTCGAGCCGCAATTACCCCAAGCCGGCCTCTATAGGCCAGGGGCTCGTGACTAGCGCCGAAGGCTCAACATACTAGGGTAGTCCTTTTCTTAAGAAACTATACGCACACATGCAGCTAACTCAATGCAAAAGTGAAGAGAAAAGAAAGCAAGATACAACACTGCTACAAAAAGGGAAACCAACATACATGCATCAACCTCTAACTAGTACAAGTGAAGTGCTGAAAAGCACTGACAAGTAACTTGAATTGTAAAAGGGTCAAAACAAACACCCAACCAGATTGGTGCCATAACCTGGAAATAGGTATAATGAATTTAAACTGCTGGTGAGTCTCACACCCAGAAATCCTCCTTTGACCACTGAACGCAGCCCAAGACCCTGTGTCCTCTACGCTCCTCCGTAGTCTCGATCGACCTGTCCATCGTCTGCAAGGGCACACCTGGTGCGGGAAAAGCCAAAGCAAAGGTGAGTATAAAGTTACTTAGTAGGATTCCATGAAATCTTGAGGGAGAAATAATGGAGATACTAAAACGATGAGCAGTAGACAGATCAAGAACAATGTAAGAGTTAAATACAGAGAGTGAAGATCAATATGACAAGAGAAAGGAAACAGGCTCATCCAACCAAGATGATCTAGACACGGAAAGAACACGGCATACCTCACGCGTCTTCACCCCTCCTAGAAAGAGTGCATCTGAACCCAAGGAGTGGGAAATAAAGTACGGTGTATATATATGCTCAACAAGAAACCCGAACGAGTGTGTAAGGGTATCTCTATCTCCATGCTCAGCCAAAGAGAAATCGTCAATGGTTCAAAGGATATCCATCAATGCTGCCCAACTGTCCTGCACGCGAAAGTTGCCTCATCGCTAAACAATACCACCAAGGGTCCCGCTCCAGTAATCACGGAGAAAAGTCATTTAATAGAATCATAGAAGGGCTGAGTTTGAAAGAAGTCATCGGGTAACCCACTTCCCAACCCAACTAGAAGGTAAACCCCAAGAGGTCATTAGGTAACCCACTACCCAAACCCGTTGGAGGGTAAACCACAAGAGGTCATCAGGTAACCCACTGCCCAGCCCTACTGGAGGGTAAACCACAAAAGGTCATCGGGTAACCCACTGCCCATCCCCGCTGGAGGGTAAACCACAAAAGGTCGTCGGGTAACCCACTGCCCAGCCCCACTGGAGGGTAAACCCTAAAGTCAAAGGGTAACCCACTGCCCAGCCTCACTGGAGGGAAAACCCAGAACTGGTCTGATAACTCCACACTGCCCGTGCCATCACTGGGTGTCACTAACACCGCTACCGTGCATAGGTTCTGAGTGCGGCAAAGGAACCTATGACCAATGACCTTTCTTGTTTTCACATTTAATGAGATCTTGAAAGAGGATCTTCTCTCCCAAACGGATTACACTGTTGTAATCCTCACATAAAAACACACGAGATAGACTTTTCACTCACTGGAAATGACTCCAGATGGAAAAGTTATTCAACACCGCTTTATGCCCATACAACGTCTCGTGGGGACCACACCTCGGTCCCAAAAGAGATCGGGTGAACTACGCCATCGTGATGCTCTCAAACAAACACACCAAAATGAATACTCATACGCTCCAAACGAATGTCGGAAGAAAAAGGCGTAGTACGCTACACACAACTTAAGAGACGACTCATGGGGCCCACACCTCAACTCCGGCTTTAACACCTAAAACCACCATGGTCAACTTCATCTCGATGATAGGGTCACAACACCACTGACAGTGCCTAAAACAGACTCCAGATGCGGAAGCAGCAACTCCCCACGTTATATGCAAGAGGGGCCCTGTGGGGCCCGCACCTCAACCCCGAAACACGTCACGCAGATCATACCAGTGCATTCCTTGCAGATAACCACACAACATAGGCTATTCATTTTATCGGAACGTACTTATGAAACATAAGTCGTAAAAACACAACATACGTCTGAAATCCACCTCATGGGGCCCACGCCTTGGGCCCGAATTTAGGCGGGTGAATTGCGCCGTTGCAATACCCTCGGAAAAACACTCAGAAACGAGTACTCAAACCCCTTAATGAGATGTCGAGTGAAAAAGTGGTGTTTCACCGTAAAAACGTGCGAACTAGGACCTGTGGGGCCCCCGACCATGTCTTCAACCTAAACGCTTCAGAAAGCATCTCAAAAAGTCTGCACGAGGCCTGGGGTCACGCTGCCGCTAACGACGCTTCAATCAGACATTCCAAGCAGGAGTTAGGTCCGACGCAAGAATAATTAAAAAAATTAAATAATAAATTAATTATTCACATTAATCATTTCGTGCCTCCGAGCAACGGAACCCAACCACAATGGTTCCAAAATAACTTTGGAAGGACCGTCTCAACACCAGGGCCACAACACCTCTGACAGCGCGTCAAACGGACATACCGCTCGCGAGTACGTCCATTGTAAACTTTAATAATAATTTTATATTATTAAATTAACGTGCTCCGGGTCACCTGTCTTCAGGTACAGAACCCAAAAACCCTAAAAAATACTTTAAAAAGTCCGCCTCACTGACACGGACCTGCAGCCGCAGAGGGCGCATCAAACGGATGCACCGTTTAGAAATTACGGCCCCCCGAACGCAAGGGGGTCCAACCGTGCCGATTCACCCTAGCCGGCCCGGTCCGAACCACTAGCCCGCGGCCTTGCCGTGGGTCCGGCCTGACATGCCATGGCCCGCTGGCTGTGGCCCGATCCAGCCACACCTGACCCCTCGGGTCCAGTTCTCCCCAGCAGACCGGCCTTTGTCCTGTCTCCGTGTCGCGCCAGTAGGACCTGCTGAACGCGTGTCCTGGTCTCCTCTACACACCCGAGTTGGTCAGAGCCTCAGGTTCCCCTTCGACCACGACGGGTCGACGCCCTCGGCGCCTCCTCCTCCTACAGCACACCACCACACCTTGCCGCAGCCCGCGCCACCCGATGCCGCTCCTCCGCGACACCTTCACCCGATGTCGCCGCGGCCTCGGCCTTCTGCCGCACTGCAGCCGCAGTCGCGGCCGCCCGGGCTCCCCTGCTCTACCGCTAGCATCGCCGGCTCTGCCCGGCCTACTCGGCACCTCTGCCGAACTCCTCCGGCTGTGCCCCGTCCGCGCTGGCCACACCCGACACCGCCTCAGTGGACTGGCCCCTCCGAGCTCACCCTCACCTTGCTCGGCTCCTCTGCCGGACTCCTCCGGCCCGCTCCACCGCTGCGCCACCCCAAACTCCAGCCACCTCCCTTACTGGATTCAGGGCTTCTGACGACCTCCACCACCACTTCAGTGGCTGGATTTCAAATCCGAAGGAAGATTCGGAATCCTCGGGGTGAGGCCTTCGCAACGCCTACCCCGATCAACGATCCGATAAAGATTGGCACGTCTGAAAATTGGGAGGAAGAACGACCAATAAAGAGAATTAAGAACAAGGCTCGGATGATGTTCATGTTCATTTGGCCATCATCCTAATTCTATAATTATATAGTTAAAATGAATAAATTTACAAAGACTCCATAAATTGATGAAGGTGCGAAAATTAATCAAAAATCCTACCTCAATCTGGCCGTTCGACGTTGGAGACGCATCCGCTGCGATCCCGCCTCTATCCACCGGAGTTCACTCCTCGATTTGGTGAAGAACAACGAAGAACAGTTGAGAGAGATATAGAGAGAGAGAGAGAGCTTGGGTGTTAGAGATAGAGAGTGAATTAGAGTTCTCCCTTAACCCTAAACACCCACTCTCTATTTATAGGGATCCCACTCAGCACAGGATCCGAATTTACCACGCCGTCTCATTTTACATCGCGCCTAGGAAAAACATCCCATTTTGAACTCCACGGAAGCCTTAGATTTCCATTCTGAGGATTTGTTCAAAAGTTATTCAAAAATAATGCAAGTGATAAACATCACCAAGTCATTATTTCAAAAAATGATGATTTCCCCCTAGGTTACATCTCTCACAGCGGGCCTATGCCTGTAACATTTACACCCCACCATGTACATAGTATAAAAACACTTAACATTTTTATAAGATATATTCTGGGCACACCGGGCCTCAGAATTGCACGCCGTCTTCACACCTAGCTCTGGAATAATATGTAGAAATATTCCAAAGTCTTACAGGGCAAAAAAAGAGTCTCTACATCATTCCCTACTTCAAGATTTTCGTCCCCGAAAATCAAAAATAGGAAAAACAACTCGAGATAAAGATCTCACACCTAGCTCTCCCACTCCCAAGAAAACTTGAAAAACACCATGTTGGCACAACACGCGAACCAAAGGGATGGTTCGTACTCATATGTTCTACTACTCTCGAGGACTTGCGTAGGAATACGCACGCACCTCATCAGCTGTGACACGTGGAAGACATCGTGCACCCACTCCTACTGTTGGGAGGTTAGGGAAAGATGGTGGGAAACCTCTCAACTGCTTTCACAATTCCTGAATAGCCCAAAGAAACTCGGGGGGACTTCCTCGGCCGAACCTCTACTTTCCACGTCACGATCAAAATCAAGGTTTGTTCCTCGAACATGATCTCGTGATTCCCTCCTTCAGAATACTCATATGGTGAAACACCCAAGGCTATCCGGTCACACAAGTTCTCACAGTCGATGCATCACAACCGAGACACTCTTACATGCTCAAAAAGCAGATGAGTCAGCACCATCAGCTGCAGAGAAGCCGTGCCCCCTGGTCCACCAAGGTTAGCTGTAGGGACGCCAGCTGCTCTCAAACTTCCCACACTAGTCGAGCCTAGGACTTCCTTCTAAGGGAAACTGCTAAAACACTTCCATCTTCTAGAACACAGACTACCTCGAAGTCATAGTCCTTCAGAAATTTCAACCAGCACCATCGTCTCAGGTTCAAGAATCTTTGGGTGAGGGCGCACCTGAGACACTAGTGGTCTGATCGAACCACAAAGCGCTCTCCCAGAAGATAGCATCTTCACATCTCAGCGCAAGGACCACCACCACCAGTACCACATAGTGAAACACGTAGTCTTGTTTATGGGGTGTCCATCACCTCAAACTGTACTTGATAATGATATCAAGATTGACATTGAGCACACAAGGTACCAACGAACAGGGAAGGCGAGATAACTCATCCAACCGCTAGAGGCTAGACACGGAAAGCACGTGGCATACCCCACGTGTCTTTTCCCCTCTTGTAAGGAGAGTAATCCCCAAAATAGACACTCCACCAAACCCACTAGTGGCATCTCAAGAAGGGGGGGGGGGTCAAGCAGAAAATCCCCACTAGTAAACCCAGAACCTACTCTGACACTCAACTGCACAACCCCGCCATGAATGCACCTGTCAGAGGGACTCATCCACCACACCTCAATACTATCCGCTTTGGGTGGCACTAAATCTCCCTCATAGTTTTGATCACATCACAAAGACATGCCTCAGTGGGGGAAGAACCCCTCTTTCCTGTGCATTCAAAGCTACGCCAGACAACACCAACACAGGGTTACATCGACGCCCTACGTCCACCTCGGTATCCCCTCGAACAAGGAGTTGGGTGAGAAGAGTACCTCACACAGTGTCTAACAAGTTCAACTGAGAAAAGTAGAAAAAAGACACATAGCGTACCTCTTATCATCTCTTACGTTGTAGGATTGTAGACATCCATAGCACACAACTGCCCGCGGCCCCATCCGTCATCTCCCTGAGCCTGACATGGGCCGCCTAGTGGTGGTGGAAGGACCTCAAAACGTTGTATTCCAACCATAGTTCTTCATGATTTTCTTCCCACACCGCCTCCCTGGGGACCACCCTCTCCTCACTAGGGGGTTCTTTGATCATGACACTGCCTTTGTCGTGGCGGTGCATCTACCAACTATCTAGAAAACTCAGCACATTTGGTCGAGTAGTCTCATGTCTCGTGACCTCACACATCATAGACATAACACTAGTCCTCTCTGGGCTATCTTGGTTCTCTACGTTGTCCCCGACCATGTGTTTGAGTCTCATCAAGGGGAGACTTACAACATTGAGGACCTACCAATTGACATCCCTCTGCCAGAAATTTCCCTGTCACCAGTGATTGCTCCTGCACCCCGAGATGGGTGAGGATGCACAAGGGAACTATGCTGGAACGAATCCACTCTATAGATATCTCACTCAAACTTCTGTTCTCGGGAGTTGCCGTCATGGACCACGTCCAAAGAGTACCGAGTAAGGTCTGCGAACCTAGTCGCGTACTCAGCCACTGCCATCACTCCCTACTGAAACTCCAGCAGCTCCTGAAACCGTATAAAGTATAAGTAGGAGGGGTAGTACTCCTCACAAAATAGCTGCCACAAGTCATCCCACGAGAGTACCGACTCATCGTGAATCTGAGAAACCGTAGATCTAATAATTCCAAACCGCTTGGTGAAAAAAGATTGGCTGTCAGAGCCACCATCCAACCTGTCAGTGTCCGAACAAGCCTGAAGAGGCGGACCACTGAATCAAGCCAACCCTTCACTCTATGAGAGTTTGGCTCACCATGGAACCTTAATGGTCTCTAAAACTGGAACTCACATAGCGTGCCCAACCTGTGCTCCTCATCAGCCCTCGCTGCCGGTACTATCTGCTACTCCACAGGTGCAGGTGCTACTGCCTGTCCTCCTGGAGAAAGGGTAATCATAGGATGGATTTTGAACTGAGGCCTCATCACTCAAGGAATCGTCGTCATGAACCAGAGATAGTATCCTGGTTGGCTATCATCGTAGAGACATCCTGAATTTGATCAAGGAGTACCGCGGTCAAATGAGCATATATATATCAACAACGATGGGGAGATGACTCAAGAAGGATAGTCAAAGACTCAATCCTATATGATGCATGAACCAAATTCCCTGCAACAATTGTCTTAGTGTGCAGAGTCGACAAGTGGGTTATCAAGGTCCTGGTGAATGGATACATCAGCCGCCGCACCATCACTGGATTCCCTAGCCTGGGAGCAGCTCTCAAGACACATTGACACTATTTCCCCAAAACTCAACCAATTCCTTTTGAGGGACGTCCGAACGACTCCCCAAGGAACAAAACACATCTGATACCACTTTTTCATAACCCAACCCTTACCAGGGCTCGAGCCGCAACTACCCCAAGCCCAACTCCATAGTCCGGGGGTTGGCGACTAGCACCGAAGGCTCAACACACTAGGGGAGGCCTTTTCCTAAGAAACTGTACACACACACACAGCTAAATCAATGGAAAAGCACATAGAAAAGAAATAAAGATACAACACTGATACAAAAAAGGAAACAAACATACATTTATCGACCTCTAACCAGTACAAGGGAAGTGCTAAAAAGCACTGACAAGTAACCTGAACAGTAAAAGGGGTAAAACAGGTGCCCAACTAGAATGGTTCCACAACATGGAAATAGGTAAAACGAAAGTAAACTGCGGGTGAGTCTCACACCCGAAAATCCTCCTACGACCACTGAATGCAGCCCAAGATCCTGTGTCCTCTACGATCCTCCATAGTCTCGATCAAACTGTCCGTCATCTGCAAGGGAACACCAGGTGCAAGAAAATCCCAAGCAGGTGTGAGTATAAAGATACTCAGTAAGATTCCCCAAAATCTTGAGGGAGAATCAAAGGAGATACTAAAATGGTGAGAATTAGATAGACCAAGAACAGTGTAAGAGTATAATAGAGAGGGTGCAGCTCAACCCGACAAGAGAAAAGAAGCAGGCTCGTCCAACCAAGAGGATCTAGACACGGAAAGCACGTGGCATACCTCGCGCGTCTTCTCCCCTCCTAAAATGAGAGTATCTGAACCCAAGGAGTGGGAACAAAATTAGGTTGTATATATATGCTCAACAAGAATCCCGAACGAGTGTGTAAGGGGATATCTATCTCCAAGATCACCCCAAGAGAAATATCCAATAGTTCAAAGGATATCCATCACTGATGCCCAACAGTCCCGCACACCAAAGCTGCCTCATCGCTAAACCATACCACCAAGGGTCCTGCTCTGGTAATCATGGAGAAAAGTCACTGACTAGCCTCATAGAAGGGCCGATTCTGAAAGAAGTCATTGGGTAACCCACTACCCAGCTCAGCTGGAGGGTAAACCTGAAGAGGTCGTCAGGTAACCCACTACCCAGCCCCGCTGGAGGGTAAACCACAAGAGGTCGTCAGGTAACCCACTGCCCAGCCCCACTTTTGGGTAAACCACAAAAGGCCATTGGGTAACCCATTGCCCAGCCACGCTAGAGGGTAAACCACAAAAGGTCGTCGGGTAACGCACTGCCCAGCCCCGCTGGAGGGTAAACCCTAAAGTCAATGGGTAACCCACTGCCCAGCCCCGCTGGAGGGCAAACCCAGAACTGGTCTGATAACTTCGCACGGCCCGTGCCATCACTAGGTGTCACTAACACCGTTACCGTGAAAAGGTTCGAAGTGCATCAAAGGAACCTCTGACCAATGCCCTTTCATGTTTCCACATTTAATGAGATCTTGAAATGGGCTCCACTCTCCCAAACAGATTACATCATTGTAATCCTCATGAAAAAAACACGCGAGATAGATTATTCACTCACTGACAATGGATCCTGATGGAAAAGTTATTCAACACCACTTTATGACCATATGACGTCTCATGGGGCCCGCAACTCGGTCCCTAAAGAGATTGGAAAAACTGCGCCATAGCGAGGCTCTCAGAAAAACAAGCCAAAACGACCACTCATACACCCCAAAAGGAAGTCAGAAGAAAAAGGCACAGTACGCAACACATAGCTCAAGAGACGGCCTGTGGAGCCCATGCCTCAACTCTGGATTCAATGCCTAAACCCACCCTAGTCAACTTCGTCTCGATACTAGGGCCACAAAACCACTCACGACGCCTAAAATGGACTCTGCATGTGGAAGCTGCAACTCCCCACATTATATGCAAGCATGGCCCTGTGGGGCCCACACCTCGACCCTGAAACACGTCACACAGATCATAGAATTGAGTTCCTTACAGATAACCACACGACATAGGCTATTCATTTTCCCTGAACGGACATATGATGCATAAGTCATAAAAACGCAGCATACGTCCGAAAGCCGCCTCGTGGGGCCCATGCCTCGGGCCCAAATTTAGGAGGGCGGATTGTGCTGTTTCAATCCCCTAAGAAAAACACTCTGAAACAAGTACTCAAACACCCTAAACAGATGTCGGGTGAAAAAGTGGCGTTTCACCATAAAACGTGTGAACTAGGACCTATAGGGCCCACACCTTGTCTCCAACCCGAATGCTTCAGAAAGCATCTCAAAAATTCTGCATGAGGATTGGGGTCACGCTACCACTGACAACGCGTAAATTGGACATTCAAAGTAGGAGTTAGGTCTCATGCAAGAATAATTAAAAAAAATTAAATAAAGAAATAATTATTCACATTAAGCATTTCGTGCCTTCGAGAAACGAAACCAAACCTCAAGGGTTACGAACCAAATTTGGAAGGACCGTCTTAACTCTAGAGCCAAAACACGTCTGACAATGCATCAAACAGACATTCGGCTCATGATTACGTCTGTTATAAACATTAATAATAATTTAATATTAGTAAATTAAAGCGTTCCGAGTCACCCATCTTCAAGTGCAGAACCCAAAAACCCCAAAACATACTTCATAAATTCTGTCTCGCTGACACAGACCTGCAGCCGTAGACGGCGCGTCAAATGGATGCGCCGTTTAGAAATTACGGCCCCCCGAACGCAAGGGGGCCCAACCGGGCCGGTTCACCCCGGCCGGCCCGGTCCGAACCGCCAGCCCGTGGCCCAGCCACGGGTCTGGCCCAACTTTCTGTGGCCCGCTGGCCATGGCCCACTATAGCCACATTGGACCCCTCGGGTCCGGTTCTCCCCAGCAGACCGGCCTTTGGCCGGTCTCCGCGTTGCACCAGTAGGACCTACCGAACGTGGGTCCTGGTCTCCTACGCACACCCGAGGCGGTCAGCGCCTCGGGTTCCCCTTCAACCATGATGGGTCGGCGCCCTCAGCACCTCTGCCTCTCGCAGCGTACTACCATCCCTGGCCCGACCCACCCCGCCCGACGCCGCTCCTCCGCGGCACCTTCACCCAATGTCGCCGCCGCCTCGACCTCCTGCCGCGCCGCAGCCGCTGTCGTGGCTGCCCGGGCTACCCCGCTCCACCGCTAGCACAGCCGGCTCCGCCTGGCCTGCTCGTCTCTTCCGTCGGACTGCTCCGGCCTCACCCCATCCGCGCCAGCCACACCCGACACGTCCGCACCAGACTGACCCCTTCGAGCTCCACCTCGCCTTACTGGGCTCCTCTGTCGGACTCCTCCGGCCAGCTCTACAGCTGCGCCTCCCCGAACTCCGACCCCCGCCCTTGCCGGAGCTGGGGCTTCCGACGGATGCTTCCACCGCTCTAGTAGCCCTATTTTAAATCCGAAGGGAGATTCAGAATCCTTAGGGCGAGGTATTCATAGCGCCTTCCCCCGATCAACGATCCGACAAAGATTGGCGCGTCCAAAAATTGGGACGAAGAACGCCCTAGAACGAGAATTAAGAACGAGGCTCGGAAGATGACCGTGTTCATTTCACCATCATCCTAACTCTATAATTATAGAATTAAAACAAATAAATTGACAAAGACTCTAGAAAATGAAGAAGGTGTGAAAATTAATCAGAAATCCTACCTCGATCTGGCAATTCGACTTAGCGATACGTCCGCTGCGATCCCGCCTCGATCCACCGGAGTTCGCTCCTCGATTTGGTGAAGAATAGTGAATATTGGTTGAGAGATATATACAGAGAGAGAGAGAGCTTGGGTGTTAGAGAGAGAGTGAATTAGAATTATCCCTAACCCTAAACACCTACTCTCTATTTATAGGGATCCCACTCAGCACAGAATCCAAATTCACCGCACCCTCTCATTTTACGTCACACCTAGGAAAAATGCCCCATTTCAAACTCAACAGAAGCCTTATATTTCCATTTCGAGGCTTTATTTGAAATTTATTTGAAAAGAAAGCCAGTGATAAAAATCAATAAGTCATTATTTCAAAAAACTGATGATTTTTCCCCTGGGTGACATCTCTCACACCAGGCCCGCACCCATAACTTTTACACCCCACCATGTGCATAGTATAAAAACCCTTAACATTTTTATAAAATTTATTCCGGGTACACTAGGCCTCGGAATTACATGCCATATTCGCGCTTAGATATGGAATCATATGTATAAATATTCCAAAGTCTTACAGGGCAAAAACCGGGTCTCTACATTTTATTTCCAAAATACCATCATTTCAAGGCATAAGGTGCAATCCAAATGGGGTTTCTCATGAGAGGTATAACTCTTAACCAAGTACTTTCAATTTTATTTCTTCTTATACCACATATAAATATATGGAATACATTCTGAAATAATTAATACAAAATATTAAATATAATTAATTGTTATTATGATTATTAAACAACTATTTTACACTTCTTGTACATCCTATTTTAAAAGAAAACATCGCTCATTTGTACGTGTGGACTACCACCTCCACGAAGTGGAGCATTTCATTTTTCATACCCATTTCACATTGATGGATATAATGAACGATTTAATAAATGCATATTATATTTATGCTTTTATTATATATTTTTTATATTTGAATTATTATTTACTTTTCTTCATTCCATCTATCAAAATATGGAAACATCACTCATGTGTACGTATGTACTACCCTCTCCACAAAGTGATATAATTCATTTTTCATAAAAAAATATTATAAAAAATTATAAAAGTTTTTATGATGAATAAATAGGAAAATTATGAATTTATTAGCATTATATATATGATGGAACCATGAAAAAATTACAAGGACCTAGAGTACCAAATTGATACATGCATGAAAAATGAAACAATTATCACCAAAAACAGCAATTTTAATAAATAATTATTAATTAAAAAGTGATAATATGTTATAATTAAATAAAATTAATTATTAAATATATGTGTATTGTTATATAATATATTTATAATAAATATATTTTTACTATATAGGGTTTTCTAACATTTATAAATCAAGATGATACTTGAGGTAATAGAATTATTTTTCAATCCCATTTTAATCAATATTATTTATTCTTGAATTTAAATTGAGGAAATTATATGATACTTATATGATAAACCAATTTAAATTTTTATACAATTTTTATTTCAATAATTTTTAAGTTTTAGTACCATTTTTATCTATTTGTTTCACAAAATAGCATAAAAAATATTTTTAAGAAAAGATAACCATATTTCTTCTCTTCCAAATGGAAAACCTTTTTCTTTCATATCTATGTTTTATAAAATGTTCTCAATAATGTTTTTGAATATTATTAAATTAATTTTTAAATTTAATTTTACCCAATTTTGATTTTTATGAAATGGCTTAAAAATAATCTTGTTATTTTCCAAAAAAGGCATTTTTTACCAAAGGTGTGAAAAAAATATTTACTTTTAGAGATTATAAGATGAAT
The DNA here is from genome assembly GCA_963277665.1 of Viscum album. Classification (NCBI taxonomy): domain Eukaryota; kingdom Viridiplantae; phylum Streptophyta; class Magnoliopsida; order Santalales; family Viscaceae; genus Viscum; species Viscum album. Next base: position 2,015,557,594 of record OY728165.1, read on the forward strand.
AGAATTTTACACCGTCATGACCAATAAATTATTTGAAGCATAATTTACTAGTTTAAATGGTTATTTTCAAAAAATGGTCTTTTTAATATTTTGGAAACATTGAATTTTAAAGAAGCGATTTCAGAATAAAAGTGCATTTTCCTCAAGAAATACTCAAATGATCTTTTAAAGAAATGTTCCGTTTATGATAATATACTTTGATATTAATTATATTTTTTAGGGATATGATCAAATGGTACCATCCTTATTCTTTCTATGTATGTTTGATTATTATGATGATGATATTTTACAAAAGCCCATTTTTTCCATGGGTTATGTGATGATGAACTGTTTATGGAACTTGTTTCATTTCCACAGGTTATGATATGATGGTATGATGAATGTTTTAAGATATTGTGGGACACATATATATGGTTTTTATTATGTTATGGGTGAGATTATAGTTATGTATTCATTAAATTAATAGTGTAAATATGGATACCTCGTGAAATAATAAAAACTGAAATGGGGAGTGAACCCAGTTCAGTAAGGGACTCTCTCCATTATAAAATTCTTGGGAGTGAACCTTGGCTAAGGATACAATGAAATGAGAAGTAAGCCTGATCCAATATGATAGTATTGGTAGTGAGTTTAGACTATGTAAATTATTTTCTATGATCTTGTGTATGCCACAAAATTATGTATTATTCTTATGATATGCTCTCATAACTCATTATTGATTATTGATAATTCCACACACTTATGACTTAAGTTTTTTATTATGACATACCCTTATGCAACAATTTATGATTAACGATCTATGAATTATTGGGTATGATTATTATGATTTATGATATTATTATAATACCCTTATTTGTATCATATTCTCACTTATGATCATTGATTGATATCTCTTATGTTTACCCTTACTGAGCATATAAGCTCACCCTTTTATATGTTTTCGTTCCCTAGGATATGGAGAAATGTTGTAATTAGGGTATGTCTAAGAAGTGTTATATTTGAGAAGATATTTATGGGATATGTTAAATATATTTCATGAAATAAGAGGATTGTGTATCTAGTCTCCAAAGACACTAAACCTTTACAGTTCTAGAATGGATCTAATATTCTGTAATAGATATTCATCCAATAAGATGTAATTTTTTTTGTACAAACACAACCACAAAATGGGGCAAGGGAAGCACGTCATTTTTATCAATGCTAAGAACAATGATCAAATAAAGGGGGAAATTTATCAGCACTAGCTAAAAGAACTGATAAATCTATCCTTTATCAGTGCTAAAAAAAGCACTGATAAAGGTGTACCCTTTATGAGTTCTTTTTTAGCGCTGATAAAAGTTTTTAATAATAAATTATATACAATTATTATATTTATATTAAAAAATAATGTATATTTGTATATATTAAATAAAAAATGCATGTTTATAATTAATATATATTTTTTAATAATTCAAATATAAATATATATAATGTTTTGAAAGAAGATCATAATTAAATATATATGTGTTTTTAGTGAATTTAGTCAAAAAATATATTGATCCTGTGTGCATATATGTTATCTATCATCATGAATGTTCATTTATACATTACACACTTCTTATTATTCATGTTGTTTATTGATGGCTCATTTTTTATTATGTCTATTTTACTAGGTGTATATGATTAATTCTCTTGTTACCCATATATATACTATATTTTGTTCTCAATACTTATAAAATTACATTAAATATATTTTAAGAATAAATATATTTATTATATTTATAATTATTAAATTTTTAGTATATATAAATACTTTTTAAATATATTTATTTTTAAATATAATTATAACTATATATATATAATTAATTATAAAATAACAATAAATGCATATAATATAATTTTAAAATAAATAAATAAATAAATAAATTTATAAATATATAAAAATATTTATAAAAATATTTTTTTATAGTTATAATTATAACTATAAATAAATAAATATATACATATATGTAAAAAATTATAAAATTATAATAAATATATTTATTATACTACTTATAAAGTTATAAATATATAATTAAATAAAAATATTTATAAATATATACAAGTATTTATAAATAAATACAAATATTTATAATTATAATTCCTACACAAATATAGACATATTTAAATAATTTAAAAATTATAATAAATATATTAATTATATATTTTTATATATAAATATAAATAAATAAATACAAATAGTTATAAATATAATTCTAAATAAATATAGATATATTTAAAAAATTTAAAAATTATAATAAATATATTAATTATATATATTTATAAAATTATAAATATATTTGTTATAAATTTATAATTACACACATATATATATATATTTACAATTAAAATAATAAATAATTTTCTTATTATAATTTTTATTACAAATAAATATATATATATATTTATTAGTTGTAAATATAAGAAAATATTTATTTAGTTAAATAATTATTAATTCATAAAAAAATATATTATTTTTATATATAATGTTATATATAATTAAATTAATATATAGAAATATTGAGAAATAAATACAAATATTTATATTTATAGTTATAAATAAATACAAATATATTTAAATAATTATAACTTTATAATAAATATATTAAATATATATATAAATATAAATATAAATTATAAATATTAGAAATATTAATTAGTTATAATTTTATAATTATTTAAATAAATAAATAAATATTAATTTATAATTATAAATATAAATATATATAAATAATTAATAAATTAGAAGAAATGTAGTTATATACATCCATAATATTATAAATATATATAATAAATATATCTATTATATATATTTCTAGGATTATAAATATAAAAAATATATTTCTTATAATTTTATAATTATCTAAATTATAATTTTATAAATATAAATATATATTTATCATGTATATAATTTTATAAATATATATATTAATAGAAATAAATTATTAACATTATATCTTTATCCACACCTTTTTAGTGCTGATAAGGATTTATCTTTATCAGTGCTAAAAAAATCATTGATAAATGAATATTTAATCAGCGCTCTCTATTTTAGCTCAGATAAAACATACATTTATCATCGCTTTTTTAGCTAGCACTGATAAAAGGTTCATGTGGTTTTATAAAAAAACCATAACATTCTCCTTATTTTCTCGCACCCCTCAAGCTCTCGCTGAAGCCGATCACTACCGTCGTGCCTCCTCCTCTCTCGTCGCCTCTCCTCTGCTGCAACCCACACCTTTTCCATGGGCCTCTCTTCCGTTGTGAACCAAACCACCATGTGACTCTCCTTCGGCACACACCACACCTCCGCGACATGCCACAACACCTCCGTGCGCCACACCTCCACCATGGGCCTATCATCCATTGTGCGCCTCTCCTTTTTCGGTCTCCTATCATCCGTCGGAGGACTCCTCCGCTGCACGCCTCTCCTCCGCTATGAACACACTTTTGTCACATGCTGAACGACACCTGCACGATTAGTTTTCTCCCCTTTCTCTTTGTTTAATAGTGATGTTGTGAAATATACAAGATAAACGCCCCACTAAAAATAATTTTCATTTGTGGTCCTTGTTTGAACACTAAATAAATTGCATATTTGTTTGTTTTTGAAAAGAAATATGTGGTCCGCTAGTGAAACATGATCGGAAACCCGAAATTTGTGTGTGTGTGAACATGTGAAAGGTTATTCCAAGTATGAATGTATTGTAATGATCATGTTTATGGGTTTTTTAAATGGTTTTCACTTATATACCTTTTTGTTAACTTTTTAAATGTTTTCCAATCATTTTTTGGGTTTATCAAAAGATATCCCTAATACCAATACTCTCTTCACTTCCTCAAATGTTTCTTATCATCTGAAATTTTTTTAGGTAGTTGTTTGTATGAAACTATTTTTAATTGACATGCTTTGAGTGCTTTATTATTTTAAACCCCTTATTCATCTAAAGTATATTGAATTATCCTAGTTTGGATGCTGACATAATGATTCCTTTTCAAGGTTACCTTCAAGTTAACTTAAATGGGTGTCCGAAAGTTGATTTATCCATATATTGTTAGAAGCACTTTATAACTCACTCTAAGTGTTTGTGTAAATTTTTTATAGGCCCTTTTCGTGCACTTATATTTTTAAATAGTTGTTTAATCCACCTAATGACCATGAAACATTTTCTATAAGTAATAAATTAAGAATTATACTTTATTTCCAAATTAAATGTCACTTTTTAAGGGTATTCGATTACTATTGAACTTTGGTGTTCTTTTGTTATCATTTTATGAATCTTATATATTAATTTTATTTCGTAATATGTAATGATATCTTATATGATTTTTGGCCACCCTTTTATGTATGTTTGATATATTTATGTTGGAATTTAATTCCTTTATTATTTAAAGGAGTTGTTCATTAAGTTTTGAATCGTTTTTTGTCACCAAAAAAGGATTTTATGTGTTCAACTTGGGTGAAATATTTAAATAAAATTTGGAAATTTTTTAAAAACAATTTCATGTTTTTGTTATCAAGGAATTTTCAAAGGCCTTGATGGAACTTTGTAAAAAGTTTTTTTTTGTTTTGGGAACATTTTCCTTATATTATATTTAGATTTTTATGGTTATATAAAGTGGGTTTATTTTATTATGGAATGTGTTATTCATGGGTAAAAAGGGGTTGCTTTAGTGAAGGGTGTTTAGAGGTGAGATGACAAGTTTTTTTTAATTTCATTCATATTTTATGTGATTTACTTCATGATTGATTTTGATCTCCTCCATTTCATTTATCATGAGAACCACAATTACTTAAGAGGGACCTTGGATATGTAATTTCTAGACATTGATTCAATTTCCCAAGTATGGGATTACATCCCCACACTTACTAGAAATCCATATTATCTCCTTAGATATAGATAAAAACGCTTCACTTTCTAGGCATTGATACATTCCCACCGAGGACCACTGCTGCACCAAAACCTTGACCAATCATACTCTTTGATCCCTCCCTATAATACACATCCACGTTTAATGCTCAAAATCATTGAGACATGTCCTTATAATCTCTTGGATCCAGATTCTCTTGGACACACCTTTTTAAAAAAAATCTAATGATTTCATCTCATGGTTTCCCATTCAACTAAACACCTCGCTTCTGACTAATTAAAAATCAATTTAACTTTTGAACTCTCTAAGAGTAAGAAGGCTATTTCCCCCTAAATTCTAAATCCTCCACCATTTAATATCAATCAAAACCTTACCCATTTCAATAGAACCACCACTTTTTTACTAGTGCTTTTCCACTAAATCTTATAAAACTACTTCACTAGAGGAAACCCATAAGTTTTGAAACCAATAATTTCTATCGTGTCTTGATAAAATAATAACAACATGTTATGTAACCAAGATTTAAGACCACTTTTTGGAAATTGATAGTAGAATAAGAAAAAGAGTAGATACCACTAGTTGGATTTGGTACAAATCAACAATCCTAATGTTAAACCCCCAAAACAAAAATTAAACCCCAAAAACTTACAGAAAGTGGAAGAAATTAGAGAACATACCTGAATTGAAACAAAATCCCCAAAACTGATATACAATAACATATAAGTAATGCAATAGCTAAGTCACTACATCAGATCTATACCTTCTAGTTCTAGTACCCTCATGGTTTTGAAAATACCTTCCCTAGAATAATATAAAAAATAATGGATAAATGCGTGACATAAATGGAATAAGAACACCAAATAAAATTTATGTTTTTTTGATGAAAATCATACTTCATAATGGAATACATTTATATTTTTATTAAGGGATAAATTTAGTTATAAAGGAAACATATATTTTTTAGTCCTACCTATCCAAAGTTACATGAGACACTTCCTAGACACCCTAGTCAAATAACCACAACAACACATGTAACAAATCCTTCCGCCCGAAAACACTTTATGGTGAATCCCCTCAAAGGGACAAATGATATAATTCAAATGATTATCGAATCATATTTTCTTCGTTGCGTAATTTTATATACAAATATATAAATTATTATTTTATTAAAAATTTAAAAAATTATATGAATGAATTAATAACTATTTATATTCAATGTTATGAAGTGGTCATGAAATTTTGGTTGATGCATCCATCAAAGGTGCCTAACTAAGATTTTCTTTATAAAATTTTCTTTAAAAGGTTCTAGACTATTCTGGTAGATGATATTGTTAACCTTATGAATGAGTTTTGGACAGGTAATAATTCTCTTGAGACTAATAATGATACTGTCATCACTTTGATTCTAGAGGTTACTGATATGATTTCAATTAATAATTTTAGAATGACTAGTCTTTGTAATGTCATTTATAAAGTATTTTTGAATATTTTAGAAAATAAAATATAGAAAATAATGCCATTTATTATTTTAGTCCCATAGTTATTTTCTTATTTTGACTTGAGTCATCATGTATAAAAAAGGATCTGGATAACAACATTGTTTCTTCTAGTGATGAGTGGCATAGAGAAATTCTTTGAGTGAAAGGAATGACACTTGAGAAATTTTTTATTATGTAATGGGTTCATGATTATATATTTTATTAGGTGTATTTATTAAGGAATAAACCAATAATACTTCATGTGAGAGACATATACATTGTTCTTGGGGTGTAAAACTAATTGATTTGGTGTGATCTAAGGATCATTGGGATAATTTGATGTTTTTAGTAAATTGGAACATGAGTGTTTGATGGTTGCGAATGTGTTAACTGACTATAAAACATATTTTTTGGGACTCCAGTGTTGTGGTTATGGATAATTGATATAACTATAAAATGGAAGCAGGGATAAGCGATATCCAATGGCGGGGAGGAAAATATTAAATGATTATGGAAATTATTATTATTACACCTACATTTGGAATTATGTGATGATATCATACAACACTGATTGATTTGGGATGAATTGAGGTGTTTTCTATGTATCTTTTATAAAGTGTCACTTTTGGGATCTATGTATTTGTGAAAATGCCTAAGCAGAACTTTAAAATAATTCAAGTGTTTTTAAATGTTTCTTAGAGGTATTTAACACATTTTAATGATTAATATTGTTGGATCATGATGTTATCTTGAATGCTTAAAGAAAGGAATTGTGGTTTTTTGAAAGTGTGTTTGGAATTGATTCATTTATTTTAAAAAGGTAATGTCATTTTAAAGAGGAATTTGTGTAAATGGTTGGTTTTTTAATGGTATTTCAAGTATGATTTTTAAGGTTTTTTCAAAGGACATTTGAAATGTAGTTTTTTAATAATATTTTAAGTTTATATTTTTATATAATTATGAAAACCATTACTTATATCAATATTTTGTGTATTTATTTTGTTAAATACTAATATCAACGAATGAAATAGTATGGATATGGATAAATAATGGATGGATGATAATCGTTTGACAAGAGAGTATGAAGATAGAGTGAAAGAGTTAATCAAGTTCAAAAATGATCATGCATATGACCCTTATCAAATCAATTTTCTGTGTTTACGCTATTTTTATTCAAGACAAGTTAGTATAGTGGAGTTGGAAGAATAGTTGATCTGTCATAGAATAGATCAAAGTTATAAATATTGGAATAAAAATGGGGAAAGGTGAATGTAGCTAGTGATTGGGATAACCGTGTGTTTTATGGATCATTTGATATGATTACAAGTGTGGAAAATGAATAAGACCATATCAAGGATGTGATTATAGATGTGAATGATGATTAAGATTGAATTGATGAAATGATAAGGACAATTGAAGATAAACTTCATGATTTCCCCAAATTGTTTGAGCAGTTAAAGAGTTATGTAAAGATGCGTTAGTATGGTGGTTGCACTAAATATACAACATTGTCATCCATACTTAAACTGTATAATTTGAAAGTAGGAAATATATGGAGTGATAGCAATTTTACAGAATTAATTTCTCTCTTGAATGACATGCTCCTAGAAAATAATCAGCTCCCGAGATGAACATACAATGCCAAACGAATGCTACATTAGATGGGTATGGTCTTTGAATGAATACACCTCTGTTCAAATGACTATATACTATTTCACAAGGACAACACATCATTTATAGGATTCCCAAAGTGTGGTACTTCTTGATATAATAAAGATGAATCTGGTCATATAAAAGTTGTATGGTACTTTCCAATCATTCCAAGGTTTAGGCACTTATATAGAAGTGAGGAGACCGTAGTAAAATTGACATGGCACATAGATTGAAGAAATAAATATGGAAAACTATGTCACATAGAATAATCTCCTATTTAGAAGATAATCCATCATGATTATCCTAATTTTGTAAATAATATAAGAATTCTTCATCTTGAGTTATCTACAGACGGAGTGAATCATTTTGGTTTTTAAAGTAGCACTAACTATACATGGCTGGTTATGTTGGTAAATTATAACCATCCACAATAGTTATTCATGAAACAAAAACACATCATGCTATCTATTCTTATATCAGGACTGAAACAACTGGCTAATGATATTGATGTTTATTTGGATAAATTGATTGAGGATTTTAAATTATTGTGGGATTCAAGTGTTACATTGTATGATGCTTATTGAAATTAAGATTTCACATTGAGAGCCATATTGCGTGGGATGATAAACAACTTTCCTGCTTATGAGAATTTTTCAGGATATATAATTAAATGAATTCATGGGTGTCCCATTACAAATAAGGTACATAGTCAATTAGATTGAAACATTCATAAAAAACTATGTTTCCAGGACATCACAGATTTCTACCCTGATGACATAAGTACCGATCTTGGATAACATCATTCGATGGAAGTTCAGAAGAACATAAAAAAATATCTCCAAAAATAGGTGATCAACTATTTGAGAAATTAAAATATATGGATAATGCTTTTGTTAAACCATTTTCGAAAAACCTTACAAAAACCTATTGGAAGAAGAGATCAATTTTTTTGAATTACTATACTTGAATTTTATGTATGTCAGACACTTTCTTGATGTTATGAATGTTGAAAAAAATATATATGATAGTGTCATCGACACATTACAAAATGAACCCGACAAAAAAAGGATGAAATTAAGGATAGTTTTGACATGGTTGACATGAGAATATGGAAAGATTTGGTGCCAATGAATATTTAAAAATTAATTTTTCTTCTTCCAACTGCTTACAATCCTTCCAGGAAGGAGAGATATCAGTTTTGAAACTTCTTGAATGACCTAAATGTTCCAGATGGGTATTCATCAAATATCAAAAACATCATGTTAATGACCGATTTAAATTTAAAGGGTCTAAAATCACTTGACTGCCATGTTTTGGTGAAAGATTAAATTATTATAGATTTATGTTGTATTTTTCCCAAGAATGTCCATTATACATTAATAAATCCCTATTTCTTCTTCAAATATATATGCTGAATAGTTATATACCCAGTGAAATTTCCGAGTATGGAAAGTGACATTTCCATCATATTATGTGAATTGGAAATGTTATTCCCACTGGAATTCTTTAATATGATGGTTCATTTGATGGTTCTGTTAGTGAGAGAAATTCGACTATGTGGTTTCGTACATTGTAGATGGTTGTACCCCATTGAACAATATATAAAGTTTTTGAAAGGGTATGTCAAAAATAGAATTCATCAATAGGGTTATATTGTAGAGTAATATATTGTTGAGAAAGCCATTGAATTATATATAGAATACCTGTCCAGTATGGAAAGAATTGGTCTACTGAAATATCATCATACTGGGTGGCTTGTGGCTGAAATAATTTCAGAAAGAGAGTTTGTCACAATCAATATTACAGATTGGGAGTAGGACAACCTTTACATTTTTCATAAAATTTTGGAGGTTGGCCCATATGTCGAAACCCAAAAAGAAATTATTACACATTTTAATCCATCAAGGGATGAAAAATGGATGTCAAATACATATAATCAATAGTTTATAGGATGGTTTTGGGACCATATATTTAAGGAGTCAGATAAAAATCCAGACTCAATTTCAGAACGACTTCGATGGATAACCTAATGACCTAGTGTGTAGGTATTATCTTAAAATAATTTTGTAATTATTGGTTATAAAATCTATAATAATTTACATGATTAAGAGAATTCCATGAAACATAGTGGAGTTATACTTGTGGCTGAAGCGATGCATGTTTCCAGTGCTAAGGAAAACAATCCAATTTATGCGAATATGTCATACTTTGGAATCACCAAAAAAATATAAGAGTAGGATTATATGAACTTCTAAGTACTGAATTTTAAATTCAACTGGGTTGATAAAAAGAGTTCTATTAAAATAGATGAGTTGGTTTTCATGAAAGTTGATATCAGTAAGGAAGGGTAAAAAGACAAACCATTTATAGTGGCATCACTGTTAGTAAAAGTATTTTATGATATAGATCCTACAAACCAGAAGTGGTCAATTATTCTTTTATCCACCAAAACCACTGAAGGGTTAGATGAAAATTCAATGGAGGATGACCCTTTCATTGGGATGTCACAATCATTTCGTAATGGTCCCATTATAGATGGTGTTTTTATGTCATAAGAGACCACAATGAAGGGATTTGGATAATCAATATAGGGGTTAAATCCCTTCATCCTTAAAAATAGAGTTCAGTAATCAGGTTATATTTTTTTTCATTATACATTGTGTTACCTTTTGTTATTATATGTTCACTACTAATTTTATATAATCTAAATTAAATGTTAAACCAATTCTACAGATAATGGCTTCTTCACATGATGATGATACCAATCTTGAGGCACAACAGGTCTCTCAACCTACTGCTTCTCATAGTGAAGAGGAACAACAAGTCTCTCAACTTGCTGCTGCTCGCAGTGCAGAGGACCAACATGTTTCTCATCCTTTTGTTGTTGTTGTTTCTCCCAATATAGAGGTACAACCACCATATGCACATTCTAATACTAGCACTCTGAAGGAACATATTGATGATGTTGAAACTAAGGAAATGGTAGGCAATTAAACACTAATAGTATAGAAAAAATAGGAGCATCGTAGTTTAACAGTGTTAACAAAAATCCTTAAAGCAAAAAACGAAAGGCATAAAATATGAGGTCAGATGGAATAAGTGGATTTATCATGTTAACCCCAACAAGTCCATGTTCAATAGTTACATTGTAATCACCACTCAGAAATGTGTGCTGATTTCTGTACTGTCGCGGAACCATGTTCTCACCAGGCTTAAGACACTAATGTGGAGAGATATTATGATAACATTATGATATCATTTCATTAATTTAATAAAAAATAAAATAATTAATCATTGACTTACTCTTCATAATATCTTGTAGAGTGCATTTATGGTGGATCAATCGCACAAGGAATATGTATTAAGGGTTACTGGAAGGATTCACAGAGGATTTCAAACAATTTTAATGAGATGTTATCTTAATTATGCTAAAGGGAAAATAAACCTTCACCCACCTTCTATTTATGGACACCTGATAACCTAAGGAGTGTGGGATGCGTTTACTAACTGTCGTGCAGAGCAGTTTGTTCATGTACATTCTGTTTGGTAATACATTGTTTCACTATACATGTATTAATCAGTTTGATTGATAGTTTTTTATTTAAGAAACAACAATTGAGTTGTGAAAATATGGAACGAGCAACACAACTAGAATACCCCTACTATGAAGAAAGAATGGGGTATGCTTCACTTGAAAAAAATTGCATGGATTTTAAATATAACATAATACTTTTATGTGACATAAAACAACACGATAACTATGTTACTTTGTTTACATGAATATTGATGAATCCAAATCCAATGTAACTTCCATCCCACACCTTGTACTATGCAAGTAGGTGCATGTAAATAAAAATGGGATACTAATAGATGAAAACACACACAAAGTGTGGGAAACATGTGTAAGTATAAAATAATAAATATTTGTTTTGATTTAAATAAATAATAAAAATGATTACTTATTTTCCTATATTTTCTATCTAACATAGTCACATGAATTAGAAACATCCAAACTAGATGCAGAAATACTTTTAGTGGATACAAAGCAGCCAGAAAAGTATGGCCGCGTCAGAGGTGTGAGTTTTGGGGTGACACCCCAAACATTTTTTAAAAAAAAGTGGAGGATCAAAGTGATGAAATCAAAATTATAAGAGAAATAATAGTTATCATTATATAACATATGAAATTGAAGAGAGAGTTCATGACAAATTTGATGGCAAGGGGGAGAACAAACAACTCAAGAACAACCAGTGCATGAATATCCCACCCCACCCCCACTAGCTTTGATGTGAGCCATTCCCCTAAAAAACCTATCTTAGCTGTGGTAATAAATGTTATAATAATTTTTTCTATGAAATTTTAATTAGATAGAAATTGAGAACTTTCCTATACTGATATTGTATAGGGTGAAAATGAATATGATTTATTTCTATCAACACACACCCATCACCTTGTTGTGAGGGATACGATGTTCAATATTTAGAATTCCATGCTACACAACATGCCAGTTTAAACATGGAATTTCAATGTGTTGATTGACATATCCCATGATTTGAGATCCAATATACATGTTCCAATTGATGATGAAGATATTCATAAGGTTGAACAAGCTCTATGAACATTCATTACATGTCCATCACATCTTGTAAGAAAACATATCGACAAGGAGGTATTCATTTACAATTTATTTTTCATGATAAAGATTTAACATTTAGTGAAAAAAGGTCTTAACTAATGAATGTCATTATATATGGACACATGGAAGGGGGTGAAAAGAAAGAACGATTCAAAACCATCTAAAGGATCAACCAACTAATCTAAATGATCTACTGAAAGTTCCTTAAACCCATCCGTTCTATATCTGAATTTATTGTCACTGTTGGATCATGTGAATACAAAGTTGAAAGATGGTGGAACTCGCACAATTATTTTTTATGAAAATATCTTGAAAGTGGAAGATCTATATTTCATTAGGGTTAACAATGTAAGTGAAATTTTGGAGTATTATTGGATAGGCGTCTTAGTTGTAAATGTATATATGAGGTATGTTTTCATGATTTGATTTTCCAAAAGATGATATACTATGATAATTATGACTAAATACATTTCATATTTCTCATAGGAGTATATATGAAAAATAATTTACGGGATTTTCCCATGAAAAAAAATTTGGACTCATTAGTCCTCATGTCACCTCTATAAAAAAAAGCCAAGAAATAGGGTGAAATAGTAGATTGCTTGCTAAAATCATTTAACAGTAAAAATATAGATAAAATAATATTCTTAATACCAATGGTGTAGGGGTAAAACTATATAATTTAATCATATCAAATATATTTTAATTTCTATCATTACTTATTCTTTTTTGTGTTCTTGGGAAACATTGGATACTCATTGTGGTATATTTGGATACTCCAATGATTTATTTTCTGGATTCAATGCATGGATATCCAAGAAAAAACCCACACATGATGGCGTTTGTCAATTTTAAATACACTACATCCAAAACTTTAGAACTAAACATATAGTTATATAATTTATAATATCTTTTAATGAGGATTTGGTTATGATAGGGCGGTGTGTGAATATCATCTACATCAGGGAATGAGGTCAGGGAAAAAGAACAAAAAACAACACAAGTACTATGAATGGATACAAATCAGGATATATATAATAATATTTCACTATCCAAACACATATATAAAAATTTACTTATTTTTCTCAATGTTTTTTTCAGTGTTCGAAACAAAAAATTGATAAAGACTGTGGTTATTATGTTTGTAAATTTATGAATGAGATCGTATTCTATGAACAAACCAGCATCCCTAAAGAGGTATTTTTGAAGGTAAATAATATTTAATTTAAAATATTTATTAATCCTTTATGTCTTTTTTTTTACTACCATGATTCTAAAAAAGAACCCTATTCACAAGATGAGATAGATTTTTTAAAAACAAATGGTCAACATACCTGATGGAAGAATGTAGAAAAAAAGCCTGAAGATGTAACCGATATGACTCTATGTACCTATTTCTATTTAAAATTTTCATCTTTTTTAGTAAAAAGAACAAGTTTCATAATGAAAACTGAGAAAAATCATTCATATTGTTTTGATACAATAAGAAAATGATCCATTAGTCATTTTTGATGTGTAGGAATCAACCACACCTCAATCTGATGCATGGTGTGACACATATGAATAAAATTTACCATTATCAATTTAAAATTGACATTATAGATCAAAATGTTTCACTCACCAAAAACTAAGAAAACACCCTCCAATTGTCTTCATAGGTTAATAGATATATTCGTAAGTACTTTGTGACATGTATAAAGTAGTGTCACCTCAAACCAATGCACGATGCAACTGGTATGACTCAAAATGATTTTTTCTCAATTTGAAATGATAATTTAGTAAAAGAACACAACTATCATACTAAAAACTAAGAAAACTCATTCAGATTGTTTTGATACTTTATAACAACAATCCATGAGTCATTTATGACATATAGAAATCAGCCATACCTCAATCTGATGAATGATGTGACCGGTATAAATCAAAATCTGTCATTTAAATTTGATATTAATTTTTGTAAAAAACAAGGGACATAATCAAAAACAAGAAAACCCTTTAAAATTGTAATGATATTTTAGGACAACGATCCATAACTCATTTGTGTCATATAGAAATCAACCCCACCTCAATACGATGCATGGTGTGACCTGTATAACTCCATTTGTGCATTTTTTATTAAAAATTTAAATTTTATTAAGTTAATCATTCATATTAATGTTTAATTTATTTATTTATAGTATTACTAACATAATATTTGTTTTCTTATATAATTGGAACCTTTTTATTGTATTGGAATGATTTTTTTTGTTAAATAATACCATGGGTGGACATTTTTGAGAGGGGATCGTGTATGTCAAAGGATGAAACATTAATGTTTTATGTATTTGTTGGATAATTGTAAATGTAATTATATAAATTTTTTTTTGAAATGTATATAGCATTCTTTTCCAAACTCTTGTGTGCACTATTTTGTTCTTGTGTGCACTGTGCAGGTGGTGTGTGTGTTTGCTTTGCAAGTGCTGGTGGGTGTGCAGTTATATAAACAACACATCACAAGCATAAAGTGTTTTTTTGTCACTATTTCGAGTGATGGTAAATGGCACCTTTATCAGTGATATTTAGAATTTTGATAAAGTTTCACTTTATCAGTGCTATTTTGAGCACTGATAAAGCCCCCCTTTATTAGTGCTAAAATAGTGCTATTAACGGGGACCCCCTTTATCTTCGCTAATATTAACAACACTTTTCTAGCACTGTTAAAAGAATTTTATAGTTTTTTTAAAAGCACTATATATAGTAGTGAAAAAATATGGGTCCCTATACTTACAACCAGCTATTATTAGGACGACTTTGGATACTTACAAGGATCCAATATTTAATACAGGTACAATACATCCATTGGGTTGGAGTGATCATTTAACATGATCAAATACACTTCGACACTGGCCAAAGATATTTTGGGTCGATCCTAGGTATCATGTTAGAACCCAAGGATCAACAATGGTTATCTATTTATGTTTTTTTAGTTTTATTTATTTATTCAACTGAGCATATCACATGTCTACACCCTAGATTTATTGTTTATGTATGGAACTATGTTGGTGGTTCCCTACTAAGTTGTACTCACAACCATCTCAGGAAGCCATATCACATGGACACTCGAGACGAACTAACTTATCATAGTTGTTAAGAGGCCCAATATACCATGATTGAGTGGATAAGCTCAAAATCATCCAGAGATTGGGATAAGTTGTGGATGAAGGATAGTAGTAGATACTCAATTTATTTTTATCCTTTTATTTATTTCTGTATATATGATCATCCTAGTGGGAAATCAATCATTTTATATTGGCATGACCGTGAGTATGTATGAATTTATGCTTGAAAATTTAATTTATTATTAATATTCATGTTATACTACATCTTCATTCTTTAATTCATTATTATGGATGTATTTTGTTATTTTTTCTATTATTGTCCACTTTGATATGTGGGTATAATCTCCCCACAGTACTACCTTAGACCCTTTTTACAATTTGGAAGCCTCTAGTATATGGGGTGGTGCGAAAGAGGTTATACAACTCTATTCCATATATATATGAGTGGTCTTATGTATGGAACATTACTTCTAGTCGTAAAAAGAAATCCAAAATCTCTCATTTTCAAGAGGCCCACTAAGATAAGATTGAATTTTTCAACAGAGTTAGGGCATGTTTGATAAAAAAGTCCATGGTAATAATTTTTCATCTAGATTTCCCTTATTTAATACATGTTTATTATTATAAACCTATTTTAATTCATATAGTGTACTTATCATTTCCTTGAAATATTATATAATAATAATTTTTTAAATCATGGCATTTAAAGTTCGTTTTAATGTTCTATCTTTTAAGGGATTTTGATTCAAAAGTTAACAAATACATAAGGGTTTCTTTCCAATATCACTTTGAAATCAAGATTATAGAAACCAAATCCTTTTTACACATATTAAAACATGATTTTTAACATAAATATCCATTAATATAAAAAAAGGATAAAAGGCCTAGTCTATTTGTAATATCAGTTTCATAATACATCAAAGTGAGACTAAAATAAAATGAATTTATTTAAAATATACATAATGTGACCATAAATACCTTAGATATATTAAAAATTCATGGGATAACTTGAGAAGTATATAAATAAAAGTGGTGATCTAAAAATTCAGGTAGTGGAATAAACATGATAAAGAAATATAACATGTTAGTCAAAGGTAAAACATGATATCATAAAAGAGAAGGCTCATGAGTAATCACAGGTGAGAATATCATAATGAACATGGTATCATACGTTCATAAAAATATTGGAAATTTTGAAAAAACACAAAACATGACATAATAATAAGTCAAGGCTAATTCCCAAGACAATATCTCATTGTGGAAAAAGTACCCGAATGGATTAGGTTTACTCCCTAATCCCATACATAACGTCTGACAAGAATAAACATTTAATCAATTAATTAGAACTATATCTGGCCCCACCCATCATAATATGTTCATGATTATATGTTTGAAAAGAAATAAATTAATCATAATTTATAAAAATAATAATTACCCATGGAAATATAATGGGTTGCATAATCTTGCCTCATATCATAATCAAAATATATTTCATAAAGAAGGAATTTGATAAAGGATAACAATGAATGTACTAACCAATAAAAGTAAGGGATAATAATTTAGGAATATATGTTATAGAAATATATAAATAATTTAAAATCATTCCATAACATTAATTATAGAGTGAAATTGAGTTTGAGAGAGAATGGTCATAACTAGATGAAAATGGTGGTTTAGAGAGATCCCTTACCCTGAGCCTGAATTTCCAAGTGCATTTCATGAAAAATAAAATCAAGTTAATTAGTTACTTTATTAAAACCATTATAAGGTTTATTATCTATTTTATTTAATTTTTTATCATGTCATATTAAATCACTTAATTAATTAATTTCTTATCGACCATTTTGAAGATATTCAGATCATATGTCAAAAAAGACTTTGGTAGGTTGAATACGGTTAAAGAATTCATTATTCAATATTTTAAAAACTAATAATAATGAAATAATTTTAATTTTTATATATCAATTATACTTTTAAAACTAATCCTGAAATATTGTTATAAAAAATGAACTATGTGGCAATCATAGAGATGGTAGGCCATATGTACGCATGAGTAACATTTCCATTTTTTAAATATAATGATGGAAAGAAGGTAAGAATTATTTAATATTTATATAATGATAACTATATCATAAATATAATATTATTTATTTAAATACAATTATATATACCATCCATGTTTCATTATAATGAAAAATGAATTAGATTTCTTTGTGGAGGTGGTAATCTACATGTACACACGAATAATATTATCATTATTTTATGAATAGAAAGGTAATAAAATATATGATATATTAGTTTTATAGAATTTTAAATATTTCATTAATATATTTTATATACATTAAATATATGTTCATAAAATTCCATGAGAGGTGAGTATGGAAAACGAATTACATCAGTTCACGAGACGGTAGTCCACCGTACACATGAACATTGATTTTTTCCCATTTGATGGAAGAGGAGACGGATGTAGATTATGAAATTATCAGAAGAAAACCTAATTATATGGGATATATTGATTTTATTATATCATCATGGTTTAATAATATTTTAATGAGGTGGAAGATGAAATAAAATGAAAATGTATTGTTAAGAATTACACCTCTTCTTTGGACAACCTCTTTAGGTTTATACCTAATTCTTTCATAGGATAGTTTTTTGATCAAACTAAGGAATATAGGTCATTGGGAGTGATTTAAGGAATGTATTTGGGTAGTTTTTTTTTGAAAAAACATATCTTGAATCGTGGATAGGATAGGAGAGGGTGTTCTGTTTTATAAGAGGGGGATGACTCATTAGGAATTTTTGAAAAGAATAAATTATAAAAATTTATTATTCCTAAAAAATGGATCTAAAATAAAAATAAATGAATATTAGGTGATATATGGTCAAAATAAGGCCATAAAATTGAAAATATATAAGTTTTTAGGTTATTTTAACTCTTATATCTTTAGTTTAACCTCTAGTAAACCTGTTTTAACCTTAACACTGGTAATAAATTTTTACTATTTTTACCATTCATTATGACCAAAAATTAATTTCAACATATTAAAAAATATTAATTAAGATAATTAAAAATATATAATCCATTTAATCAAATTCAATTTATATAAGTGATATTATTTAATCGAAAATTTAACCCACAAAATGTGATAAAAAGCTAGTTTCTAGAAAAATGCGTGTTTAAACTCAAAAATGGACTTATAAAAAAATCTGATATAAAAATTATTTAAATGTAATCAATTAGATTATATATAACTAAATAATAATTATTTTACTTTTAAATAAAATTTTAATAATAATGATACTTTAAAATTACTTTATTTAATGAAAAGAACTGATAGGTTTATAAAAATCGGTATTTCCCATTATTCACTGAAAAAATAAATCATTTCAAAAAAATTAAAACATTTCACCTGAAGATAATTTTGATATGATTTTTTTAATAATTGTATCTTTTTTTATAAAATTTTATTTCTAAAATTTACAAAAAATAATCATATTATTTTCTCTCATAAAGCAATAAAAATCATTTTTGAAGAAAACATATTTTTAAATCATTAAATATCTTTAATACAAATTGGGTGATTATTTACTATGAATTTGTTAATAAATTTTTATTGCATAGGATATATATATATAGTTCATAATGTGTTTTATCCTATCCATACCCACCAATTTAATAACTAGATTGTATTTATAATATTTAAATAATAATATTTCATAGTTTGTTTAGGATCAATGTTGCATGTTGTATACGCTATCAAATGTATTTCTCTTTTTAATAATCCCATAGTGTAACATTCTTTCCCTAATTAAGATATTTCTCCCTTAAATGTCTATATTACATACCATGGTGAAAATAGGAAAGGATTATTCTATTTCATGGATTCCTCTTTTTCCTAGGTCGCCTCTTCATATTTATGGATCCTCCATAGTACTTTGACTTGGTGTGTTGTCTTATTGCAAATAAATCTCTATAGTCTATAGTCTTCACCTATTTCTCCTTATAGGAAAGATCATTTTCCACTTTTACCACCTCTAAATTTAGTACATGTGAGGGATCTAGTATGTGCTTCCTCAATAAGGATACAAGGAATACATAATGTACTTGAGAAAGGGTTAGTGAGAGTGCTAGTTGATGACCCAAAACTCCGATGGGATTAAGAATCTCAAAGGGGCCTATGTTCCTAGGGATTAGATTTGCATTCTTCCAAAATTTCATGACTCTATTCCATGGATATATACAAATAAATAATTTATCTCCAACTTCAAACTCCAAGTCTCATCAATTATTGTAAACATAAAAAATATATCAACTATGAGTAGTCTGGGTGTATTTCTAAATGGTCTTGACTTTTTCTACTATTTCCCTAACCATTTCAGGTCCCAATAGTTTCCATTCACCAACATTATCCCCAAAAACATGTGTTCTAAATCTCTTCTCATAAAGGGATTCATAATAATCCATTTGGATGATTTAGTGAAAGATATTATTGTTCGAGAACTTGTCCATAGGATGATGTTGATCCCATCCTCCTTGAAGTCCCTCGAGAATTCTCTCAATATATCTTATAGTGTATGAATAGTTTGATCATATTGACCATCATTTTGGGGGTGATAAACCGTACTTTAGTTCAACTCATTATTTAGAGATTGTTGATGACTATTCCAAAACATAGAGGTAAATCTCAGTACCCAATCAGATATAATCGATTGCTATTTTCCATATATCCTCACCACCTCTATAATGAATATCCTTCCAAGTTGATCGAGTGATATGTCCTCTCAAATTGAAATGAAGTGATAATTTTTTTAATATTATCCACCATAACCCATATGAAATTATTTCTTCTTGATGTATTTCAAAGACTAGTGAAAAATTCTAAGGTGATGTTTTCCTATTTTATATAGGTATGGGTAATGGTTTCATCAGCACATTAGCCTTTTGACTTTCATCCATCACTTGCTGATATACCTGGTACATTGATGTATATTCCATGATATCGTTCTTCATATTTTCCCACCAATTATATTATTAAAGATCTCGAATCATCTTCATGCTCTCTGGGTGGATGAATAAGGATGATGTGATGTACCAGACCCAGGTTACACTTAGAGGGGCCCCGAGGCCGGTTGGAGACATGGCCTCATGCATTCCTCCCCATATGCTAGAGGCTACTGACTAGCAGTGAGGGCTTAGGGTAAGTCCATGGGTATACTAGGACCTCTTTACCAGAGTAAAGAATATAAGATAATTAATGAAATATAAATAGAAGAAGCATAGAAATAATGGAAATGATAACAGAAACATGAATAAATATCAAATCACTAAATTATTATCAAAAGTATTAAACTGAGTCATATACTATGGATGATAATGTTATTTGTCTATAAAATAGGTAAATATAAATACGTTGAAGTTGGTAATCATTAAAAATCATACTATAAAAAAAGGTACAAAAAGACCAAAATATATCCAATAATTTCAAGATCCAGCCTCGTCATTTACCACGAAGCTCCCATCCTAAGTCACACAAGAAGTCAATCATCTGTAAGAGGATTATTCCCCTTATCTACACCTATAGGAATATAGTCTACCTGAGTACCATAGGTGGCCCCAATAGGGTGTGAGATAAACTTATTAGGACACCACCAATGGTGTCTATAAATATATAGTCTATGTGTATAACATAGAAGTGTGTAGATATAATAATGTAAAGTAGTAATAATAACTATAAATGGGTCGGATCTGGTTCCTAAGGAAAACTGGGTTGGAAATACCTGCTTCAATCCCTGCTGGAATATCACTAAACATGTATCAAGGAACATAATTCCTAGTATCATAGTAGCAAGGGATATCATGGATAGTATCATTGCATAGGGTTTCCATACCCTGGTATCATAGTATATGAATGTGATTCTTAGTATCACAATAATAGGGTCACCATGTCCAATATCACAATATAGGGATGACATGCCCTGCGTCACAAGAATAGGGGATTCCATGATCAGTATCACAAGAATTGGGATTCCATTCCCAGTATCATAAGAATAAGGGGTTCTAGGACTTATATCACAATATAGGGATTCCATGCCTGATATCACATTTATATGAGGGTCTCCATGCCCGTATCACATTTATATATAAGGGACGCCATGACCGTAGCACACACACTGATATATATAAATATATATATATATATAAGGGATTCCATGCCTGTATCACATTTATATAAAGGACTCCAAGACTGTTCATTATTAATTATCAAGGGTCATCATGCACATACCACATAAGCTATAAGAATCATCAATTATTAAGTAAGATCCATTTAAATAGTTCTTAATTCATTCATATTAAATATCAATAAGGGCATGAGCATTAATCCTTTTAAATCACGTGATGTTGTTGTAACACTCACAATGAAGTACATTAATTATATTTTATAAGGGATTTTGGCCATGCCACACCTCTGATTTCATCAATTATGAATACAATTTTGTCATTTAAATGTAAATCCAAACACACTGATAGGTTTTTTGGATTTATTACCAAGGAATCCAATTATACATGTAAGCGGGATTAACCAAAGGCATGGATCACTATAAGAGGGATTTTATTAATATGATTTAGATTCTAAAAAGTCATCATGTTCCACAAAGGATAAAAAATTTAAGGAATATACAAATTTGGGTCAATGCATAGTGAAACTGGCCCGTGGAATATGACACATATTATAAAAAATCAAGACCTAAAGGGATACATACTAGACCACATACCTTCTGTTTATATTAATCTCCTCGTCTATTATTGTCCTAGGTCAAAAGAAATATTAAGATTAGATCAAAACCCTAAAAATAGGTCATATGATCTTGCACATCAATAAATCCATTGAGTGGTAGAGAAATGAAGAATGACTCAAGATGTATGAATGACTAACATGTAGGAATCCAAAGAGATAAACATAAGCTCGATCAGACTTCTGATAGAGGTGTTATCATCAAGCCTAGATTTAGGATTGGAAGGGGGATCTATTGTGATAATATAAGATTTTCATTGTAAAAAATAAGGAATATATAGGAGGGGTATAAGATATAATAAATTAATTATAATTTGGAAATTTTACCCAAGAAAATAGGGGTGCATTTTTTAGCCACAGGATTGGATAAACCAGGTGTTAACTGTGCGAAGGCCACTGTATTGAGAGGGAAATCCACATGGTTTGTAATACCCCAAGCTTCCATGATACCTTTCTCTTTGAATAATGCAATAGCTTTCATTGTACTCAACTTTGAGATTCTAACACATCACGACCAATCAAAGTAGCCGTTATGAAGAGTAATACCCAATTTTTGAAACTTTATACATTTTATCTTTCAAAATGGACTTCATTTTCGGATTCAGAATATCTAAATTATCTTAGGGTGAATTTTTGGTACATTTCTGACAACTTTCATATTTTGATGAATAGTGAAAATTACTAAGTTTTAATTAAAAAAAACTTTTTTAATCAAAATAATTTATAGTGATAAATTATGAATTTTAGTGGTTTTAAAGTATATTTAAAATATATTTTTACCATTTAATACCATTTTGGTCATTGGATGTAATTTCACATTTAAACCGGACATAAACAAGTGTCAATCTTTTGATAGTTATTATTTCTTAAAAACACATTTTTTATTTTGACAACGGGAACTAATTTTAAATTAATTTCTTCCACTTATGTGTTTCGAATTTAGAAAAATGGATTCCATATTAAGAATTAGGAGGTCCAAATTTTATAAATAGGTAACTTTACCCTAAAACATTTCCTAACCCTATTGGTTGATATAAGTCCGACCATGGGCATATTTGGGTCGATTTTGGGACCCCATGGATCTACTTGTAAGTGATAATGACACTTTATATTAATTAAGTTAAAGTAAATACAAAAATGACATAAACATATATCTTTTAGTAAAACAATTTTTACACAGGGTTATATATGTTATATTTTCGACTATAAATATTAATTAGAAATCTAAAACGATTTCCTACATAATGGTATTTTTATTTATAATTTTTAGACATTGAATAATTAAATATATTTATGGCACAATAATGAGGCAGTATTTTCCTTATTAATGAAAGAATGAAATAATCAGTATTATAAATGATAAAATAAATATAATTTGAAAGTTTTGATGACATCCACGAATTTTATTGGTTAATATGACATGTAATTATTGCTTAAATGAATTTGGTTCGAATTAATAAAGTTGTTAAGACTTTAACAAAACTCAATTATTAAATATTGTCAAAATTGACATAAATGAGTTTTTAAAACAAATATTATATTATCAATTGATATTATATTCTTAAAAATATAAGGTTCGGCCAAAGGAATTATATAATGATTGGTTTATTATTAATGGATCACTTGGGGGTCACTTAGAAGTTTATATTACGTTTATTGACTATGTAATATAAAAATACAAAGAGACATGGTAAATGTCAAACTATTTAACTAAGAGTTAAATAAAAGATATAAAGTTAATATAGTGACATAATCCTATCTAAAACCTATTGGTTGAGTGGTTTTAGACATATCCCCACCTTAACATTTAAATAATCCGCTTTGGATCCATTAGAAACCGAATATGAGTTTATTATGAAATAATATTTCTAGCTTTTCCTAAGGTGCCCCTCACACCTCTTATAAAAGGGAACTTCCCCTTACCTCTAATTTACACTTTCAAAGCCTTTTATCTTGGCCAAACCCGACACAAATATTCTCCCAAATTTACTCACTTCAACCTAGAGGCATTAGTTTGATCAGAAATCCAACCTAAGGAGCCCTTTTGATCCAATCAAAAGGAAGAACCCGAAGAAGAGGTAATGTTTTCACCACCCTCTTTCAAGTTCCTTTCTTCTTCAAATTCTTCTTTCTTTGTTATTTCCATTCTAAAATAATAACTCCAGTATCTTATATATAATATGATGTTATTATAAATATGGTACAACCATATTCAGTATTCTATCCATCCTTTGAAAGACATGTCACCATACGTGCGTACGTACGACTTACCATCTCCACGTCATGGTGTAATTGTTATTCAAAACATTATTATTTGGATGGGTATGATAATGATATTTAATTTATGTAAATAATAACTATAACATGATAATTATTCTGTATATATGATATACCATCCAATTATATATTATTTTAATATCAAAAGAATGATATTGTCACTCGTGCGTACGTACGGACTACCGTCTCCACGAATGCGATGAGATTTATTTCCCATCATATCCATTCAAGTATAAATTTCATTTATGATTAAAAATAATGTATAGAGACATGATATAATTATGGATATGAATAGTATACATCCCATCCATAACAAATATGGCTCACATAATAATTAATATAAAGGAAAATGAATCTGTTAACACCTGAAATGACGATAATACTAAGATATTATCAACAAATCAATGTTAAAAGATCATATATGATATCCTATTAATGTATATGACTTGAATAATTCAATAAAAATTATTTCACCATTATACATGAGGTTAACCTACCCTCGAACAAAGAAAAAGTACAATGTAAGGGGTTTCTTATCTCACTTTTAATTCCGCGAGAATTCCATTGTTCACCACTTATTTATTGCATGTGGTGTGTGTACTGACCATGATTGTATTAATTGTGTAATATACATTAATTTATGAATATTTTCATTATAATTTTATGATCCTTCTTTCATGGGTGTATATTTTTTATGTTTCCAAATCGATAAGGGAATTTGAAATTTTAGTTTCCACTCATTCGGCTTTAAGCATACTTCATTGATTATTTTACTCCAAGATTATGTGTGGAATCACTATTCATTAGCTTATGTGATAATTTCTACTCCCCTTTATGTGGATATAATTTTGATACACATAATCACTCTATTGATAAATTCTCAAGTCATCTATATGAACTTGATAAGAGTAATTTTAACTCAATCTCCATTTATTGAGTTAAACATCTAATTCAATGGTGTTGTTTTTACAAGAATATGTGTGAATATTCTGTGATTGTTTTACACTGAATATCCAATCAGATTGAGTGTATTTATATTTTTTCACACATAATTATGTCATTTATTTATCCTTAACCTAAGGATATGAACTTTATGAGAGATTTCATCTCAATTTACATTCCATTGAGACTCCTTTGTTGTTATACACCAAATCACTTTTATATGGTTTATATAATGTACTTTGACATAGTATATCATAAATCCCTTTATTCTCATGATATTAAAATGTTTTTATTACCTCAATTATTTTTATTCAAGTGTCTCTCTTTTGGTTAGGAACTCTAACTAAAATATGATTTTAAAATGTTTTAAATATTTATTGTTCTAAATCTTTCTCATTAATCTCCATGTTTTAAAAATGGTTTTAAGGATTTATTTATATGTACATTAAAGATTTCAAATAAAAATTCCTTTTAAAAGTTTCAAAGTGGTATGGGACACTTTGATTCAAAAATCTATTTTAAATTGCTTCTTGACAAATAGTGTGACTTTTAAATGTTTTCAAGAAAAAGGTGGATATTTCTCTCAATAGTTTGATGATTATTTTAATCTATGTCAATATCCTTCATTATTCTCGATTGAGGTTAATCTGATACAATACAATCTTCTATATTGTATCAAATTAGTTATGTTTGACTGTGGATGTGTTATTTTTATACTATTCATGGTATGTTGTTAAAAGTATTGACATTTTTTATGCTAGTTTCAATAAGAATGTTTATGTTATGTTTCAAAATTTTCGTATGAGGAATGAATTTGAATTAGTAAGTGATGGGTGGATCCCACTATAACTCCTCGATACATCGGTAGGTCTCATGAGACAAACTAGTGTCTTGGCATAAGGCCTTGACAAAATCTTATTTGTAGTATTGGCACAAGGCCTTGACTATGTGGTTATGATAGTTTAGCATTATGCATTCCATTATTATGAAAGTGGTTATTGATATTTGATGTGATTATTCGACTAGTATAATATCCATGTGAGTAACTAAATGGAATTATTTCATTTTATCTTTGCCATATTATGCTGAAGTTTAAGTTTAAAAAGATTTTTGTTTTAGTTTTACAGTGCCTTAAATGTTTATGATTATTTATGAAACTTTTCTACTATATTGTTATCCTTACTGAGCATCTGAGCTCACCCATTTTTATGTTTCATTTTTCCCAGGATGTGAAGAAGTATTTTATGAATGACTTATAGGGATAGTATGAGGATATGAGTGTGGTCTATAGAGACAAGATTTTGTTGTAGTTTTTCACTTTATGATGTAATGTAAACTTTATGAATGTATCTAGTGATTCCAAGGCTACTAAACCAATCGGTATTTCGAGACTTGATCTTTTGTGATCATGCCAATGATACAAAATAATGCACCGACTCTGGGTAACTAGGGTCAGGGCATTACATGGTTAGTCCAACCAGTACGAGTATCCATGTTCCAATCATGACAATGGATCTATTACTTTTTACTATGCTATCCACATGGGAATGTAGTATTGGGACATAGTTAGGGAAAAAATAAACCATGCTTCACCCCTCTTTCTAGCCTCACATGGTTAGAGAAACTGCATATAATGGCTCACACATTTTCTTTTAACCATATAGCCAATTCACTTTTCTCATCGTCCAGGGTTCTAAGCTTCGAACAATATACGAACACCCCCACAACCTCCATGGCCTTAATAGGTATCCATGTTAGGTCTAAAATAAATAATTATAATGAATGAAAAAGGATTAATACCAAAGGTAAAATCCAGGTTCTTATAGTCTTCCTTACTTAAAAGAACTCATCCATAAGTTCACCTTCCAAGGGATGCGAAACACTTTTAGAGAACAATTATGGACACTGGTAAAATATGTCGGGATCTCGCTCCCAAGTCTCTTCTTGTACACAACTGTACTTCCATAGAACTCGTAATAAAGGGACTATCTGACCTTGAATAGCCTTCATGCTCTAGTCAACAATTCATATAGGATACTCCTTCATATAATCATCAACATATAGCTCAAAATACTTGGGATCAAAAGTATGAGAATGTTGGACATAATAATGACGAAGCTATGAAATTTGGAAGAGATAATGCATAGAACAATACCTATAAGGCAATAGGAACTGATAGTCCACCAACCCAACTCTATCTAGAATGTGAAATGGTCTGATAAAGAATTGAAATAGCTTCCCTTACCTATGAATATATCTATTCCCATGATTTGGTGATACTCATAGGAAAACCAAATCCCTAACCCTGAACTCTAGAGTCCATCAATGGAGATTTTAATAGGATTTCTATCTTTAATGAGAAGTATACATACACTTCATGAACATCAGAACCTTTTCTGGATTCTTTTAAATGAGATGAGGACTGTGCAATACTGCCTCACCTTCCTCTAACCAGTATAGGGGTGAACATTACAACCTACCATAAAGGGCCTCAAAAGGATCCATCTAAATCATCTATTGAAATATATTATTCTAGGAGAACTCAACAAGAGGGATATTATTCTCCAAAAAATAACTAAAACAAAGGATTCATGAATGGGACATGTACTCTAAAACCTATATGGTCCGTTATGACTGACCATCAGTCTAAGGGTGGATGGTTGTTCTCAAAATACCTCATGTACCCATAGCTATCTATAAAAATTGATAGAACCTTGAAACGCATGGCCGATTGTCACCTATCGACCGGTCAAGGTTCTGGTGCTCTGCCAATGTGTATAGCATCACTCAGGTCAAATCCTCAACAATGATACTTTTTAATAGTTGTTTGTTTTTAGTTAATTGTATTCTGAATGGGGGGTTTGTTTGTAGGGATTATGAAATAATTTATGGATTATGTTTGATTTAATAAATTGATAATGATTGGGGTGATTTCATCATTAGGTAATTATTCTTGTGATATCCTTGAACTTTGCTTTATATTTCATTAAATTAACACCCATGTCACAAGATAATGTTGATTAGAATTCCTAAGTGTTAAGGCTTTAATACAAGCCTTAACTTAACTTAATGTTCTAATCTCAATCAGAGATAATTGATGGTTGTGTATTTATGGTTCCAATAATCAATGGAAACCACATGTTAAACAAAACAAGTCATTAATTAATGAAATGTTAATTCCAACATACACAATGTCAATTCAAAGAATATTCATCGAGGAAAATCTGTAAATCAATTAACATGACTAAATTATAACTCACCCCAATGAGAGATTTACGCAGCTATTTGGGTGTTTAATAATCTGGTTATAATTATTATGATTATAATTTAATAAGAAAATAAAAAGAAAGGGATAAGAAAAGAGTGGTGCATCAGACACACACACACGAACAATGATGATAATTAAAAAAACTAACTTTCGTTTGAATGAGGAAGCAAAAGAAGGGAAGGGGATTCAACTGAATTTAAAATATTTTAAGAAAATTCATATTAAACTACATATGGTGGAAGAGAATAAGAGATATTTAAGAAGAAATTTACATTAAAACAGAATTACAAAAGAAAGGACTTACAAAATTACAACAATGAAGAACATAAAAGTAAATGAAAACAAAGAGAAGAGGAAAGGTATCTCAAGTAAAAACTTGAGTATGTCAGGTCCTACCAATAATTTTTCAAGGATTTTTTCGTGCCAATATGATCTCCGCTATTTTAAAATGCCAACCCCTCTCAAGGAGAGAAGGGGAGAGTATTTATAGCCCAAGGAGTGGACTGTTTGTATTCCCAATCTGTCCCTCCACTTGTATCTCCATGTTGGCTATTCTGACAGCTGAATCTCGTGAAACATCCTTCTTACATGTTGTAGATAATAAAGTTTTTAGACCTCTCTCAAAATGTGGAGTCATTTTGACCTATTTAGCCAAAGTTATGTTCGATTTATTAAACAAATTTAATCTATCCATTTAAATCCAATCTTTTTGATGTCCCAAATGTGAAAGGGTTTTTGAATAGGAATATTCCTTAAAAAACGAATTATGTATTCACCAAAGTCGGCCTCTTATATATCCTATTTCACATTGCAAAATATCAGCTTGATTGTATTCTTAAATCATGAGATATGTCATGTATACTGTACTGATTTTATTTCTCACCCAGAATGGTGGGATGTAATTAAAAGCATATGTTGGGCCCCTTGTTTATGGATTTGGGCCTTGGAAATTTTTATCCAAGACTACGTACATGTTCCACCAAACCTTTGATGAGAATTATGGGATTTTAACTTCTATATTGAGCCCAGTAATTCAATCTTCAGGACTGATCCAGTTTCTTCATAGATTCTGTAGGTCATCTTGTGTGGTACATGTGATCCTTAAAATGGAAGAATTGGCCCATGATTCCTTCTAATTAAATGTTAATTTATTGAATTAGGAATCATAAAAAACAATAACCACACAATTTGGATTATTAGAGAGAGAGTTATAAATAAAATAGTAAACTGAACAAATTGGATTACTTCAAAAAATGATCAAAAATTATACTTAGTATCAAAACTTTAATATTTCTCACAAATTATGCACATTTCATATAAAATAAGTAAAGGGAGTATATAATAAGACATAAAAATATTAGAAACATCAAAACTCAATTTAAAATGAGAATCCCTATTTGAAATGATAGTGAGAGGGACCCTGTGTAGTAATATAATCTCACAAACGTATAATATTACCATATCATCAACCAATAAATTCTCATGATTAGGAAGGAAGTGGATACCTTTGTCAGTGAATCCACGTCTACCCAAACCACATCACTAACTTGATGTGACCTCAGTAAGAAGTTGACAAAATCCATCATAACAACCCCCATTTACATTATAGGACTAGTAATAGATGTACAATCCATCAAACCACAGGGGATCCACCTTTAGCTACTGACAGGTGGAAAACCTAGTGATAGAACCATATATTTGACATTTCATCCATGGACACCAATACTATCGGTGCATATCATGATACATCTTGGAGATATCCAGGTGAAACTCCAACTTTGAGGAATGTGACTCATGCATTAGTTCCTCTCTCATTTATGTGGGAACCTAAATATTCTCGTGTATGCACAGGACGATTTCATCATCGATAGTCCAATCTAGAGGTGGGTATGTTCCAGAAATTACATCACATAGGAACAATTCTTCAGGATTTGAAAACTGCCTCATCTTCACCTTATCCAGAAGAGAAGAGATGACTGATAACGATGCATGTAATGACTATCCTTGATAGTCCTTCACCTAAATGTGAATCTCAAAAAATAGAGCTATAAGTTGACACTCGCTACTAGCCTCCTAAACAACCTATGTTTGAGTCATCTCCTCATAGCAATAGAAACAAGATTTACCTTCCCAAGCGTATAACAAATCTCAAAGTCAAATGGTTTTAGATATTCAACCCATCTTCGCTGCCTGATATTTAAGTCATGCTATAGAAAAATATACTTTAGGTTTTTATGGGTTGTGAACACCAAAGAACAACATCGGTAGGTAATTCCTAAAAAAACATAATGCATATACAACATATGGAAACTCAAGATCATGAATTAGGTAATTCAACTCAGGAGGCCTCACCTACTACAACCCATAAATAACGACTCGATATTCCTACATGAGAAGTACTCCAAGATTGATACCTAATGCCTCCAAATAGACTATATAGTTCCTGCCTGACTCTGGTAGAATCAAGATTGGCACTGATATAAATCTCCTTGTTAGCTTCAAAAAAGGATGTATCATTGGATTCAGACCAAATAAACTACATTCCCTTCTTAATCAAGACCATAAGAGTTGATTCTATGTGTGATAAGTCCTGTATAAAACATATGTAGTAACCATATAGTCCCAATAAACTCCACATATAAAAGAAATTCTTAGGATTCTACTATTTAACCATATCTCA
This sequence comes from Viscum album, assembly GCA_963277665.1. Lineage (NCBI taxonomy): Eukaryota > Viridiplantae > Streptophyta > Magnoliopsida > Santalales > Viscaceae > Viscum > Viscum album. The sequence continues at coordinate 2,015,589,316 of OY728165.1, forward strand.
CCTTCTCTGGTTCAATTGAAACTCTTTGCTTAAATATAATATGACCTAGGAAGTGTTACTTGTCGGTCCAGAAATGAAATTTAATAAGCTCAGCTTATAGTTGGTTCTCTCTCAATGTATTCAAAATGATCTCAAGTTGAGTGGGACACTTGCTTTGGTTATGTGAATACACCAAGATTTAATCTAAGAATACCACCAAAAAAGAATTTAGATAGATTTGAAAAACCCTATTCATCAAAACCATGAAGACAACATGAATATTTGTAAGACTTAATAGCATCATGAGATACTCATATAAGCTATACCAATTACGGAAAGTCATATGTGGGATATCTAAAGGCCTGACTCAAACTTGATGATAACCCATTATTAGTTCAATCTTTCAGAAAACTCTCACTCCTATAATCTGGTCAAAATTCCATCTATACGTGGTAAGGGATAATGATTTTCCACTATAAGATAATTCAATTTTATTTAATCCATGCAAATCTTGAGGGTTTCTTCCACCTTCATGGAGAAAAGGACCAAGGAACCCCAAGTAGAATTATTGGTCCGTATAATACCATTTGATTCTAAATCTTCAAGTTTCCTCTTGATATACTAAAACTTAGTAGTAGACATATTTTAAGGAGGAATGGATACTGGTGAAGCACCAGAAACTAGATCGATAGTAAACTCAACCTCTCTCTCTGGAGGTTGTATAGAAAGTCATTAGGGAATACATCCATGAACTGATAAAATACAAGAGGAAACTTAGTTTTATGTAGTCCCTAATCCTCAATGTAAAGGCTATCCATCTAGTCAGTCACTCCACCTATCCCAAGATACTCTATTCTAGCTCTACCTACCTAGAAATACCACTCTTCCTTGTGAATATAAGTACCACCCTTTGGTGATGTAAACAACACCCTCCAGTGAGAAAAATCGACACAGACATGATATACAACCATAAAATCCATTCAGGGAATGATATAAAATCCCATCATCTTGCGGATGAATAGATTTCATAAGAAACGATGGATTTCTACCTCAAGAGGATAGTCCTTACACTAGCATACACTATCAGAACATATACCCAAAGGCATATCAAGTGTCATCACTACACAAGAGTACTAAATATCAAGCCCAAGAATCTCCACACCAGACATGAATATGAAATAATGTGATAAAAATATATCAAATATGGTAGAAAATGAGATTAGTGGATACTAGAAGAGTACCTCACATAGTAGATGACCCAACATCCTTCTCCTTAGGTATAGGCTGCACTGAGTAAATCTAGCCTAATCTTCAACCCTATGTTGTAACCTAACTACCTGAAGTGGTTCCACTTAGTTGGAATTGTGTGTCCAAAGTATGGCTACCTCAACCACAACCTTATACTCTTCATATACAACTAGTAGTACTCTAGCGATACTCATGGAAAGGTGCTACTGAACCTTCTTCTGATGATGGAGCTAGCATATATCCTCTCCCACTCAGTAAAGATAGAAAGGTGTTTTAGAAGTGTCGTACATATCCCAATCTACCATAACCTTGACATTAGATGGGGTCTTAGAGGAATTGATTCCTCTTATGACTAGGCTTGCTAAACTGGTAACAAACCACCTAAATCTCTATGGGTGACACCTGGTTGTTGTGGATCACACACTCAGTCTCAAAGCATCACTTCTGACCGCTCATAAAACCACTACTCTATCTAGGTTCTGAACTAACCTGCCTCACACCATCTACTTCTATCAGGCTCCTCTTGCTGATAATGGACTGATTCATTATATCCATTATATTGGTCAACCAAAAATCATTCACCTATGAAATAATAGGATTTATCATTCCGTCCTTAAGTTATCTCGCTTTCGCCATCTCGTCATCAGTATAGATGGGTACAAAGCACTGAGGCTCTATAAAACAAACTGAATAGTCCATAACTATCATAGAACCCTTCTACATGTCTATGAATTCCCTAGAATGATCATCCCTCAAGGTCTCAGGGAAGAAATTATCAAATAAGCTCAATTGGAAATTTTTAACGACCCGAAATTTTGAATAAATCTTGTTTCCTAATTTTGTGTGTTATTTTATTTTATACTCAACAAAACTGTTTCATTTGATAACATGAGTATAATTAAAATGAGACTATTGGGTTTTGACTGTTATATGACCATTGGTCAATATGACCGCTGGAAACTAAACGTTTCGATTATTGTCTCTAAATACAAGTAATCTTGGTTAATTAATATAGAAATAAGATTTGATGGTCTCACCCAGTAGTCTTGGACCGATCAAAGCCCATCTAACAGAACTTGGGAAAGAGGTAGCACCACTGGGCTTTTCTCTGGACGAAACCCAATCCGAACATCATCGTGTGAAGCTATAACAGAATCGCCTTCGCGAGAAGTTAAAACTGATAGAAATTACTACTCGTGCGATGTTGGCCGAGCCTCCTCTCGGATTCTCTCACCTTAACACACCTTACACTTAGGTCCTATGCTGGTATGATAAGAGGCTATGTAACGAGACCATAACTACCTTGTGTAATCCTTTATTTTAAATAATTTTTTTTATTTCTTCTTATGATGATGTTTATGAATTTTCAAATGTCCGAATAAATATAGTATGCATATTTTTGTTAAATTTTTGAGAAAGGATATTTAAAAAAAATGTTTATGTAGAACTTAAATAATTATAAATGTGTAATGATTTTCAAAAAAAGGTCTTCTACAATTATGTTCAGTAAGAAATTTAGAGTCTAATAAGATAAACTTAATTTTTGATGAATAGTAAATTATGAATAGTGATTTTATGCTTAGGATTAGTAATGGGACCAAATGGATTAGTAATCTCACTTAAAGAAAGTATTAATATAATCTAGGCACCTTGATTAAGTAATGTGATTCAATAAAATGGTTAAATAACGATTTGATAAATTATTAGTCAAGTATTAGTTTTTTTAGGTGAATAATGTTTTTTAATTAAAAATTAAATTAAAAATATTTAGAAAATTATTTTTATAAAATGGATTTCATTTTTGAACTCCGAGCATCGATATTATGTTAAGGTAATTTTTGGGGATTTTTCTGAAAAAATGGATTTTCGGTGAATAGTGTATTTATTTAAAAATTAAATTAAAAATATTTAGATTTTTTTTTATAAAATGGAGTTCATTTTCGAAATCAGAGCATAAATATTTGGTTAAGGTTAAATATTGGGATTTTTCTGAGAAAGTAGAATTTTCGATGAATAGTGAAAATGCAGTTTTTAAGTTACGGGTGTTTAATGACATCATTAAATGATGTATTAAGTATGTAATCAATATGGTCGACTTATGAATAGTAATATAAGGTATGCGGTGTCCCAAGTGGCCAATACCATGGGAAAATACCATGGGCAAGCTCATGGTTTTGCCAAAACCACCAATTAGGTGTCCCTTGGCCATTAATGCCTTGTCCCCTCACTTTCCGTATAAATACCATGCCATCCTCTCATCCATTCGACTCCCAACTCTCCCCCAACAAAGCTATAGTCTAATTACCTCCCAAGGAGTCCTCCCAAGGTGCCCCAAGCCCACAAGGTCCCATCCTTTGAGTTTTAAGAGTTACGTTTTAAGGTAAGGGATCCAACCTCTCTCTTTCTTTTTAAGTAATCTCTTTTATGTCATTTATTTTATGCTCAATGATATTATGTTGGAGGATGTTATTTTATATTCCACTTACTGCCCTTTTCATTTTAATATGATGAGAGACCCCTCTTGCTTCCATAAATTCGTTTTAAGAATGTTTAAGTGGCACCATTAGGCTGCCAGATTTTTAAGGGATTCTTTCACCTTTCTCTTTTTTTTAAAGTTCTACTTTCATGTCAAGTATTTCAAGTTCCTTTTTATTATGTCAGGGTATGATATCTATATCTATCATACTGATCTTTTATTTTCATATTATGAGAGAACCTATTTGATCTCGTCAATTCATTTTTGTTGATGTTTAAGTGACACCGTTAGGCTGCCGAATTTTTAAGGGATTCTTTCACCTTTCTCATTTTTCAACGTTCTACTTTCATGTCAAGTCTTTCAAGTTCCTTTTCATTATGTTGGGGTATTATCTCTATATATATCATACTGATATTTTTTTCTCATATGATGAGAGACCCTATTTTATCTCGTCAATTCATTTTTGTTGAAGTTTAAGTGATGCCGTTAGGTAGCCAAATTTTTAAGGGATTCTTTCACCTTTCTCATTTTTCAAAGTTCTACTTTCATGTCAAGTCTTTCAAGTTACTTTTTATTATGTTGGTGTATGATCTCTATATCTATCATACTGATATTTTATGTTCATATGATTAGGGACCCTATTTTATCTCGTCAATTCATTTTTGTTGAAGTTTAAGTGACGCCGTTAGGCTGCCGAATTTTCATAAGAGAAATCTTATATTTGTCTTCCTTTCAGGTTCTTCATTTCATAAGGTATATATTCAAAATTTCATTACCATGTTCTTAAATCCTTTATATTCTGTCCCCCTAATGTTTTATGGATCATTTATGAGTGGGTTACCGATGTCCCCTCTCTTTTCAATGTTTTCTAAAACCCTGTAACATAGCTGTTATGCTGCAGAATTTTCGTCTCAAAATACCTCTCTCTTTTTCTCAAATTATTTTATTTTATTAAGTGAATACTCAAATATCTTTCTTATACAGGGGTATTCACATATATATCAAAATGAACTATTTTAAATTCTGGGTTTTACATACACGAAACCCGCTTTCCTTTTTCGTGGGTTTAAAGTGACATAAAGATCATGTCTTTAAAGCAGTTTTTAAAACGTTATGATTATGAAATGAAACTCATTTATTTTATGCTATATGGGTTCTTTATTAAATGGTTGATGATGATATATGTGTCTCACATTATAATAAAGACAAATTAAGGGTGTTCCCTGATAGCGCTCCAATGCATTGGGTAAAGACTTATTCTCTAGAGATGACCATTTAGACTAATACCTTGGTGAATAACCTTGGTAATTTTTATTGACACCTTGGGGATGGACCATGGTGAAACGGAAATGATTTTATTTGTAAAATTTTGTAGCCACATCTTCAAGTTATGAAAAATGTTATTTCTTATATTCCTCATGATTTCTTTCTCATGCCTTAATGATCTTTTTCATGACATTGTTGATGTATCTCAAGTTCACATGTTAAATGTTTCCACTTGTTTCCCTTACTGGGACTTATGCTCACCCTTTATTTTGATGTATGTCCCCAGGTTATGAGATACATTAATGAAACTAGGATGAACCTAAGGAGAATACTTTCAAGTGTTTAAGAATAATTATTTATGTTTTCATGTTTTAAGTTCCTGGTTTCCAAGACACTAAACCTTAAAGATCCTCGGTTTTGTAAAATGTAATGAAAAGTTATGTTATAAAAAGGAGGGATGATATAGTTGGTATCAAAGGATGGTTTAGTAATTTTTGGAAATTAGGATATGAAAAATCTAGGAAGGACCATATAAAAAATCATAAATATAGGAAATCTTCCAGGTATTTTGGTGAGTATTGAGTAAGGGATTGCCAAGAAAATACATCCCTGTCTGGATACGAGCAGGTAGAGGTGGATCGGGCATAGATGTACATAGGGGTAAAACCCAAAAACACCACTTTGAGCGAGACTCGAATGGGAAATGATACACGGCAACGATCCTTGATACACTCTTGGTTATGACACTCCTAGGGGATATGCTTTGGTAAATTCATAATCTTAGTATGAACCATTGTTAAAAGAACAAAGATAAAATAAAATAAAGATTCAAATAAGAATATATGATCATGGATAACCTAGATTTGAACCTAGGGTATCACATGTTAGGGTATACTTTCCTTTTATAAGTTTATCCTTCTATGCTTAAAGATTCCTTTTAATGATTATTGGCTAAGTATTTAATCCCCCTAATTATACGTTCTTTTCTTAGTTAATGGCGGGAAATTGAAGAGCATGTACCAACAACCAATGTGATAGGAAATGTGACGATTGCCCTATTAATGTGACAAAGATGATGAAAAATCAAGTTGAACATATTGTGATTATGCGAAAACAGCTATAAAAAATCACAATTAATAATTGGTACCTAGTTGAATGCCCAAATTCATCAAGTAAGAAGAAGACAAAGTCTCAAGGATGTTCATCTGATAAAGATGATAATGGAAAGAATACCCAATTTATTTTTTTCCAAAAGTGTGGGAAGAGGCACCAAGGAGAATGTCATAAAGGAACCAAGAGATGTTTTAAGTGTGGGAATATAGGGCATAAAGTAACCAATTTCTTTAAAAAATGGATAATGTGATGAATGGAGATAAGGTTTGATCTAATGTACCTTATACATTTCGATTTCATAAATGTGGAGAAGTTAGACATTATCCAAGGAAATTATTATCTTGGAATGGGTGAGAATCATGATGAGCATCAACAATCTTCAAGGACAAGGGAACAATGCAATCCCTATGCTGAGATGGATCATGATGACTGAAGTACATGTAACTTCTTCGCAATAATTGTCTATGTCATGTGGTATTTTAGTTCGTGCTCTATGAGAATATATTTTATGTTTTCTAAGATCATTGAGTCACTACCTAATATGATTTTATATCATTAAGTAAAACATCTATTGTTATATACCACATGTTGATGTAGTGAAGCTATTATTCTTCAAAAAAATATTGATTAGGGGATTAAAAGATGATTATTATTTTGGAAGACGTTCACTATTTTGGGAACCCTATTTGATCAAGGTAAATAGATTACTGCATTATTTTCTTTGAGGAGTAAAGGTTGACTTATATTTTGAAGAATCGATGAATTTAAGGTGAACTTATAGTAATTTAGGTTACATTTAGAAATGATTAACCTATTTGGGGGAAAATATGTTTAAGTTAGTTACTTTTGTTATAGGATGTTAGGAGTGGTTGATGTTGTTTGGAGATAAACGATAAAGTTTAGACTATATTACCAAATCCTTCTTGTATTTGGGTTTCAATCTTAGTTTGGTTTATTTTGAGGAATTTTAAGGAAATTTATTTATGGAATGGTCTATGATGAACTTTGGGTAGTACCATGGAACTTTGAATATTTAAAATTAGTTTCCCTTACTATGGGATTCTTTCATTTTGAAGAGTTGTTTAATCTTAACCTTTCTGTTTTTGGGATAATGTTTAAAGATAGAAGAAATTGATAGTTAATCTTTTGTGGATTACGTGACTCTCAAGAAGATGATTCTTGTGTTTTGATGAGACCAAGTGTTTTTGAATGCTCATCGTTTGGAGAAAAGATTAGTTTTGGTAGAAACTTATTAAAGGATGAAACTTTACTTGAAGGTAGGTATATTTCCATATGTTTTCCTTCTATGTATTAAATTAATTCCTCAAAATTATTAAAAGGAACATAAAACAAAAATGTTGTTGGTTTAAGTTTCCTACTGGGTAATCCATGAATGTTTACACACATCATAAGTTCGTGATTTTCCTATGGTTAACTTTCTCCTAATCATGTTTTCTATCACTCTCCCTCAGAACTTGACCCTTTGTTTTTTCTTCTATATCCATGTTTTCCTACATGGAATCCTAAAATGGGTTAACTCGGGTGACCTTTTTACTCCCCTTTAATTCTTTTAATGTAATAGTTTTACTGACTCCTTTTCTGATGTGGGACTTTCAATGAAATTTCCAAACCCAATTTTAAAAATTTCTAAGACGCAATTTCTTAAGGGGGGAAGAATGTAATGACCCGAAATTTTGAATAAATCTTGTTTCCTAATTTTGTGTGTTATTTTATTTTATACTCAACAAAACTGTTTCATTTGATAACATGCGTATAATTTAAATGAGACTGTTGGGTTTTGACTGTTATATGACAGTTGGTCAATATGACCGCTGGGAAAAAAAGGTTTCAATTATTGTCTCTAAATACAAGTAATCTTTGTCAATTAATATAGAAAGAAGATTCGATGGCCTCACCCAGTAGTCTTGGATCGATCGAAGCCCATCTAACAGAACTTGGGAAGGAGGTAGCACCACTGGGCTTTGCTCTGGTCCAAACGCAAGCCGAACTTCATCGTGTGAAGCTAAAACAGAATCAACTTCGCGAGAAGTTCAAACTGATAGAAATTACTACTCGTGCGATGTTGGCCGAGCCTCCCTCGGATTCTCTCACCTTAGCACACCTTACACTTAGGTCCTATGCTGGTGTGATAAGGGGCTATGTAAGGAAACCGTAACTTACTTGTGTAATCCTTTGTTTTAAATAAAAATTTTGATTTCTTCTTATGATGAAGTTTATGAATTTTCAAATGTCTGGATAAATATAGTATGCATATTTTTGGTGAATTTTGTTGAAATTATATTTAAAAAAAATGTTTATGTAAACCTTAAATAATTAAAAATGTGTAATGATTTTCAAAAAAAGGTCTTCTACAATTATGTTCAGTGCAAAATTTAGATTCTAATAAGATCAAATTAATTTTTGATGAATAGTAAATTATGAATAGTGATTTTATGCTTAGGATTAGTAATATGACCAAATGGATTTTTAATCTCACTTAAAGAAAGTATTAATATAATCTAGGCACCTTGATTAAGTATTGTGATTCAATAAAATGGTTAAATAACGATTTCATAAAATATTAGTCAAGTATTAGTTTTTTCGGGTGAATAGTGTTTTTTAATTAAAAATTAAATTAGAAATATTTAGAAAATTATATTTATAAAATGGATTTCATTTTTGAACTCAGAGCATCGATATTATGTTAAGGTAATTTTTGGGGATTTTTCTGAAAAAAATGAATTTTCAGTGAATAGTGTATTTATTTAAAAATTAAATTAAAAATATTTAAAAATTTAATTTTAAAAATGGAGTTCATTTTTGAAATCAGAGCATCGATATTTGTTTAAGGTGAAATTTTGGGATTTTTCTGAGAAAGTTGAATTTTCGATGAATAGTGAAAATACAGTTTTTAAGTTACGAGTGTTTAATGACATCATTAAATGATGTATTAAGTATGTAATCAATATGGTCGACTTATGAATAGTAAGATAAGGTATGAGGTGTCCCAAGTGGCCAATACCATGGGCAAATACCTTGGGCAATCCCATGGTTTTTCCAAAACCATCAATGAGGTGTCCCTTGGCCATTAAGGCCTTGTCCCCTCACTTTCCCAACAAATACAAAGCCATCCTCTCATCCATTCGACTCCCAACTCCCCCCAACGAAGCTCTGGTCTCATTACCTCCCAAGGAGTCCTCCCAAGGTGCCCTCAAGCCCTCAAGATCCCAACCTTTGAGTTTTAAGAGTTACATTTTTAGGTAAGGGATCCTACCTCTCTCTTTCTTTTCAAGTAATCTCTTTTATATCATTTCTTTTATGCTCTATGATCTTATTTTGGATGATGTTATTTTATATTCCTCTTACTGCCCTTTTAATTTTCATATGATGATATACCCCCACTTTCTCCCATCAATTCATTTTAAGAATGTTTAAGTGGCGCCGTTAGGCTGCCGAATTTTTAAGGGATTCTTTCACCTTTCTCATTTTTCAAAGTTCTACTTTCATGTCAAGTCTTTAAAGTTCCTTTTTATTATGTTGGGGTATGATCTCTATATTTATCATAATGATCTTTTATGGTCATATTATGAGAGACCCTATTTGATCTTGTCAATTCATTTTTGTTGAAGTTTAAGTGACGTCGTTAGGCTGCCGAATTTTTAAGGAATTCTTTCACCTTTCTCATTTTTCAAGGTTCTACTTTCTTTTCAAGTCTTTCAAGTTCATTTTTATTATGTTGGGGTATGATATATATATCTATAATACTTATATTTTATGTTCATATTATGAGATACCCTATTTGATCTTGTCAATTCATTTTTGTTGAAGTTTAAGTGACGCCGTTAGGCTGCCGAATTTTTAAGGGATTCTTTCACCTTTCTCATTTTTCAAAGTTCTACTTTCATGTCAGGTCTTTAATGTTAATTTTTATTATATTGGTGTATGATCTCAGAATATATCATAATAATCTTTTATGTTCATATTATGAGAGACCCTAATTTATCTTTTCAATTCATTTTTGTTGAAGTTTAAGTGATGTTGTTAGGCTGCCGAATTTTCATAAGACGAATCTTATTTTTGTCTTCCTTTCATGTTCTTCATTTCATATGGTATATCTTTAAAACTTCATTACCATGTTCTTAAATCCTTTATATTATGTCCCTCTACTGTTTTATGGATAATTTATGAGTGGGTTACCCATGTCCCCTCTCTTTTTAATGTTTTCTAAAACCCTGTAACATAGCTGTTATGCTACAGACTTTTCGTCTCAAAATACCTCACTTTTTCTAAAATTATTTTATTTTATTAATTTCATACTCAAAGATATTTCTTATACAGGGGTATTCACATATGTATCAAAATGTTCTATTTTAAATTCTGGTATTTACATACACGAAACCTGCTTTCCTTTTTCGTGGGTTTAAAGTGACATAAAGATCATGTCTTTAAAGCAGTTTTTAAAACGTTATGATTATGAAATGAAACCCATTTCTTTTATGCTATATGGGTTGTTTATGAAATTATTGATGATGATATATCTGGCTCACATGATAATAAAGATAAATTAAGGGTGCTCCCTGATAGCGCTCCAATGCATTGGGTAAAGACTTCATCTCTAGAGATGACCATTTAGACTGATACGTTAGTGAATAAACTTGGTATTTTTATTTACACCTTGGGGATGGACCTTGGTGAAACAGAAATGATTGTCTTTGTAAAATTTTGTAGCCACATATTCAAGTTATGAAAAAAGTTATTTTTATATGCCTCATGATTTCTTTCTCATTCCTTAAAGATCTTTTTCATGACATTGTTGATGTATCTGAAGTTCACATGTTAAATGTTTCCCCTTGTTTCCCTTACTGGGCCTTCTGCTCACCCTTTCTTTTGATGCATGCCCCCAGGTTTTGAGATGATGTAATGAACCTAGGATGAACCTAAGGAGAATCCTTTCAAGTGTTTAAGAAGAATTTTTTATGTTTTCATGTTTTAAGTTCCCGGTTTCTAAGACACTAAACCTTAAGGATCCTCGGTTGTGTAAAATATAATGAAAAGTTATGTTATAAAAATGCTGGATGCTATAAAATTCCTCCATGTCACTTCTTAATATTGACTAGTCTCATTTAGAATATCCCACCAGCATTTTTCGGATCCTCATAACATATAGGTAATGATTTTCAATCTCCTCTTAGGAGGTTCCTTCATATGATTGAATATAGATAAGTCTGTCTCTAGCCATAACTCTATATCATGTGGTCTAATATCCCCAAAAAATGTGGGCATATTTTTCTTCTAGAACTCCCAAGTCAACTCTCCTATAGAAGGGGAAGAGAACTGAGCTACCTGTATCATCTGCATTAGCCACAAAAAATTTCCTCAAAACCGGGTATCATCACCAGTATGTAGAATAGGAAGAGGTTACACATGAGTCAATACTGGAGGTATAACTAGTAGATCTATTCCCACCACCTCTAGATCATGGTCATCACCACCTTCTTGGAATTTGACCAGAGGATTTTGTGGTGGCATGGGTATACAATTTCTAAACACCCGCCTCATAAAGGATTCAATAATGAAGTAATCCACTGATATATTAATATAATAAGTAAAAAACCGTTCTATTTAATAATAATATACCTCTTCTAGCTCAAAGTGTCAGGTCTGGGTGACAGAAAAATTTATATAGAACAACAAAGAAGATACCTACATCCCACTACTAAAGTCGTGTCTGGGCCAAGCTCTGTGTTTTTGCTTCACTTCCAAATTTTTATTTTAAATTCATATTAATATTTTAGTTCTCCATAAATGGTTGAACCAAATATTTCACCACTTCCTATGCATAAAGTTCCATACACCTAATGAACCAAAATTTGGTTTCCATTTAATCCATACCATAACATGTTCCACTCTATGTGACCAATGATTCATGACTCACCATGACATAGTTGATTACATAGGGTGTTTTCTATAACTTATATAGGAAAACACAATTAGGATATGACAGGAACTCTCAGTAGAAATTATGTTTTCTTAATTACCTGTAAGAATCATTATCCAATAAATATTCTATTTATAACAATCAAATAACACATGAAAATCATAGGAAATGAAAATGAAAAAATGTTCCAATATAGAATGGAATATGCATGACATGTGAATTTATTAAAAGGTGCATAATATGATGAATTCTTAATGGTTCATTGACCTCATATCATCATTCCATGGATTAAAGATAAAACTCAATCATATCAACACCAACATTACAATTCAAGTGTGTCACTCAACAGTGGAATCAAATTTTCCATAATAAGAAAAATGAGGAAAATAACATTTTCCATTTTAGGTGGTTTGGATTTTCTCTATAAATGGGTTCACTACTCCCAGAAAAAACTTATTACCAAATCCCAATTCCTTCCTAATATCCTAACTATTGTCTCAAAATAGTAAATTAATAAAAAAAGCTCTGATTCAACATTGTGATGTAAAAGACCCATGTTTCACTAAAAGCTGTCTTGAGACCAGTTGGACACATGGCCTCAAGCATGCCTCCCCAAACACTTGAGGAAACTGACTAGCGGTGAGGGACTAGTGTGAGTTTGTGGGGAGACTATGTCATTCTTACCAGAGTGGAGCACAAAAAATAAGTAATAAAAGATAAATAGTGAAAGCATAAAAATAGTGGAAATGAAAACCTGAAGTGAGAATAAATATCCTATCACTACATAATAATCAAAAGTTGTAAACCAAATCATATATAATGGATGATAAATTCATGTGTCTAAATAATAGGGAAACATGTATAAATAGTAGCAGAAATTCATTATAGTTAATACTATACAAAAAGGTAAAAAAGAACTAAATTTATCTAATTATCCCATGCTCTATTCTGGTCATCTGCAATCAAGATCCCATCCCAAGTATTTCAATAAGTTTAGCATATATAAGATGAAACTTCCCCTTTTCTATACCTGCAAGCAGATAGACCGCTCAGGTACAATTGGTGTCCCAAATAGGGTGTGAGATAAACACAGCAGGCCACCACGAACGATGTCTATAAACATCCAATTTGTGTGTATAACATGGAAGTCTGTAGATATAATAAAGTAAACAAGGAATAAAAACTGTCAATGGGTCGACTCTAGTTCTTAAATAAAAAAGGCTAATATTACCTTCTTTGGACTATACTAGAATATCTTTGAACACGTATCAAGGGACACAATTCCCGTTATCACAATAGTAAGGGACATCATTCCCAATATCACAGTATTAGGTTTCTATGACTAGTATCCCAATATAGGGATTCCATCCCTGATATCATAAGAATATGGTTTCCATACCCAATATCACAATATAGGGATGCCATGCTCGATATCACAATAATAGGGGATTCCATGCTCAATATCACAATATAAGGACACCATGATCGATATCACATTTATATAAGGGTTTCCATGCCCGTATCACATTTATATAAGGGTTTACAGGCTAGTATCACATTTATATATAAGAAACGCCATTCCCTTATCACATTTTTACATATAAGTGACACCATTATCATATCAGATTTATATAAGGGACACCATGATTGTTCATTATTAATTTTCAAGGGTTTTCATTCTCATACCACATAAGTTATAAGAAGCATAAAGGCTTAAGAAATATCTATTTAAATAGTTCTTAATTAATTCACATTCAATATGAACAAGGGTGTGACCATTCTTTTACTTAACTCACATGACATGTTCATACCCCTCATAATAAATTCTATTAATTATATTTGATAAGGGAATTAGACATTCCACACCACTACTTTCATCTAGAATCAATATGATATTGTCATTTAAAAGTAAAACCAAACACACTAATATATTTTTTGTCTTTATATATAATGAATTAAATTATACATGTAAGAGGGCTCACCCAAATGAATGGATCACTCTATGGTGGAAGATCTTAATATTATTTGAGTTCTAACAAGTCATTAGGTTCCAACCAGGACAACCAATTTAAGGAAGATACAAATTATGAAAATCATGTGACGAAACCAGCATACATCACATATCACATTTTATAAAACATCAAGTCTTGAAAGGACAAATACTAGACCACCTACCTCATACTCACAATAATCTCCTTTTATAGTATTTACCTTTATTTTGAACTATGATAGAATAAATTTAAACAATATATCAATGTCCATAAAATAGGTCATATAATACTACACCTCAATAACTATGTTGAGTAGAAGATAAAAAAATAATGGATCAAGATGAATGAAGAGATGTACAAGAGGAATCCAAATAGGCAAAAAATGCTTGATTGGACTTTGGATGGAGAATTTATCTTCAAGCATATATTTAAGATTCCAAGGGGGATCCAACGCAAGAAGATAGGGTTGCTATTGGAGGAAATAAGTAATAGATAGGAGAGGAAAAAGATATAAGAAACTAAGGGCAATTTGTTAATTTTACCCAAGAAAAATATGGGTATATAGTTTGGATGAATGATTAGCCAAACCATGTGCTTACCATGAAAAGGTCACTACCTTAAGAGTGAAATCCACATGATTAGTCCACACGGTTTGAGTAACCATGCAACAATCATATTGATGGTTCTGCTACATTTTTCTATGCTATCCATATGGGTTTGTGGTCCAAGGAGAACAGTTTGGGAAAACTATGTTCCCTACTTCACCCCTCTTTCCAGCCCCATATGGTTAGGGAAACCAAGTAGAATGGCTCTCATGGTTTCTTTTAACTATGCATATAGTCCAATTTTTCCATCGGCCGGGGTTCCAAGCTCTGAACAAGATTTGGATACACCCACAACCTTCGTGATCTCAATAGGTATCCATGTTATGTCTAAAAATAATAATTAGCCAAAATTTAAAAGGATCTATACCTGAGGTAAAAACCAGGTTCTTACAGTTGAGCTATGTGCATAATTAAACAACTCTTTCTTTATCTTACTATTTTATGGTATAAATAATCATGATCTAAATATTATTACTCTTTCTTCATCAATTTATAACTCTCAGAATTTCCCTTTTTATAGCTTCTAATTTCTTCTGAATTTCCACGTCATCTCTTTGAGCATCATTTAACTTCTCTAGAAGGTATTTTTGATCAGTCATCTGAGAAATGAATATTAATATTCCTTCCTTTACAATTTCGACTTCCATCCTTTTTAAATCTAATAAGACCATATCCTTCTCAATTATCATCATTGATGAATTTTATAGATCCTCTATTATTGGAGGTTTTTCCACTATTTTATTTCCCAGTATGGAAATAGATTGAGTAGTTATAGTTTTTAATAAGCTCTAACCATCATCACTAGCCCATACTATGATCCATCTGTGTGAAATATATATTTGAGTCTCTTATGATTTATATATATATCACACTTCTCCCCATAGATATAATGTCACCATATTTTCAATAAAAATATCTTTTCAACCAACTCCAGATTATGTGTTGGATAGTTTTTCTCATGAATGTTCAATTTTCATGAGGTGTAGGCTATTACTTTTTTATTTTCATTAGTACACAACCCAAAACCTTATTTTAAGCATCACTGTATACCACAAAAATATCCCCACTTGACAATAGTTTGATGACTAGTATAGTGGTAGGCCTATTTTTCAAATCCTTAATGATCTCTTGACATACACTAGTATATAGAAACATTACCCCTTATGAGTCATCTGGGTAAGTGTGTTTGATAATCATGATAAATTTCTCACAAATCATCAGTAATATTGAGCTAGTATAAAGAAACTATAGATCTCTATTAAATATATTGGTTTGGGCCCCTCATTAATTTTCATTGTCTAATAAGGTTCCTTATATATCCTTTTGTTGGTGATAACATAACCCAAGAATTATACCTTCTTCATACAAAACTGACATTTACTATAATTTGCATATATCTTCTATTTTTCACAATGACTTTAACACAATATTCCAATTCTTCACATTTTTATCATTTATTTTGGAGTATATAAGAATATCATTGTTGAAATTGAAAAATGTATTCCATTCAAATTTTCACATAATTCCTGATATTATCCTCACTTAGACACCAAAGGTTGAGTTTGAGTATAAATTCATCATTTTTCTAGAAGGAGTAGATTGGATTTCCATGTGCGGTAATAATTATCACACACTAGAGGAGAGAGTTTCCTTAGAAAAATTCCCCAATCTAATGGAAATATGGTTAGAAACTCCATATGATAGTAGGTAATGGATTTGGAACAAGTGGGGGGGTTGTATGTGATGCGATCCAGAGTGTCCTTGACCCAGTCGGAAAATTTCATGGTGCGACTATCCATTTTTCAGGAGGAGAATTGGAAAAAGGGAAGAGACTAGCCTGGAGGAATGGGACCATAGTCCAAAATTGATCCCTTTTAGAGGTTCAGGGGAAAATCCCCTATGGTATGCAGTAGTTAGTTCACCCAAGTTGCCCTACACACACACAACCTACATTCTAGAAGGCTCGTGTAGGCCTTGCTTGCATGACCAAGATGTTTTTTCCACCCCGACATGTGGTACCTGTATTGAGTAACTACATGGTGTACCTATGTAGATAACCTAATTAAAATAGGGACCAGTCTTTTCATATAAATATGACTCTGGGGACCCTAATTTTTAATACTAAAGAAATAGACGCAGCCTCAGAGGTTCAGTTGCACAACCGCTTCACCCATGCCCTCAAAAATATTCCAGGTTTATCGCTAAAATCCCATAAAAGAGGTAACTAATTTACATAGTGTGATCAAAGTCCCTTTATGGTCTAAAACGTGATACATCTACAGGAGAAAACCCTCCCCCTAGTTGAAAAACACTATCATGAAGGTCCCTCCCCAAACCCAGGACCTGGATGGGACCCTTCTAAGGAGACCTGAGGAAACACTTGGTTCCTAGAGCATGGACTCACCCATGTTTTGTTTCCCAGGTTTTCCATTTCACAATGAATCTCCAACTCAGGCATTACCACACCTACATGAATAACTTGTAGTTCCTCCTAGGTCACCTTATATGAAGCACTTTCTACTCTCCAAGCCTTAACCAATGTGAGGAACCTTCTAATCCCCTTTTCAAGCCATCAATGATCGGGATTCCCTTCCTTTGGATCTCTAATATGAGGGGGACCAAATTGAAGCCTCCAATAAATCCTCTAGACTTACATGACTATAGTGAGAGACACACTAGTGTGTCTACCATTTGGTTATACATTCGATTGGTTAAAGGTGTACCATAATTATCCTACCTAATAGGTAGGGTTCTTAGAGAGAATGCAGTTTTTCATACCATCACTCACGAGGACCCCTACCCTATGCTAAGTTATAGGGACCTACTGATCTCAAACATGAAGTATATGACCTTTCCCTTCACTCATCATCTCTTGGACTAGTAGTCTCTAGTTATAGGTGGAAGGTATAGGATCATATTTTCCTTTCCATTTGAGGGTTAGTGGCTTATCCTTCAATATTATCTGAACCAGGAGCAGAGAATCCCCTATATAGTAAGCCTTTATCATTTCTTGTAGTGTGGTATCTAAGATGTAATGCTCCGATCCCAGAATCCCAATGTCGGTGCATTATTACGTATCATTGGCATGATCACAAAATATCAAGTCTCGAAAGACCGATTAATTTAGTATCCTTGGAAGTACTAGATACATTTATACGGTTTACATTACATTATAAAATGGAAAAATACAACAACATTGTTTCCATAGACAACACTAAGATCCCATAGACTATCCCTGCAGTTCAGTCATAATATACTTCTTCACATTCTAGGAAAAATAAAACATAATAAGGGGTGAGCTCAGATGCTCAGTAAGGATAACAATATAGCGGAAACTTTCATAAATAAGCATAAACATTTAAGGAAATGTATAAGACTAAAAAAAAATACTTTTAAACATGAACTTCAGAATAATATGGCAAAGGTAAAATCAAAATAATTCCATTTACATACTCACATGGATATTCTATTAGTCAAATAATCACATGAAATATCAACAACCACTTTTATAATGATGGAATTCATAATACCAGACTTTCATAACCACATAATCAAGGCCGTGTGCCAAGAATACAAATAATATTTTGTCAAGGCCTTGTTCCAAGATACTAGTTTGTCTCATGAGACCTACCGATGCATCGAGGAGCTATAGCGGGCTCCACCCATCACATACTAAGTCCAATGAATTCCTTATATGAAAAGGTTTAAACATAACATAAACAATCATATTAAAACTAGCATATGAAATATCAATACTTTATCTATAAACCATGAATGGTGTAAAAATAACACATCCACAGTAAAAAATATCACAAAACCTTCAATACAATATGGAAGTTTTGTATAGTAAATGAACTTCAAATAAGCATAAAATCTTTCAAAGGATGTTGAAATAGATGAAGTCAAAAACTTTTTTAGAGAAATATCTCTTCCTATTTTGAAATCATTTAAGAAAACATTTATTTTGAAAATGTTCCTATAATCTTGTAAGGAAATCTTCAAAGATTTTATAACGGCGGAAAATAGCCACACCCACCGTATAAGTTAGAAAAACATTCTTACCATAATTTTGTCTAAAAGGTCATAAAGTACCTTATTTGGAAAACGAAAGAAAGATTCCTTTCAAACCATTTTATAAAAATTCAAAAAAAAGTATAAATTAATATAACCCATAGTCTAGTAAATAGTAAATATGTTTTGGAATACATTTTTAAGAAACATGGATGTGGATGCTAAAGAGGTCCCAGTAGATAATTACATATAAACAACCTCGGATAATGAAGAGATTGTAGAATTAACCCTTACCTTGTACTTTTTCTTAGTCCAGGGTAGGTTAAACTCCTATATGATGGTGAAATAATTGTTATTAAATTATAAAAGAATCATATACATTAATATTATATCATATATGATCTTTTAACATTGATTAGTTAATAATATATTAGTATTATCGTCGTTTCTGGTGTTCACTAATTCGTTTTTTTATATGCTTTGTTTCGTAAGTAATGTTTTTTATGGATATGATGTATATTATTCATATTCAGAATGATATTAAGTGTTTAAACATTATTTTTAATCATCTAATGAAAATTAGTCTTGAATGGAGATGATGGGGAATGAATCTCATCGCGTTCGTGGAGATAGTAATCCGTAAATACGCACGAGCGACAATATCATTCTTTTGATATTAAAATAATACATAATTAGATAGTAAATAATATATACATAATAACTATCATATTATATTTATTATTTACATCAATTACACATCATTATTATACCCATCTAAATAATAATGTATTGAATAAGAATTACACCATGACGTGGAGATGGTAAACCGTACGTACGCACGTATGGTGACATGTCATTTAAAAGATTGATAGAATAATGAATATGGTTGTACCATATTTATAATAACATCACATTATATATAAGATACAGGATTTATTATTTTAGAATGGAAACAACAAAGAAAGAGGAAGGGGAATAAGAAAGGAACTTGAAAGAGGTGATTAAAATATTTACCTCTTTTTCGGGTTCTTCCTTTTTATTTGATCAAAAGGGAACCTTAGGTTTGATTTATGACTAAAGGAAGGACTTTAGGATGAAGGTAGGATAGTTTATAGGTTATTTTGGCAGGGGTTGGCCGAGACAAATGGCTTTGAATGTGTGAATTTGAGGGAAGGGAGAGTGCCCTTTTATAAGAGGGGTGAGGGGCACCTTAGGAAAATCTAGAAATATTATTTTATAATAAAATAATTTTCGGTTTATAATGGATAAAAAATGACTTATTTAAAGGATAACTTAGGTATGGGTATAAAACAACTCAACCAATAGGTTTTAGACAGGTTTGGGTCACTATATTAACTTTATCTTTTAGATTTAACTCTTAGTTAAATAGTTTGACATTTACCATCTCTCTTTGTATTTTAATATTATATGGTTAACAAACATACTATAAACATCCAAAATAACCTCAAGTGGTTCATTAATGACATATATAATATTATTTAAGATATTTTTTTGAACCTTATATTTTTAGGAAAAGAATATCAATTAACAATATAATTTTTTTTTAAACTCTTTTATGTCAATTTTGACACAATTTTCTATTTTGTTTTTGTTAAATTTATAACAGCATTATTACTTCAAAAAAATTCATTTAATCAACCCTAAAATATCATATTAACTATAAAATTAGTTTAATTCATGAAAAGTCTCAAATTACATTTATTTGGATATTTATAATATCAATTATTTTAATATTTCATTAATAATGTAATTACTACATCATCATTGTGTCATAAATAAATTAAATTATTTAATTACTAAAAAATATAAATAAAATACCATTATGTAGGAAATAGTTTTATCTTTTTAATTAATATTTATAGACGAATTAATATTATGTTTAACTCTATATTAAAAACGGTTTAGTTATTAAACTTTAAATTTGAAACTTTTAACTCTTCTTTGAATTAAATAATAATAAATGTCCTAATATAATCCAAGTAGACCTAAAGGATCATATTTTATTCCTAAGGTTGTTTTTGGTAAAATTAAACTTATCCAATAGAATTAGGACATGTGTTAGGTCAAGAAAAATATCATTTTTACCTTTAATTACCCTATTTACTTTTAACTGTGGTAACTAAAAGTCAAAAGTTACTATTCACAAAAAATTATTTTCATCTCATTAAACAACATTATACTTACTGATATCAAACGTATCTCTCATATTTTTGAAATTCAGCTCACAAAAGAAGTAAAATTATGTTTTATGTAAATTTTCAAATGCTCCTAGAAGGTGGGTAAAAGACGGTAAAAAGATCAATAAAATTTATATATATATAAAATTATTATAAAATGACTCCAATGAATTAAATTGAACTTATATAGTTATTAACTATCTATTTTTACCTAAAATAAATTTAAATAAAATAAATAATTATTTAAATAAAAATTCGGTTTTAAACAATAACTCACTGTTTTTAACTATTCATTAAAAATTGAAAGTTTTCAGAAAAATACCAAAAATTCACCCTAAGCTAATTTCGATATTATGAATCAAAAAATGAAGTCCATTTTGAAAGATAAAATTTATAAAATTTCAAAAAGGTGGTATTACTATTCATAATGGCTAGTTTGATTGGTTGTGGTGGGTTTGAACTCAAAGTTTCATACAACACAAGCTACTGTATTATTCAAAGGGAAACATACTGTGGAAGCTTGGGGTGTTACATAGGAAGGTAGTAAAATGTGACTATATTGGTTACCAAAAAAAGAGAGGAGATAATCACATCAAATATATTTCTTCTTCTATAGCCCCATACTCTTACATAATGGAATAAGAATCATGGGGTTTTACAGATGTTTTGTTTCTTCTTGTTTCTTAAATTTGAGCCTGACTTATGTTGTATTAGTGGTTAGTGATGATCATGACACTCATATAGTCAGATGCATGTCTTCACAGAGAATATTTTTTTTCTGGATCTTCCTCTCACCTTCCTTCAGAGGGTCTCCATAAGCACGAGAACTTGAATCCATGTATCCAATTGAAAGGGAAACTTCCTAGGTGTAATACCCAACCATACCGCCCAATTTCCATGTGTTGAAAAATTTCCCATGGACCCAGTCAAAAGGTAATATGCCTAAAAGTTAACCCCAACCAAACCTCTAAATTTCCATGAGTTGAGACATTCCTCATGGCTATACTCCTAAGGAAATACATTTAAGTTTAAGTTCTAAACAAACCTCCAAATCATAGTGAGTCGAGACATTCCTCAGGTCCCCACTCGAAAGGGAATAATCCTAAATAGTGTAAGCCCCGAAATGATCCCTTAATCCTCTTAAAGGGACACATTCCCAGTGAGATGAAACTTCAGAGGTCCTCCATATGCATGATTTCTCATAAACAGACTATGTGGGATTTAATTCCCATCTAAATGGGATACATATGAAGTCTCCTTGAGGTCCAAACCCAACACCCAAAAATCAACCATAATTCTCTCTAGGCCACATCCCTAGTAGGTTCATGCCTAACATTGTACCCCATACTCCTTTTAGGTTCCTTAGGCTATCTTGACGTAAGTCGCACACAAAACTTTGGCTAGGAACATTTCACCTATACATCCTTGCCGCATTACATTAAAATTAACAGTTTGGTCACTGTAACATTGCATTAAAAGGTACGATGTGTCCAGTTAAGTGGAAATAATCTATGTAGGTTTTGATTCATTTCACATGTATAGATATAAATCCCATCTCATGGGCCTGATACCGACATTAAAAAAACTCCCATCTCCCTAGATGATGATAAATTCTAGTGAGTTCCACTACGTGGCTTAAAACCAAAATTTTAATAATAAACAAAAAAGAATATATAATTCACTCATAAAATGGTAAAATTGATACAGAACCTCAAATACATATATTTATATATATATATATATATCTATTGATGATGAACCTAGGATACATAAAAAAGATTCTAAATTACATGCATGATATTAATTGATTATTAACTAGAGGAAGACCCATGTTATACTTGGGAACGGATAAAGGATTCATGAATATGTATTAAATATTTAAGAGAGTCCTGGAGTGGGAAATAATTCCCCCCCAATGGGTGTTCTGAGCCTGACCTCCCATCCTATCAACCAATGTGATTCCCAAATCATTATTGGACCATTTCTCAATAACTATCTACATTTGGAAATAATGTTCATAAAACATCTCAAATAAGGGTATTATTATGTGTTACTGGCTCCATGATCAAAACCCATTGGAATCTATTAAAAAATATTGAATGTGGACTAAAACATATGATTGTGAAGCATTCATACCCCCACAATCAATTGTTGAACCCACCAACACATTTTCATCAGAAATAATCATCTATAAAGACTACCAATTTTTTTCGATGTAATATCTAAAAACTCTATTCATTAAGTCCATAAATATTACTGGATAATTAATGAGTCTAAATGGAATTACTATGAAATCATAGTGTCTATATGTTTTTCAAAAATTAGTTTTGATAATATGTTCATTCTTCACCCTTAATTAGTGATATCTTGATTGAAGGTCCATCTTTGAAAAATATTATTCCCTATATAGTTTATCAAGAAATACATCAATATATGGTAGGGAATAATTTTTATTTATCATGATTTTTTTTGAGTTCATGATAATCAATATAGCGGTGCATTGACCTATACTTCTTGATGAAGAAGACTGACACATATCACAATGAAGCACATAGGCATATAAAACCCTTTTCCATGTTATTTTTTAACTTATTTTTTAGTTTCTGTAATAAAATGGTGGCCATTATAAAAGGAGTATTGGATATGGGTAGAGAACTAAGTATAATTTTGATTGAGAACTCAACCTCTCATTTTGGAGGAAGACCAGAAAAATATTCAAGGAATATATCAGTATAATCCCTCACATTGGGCATGTATTCTAGAATGATTGTCTCCTTTATCTCAATCATTGAAGCAAGATATGATTCATTATAATGAAATAATATCCATGATATAGTAGATGATTATAAGTGAGATTCATATTACTCCTTACAATTATAAATAATTAGAGGATGACTTGGGATATGAAAGGATATTTACCTCTCTTGATATTTGATGTTGGATTTATATAAAATAAAAAATCTATGCTCAATATAGAATTAAACTCTATTAAAGGTAGTAATATGAGATTTTATGTAATACTCAATACATAAATATCTAACAGGGAGGAGACATATATTTGGGGGGAAATAGTTTCTCTTTTTTTTATTATCATTTATTTCTCAACCCCCATGTTTTTAAGTGGTGTTGGAATAGTTCTACTAAACATGCAAGATATGAAAGAATGAAAAAACCAGAAAAAAATATGTTTACTATTATTGAATGAATATCTAGAATACCTATCCCCATATAATTATCAGGATCCACCCCAATAGCAGCGATAATATATTCCATTCCTTGATCTATAGGCCTTATAGGTTGTTGTCATTTATTATCTCTATAAACCCTTGGCCTGAGGAATTTTCTTTCATAGTTCCCATATTACATGAAACTGAATTATTGTACCATAGGATAATTGTTCATTAAATCCCTCTTTTATTCCATTGTATTCATGGGTTTCTTTATCAATCCTAAAAATTTATTATCCTAATTCCCCTCTTTTCCACATTTGTTGAATCTACCAATTCCTTTTAAAATGTTCCCAAGATATTTGATCCCACACTTTTGACATGTGGGATGTTGGGGTTTCTTTCCTCCATGAGATTTATATATTTATACTCCCAAATGAAACTCTATTTTACACTTTTTATCTCTAGTACCATGAAACTAATGAGTCTCATAGAAATTTATCTCAACTTAGAGGGCACAATAGAAAATATCTTTATAGTTATAAAAGTCCCAAATCACTAAATATTTTCTTAGACTCAGATTTAACCAACTAAAGAAATGGTCCTCCTTACTTTTAATGTTGTTGACAAAGATAGAGGCATACCATGAAAGCCTGGTGAAGTTTTCATCATATGTCCTGATAGTTTCATATTAATTTTTCTCTAGTCCATGGAACTCCCTCTCTATTTTAAGATGGAAAATTCAAGAAAAATATTTATTAAAAAATATTTTTCATGAATTCTTCCCATTACATGGAACAATGTTTCTATTTGGATGTCATATTATTAATCAGAATCCTCCATTAACTGACATCCCCCTCCATGTGATAAATTTACACCAAAAAGTTGTCTTATTCTAATCATTAAACGAAAGGGAATATATTCTCAATGGAGTTAATACATTTTTCCAAGATGAGGTAATCAGAATATCTACTAAATCTATTAGGTCTTTTTTCACAAAAAACTATTGATGATAGCTTTCTCTTTATTAGGAGGGGGGAGTTCCACATGATTGAAATTATTATTCATAAATTCAGCCAGTTGAGCCTGTACTTCCATGAATTTTCCATCTCACACTCTCATAAGGATTGATATGTCATTAGGAAAATCATCAAATTTACTATCATGTTGGTTGTTGGAATTTCTTATTGATTTTTTTTTTCAATTAACTAAATAAGAAATAAAAAAATAATAGAATCCATTAGCTAATAAACATACCAAATTGAAACTAAAAAACATAGAAGTAATAACTTATAAATTATTAGTATATTAAAAATTATGATTCTAAAGGTTTAAATTTAAGTTATACGTGTAAATATTTCTTATTAGGTAATAAAATAACAATTGGTTCAATTATTTTATAATAGTTTGTAAAGTGTTTTTGAATTTCCAAAGCATATCCACTAAGACTGAAAATTAGGTGTGCAACAAGGTCTTTTTGTTATGCACCAGGTGATGATTGAGTCAATTCCAAAGGAAACCATTTTAGGGATATTACCCCTAGGTACAACTATTCCAGATCCATATCCACTTATAGTAGTTAGATAAGGATGCAATTTCTTGGAAACCACTCACTCTATAATTCACCAAAATATAGAATATTTTTTGATACCTATACTTATCTCGAGAGTTTTCACTAAAGTATTCTAGTCCTAATCCCCAAAAATAAATAGAATATCCTTTTATAAAAACTATAGAGACCAAACCCTTTTTACACATATTATTAATTTTTTTTAACATAAATACTCATTAATACAAAATAAGGATAAAAATGGCCCAGTGTCTTTAAAATATTAGTTTCATAATACATAAAAGTGAGAATAAAACAAAATGAGTTAATTTTAATCTCTTTAATGAGATATAAAATCCCTTTGAGATATTAAAACTTAATGGGACAACCTATGGAATACATAGGAAAAAGGTGTGAGAAATAAATATGAGTAAGGGAATAAAATTGATAAGGAAACATAACATGTGATTCAAAGGATTAACATAACCACATTAAAGAGAAGGCTCATGAGTAATCACATGGGAGCATAACATAAATAACAAGGTATTATAAGATCATGAAAACATAATAAATGTGGTAGAAAAAAAACATTACATAACCATATTTTAAATATAACTGCCAAGACAACATCACATGGTTGATAGAGTCCCCTAGTGGATTAGGTTTACTCCCTAATCCCATACATAACATCTCCCGAGAATAAAAATTTTCCCAATGAATTATAGTTTTATCTAGTAGAACCTATAATAATATGTTAATTATTATGTGTTTCAAAAAAAGTAAATCATTCCTAAATAATAAATATAAAAATTACCGATGAAAATAAAAAATGTTTCATAATCTTTTCTCATTTCATAATCAAAATATTTTTCTTAAAGGAGACATTTGAGAAATGATAATAATTCATGTATTAACCCATAAAATTAAGGGAATATAAACTAGTTATATATGATAGAGAAATATATATAGAATTTATAATAATTCCATAACATTAAAGATATATGGAAGTGAGTTAAAGAGAGAATGATCATAACCCTAAGAAAAAGGGTGGTTTAGAGAGATCCATTACCTCAAACATGACTCATCACTTGAAATAATTATCTTCTTAAATAATAAAATAATGTTAATTACTTAACTACTTAAGAACCTTATTCATGTATATTTTTAATTTTTTCATCATTTCATATTCAATTACTTAGTCAATTAATTTGACGTCAGGAGTTTTGTTGATATTCAACTCATATTGTCAAAATAACTTTGATAGGTTTACTATGGTCAAAGAGGTCATTATTAAATAATATCTAGATGAATAATACTGAATTAATTTTTATTTATATACATAAATTATTATTTTAAAAACAATCTTGAAATATGGTTATGAAAAATTAATTAAGTTATAGATATAGAGGAGGCATGTCGTACGTACACATGAGTAACATTTCCATTTTTCAACGATCATAATGAAAAGAAGTTAAGTATTATTTTATATTCCCATTATGATAAATATATCCTAAATTTAATATTATTTATATAAATACACTTAAATATACCATCCATATGATGTGGTAATGAAAAAATAAACACATTGCTTTGTGGAGGTTGTAATCCACACATACACACGAAGAGAGATATCATTTTTCTATGAATGGAAACACAATAAAAAATATGTTATATTAATTTTATATAATGATAAATTTTAAATGAATATAATATATATAAATTAAATAAATCAACCTAAACATACATGAGAAGCGATAGTGGAAAATGAATTACATCGATTCACGAGGCGGTTGTCCACCGTACACATAAATGATGGTTTTGTTTCCCATTTGATGAAAGAAAATATGGGTGTAGGTTATTACATTAACATAATAAAATATAGTTATATGGGATATACTTATGTTATTATATAATAATTTTTAATAATATTTTAAGGATTTGGAATAAGAAATAAAATAAAAATTCATGGTTAAGAATTATACCTCTTGTTCAGACAACCTCTTTAGGTTTATACCTAATGCCTTACTAGGATGGTTTTATCATCAAAATAGGGACTCAAGGTCACAGTGATGGATATAAGTAATTAATTTGGTTAGGTATTGGCTAAAAAAATTATCTTTAAGTGTGGAGAGGATGGGATATGGGGTGTCCTTTTATAAGTGGGGGAGATGACACATATGGAATTTTAGAAAAGAATAAAATATATAAATACATTATTTACACCATATGGATAAAAAATGTAAATTATAGAATATTATATGATAGAGAGCCTAAATATTTCCATAAAATATAAAATATGAAGGTTTTTAGTTCATTTTAACCCTTATCTATTTAGTTTAACCACCGATAAACCTGTTTTAACCTTAAGTGGTGTAACAATTAATAATTATTATTTTTATTCATTATGAAAAAAATTAAGTTAAAATTATTAAATAATATTAATTATTTTGATTTAAAATATGTAATAAATTTTATTATATCCATTCATATAATTTTTATAACTTAATTTAAAATTAAACCCACAAAATGAGATGAAAAACAAGTTTTCAAAAACATGCATTTTTAAACCCAAAAATTTACTTATACCATAATAAGATATAAAGATGATTAGAATGTAATTAATTATATTATATTTACCTAAATAATACTTATTTTGTTTCTAAATTAAATTAAAACCATAATGGTACTTTAATGATTCTTTATTTAATGATAATAAATGGTAGTTTTATAAAAAATCATTATTTTCCACTATTCACTGAAAAATAAAAATTTCTTGAAAAATTACAAGATTTCACACTAAAATAAATTTTATATGATGATTTTAAAAATTCATATACTTTTTATAAAATTATATTTCTAAAATTTCAATAAATTAATTATATTGTTTTTCTGAAAAAATCAATAGAAATCATTTTTAAAGAAACCAATTTTGGAAGAAAAAAATGTATTCATTGAAAATTGGATGATTTTTTAATAAGAATTTTTAAATAATTTTTTATTGAATAGATAATTTGTATATATATTTTATAATTTTATTAATTCTATAAATACCATCGTATTTAATGACTATGTTATATTTATATTATTTATATAAAAATATTTCATGGTTTGTTTAGGATTAATGTTGTGCGTCACATATGCTATAAAAAATAGTTATATTTTTAAAAATAATGGGATATTATAGATATTGTTTATGAATAAATTTACATTTCATGTTATATCTCAAAAAACATATCTATTTTCTTATCCTTAAGTTATTTTGTGGTTTTACATGTCTCTTTACCATTTCAAACCCCTTTAGTTCACAATTCAACTAAAAGGATGATTACAAGTGGAATCGACCTTATATATATATTTTGGTCATAAATATTTATCCTAGCTGTATAATTTTTTCATATGATTTTATTTATTTTCTTATTCCAACTTATATTATTTATTAAGGTTATTTTCTACTGACCTTGATTTTATCAAAGCGTGAAAGGAATATTTTTTAACATTTTTTACAAGTTCACTTTCTTTTTCCCCTTTCCTTGGGTTTCTTATGAAGATTCATTTTGAAGTTATCATAATTATTTAAATAATTTTTTATTTAATTTTTTATTATTTTTATAAAATTATTGTTTTATAAGTTATTTTATTTTTAAAATAAAATTTTTAAAGTGTAAATAATTTTTATTATTAATTTTTAAAATATTTATTAGTGCTCTTATTACAAATTTTCATCTATATCAATATACTTTAAAGTTTATTATGAATAACTAGTGATATTCTCTAATTAAACTATCAACCTTATTTATCTAGATAGATTATGATTATTTCTTGCGCAAAGTATCATGAAATCTATTTCATTCTCATGGGTTAATTAAGCCATAAATGAGTTATGAATTATTTCGTGTGACACACATATTTATAGTTTTTAACTATGTTACTGGTGGGAAGATAATATAGAACTCTAATTCATTTTGTAAATATTTTTATCTCATGAGATGATAGAGACTGGGGAGTAAACCCAAACCTACAAGGGAATCTATCCACTATCTATATGCGAATGATGTGTAAACATAACACCTTGAGGCACTTTGTATACTTTGTATATGGGAATAAAGGGTAAAAAAAACTCTTAGGTACTCTATCCCCTATGTATAATGGAATGAGTAGTGAAAAAACCCCATAATGAACTTTTTCCAATATGTTTATAGAATATGGAGTGAACCCAATCCAATATGGGACTTTGTCCACTATGTCATAATGGTCTTGGAAGTGAGAATTATCACATGAAATAGTTTTTTTTGCATATTTATATTTTATATTCTTATACCACAACTCTAAAATATTCAACATTCCTATGATTTGTTTTCATGGATCTAGATTATCCAATCATTTTTCATAATTTTATAACTCATTTGTTATATTATTAAAAAATATTTACATAAAAAATCATGATTTATGATATATTTATTATTTACTATGATTTTCTTATGTTATGTTCAAGAACCTTAATTATGTTATCATATCTACATGTTCATCTTATGATTAATTATGATCATAGTTTCTTATTTCTTATTTTTACCCTTAATGAGAATGTAATATCACCCATTTATTATGTTAAGATTACCCTAGTAATGAATAATATTGTTATGTATGATGTGTCTAAAAGGGAATCATGTAAACAGATTATTTACAAGAGATGTTGAAGAATGTTTTTTAAAAAGAGTTTGTTATGTGTCTAATCTTTAAAGACACAAAACCTATTGATTATGAGATGTAATTTATTATGATATGTAATGAATATTCTTGTAAAATTATATAATATATATTAACGTTAAGGAGTTTTCATCTAATTTCATATAAAAGTAGATTTTAGTTATTTTTGGGGATTATGTTATGAATAATAATAGTATAGAACATAAAATAACTGATGTTGAATCTAAAGTGATTTAGGATGAAACTAAAATGTCATCAGTTCGAATAATGGTTTCATAATTTAGTACATCTTAGGATTTATTTTACTTATCAAATGATTTCTTAATATAGATATTATTTATTAATACCCGCACTATACTTCTTATTTTAGTCAATGGATATAATCAAAAGAAAGTGAGTAAACAAAAAGTGCAATGGACAATGCAATGATTAAACTAATGAGAAACCAAACATGATTGGAGCTATCTTTGAAAATATTTTGGTTAATATTACCCATATATCTCAAGTTTTAATAAGAAATCAATCCATAAAATCTCCCAAACACATCAAATAATAGAAAAAATAGTTTTATGGATGTTCATGTGATAAATTCAATGAAAACTAAGATTCAACTTCTCATGTGTTGAAAACATGGGAATAAATACCTAGGGAGACGACTCAAAGAAATTGGGAGGTTGTTTAATATAAGGAAGGAGGGTATCAAATAATAAATTACCAAATAAAAATGAATCGTTAAATTAACATGATGGTGGAAAAATAAGGGTCTTCCTATTATATCACTAACAATTCAATATTTTAAATTTGATAAATTTGGGAACTATGTGGTTTGGTGGGAAAATATATGGTTTATTAAATATAATCAATTTTGGTATCCTTTAATTTTCAGGGATAAAGGGAAATCCTATAAAATCACAACTATTGAAGTGGGTCATGAGAACAAAGTGGTAAAAGGTACACTCATTATCCTTTAAATAACTGAAAATTTCTTTTTTAATTTTGGTTCTACTCACTCCTTTATATCTATAAAGTTTTATAAGATCATTAAATCAATAACCCAATAGATAGATATTGAATAATCCAATTGGAAACCTAGTCAAAATATGATTTCATCCAAATTCCATGATTCCTCTTTGATTAATTTTTTTTGGAAATGTGATTCCTACAAATATTATTATTCTCTAATTAGTTGAAATTTATGTTATTTTGGGAATGGATCGACTCTCTTTATAAATTTATCAAATGTTAATTAATGGGATATGGAAGTAACATTTCATATCCAAAATAAACCTATTATTATTTATTTGGGTAAGGATGGCTATAAACTCCCTATGAAAATTAATTAACTTTTATGGGTCTTAATACCCAATCTTAAGGGGAATTTTTCTCAAATAGTTAGAGAGAAACTCAATATCATGGATATACCAATTATAAATAAACATATTGTTATTTTTCTCAATGAGTTTCCCAGTATTACCCTAGATCATGATGATAGGTTTTCTATATAACTTATACATGGTTCTATGACTAAATGAAATAATCCTTATTGAATTACCTCAATTGAATTAGAGGAATTTAGGATGTAACTCCATGTGAATATGGATAAGGATTATATATATATATAAATAATTCACTATTGAGTTAATAGGCCCTCATTAATAATAATAAATATGGATACATGCATCTCTACATTGATTATTGTAAACTTAATAAGATAATGATAAAGAACAAGTATCTACTACCCCATATTAATTACTTGTTTGATCAAATATGAGGGGATAAATACTTATCAAATATTTAACTTCATTATAAATATCAACAATTAAGAGAGAAAATGGAGTAAATTGCCAAATCATCATTTAGTACAAGATATAGACACTATAAATTCATAGTTATGTCATTCATACTTAAAAATGATTCTCTTATCATCATGGATATGATAAATATATTTGTTAGAGGTCACTTTAATCAATTTGTGGTATTATTTATAGATAATACTCTCATATATTCCAAGACAAAATAAGAGGATAAGGATCATTTGAGGATTGTGTTAAAGACCTTGATAAAGGAGAAACTATATACCAAAATTATAAATCATGTGTTGTAGACATAAAATATATCATTATTGGATTATGTAATCACAAGTGTGGGTAAATATATGGGTCATTTAAATACAAAAGTGATTATAGAATGGTCCAAACTAGTTAATGTAACATATATCCATATTTTTCTTATACTACCTAGATACCATTGAATCTTTCTGAGAAATTTCTCATGAATATAAAATCCATTAAAAAAGTTTACTTATAAGAGAGTCAAGATCCTATGGATATATGTATGTGAAGAAAATTTTAAGGATCTCAAGATAAGGTTGGTCACTACACCTATTATCACAGTACATTTTAGTGGAGAAGGTTTTTTGATTTACAATGATGCATCAAAGAAATTACTGAAAATTTTTCTCATGAAAAATCACATGGTGTTAGCTTATGTCTCATGTCAATTAAAGTTCCATGAGGGAATCCATGAAAAAAATGATTTGGATATAGAATTTATAATATTTTCATTAAATATACGGAGGAAAATTTGGCATAAATGGTTTCAAAAAATGAAAATGTAAAAATATTCCTATTATGAAGGAAATTATGAGATTATTAGTATTACATAATAAATTAAGGTGGATATCTCATTAAAAATTACAAATCTAGTTCTAAATATGTAATGAATATCCTTATCTATTTCCATCCATGAGAGAAATTAAAATCAAGAGGATTTAATTTATTGGGTGGGGGATATAACACCAAGATTTAAGTATAAATTTTATTTACTTAGGTTACTTATTTTATTTTTTAAAATTAATAAAACTTTAGTTAAAAATAAATCACATAAGCAATGAATCAAATTAATAACAATTTATTCACCCATAATGGAATATTACAAAAAAGTACATAAAACCATGTATTACAAACCATGTACTATAACATACCATGAATGATTACATCCCTTAAAATTACATAAATTTAATTGGGAAAATAAATATAAAATAATAATATTTTTACAATTAGTAAATCCCCTTATTCATCTTCACCATTGAGAATCTGTATTAGTAGACCAAAACCTATAATGAGAAAAAAACATCATGAAAGGATAAAGCATGTTGTAAAATAAAAAATGAAAACTATAGTAATGATAAGTGTTAATGGTGATGTTATAGTAGAATGAATTTATAAGATGTAAAGGGGGTAATATAGGCATTATATGACCATTATTAAAGGGTATATAGTCATTGAGTATAATACTAGTAAATATCTTACCAGTTTCAAATTATTAGAATATAGTTAATATAAATAAATTTTATTTAGATGATAATGATAGTTATTATAAGTAATTTAATGGAAATAAATTAAATTATTCTAAAATATAATTAAATTATGCCAATTCACTTGGGAAAATATCACTAATTCTAAAGAAAGAATTTTTATTAATTAAATATAATTTTTTAAATTAATTCTTTTTAAATAATGATATAGATAAAATGTATTGAAAACATTAAAGGAATTATTATTAAAATGTTTCAATAAAATTAATGAAATAATTAATAAGCTATAATCAATGATGATTGAATTATTCTTGCCAAAATAAAATATTTTATTTAAAAACATTTTTTATTATACATTATATGTTTATATTTAAAGTTAAATTTCTTATATTTTGAGTATGAAATTTAATGAAATTTATTATATATATATATAAATGAATTAATACTCATGGATTTATTATTAATTAGTTATTAATAAGGATAAAATCATTTAATGTTAAAAATACATATTTTCCAAAGAATTGTTTTTTGTAGATGTTGTGCATTTTTGTTATAATAAATTAAAATGATCACTATTTAATAATTATTTTATTTAAATTTATTTATTATATATAGTAAAAAATAATTTAACATCCATCCAATGATTATTATATAGTAATGAATAACATTAAATTCATTTTTATTATTAAAAAAACTTATATCTAAAAGTTATTTTTATGCATTATGGATTTTTATATTAAAATTCATTTTTATTAATTTTATATATTGAATCCAATAAAATAGATTTTATTTTTTGAATCAACATTTAAACATTATATAATAAGTCCAATTTAATTTTTGGGAATAAAAATAAGCCACCAAGGTAACAATTGAGTAACCATAGTAAAGGTAAATGAGGTAAAATGGTATAAGTTAAAAAGAAAAGACCTAAAATATCATAAAAAATTATCTCTAAATGAATGTATAAGGGTAAAATAAACCTATAATAATAATTTATCTATTATATTTCTACTTTATATTCACATTCCATGTAAAAATATATTCCATACAAATTAAGGAATGATTTTTTTTGAAAATACCACTCAAGATCACCTATAAAAGCACTCCTCCATTAATAACCCCAAACCAAACCTTTAATGCAGTTTATTCTGAAATATATACCCAAATTATCTCTCTAAAAAGGATATCACATTTTTTGGAACCTCCAGTTATAAGGATTCCCAAATCCATAAAATTAAATAGTCTCTTCAAGGGATGATTCAAGTCTTTAACGATGTTAGAGTGTTCCTGACCAAGAAAAATTCTAAGGTGAGTGTTTTCATACAATTTCATTTATTTGAGACATGTTTCATGTTATGCACCAATTTTAATTAATATGGTGTATATTCAATCTATTTGATATATTTTTATTATAATTCTTTTTTTATTCATGGTGAATAAAGTCCCATTTCAAGTTATATATTATATTAGGTTCTTGGGGATACAATCTTAATCAATCACTCACACACACACACACACTAAATACAAAAATTTTAGAAAGGAAAGTCATAAACCCCCAAGGTATAACCCACCCAACCAGGCACATTATTACTCTGATGATTTTTGGCCCGAAGGCCCATTGGGAATGAAGCCCATTACATGTCCCATATACACACCATTGGATGGCCTGAAGGCCCCAATTGCATCACGCCTATATCAACGCCTACCCATCATGACTGTTTCACCACCCCATTTGACGGCCTAAAGATCTTTATGGTCAATAGGCACAAAGTGGTGGCCCAAAGGCCAAAAAGGATGAATAATTATGGCTACTATAGTAAAGATACATTACTACTATAGTGCTTGAAAATATACCTCCATTAGGATTTTATCTTGGGTTTCATGCAGGATTACAGGTTGTGTTAACCACTCAACTACCACCCAAACTACAAAAATATGTGTATGGGTAACACTCGACTCCCAGAGGGGGGCCCAAACCAAGCCCAGAGTGCACCACACATTCCCCATTTAGGAAATGACTTTAAATTTCCCTGTGCATTTTACCTACAATATCCGAGTTTGGCTAGACTCGAGTCCGCACTAGTTCCCACAGAGAGTAGGGGTACAACCAGTGGGTACCACTCAACTAACACCCCCTGGGAATCCATTTCTGGCTCTATCTTTCAAGGTATTTTTATTTTAAATTTATCAAAGTAATAATAGTTTCTTTCCAATATCACTTTAAAATATATATTTATTAGGAATAAATTATTATTGGGATAAACTACATGTTCTTTCTCTTTTAAAACCCATATATTATTTTCTTCTTTTATTTTTTGGGTGTTTCCACGTCATCTTACCATTTCACCTCCCTTTGGATTACAATTCAACTAAAAGGATGATTGTAAGTGGAATTGTCCTTTTCTATTATTTTTGATTGTAAATAGTTCTCCTCCATGAATATATATTTTTATATTATTTTATGATTTAACTTATACATAATTATATGATTTATTAATTTCATTTTATATTGACTTTTAATTTATTTAAAAAAGTGGGAAATAAATATTTTTTTATTATTTTCTACAAGATCAATTTATCTTAATCTTTTCATTGGTTTTATTTATGAAACTTTTGTTACTTGTTTTCATATCTATTAAAAAATTTATTTTCCTTTCAATTTTTTTTCTAAAACTATTATTTTTTAAGTTAAATTCTTTTTAAATTAAAAGTTATCAAAAAGTAAAAGATATTTATTTTTACTTTTTCAATCAAAATTTAATGCTCTTATAAACTATTTTTCAAATATTTTAATATCCTTTGTTGTTTCTTATAATTCATTATAGATATTATGTAATAATACCATCCAACATACTTTTATGGATAGTTTATGATCATGTATTATAGAAATATTTCTAAAACCCATTTTTTTCATGGGTTAATTAAGCCATGATAAAGTTACTAACTTTTCATGAGATGCATATATATGGTTTTTAAATTTATGATGGGTGGTCTTGGGATTTTATATCCCTCCAATTCATTGAGTAACACTTTATATCTCATGTGGAAATAGGGAATGGGGAGTAAACCCAAGCCTCTAAGGGTATCTATCCACTATTTATATGGGAATGAGGAGTAAACCTAAACCACATATGAGGATCTATCCACTATATATATGGGAATGGTGAGTAAAATAAAACCCCTGTGATACTATTTCCACTACGTATATAGTAATGGGGAGTAAACCCAAACCCCTAAGGGACTCTATCCACAGTGTATATAATAATGGGGAGTGAACTCAAACCCCTAAGGGAATATGTCCACTATGTTTATGAAACATGGAGTGAACCTAATTCAATATAAGACTCTATCCACAATGTGATGATGGTCTTGTAAATTATCATTTCTATAAGAAATATATTTCTATAATTTTGTATATTCCATAACTCTATATTATGTATCATTTCCATGTTATTTTTTAATGGCTCATGATTATCAAATCATGTTTCCACATTCTTATGACTCATGTATTATGTTATTATAAAATACTTATGTCATGATTTATGATCTATGTTTTATTAGGTATTATTTTCTTATGTTATTTCTATACACCTTTATTATATTATCATACCTATATGTTCATAATATTTTAACTTATGATCTTCAATGGATGTCTCTTATGTTTCCCCATACTAAGTGTATGTTCTGACCCCTCTATTATGTTTAAATTCCCTTGGTAATAAAGATGAGTATTATTTATGATGTTTCTAGAAGGGTATCATGTGATTAGGTATTTTGTGGGATATTTTGAAGATTTATTTTTAAAATAAGTTGGTCATTTATGTAATCTATAAATACACTAATCCTTATTGTGAGATATAATTAATATTCTTATAAAATTATCTGATATATATATATATATATATTTATGTTAAGGTTGAGTTATCTATTAAGGTTTTATTCTATCCACCCACATAGAAATTATCTTAAAGACAAACAAGGGTGAATCAATGATGTAAGGGCTATCCTCTTCCATTAAAGCTTGAGAAGTAGTGAAACCATCATGATAATTAAACTCCATGGAACTATTAATTTGTATCTCAGTGGGAAACAACAGATTATTTTTCTTTATTTATTTATTCACCTAAAATGTTCCAATTACAACTCCTCTAACTTAGAGGATAGAACACCTAACTCAGGAGACTCCAATATTTTTTCCAACTCATTTAATTCGTCAATAGATTCCTCTTTTTAATATTTAACCATCATATGTATCCATGAAGATTCTAAACTAACATAAGGTGGAAAATAGATTATATATCAATTTTTTAAAAGATTAAAATTAAATAAATTAATGTTGAGTTCACCCCCTTAAGTGCATCATATTGTATTACAATATTCTTATGCAATTCCTATGGGAAGCCTTTTCTAATATGTGTTAGTAGCAATGGGTGTTCTAGGTTTTCCTCAGAATAAACCACTTATGGATTGGTTTCTCTTTCCTCATCTCCATCCACAAAATGAACAAAGCTGACCGAACCTATGTATTGCATCAAGAGAATTGGATTTGAGTTCATTTTCAAAAATAATTAAAAAAAAAGAAATCTTAATTTAAATAATCTATATATATTGATTCAACTAGAATCACTTGGTCTTATTGAAAGGGAAATAGAGTAGATATGGTTGGTATTGAAGGGTTTTGAATTCATCCCTAAACCTATTATATTTTTCTTAAGAATACATCATAGACACAAATTCCTCTTATTGGGGTTATGGTCATCAATCTTTGAATTGTTGGAGGGTGGAATTCGTCAATTCCATTAGATCTATTATCTATTCAATATACTTTAATTTTAATTTATTTTGGACTAAACTGAAATAATTTTCACAGTGTTGATATATTCTAATTCCTGGTATTAGATATTTTTAATTTTATGTTTAATATACTCATTATTATAGATACTTGGATCCTCCTATCCACTTTCGTAAAATGAAGGTTATTATGGCCATTTAAAATTTTATTAGTCCGACACCTATGGGAAGATCTAATGATTATTGTTTTGTCAGTTTAGGCTGAGTTCCCTAACCATAAATCTAAGCTCATCTACTCATTGAAGATGGATATATATGTTAGGTTCCATTATTGAAAAATTTTATTAAAATTTATGATTTATCGAATCTAGTAATGAAAATAAAGAATCTAAAAAAAGAATAATAAATAAAGGAAACAAATGAAAACTATTTACAAAGTGATCGTGGTTCATGTCTAGTCAGTTATAGGTAAGTTCCTTAACCATTAATGTAATAATATCCACTCATTGAAGCTATAAGTATATATTAGGATCTATTATAGAGAAATAAAATTTCACTTTAAATTTTACCTAGTTTAGGAAAGAAAATAAAGAAGAATAAAATAATAATGAATAAAAAAAATTGGAAAATACTTACAAAGTGAATAAGGATTAAATAATCAAGAAAATATTTATGAAAACAATTACAAATCTGATAAAGGGATTATCATTGTCTCCTTACCAAATAGTTATTCTAAAATACGTAAAGGGTGTAGCCTAGTGGATGACCCAATAATGTATATTGAAGAGTCACACTTTATTAGTTTCTCTTCAAATAGACACTTATTATAATTTTAATATTTTTTCATTCAATAATGAAAATATAATAAAATATTATGCGATGATTTTCAAATTGAAATAAATAATAATTAATTAAAAATCTAAATATTATTATGAAAAAATAGAGGTCGAATAAAATAAGTATCCACCATGATCATTCTACCATTATTCTATTAATTATTTCACAATCATTTTAATTATCACCCAGTGATTTAGACCTATTACATTGACTAAAGCATCCATTATTGTTTCAAAATTAAGAATCAGTATAATATAACAGTTTGTTCACTAATACATATATTCCATTATAAATAGTAGTATGACTCATCCCTCTCCTTATAAGATGGTCCTTAACATGTTTCTCCAATTATCCATTTGGAAGAGACATATCCAACCATACATAGACCCATCCTAAGTACAATTATCTATTTCCATGTATAACTTTACCATATGATGAACAACATAAATGAAAGGGGAATTTGAATTTATAGTAATAAAAGAATAATAACAGGAATAAATAATAGAAAAAAGAAATAACCATCAATTCAATTTATTTTGTATCCCAAAGCCTCAACTATTAATGAAAATAGAATAAAAAAATATAAACACATTCAAACTCAATAGTAAACAAGGCTTCTCCTCTTGACACAAATATTTTATATCTACCTACCATGGAGATTGAAAAAAATCCTAGAACAAAAATTAGTTAAAAATTAGAAGAATAAGACTAGAAGAGATAAAACACCATATAAATTAAATGAAAATATCCCATAATAATACTAACACTAGTCCTCATGTACTCCCACTGTAATGGGAATGGATAATACTTGTTCCTCCGACCCCTTAATAAGCAATGAATCTAATCCCCCTTTAGGAATTAGAGAAAATAAAATACCTTATTTTGTTTTGTAAAAGTATCTATGAGAATCTTCTTCAAAAAAGTTGGTTTGGGAGAAATTCTATCTTTGTGAAAAACATGTTCAATTTTTATTCCTCCTATAACATATTCCATTTTAGGAACAAATAACCTATAATCCTTTAACATGGAATCACCACTGGACTAAAAACCTCATTATTCTATAGCTCAAGGCATTTCCCCAGCTCGAGCCATCCTACTCTTACCTTTAGGCGTAACAAAAAACAATAATAAAAAATTAAGCTAGCTTCATTTATGGAATTATAAAGACAATTCAAGGGAGATATTTATTTTATTAGAAAGATATAACTCTATAAGTACCATTATTTTTATGAATATAGTTGTAGTAGGGATTTAATAATTGGAGGTTGTGTGTTCATAGGATTCCATATTTTGATGGATGCATGCCTGTGGTGGTGGAGTCAATTTAACAAAATAGTGTCTATGTTGTTGTCAGTTCATTATAAGAAGGATGTTTTGTTTATTTGAATGAACCCCACAAGGTTTTTTGGCATGGAGTGAGGTGACGGTGCACTTTTCCTTTATTGGTGATTGGCAGTACTGTCATGGAAATCTACCAGAGATTAGTAGTTACCCAGATCTGATGGATGGACCCCCACAAAATTTGGAGGTCAGTGTAATTGGTTGAACAACTAGGACCCACTATAAAATTTTAGAAGGAACACATGTAATGGTATTTTAAAACCATTTAGTTTAGTGATCTATGTGTATTTAAGCCACAATAATTATAAAATATTGAATTTTGATTGATATAATGAGTTTTAATGTTTCTTGTATGGGAGTAAAAATAAATTAAAATCAACCTAAAATATTCTTATATCTTTATTTTACTTCATTTATACTTTTTCATTGAATGTACATATGAATTTTTAGTGAATTTTATAGAGTAAATAATACTTAGTTCATTAATTAGGGTGAGGTGAGTCTTCTTAGTTTCGGTACACTTAATTTAAATGAGTTCTATCTGGAGTTTTCTTCCACCAAGTGATCTCAATGTCCATACTTTTGGTGGTTGATGTTTATTCAAGGAATGTCACTAATTGGTATTAGAGATAAAGGTTCTCTCTTAAGATATAATCATGTCACTTGATAGCATATCTAGTAAAATTATCTTTTATTTATATGAATTTTGATTTTATATGAAGTTTTTATCCTATAAAAGATGAAATCATAATATATAAATGTCAAGATAGATATATTTTATGAATTTTTTTTGGGGGATGAATTTGGTGGAATACCTCATTCAAAAAGACCTTAATGTCTGGTTAAAGGGAGCTAAGATAGAAGAAACATAAATAGGAGAATAAGAAAGTCTATATAGAAATGTTTGGGTTTAGTGATTATTTCATTAGACTTAAATGTATATATGAACATCTAGGAAATAAATAATGCAACAAAGTTTATGTAAGCGATAATAGATATGTATGAAAATCCTATTACACTTAATAAAGTGTATTTTATGTGATAACTGTACAATATGAGGCTGTCAGAAGGAAGGCCTGAAATATATAATGTGAATGATTTCAACATGATTCAAATCCATTTAGAGTCTATGAAGGTGACTTTAATAGATGATATTTGGACCATACTATTATAATATTATTTTTATAATCTTATAATGAAATGATAACAATAGTATGTAATAATAATGGAATATCTAACTTGATATTAGAGGATTTATGGAACATGAGTCTAAATGAATATCTCTAGAGGAGGTATATCCAATAGTCTCCTAGAAATTCATTTAATATAGAAGTAATAGGGTTTCACCTCATCAAAGGAGTCAAATATGGTTAGAAGAAAGATTAAGATAAAAGAGAATAGGTAAATCTACTGGACTGGAGAAACTGTGTTGACACTATAGTAAAAGGGATCATGTTAAGAAATATTTTACTAATACAAAGGAAATTGAATAAGGGTAGATTAAAAAGGATTATGTTCTATAAAATCAAATTAAGAGGGTAGTGATAATATAATCTTGAGTGTCAATACTTCAATGGAATCTTGAATTATAGAATCCAGAGCATCACTTCATTCCACCGGTGAAAAGGGATGAATAGAAAATTATGTGTCCAAAATATTTTAAAGTGTGTATCTAGTAGATAATTAATCTCTTAAAATCATGGAAAAGAGTATTTTGAAAATATGGAAGAAGAATGGAATTGAATTTGAGCTGAAAGATGTCACATATATTGCAGGTCTTTATAGGAATATCATCTCATTCAGATAATAAGATGAAGTGGGTTATGGAATGAAATTTGAAAATGGAGTCTATAAAATCACTTTGGTTCTTTGGTTATAGCTAGACCTGTAAAGGATAACAGACTTTATTAGACCAAAAGAGAAGAGGGAACAAATTATGTTAGTGTATCTTCTCCCATA
This sequence comes from Viscum album, assembly GCA_963277665.1. Lineage (NCBI taxonomy): Eukaryota > Viridiplantae > Streptophyta > Magnoliopsida > Santalales > Viscaceae > Viscum > Viscum album. The sequence goes on from OY728165.1 coordinate 2,015,631,805, forward strand.
ATTTTAGAATTGTGGCACTCTTAATTTCAGAACCTTATTGGAAATATAATGTAGGTTTTATTAGAAAAGTCATGTTGAATATGGATTAAATAAACTTCATAAGTTACAAGTTTTGTATGCTTGGTAAGAAATGGGAGGTGTCTTTTAATTTGAGTGGAAGAAAATGAGATATTTGAAGAATTAACTTAAGTAAACATATGTGTAGGTTTGAAATGTAGATGTTGATTCTCAATTACAAGGGGGTATTAAAAGTTGAAAAACATTCATTTTTAACCTTAATAAAACTTTGTTTAAAAAATTAAAGAAATTTTATTTACTTAAACTCTCTTTTTTAAGGTTAGGTAAAAACACCTTGTGTTTAATAAAGATATAAAAAAAGTAAACATGTATAATTAAACAAGATTATTCCTTAAAGCATATATAATCTTATATCAAAGTTACAAGAAAAATAAAGTATAAGAACAACTTTATTAATTTTAGAAATTGTAGTAAGAATTAAAAGTGCATATAAAAGAGTACTAATATTTTAACCCAAATAGTAGGGTATTAAAAACACCTCGGATAAAGGTACCTTGATTTATAACTTCAAGAAAGATTATCTTACCCACACCAGGGTAAGACCTCAATATGAAGATCAGTATCTGTCTTTCTATCTTTGAAGGACCTCGATCTGTTAGGTGATCAACACCTCTATATTCCTTCAACTTAGAAGTCCTCGATTAAGAAGGTAATCAGAACCTCTGTCTTCCTTCACTTTGGAATCCTTTTATTTTATACCAAAACAATCAGAATCGCACAAATAAAAACAAATATTTATGAATATTTAAGTTTTGGGAACATTCTATTCACAACATAAACTTTGTAAAAGCAATTTTGGTAGAGCTCTCATAGAGTATCAATTCTCCCAAAAGTTCACAGCTCTGAAAATGTTCAAATGATTGGGTATTTATAGGTGAGATCTCCAACGGTCAGGTTTTCCTCCAATAATCATATTTTTCCTAAAATTTTAGAGGGACCTATAAAACCGGCACTTAAAATGGTCATATAATAATAGATTAAACGACAACATTTAATATAAAAAAATATCATGAGAAACATTAAGTATATAGGAATCTATTTATATAAAATATTAAGTTAAGGAAAAGATAACAACTTTAAGAATGTTATGAAAACATTACTTAATGAAAATATAGTAACTTTAAGAAATTTATGAAAACATTACATTAAGGAAATGTAGAACTTTAAGAAATATATAAAATCATATCTGCAAATCCGGATGATTAAGAATTTAATAAACATAAATTAGATTCGATTTTCTGGGTGATTTGGAATTAAGGAATTGAATTAGATTCACAAAATTGAGAGAATTGGAATCACAATTATTGACAATTATGAATTAAAGAAGATGAATCAGATTCAATTTTCTACGCAATTCACAATTGAGAAACAGAAATCTGAATCAAAATTTTGAGAGAATCAGAATTGAGAAATCAAGAGATTCCACATTTCATTAAGGATCCGACTTATTCTTTTGACTTAAGTAAAATAATGTTTATACTTAGCTATGAACATGTTAAAGAACATTTATATAAGTTTCCTTATGGATATAAACAGTTAGTAAAGAAATTCATATAAAATTTATTATGGATAGAAAGTATTATTAAGAAAATATGTTTCTGATTTCCAAAACATAAAGGAGTGAGAAAATTCATAAAAAAACTTTTGACTCGGACATATGTTTGGGGACCTTCCCATCTAAAATATCATGGTGGATCACAATATTTTTTGATATTCATTAATAATTCCATAAGGAATGTTTGGGTATACTTAATGAAACATAAATGGGAAGTGTTTGGGGTCCCTTTTTAGTGGAAAGATAGGTTGTAAGGGAAAATAGAAGTAAGATAAAGGGTTTTAGGTTAGACAACAATGGTAGGTTTACCATAATAAGTTTAAAAAACTTCTTCTAGCATAGAGGAATCAAACATGAAAAGTATTTACCTAGTATTCTTGAATTGAATGGTGCAACTGAAAGGATGATTCAGAATTTGATGGAGATAGTGTGGAGAATGTAACTACATTACTGAAAAGAAAAATAAAATTGAGTGGAAGTAATTAATACAAAAGTTTACTTAATCAACAGGAGCCCCTCAACACTAATAATCAAGAGTTTCTAAAAGATATTTGAACATGTATAATACTAGATTTAGCTCAACTTAAGATATTCAAAATATAATCTTATATAAATCTGGATTCCAAAGATAGAGATAATATTTAATCTAAGTCTTTTACATGTTTTTTCATAGTCTATAGAGATACAAATATTGGATTTTAACTGTTGTATGGTTGAAATATATTGGACGTTAGAAGTATAAATGTTATATTTAATGAGTAGGTCCTATGGATTTAGTAGAACTTGGTTATAAAGGAAGGTGAAATCAATGAGTAAACCTAAATCTAAGTTTATTTGAATGGGGATACTGGAGAATTTCATGTTCTAGAGAATTTAGATAGCTCTGAATATATTGTGAGTCTGAAAATTCTAGATAAATGTTTTGAGGAAAGTTTCGGGAATTTAAAATTTCATCTAGTGGAAGATATACTCGAAAGATCAATAATTGGTGAGGCTCAGTCAAAGGTTTAAAATGATGAAATTATAAAGGTTTTAGTTTTGGAGGGAGGTAAGATGCATGAAAATATTTAGAGGCTAACCTAGGCTAGATGAATGATACTAAGGTATTTATCTGACAAGAACTTATTACTTTAAATGTATGTAAAAAAATAGAGACATAAGAAGAATACCTTATCCTTAATTCTTCCAATACGTTGGTGTTAGATATAGAGGATGATTTGGGTTCAATTCATGTGAAAAATTCATGGGAGAAATCATAAATACCACCCAAAATGCATTCAATTGAAAAAAAGTGTGTTTATAGTTAAATGAATAAGATGATGGAAGAATGTATAAAGCATGTCTGGTGATGAAAGGGTTTTAGAAAAAATAGGGCATTTATTTTTCTAAAATATTTTCTCTCATAGTAAAGCATACTACTATCTGAACCATGCTATGTTTGGTTTATTATGGAGGTTTACATATGGAAATAATATATGTGAAGTTGATTTTTTTCATGGGGGATATGAAGGAATATAACTATATTAATCAACCTATCAGTTTCATGGATTATAAAAATTTGGGCTTGGTCTAACAACTCAAGATAATTATCTATGTATTGATATAATAACCAAGGAAATAGAACCATACTTTTGATACTTTCATAGCAGATAAAGGTTTCAATAAGAGAAACTAAAACCATTACTATTACTTAAAGTATTATAATAATGCAAAATTATTCATTTTTCTACTATGTGTGGATGATATTCTACAGGTGGTTTAAAAATTTCAATAGTTTTAGGTGATAAATACTGACTTGTATGTAATGTTTAAAAAGAATGTTCTTGGTTAATTAAATAATACCTTGGCTATACAAATTGAGTGAGATAAAAATATTAGAAGTTTGGTTTTATCGTTGAAGGACCAAATATGAAATATTATTGAATATTTCAACATGATCAGATGTAATTCAATCTCAAAGCCACTTTCTAAACAATTTAAAATCTCAATGGAATAAGAACCACGAATGTAATATGAGGTGAAGTGCATTATAATAGTATCATATGCATCAGAGGTAGGTAGTATCATGTATGATATGGTGTGGATTCAACAGAACATAGATTATATAGTGGTAATGGTTTTCTAATGCATGGAGAATCTAGGGAAATATCATTGGGATGTTGTGAATTGAATTATTTTTATCCTTAATGAAATATAATATACCAATCTTAATTTCAGATATGATGATCCATTGTAGGGGTATGCTAATGTAAACTTTGGGGGTGACTCTGATACACAAAAGAGTAAAACAAGATATGTTTTCCCATTCAAGAGAGCCATGATTAGTTGGATGTAAATGTTCCAAAAAATGATTTCACATTACAAAATGTAAGAATATTATGTGGAAGAAATAAAATCTAATAAGAAAATGTTAGGATTGAGTCATCTGATTAAGGATCTTAGATGCATCTAGGAAGGCATATTACTTTACCATGATAGTCAAAGTGAAATCCACTTAACCAAAAAATATGTTCTTCTATGAGAAGATAATATACATCAACCCAAAATACCAATTTATATATATGATTATATAGGATAGAGATGTTTACTTACAATGTACTTTTAAAATAAAAAATATAGTGGATATGTCCGCCAAGATCTTATTCCAAGAGAGTATGAGGAAACACTATGCCTTAGTCAAACTTAGGTGAATAGAAGGGGAAAATAATCATTTCTTGAAGTAGCAGGTGGTGTTGTTTTCCTAAATCATTAAATGATTTTTCCGAGGTCCTTGAAGTATTCTTCAAGTAGGATATTTTTAGGATTTTTGAATCCCTTAAAGGGATAGATTTAATTTATTGAATATAGAGAATTCCATAAGAATTGTTTGTCTTGTGAAGGTAGAAGCAGTATGGATTTATTTTTTTGATAGTTCTATGGTCAGAAGATTCCATATTATGATGGATGCATGTATGTTATGGTTTATTAATTTCATCATAAGGGAATCCATGTTGGAATTAGTTAACACAATGAATAAAGTATTGTTCATTTGAGTAACTCAAAACATGGTTTTGTGGAAAATGATTAAGGTGATGGGGAACTATTCTTCTACATGTGACTGGAGGTCAGATCATGGAGATCTATAAGATATTGTAAGTTACCTAGATCATGAGGATTTCTTATTTTTATTTGAATGTGTGTATGAGTTGTGAGTGAACCGACTAGAGTAAGTTGAACTCTTTGTGGTGATTAGGGTGTGATGATTCTTCCTTGTTTCAGTGTAAAATTTTTCAGAGAGTTTCATCTAGAGTATGTTTCCACCAAAGTGATTCTATTTACCTTACTTTTTGTGGTTTAAGTTTAATGAAAAATTATCAACACTTTTATCAAAATATACTTTCAATGACCCCTATTGAAATAATGATGCCTTCAAAAAAATCTATATATTCAATTGTCACAAACCAAAATTGTAGTAGTAAACCAAACCTACAACCTATTTTTATATTTCATTTAAAACCATCTAATATCTAGTCTCATCAAACCCTAGTTTTATTTATGTTGGAATATATTAATAAGGAGTGGTTTTAATTAACCCATTAGAGGATTGAATCACTTGGAAAATAGACCTATAGAAGTGTAGAACCATGATTTAAACCATATAAAGCCTCAAAAATATTTACTAAAACATCTAAAAGGTGCTAACATACTATTCCTCTAGTTTTTAAACAAAATAAACCCAACCTATATTTGAATCAACCTGAATAAAAGATGAAATTAGTAGTAATCCCTTAAAACCCAACATAATTTTTCCCCAATTATAGTAGTGGATTCATTTCAACTCTGAATGAACATGAAAACGAATTTTAGATAACAACATAGAATACCATGAAAAAGAAACTCAAAATATGATTGAATAGATGATGACAACTAAATCGACTCCAATATTGTATCACAAATCTGATTTATAGTTCCAGAATACCTATGAAATTATGATTAACTAGAGCTTTCATAATCAACAATAAGGAATAATAAAACTACCTTAAGAAGACATCTAGGAGAAGAGATCATCTAATCTAGTTTCCTTAAAATAATAGTGGTGAAAAAAATACTTTCAAGGGTTTAGGGGAGCCTCCCATTTGATTCACTCAAAAATTACCAAGTATGGGTCTTCCCATCCATTGAGTAAATGGATATTGTGGTGGTTCTTTTAGATAGTAATTAAATGGAATATATTGAACTAGGCGAACATTCATGTTGTTTAGTGGTTCTTATCAACATTACCTTCCCATGAACAACCCCAAAACATTCTCCTATATCAAATAATCATCAAAAATATATTTAGGCCACCGGTTTAAATTATATATGAATAATAAAATTTAATTTCAAAAAATATATAAAGTATTAAAAGAGCATGAAAATTATAATATTTATTCATTCTAAATTCAAACTCTCGGCATAAAAACTAAATCAAATTTCACTTTGTAATGAATTTAGAACATGAAAATCAATTATATTTCATAATATTAAAGTTGATATTCATATGAAATTTCCGCATTCATTTTAATCTTAAAAATTAAATTTCATATTTTTATTGTTAAAATCAACATGTTAATGTAAATTTTATTTATTTACTCTAAGAACACTAACGACATGAAAATGTGACTTTTAACTAAGTAATAACATGAATTGTGTGATCTAGTTAATGAACTAAAAATAAAAATAATGATAAAACGAAAATTTAATAGTGATCATGGGTGTCCCTTCCCATGGGGATGGATACTCCATCAAGATGTCTTTCACACAAGTTACACTACCACTAAGGCCACATTTCTTATCACCCCATATCATAGATGAATAAGACAATGTAAAATCGGAGGGAATCTCACTATCCACCTCTCAACAATAAAAAGTTGGAATCACACACCTCCCATACCATATGTGGATCCCTACCAAGGATTTTCATTTCACTAGGACCACTAGACATATGCATAGCCTAAACCATAAATCGAGGAACACATGGACTAACTCCTAACATAACCATTTATACTAAACATAGGGATCCCCTATAAAGAACTAAGGAGACCAAATCACCCAACAAGAACATCAATAATTTTAAAATACTAATGGTGAACATATCAACCATCATGAAATAAATTACCATGACTCATTACAATCCCTAGGGTATCCCAATATTCCTATCGACCCATGAAAAAAGGAAACCTATCTAATAACTCAACCAATCTAACCAACCCATCACCCAAGGTAATATTTATAATATGGTTACTATTTTACCATGAAATTATATATAATGTAAAGGAAACTATAATAGACAATATCATATAGGTATACATGCTTTTGAAAAAAATAAGGTGTTTCTTACATGAGATTAAATGAAGAAAAACATGTCTAAAAAAAATTCTCGTTTGGATTTCCTTTAAAAACAATGTCGAAAAACTCTTTTTGAATCATTTTAAAAATAAATATATGTCATATTTATTCATGATAGTCCCTATGCCCAAAACCCATGAAATAATCTTTAAGAACATCTCCCTTTATTTGAAATTAAATTTTCAATACCAAATCTATAAATCAGTACTTTCCCATGAAATTCAAATAAAAAAACTGATTTTTAAATCAAATTTAAAAAGGAAAACCTCTCTACTTTTTTAAATAAAAATCATTCAAGAAAAAACCTAAGAATGGACCTATGGTAGTTGTTTGAATAAGACAAAACAAATGAACTATTTAAAAATCAATGTAGTACTTATTGGATATTAGGTTAACATGATTCCATCATAATTTATGGATGAAAATTACACCATTTCATTGAAACATGGAAATAATAACAATAATAATGATACATGTACTTAATGTCATGAATTGAGTAAGATACTTAGAAATGTAAAGGCAAACTACCTCATACGATAATATAATAAAATTATTCAAGATCACACCAGGATTTATACACTTTTAAGAGAACCAAACTCATTATAACGACCAACAATTTAATAAAAACCCATTTATAACAAATTTTCTAAATTTAAATAATTAAAATCATACTCAATAAGCAGTACCACATTGCTAAAAATATGCGCAATGATGTATGGTGTAATTTTAACTGGAAATTGATCTGAATTCATCAAAAATATATAATTTAATACCTCAAATAAATGATAACATTTACCCAAAATTTCTTAATATATAAGGAAACTAACTGGGTGACATTCTTCAAGATGAATGAAATTTAATAATTACCAGACACCCTCCTTAATCCTTTTCAATTCACCAAACCTGAAATCCCCTGATTTATATAAAATTACACAATGATTCAGTGGAATCTCACTCCCATGACCTAATCATACTATACAAAAATCAGGTAAGATCAAGGAAAATATGGAGGAGGAGAGAATAATGTCAAAATACCAAGATTTATAAATTAGAATAAACTTGGATCAATCTCCAACAAACAAGATATAAATAGAGCACTAAAGGGGGGATAAAAGAGAGGGAGAGTTTATATAAAATGAAATCCCCTTGAGCCCAATATATGTACAATAGGTAGGGGAATAATTGTCAAATTAAGGTTCCACCCCCACTAAAAAATAGGGTATAATCCCATGGGTTACTCATTCTACCCTCATCGAATACCTAGTGACTCTATCGGGTACCTGATGTAAGGCACTAGCCATCCATGGGACCATTTAGGGGCACCATATTCCCCCACATGTTTTCTCACCCCTGTTTAATCGTTATCCATATAACTACTTTCCAAAGGTAGAGGTCCTAGGGATATTCTAGAGATAGTTCAAATTGAGCATCCAGGTTGAGAGGATGGGAGGCCAGATCATCCCTTAAGGGGTATTGTTTCCAAGTCAAATACCTTCTTAGTGATTTAAGACATATTCATGAAATCCTTCTTAGTAACAACATTGGTTACCCTATTCATGATAATGATTGGTTAATACCATGAATCTATGTGAACATATGTATGCATCGTATATTTTTCATATCTCCCTTAGTGGTTGATTTCACTACGGTTTAAAGCCACAAAACATGGAACTATATAATTTATCACCATCCAAGGAGGATATAAGTGTTAAGGATTCAGAACTATGCCTATGATAGGGGATTCAAACGTATCCCTATGAAGGGAATCAGAACCCATGTAGTTCAATTTCACAAAATGGTATATTTCATAGATTTTAAGGATGCGTTACAAGGATTCCATGATGTAGTGACCAATTACGTACTCTTTAAACTCATGAAACGAGGACCAATTATGAACCATTTAAGGTTGTGTTTTAGGACCAAAATGGTTCCTTTTAATGTATCTCATATTGGTTTTTCATGTCTTGTACTTTAAGGTCATATTACTTGGTCCTGTTCTAAATAATTTAACATCATAAAGAATAGTCTATTAGGTAGTGGTACCTAATAATGGTTGGAGGGTGAATTATTTATGAGAAACATTTCATGGTTCATCTTGTCCATTTATACCTAAAAAAGAGGGGGGATGGTATGAGATTATACACATTAGGAGGCCTATGATATTTATGTCTCATTGATTGGTTATAAGGATGAGATCATCAATGAGTACATGGTCAGGGGTTACAACTAGTAGGAGTCCCATGGTACTTTTGTCTCATTGATGGGTTATAAGGATGAGATCATCAATGAAGACATAACCATGTATTGAACCTTTTAAGGGACCAATTGTATTTATGTCTCATTGATGGGTCATTAGGATGATATCATTAATGAAGACATGGTCAAGGTTTACACCTTGTATGAGGAGTAAAATATTTATAGTTCATTAATGAGTCAATGAGTAAATGGTTAAGGATTATACCTAGTAAGAGTCTTGTAGAATTTGTGGATTGGTGAAGGGATATATATATGAGATCATCAATGAGGAATTGTTCATGGATTTAACCTAGTAAGAGGACTATGGTATTTATGGCTTATTGATGTGTCAAAGAGATAGAAAAATCAATGAATACATGGTCCAAGATTACACCTAGTTGGAGAAAGATGATATTTATGGCTCATAAATGAGTCACAAGGATGATATTATTAATTAGGAAATGGTTGAGGAGTATATGTAGTAAAAGGAATGTGGTATTTATGTCTCATTTATGGGTCAAAAGGATAAGATAATTAATGAGGGAATGGAATGGATAACACAATGTTGGAGGTATATGGAATTCATGTCTTATTAATGAGTTATTTAGATGAGATCATCAATGAGGGCATGGTCAAGGATCACACCTTATTGGATAGACATGTTATTTATAGCTCACTGATAGTTCACATGGATGAGATTATCAAAGAAGAAATCCATAGGGATTTCACCTAGTAGAAGACCCATTGTATTTATGGATCATTAATGGTTCACATGGATGATATAATAAATGAGGGAATTTTTGGGGATTAAACTTAGTAGAAGGCCCACAATAAAAAATGATTTTCAAGATTTTGAAAATGGAAGAAAGTGTCTTAAGTGGTCATTTAGATTAATTAAACCTTTGAAAATGACTTGGTAAAAATAAGGGGTGTAAAAGAGGCCCATGTATTCAAAATAGTAATTATTAATAAAGTGACTAACCACATGTTAGATCTTTCCCAATTGTAGACCATTGAAATGAGGCTAACATATACTTTATGAAGTATAAATTTCACATAATGCTGGAGTGAAATTATAATGGGTGGGGTTCACTAAATTCAAGAGTACATACGGTTACTTGTAGCATAATAATTATATAGAAAACCCTTTATAATGATTTTATGTGGTAATACATTATGAAGGATCTCACTTTGGAGCTAATATGAAGGGTTTACATGTGGGATGAATCATTTTATTGAGTTTATGAGGGAACATTCCCCCTTATCTGAATTAAATCTATAAGTTACTTGATTGATTATTTGAAATATTAGACAATTTAATTTCTTCACAAATTGTATGACTTTTCTAAAACTTAATTTCAGGTGAAAATACTTTCTATTTGTGTGCTTGGATTATTTATAGGCTATTTGTATAATTGTTACCTTCAAATTGAGGGATGTTTCACTATAAACGAAATCTATGGTCACATAAGGATTTTTATTTGGGGAAATAAATTATATCCTATTTTTAATGGTTTAATATGATGCGTTAATGAATTTAATTTCTTTGGATAAGGATTTAATTCAATGTATAGATAGATTTGATTTGGCATGGAGAATGATTTATTATAAGGTGAAAAAAATTTGAATTTGACACAATGAAGAATTTTATTTTATATGGTGAAGGGTTGAATCTTATTTGGATAAGGATTGAATTCTATGTCACCACAAATCCCTTAGATTGAATCTTATACTGTTGTGAAGATAGCCACTATAATCTAATGTGACCATAAATAATTGACCTATTCACTATTGTATGGCTATAATTTTATTTTTCCTCTACATTGAAATGTGAATATGAGAAAGAAACAATTTTATGAATTTATAAAGGATTTCCTCTATTCCACTACAAAATTAATATCCTTTCATAAATAAAAATATTTCCTTGAATGAACTTGTTCCTTTATGGTGAAATTTTCTCCTTCACCACTTTTCTCAACTTCTTCCATATTCTTTCATCTTAATCATTTTAAAATTTTGGTTAAATTTTATAATCATACATTAATTACTTTCATTATAATTTTATCTAATCAAATTTAATAGGATATTATATTGAGTAATAGAAGGTTTACCAAGTAATTTATGTAAGGTTTTCATAATATCCGCTCTCTTATATATAGGTTGGGGAGGGGCGACTCAATATTTTTCAACATGTATTGGAATTTTTAGGTTTCTCATATCTACACACGACTCTTCCTTTGTGCTCGATATGCGAGTCTCTTCACATAAAAAATGATATTTAGGCATCTAAATTCTTATGTAATCACATAAGATTTATGTGGAAGTGTTATCTTAAATAGTTTTCATACAGGGCTTATTCAAATGCACAATTTTTATATGAAAATTTATTTACACATTTTTTATGTGAAATTATTTAATCTTATATTTTTTTATCCTTCCTCATTTGACTACTTACATAAAACTAATTTTTTCTTCATATATCATCTTTTTTTTCTTTATAAAAATGAATAAAGAAAAAAAATTCTCAAGATACTGTTGTAAGGTGTGAAGAGATGATCAATGACATTGATGCCAATCAATGTCAATATATACTACTAATACATCTACTTCAGTTAGAGCTGATGGGGGTTAGTATTTGAGATTATTAAACATCATATAGGATACCCACTTTTAGGTATGGTATGTTAAGTGACACATATATACCTAAACCTTGACTAGTTGAGAATTAATGAGCACACTGGAACAACCAACACCACGAGTATTCATTGAACAATTCTTCTTTAGTTACGATTTTCGTCAAATAGATATATTTTTTAGAGGGGTATATTCATAGATATACTCTCTTGACCCTTGATAAATCAAATCAAAATTCATATCTATAAATCCAAGAAAACAAGCCCATCCTATGAAAATACTCAACAAACAGTGACTAGAATAATACTACAGTTTGGACCCCTAACTTAGAGGCGTCTTTAACATGAATTGAGGATGGCCTTGGGGGTGGGGGTTGGGTCGGTGGGTGTGAATGTTATATATAATTTGAAGGATAGTTGAAGGGAATGGGGATGTATTAATAAGTCAGGATGTCACAATCATTCCTTAATCACCACAAGAAGGTTATCCTAGACCTAATTTGATGATATAGTCCAAATATGAACACATTACACTTGATTCATAAATAGATCAAGATAATTCTATGGGATATACACATGGTCAAAGGGGATAAAATTTTAGGAGATATGTATAAGGAGTTCATCCCTCTATTTTTTTGTGGGATGATTTTGAAATGAATCATCCTCTAAAAAGGGAATTATTTTAGTAGGTGAGGAATTCCATGGACCATGATATTTTCCGATGGGTCGATATCCCCTTCAATATATGGGTATAACTCATTATCATGTCGAATAATTGATATATATAGGCATGAATCCCTTGAAGATTCAAAACCCACCAGGCCCATAGGACTCCTCAAACATATTGTCCATCACTGAATTAGGGTCATTATGTGAAGTGGGGTTTAGAGCTTACAAGAAAAATCAACCCCTTATCCAACCTAATAAGATTTCAATATCCATCAGTGGCTATCTTCTAATAATGCATGAATCATATAATATGGTCAGGATTATAGAATTTGTGATAGAGGAACAATTAGTATGTAGATTATGGATCAACCTGGTAGTGCAAATGCTAGCCAAGTTACATGATTATATCTTCTATATCTATAGGATAAGGCCCTATACAGACATTTTGGTCCCTTTTATGTACTTTGGGGATGGATCACTACATATATGGGAGTTTATGAATTCATAAACGATAAGATAATACTAAATGATCGATTTTAGACATATATTTAGAGCATCAATGGGGTTAAGATGTTCTCACCTAGAGAATAGGATGTGTACATCATAATGGATTTCTATAATAAATTTATTTTCAAACCATATCCAATCCCAATAAAAAAGTCATCAATAATGTGATCAAAACCAATTAACAATGCATGCTTTTGATCACACTAAGATATGGTATGATTGTGTTTTGGATTGATGGGGAATCTATTTGTGAGTCCTATTACCCTATTTGTTTGATCGACAAATTGCATTGAATATGATAAAAGTTCCCTGGACCACCTCAAAGTGTTTTTTGAGAGAAATTATATGGTTTTATTTATATTTTAGTTAATTATCATATATGAGGAAATGGTAAATGAAGGTATATTACCACAATACAATTCCACCTTCAAGATATTGATAGAATATAATAAGACTTAGATAAGATCACACCGAAGCATCCAATTGAAAGATTTAGTGCCCCAAGTCATTGATTTTCTTGAAACTAATGGTGAGGAAGAACTATATTGGTTGGTAGAGGTAGGTAGACCACATAATAAGATAATTTTGAATAATTCTCCAGTGGATTAGATTTCCATGAAATGGTTGAGACACATCAACCCTTCACCCTATATGGATAGGGTGTCTCTTCCACAATATGTCTTAGTTAATTATCAATTTATAGAATCAAGGAAAGATTGAAACTGCTGGAAGATCACTTCAGCCATAAAATATATCTAATATCCTCTCTAAGAATGAAAATTAATTTGATAGAGTTTGGTCAGGTCACTGTATTCTTTGACATCTCCTATGAGATTGAACTTGATAAAGTTGAATCATATATTTGGGATCATAAAGTTTTGGAACACTAACTAAATGGTAAACTCTTATAATTTAAGTTATTTATTAAGTTTATAGACTTATAGTTAGGTAGAACTGAGTATAAGAGTGACAAAAATTATTTTGGGGGTTAGAGGAAATTAATATGTCCCTTTAGATGAAAGGGTCACACTTGATGAGTAACAGGTCGGTTAAAGTTATTCCTGGGAAGAGCTAAATTTCATTCACATTTTCACTTAACTTTCTTCAATTAATGTCTACATTGATCTCTTATTTAAACTGTTTTGGAGTCTATTGGGTATTTTTTCCCCATTATATATTCAGAGTATTCAATTGAAGGAACACTATATAAATTGAGTTCTTACTCAGAAAACAAGGTCAAAGAAGAAACATCTCTCTCTCTCTCTCAGACAATACAAGTTCATGTGGTGGCCTCCAACCCTCTAGGAGTGTTCAAAGTAATTTCAATAGTGGTTCAGCTCATAGATCTCCATCTCTACCTGAGGGTGGAAGGTAAATGCTACAGATACACACTTATTTCATAAAATTTCCATACAATTTCTCACCGATCTATCTTCTTATTTAGTTATTGAGACAATATTAAAGGGTTAAAATATTTTTCTTACCCAAAATCATATGACTTTGTCACAATTAGAAGTAATTTACTCTATAATGGTAATGGAAAAATACAAAGAGAGACTACAATTAAATTTTTACTTGAATATATTGATTGATGTTCCATCACATTTAAGATTAGTGTATGACCTCACGAACATTAAATACATGGTACACTATATTAAATCCAAAATTCTGGCATTAAACACATCTCTATGGGAAGGTTTTATACTCTAACATATGCACTTTATTTATTAGTCATACTAATCCTATTTGATTTTTATATATAATCCTATGTGGCATCATTTTAGATAGGTTTGGATCAGATACCCCCTCTGGGTCTATATCTTAACTGGAGGGTTCATTTCTCTCAGTGGTTGTCCTAGAATCCCAATGTATTATAAAAATACCACCATAAGAATACTCCTTTATTTCACATTTAGATGGAGTTATTATGATTGAAAATTTTAATTCCTTAATGAGTGAAATTGGGTATCCACATTTATTTCTATTTATCCATCTTTCAAGTCTATGGTCTATCATGTTTTGGATATAAATTTTGAAAATATTTCCTTAGATCTTGGAAACCCATGAGGTTGTTTCATTAGTGTCTCAATATATTTAATTCATAGGGGTAAACCTAGTTCAATCTTAACTCACTGAGGAGATACTGATACCAAACCCTCTCCGAGTGATTTTTTGGACTATGTGCCAGTCCCGGTGATGGACATCTACTCAGATATTAAGTATGACTCACTTCAATAAAGGATGTAGTAGTGGGTATGGATAAAAATCTAGAGGTTGGTTCATGATTCCCCCATTTGTGAGATCTATATAAAATTTAATTACCTTTAACACATGTTTTATAATTTTTGGTTATGATGGTTATGACTACCACATAATCAATTCTGATGTGAAGGAGGTCATTACCACCAAGGAATGAATAAAGAAACTCCAATTGTAGCTTTTAGCTACATAATATATGTCTTGTACCTAAAAATTAGGACCAGACCACTTCATGAAGTAGCTTAGTATTGGAATGTAACTTAAAAGTGACAACCTCAAGTGACAGAAAGAAGAAAATTGGTGGACAACCTTTATCAATATTCAGACACCACAAAGAATGTTATTTAGGAACAACCAAATCTAGTAAATAAAGATGCAATGGTATGAATGGAATCTATTACATGGGAAGAGTAACTTCATCTTAATGAATAGGAGTAATATGAAATTCTTGATAAAGTGCACCGAGAAATCTATGATTCAGAGCAAGCAATGACCCAAATTCTGGAATCCATCAACAATTCGTTGAAATAGTATTCCAATTCATAATTTCTTTCATATATGTTAAGAGAGTGAAAGAATATATAATTTTTATGGTCCTATTATTTTTTAATGATAAAATTCTATATCATAAATTATTGTAAATTTTTTTAATCTTCGATACTACATTGATTATCAATTTAGGATAATCCATGAAACTCAAAATGAGTAACATCATAATACTTGAATCCACCTAAACATAACATGGAAATTGATTTGGAAAATTATAATTTCCAAACACTTAACTTGCTGATAAAATATTAAAATCAATCCTTTATCTCAAGGGGATGTGACTCATATGTATCTAAGCGAGTTGGATATATATAAAATATACCATAATGGTAATCCAAGGGAATTATATGAGACAAAAGGATAAAATTTTGATTTCCACCTAAACTTTTACTCTTTTATGGATATAGGAAATCTAGATACATGGTGAATTAACCATCACCATAAGCTAAGGTGAGGCCATTCTCATATAATAGAGTGGATATATCAGCAAGATTAAAAATATTTAAGGTGTTTTTCATGAGGATTTGAATGAAAAAAAATGTCTTAAGTACCCTAAATTACATTGTGTATTCTTCGCTCATCATATGAAAAATATACGAGGATCAAAAAGGTTCTCTAATTTTTTTAGGTTAATGGAATTACTGAGTATAAATTTACTTTTTCTAGGGATGAATAGTGATCCATTCAAGATTTGTGTATCTTAATTTATCCCAAACATTTTCATAAACCATGTAAGGGGATAGGATTAGTGGGATTAAATTCATCTTTTTCACAGGAATCCCTTTCTGGGTTTTTTACCTAATAATAATTATACCTATTAAACTAGTGAGTACCATTTATCATTACTTTAAAAATTTATGGTCATGCAATCCAAACTGATGAATTTAACTTTTAAGGTCAAACAACTTTGACCAAAATGAGGTTGAAGCATAAGGTCATACAACTTTAACCAAATTATGTGTCAATCTATATAAAATAATGTAAAATTAAACTTGATGTTATTTTATATCCTATTTATAATATAGAAAAATTCCAAGATATATGCAATAATTTTATGTTCATTATGCTTGGACAAAAAGTTAACGAGGTTTATAGTTATAAAAATTATACTGAAAGAGGGTTGTGGTTGCATATTTGGCATAGTTGAAAAATTGACCTGATGCAAACTGATGTGCCTCACGATTGTATAAAAAACTTCTAAAAGGGTAATATTCATCTAGTTTAAGGTCATAATTATTAAAAAATAAGGATAAGATAGATTACTTATCAATAACATAAAGGTAAAAACTCGACGTGAATGAGTGAATTCCTATATCAGTATAGACATCCATGAGTAGAAGTTAACATAGTTTAAAGGCATAATGATTAGACCAATGGTTGAAAATGTCTAAATCCATACATAATGAGGTTTCATGTCTCATAATAATGGAATAGATAAACCATTGTGGATGATTAAACCAACATCAATAAAAACATTATGTAAAAAACATGGTTAACACAGTTTAAGGTCACAATGATTTGACAAATGTGATGAAGGGTGTGACAAACCAAATGGGGTTTGAGTACTTGGAGTTCATAAAAAACATTGAACCAGGAATGATAATTATTTAAATTAAAACTTAAGTTATTTGAACCAGAAGGTGAACAAATGAAATAAATATTTTGAGGATGACCACTTACCAAATTTCTAATTTAGAGTTTCACTTTAGTACTATAGAGGGAACATGGGGTAAGATGATCTTTTCCTTAGGATGAAAAAATTACTCTAGTTGGTAGGTTTGGTATGCTTCATGGATGAGGATACCAAAAATAATAATCATTTTTATAATTGGATATAATCATTACCAATATACATGTAATGTTTATGATGATTTGAACACTTAATGTAAAAAAGTGTGGCATATGGGAAGTGGATATTCAAAAGGTGATTGGACACCTACAGTTCAAAAAGACTAAGGATGGGATATTATGAAATATTGAGGGGGGTGGGGAGGCGGTATAAGTGGTTGATGATTTTTGGTTGAGCCCATAATATATGGATCAGACATCACTACATAATATATAGTAATAGGAATCAAAACACATATAGTTTTTAAAATAAATGAATTATCATATAATAGATTCTAATATATAAAGTCTTGATGTGAATGAAGAGACCATACACCAGGGCGGGTTTTTTAAGTAAATGAGTTCTATGACTTGACATGGGATGAGACCTTTGGGTGTTTCTATATTTATTGATATAACAAGAATCAAGCCACATGTAATTCTACATAGTAGTATGAGAATTTATCACCTTAACAAAGAGTTAATGAGGGAAAACCTGACATGAATTATGGGGACTAGGTGTTAAGTTGGTAAGGGAAATGGGATAAAAAAGGAGTTCATTGATGGGCTTGAGGTGAGAGGACTAGATGCCACTAAATATTCTAAAATAATAGGAATTTAGCCATGTTTAGTTATTAAAATATCACTTCATAGATATTTATCATGTGTAGGAGAAATGGTACTATTATAGATGATTAAATTAGTGTGATAAGTAAGGAAACTTTATGTGAATGGATAAAGGTCTCAACACTACGGATAAGGTGAAAATGATGAATTATGGATTAGCCTTGAATATGTAATATTGATATCACCACATGACCAGTGATTGTAGGAATAAATCCACAATTAGTTATTAAAAGGTATCTATACAAATCTAGATCATGTGTGGTGGAGATATATAATGATTGAATCCAAGTTTCATGCTACGGAAGGGATGCCACGAAATTAATTAAGGTGGTACAAACACTAGGATAAAATTATTAGAGATGAGGGGGAATTTATATTAACATGGGTTTATTGAAGAGGAAACACATATCATGAATATTTACATAGATCAGGATATCATGTAAAAAAATTATGTCATCTAAAATGGATTGCTCCAAGTAGTTTAGGGATTATGGGGGGTGGACCATGTATTTTAACATCATGTGATAAGGACTCATGTTCAATAGATTTTGGGTTCATATGATGAGGAAATTTGTGAAAATGTCTTTGCAAAAATTTGGATCATACACAAAATTAAATGGTTCTATCTCAGTGTCAAGTTTATAGAGAAAACCAGATATGAACTGATGAAGCCTCACAATTGAGGAAAAATTTAGAGTTTGATAGGAATAATATTAAGAGATGGGTCTAAAATAGATTCTCTATACTTGAATATATATCTTAAAATAAAAGGATTCAAAACACATGTATTTATTAATATTGAATGGTTTTATCCTAATATAGGTACATTAGAGGAATCCTAACAAGAATTGGATTATCTATACACTTAGAACTAATATATAGATCTAGATAATATATAAGGTAATAATAATATATAAAATAGACCACTATACATTACATAAGGTCTTGTAGGATAAACCATATGTTGTTTAGTTTAACATCATGTGAAAATCCCTCAAGTTTCATACAATTTTATGGTTTATGATGATGAGATTTGTGTCATTATTTTTAAGTTCGTATGACTAGAAAAAATACCATGAAGATTAGAGTTAGGTGTAATGGACTATATAAATCCCAATGTGAAGTTATTCAAATTATTTCTTGAGAAATGTTAGGTTGGTGGTGTACATAATTTTCTCTAAATACATTGTTATTAGAGAATAATCCCTAGTAGAGTATACAATGTATATTATGCAAGGTTATTACCATTTCTATTAAACCTTTGGAGGATTATTTCTAGGTATCATAGGAGTTATTAGATCTAATATTATTTCCCCTTAGATAAAATAATGGAAATAAACCTTATATTACACCCATACGATAAGATTTTAATTAATATCAAGGTTTTTTAGCATACACTACCTCTTTTTCTTATGTTTCTATAACTAATTAAGTCAGATATGACAATCGCGTTATTGGGATATTTGATCAAAGATAGAAATTAAGAGTGAAGTAAAATAATCTTTAATGGATATAATTCCCACTCTCCCATGTATTAGTTTTTATATGGTCTCCTATATGGTGGTAAAAGTTATGGTGTGATAGGCCCACAACACATACATGAGATTATCTGTAAAGTAATTTTTTTCTTTTCCACCATCTTCTAAAGGATATTAGATTGTGTTTTTAAAGGCCATTTTCTATACATTCACCACTCTATGATAGTAGGATAAATTATTAGACTATACATTTTACTAGTGATACAAACCCTTCAATTAGGAAGCACAAAATTGGATCATTTTTCTATAAATATTATGTGATGGATTTTAAGTGTAGTAATTATATTTAGTTTCTTGAAATTTAAAACAAATTTA
Source organism: Viscum album (assembly GCA_963277665.1). NCBI lineage: Eukaryota > Viridiplantae > Streptophyta > Magnoliopsida > Santalales > Viscaceae > Viscum > Viscum album. The sequence goes on from OY728165.1 coordinate 2,015,651,964, forward strand.
ATTTTTTACTTACTTTAAGGGTACATCTTTTTCCCATTTGGATATTAAATCAGTAGTAGTAAGAATGAACTTGTACTGAAATGTTATAGATGGAGGTTATATACCCATGAAATCTATTTGACATACAAAAAATGACCAAGAGTATTTAGTAGTGTGCAATAAATCTGTGGATTAATGAATTCAATTAGAACGAATCTGACATGAATGAAACTTATTTATGAATTTCATATAGTCTTGAAATATTTCATTATAGAAGCATCAAAGACCCCTGATCTGGTGGAAAATCTTATATCCTAACTAGTGAGTGTCATGGGAACCATGGTGGAATTTCTAAATAATAGAAAGGGTATCCCCTATTTTAATTCACTTAAGTAGGGTCCACCAAATCCTCTCTTGCAGAAGACCTTCAAGGAATGAGGTATTTCCTAAAAAAAGAAATTCATAACCCATTGAAGAATTAATTTCTTTATGAATCTATTCTATAAAATAATCCAATTTTAAAGGTATTTTACTATGGGAGACATCAATCTAATTATATCATTAATTAAAAAGGGTAAATGCTTATATTGATCTGAGGTAGTGTAAATTTCATTGAATTATTCTATATCATTACTAGTAAATATTGGTTCCACCATATTATTTGTGATATTAATAACCATATCATATTAATTTGGATCATTCAAGGCCATAACTACTTAGGCTGGTGAATCACTTTAGGTTTTAGATAAATGATAGATGTGAGAGAGTATTTTCAATGATGGGAATTCATTCATCGATCCTTATACATAATCACTAAACAAAATCAATTCTTAATTCTTTATTGAATAACCATTATTTCTTTTATTGATCACAAACTAAGAATCACTTTGAATTTTAAGTAAGTCAAATGGTATTTTTAGGTATAGTTCCAAGCCTATAATGAGAACCTGATATTATACCTCATTATTAGTATATCCCTTTAATAGTAGAATGAGTAATGTAGAACTAGTTTTTTATGAAGAGATGAAGACAAACCCCTAGATGACCCTATTAGGTTTTGGGTTATCTATACTTTTACCTATTTATCTCCAATAATCACCATAAAATTACATCTTCTATGCCTTGGAGGTTTCATTAATAAAAGAGGATTACTTCATTAGAAAGTTCCATATCCAACAATGACTTCTTTGGGATAGGTCTTGATATGAGGAAATCTACTAATTCTTTACCATTGATCACCTTTTGAGGCATGAATTGGGTGTAAAATAATTTTAGAATAATTTCTCATAATATGAGACACCCATTTAGCATCGATAAATTAGGGACATATTTGAGTGGATCAACAAAAAAGATTCGGTGGAACTTATGGTACTGAAAATGGTGTCTTATCTTCTATATTGTAAAAAACAATGCAATTTAGTTCTTCATGATATAATAATATTATGTTTCAATATCTAACATTTTTCAAACTCAGATAATTGAGACTATTATCCTTTCATATATCATTCTTATAATAAAGGTGGGAATTGGGATATCATTCTAAGATTTCCACATAGAGGATGAGAGGCTCCCCTTCCACAGGTGTCATCAATTCTGGTGGGTAAATAAGGCACTATATGAGAACATAAAAGGATTTTTGATAATTATTTTCCCACAAATAAGTAACTCCATTATTCATTAAATTTGTAATGGGAAATAACTTGTTGAAGATGTTAGATATAAAACATATAATTTAGGTGATATTTACTCTCATTTCCTTATGTTTTTAGGGGGTTTCATATCAATTATGTATTTTATCTTCTTATAATTGACATTGATGTTGTAATTTCATACTATAAAGTTGGATAATTTTATTAATGTTACCCAAAATGAAAATTTTACTCGGTTTATCTTCAAGAAGTGTTCAAATAAATTATTGAAACTACCTTAATATCTGTAAGGATAACATAACACCATTGATTTTTGACAAGTATATTATCTATATATATCATTCTATAGACTTCCTCAGAAAGGACCAAAAAATATTGTTAATAGAACATTGAAAGGAAATGATAGAATTCTTCAAGCCAAAGGGAATCACTCGGTAATGGTATACATCTTGGGAATATATAATGGAGGTTTAATCTTCATCTTTTGTATCCATTCATATTTGGTTATAACCAAATAACCATCCATAAATTAAAGGTCTAATAATACAACCACTATATCAATTAGTAGTTCCATGATCAGGATATATAAATTATTCTTTATGAAATGGTATTTCAGATCCCTGAAATAAATACAAACCCTAATTTTTTTATTTTACTTAATATCAATGATGTTGTATTGAAATTTTGAGTGTTGAAATTATAGGAAAAAATTGGATTTTATTATCTTATCAACCTTTCATTATACCTTTAAATCGTGGGTTATATGAATTCTCCTTGTAGTCTATTTATAGTCACCATGGTTCTTTGGATAATTTAAATTATGAGTAATTACCCATGATGCTAACCCTATAATTTTTGTGTAACTTCATATAAATTACTATTGGTTCCATTTATGGAAATATATGTATTTCTACTATTATTATGGGGTCATGGTATAATTGAGAAAAATGGGTTTCACATCTTCTTCCATACCAAAATTCACCTATTTTTTATCATCAACGGTGGTCAATAAACATGCCTCAAAAATGAAAGTAGAAACCTTGATTTATTTCTCTTCCTATTTACTATTTTTAATATTAGAAGGTGGATTGAAACCTTGAGATCCAGGAGATGATATGGAACATCAATACTTCTATTGAGATGTCATCCTTCTTTAAAATATAGGGGGTTAATTTGTTATATTTTATAGTAAGATATTGGAATAAAATGTGCTTAAACATTATTTTTGTCTACCAGAATTCATGTTCAACCAATAAAAAAGGCTTGGCTGTAGAGATCTTGTAAAAATGGACTTGAATTTGAGAAAAATATAATTGAGGGAATGATTGATACTCACGAACTAAACATAAGTTTTTTTCTCTATCAGTAGAGACTACTCAATAGACACATATTCTTAACTATCATATGAGTGAAAATTAATTGGAGGGTTTATATCATTAGAAAATATGAACTAGTGGTTTCCCAGATCTGGAGTGATCACCTCAATTTTGTTGATGGGAAATACAAAATCTTTATCTATTTCACACTATGGATTGATATGGGTGATTTTTAAGCCATTAGGGGTACTAATATAGGTGTAATTATTCACCAATAGTTTTCCCTCTCTTTTGTAGTTATCTATGTTTATGTAATAATATTTTTAAGAATAAAAAAAAGGAATTATCACCTTATAGTACCCAAAAATTCCCCATCAATAGAGTATTTTAGGCATTGGTTATATAGAAAGAGCACTCTTGTATACATATAAATCCAAACCTGTTGTCCTAGATAATGGCTAGCTGAACACTCAAGAGGGGGTGAATTGAGTTCATAAAATTTTATTTTATAAAGAAAAAACCTTATTTAGATCTGATCATTCAAATCCTTTTCCTTAATAAAAAATGGAATCATAAATTAAAAATTAAATTAAAGAGACTGAACACAGAAAGTTTATAGTGGTTTGGGGAACATAAATACCATAGTACACTCCACCGAAACTCTACTCCATTAATTTGGTGATTTTCACTATAACAATCCTTTAACCAGGGGCTCCATGATGAATACAAGAAGATTTAACTTAATACAAAGTTCCAAGAGTTTTCAACCAGACTCTCCCTTCAGAAGACCTATCCATGGTCTCAAAAACACACTTTTACCTGAGTGAATAGCCTGAAGGATTTAATTTTTTATTCATTTTTGATAATACCCATTTTAAAGGTCTAAGGGGACCCCTTGACATTACAGGACCCACATTTTTTAAAGTAATTCATTCATTACAGACCATCACTACTTGAAACTACCCCTCCCCAGAATTTGCATCGTGATCAGCTCTCCACCTTTTCTTGGACGCATGACTAGCTATCCTATATAGAGGTGCATAAGCCTGGTATCTATGGAAAATTTCATAACCTATCATTCCTCCAAATAAATTAGCTATTCTCTAGTGAATGCACCTTGCTCTGAAACCTATTCTGGGGCTTGTTTGTTGTAGAATCTGTCTGGTAGCATCTACAAATCTGGTGTCCTGAAGGTCTTGATGTGGCCTGAAGGCCTTAAGGTGGAATGAAATCCTTACTAACCCAAAGGCTTAGGTGTCCCAAAGGCATTAAGGACTCCCGGTCCAAACCAGTGGCCCAAAGTTGAATAGTTCCAACTACTATAGTACCAAGAAGTACCTACTATAGTACTTGCTACAGTACCTTCTATAGTCCTGCTATAGTCTATGAAATTATGCCTCTTCCTGGAATCAAACCTGGGTCTCATGGATTCAAATATATAATCCTCACTAACTAGGCTAAGGCTCATGTGCTCAAAACACATTCCTACAATGAGTTCAAACAAGACAAAATGAAACAAAACATTTAGAGTAACGTTTACAACACATAGTTGCAAGTAGAAACTTATAGTAGATATAGATTCATACTAAGAATATAATAATCTTTAAGTTGTATCTCAAGATGATCCTATGTTAACCTGATAAAATTTATAACCACATCATGAAAATTTAGGTTTGATCTTTTTTATGTAAGGTCATTCAGAGTATTCTTATGTGCATTATATATATGTGAGTATCTATCTCCTTGTGTCTTTTTTATATAGAGACCATCTGATCCCTTTATATATCATTTTTACCTGAGACACAATATGATTCTAACAGTGAATTGAGACATGCAATGATCATGATAATATGCGACACTAAGGATATTTATCCAATCCTTCTAAATATAGAAATTAGTTTTGCGATAGTGATGTCAGTTATCTTCTCATTATTTGGATCTTTCTATTCATGGTAAGTCTTGTTCAGACTGTTCTTTCATTAAATTGACAATCTCATTTTCTAATACACTTCAAAATCCTGAGTTGACTTATCAAGATATTATAAAAGTAATCATGAAATTATGATATAGATATATCTTCTTAAGATACCCACTGGAATCACTTTTAATCTTAATATTAATTGAATAAGATAAAGAAACCCTTATTCGTAAGATAAATTGACTTCAGTACTACATATGACAAGCCTTAAACATAGAAAAAATATGTTATAGAGATACAAAACTTAGCTTCTTCAAATTATTCTAGTATTCTTAAGATAATGTTTTATAAATATCCTTTTTGTAAGATAATTTCTTATATTTTCTTTCTCACATAAGCATCTAGCTTGAGAAAATCAGTCATTCTATATGTAAGTAGTGGGATAGACTTACAAAAATTCCTAATTATCCATAATCAGAATATTCTCTTGAATTATCATTAGATACAATACTATTTTGAAGATCAAATACTTTACTCATGAAAAGATAAAAACATAGAGAAATAGTGTAATAAATCATTTTTCAAAAATACAATCTGAAACACATTGGATAAACTTGTTAGTATAAAATTAGGTATTTTTTGAATCATCAAATCACATAAAACCAAGATATTTTTTAATAACATTTCTATCATAAAATATCTACCTCTTTGATGATCTAAAAACACATTACATGGAAAAAAAATTTCATGCAATAAACTTTTTTACTTAAATTTTTTTTACATAAGATAAAATTATAGAAATATGTGATTCGTTTTCTCCTTATATTTTAAATACTTTCAAGTTGAAAATTATTTTCTTATAAATTACCTTTTTATATTTTTCTTTTCCTATCCACCTTTTTGATAAAAGAGAAAAAAACATTAAAAATACAATTTTTGTATTTTCCTTTTCTTCTCCCCCTTTTTGTGATATAAAAAATAATTAGAATATGGAATAAAATTAATATTGAACAAAAAAATTGGTAAATAGTTGTAAAGACCCGTAAAATTCAAGGGAAATTTTTTCTTTATTTTCTTTGGAATTTTACAAGAACGCGGTTTCTGACGGCACCTGATTCCGAGGCCCGGTGTGCCCGGAATCAATTTCCAAAGTTTGGTTCGGGTACGTTCAGTGAACGAACAAGCAGGTTTTCCTATCTTTTGAACCGGTGCTCGGAATTGAAATCCGATGGCACCGATGAACTCGCAACGCCGATATTCGCTTAAGGAGACCTTTTCTGAGGTTGCGTTTTATGCGGGATGAGAGTTAGTTTTGGGAGGAATTAGAAGAAGTTAAATAAATTGTGGAACACAATTTATTTTTAACATTTTTTGTTATTTCCTCCCAAAGGGAGTTAGAGGTGGGGGCCATATCCACATAACCTCCCTTGAGAGGATAAAGTGTGGTGGGACCCACACAAGCCCTAACTCTTCAACTTCCCTTAAACTCCCCAATAACTCCACTCTAATTAATTTGACAAATTGTGTTATTAATTATAATGAGTTACTTAATTTCAAACTCTTGAAATTCAAAGAGGTTAGGTTGTGTAAATAAAATAAGGCTTGGACTTATTTTATTTTGGATAGTTTCTTTCGCAACCTTGAGAGGATTGAGAAGCGTTCTTCATCTTCTTCTTCCTCGACGAAGAACGTGAAGAACACCATTCTTCAACGAAGAACTTCTCCGCCGAAGAACACGGTTCTTCCGCGACGCCATATCCGCAACGTGACATTCTTCTTCCGTGTCATCTCTTCCGCGACGGTTTTCCGCGATGAAATCGCCGTCAACGACTTCAAATCCTCGCTTCGTGACGTTGGCGTTCTTTCCCCACGACGCCTGACCTCCGTGACGCTCTTCTTCCGCGGGTCGTTGACGAACACCGTTCCTGAATCGAGGTAGGGGATTATTGTTATTTTATTAAATTATTTCCGTTCTTGATTCTAGCATGTCGAACTTCGTGGTTAATCGACCAAATGTTATCATTTAACGAGAGGGGGGCCGGACCGCACAAACACGGCCGAACCCCCCTCCTATGTTCATGTTTGATTCCTTGTGGATGGAAAGGGATGGCATGGTGTCGTCGCACCACGCGGGAATAACACGGCAAGTATTGCGGGGCGCCGTCGCGCCGCGCTGTGGGAAGAAATTCAAGGATGTGACGCCGTCGCGCCGTGTCGAAGAAAACCAAAGACGCCGCGGCCGGAGCGGGGCCGCGGCGGAGGGGCATGGTGCCATCGCACCGCGCCAGACGACAAGGGCCGCGTCCGGTTCCGTGCCGTGGTGGAGCATGGTGACCGGCGGCCAGCCGGTGTCGGAGCCGGAAGGGGACCGGCCACCGCCGGTCCCGTTGAGAAGGAGTCTGTCGGCCAGGTTGGGCCGGCCAGAAAGGGGGAAAGCCGGGGGAATTAAATTCCCCCGGCCAGCTGCAAACGGCCCCCCATAAATGAGGGGGGGCCACGGTTACACAAGGGGGGTAGGCGCCCCCCCCCCCCTTTTCCCAACAGCTCGGCCAAAGGCCGAGCTGGCAGCGCGCTGCCCCCAGCCGGACCGGCGCCTGGCCGGTCTGCCAGGCCGGGCCGAGCCCAACCGGGCCGGGCCGCGCCCAGCCGGGCCGGGCCTTGCCGGGCCGGGCCGACCCTCTCCGGGGCGGGTTGACCCGGTTCGGGCCAACCGGGGGGTCTCGGGCCGGGTCGGTCCGGGCCTGAAACCCCCATTATCGGACTGTTTGGGTTCAAATGCCCATAACTCGGGCTACAGACCTCCAAATGACGCGCCGTCAGCGGAAATGCGATCCTTGGATCGAGATGGTCGTTTCGGTATAGCGCACTCAAGGTTTTGGAATACTTTGAGTTCGGCCAGGTTGGTTCGTACATGAAACCAACCGGGCCCTCGGAGTGGAAACGCTCATATCTTGAGCTACGGACATCCGATTAATGTGCCGTCAACTTTGTTGTTTTCATCATAGTGATATGGATCTTTTGGCATACTCAGACCGAGGTTTGGACGTAAGTGGAGTATGGTCGGGTTGGTTTTACCTTAAAACCAACCGGGCCCCTGGAACGAAAAAGCCAATAACTCTCAGACCGAGCGTCTGATTGACGCGTCGTCTGTTGCGTTGAGTTCCTGTTGACGTTACAGAAATTTTGGATACATCAACTCTGGACTATGTGACAGTTTATGTATCAGCCTCTCAGCTCGTGGAGCGAACCCTCCCGAACGAGCTTGCTGTGTGTGGGAACCCTAGTGCTGGCTGCGACTACTACTGTGACTGCGACGACAACTGTGCAGAGATCCTCAGTGGATTCGATGACGATGAATACAGCACTCAGAAATCCTATGTGGATCAGTGCTACCGATCCTGTGTGGGTCCGATCCTGTGTGGGTCAGCGCTCAGCGGTTCTGTGTGAGCCAGCGCCTACAGATCCTGTGTGGGTCCGATCCTATGTGGGTCTTTGCGGGGGTTAGTACCTATCGATCTTTTGTGGGTCCGACGACTTAGATGGATCAGTGATCATCTCTATCGTCTTTCGAAGAAGTATACCTGTGTGAGCTGAATCATGTTTTCTTTCCTGTGTGGATTGTGTTGTGCTATCCTGTGTGGATTATGTTTTGCTTTCCTGTGTGGAATACGTATACTTTCCTGTGTGGACTGAGTTGTACTTGGGCTCGGAGGTTGGAGCGTATTGGAATTGATGACTTAGGTATATGTATGTGCATATACCTAAGCAGAGTTGGTTGTTACTTCTTGATTGTATCTTTCCTTTTTAGTTTATCCTTTGTGGATTTTGGGAGACCTTCAGGGGTCTTGGGGTCCCTACTGAGTAGCTTATACTCACCCCTGCACGGGCTATGCCCGCACTACGTTGTGTTGGTTGCCGACGACGGAAAACGTTGATCGTGGTTGAGGCTTGCAGAGCAGGACGGTACCTGGAGGTGGACCACTGGGCGGGATGTGCTCGGAGTGGACGGCGGGACCCGAGGAGCAGTGGAGCTATCTGTACCCACCCATCAGGTTGGATTTCCAGTGGACAGCTCGGCGTAGCAGCTTTTACTTTTCAGTTGCTGTTTTCCTTTTCGAGTTGTACTTTACTTTCAGTTTAGGTTTGTATACTTGCCCACTTACTTTTCCGCACTTATAGTTGTACTCTGTTTTCACTTAGTGTTTACTTTTCCGCTTGCTTACTCTGTGGTGCTTATTTACTTACAAAGGCAATGACTTCCCTTTTTACCGGGATTTACGCCTTGGTGCTAGTCGCCAGCCCCTAACCTATGGAAGGCGGGCTTGGGGTAGTCACGGCACGGGCCCCGAGGACGGGTCGTGACAAATTGGTATCAAAGGAGTTCAGTTCTACCACGAACTCTGATCTTTTCTATGTGAAGCAATAGTGTTTAGCGTATTGAGTGTGGTTATCAGTCCAGGGAGTCTAGTGTTGGTGCGGCGGCTGTCGTATCCGTACACCAGGGCCCTGACTTCTGATTTCCGACTTAATGCACGAAAACATTGATTACGTGTGTGTTTCAAGTTTTCTTTGTGACTACTTTGTATCAGCTCACTAGGTATACTGTTCTGACCGTGGCGCACCTATTTTCTTTTCAGGATGGCCCCACGACGGCAGCCAGCTAGGGTTCCGAGAGTCGAGCGTGACGACATCCCACTGAGCGATGAGGCCTCGGTGCATGGCCCTTTTTCAGCAGTGGCACAGGCGGTAGCACTACCCGCCGAGCCACCGATACATCCAGCACTAGCCGCTGACGATGTATGTCGCCTCAGCGCACTGCATGAGTTCCAGCACCAGCGACCGCCCAGGTTCCGCGGGGATACGGACCCCCAGGCAGCCAAGGACTGGCTGGAGGCATTCGTACGAGTTTTCAGGCTAGTGAGGACACCGGCAGACCTCATGGTGATCCTCGCTGTGAGCCTACTGCACGCAGCAGCGGGCCGATGGTGGATCTTGATGCTCCAGGTGCATGATGAGACATCTCTACTTTGGACGGACTTTGAGAGCCTCTTCCACTCGGAGTTCATCCCAGCCAACCTCCATGCGGTGCGTATTCAGGAGCTTCTTCAGCTGCGGCAGGGCAGCATGACGGTCGCTCAGTACTCGGTGAGATTTACTGATCTCTCGCACTACTCGACCGACATGGTACGGGACCCATTATTCCGGGCCCGGACCTTTGAGAAGGGTTTGAGACACGAGATTAGGGCATCACTGATCTCCCTCAGCATTCCGACCCAGACAGGAGTACTGGAGTGGGCCCTTTTGATTGAGAGATTTCTTGCTGAGTCTACACCAGCGCCGAGACCCACCATAGGGCCGCACGTAGCAGATTATTCTGCAGTAGGCAGTCGACGGATGACTCAGGGGTCCAGGCAGACCAAACCCTCAGGCAGACGACCTCAGGACACTAGCTCAGCAGTGCGGGGCACACAGCGCGAAGCCAGTCTTCCGAGAGGTAGACAGTGCTACTCGTGCGGCGGGCAGAGCCACATGGCTCGTGACTGCCCGACTCGCCGTTCCGAGGAGCAGCAGATGGTTGAGGGACCACCGAGGCAGAGGCAGAGGGTCGACCGGGGCGGTCCGTAGGGAGGAGGCAGACGAGGTAGAGGAGCTGGCCGAGCAGCAGGTGGTGGGCGACGCTTTGAGGCTCTACCACCACCACCACCAGGAGGTCCACCCCGACCACAGGGAGCTGGCGGGCAGAGACAGGCACAACTCCAGGCAGCAGAGGCCTACGACCACAGCGCGCTCGAGATGATTCGAGGTACTATCTATGTCTATTCCTCCCATGCTGCAGTACTTATAGACACATGAGCGAGTCACTGTTTCATAGCCGTTGCCCTTGTTCGGAGCTCGGAGATTCCGACAGAGCTGTTGGCTCGATCCTTACAGCTAGAGACTCCTACGGGAGCAGACTCGACGATTACGCACTGGTGCCGGTAGTGTGAGCTTACTCTAGGAGGCGAGATCTTCGGCTGGGATCTTCTTGTAGCAGCATCAAGGCCTTACAACATCATCTTGGGCATGGATTGGTTATCGACGGTCCATGCACAGATTGACTGTTTTAGGCGCACGATGTGATGTGTACGCACTGACGAGAGCAGGTTCACCTTCACCGACGAGAAGGGAGCCTTTGCAGCATAGGATGGACTTCCGCAGAGGAGAGGACAACCCATCACTCATCAGTTGGCTAGCCTCATCCTAGGAGCAGTTGACATGCGGAGTCCTGGTTTTCCTACAGTGGTGGATCAGTTTGCAGACGTTTTTCCCGACGACGTTCCAGGGTTACCTCCTCGCAGAGAGGTAGACTTTTATATTGACCTGTACCTCGGGATAGCTCCGATATCGACTCCAGCATATCAGATGGCCCCCGCTGAGCTTCGAGAGCTACGGGTACAGTTGGAGGACTTGCAGGGAAAGGGGTTCATCCGACCCAGTGTTTCACCCTAGGCTTCCCCAATTTTGTTCGCCAAGAAGGCGGACGGGAGCTTGCAACATTGTGTTGACTATCGTCGCCTAAACCAAGTGACAGTGAGGAAAAAGTATCCGCTACCGAGGATTGATGACCTCTTTGATCAGCTCAAGGGAGCAGGGTGGTTCTCAAAGATAGACCTCAGGTCAGGCTATCATCAGCTCAGAGTTAGAGACGAGGACGTGCAGAAGACGACCTTCAAAAGTCGGTATGGCCACTATGAGTTCTTGGTTATGCCCTTCGGCGTAACCAATGCTCTAGTAGTGTTCATGGCCCTCATGAACAGTATCTTTCATCCATACCTCGATCGATTTGTTGTGGTCTTCATCGACGACATTTTGATATACTCGACGACTGAGGAGGAGCACACCTACCACTTACGGGTTGTACTAGACACACTCCGAGAGCACCAGCTTTATGTTAAGCTCTCGAAGTGCCAGTTCTGGATACTTGAGGTCCACTTCTTGGGGCATGTCATCTCTAAGGTGGGAGTTTCAGTGGATCCTGCGAAGATTGAGGCAGTGTTAGCTTAGGAGCCACCCAGGAGCGTGGTGGAGGTGCGGAGTTTCTTGGGTCTAGCCGGATACTACTGGAGATTCGTGCCAGACTTCACCAGAGTTGCAGCACCACTCTCAGCTTTGACGAAGAAGGGTAAACCCTTCGTATGGTCAGACAGATGTCAACAGAGCTTTCATGAGCCGAGACAGAGATTGACCAGTACCCCTATCTTGAGGTTTCCTGAGGAGGGAGTAGGGTACATAGTCTACTGCGATGCATCAGGGACCGGACTCGGATGTGTCCTGATGCAGGATTGGGCAGTGATCGCCTATGGATCACATTAGTTGAGGCCGAATGAGCAGAACTACGCTACCCATGACCTGGAGTTAGCAGCAGTGGTCTTCGCTCTGAAGACATGGCGACACTACCTGATGGGCGAGCGCTTTACTGTCTTTTCTGATCATCAGAGTCTCAGGTATATCTTCTCGCAGAAGGACCTGAACCTGAGACAGCGGCGATGGCTTGAGTTCCTTCAGGACTATGAATTTGAGATAGTCTATACTCCTGGAAAGGGGAATGTAGTATCCGATGCCCTCAGCAGGAGGACGAGCATTCAGCTACTTGAGGAGGCGACGAAGCAGCTAGCATCTTTGCAGATATCCTTCGTGGATAGAGATAGAGCAGCCTTCCTTCAGTCTCTCACAGTCACTCCTCCACTTCTACAGCAGGTCAGAGAGGCACAGCGTGGGGACGTTGACTGTGAGACGCGGCGTGCATAGATATCCTCAGGACAGGCTCCTAATGGTTTTTCCGTTGGATCAGAGCACGACATCCTTTTCAGAGGACGTACCATGGTACCAGTCTCTTTACGGGAGGAGGTGCTGAGAGAGTTTCACACTTCTCCTTTGGTGGTACATCCTGGAGTGGCGAAGATGTACCAGGATCCCAGACGACAGCACTGGTGGCCGGGCATGAAGAAGGCTGTGGCAGAGTTCGTTTCTCGATGCCTCACCTTCCAGCAGGTGAAGACTGAGCACTAGGTACCAGCAGGCTTGGTACATCCCTTTGAGGTTCCAGAGTGGAAGTGGTACAACATATCTATGGACTTCGTGACTAGACTTCAATGCACTTCCAGAGGTCATGACTCCATTTGGGTGATTGTCGACCGACTCACCATGTCGGCTCACTTCTTACCCATCAGAGAGTAGGGCTCAGTGGAGATCTTGGGACGAATTTACGTTCAGGAGATTGTTCGGCTTCACGGTGTGCCATCATCTATCATCTCCGATCGAGATGCTCTCTTTACTTCCCGGCTATGGAAGGGATTTCAGGAGGCGTTCGTGACACAGCTACGTCTAAGCAAAGCCTTTCACCCTCAGACGGATGGTCAGACGGAGAGGACCATTCATACTCTCAAGGATATGCTCCGCGCATGTGTCCTCGACTTTGGTCATAGCTGGGAGGACAACCTACCCTTGGTGGAGTTTGCGTACAACAATATCTACCACTCCACCATCGGAATGGAACCATACGTGGAATTGTACGGCCGACCTTGCAGATCTCCTTTGTGCTGGACAGACCCTGGGGAATCAGCACTTGTGGGACCAGAGATGGTCCAGGCCACGACAGAGAAGGTCCAGGTCATCCAGGAGCGGATGAGGACAGCTCAGAGCCGGCAGAAGTCATACACTAATAGGAGGCGGAGGCCACTAGAGTTCGAGGATGGTGACCACGTCTTCTTTCATGTCTCACCTCGATGTGTTTTACAGAGATTTGGCTGAGGCGGCAAGTTATCTCCGCGCTTCATCAGACCATTCCAGGTCCTCAGCAGAATTGGCAAGGTGGCTTATCGTCTGGATCTACCACCTCAGTTGCACCGGGTGCACGACGTCTTCCACGTATCTCAGCTGAGGAGATACGTGCATGACCCGACACACATCATTGACCATGGGTAGCTTGATGTTGACGATGGGGAGACTTTTACGGAGGTCCCGGTGGAGATAGAGGATCGACAGGAGCGGGTCCTACGTGGATGGTCGATTCCTCTAGTGCGCATCAGATGGAAGCACGGGAACCTCCAGAAGAGCACTTGGGAGTGGGAAGCTCAGATGCGTGCTCAGTAACCTCATTTGTTTCCCTAGTTTTGATGTATCTTTACGGGGACGTAAATCCCTGAGGTGGGAGTAATGTAAAGACCCGTAAAATTCAAGGGAAATTTTTTCTTAATTTTCTTTGAAATTTTACAAGAACTCGGTTTCTGACGGCACTTGATTTCGAGGCCCGGTGTGCCCGGAATCAATTTCTGAAGTTTGGCTCGGGTACGTTCAGTGAACGAACGAGTGGGTTTTCCTATCTTTTGAACCGGTTCTCGGAATTGAAATCCGATGGCACTAATGAACTCCCAGCGCTGATATTCGCTTAAGGAGACCTTTTCCGAGGTTGCATTTTATGCGGGATGAGAGTTAGTTTTGGGGGGAATTAGAAGAAGTTAAATAAATTGTGGAACACAATTTATTTTCAACTTTGTTGGTTATTTCCTCCCAAAGGGAGTTAGAGGTGGGTCCCACATCCACATAACCTCTCTTGAGAGGATAAAGTGTGGTGGGACCCATACGAGCCCTAACTCTTCAACTTCCCTTAAACTCTCCAATAACTCCACTCTAATTAATTTGAAAACTTGTGTTATTAATTATAATGAGTTACTTAATTTCAAACTCTTGAAATTCAAAGAGGTCAGGTTATGTAAATAAAATAAGGCTTGGACTTATTTTATTTTGGTTAGTTTCTTTTGCAACCTTGAGAGGGTTGAGAAGCGTTCTTCATATTCTTCTTCCTCGACGAAGAACGTGAAGAACACCGTTCTTCAACGAAGAACTTCTCCACCGAAGAACACGATTCTTCCGTGATGCCGTATCCGCAACACGACGTTCTTCTTCCACGTCATCTCTTCCGCGACGGTTTTCTGCGATGAAATCGCCGTCACCGACTTCGAATCCTCGCTTCGCGACGTCGACGTTCTTTCCCCGCGACGCCCGACCTACGCGACGCTCATCTTCCACGGGTCGTTGACGAACACCGTTCCTGAACGGAGGTAGGGGATTATTGTTATTTTATTAAATTATTTCTGTTCTTGATTCTAGCATGTCGAACTTCGTGGTTAATCGACTAAATATTATTGTTTAACGAGAGGGGGGCCGGACCGCACAAACACGGCCGAACCCCCCTCCTATGTTCATGTTTGATTCCTTTTGGATGGAAAGGGATGGCGTGGTGCCGTCGCACCATGCGGGAATCACACGACAAGTATTGTACGATGCCGTCGCGCCGTGGCCGGAGCGGGGCTGCGGCGGACGGGCATGGTATCGTCGCACCACGCCGGACGACAAGGGCCACAGCCGGTTCCGGGCTGCAGCGGAGCAAGGTGACCGGTGGCCAGCCGGGCCGCCGGGGTCGGAGCCGGAAGGGGACCGGCCACCGCCGGTCCCGTTTAGAAGGAGCCGGCCGGCCAGGTCAGGCCGACCGGAAAGGGGGAAAGCCGGGGGAATTAAATTCCACTGGCCAGCTGCAAACAGCCCCCCATAAATGAGGGGGGGGGGCATGGTTACACAAGGGGGGCAGGCGCCCCTCCCTTTTCCAACAGCTCGGCCGAAGGCCGAGCTGGCAGCGCGCTGGGCACACAGCCCCCAGCCGGGCCGGGCCGGGCCTGGCTGGGCTAGGCCGACCCTGTCCGGAGCGGGTCGACCAGTTCGGGTCAACCGGGGGGTCTCGGGTCGGGTCGGCCCGGGCCCGAAACCCCCGTTATCGGACTGTTTGGGTTAAAATGCATATAAATCGGGTTACAGACCTCCAAACGATGCACCGTTAGCGGAAATGTGATCCTTGGATCGAGACGGTCGTTTTGGTATATTACACTCAAGGTTTCGGTACACGAAACCAACCGGGCCCTCGGAGCGGAAACGCTCATATCTTGAGCTACAAACATCCGATTGACGTGCCTTCAACTTTGTTGTTTTCATCTTAGTGAGACGGATCTTTTGGCATACTCCACCCGTGGTTTAGATGCATGTGGAGTACAGTCGGGTTGGTTTATCTTAAAAACCAACCGGGCCCCTGGAACGAAAAAGCCAATAACTCTCAGACCGGGCGTCTGATTGACGCGCCGTCTGTTGCGTTGAGTTCCTGTTGACGTTATGGAACTTTTGGATACATCAAATCTGGACTATGTGGAAGATGATGTATCAGAATCTCGGCTCGTGGAGCGGACCCTCCCAAATGATCTTGCTGTGTGCGAGAACCCTAGTGCTGGCTGCGACTGCTACTGTGACTGCGACGACGATTGTGCAGAGATCCTCAGTGGATTCGACGACGACGACTAAAGCACTCAACGATCTTATGTGGATCAGTGCTACCGATCCTGTGTGGGTCAGTGCTCAGCGGTTCTATGTGAGCCAGCGCCTAGAGATCCTGTGTGGGTCTGATCCTGTGTGGGTCTTTGCGGGGGTTAGTTTCCTACCGATCCTGTGTGGGTCTTTGCGGGGGTTAGTACATATCCATCCTTTGTGGGTCCGATGAATTAGATGGATCAGTGATCATCTCTATCGTCTTTTGAAGAAGTATACCTGTGTGATCTGAATCCTATTTGCTTTCCTGTGTGGATTGTGTTGTGCTATCCTGTGTGGATTACGTTTTGCTTTCCAGTGTGGAATACGTATACTTTCCTGTGTGGACTGAGTTGTACTTGGGCTCGGAGGTTAGAGCATATTGGAATTGATGACTTAGGTATATGTATGGTCATATACCTAAGCAGAGTCGGTTGTTACTTCGTGATTGTATCTTTCCTTTGTGGTTTATCATTTGTGGATTTTGGGAGACCTTCGGGGGTCTCGAGGTCCCTACTGAGTAGCTTATACTCACCCCTGCATGGGCTATTCCCGCACTACGTTGTGTTGGTTGCAGACGACGGACAGCGTTGATCGTGGTGGAGGCTTGCAGAGCAGGGCGGTACCTAGAGGTGGACCACTGGGCGGGATGTGCTCGGAGTGGACGGCGGGACCCGAGGAGCAGTGGAGCTATCTGTACCCACCCTTCAGGTGAGATTTCCAGTGGACAGCTCGGCATTGCAGCTTTTACTTTTCAGTTGTTGTTTTCTCTTTCGAGTTGTACTTTAATTTTAGTTTGGGTCTGTATACTGGCCCACTTACTTTTCTGCACATATAGTTGTACTCTGTTTTCACTTAGTGTTTACTTTTCCGCTTTCTTACTCTGTGGTGCTTGTTTACTTACAAAGGCAATGCCTTCCCTTTTTACCGGGATTTACGCCTTGGTGCTAGTCGCCAGCCCTGGCCTATGGAAGGCGGGATTGGGGTAGTTACGGCATGGGCCCTGAGGACGGGTTGTGACAATAGTTAATTCTAAAGATTGTGAATATAATTTGGCCTTAAATAGTGTCCATAAGGGATCATAAAAAAGAGAATAAAACTTATCAATCTCAAATATAAATATTTAACACAGTATTGAGTGAAAAGAAAAAAATCATAAAAAAATACTATTTAATAACTACTAAGAAGACAAAAATATATAAAAATTAAACTCCCTTAAAAGAATATTAAAATCATTCAAGGTGTAAAATTATTGAGGTATTGAAACTCCTATATAAAACAAATTCAAATGTTATAAGAATACTGTAAAATTAGCATGATTCAATAGTTTTTAAGATGCCCATCCACTGGGAAACCCATTTCAGGACTTGAAGAGTGTATCAACTACTGAACTTCAAATGATTTTTCAGAGGAAGTTTCTTGAAAGATAGCAGTTGACCATGATGTAATGAGAATGAAGGTATAGGTGTTTTAGCTTTTTCACCAACAACATCACAAAATGCCAATATAAATTCTCCAAGACTTACTTGATCTTCATGATCAATCCAAACTCATGTTGATTGAATATTGACAACATATTTCTATACCCTCACCAAGTATAATATTTCTTCATGCGTAATGGATATTTTATTAGATGGTTAAGGTAAGGGTAAATATTTTTATTCAGAAAACCCGAGGTTATAACTTTGATAAATTTCATAGGGGTTAATGATTTCCTTTAAAAATAGAGAAGTGAAGATATAACGATAAAAAATATGAGGTCCTAAAAAATATCTTCCAAAAATATAAAATAGTGCATCTTCAAAAGCATCGATCCTTTTCACCAATTCATTATTGAAGTATTCAAAAAGTTTTGTGAATCCATTCCACAGATTTTGAGAGAAATTTCCAATGATATTCAGCATTTCTCCCTTCTTAGCACATCTAGTTATCAGATTCTTCAACAATTTAAAATAGTTTTCTATTATACCAACAACAGGGTCAAAATATTTTCCTTTTATAAATACTTGTATTCCCAAAGATTCTACAAAAGCATCACCTTCTATCTCTTATTCATATTCGGAGGAATCTAGCTTCAAACTGTTAACCACTACTCTATATAGATTTTAAAGTACCTTTTATATAACTTTATATATATTTGATAATGTGCTATCCATATTCTATATACCAATGATGAAAAATCATACAACATTCTTCTCTTAGATTTAATTTCCTTGAACTTTTGGTATCCTATGATTCAACATAGTGCTAATTTATTTTGTTGAATTATCAATCGATTAAAAATATTCCTAAGGAAGAACTAGAAACCTTACCAATTAATCTATCATGTCTTTCTGAAATTCTTGAAGCATCTATATTGAGATAATTTCACGCTATAAGGAATCAGGATCTATAGTCATGGAATCCATATCATGGGATAATTCATTCTACTTCAACTGTATATTAGAACTTTTAACAATTCGTGTAGTGGATTCTCTTGATAAATTTTAAAAAATTGATTGAAATAATGACATTACTTCTTGAATATTATACTTTGATGAAATTCGATCATGAAGAGTCCTTAATTCATTACTATACATAGTCACTTGAGCTTTTATTGATTCTACTTCAGAAATTAGTTTCAAGTAGATATCTTGAGATTTTTTAGAGACACTTCTTCCAATTTTAGGGACTTCAACATTTCCACCTTCCTCATGAATAGGGGAAACTCTTGCATGTTGAACTTCTATAAATTCTTCACCAACTGATTGTATTTCTTTAAAATTAGGTACTTCCTCTACATGATGTGATTCTTGATATTCAGTTTTATAAAACCATATTGTGTCCAAATGTTTCAATTCTTTAGAGTATGAAATAATAAAAAGATGTGATTTTATGGGTCTTTCTGAAGTGGTCTTATCTTGGCCAATAAAAATCATGTGGGTGATATTAGAGGATATCCATTCTTTATCATCTTGAACTGGTAGGTAAATAGGTGAAATGGGTGTACTCTCCCAACACACAATTTATTATTCTGATTGAACACCATCTCAGAATCTTCTTTGACTCAGAGTGAGAGTCTCTTCATCATATGATATTTCTGTAATTTCAGTATTCTTAGTTTATCCTTCTACAAACACTATTATCTCATGAAACCAAGATGACTCTCGCTAGATTAATGCAGTTTCCACTCTGGAAACTAAGGTTAAGGGTTCTAAATTTTTTAATGAAGAATTCAAACACAAACCAATTTTTCTTAAAACACTTGCTCTTAAGGTTGTCAAAACCTGAAAAGGAGTTTCAGTATTCTCATCCCATAAAACACTTGTCTTTATAAAATAAAGGTTTAATATGCTTCCATAAGGGTATAGATTCAAATACTAGTTTGTAACATGGAACATATATTGTAAAAACAATGTTCCAAATTTATATATTTTTCTATCATAAATAGATAAAGAAAATTAATTTCATGAAAGATATTTTTCTCAAAATCAGCATTTATTTATACTATTCCAGAGTGCATGAACTTGGTAAGCACTTTTCTTTCTAGATCTAAATCCTTCACTAGATTATTTTTAATTTAATCTATTCTGAAGAATGATTTTTTCATCTCTAGTTGAGTGAATCTATCGATCATAACTAAAAAGGTTCTGAAAAATGTGTAGCCTTCATGAGGGATATTTAGGAATTCATCTAATTGCACATTGGTTATTGAGAGAGTTTTTTTAGTTTACGTTTGATGTAATGATTTCTTCATCATCACCGAAATGAAAGACTACTGATTCATAGAACTCAGAAATATTATTTTTGAATATGATAAAGGTTCATATTTCTTAGAACACATACTCCCATCCTAGACAATCAATGAAATTATTTTCAATATATTTGTCTTCTCTATCCAATTAAATTAGTTTCTCATTCGCACAAAACATTTCTTGAGATCATTTGTATTTTCATTTTTCGTGATTAGGATCCTTTGGTTCATTTAGTTTTCACCATTGATAAAGGTCTAGAAGGTTGTATGTTTGAAGTGTTTGGGTAACTATGGTTTGGGTAGTGATAAATAAGATTCAAAGTTTTGGAAAGAGTTTTCAACATAGATTTGATACACACTTCTTTTTGTTTGTTGTAATTTAGGGTTTGTGAACTGATATGAAGAGTTATTATTACTAAAACATGGAGACGTTACCTATTTTAAATGATTAATGTTTAAAATAGAGGAAAAATAAATATATAAAATAAAGTAAATAACTTATTTACTTTGAATAAAAAATAAAAATTTAAAATATCATTAATTAAAATTGAACATTAGTAATTCCAATTTAATAAAAAAAAAATATGTCAATAGATAGTGGTTTAGTAAAAATATCTATTAATTGATTTTATGTGAAAAAAAATCGAAAGATATATCATTATTTTGTGCATGACCACTTAAAAAAATTATGTCTTAAATCAATGTTCTTTGTTATTGAATGATTTATCAGATTCTTTTAGATGTTTTTAGAACTTGTGTTATCACATTTTATTAGTAAATAATTAAAATTAAATCCAAAATCCACTAATTTGTGTTTCATTCACAACACTTGCACACAACAACTTCCAACTGTGATATATTCAACTTTGGTAGTTGATAATCTAACTTGACTAAGACACTAGGGATTTACCAATAAAATAGAAGGATATTGTGTTGTTTTTTTCTATCTTGCTTATATCTAGAAAAATCATCATTCTAATATGAAGTTAAATTTAAATTAGTAGTTTTTTGAAAAAAGAAGAGAAATATACACAATTCCTTTTAAATATCTTATAATTATTTTGGTATCATTTAAGTGTCACTCTTTGGGATTCGATTATAATCATTCACAAAATACATACTGAAAATATAATATATGGTCTACTTGGAGTAATATATAAAAAACATACAATGATTCCTCTAAAAAAATTATTTTTAACTGGTTTTCTAATTTCATTTGAGTAAAGTTTAATATTGGAGATCATAGGAATTGAGTAAGTCTTAAAGTTTTCATGTGAAAACTTCTTATGTAAAATAGGTATGTATTTTTGTTGATCAAAAAATTTCCAAAATATTTTTGGTAAACATGAAATCATAGAAAATAATTTTTTCTCACCCATAAAACACATTTTAATTATTTTTCAAATGTTTTTAGAAATAATTGTACAGTTTTTAATTTATTGATCCGAAAATAACATCATCAACATATATTTTTACTAAAAACATATCTGATGATGATGTTTTCCTAGATAATTTAGGGTTCTAGAACCCTAATATTAAACCATTTCATAAAATAAAATATCTTAATATTTCGTAGCATTTAATTGGAGCTTGTTTAAGTCCATGTAGAAATTTGGTAAGTCTATAACATTATTTTTAAAGTGAAGGTCTTAAAAACCAGAAGATTGTTCTACATAAACTCCATGAATTAAAAATCCATTTAGAAAATTATTCTTTACATCTAGAAGAATTCAAATAGCTTTTAACCTAGATATATGAGCCAAGGTTTCTTCATAATCAATTCCTTCTTATTGATTATATCTATTGGAAAATAATATAGATTTATTTCTAGTTATTACTCCATGATCATATTTATTATTTATAAAGACCCATTTTGTTATAATTATAGGATATTATGATGGTATTTTAACTAATTTACAAACTTGGTTTATTTTGAATTAATTTAGCTCTTCTTTCATATCTAAGAACTGAATTTCATTTGATAAGGATTATTTTACAGATTTTATTTCTAGTTGGGATTGAAAGGTAGAGAATTATACTTGGTTTCCTATATTTCTTATTGAAATTACACATTAATTTGGGCTTCCTATAACTATTTTTGGATGATGGTCATAAATATTTCTATGTATTCTAGGAAGCATGGTTTCTCGTTCAATAGTATCTATCCTTACTATATTTTGTTTATAGTAATCATGTTCCTAATCATCATCCTTATTGTGGTTAAATAGAGGTTATGGTCTCATATTCTTGAGTGAATCACTTTTATCATTAAATTGAATCATTTTTTGATCAAAAGGACCAACATAATCAAACTTCAGATGATTTGATTATTTAACAATCCTTGACCTCAAAATAGGTCTTATTAGAACTCTATTAATGACATAACATGTTGTGCTAACATCTTCTACCTAGAAGTGAGTGGGAATGTTATATTCATATAACATAGTACTATAAATCTATTACAAAGTCCAATTTATCAGTTCAATAACAAATTTTTTGAGGTATCATAGGGGTATATAATGTTTGCTTTTCCCCTTGTTAGAGTAGTAAAAATTGAATTCATTATTCTTAAATTCATTTCCATCTTCACTTCTTAAAGGCACAACTTTTATATATTTTTTGTTTTTCATAAGTTTATAGAAATTAATAAAAATGGAGCATTCTTCAATCTTATATTTTAAAAAGTAAACCCATATAGATCTTGAGAAATTATTAACTAACACATAAAAAATGATTTACCAGCTATACTTGTAGTTCTAGTAGGTCTGAACAAATATATATGGATAAGTTCAAGATGTATGGATATAAAAACCTCTTTAATTGGTTTAAAATATGACTTGGGTTTCTTTCCCATTTCACATGCATCATATTGATTATTTTTGTATAATTTGAGGTTTGGAAATTCATAAATTAAATGTTTCTTTATAATCCTTTTCAATTAATGAACATTACAATGCACAAGATTTCTATTCCAAATCCATGATTCATCAATTTTATAATTTAAGTAATTTAAATTTTATCTACACAAGGAATAAAGATCAAGTGTGTAAACATTATCTATTCTAGGTGATTTAAAATTTATAGATTTATTTTTTTAAAATAAATATAATTTTTTGTAAATGTAAATAGAAAAAACATCATCACAATGTTGAGAAATACTTTTTACGTTGTGCTACAAGCCTTCAACATAAAGAAATTTGTTGATGAAAATTGAATATGTATTTCCAAAAGATCTAATTACAACTATTTTTACTTTTAAATTATCTCCACATGTGACATATAATGCATCTATCTTAGATAGAGAGTGAATTTTGAGTAATCTTCACTCTTTTTCCTTGAATAGCCATTGTCCATAAACTATTTTTCATTTCTATTCACATGGCCAGTTCTCTACAATGAAAAATCAAATAATAGAATTATATGGTACACACACTTTTTTGGGTCAAGGAATTTTATCTATACGAGACTTTGGAATCCATATATAATATTTAGAGAAAAAATGAAACTTTTTTTGAATAATATTTTGTAAGAAAATCATTTTTAATTACACAAAATTGAGGTTTTTTCAAATTAAAAATATTAGCATAGTGTCCCACTTCTCTAGAACGAAAACATACAACTTTAGAAAGGTTTTTATTTTTTAACTAGGAAAATATGTTTTTTATAATTTTTTGGGCTTTCACATTGGATTCAAATTCTATTTTTTTCTTTATTAAGTTGATTCTAACTAATATTTTTGTTTAAGTATTCCTATCCCTTCGTAAAAATACCTGCAAAATCTTTTATGTTTTGAAATTCCTTATTTATATTCTCAATTGACTTGACTTGTTCAATATATGAGGCAATATAATTTCAAAATTGATTCTTAAACTCTAAAATATGTTTATTTAAATCATCCTCTTTATTAACGATCTTATTATAATAATTTATGATGGCCTCATTCTTCTTTTTTAAGATTTCATAATTCATTTATAACTTTTTAAAATATTCATTTTATTATTCTTATGTACAATCTCAATTTTATGATTTATATTCATGATTATAATAATAATAATAACATAGATCATCTGGATGCTCTATACATCATACATTAGCCTTTTGACTTCGAGCATTGACTTATAAATTTGAGGACCAATATTCACTAGAATCTTCAGAAGCACACCATGTCGAATTTATAGCTTTATTGGATTTCTCATAACCATCATTCTTGAAGTATTTACTTTATATATTATTATCATATTTAATTTTATAATAGTCAAGCTTTAAATTTCCTAACTTATTTCACTCATAGAATCTCAACTCATTAGACTTATCACCATTCTTCCTATGCTTATTCAAGGCTATTCTAAAACTCTTCCCTTATTGTAAAACATTTTTAAATTTTGAGAAAGATGAGAAATCTCATAACATAATCCATAATTACTTGATGAATCTTCTTATTCATACAATTTAGAAATTTGTACACTTTTATTCTTATAATCATCTTTATGAGTATAAAATTTCATGTAATCATTATCCTTATTGATCATTTTATGGTCTTGAAATCTTGTTTCCTTTTTAGATTCATAAATCTTGAGAGTTCATATAAGATATTTTTTGTAGTTATATAATTCTATATATTGTCTCATAGTAGAGGATATTATACTCTACTTGGATGGTAATACTTTGAAAACATTCAATCCCTGTCCATGTTTAGTAATAGGTTCTCCAAGATCAGCAATGTTTTTGAAAATATTATTGAGCCTTCCATTCAGTTGAGTTATAATTTATCATTCAACCATCCTGAGTGTATCAAACTTAAACTTAGATATATCATATCTAAGAGCTTTTAAATTTTAAGAACCTTCATATGAAAATTCTTAAGTGGTACACATTTCATGTTTTTTTGACATTGTGAATCCTGGTTGATCTCATCTTGTCCTAACTCATATATTATAAAATTCATATATTTGGAGTTTAGATCATAATTTGGTTCAGTAGTAGCATCCCATGTTTCATTCTATATCATTATAATTTGATAGGGTTTTACTACTTTGAGGTATGATTTCATGACAAGATTCTTTTGATAAATAATCATACGAGTTTTCCAACAACCATAATTTTCACTATTGAAATATAGATATTTAACCATTAACATACCTTATTGATTATCATCCATGTATTCTATTCAAAAGAAAGTCATTGGAATTCAAAATTTTATAGCTGTTAACTCAAGATTCATAAGCTCTAATACCAATTGTTCTGCCCCATAATGGCTAGATGAACACTCAAGAGGGGATGTGAATTGAGTTCCTAAAATTTTATTTCACAAAAAACCTCCCTCATTAGGTATGATAATTCAATTCCTTTTCCTTGATAAAAATTGATAGTGTTAATTTAAACTTAAAGGAAATAGATTGAAAACAAGATATTTAGATTGGTTCATGGAACATAAATCCCATAGTCCACCCCACCAACACAGTAATACACGAGTTTGGTGATTTTTACTAAAAAAACCTTTTATTGGGGGATCCTAGTTGAGTACAACCAACTATCACTTAATAAAAAGGTCCAAGAGATTCTAATAAATCTCTCCCATTACAAGAACTATGAATAGTCTCAAAATACACTCTTACACTAAGTTAAAACTAGATATAATGAAAAAATCATCAAGATAAATGTTTGCAGCACATAATTTCCAGTAGTAACTGAGAGTTGATGATGATTGATCGTGAGAATATGATAGTATTTAAGTTGTATATTGATATGATATTATCTACACTTGATAAAACTTATAATAACAACACAAATGTTTAGGTTTTATCTTTTCCATGTACATTCATTGAAATTATTTATATGTGAATTCTGTATTTGTGACTATCTATATCCCCACCTCTTTTTTAGGCAGTGACTAATTGATCCTTTTATATAACATTTTTAACGTAGGCATGGGATGATTCTAATATTCAAGAGATCCAATCAGGTATCTTGATAAGATATTATATTAAGGATATGCATACAGTCTTTCAAAATATAAAAATTACTTTTAAGACAATAATGTAAGAAATCTTCAAGTTCTTCCTATATTTCTATTCATGATAAGTCTAGTGCTGAAAGATCTTTCCTTAGATGGAAAATCTACTTCTATGATACAATCTAAAATCATTAAATGACTTATCGAGATATTTTAAAAGCAATAATGACATTACAAAATAGATATATCATTGGAATATATCCACTGGAATTATTTTAATCGTAATATAGCTTCCATAAGATAAAGCATATATTCTTCATAAGATAAACTGACTTTAGTACTACGTATGATAAGTATTTAGCATAAGATAAATATTTTATTTAGATTAAACAAAAAAACATATTCACATTCTTTTGGTTTTCATAAGATAATGTTTTACTAATATCATTTTTGTAAGATAATGTCTTCTCATATTTTCATTCTGACTGAAACATCTATCTTGAGAAACTCATTCATTCTCTATATGTAGTCGGATAAACTTCCAACACTTTATGATTATAAGGAATTATCATATGTTATTCAATTTTTCATAAGATAAAACACTTTTTCTAAGATCAAATAATTTACTAATAATAAGATAAACACTTAGAGAAACAATAAAAAATAAATTCTTTTTGAAAAATATAGTGTGAAACACTTAGGATAAACTTGTTAGAACAAATCTATGGTTTTTTTGAATCATCAAAACACATAAAACAAAGATATATTGGAACAACATATCTTCCCAGTAAAAACCTTTCAAAAAATATATTGAAAGCCATGTATTAGTGAACTACCTTGAATCTAAAGTTAAAAATGAGGTGTCTAAACTAGGTCCCTCAAATGATCCTCCCACTTAGTCTCTACTCACTCTTTTCACACCCCTAAATTTTCATTTTGGATGGAGAGATTCCCATTTCATTATGGTCAAGGAGTGTTTGGATCAGGAGGGTTTTATTCTAGAACTAGTAAAAACTAGGGTTATACAAATGCTAATATCATTGAGATTTATAGATATCTATAAGGGTCTGATGTGACCATGTATGGATATTTCCTAATATTTTATTTTTAATTAAATGGTTTAATAAAACTCAGTAGAAGCATTATTTGCATAATATATTTGGGCTACAATGACTTCAACCTCTTGAGGACTTGAAAGAGCCTCAATAAGGGACTTCTTGAGTTCTTGGGAAAGTTGAAGTGAACCTATGATTGAGATACTGAATATATTTTAGCACCATAGGATTTTATGAAATATGTTTTCCCAATATATGTATATTCTTTAAACACAATTATTACAACCTATAAATTACATTTTACAGTATACAGAATAATGAGTTTTAACAAACCATAATACCCTAATATTATTATTATTTAAACACAATCATTACAACTTATAAATTAAATTTTAGTGTATTAATAAGAATAAAATCATTTTAAAAATATTTATAAAGGTTTTATATAATGAAAATATATTTTCTAGTAAAATATTTATATGTTTTAAAATTAAATTTTTTTTTCCGAAAAATGGTTTTAATACATTTTAAGAGATAATTATATATTTAATTTCTAAACCACTTATAATTTTTTTGGAAAAAAATTAAAATCATTATTGAAATATATTTTCAAAATTATCTTAGAGTGAATTTAGAAGCATTGTTTGATGTATTAATTTTTTGATGAATAGTAAAAAATACTAATTTTTATTGAAAACTACATTTTCATTTAAAGTATTTAAAAAGTTAAATTATTTTTTAATATGGTATTAAAAGAATAATTAAATAAATTACATTATTAGTAATCCAACTTTGTTCATTAAAATCAATTTTATGTTCATTTTTGATATAAAAACAGTTTATACTTATGAAATATTTTTTTGGAAAACCGTTTTTCATCGCATCCATGAGTTTGATTTGAAATTAAATTCTTAAACTTATATAAATAGAATTAGGAAAAAATTGAATAATTATTTTTAATTAACTTAATTAATATTAGATAATAAGGTCATATTTTTTTTTGGTAATAACTAATTTTAAAAACATTACAAATTAATTACCGTGGATAAGGTTAAAATGTATTTATGGGGGGGGGGGGAGTTAAAACAAAGGTTATGGGTATTTTTGACAACAAAAAATGTCAAAATACTATTTTATGGCCATATTAAAATCTTATACTTTCAAAAATTCAAACCTATGATCATTTTTATATACTTTTCTTGGGAACACCTTTATCGTTTTGGAATCTTTTGGGAATATTCCAACTAGATTCCAATTGGGTTCATTCACCCACTTATAATAGGACATCCCCTCTTCTATGCTCTTCACACTATCAAAGTATTTTGGTTTAGAAAATACCTAAACAAATAATTTCCTTAAATAACTCCCCATTTCCAAGAGTCCTTAGTTTGATTAAGAAACTCTCCTAAGAAGGCTTTTGTTGCTAACCTAAGGAGGTTGTTCAAAGAAGAGGTATCATTCTTAGTTGATATTTTTTTTTCTCTTTACACATACTTAAAATATTATTCAAATATGATGAGATAATAAAATAATTATCTCCTACATACTTATATGTTATTATGTTAGTGACATAACCTACATCCACATCATCTTCCGTCAAATTAGAAATGAAACCATCGATCCTGTGAATGGAAAAGTATTTCCTCACAAACTCAAATAATTAATTTTCCACCACTTCCTCTCATAGATACATATAATGATTTATATTAAAAATTTATATTATATTTATAAAATCATTCCTCAACAATGCACCCAAGAATTAAAAAACATAATGATGAATGATTTTTGGTTGAAGCGGACCCTGATGCACTACAACAGAGAGAGAAAATGTGTAAGTTTTATATTCTTCATTGCATGTTGTACCTTCAAGGTGACAAAATATGTCCATTTAATGACATAAAACCCAGGATTGGCCATTTTTTGGGATCAACCAATTATAAATTAGTTCCAATTGGGAGAAGTTACTTTCATATTATTCTCCATTCGCAGGAGGAATTAGGCAGGGTCTGGAATCATGACAATATACACCTAAGACATGGTGTTCTTCACTTGTCCACTTGGGACTATAACTTCAACCCTTTTACCCATAGAAACTCGATTTACCAGATATGGGTTCACTTACATGGACTAGGATGGTATTTTTGGCACCCAAAAGTTTTGGATGACCTTACCTCTTGCATAGGAGTTCCTTTAAAGATTGATCAGAGGGAATTGAATGGAGAATTGGTTAAATATAAAAGAGTAATGGTGGAAGTTAACTTAGAGTCAATGTTTCCTCATGTCATTGCCTTAAATGAAAAATATTATAGGACAAAAGTAATGATAGAATATTATCACAGGCCTCCTTTTTGTGATTATTGCAAGATCATTTTCCATACTATTGTCAAATTTCAAGTCGTAAAAAAGAAAGTACACCTCCCTACTGAGAAAGATTGTACTGAATTCAAGAAGAATAATAGGGATAATATTACTACCTTCTAGAATGATGAGACACACATGAGGAAAATTGAAAAATTTATTAGAAAGGTTGGCGAACTATCTTCCTCAAAAGACCCTCCCAAACAATCATGGGAAGACATGGTTGAAATGGAGGAATTTGAGAAGGAGGAGAAGTACATTGCTAAAGAAATAGACTCCATGGTTTTGGATAATGTCAACCATAGCATGCATGTTGATAATAATGAGTTAGAAAAAAATGGTAAGAAGTACACTACTGTGAATATGGATTCTGCTCAGGAATTTCTCGGTTCGGGAGAGATAAGCCCTCTCTAGCATTTTTCAGGAATTTAGTTGTTTTTTGGGGGCTCTCCCAGCCTATGGTGGTCTCGGTCCTTTCTAGCACTACTTTCTGCATTCATCTGAACAAAATGGAGGACTTTGTGAGGGTTTGTTCCAAGAAAGAGAGGTGTTGTGGATCTTGGCGTTTTCTCAAACTCGATGGTTATGGGATGCACATTTTGGTAAAGAGTCGATCAAGGCGGCGGTGTGGGTTAAGTTTCTCGAGCTTCCTTGGAATCATTAGAACCCTTCTATCTTGGAATCTGTTTGCAATGCTTTGGGGGGGATTTCTTTGCATTGATGATGATACTAGGTGCCTTCACGATGCACCGTACCCTTGTGATTGTGTGGAATTGGATTTTGCAGAGCCTCTCCCTCCCAAGGTGCTGATTAGAGCCAGTGCCAGGTTTTTGTGGTGGCAATGTATTTGGTATCGGGCTCTTCCTCATTTCTGCATGTAATGTGGCCTTCAGATAAATTCTGTGGATATTTGTAGGAAACACCACTCTATACTCAAGGAGGGAAATCCATTGGATGCCTCCGGTTCTCCTTTTCCCTCTTGGTGTGCTTTAAGTGATGTGTCGGTGGGTTCTATGATAGTTGAGGAGCAGGTAGCTCTAGGTTGAGTGGCAGTGTCCTCTAGTTTCGAGTTGGTGGGTGGTGACCTGCCCCCTTCCGCGGGTAGACCTTCTCTTCTGAACCCCGTATCCCAGGTGCTTGGCAAAGTTTCAGTTTCGGTATGTTTCTCGAAGTCCTTGTTTTAGTCTTCCTCCTTTGGCACCCATACACTGAAGTCTGTGGCTCATGTTCCTATCATGGAGGCTTCTGGCTCAGGATCCTTTGTTTTCGATGATCATTACTACCCTATGGATTTTGACCAGCCCCTTTCCTTCCCTCTGGCACCATCGCTTCTGTGCAATTTCCATGATCTGTCGGTGGGTTCCTCTAGTTGGTCTGATGTATTGGGGGCCAAGTTTATTCTTGAACACATGTTTATGGAGATACGCTCACCCCGATGTCCACAAAAGAGGATACCAACTGTTTCTCTTTTTCCAAAGGAGGTTACCCTAAGACCAAAATCCCAGTTGGTCCTCTCCTCCAATAGGTTCTCTCTATTGGAGGAACCAGATGTTGCTGACAAGGTGTGCTCCTCACCAATTTCTAGGAAAGGCTCCATTGCATAGGTGTGTTCTCCTATTCCCGTGGGTGGGCCTACCAATTGATCAAGGTTTCGGGCTTTTGTGTCCCTAGGTTTGTTATCAAAGTCTACTCTGTCTCGCTCAAAGGTAACCTCCTCTCTTTTTAAATGATATTTCTTATCATTTGGAATGAAAGGGGCCTAGGGGATCACGTTAAGTGTGCTTTCATGTCTTCAGAATCTCGCCACCATCATGCCTATTTTGTTACTATTCTGGAACCAAATCAATATTTTTCTCGCATTTCTTCCTTCTCCATAAATATGGGATTTTCCAACAGCATGAATGCTGGTACACGTAACAGGAATATATGTCTTTTCATCAAAGAAGGGGTTGTGTTGGATATCGTTGAGGCTTCCTCACAGTCTATGACTATCAAGATTGAGGTCAGGGGCACCATTTTTCTTTTCTCCTTTATTTATGCCAGTTGTGAGGCTTCCTAGTGAAGTATCCTTTGGCAGCATCTTCATTCCTTCCAACCTGGTAGTCTCACTTGGTTCGTTGGAGGAAAATCTATTGTTGATGAATATGAGAAAATAGGAGGAATCGAGATCTTCGACAATTCAACCTGGTATTTCAGGAACTTTTTGGCTACAACTAGACTTGTTGATCTCAGATTTTTCGGAAGCAGGTTTACATGGTGTAGCAACCACCGAGGCACTAGGAGGAATTTCTGTCGAATCGATAGTTACCTGGAAAAAATTCAAGGATTGGATTATTTTGCTCTGTCTTCTATCATTCATCTTTCCAGATTAGTGTCAGATCATGCTCCTCTGTTGGTGAAACTTAAGAAAGGGGATGCGGGTTCTAGAAATTTTTTTCTACTCTTCTGTTTGGCATCACTGGGATGGATTCCTTTATCTTGTTAGGAATTCATGGTAAGGACCTGAGATGGGCATGAACTGGGCTGGTCTGATGAACCAGCTTCAGCATCTGAGAAAGGACATTCAAGCTTGGCTTCCCAATAACAGAAATGAAGATAGGATTACAGAAGGTATCAAGAGAGATATTAAGGATCTTGAGAATGTCCTTCTTGACTCTTGGGTTGATATCCGTTTTTTATATGTTGGTTGAGAAGAAGAATGTGCTTACTGAGAAACTTTTGGCGGTTTAAAGGGAGTGTATACAACGATCTCGAGCATTGTGACTCAAAGAGGGAGACAAAAATACCGCATATTTTTATTCATGTATGAATTAAAAAAGGGTGAGTAGAAGAATTAACCTCAAGATGGAAGACCATTACTTCAGTTCAGATGTTCAAGTTGTTAGGAAAAAGGAATTGGATTATTTTGAAGATCTTCTGGTTGGACTGAATGGTTTCAATGATGACATGTTAAGTGCTCATACTGAAGAGGAGGCTTTTTTGAACTACATTCCTAGGCTAGTGGAGAACATGGGCAATGACATGTTTCTAGAGACACCTAATGAGGAAGAGGTTAAAAGCACAATGTTTGGTATGAATAATGAAATCACTCCTGGTCCAGATGGTTTTCCAGGTGCCTTCTTTGTTGTTTCTTGGGACATTATTAAAGAAAAAGTGGTGGAGGTAGTGCAAGATATATTTAGAGGTGGACCGTTGGTTAGAGGTTCCTGCGCCTCTAAAGTGGTTCTCATCCTTAAAGTAAAAAAGATCCATCTGCTTTGAATCAGTTCAGACCTATATGTATGTGCAAATTTGATTACAAGATTTTATCCACTCTTCTCAATAAAAGGATTTTTAATGTTATTCCATGAATCATATACGAGGAGTAACATGGTTTTGTGCAAGGAATAAGTATTCAGGGGGCTATTGGCATTGCCCAGGAAATGGTCGACGACTTGAATAAAGACAGTTGGTTCCAATATTCTAGTTAAGGGGGATTTGGATAAGGCCTATGATAAATTGGAGTGGCAATTTATCATCAGTGTTATTAGGAAATTTGGATTCCAAGACTGGGTTTGTGACTTGGGTTTTAGATGCTATGCTTCTCCATGGATCACTATTTATTTTATAGGTAAGGCCTTTGGGTTATTTAAATTTTCTTGTGGTGTTAGGCAGGGTGATCCCTTGTCTCCTACTTTGTTCACCATGGCCCAAGAGGCACTCACAAGGAATATTCATCCAAACCTTTTGGATGGGAAGATCCTTCCTTTTCACAATAGGTTTGGTAATGGCACAGTCTCTCAACTCATGTTTGCTAACGATATATTATTCTTCATTAATGGAAGACAAAAATCAATTTATGGGTTCTCCAAGGTTTTGTCTATCTTTGGAAATTTGAGTGGTCAAAGAATTAATTTTCTAAAGAGTAGTGTCTTCATTTCTAATAAGTGCCAAGAAGACGCATCTCTTCTATCCAAGAAAAGTTGGGTACTCAACGCTGCTAACTGCCCATGGTGTATCTTGGTGCCCCCATATCCAATGGAAGAGTCAAAAGGTGTTCTTTGATGACATTATTAACCATATCATAGGATGAATTTTCAATTGGAAAAATTGGTTTCTTTCCTTTGTAGGTAGGTTCACCTTGATCAATAGTGTTCTCAACTCTATTCTGATGCATGTGCTGTCCATTATTAGGCCGCCAAAGGTAACTATCAGGGCCATGGAAAATATTATGACTACCTTACTTTGGGATGAAAATCAAGTTAGTAATTTCCTTTGGGCCTTGTGGAAGCGATTGGCTAGACGTGTCGATGAAGGGGGTATTGGTCTTCGTGATGTGGAGGAGTCCATGTAAGCTATATAGGCAATATTGGATTAGGATATTTTCTAAGGGAGATCCCTTTGGTCAAAGTTCATCAATGATAGATATGGGGAGGATTGGAGAAGCAGGTCATTGACTCCCAGGAGATTATCTAGCCTTGCTCACTACATGTTGAATCACTTGGAGGTAATGGAAGGAAGTGTCCACTATACTGTTGGTATGGTGATGTCAATGTTTGGAACTCAAATTGGTCTGGAACCACTCTCTATTTTCCGGGCTACCCAGATCTAACCATCTCATTTGAAGAGGCATGTATTCACTCAAAATTCATTGATGTGATCCTGAATAGGGACCAAAGGGAGGTTTTTGATAGCATCATCTTGGTGGATGAGCTGGACCGGTTTAATTTTTTGGGATCCTCTTTCGGTATATTCTCAAGTCGTGATTTCATGAACCTGATCCATTTCATCAGGGGTATTGACTTGGGGGCTTTGAAGCTCTGGTGCAAGTAGATCCTAGGGAAGATGAACTTCCTAGTTTGGCACCTGGGGGATCATGCTATACCACCAGATGAGAATGTGAAAAATAGAGGCTCAAGTCTATCTTCCTGGTGCCAATGTTGCAGCAAGCTGCAATAGGAAATGTCGGAGAACCTTTTCTTCCACGGTGATTAAGCCAAAGGCGTCTGGTCTTTCCTGCAACAGGGGTTGAATCTCCATATCTCCTTTGGTCCCATATAGGAGGTGATTTTGAGATTTTTCCAGTGGTCAAGACAATTTGGGACAGAGGATTAGATCCATGTGATGGTTTTTTCGTCTGCATGTTGGGTTCTATAGGAAGGTAGGAACAAAGTCAAGCACGGAGCCAATATTTTGGCCTACTATTTACAGTTGTGGGTGAAACTTCTTGTGATGGAGTTGGGAGATCTTATTAAAAATGCAGGCCAGTCTGTGACATTGAGAATATTTATCCCTGTTCTTTGCTCAGGTTTGGTTTCCAGCCAACTCAACTAGGGCCGATGGGTGTGATGGGTCCCTCCTGGTATGAGACTAAAATTGAATGTGGATGGATCTTACTTGAATGGATAAATGAGATGGGTAGGCTAGTTCATGATAGTAGGGGTTCCATTATTTTCAGATTTAGTTCCTACTTTGGTGTCGGTAATTCCTTGGGTGCGGAAGCTAAAGCCTTGGTCACATGTATTTCCTTATGTAGGTAGATCAATATCCACGTCACTGAAGTAGAGACAGATTCTACTATGATGGTAAAATTTCTTCAGGGAAATGGGGCCATCCCCTGGGTGTTGGTTTATATGGTCTGGTACTGTAAAGCCCTTTCCAACCATAATATTTCTATCAAGAACATTTGGCGTGAAGTGAATTACACGGATGAATTGTTAGCTAGTAAGGGAGCATCAGGAGAGAGGCTGATTACCTACACTAGCTTGGGATCTCTGCCCAATGATTGAAAATTCACTGTCATAAATGACTCTCTTGGTCTCCATTATTTTTCCCCCCTTGATGACTTTGGTTGAGTTCTCTCTATTTTTTATTTTGAATAAAAATTACTTTTCAGGACTTAGAATATAGAGGCTACATATGAGAAGAACAACCCCAATGAGCATAGGCTGGTGCCCCCTCCCACTTCACAAAACCAATCCATCCATGACAAGAAGTCTATTGATGGTTTCCTAAAGCCTTATGAAGGTTCCAATACATCTTTTCATCTATATCCCTCCCTCCTACCTTCTTTGGATGCAATATATCTGAAGCCAGTGCATAGGACATGCGTAGGGAGGCCTTGCACATAGCAGAGATGAGTACCCCTGTCCCTAATAGTGTCTCCTGCACTCTTAAACTAGATGGAAAGATTGAGGATTCTGATTTCATGAGAAGAGAACTAAAATAGATGGAGGTATGAAAAGACAATGAAAAAAACAAATACATCAAGAAGAGGACTCTATAAGAATTAAAATTAAAGATAATTCTCCAAACAATTCCATGAATTTGCAGGGAAAAAATGAAATGATAATTAAGGGGAATTAAATTAAAAAATTAAGGAAATCCAAATGGGGAAAGAAATATAGAGGTAACAAAAATATGGGTCCCATCCCAACATGTAAGTATAAATGAATATTTTCTAATAGAATTGTTAGGGTATTGCTAACCCTAACACAACTAAAACTTTAAAAAAAATTCTATTTACCCATAAGCTGATGATCTTTGCTATCTCTAAGCCTAAAATCACCTTTTCTTTTGGCTTTAATAGTTTGTGAAAATATATATATAATTTTATAGGTGAAACCTCTAATAATAGCATTTTTATTCCTTGTTGGTCTTTTCTGATGTCTCTATAAATAAGTTTCATATTTATAATTCTGAATCTCAATCCTTGACATGTGAAATAAATTTAAATAATGATACATTATTATGTACTTTTGTGTATGCCTTCAATAGATAGTAGAACATAATAACTCTTTGGAACAATATATACTCCCTTAAAAACACTATTTAAGAACCTTGGGTCATTATCAGTGACGTCAATTCTATTCATGGACCTAGTGAAAACCTTAGACCCTTTGAATCAAGTATATCCACTAAGGAATTTAAACTCAATATTGATGAAAACAACCTTATTGAGATTAATCTTGTTTGTGATAAATATAATTGGTATAGAAGGAACCATAATAGAATTTATAAAGTAAACTAGATAGAGCCTTCACAAATTTCCAAGCTCTTGATAATTGGAATACCATCTCTAGTATTACATTGCTTAAGATAAATTCCAATCATCATCCAATTTTGGAAAGCCTCAATACTAGAGAAACCAAACCAATAATTACTTTTAGGTTTAATAATACCTAGAACAATATTTTATATTGTAATAAAATTATTAAAGAAACTTGGAATTTGATTAAATCGAATGATTCCTTTGCCTATATAATGAAATTAAAAATTCTAAATAAAAAATTAAAGCTCTGGCTCAGAGATAGAGTATGAAAAATTGATAATGAAATTAACTCCCTTAAACATTCACTCAATGAGATTCAAACTGATTCAACTGAAAATAATTTTACTATAGACCCAACCTAGGAAATATATCATAGTAATAATCTTAACTCTCTTATCTCCTTAAAAGAAAATATTAGGAAAAAAACCCTCAAAATCAACTAGCTTAAATATGGAGATAGAAATATTATATTCTTTAATGATCTGCAAAGGAATATAAATTCTATTATACCTCTTTCCTTACTTAAAGAAGGGGATAATAACATTGATAATGAGGAGAGGCTGGCCAATCATGTAACCTCCCACTTTAGCATCATTTTTAATGGTCCCACTACGAATAAGGATACTGAGGTTGATATCATTCCTCTACTAGTTGGGGAAAGTGATAATAACCTCTTGAATATTAGTCTATTTGACCATGAAATTAATGAAGAGGTTTTTATTTTAAATATTTATAATGCCACTGGTCTTCATGGATTTCCTAATTCTTTTTCCAGCACTATTGGGACATTGTTTGCATTGATGTTTACAGCCTTGTTAAATACTTTTTCACTAATGGATACCTTCCTTATGATACTAATGCTGAATTTGTTTCCCTCATTCTTAAAGTGTATAATGCATCCTGAATCTATATTTTTAGACCAATTTTTCTAATCAACAGTATATATAAAATTATTTCCATACTTATGGCTAAGAGAATTCCCCTATTTTCAACAAATTTGTTTCTTGGAATCAATTTGGCTTCGTTAAACAGAGTAATATCCAAGACTGCATTTTCCTTTACATTGAAATTACAAATTTGTTAAAAACAAATCAAATAGTGGGAAGAAATACAATCAAGATTTATATTAGGAAAGATTTTGATACCATTTATTGGAGTTTCATCATAAAAATCCTTTATATCATTGGATTTAATGACAACTTAGTAAGAAAAATAAAAACTCCTTTTAACTCTACTCACATTTTTGTTCTGATAAATGGTTCCCCAAAGGTATATTTCACTTGTAAAAAAGGTGTTAGACAATTAGAAACCCTTTCTTCCATCCTTTTTGTTATTACTAAAGACTACCTTGGTAGACTTATCACTAATTTGATCAATCGGGATGCTATTAAGCCCATATTTTCCTCTAGAGCTCTGATTGTTCCCTCACATATTTTATATATAGATGATATAATTTTATTCTTAAAAGGTTATAAGAAAAATATAATGAAACTTAAATATTTGCTCTCCCACTACGAGGGTGTCTCTGTTTAGTCTATAAATGGGATCAAATCTTCCATTTTCTTTGGTAAACGCTTCCCTGTCCCCAAAAATATTGATATCATGAATGGATTGGGAATAATAGAAGGATTCATCCCATTTACATCTCTTGGGGTCCCAATATTTTGGTGGAATCCCAAAAATAGTTACTTTTAAATTAATTTTTATCAGATCAATAATAAACTCTCCGCTTTGAAAGTCAAAAAATTATCGATGACAGGTCGAATTTGTCTTTTCAAATACACCATTGTCTCTAAAAATCTCTACAATAAGATGGTGTATAAATTTCTTACTGATTTTATCAAAAATATAAATAGAATAATAATTTCTTTTGTATAGATAGGAATCAATCATGAAAGAAAACTTGTTACAATTCCCTGGAATACATGTTGCACTCCCATTGATAATGGAGGGCTTGGTATTAAGAAACTAAAACATTTCAATGAGGCCCTTCAAGAAAAAATTACTTGGAATATTGTGAACAACATCTCCCAGAATTACAATTTCATTCATTTCAAATTTTATAATAACCTTAAAAAAGGAAAACATATATATATGGACTCTTCTATATGGACTTCCATCAAACACACCTATTAAAAATATTGTCTCACTCTAGATGGATAATTAAAAGGGATTACTCTCTAAAATTATGGTTGGATAACTGGAATTAAATCCCTATTTTAAGCATGATTTAACCCAATCAATTACCCAAAAATATAAATATCTTCATAAATTATTGTTTGAGATCCACAGATGTTGATTTACCCTATGAAATCAATACTATTATTAACAACTACACCTTTGTCAACACTAATGATTTCTTAGTTTGGGAACCATCTTATAATGGTATTCTAACCTCTAAAATATACTGTAATCATAATTTCACTAATAAAATAAATTATTTATTCTAGTTAAAGAATATTAACAAAAATTTGTTAGACCCTCCGGACTCACCCTAGTTTGGAGAATTTCTCATAATAGAATTCCCACTGATTGCAATCTTTAGATGTGTGGTAGATTAGTTTGTTCTAAATGTTGCATGTGTAATCAACACAAAGAGGATATTGATAATCTGTTTCTAAGATGTGGTTCTACTTATGAATTACTGAAATACATTTTTGACATTTTTGATCTCAGATGGACATGTTTGGACTCTATTGGACTGTAGCTTTATAGCTACACTACTATGGGTGCCTCTCCCCAAATTAATCATCTCTTAATTACCACTATGGAAGAATTTATTAACCTTATTTGGTATGAAATAAATTATATTATGCACAAAAAAACACTTTTAGTTTTCATGTATCACAAATAAAGATCTACACAGTGATCAAGGATGCTGGAATCACACAAACAGGGACCTACCACAACTCTGTTAAGGATTTCAGTATCCTGCCATAGGTCGGGATCAAAGGAAGATACAAACCACTTAAGGATTTTCTAGAATTATTCTAGAAACCACCTATTACTGTATGGATCCAAATTAATGTGTACAGTTCCTCAAAAGGAAACTTAGGACCTGCAGGATATGGTATCATATACAAAAATCACAATGGTTACATTATAGGATGCTACTTTGGTTCGTGTGGGCATGCCTCCTCCCTTTAAGTAGAAATGTAATGTGTCGTCAATGAAGTTGAATTGATAATGAAAATAGGATGGTACAATTTCTATATTGAGAGTGATTCAAATACCATTGTTCAGGATCTCATACTTGGAATTTTTCACCTTGTATGGGCGCTCAGTGAAAAGTGGATAATCTGGATTCAACACCTATCATAAATCAATAATATTATCACTAATTCTTATATATAGGTGAATAAGGTGTAATATGGTCTTTCCAATAATGGTGTCTACATCAATAACATGTGCATGAAGAACCTTCCAGTTGAGTTCACCCTTGTACATCAAAATGATTGTAATAAAATCCTCTACTTCAGACTATTGTATGATTTTTATCATTATATATTTTAGTGCTTTGGTCCTTTTACCAATTAACCATTATAAAAAAATAAATTTTATTATAATATCAAATCTACCTTTTTATCTTCAAATCAGTTGGAAAAGGATAATGTTACTCATTTGTACGTGTGGACTACCACCTCTACAAAGCAATGTGGGATGTTTTTCATTTTATTTTGACATGAATTGTAATAAGGATAGATGTAATGAATATATATGATATAAAAATTATTCTATACAAGTTAATCAATACTTAACTTTCTTTTGTTTCATCTATCAAAAAATTAAAACAACCTTCATGCGTACATAAAACCTACCATCTCCATGAATAGTGTAATTCATTTTTCTATCTCTAACTTTTTTGAATGACTCTGAATATATATTTATATAATGAATTTGTATTATCATTATATCATTATTATAATTATATATACTATATAACCATTATTAAAGTACAAGGACCAAAACTTCCAAACAAAAACATACATGAAAATGAATATGTTATCACCCATAAATAGAAATTTTAATAAATAATTGTTAATAAATGGGTGGTAACATGTTATAATTAAATCACATGTGTTATGATAAATATGAGTATATTTTTGTAATATATTAATAATAGATCTATATTTATTATATATGATTTTTTAATGTGTATGAAGAAATTCAAGACTTGAGGTAGGATATTTCTAGTATCTCTTTTATTTTTAGGAGACATATTCCATAATCACTACTCATTTATTTTATGTGGTATATATACTGCCAATTTAACATTTTATATCAAGAATATAATTATTTTAATGATATTTAATGTTTCATTAATATGTAATTCTTTTATGGGTCTTATGATTGAAAACATAACAAGGTGGCAAGAGATTTTCATCTCACTTTTTTTCCATAGGACACATGCCTTATACACCAATTATTTATTTTGTGTGATGTATATACATACAAAGAATTCATTTTATGATTATTATGTTGAAAAAAATTATATATAAATATGAATTTAATTTTATTGCTTTCATGGGACTTAAGATTCAAAATTTACCAAAGTGGTAAATGTTTTATATTAAAATCACATTGTTTATCCAGATTATTTATGATTATGTTTAAAACGATGAAATATTATGATATAAAACTCAATAACTTGATGAATTTTATTATTCTATATTTATTTCTAGAGAATATATGTTTTCCCTTCTTTTTTCTATTTTAAGAACAAAAGAGACCAAAATAATGTTTTAAGGAAAAATGACTATATTTCTCTCTTCGGTCAAAAATTATTTCTATTATATGTCAATGTTATATATATTTTTGAAATAATGTTTTAAATATTATACATTGATTTCATAATAAAATTTTTAACCATTATTTAATTTTTACCAATTGGTTTAAAAGGAATATTATTCTCATTTTCTGAATAAGGTAATTTTTTACTTATTACTAAAAATATGAAATGAATATTTATTTTAACATTTACATCATGAAATTTATTTACTACCATCATGAATTATCAATGATTAATTATTACATTATTATTTTCCAATATTATTTCCAAATAAAATGTTTTCATTAATGTTTATGAAATTTTAAGATTTTAAAGAAGTGATTTTAAAATTGAAAGGGTATTTTCCTTAAAAATGTTATATTAATATTTTATGAAATTTATATGCATCAACGACCAAAAAATTTGATGTTGCTTATAAAGTATTGGGGATATGATCAAATGATTCCATCCTTATACATTATCTAGATATTTTATGATTATAATGATAAGATGATTATGAAACACATTTCCTTTCCATGAGTTATTCTATGATGAAATGTCTATGAAACCCATTTAATTTTTAATTGGTTATGGAATGATAAATGTTTTATGATTTTTTCATGAAAAAATGTATGAATTATGTAATACACATGACATATATCCCCCTTCCATTCATTAGGTGTATATGGATCTCATGAGTAATGTATGCTATTCTTGATCTTTATTCCACGTTCACAATGTTTTGGGTGGACTAGGTTTCATGTGTATAATGTTATGAATGGATCTAGTTTCATATTCATAAGGTTATGAGTGAACATAGTTTCATTTCCAAAAGGTTACTAGTGGAATTGTATTCATGTCCATAATGTTATTAGTGGACCTAGTTTCATGTTGATAAGGTTATCTGTGAACCTGATTTCAAGTCCATAACTTTATGTAAGGGACTTATTTCATGTACTTTACCTAATGAGTGAACCAATTTCTACTTATACGTCATCACAATGTTATAAGGTTATTTTTTACCCACATTAATTTGTCTATTTTTTTATCCTATGGATTATTTTATTTTATTGCTTTATTATTTGTATCTTATGAAAATCCAAGATTTATTCCATGTCTCAAGATTATGATCGTTGATATGCAGGGTATGGTTTTCAAATGTAATTATCATGTTGTCATACCATTATCCCATTGTTATGTTGATATCAACCTTGATTACCCTTAATAATTATTTTATCTCACCCTTTCTTATGTTTACTATCCCTAGGTTATGAAGAAAATTATAATGTATGATATGTATAAGAAGGGTGCTAGTTGTGAAGAACTTAGTAGGAGATGATTTACTTCACTTATGAGCTAGTTATTTATGTATCCCTATTCCCAAAGTCATTAAACCTTTATAATACTCATGCATGTTTTCATATAATGAAATGAATATTCATATTTTAAGATGTAATATCTATATATGTAAGGGAATGGGTTACTATAGAGACAATAGAGATATGTTTCAACATTTCATACATTTGGAAGAAGGTTTTATGTTTCCTATACCAGGGTTTCTCACTAGCTTGAGGATTGGGATCCAAAG
Source organism: Viscum album (assembly GCA_963277665.1). Classification (NCBI taxonomy): domain Eukaryota; kingdom Viridiplantae; phylum Streptophyta; class Magnoliopsida; order Santalales; family Viscaceae; genus Viscum; species Viscum album. The sequence goes on from OY728165.1 coordinate 2,015,694,699, forward strand.
CTGACTGTGCTAATGACTCCTTCCCTTGAATGAAATTGAGGGGTGTTCTTTCTATCTGCAGGCTGGGTTGGACTAACCTTACCACATATTGGGATTGACTAGTTTATTGGTTACCTATTGTTTTGTTTACTAGCATGATAAGACTGTAATGTGACTAATAAGAATGTGTATTAAATTGATATTATTTATGATAACATTAAAGAACCTATTTTCATGTCTGGGATACAAATGTAGATTTATTGGAAATGAAAACTAACTATCGAGGTTTATTTCAAACTCAAATTTAACTTCCTCTATGACATCCTTTCCTATTATTAATGTGGAACTTGAGTTTATATGAGTCCCACTAAGTATCTAAGGGGTCTGTCAAGTGGATGTCATTGAAAAAGTCATACCATTACTCCTCATAAAATTAATACCACATTTGGTGAGGAGGTTCATATCCCCCCAATTATGGGACCAAAAAATTTAAAAGAGTCCATAATATCATGGGAATCTGTGGGGGGATCTTCACATGTCATCTTTCATTGACATTAGTTATGTATATTACTATAAGTCCATGTGGATGAAGTTGTCATCTTAGGTATTGTGGAGGGAATTGGGGTCATAGATAGTTTATTTAGTAATGCATTGATAATTTTATATTCCTAATGAATTTATTTTATTGTTATTTAGTCATCATATTTCTACACATACATTCTCAAGACATCTTACCACTCTCCTCCTTCTTCTGGAGGAGCAGTGGAGACACATTTCACCGACATTGGGGGTTTACCCAATTTTTTTGTGCATGATTTTCATCATATTTTAGGGAATGTACTTAAAGATGAGGTATTTATAGATGTTATACCCCAATATTAAAATTAATGTGAAATAATCCAGTGATTAATTTAGACTAACTTCATTGGGTCACTTAATATTTTGGAATTGAAACAATATTTTCTTGTAGGGAAAATGATGAAAAATCCAAGAACTTTATATTTTTATAAGGAATAAAATTTGTTATTATAGTTTTCAAAATTATAGTTTTTAACCTTCTATCCATATCAATGATGGTATTGTTTCTAATGATACAATCCAGAAGGAGGCACCACATGATAGTGAGAAAGCTCAAGGGTTAAATCATTCATTGGTGCTAGTTTGAGCACTATAATTTTTTTTATTATTTACTAGATTTATTTTTATATGTTGACAGTGTCAGATGGGATTTTACTTTCAACCACTAAATGGAATATTATATCCTTCACACCATTAGTACAAACTCCTAGAATCCACTTGTGTATTTAATAGAAATAAGTGATGTCTAAAACTTTTATCAGAGATTATCTATGCATCTCATCAATAATCATTCAAAAAGAAGTAAAATATTCATGGAATGGGTTAATCTGTTCCACTGAGTGAAGAAGTCAAAAACCATATTATATTCAATTTTTTTTTTAAATTTGAGAGGATGAAGACCATATTATTTCATAGTGTGTAACTAAATTGATAAAGGTACAACCTTAAAAGATCCTCCCAATTGAAAATAGACCTAACAAGTAGATAAGTATTTTAGATATATTCTAGTTCCTCTAAAGTGTTCATGAAAAAACTAATTTTTTCCACCTTATACAACTCTTGTGTTTCCATCATGTGGCCAAATTGAGATAAAAAATCCAAGAGTTTCTACTTCAGATCTTCTATGTCTATGAATACTGAGAAGCTTAGATTTCCAAAATTGGAAAGAGAAGAAGTCATGTTCACCAACTCAGAATATAGTTATCTCTATATCTAATGTAGTGTAAATCACACCTCTATTAATTCAATTCAATAATTTATGGAATCAATGGATTCAAGTAATTCTAGGGGGACTGTTTCCTGGGTCGATTCCCAAGTAAAAGTAGTAGATAGTACCTAGTAAGTTTATCTTATATGGGTATACTATTGACAACTCGTTTCAATAATCCTGATGTTACAATCTTAAAATAGTAATGATTTTTTACCTAATATATGTAATTATGGACAGTCTATGGCTTTTGGGGTTAGATAAATTGATTTTTTGGGACCCAAGTTGGTCATATGACAAGAATTTACTCTTTATGGTTGAGTAATTCATTTTTATTGAATGTGATTCACTAATGAAGATATAGTGTTATTATATTGGGAGTTTCAATTAGTAGGAATATTATCTCTGATAAATACATCATTTAGTCACCTCAGATACTCTAAATAAACATCATATTGATAAATCATATACTTAACATAAAGAGGATCATATTCTTTGGGTACAAGGTAAGTTGTGGTTACAATTACACCTTCTACTTTATCCTAAGCTTAATATATATGAGTAGGTGGTAGATGGATGTTTAAAGAATATCCTAAATCAATGGTTTTCCTCTAATGTTGGGGTTTCATACCCATTCCTTTTCATTTTTTTTGTGCACCAAATTTCCAATGAAAGTCTCCTTATTATATTTTTCTATGTTGGTGTTATGATCCATGTTTTCTGAATGGTTGATGTCAATAATGTTCAATAATTTGATTCATCCTTGGGATATTAGATCCTTATCCATTCTAGAGTAGTATGACATATCACCATCTCCTAAATATACATCAAGTGATAGGTCATAATCCTTATTTATTACTATATTATTGGTAGAACATTTTGACTTGTGACCTTTGTGATGTTTCTCCTTATTTGTATGATGCTCCACTAGATAAAATTTGTGGAGAATGATTTTGAAGGAAGTCATAAAGTAATTTCATTGAATGTGATTTTTATAAAGGAGATGAATCATGGAACATCAATATTGGAATCTGTGGGGCACTTAATATGATGTTTATCCCATAAAGGGAAAGATCAACTTTATTAGAGGAGTGGGTGGGGGTGGGGGGGGGGGGGGTAAAAATACCCCTGACCCTTTGGGTTAGGAATGAATTTTCTCTTGTACAATCATTGAAATAATATATTATGAATTTTATGATTCAATTTTTGGTGGTAGTGGTTAAAATCCCCCTAGCCCTATATGTTGGGGTATCAATTGCATTGAATACATAACAAATGATGATTTTTATCATGGAAGTATAAAAGGGTAAAAGATAAAAATTAAAGTTTAAATTACGAGGAATCCTTATAAACAATGTTAATACATTATAATGTTAAAGATATAATTCTTGAATAAGTATTCAACACCTATCATTGATCACTTTTGGAAGCAAGATGGTTGACCACCTTATTCCCCACACACGAGGTGTGTATAATTTCTAAATCAAAATATAGTATACTTCTACATGATATGATGATGTAGGTAAAGCACCAGTTTATGGGGGAGTAACCCACTAAGTAATTACACACCATAAATGAATCTGATTCCACTATAGAGAATTAATGTTATTCCAAGTGTAATGAGAGATACTGGTTAGCATTACATGATCTTACGATTGAATAAAGTTTCCATCCATATAGAAGGATGATAATTCAATAATCAATATGACCTAATAGTATCAAATAATACCACCACCATGCATGATATAATGGGTATATGATCCATATGAGTTGGGTATATTACCATGAATCAGTATTTTATAGCACACCTAGTTCCTTTTTTCCACTATGATAAAATATATTCCTTCCGAGAAGTATCATGGTATTTGTTTCCAAAAACAATGAGGTACAATTACATCTTTAAAAAGAAAACTTATATAAAAAACTAGAAAATTAATATTTCTATTGAGATATGTTCATTCAGATACTACATTAAATCCACTGGGAAATTTTCCATGACCCTCTTGGACTTTTTATCTTTTATCCTCATATAATCAAGATGAAGAACCATTTCTAGGTGAGAAGTGATTGCTATTAAAGGTTTATATATAGCTATAGTTTTTTGTTTCTCAAGTGAGAGGATTTTCCTACCTTCCTAATTTCCTAATACAAAAGGTTATCAATTGATTTCTCTCTTTGGGTATATTTTTCCTAGGCTTTAGGAGAAATGGGAGATCACTGGATATACTAACTAGAATAATCATATTGAGGACCTATGACATAGTATGTAGAGATAATGTTTAAATATTCATCCCTAAATATCCTTATTTGTGTATGAGTAGAGTGAGATTCAGAGCCCTATATTCAACCCACCCTATGATATAGTCATCAAGTGTGATATCAACAGTTATTTAGTAGAGAACCTTCAAATTGTTGTGCCAGTTTTGTTGGTGGGACTCTCACTATTTTCTTAATTTAGGATTTTAGGCCACTAAAAGGGAAGATAGGCCAATATAGATACAAAAAATATCTAGAAGCTAAATTTTTTAAGCATACTCCCTATAAAACAATTATCTGATGTTGATATTGTTGAGAGTTTTCCACATAATTTGATGAAGAAAATGTATGCATTCATCTTTTAACGTATTGTGAATATCATACTAAGGAGTATCAATAAGACCGAACATGACCACTATTCCAGCTTTGGGTAATTATTTTCCTGAGAAAATAGTGTATTTATCCTCCTCATTATGGTTTTTTACCCAATATAACCATAAAGGTCATTTATCCACTATTTTATCAAGAGGAGTTGAATCATCCAGAATTTTATTAGTTACATCCAAGGGTAAATGCTCCAGGGGAGGCATATAAGATAATATTCTCCTAAAACGGAACATTAAGGGGATGAAATACCAATAATCAGTGTTGAATCACCTAATGTAGCTAACATAATTTTTTTGAGTTTATCTTGATATGATGGAACCATTAATATAAATTCTACCTGAGGTGGAACTTAATTTTGAGAAGATTCATCATTGTGAGGAGGTAATTCATAATGAGAACCACATGGAGGACCTCCAAGGTTGATTTTTGATTCCATATTATATAGAGGACCTCCATTATGGTCTAATTCTTGATCACATGGATTAAAAATGAAACATATTATGTAGGGAGGATCTCCATAGTTATTAACAAAATCTTTATAGGGAATGCCTCCATAGTTTCCATGTTATTGAAAACATTCATGGTGGGGACCTCCATATTGACTATTTGGTTTTTCATATAGAGTAATTCCACAACATCTACCCTAGGGAGGAACGTAATTGTTATTAGATTAGTTTTTATAGGGAGTTCCTCTATTCTTTCTGATAGGGGATGAGTTGACGATAAGATGACCTACATACGAGTTAATCATTGAATTTTATAGATTGCCTCCATAATTGTTGACATATAGAGGAACTTATTATTTGATATTCACATTCTAGTGTGGAGGAACTCCATGGTGGGTGCTCTGGGGACGTCATTCAAATCTTCATGGTTTCACCTAACCATGGGGAGGACTTGCATGTCCAATGATTTCCTATTTACTACCTTAAGGAGAGCCTTCATAGTTGATATGATTAATGTTGTATGGAGGACCCTAGTGATCGTTACTCCAGGTAATACCACCAAATTATTTTATTATGGAACCATATAGAGGACCTCTATAGAGAGTACTCTGGTGAGGGACTATATAGTCATGCCACTATTCACTTATGGATAAATAGTTGGTGGATGTTCTCACTGGTTCCTAAGTCATCAATATATGAGTATAATAAATGTGAGTGATTCGGTATAGTTATTTTTACACTATCAGGGTATTACAATGAGCCTTAGGGATATTAGTTTCAATAGGGGTAGAAACTTTCCCCTGGATCCTAGATTTACCATAGTAATCCTTTCTTATAAATTATTTTAATTAGATGTCTAGGGTCAAAACCTTGATTATAATTGGGGTCGTACAATATAGGTAGTGAACTTCATTCGTAAGACATGTCCTAGGTGGAGCCTTAGTTATTTTTTTGATATACTTATGGGATTTATGGGTGTCTATGAAAAGTGGGGTGTGAACTTGAGACAAAGATCTAGCAGTTGACAACCCCTAGTGACCCCTCATCCAAGGTTTCCTCATTTGGATATCTCAGTTTGAGATCTTCAAGGATACTCTTTAGAATATTCTTGATCAAATGAGTCCATAAAACACTGGCAATAATGATGAATGATGGGATCCCTCTTTGGTATCTCCCAAATAGTGAAAGGAAAATAATTGATTTCCACCTACACCTACATAAAATAATGGTTATAGTTATTTCTATTCTCTATGGGAATACTCTTGAGGCGATTGGATATGGAAATAAGGTCTACTTGCTTCCTAATAACCTATCATCGATGATATGACCTATAGGGATTATTATTTCATAGTCATTCATGAGTTACCTCCAAGGTCAGGATGGTAATATTGAGGTGATACTACCAAATGAGGGCATCCACTACCTAATGGTGGAGGTTCTAGTTTTGTTATAGTATCTGTTAGAGCTATGGGGTCATGGCCTTCACCACAGTTAAGGTGTATGTATTATGCTTCAACTAGTGGTGTGTCGTATCTAAGCTGTCCTTCATTAGTCTCTAGCCTGAATAGGAATCTTGACATGTGATGGTGTATTCAATGATTCTATTTGGATTTATGGGAGATATTAAAGGCGAAATATACAAACAAGGAACATATTAGTGTATCATTATAAGAAAAAGTGCATGGCTAATCAATATATTTCATAGGAAAATGATTTCAAATCGATTTCACCATTTATCCTCCTATATATTTTTTCACCCTTGTTTTTTGTTTGGAAACAAACCTTATTTCCAATGGAATGCAATCATATAGATATGAAAACAAAATTTTAAATTGTGCATTGAGTTCAAGATTTTGAGATGTCATCTCATCCCTTAAGGTGTCTTGTTTAATAGTTTGTTATTCTCTTATAGATTTAAGCCATATTTTTTAAATCCTTCATTGTAACAATACTAGTTAACTTGGTCATGATAATGGTCTACCAATACAATTTATCAATGTAAACATTTTTATATATTATAGGTTCTATATCATTCCTTTATTGGTTGGTTTCACTATGGTTTAAATCCAAATAAATTAAAAATATATAATTTATCCGCATTCCGGGAGGCTATAGGTGTTGTAGAGGCTAGATGGGTCCCATGAAAAGGGAAACCCATGTATCTTTGAGAATGGAATTAGAACCCATTTAGTCTAGTGCTACTTAATGGAACACTACATTCACTTTATGGTCATGTGAAAAGGACTATTATAGTGCATTTTATGGTCATGCATCTGAAACTAAAGATGTTCCTTTTAAGGTCATGAAACCAAGACCTATGATGTTATTTTTAAGGTCATGAGTTCGGATCAACATAGTACCTTTTAAGGTCATGAATCTTTGTCCATAATATCTTTTATTTAGTGTAACATGATGAGGAATAATTTCCAAAAATTTAATTTGATGTAGAACAAACATCATGTAATAGGTACCTAACAATGTTTGGTGTGGGACTTATGATTTAGGGGGAAATTCTAGTTCATCTTGATTATTCATAACTAATCTGGGGGGGGGGGGGTGGATAGGTGGTGATTACACCTATTATGAAGCCCATGATATTTATGTCTCATTGATAGTTTACTGGGATGATACCATCAATGAAATCATGGTCATATATTATACCTAGTAGGAATCCCATGGTACTCATGGCTTACTAATAAGCCACAATTATGAGATCATAAATGAGCGAATGGTTAATTTTTACACCTAGTAGAAGGGATATGGTATTTATGTATCATTTAAATGCCACTAGGATTAGATAATCATTGATTAATCAGTTATGTATTGCACCAAGTAAAAGTATCATGGTATTTATGGCTCATTTATTGGTCATAATGATGATATCATCAATAAGGACATGGATGAGGCTTCCACCTAACAAGAGGATCACGGTATTTATATCTCATTGATGGGTAACAAGGATGAGGTCATAAATGGGGAGATCATTGGGGATTACACATTATAGGATCTGTATGGTATTTATGGATCATTGATTTTTCACATGGATGAGATTAGCAATGAGGACATGGTCGAGGATTACACTTTATAGGAGGCCCGTGGTATTTACTACTCATTTACGGGTTACATGGATAAGATCATCAATGAGAACATGGTTGGGGATTAAATATTGTAGGAATCCTAGGGTATTTATGGATAATTTATGGGTCATAGAGAGGAGATCATCAGTTAGGTCATGGTAATGGAAGACACCTAATAGGAACCCACAATATTTATGGTTCATTAATAGATGATGGGGATACGATCATCAACATGCACATGTTTGGGGCTTACAAATAATAGGAGGCCCATGGTATTTATAGCACATTTATGGTTCATAGGCATGAGATCATCAATGAGGATATGGGTGGGGCTTACACCTAATAAGATTCCTTTTGTATTTATGGATCCTTAATGGGTCCTAGGGATGAGATCATCAATGAGGACATAGTTGGTGCTTACACCATGTAGGAGGCCTATGATGGAATAATATTTTTGGTGTTTTGGTGATGAATGAAAGAGTTATAAGAGTTTATTTGTATTATTTCAACCCAAGTAGATGACATAAGAAAAATATGGGATGAAAAGGAGGCCTAAGTATAAAAAATATGGATTTTTTACAAATTAACTAACCTTAGCATATACATTTTACAATGATGGACTAATATAAAGGGGAAAACTTTTACATTAGGAAGCCTAAATATTACATAATGGTGGTGTTATATAATAATGGTTAGGTTTCACTAATGTTATGGGTATTTAATACTACTGGTCATATAATTATCACAAAGGAATCCCTCCATGAAAACGATATATGGGAAAATCTTATGAAGGATCTCACATTAGAGGTACTATGAAGGTTTTATACATGGGAGGAATCACAGAATAAAATTTACACGGGAGCATTTACCCCATTTGATGTTCAAATTTAGAATATACCAATGTGATTCAAAGAAGGACTGTATATAGAAAGTTTATCACCAAGAAAGAGACTCTCAAAAGGTGACTTGTTTTTCAAAAATTTTCTATTGAAAAATACTTTCTCACATTTCAATGTGTGCACCTATAGTATTTATAGGCTTATTGCTTGACCATTTCCATGGAATTGGTAGAAATATTATTTAAAAAATATCCAAATTCATATAGGGATTCTGATTTGGATGTATAAATGATATTATTCCATGGATAATTTAATCTTACATGATTAATTATTTAATCCATCACAACAAAGGATTACAAATAATGTATTGAATGATTTAATATGATGTGGTGAAGGATTTAACAAGACATGGAGAAATATTTAATATAATGTGTTTAAGGTTTTAATATTATGTGGTAAGGTATTTAATTTGATTTATAAAAGGGGTTAATTTGATTTGATTAAGGATTGAATATGAAAGCACCACAATTCCCTATCATTAATTATTAAACAACTATAAAGATAACTGGTGTAATCTGACATGATAAAAAATAATTGGACAATTAAACCTTATTTGGATACAAATAAAATATACCTAATATCCACAAATATACTCTTGTGCTATGAGAATATTAGGATTTTGCAAAGGGTTTTCACTAAAGCATCACAAATGAAGTGACTGCAACAAAACAAAAACGTTTTACTAATGAAATGATTCCTTAATAGAGAAAATTTATCCATCAATAATTTTCTCAACTTACACCATATTATTTCATTTTTATATTATATAAATTATTGATCAAAATTTATATAAATCAATACACCCCACACCCTAGACAAATATCGGGTGCCCAATGATATCAAAACGGTTACACGGTGGCTAGTAGTTATAACCCCTCATCATTTTCATCCACAAACTCCAAAAAACTATGACTCAGTATTCTTTCAGGAAACATTAACCTCTAAAAAAAATATATATCAATATTAACAGGAAAAAACAACCCTTAATTGATATAGATAAAAATTTTACATTCACCCATCCACTAAACTGATGGCAATTTTGCCCTCCCTCTAGTTCATCAAAAATTAAATTCATGGTTCATTATGAATTCCCTTATATTGTTATTCTCATCCTTGTTAATACATGATAATCCTTTTACCATATTTTTCATCCCATAAAGTTTTTCCATTCACAACCTACCCACATCATTCTATCTCGGAATTTTAATCACACATCCACCACACAACTTCAAACATAAAAAACAATATTCACCAATAACCCCACTATTTAGATCTAGAGTATTACACTAATAAATCCATGAATACTATCATCTATATAGTGAAATTTTACATTTATATATCAATTTATTCTATCAAAATTAGATTATACTCAACCGAGCACCATGTTCATACATAATACTAAATATTTGTGACGGTTCATGAATGCAACCATGAATATAAATCATTAATGATCCACCCACAAATGAAAAAATGATTCTATCAGCTATAATTCCATAGTATTATTGAACAATTAAATCTAATGGTACCCCCAATCATAGTAATAACCTAGAAAAATCTAAAACAATATTTACAAAATGAAAAACCATCAATTAATACATATGGGTACTTAATCATAATACCAACACACGAATATCAAGTATAACAACAATAGATAAATACAATTCTACATTAATATGATTTAAAAATCATAAATAAAAAACAAGGTCACTCCTGATCCAACCATTTAAATCAATGAAAAATCTATTTACACATGAACTTGTTAATGTTTTTTAAAAAATTTCTCAAATCACATTATAGACACCAAATATCACATGTGTTTTCTCAAAATACCCCTGGATATAAGGGTTTCCACTAAAATAAAAACAAAAATCACAATCCACGTGGGTTATTTTTCTTTAAAAAAAATTCCACTTTTTAAAATTCCTTTTTAAATATATTTTTAAAACCATTATCTTTATATTTCTCAAAACATGAAAATATTAAACCATTTTACACATTCCTAATACCATCATATGAGATTTCTTTTCAAAGTAGGATTTTTTTTCAAAAACAAAACCCCACAAAAAACATTTCCCTATGAAGGTGAAAAAAAAGTAATCAAATAATAATCTAAGAATCACCATGGATCTATATTACTCTAATAACCCCTTATAATGTATTTTAGTAAACATTAAATATATTATAGGTTGTTTCAATTCATAATGTATCCTAATAAGGGAGTATGGAAAATAACATTGCCTATAAGCACATGTATAATATTCTAATTACGCCACTATCATGATGAAAGAATGATAGAAATGGATATTACCTAAGACCTATGACTCTTCCTAAGTATCATTTAGAAAATATATGTATTATTAGTTCAATACTCCACTTATACCTAGAGTTATCGATTTGTACATTGGATGTCCACTAGTAACATAGGATTCAATAGAATCCATACTATACAGGTATGTTCTCAGTCTACCTATTAAGTTTATATATCCTACCTAAATCTATAACTAACACTATCCCAACCAAGAAAAAAATATTATACCAATTTTTAATGCTTCAACCTTGGTCCTCTGAACAATGCTCGAGTAGGGGTCACCGCATAACATCAGACACTCTTCCCTATATTCCTAAGGCTTTTGACTTCAAGAGAGTGTTTGAAAACGTAACATGGAGTCTATGACCTTTATATAAAACCCAAAGTGTCATTTTATACTCTATAATATATTTAGTATGACCCATAAATGAGGTTTAGAAACACATAACCTATAGATATTAATAAAGGATACAAGAGAATGTCCCATAGTCTAGAATATAAAAGTAGTAAAATAGTTTATATGATAAATCAAGCATAATAAAAAAATATTAATATATATATATATATATATATAAAATTAATATTGATTAAATAATATGATACATTAAAATAAACAACATTCTAGGAGGCTGATTCTTGAACAATATGACATAGTTATAAATATGCAATGTCCTTCAGGCCAACTCACATGACTGTATTCTACCGACCCATCAACATCAAATACCTCTTTTGTACCTAGCCATGAGTATATCTCCATGTTTATACTTATTACTAAATGAAAATATATTTTCTACCTATATACATTGAACCCCATTCAACAAACATGGGTAGAGGGTGAGTCGAATGATCAAGTGGAATACTGGGGTTGGTTCCCTAAAAACAACTAATTTTTTACTTTAGATAAAATTTATATTAAATGAAGTGAATATTAATATAAATACATTAAAATATATTGATTTTCTTATATACAATGTAACGCCCCGACCCTAATTACCCAAATTCAGTGCATTATCACATAACATTGTCATGATCACAAAAGATCAAGTCTCGAATGACCGATTAGTTTAGTAGAATTGGAACACTAGATACATTAATAAGTGTTATATTAAATCATGAAATAAAAACAACAACAACATCTTGTCCCCTTTTAACACACTTATCCCTTAGAATATCCCTACAGGTCAATCATAATACACTTCTTCACATCCTGGGAAAAATAAAACATAGAAATGGGTGAGCTCAGATGCTCAGTAAGGATAACAATATAGCGGAATCTTTCATAAACAAGAATAAAAATTTAAGGTAATTGTATAACTGAAACAAAATTCTTTTAAACTTGAAATTAAGAATAACATGGAAAAAATAAAATGAAATAATTCCATTTACATATTCACATGGATATTCTACTAGTCGAATATTCACATGCAATATCAATAACCACTTTCATAATGATGGAATTCATAATTCCAGACTATCATAACCACATAGTCAAGGCCTTGTGCCAAGAATACAAATAAGATTTTATCAAGGCCTTGTGACAAGACACTAGTTTGTCTCATGAGACCTATCGATGCATATAGGAGCTATAGCAGACTCCACCCATCACTTACTAAGTCCAATTCATTCCTTATATGAAAATTTTTAAACATATCGTAAATAATTCCCAAGAACAATAACATAATCATATCACAAAAAACATGCATAAAGGAAACATAAAATTTCCACATTTCAATCACAAGATATCAATACAACACATTGATATAATCTAAACATTATCAAAACCATTTTCAATACCAAAATAAAATAAAAGTAAAACATGTTATATTTTTCATTTAAAATAAGTTATGGATTTTAGAGGAAGCTGAAACTCAAATAATGGTCACGGCGACAGAGAAGTCATTGCCGCCACATACGTAAGACAAAACATTCCTTTTTTCGTTTAGTAAAGTGATTAGTATAAAAGTATTCCTTTTGAATAAAAATAAAAGTAAAAGGGGTTTATACATCATATAAATTAAATATGCCTCAATGAAAGGATATTGAGACGAAGTCCCTTACCTCGTGTCCAACTTGACTCGATCGTTCTTTAATCTCCTGAATAATAAACTATAGTTAATTTATATTTTCTTAAAAAACATTTTCAAGTTAATTATTCCTTTTACATAATTTATTACCATGTTATGAACATTATGTAATCATTTAATTTAATAACGGTCATTTTGTCGATCCTTGGTACTTGAGTCAAAAATAAACATCTTATAATTACAACTAGATTATGTGGTAAAATATCCATTATCTCCAGAATTATATTCATGATTTAGATATAATATATATAATATATATCCATTATATATATGCATTTATAATATTAATAACAATTAGAGGTAAAAAATGAAATGCACCATTCATGGAGACGGTAAGCCGTACGTACGCATGAATGCTAGTTTCATTTATATTTCGTATTTAATGGAATGAAATCATAATGATATAAATGTATATTATAATTACAATATAATAACATATATAATATCATTAAATCTATCCTTTATACGTCCCACATATGTAATTAACGATTCAAATCATTTTGAGGGGGCGGTAGTCCGCACTTCCTAAAAAGAAATTATCATGTTTACCCATAATGGAAATCATAAAAATATGAAATAAATGAAAAATACAGAAGCATAAGGAAAACATAAACATAATATATATCATATATAAATATAGTGACATCTTAATGGCCACCATTAGAGGTGTTAAAAGAAGATTGAACAATCACCGTTTCATGAGACAGTAATTCACCAACCACAGAAACAGTATGTTCTTTAACCATTACATGGAGGTGTGTGAAAGTGTAGTTCAAATCCTTCTAATACCAACATCCATGTATATTGAGTATACTGGTGTTGTTACAAAAGAAAAGAATAAAAATATTTTAGGGGTTTTAGAAGTAAAATAAATGAAACTAAGTTATGAGAAATCGTTACCTTTAGTTTGGGTAAACCCATTTGGTTTGAACCAAAAGGACTCTTGAAGTGCCTTCTTCTTAAGGTAAGGCTTATAGGATGAAGGTATGAATGTTGAGAGGGTATTTGGGAAGAGGTTGGCCGAGAAAAATGAATTTTAAGGTGTGAATAAGGTGGCAGGGTTGGGGGCCTTTTATAAGAGGAGAGGAGGGGCTCTTTTGGAATGATTGAAAATATTATTTTATTATAAAATGGTTTTATGATTATAAAGGTCCCAAAATGATATATTTCAAATATAAGGTGATAAGGGTTCGAAATACACCCATAAAATAGGTTTTTGACAAGTGTATGCCTTATATTTTACCTTATCTTTTCATTTTAATTAAATAGTTCAATAATGAGGTAATCGCTGCATCATCATGGTGTCATAAATAAATAAATTTATTTAATTTATAATAATTATAAAAAAATTAACATTATGTATTAAATATTTTTATACTTCCAATGAATATTTATAGTATAAAAGATAACTTTTATAACTCCTTGTAAAAATTGTTTTAGTAAAACAATACATGTTTGTGACATTTTTATTTTTACTTTAAATAAAAGGTATTAATGTCATTATCCTACACAAGTGGCTCCATGGGGTCCCGAAAATCGTCCCATGGTTTTTTGTGGTCGTCTATGACTCATCCATTAATATTAGTAAATGTGTCATGATATTTTTTATATTTTTATAATATCATTTTTACCTTAAATTACCCTAATTACCTCTAATCGCGGCTGATAAAACTCAAAAGTTACTATTCACCAAAAATTATTTTCATCCCATTGAACCAAATTTTACTTACTAATGACAACCATGTAAGTTGTATTTTTTAAATTCAATTCATAGAAGCGGTAAAGTTTCATTTAAACAAAAAATCAGTTTTTAACTACCACTTAGTGGTTTCACTATTCATCAAAAATTGAAGTTTTTCAGAACAATACCAAAAATTCACCATAATCTATAATTGATATTCCATATAAAAAAATGATTTATATTTTAAAAAAATTCAAACCATATAAGTTTCATTAATTAATTTTAAAATGAATTCCTATTGTCAAAATAAATTGTGTGTTTTTAAGAAATAATATCAATCAAAAGATTAACAATTGTTTATGTCCAATTTCAATGTGAAATTAATTCTAATGACCACCATTGGATAAAATGGTAAAAATATATTCTAATTATACTTTAAAACCACTCAATAGTTTAATTTCTCAATATAAATTATTTTGATTGAAAAATTTGTTTTTAAGTACTTTTTACTATTCATCGAAAATTGGATGTTCTCATAAAAATACCAAAATTTCAACTTAGGATAATTTAGATAATACAAATCCAAAAATGAAGTCCATTAGGAAATATAAAATTTATATAATTCAAAAAGAGGGTATTAATATTCATAACGGCTACTTTGATTGGTCGCGGTGTGTTAGAACTCGAGGTTGCGTACAACACACGCTACTGTTTTATTCAAAGAGAAGCGTAGCATGGAAGCTTGGGAGTTACATTCTCCCATCCTTCAAATAATTTTTTCCTCAAAATTTCAAGAATATTACTGCATAAAAAGACTCAGGTGGTTCTTCATCAAAAGTTCCTTGGGTTCCCACGTTGCCTCTTCCATCTTATAGTTTCTCCATAGAAATTTCACCAGACGAGTCATCCGGTTTCTCAGCACTTGTTCTCTTGTGTCAAGAACCTTGACAGGCTCTTTGAAATTAGACAGATTGGGTTCCAACTCTAATTCCTCATAGGCGAGTACATGTGTTGGGTCAGGCATGTATTTTCTCAACAGTGATACGTGGAACACATCGTGAAATTTAGAGAGACTTGGAGGCATTTCCAAACGGTAAGCTACGACCCCAATTTGTTCTAGAATTTTGAATGGTCCGATGTACCTGTGACTTAATTTTCCCTTCTTACCGAATAGTATAACTCCCTTCCATGGGGATACCTTCAAGAAAACATGATCTCCTACCTGAAATTCCAAATCTTTTCTTCGGTTATCACCATAGCTCTTCTGCCTACTTTGAGATGCTTTGATTTGGTTTTGGAATACCTTCACCTTTTGCATCGTTTCCTCAACAAGTTCTGGGCCTACGAGTTTTCTTTCACCAACATTATCCCAACAGGTTGGTGTGCAACATCTCTTTCCATATAACGCTTCATATGGTGCCATCTGAATACTTGAATAGAATCTATTGTTATAGGAAAATTCTATAAGAGGTAAATATTGATACCACATACCTTGAAAGTCAATTGAGAAAGACCTCAACATGTATTATAAGGTTTGAATAGTCTGTTTTGATTGTCCATCAGTTTGAGGGTGGTAGGTAGTGCTCAGATGAAGTTTTGTATGCAGATATTTCTGAAGACTTTTCCATAATCTTGATGTGAAATGGGGATCTCGATCAGAAACAATTGATAGGGGTACAACATGGATTCTTATAACTTCATTAAAATATAGTCTTGCTAAAAGTTTAAATGGTAAATCTTCTCTTATAGCAAGAAAATGTGCTGATTTGGTAAGACGATCAACAATGACCCATATTGCATCATTCCTTCTAGGAATCTTTGGGAGTCCCATGAAAAAGTCCATCGTAATATTATCCCATTTCCACTATGTTATGGGAAGAGGTTGCATAAATCCTCTAGGAAGTTTCCTCCCAGCTTTCACTTGTTGACAAACCATGCATCTTGACACAAAATAAGCAATCTCCCTCTTCATTTTGTCCCACCAAAAAGTTTCCTTCAAATCTCCATACATCTTAGTGCTACCAGGGTGTATAGAGAAATTGGAACTATGAGCATCATCCAATAATTCACTTTTTAGACCACCTATATCGGTAACACAAAGTCTCTTCCCAAATTTCAAAATTCCATCTTCATACACAAAGTCACTCAATCTCCCATCATTCATGGCTTTAATCTTCTTTTGAAACCCCTAATCATCAGCTTGAGAACTTTTTATCCTTTCTATTAAATATGGTTTAAAAACCATTTGAAAAATTAATGATGATCCACCTTCCATGGTTATTCCCATATCTATCTTTACTAGATCCATGAGAATAGGATACCTTTTCAACTCTCATCCTATTCAAAACTCCATGAACCTTTCTGCTCAAAGCATCTGCCACCTTATTTTATTTCCCCGGGTGGTAGTGTATAGTGCAATTATAATCCTCGAGTAGTTCAAGCCATATCCTTTGCCTCATGTTGAGTTCTTTCTGTGAGAAAATATACTTCAAACTCTTATGATTGGTATATATATCACATTTTTCACCATAGAGATAATGTCTTCATATCTTCAATGCAAAGATTAGAGCTTCTAACTCAAGATCATGAGTAGGATAGTTTTGATCATGAATTTTTTGTTGTCGTGATGCATAGGCAATAACCATATCATTATTCATAAGGAAACAACCAAGTCTTTTCTTTGAAGCATCACTATAAATAACAAACCCATCATTTCTCGATGGTAGAGTCAATATAGGATCATTGAATAATATTCTTTTCAGTTCTTCAAAATGTTATTCACATTCTTTTGTTTAAAAAAATTTAACCCCTTTACGTGTCAGCTTCATTAATGGGTTATCCAGTCGGGAAAAATTCTCAACAAAATGTTGATAATAACCAGCTAAACCAATAAAACTACGTACCTTAGTTATACTCATCAGTTCCATTCATTCTTGGATTTCCCTTGCCTTTGAAGGATCAACATAGATTCTATATTTGGAGACAATATGGACATGAAAATAAATCTCATGAAGCTAGAATTCACACTTGCTAAACTTCCCATATAATTTGTGTCTTCTAAGAGTCTTTAGAATAATGCAGAAGTGATTTTCATGATCTTAATAGGTTTTGGACTATACCAAGATATCTTCAATAAATATCACTACTATGTCATCAAGATATTCTTTGAAAACTCTATTCATTAGATCCATGAAGACAAAGGGTGCATTGGTCAATCCAAAAGGCATTACTGTAAACTCGTAATTCTCATACCTGGTTCGAAATACCGTCTTAGGAATGTCTTTCTTCTTCCCACACAACTGATGATATCCAGATCGAAGGTCAATCTTTGAAAAGTATTGAGCTCCATGCAGTTGGTCGAATAAATCATCAATGCGAGGTAGAGGATACTCTCTCTTTATTGTTATATCATTGATCTCACTGTAGTCAATGCACAACCTCACAGATCCATATTTCTTCTTAACAAAAAGAATAGGATCTCCCCATAGAGAAACACTTGGGAGAATAAATCCCTTATAACTCAATTACTCAAGTTGTTTATTTTGTTCCAGTAATTCACAGTGGCCATTCTATATAAGGTCTTGTATATGGGCCTTGAACCAGGCATTAGGTCAATAGAAATCTCAACTTATCATTCTAGAGGATGCCCAGGTAAATATTCTGGAAACACATCAACATATTCTATCACAATAGATACATCCTCTATTTGAACATTCCCTTCCTAACCCATAGTTATTTCATTCTCTTTATCCCCAATAAGTGAATTTAGTTGAGCTACTGGGGGTGGATCTAGATAAGAATCAGGTGGTGAAGATTCTACAATAAAGATAAGGCGTTCCTTATCATCATCATCAAAAATCGTAACCTCTTTCTTCTTACAATAAATATTCTTATCCTGGTCCTAAAGACAATCCATACCAAGGATTTTATCAAATTTAATCATGGGTATGACGATGATATCAGCAGATAAAGAAAATTTATGTGATCTAATGAGGACTAATTCAGAAAACTTTATTGCAATGATACTTCCCTTAGGTGTTTTGAATAAAAAACTCCCTTATTTAATCAAATTGAAAATATCTAATTTTCTTAGAAAACTTGGAAGATATGAAACAATGAGATGATCCAGAATCAAATAAAGCATTTGATAAACTTGGGGAAACCATTAAATTACCTGCCACCATGTCTTTCGAAGCTTCAACCTCAGTAGAAGTGATCGCATAAGCTTGGACTTGATCCATTGGACTTTTCTGAGGTAAGTTTCCCTGACGCTTAGTACATTCATTTGCATAATGTCCCATCTCCCTGCAATTGTAGCATTGAACATCAGTAGCTTTTTTCTTCCCCTTGTAATCACGAGATTGGTGGCCCATTTCACCACACTTGTAACAGACTCCCATTCCCTTCAAGAAAGTACTAGGGTGTTTCTTCCCACATTTACTATAGGATGGATATTCAACTTTTTCCTTATTCCCCTTATTTCCATTTCCAGATTGATCAACATATCTCTTCTTCTCTTTTTTTTCTTTAAAGTCATAAGACATAGAGAATTCATTTTCTGTCTTGATAGGAGACGAGAAAATATATTCATATGATGAGAAGGATTGTGATACTAAATCTAGATGGATAAATGGTCTTAACCCATCAAATAAATGATCAATCTTACTTCTTGGGTTACATATATAATCTATATAATGCCTCACTAAACTTGTAATGTTAGACTCATACTTCCCAACATTTTCATCCTCCTTTTGCCTCGGGCTGAGAAATTATCTTTCCATATATTCTCTTTGGTCATGGGGAGAGTATTTTTCTAAGAAAATTTCTTTAAACTCCCTCCATTCCATATTTGATACTTCATCATCTTCCATTTTATTTTGAATCAGTGACCACCATTGATCGGTATCTGTAGTGAGGCGGTAAAATGCCATGACAACTTTCTCCCTTTCGCTACTCCCCAAGGTGTGGAATATTTTCCCTAAGGATTTTATCCATTTCTCAGCTACTAATAGATTTTTAACCTCATTAAATGTTAGCGGTTGTTGCCTCATGAAGAGGTCTAACATTGATCCTCCATGTTGCGGATCAGGGTGCTCCATACGAGTAAGGTTATTATTCATAACCTGAGTGAGTTGTCCAAGTATGGTGATAAGCTGATCAGCACCAGTTGTATCACCAGCTCTACTATAATTATCAGGAGCAGGAGGGAAATACCTACATGGACTGCGTGCATTGATTTAGTTTCTATTCCTTCCACTAGGTGCATTTCTAAAAAATGTCATAAACTAGATTAGTTTATGAATAGAAATACATAATAACAAATTTCAAAAACACCAAACATAAATTGAACTATTTATGAATATAATACATAATCATAAAAAATGTTTTCTTTGAGGAGGTATATACTCATAAACCCTTCATAATGGGTTTTAATCAAAATGAGAATTATCCTAAGCATATACCCTGGGAGTGTCGTAACCAAGAGTGCAGCAAAACCCATTTTCGTGCACCAGTTCCCGTTCGAGTCTAGCTCAAAGCGGTGTTTTCGGGTTTTAACCCTAGGTACATATGTTCCAGAGCCACCTCTACCTGATTGTATCCAGACAGGGATGTATTTCTTGGAAAATACACAAAATCTATACTTTACCAAAATTCTAGGATGTTCTTCTATACTAATCCTCAAAGTCTATGTTAGGGCTATGTGCTCTAATTAGAGTTTATCTAAATCTAGCTTCTAAGGTTAGTACTAAACTGCCTCTGATACCAACTGTAACGCCCCAAACCTAGTTACCCAGAGTCAGTGCATTATTACATAACATTGGCATGATCACAAAAGATCAAGTCTCGAAAGAATGATTTTTTTAGTATCTTTGAAACACTAGACACATTCATAAGTTTTACATTACATCATGAAATAAAAACAAAAAGAAAATATTGTCCCCTTTGAACACACTTATCCCATATATTATCCCTGCAGGTAAATCATAATACACTTCTCCACATCCTAGAATAATAAAACATAGAAAGGGGTGATCTCAGATGCTCAGTAAGGATACCAATATAGTGGAAACATTCATAAACAAGAATAAACATTTAAGGCAATTGTATAAATAAAACAAAATCCTTTTAAACTTGAACTTCAGAATAACATGGAAAAAATAAAATGAAATAATTATCTTTACTTATTCGCATGGATATTCTACTAGTTGAATATTCACATGCAATATCAATAACCACTTTCATAATGATGGAATGCATAATTCTAGACTATCATAACCACATAGTCAAGGCCTTGTGCCAAGACTACAAATAAGATTTTGTCAAGGCCTTTTTCCAAGACACTAGTTTGTCTCATGAGACCTACCGATGCATCAATGAGCTATATAGGGATCCACCCGTCACTTACTATGTCCAATGCATTGCTTATATGAAAAGGTTTAAACATATCATAAACAATGCCCAAGAACCATAGCATATTCGTATCACAAAAAACATGCATAAAAAAACATAACATTTCCACATTTCAATCACAAGATATCAATACAACACATTGATATAATCAATAAATTATCAAAATCATTTTCAATACCAAAATAAAAGAAAAGAAAATCATGGTATTAATTTTTCATTTAAAAAACATTATGGTCTGTAGAGGAGGCCGAAACTCAAATAATGGTCATGACGGTGGAGAAGTCATTGCCGCCGCTTACATAAGACAAAACATTCCTTTTGTCGTTAGTAAAACGCTTCGTATAAAAAGATTCCTTTTGAATAAAAGTAATAGTAAAAGGGGTTTATACACCGTATAAAATAAATATGCCTCAATGAATGGATATTGAGATGAAATCCCTTACCTCGTGTCCGACTTGACTTGATTGTTCTTTAATCTCCTAAATAATAAACTATAGTTAATTTATATTTTCTTAAGAACGTTTTTCAAGTTTATTATTACTTTTACATCACTTATTACCATGTTATGAACATTATGTAATCATTTAATTTAATAACGGTCATTTTTTCGATCCTTGGTACTTGAGTAAAAAATTAACTTCTTGTAATTACAAGTTGTTTATGTGGGAAAATATCCATTATCTCCAGAATTATATTCATGATGTAGACATAATATATATCATATATATCCAGTATATAAATGAATTTATAATATTAATAACATTTATAGGTAAGAAATGAAATGTACCGTTCATGGAGATGGTAAGCCGTACGTACGTATGAACGCCACTTTCATTTCTATTTCGTATTTAATGGAATGAAATAATAATGATATAAAGGTATATTATAATTCCAGTATAATATTATATATAATATCATTAAATCCATCCTTTATATTCCCCACATATGGCATTAACTATAGCATCTCACCTTTTTATAACATAACTTTTCATAACATTTTACAAAATAGAGGATCTTTAAGGTTTAGTGTCTTGGAAACCAGGAACTTAAAACATGAAAACATAAAACATTATTCTTAAACACTTGAAAGTATTCTCCTTATGTTTATCCTAGGTTCATTACTGCATCTCATAACCTGGGGAAATACATCAAAAGAAAGGGTGAGAAGAAGTCCCAGTAAGGGAAACAAGGGGAAACATTTATCATGTGAACTTGAGATACATCGAAAATGTCATGAAAAATAATTTTAAGGAATGAAAAAGAAATCATGAGGCATATCATAATAAAAATAACTTATTTTATAACTTTAATATGTGGATACACCATTTAATATTGACAATCATTTCCGTTTCACCAAGGTCCATCCCCAAGGTGTCATTAAAAATTACCAAGGTTATTCCCCAAGGCCTTGTTAAAAATGGTCATCTCAAGAGATTAAGTCTTTAGCCAATAAATTGGAGCGCTATCTGGGAGAACCATTAATTTGCCTTTATTATCATGTGAGCCACATATATCATCATCAATCATTTCATAAACAACCCATATATCATAAAAGAAATGGGTTTCATTTCATAATCATAACGTCTTAAAAACTGCTTTAAAGACATGATCTTTATGTCGCTTTAAACCCACAGAAAGGGAAATCAGGTCTCATGTATGTAAATCCCAGAATTTAAAATTGATCATTTTGGTATATATGTGAATAACCCTTTATAATAATGATCTTTGATTACTCACTTAATAAAATAAATGAATTTGAGAATAAGAGAGAGACATTTTGAGACGGAAATTCTGCAGCATAACGACTATGTTACGAGGTTTTAGAAAACATTTAAAAGAGAGGGGACATGGGTGAACCACTCATAAATGATCCATAAAACAGTAGGAGACATAATATAAGGGTTTTAATAACATGGTAATGAAATTTTAAATATATACCATATGAAATGAAGAACATGAAAGGAAGACAAAAATAAAATTTCTCTTATGAAAATTCGGCAGCCTAACGACGTCACTTAGAGTTCAAAAAAATAAATTTACAAGATCAAATAGGGTCTATAATAATATGAACATATAATATCAGTATAATAGATATAGATATCATACCCCGAAATAATAAATAGAAACTTGAAAGACTTGAAAAGAAAATAAAACTTGAAAACGAGAATGGTGAAAGAATCTCTTAAAAAGTTGGCAGCCTAATGGCACCACTTAAACGTAAAAAAAGAATTGACGAAATAAAATAAGGTCTCTCATCATATGAAAATAAAATATCAGTATGATATATATATAGATAATACCATAACATAATAAAAAGGAACTTTAAATACTTGACAAGAAAATAGAACATGAAAACGAGAATGGTGAAAGAATCTCTTAAAATTTCGGCAGCCTAACAACGCCACATAAAACATAAAAATAATTAATTGAAGAGATAAAATAGGGTCTATCATAATATGAATATAAAAGATCAGTATGGGAGATTTATATATCATACCCCAACATAATAAAAAGTAACATGAAATACTTGACATGAATATAGATCTTGAAAACGAGAAGGGTGAAAGAATCCCTTAAACATTCGGCTGCCTAACGACGCCACTTTAACATTCTTAAAATGAAATGATGAGAGAAAGAGGGGGTCTCTTATCATATGAACATGAAAAGGGCAGTAATAGGAATATAAAAGAACATCGTCCAACATAAGATCATGGAGCATAAAAGAAATGACATAAAAGAGAATACTTGAAAAGAAAGACAGAGGTAGGATCCCTTACCTTAAACGCAACTCTTAAAACTCAGAGGTTGGGATCTTGAGGGATTAAGGGCACCTTGGGAGGACTCTTTGAGAGGTAAGGAGACCAGAACTTTATTTAGGATGATTTTGGAGTTGAATGGATGAGTGGATGGCTTGGTATTTATAGAGAAAGTGAGGGGATAAGGCATTAATGGCTAAGGGAAACCTAATTGGTGGTTTTGGAAAAACCATGGGCTTTCCCCTGGTATTTTCCCATGGTATTGGCCACTTGGGACACCTCATATCTTCTCTTACTATTCATAAGTCGACCATATTGATTACATACTTAATACATCATTTAATGATGTCATTAAACACCCACAACTTAAAAACTGTATTTTCACTATTCATCAAAAATTCAACTTTCTCAGAAAAATCCCAAAATTTCACCTTAACCAAATATCGATTCTCTGATTCAAAAATGAACTCCATTTTATAAAAATAATTTTATAAATAATTTTAATTTAATTTTTAAATAAATACACTATTCACCAAAAATTTATTTTTTTCAGAAAAACCCCGAATATTACCTTAGCATAATATCGATGTTCTGAATTAAAAAATAAATCTCATTTTATAAAAATAACTTTCTAAATATTTTAAATTTAATTTTTAATTAAAAACACTATTCAACCGAAAAAACTAATACTTGACTAATAATTTATGAAACCATTATTTAACCATTTTATTTAATCACATTACTTAATCAAGGTGCTTAGATTATATTAGTAATTTATTTAAGTGTGATTTATAATCCATTTGGTCACACTACTAATCCTAAGAATAAAATCAATATTCATAATTTACTATTCATCAAAAATTATGTTGATCTTATTAGACTCTAAAGTTCGTACTGAACATAATTGTAGAAGACCATTTTTTGAAAATCATTACACATTTTTATTATTTAAGGTTTACATAAACATTTTTAAAATATCCTTTCTCTAAAATTCATAAAAAATATGCATACTATATTTACCCGAACATTTGAAAATTCATAAACTTCATTATAAGAAGAAATCAAAATTTTTATTTTAAACAAAGGATTACACAAGGCAGTTACGGTCTCCTTACATAGCCCCTTATAACCCCAGCATATGTCCTAAGTGTAAGGTGTGATAAGGTGAGAGAATCTGAGGGCGGATCATCCAACATTGCACGAGTAGTAATTTCTATCAGTTTAAACTTCTCACGAAGGTGATTCCGTTCTAGCTTCACACGATGAAGTTCGACTTGGGTTTGGTCTAGAGAAAATCCTAGTGGTGCTACCTCCTTCCCAAGTTCTGTTAGATGGGATTCAATTGGCCCGAGACAACTGGATGAGGCCATCAAATCTTTTTTCTATATTAATTAATCAAGATCACTTGTATTTAGAGACAATAATCAAAATGTTTAGTTTCCAGTAGTCATATTGAACAATGGTCATATAAAAGTCAAAACCCAACGGTCTCATTTTAATTATACTCATGTTATCAAAAGGAATAGTTTTATTGAGTATAAAAATAAAATAACACACAAAATTAGGAAACTTGATTTATTCAAAATTTCGGGTGATTACAATCTTCCCTCCTTAAGAAATTGCATCCTCGCAATTTTTAAAACCGGGTTTTAAAATTTCATTGAAAGTCCCACATCGGAAAAGGAGTCTGTAAAACTATTAATTTAAAAGAAATAAAGGGAAGTACAAAGGTTAGACGAGTTAACCCACACTAGGATTCCATGTAGGAAAACATGGACATGGAGGAGAAAACAAAGGGTCAAGTTCTGAGGGAGAGTGATAGAAAACATGATTAGGACAATGTTAACCACAAGAAAAGCACAAACTTATGATGTGTGTAAACGGTCTTTTATTACCTAGTAGGAAACATAAACCAACAACGTTTTTGTTTTACGTTACTTTTCATAATTTTGGGGAATTAATTTACTACATAGAACAAAAAAATAAGGAAATATACCTACCTTCAAGTAGAGTTTCATCCTTTAATAAGTTTCTACCAAAACTAATCTTTTCTCCAAACGATGAGCATTCAAACACACTTGGTCTCATAAAAACACAAGAATCATCTTCTTGAGAGTCACGTAATCCACAAAATATTAACTATCAATTTCTTCTATCTTTAAACATTATCCCAAAAATAGATAGGGTAAGATAAAAAATCTCTTCAAAAAGAAAGAATCTCATAGGAAGGGAAACTACTTTTAAATCTTCAAAGTTCAATGTTACTACCCAAAGATCATCATAGACAATTCCATAAATAACTGTCCTTAAAAATCCTGAAAATAAACCAAACTAATATTGAAACCCAATTATAAGAACGATCTCATAACATAGTCTTCCAAGATATACTTTATCATTCATCTCCAAACAACATCAACCACTCCTATCATCTTAAAACAAAAGTAACTAACCAAATCACAATTTTCTCAAGATAGGTTAATCATTTCCATATGTAACCTAAATTACTATAAGTTTGCCTTAAATTCATAGATTCTTCAAAATATATGTCAACCTTTACTCCTCAAATAAAATACCATAGTAATCTATTTACCTCGATCAAATAGGGTTCCCAAAATAGTGAATGTCTTCCAAAATAATAATAATCTTTTAATCCCCTAATCACCTTTTTTTAAGAAGAACAGCTTCACTACATCAACATGTGGTACATAAAAATAAATTTTTTCTTTAATGATATAAAATAATCTTAGGTAGTGACTCGATGATCTTAGAAAACATAAAATATATGATCATAGAGCATAAACTAAAATACAACATGACATAGACAATTATTGCGAAGAAGTTACATGTACATCAGTCATTATGACCCATCTCAGCATAGGACTTGCATTGTTCCCTTGTCCTCGATGATTATTAATGCTCATTATGCTTCTCACCCATTCCAAGAGATAATTTCCTTGGATAATGTCTAAATTCTCCACATTTACGACATCGAAAAGTATAAGGTACATCAGATTGAACCTTATCTCCATTCATCATGTTATCCTTTTTAAAGCAATTGGCTACTTTATGACCTATCTTCCCACACTTAAAACATCTCCCGCTTCCTTTGTGACATTCTCCTTGGTGCCTCTTCCCACACTTTTTTCAAAAAAAGAAATTGGGTCTTCTTTCCCTTATCAACTTTATCAGATGAACATCCTTGAGACTTTGTCTTCTTCTTCCTTAATGAATTTGGGCATTCAACTAGGTACCAATTATTAATTGTGATTTTTGATATCTGGGTTTGCATAATCACAATATGTTCAACTTTATCTCTCGTTATCTCTGTCACATTAATGAGGCAGTCTTCACATTTCCTATCACATTGGTTGTTTGGACATGTTCTTCCATTTCCCGCCATTAATTAAGAAAAGAATGTATAATTAGGGGCTTAAATACATATCCAATAATCATTAAAAGGAAAATTTAAAAATAGAAGGATAAACTTGTAGAAGAAAAGTATATTCTAACTTGTGATCCCCTAGGTTCCAATCTAGGTTATCCATGATCATATATTCTTATGTGAATCTTTATTTTATTTTATCATTGTCCCTTTAATAATAGTTCATACTAATCTTATGAATTTACCAAAGAATATCCCCCGGGAGTGTCGAAACCAAGAGTGCAGCCAAGACTGTTGTCGTGTACCAGTTCCCGTTTGAGTCTTGCTCAAAGCGGTGTTTTTGGGTTTTACCCCTATGTACATCTGTACCAGAGCCACCTCTACTTGCTCGTATCCAGACAGGGATGTATTTGTTTGGAAATCCCTTACTCAATACTCACCAAAATACCAGAAAGATTTCCTATATTTAAAATTTTCTATAGGGTTATTCCTAGAGTTTTCATATCCTAATTTCCACAAATAATTAAACCATACTTTGATACCAACTATATCATCCCGCCTTTTTATAACATAACTTCTCATTACATTTTACAAAACAGAGGATCTTTAAGGTTTAGTGTCCTGGAAACTAGGAACTTAAAACATGAAAACATAAAACATTCTTCTTAAACACTTGAAAGGCTTCTCCTTATTTTCATCCTAGGTTCATTACTGAATTTCATAACCTGGGGAAATGCATCAAAAGAAAGGGTGAGCAGAAGGCCGAGTAAGGGAAACAAGGGGAAACATTTAACATTTAAAATTGAGATACATCAATAATGTCATGAAAAAGTACTTTAAGGCATGAGAAAGAAATCATGATGCATATCATAATAAAAATAACATATTTCATAACTGGAATATTTGGCTACAACATTTAATATTGAAAATCATTTCCGTTTCACCAAGTTCCATCCCCAAGGTGTCATTAAAAATTACCAAGGTTATTCACCAAGGCGTCGTTAAAAATGGTCATCTCTAGAGATTACGTCTTTACCCAATGCATTGGAGAGATATTAGGGAACACCCTTAATTTGTATTTATTATCATGTGAGACACATATATCATCATCAATAATTTCATAAACAACCCATATAGCATAAAATAAATGGGTTTCATTTTATAATCACAAAGTTTTAAAAACTGCTTTAAAGACATGATCTTTATGTCACTTTTAACCCAAGGAAAGGGAAAGCGGGTCTCATGTATGTAAATACCAGAATTTAAAAAAGAACATTTTGGTATATATGTGAATAAACCTTTAGAAGAAAGATATTTTAGTATTCACTTTATAAAATAAATGAATTTGAGAATAAGAGAGAGACATTTTGAGACGGAAATTCTGCAGCATAACGGCTATGTTGTGAGGTTTTAGAAAACATTGAAAAGAGAGAGGACATGGGTGATCCACTCATAAATGATCCATAAAACAGTAGGGGAAAAAATATAAGAGATTTAAGAAAATGGTAATGAAATTTTAAAGATATACCATATGAAATGAAGAACATGAAAGGAAGACAAAAATATGATTTCTCTTATGAAAATTCGGCATCCTAACGACGTCACTTAAACTTCAAAAAAATGAATTTATGAGATCAAATAGGGTATCTCATCATATGAACATAAAAGATCAGTATGATAGATATATAGATCATACCACAACATAATAAAAAGGATCTTTAAAGACTTGACAAGAAAATAGAACTTGAAAACGAGAATGGTGAAAGAATCTCTTAAAAATTAGGCAGCCTAATGGCGCCACTTAAACTTCAAAAAAATGAATTGACGAGATCAAATAGGGTCTCTTATCATATTAAGATAAAATATCAGTATGATAGATATATAGATCATACCACAACATAATAAAAATGAACTTGAATGACTTGACAAGAAAATAGAACTTGAAAACGAGAATGGTGAAAGAATCTCCTAAAAATTCGGCAGCCTAACGACGCCACATAAAACATAAAACTACTGAATTGAAGATATAAAATAGAGTATCTCATAATATAAACATAAAATATCAGTATGATATTTTTAGATATCATACCCCAAAATAATAAAAAGGAACATGAAAGAGTTGACATGAAAATAGATCTTGAAAACTTGAAGGGTGATAGAATCCCTTAAAAATTCGCCAGCCTAACGCCGCCACTTTAACATTCATAAAATGAAATTATGAGAGAAAGAGGGGGTATCTAATCATATTATCATGAAAATAGAATTAATAGGAATTTAAAATAACATCTTCCAACAAAATACCATGGAGCATAAAAGAAATGACATAAAATAGATTACTTGAAAAGAAAGAGAGCGGTAGGATCCCTTACCTTAAACGTAACTCTTAAAACTCAAAGGGTGGGACCTTGAGGGCTTGGAGGAACCTTGGGAGGAATCCTTGGGAGGTAAGGAGACCATAACTTCTTTGAGGATGATTTTGGAGTCGAATGGATGAGAGGATGTCTTGGTATTTATAGGGAAGGTGAGGGGACAAGGGATTAATGGTCAAGGGACACCTCATTGGTGGTTTTGAAAAAACCATGGGCTTGCCCACGGTATTTTCCCTTGGTATTGGCCACTTGGGACACCTCATAACTTATCTTACTATTCATAAGTAGGCCATATTTATTACATACTTAATACATCATTTAATGATGTCATTAAACACCAGTAACTTAAAAACTGTATTTTCACTATTCATCGAAAATTCATCTTTCTTAGAAAAATCCCAAAATTTCACCTTAACCAAATATCGATGCTCTGATTTCAAAAATGAACTCCATTTTAAATAAATAATTTTATAAATAATTTTAATTTAATTTTCAAATAAATACAGTATTCACCAAAAATTCTTTTTTTTTCAGAAAAAACCCCAAAAATTACCTTAACATAATATCAATCTTCTGAATTCAAAAAGAAAGTGCATTTTATAAAAATAATTTTCTAAATATTTTTAATTTAATTTTTAATTAAAAAACACTATTCACCCGAAAAAACTAATACTTGACTAATAATTTATGAAACCATTATTTAACCATTTTATTGAATCACATTACTTAATTAGGGTGTATAGATTATATTAATAATTTATTTAAGTGAGATTACTAATCCATTTGGTCACACTACTAATCCTAAGCATAAAATCACTATTCATAATTTAATATTCATCAAAAATTAAGTTGATCGTATTAGACTCTAAATTTCGTAATGAACATAATTGAAGAAGACCATTTTTTGAAAATCATTACACATTTTTATTATTTAAGGTTAACATAAACATTTTTAAAATACCGTTTCTCTAAAATTCATAAAAAATATGCATACTATATTTATACGGACATTTGAAAATTCACAAACTTCATCATAAGATGAAATCAAAATTTTTATTTTAAACAAAGGATTACACAAGGCAGTTACGGTCTCCTTACATAGTCCCTTATAACCCCAGCATATGTCCTAAGTGTAAGGTGTGATAAGGTGAGAGAATTTGAGGGCGGCTTAGCCAACATTGCACGAGTAGTAATTTCTATCAGTTTGAACTTCTCACGAAGGTGATTCTGTTCTAGCTTCACACGATGAAGTTCGGCTAGGGTTTGGTCTAGAGCAAAGCCTAGTAGTGCTACCTCCTTCACAAGTTCCGTTAGATGGGATTCGATTGGGCCGAGACTACTGGATGAGACCATCAAATCTTTTTTCTGTATTAATTAACCAAGATCACCTGTATTTAGATACAATAATCAAAATGTTTAGTTTCCAGCAGTAATATTGACCAATGGTCATATAAAAGTCAAAACCCAACGGTCTCATTTTAATTATACTCATGTTTTCAAATGGAACAGTTTTGTTGAGTATAAAAATAAAATAACACCCAAAATTAGGAAACTAGATTTATTCAAAATTTCGGGTCATTACAATCTTCCCTCCTTAAGAAATTGCATCCTCGCAATTTTTAAAATCAGGTTTTGAAATTTCATTGAAAGTACCACATCGGAAAAAGAGTCTGTAAAACTATTACTTTAAAAGAAAGAAAGGGAAGTACAAAGGTCAGCCGAGTTAACCCACACTAGGATTCCATGTAGGAAAACATGGACATGGAGGAGAAAACAAAGGGTCAAGTTCTGAGGGAGAGTGATTGAAAACATGATTAGGACAATGTTAACCACAATAAAAGCACAAACTTATGATGTGTGTAAACGGTCTTTGATTACCTAGTAGGAAACATAAACCAACAATGTTTTTGTTTCACGTTCCTTTTCATAATTCTGGGGAATTAATTTACTACATAGAACAACAAAATAAGGAAATGTACCTACCTTCAAGTAGAGTTTCATCCTTTAATAAGTTTCTACCAAAACTAATCCTTTCTCCAAACGATGAGCATTCAAACACACTTGGTCTCATCAAAACACAAGAATCATCATCTTGAGAGTCACGTAATCCACAAAATATTAACTATCAATTTCTTCTATCTTTAAACATTATACCAAAAATAGAAAGGGTAAGATAAAAAATATCTTCAAAAAGAAAGAATCCCATAGGAAGGGAAACTACTTTTAAATATTCAAAGTTCCATGTTACTACCCAAATTTCATCATAGACAATTCCATAAATAACTTTCCTTAAAAATCCTCAAAATAAACCAAACTAATATTGAAACCCAATTATAATAACAATCTCATAACATAGTCTTCCAAGATAGACTTTATCGTTCATCTCCAAACAACATCAACCACTCTTATCATCTTAAAACAAAAGTAACTAACCTAATCACATTTTCCCCAAGATAGGTTAATCATTTCCATATGTAACCTAAATTACTATAAGTTTGCCTTAAATTCATCGATTCTTCAAAATATAAGTCAACCATTACTCCTCAAAGAAAATTCCGTAGTAATCTATTTACCTCGATCAAATAGGGTTCCCAAAATAGTGAACGTCTTCCAAAATAATAATAATAATCTTTTAATCCCCTAATCACATTTTTTTAAGAAGAACATCTTCACTACATCAACATGTGGTAAATAACAATAGATGTTTTCTTTAATGATATAAAATCAACTTAGGTAGTGACTCGATGATCTTATAAAACATAAAATATATGCTCATAGAGCACAAACTGAAATACAACATGACATAGACAATTATTGCGAAGAAGTTACATGTACTTCAGTCGTTATGACCCATCTCAGCATAGGATTTGCATTGTTCCCTTGTCCTCAAAGATTATTGATGCTCATTATGCTTCTCACCCATTCCAAGAGAGAATTTCCTTGGATAATGTCTAAATTCTCCACATTTACGACATCAAAAAGTATAAGGTACATCAAATAGAACCATATCCCCATTCATCACATTATCCTTTTTTAAAGCAATTGGATACTTTATGCACTATCTTTCCACACCTAAAACATCTCCCAGTTCCTTTGTGACATTCTCCTTGGTGCCTCTTCCCACACTTTTTGAAAAAAAAAGAAATTGGATCTTCTTTCCCTTATCAACTTTATTAGATGAACATCCTTGAGACTTTGTCTTCTTCTTCCTTGATGAATTTGGGCATTCAACTAGGTACCAATTATTAATTGTGATTTTTGATAGCTGGTTTGGCATAATCAAAATATGTTTAACTTTATCTCTCGTCATCTCTGTCACATTAGTAGGGAAATCTTCACATTTCCTATCACATTGGTTGTTGGGAAATGTTCTTCTATTTTCCGCCATTAACTAAGAAGAGAAAGTATAATTAAGGGCTTAAATACATATCCAATAATCATTAAAAGGAAACTTTAACAATAGAAGGATAAACTTTGTAGAAGAAAAGTATATCCTAACTTGTGATCCCCTAGGTTACAATCTAGGTTATCCATGATCATATATTCTTATGTGAATCTTTATTTTATTTTAACTTTGTCCCTTTAATAATGGTTCATACTAATCTTATGAATTTACCAAAGAATATCCCCCGGGAGTGTCGTAACCAAGACTGCAGCCAGGCCTATTGTCGTGTACCAGTTCCCGTTCGAGTCTCGCTCAAAGAGGTGTTTTTGGGTTTTACCCCTATGTACATCTGTGCCAGAGCCACCTCTACCTGCTCGTATCCAGACAGAGATGTATTTGTTTGGAAATACCTTACTCAATACTCACCAAAATACCAGAAATATTTCCTATATTTAAAATTTTATATAGGGTTCTTCCTAGAGATTTCATATCCTAATTTACACAAATAACTAAACCATCCTTTGATACCAACTATAACATCCCACCTTTTTATAACATAACTTTTCATTATATTTTACAAAATTGAGGATCTTTAAGGTTTAGTGTCCTGGAAACCAGGAACATAAAACATGAAAACATAAAACATTATACTTAAAAACTTGAAAGGATTATCCTTATATTCATCCTAGGTTTATTACTGCATATCAGAACCTGGGGACATGCATCAAAAGAAAGGGTGAGCAGAAGGCCGAGTAAGGGAAACAAGGGGAAACATTTAACATGTAAACTTGAGATACATCAATAATGTCATGAAAAAGAACTTTAAGGCATGAGAAAGAAATCATGACGCATATCATAATAAAAATAACTTATTTCATAACTGGATGATTTGGCTACAACATTTAATATTGAAAATCATTTCTGTTTCACCAAGGTCCATCCCCAAGGTGTCATTAAAAATTACCAAGGTTATTCACCAAGGCGTCGTTAAAAATGGTCATCTCTAGAGATTAAGTCTTTACCCAATGAATTGGAGCGCTATCAGGGAACACCCTTAATTTGTCTTTATTATCATGTGAGCCACATATATAATCATAAATAATTTAATAAAAAACCCATATAGAATAAATGAAATGGGTTTCGTTTTATAATCACAATGTTTTAAAAACTGCTTTAAAGACATGATCTTTATGTCACTTCTAACCCAAGGAAAAAGAAAGCGGGTCTCATGTTTGTAAATCCCAGAATTTAAAATAGAACATTTTGGTATATATGTGAATAAACCTTTAGAAGAAAGATAATTGAGTATTCACTTAATGAAATAAATGAATTTGAGAATAAGAGAGAGACATTTTGAGACGGAAATTCTGCAGTATAACGGCTATGTTATGAGGTTTTAGAAAACATTGAAAAGAGAGAGGACATGGGTGATCCACTCATAAATGATCTATAAAACAGTAGGGGAAAGAATATAAGGGATTTAAGAAAATGGTAATGAAAATTTAAAGATATACCATATGAAATGAAGAACATGAAAGGAAGACAAAAATATGATTTCTCTTATGAAACTTCGGCAGCCTAACGACGTCACTTAAACTTCAAAAAAATGAATTTATGAGATCAAATAGGGTTTCTCATCATATGAACATAAAAGATCAGTATGATAGATATAGATATCATACCCCAACACAATAAAAAGGAACTTTAAAGACTTGACAAGAAAATAGAACTTGAAAACGAGAATGGTGAAAGAATCTCTTAAAAATTAGGCAGCCTAATGGCGCCACTTAAACTTCAAAAAAATGAATTGACGAGATCAAATAGGGTCTCTCATCATATTAACATAAAATATCAGTATGATAGATATAGAGATCATACCCCAACATAATAAAAATGAACTTGAACGAATTGACAAAAAATAGAACTTGAAAACGAGAATGGTGAAAGAATCTCTTAAAAATTCGGCAGCCTAACGACGCCACTTAAAACATAAAAATACTTAATTGAAGAGATAAAATAGGGTATCTCATCATATAAACATAAAATATCAGTATGATAGATTTAGAGATCATACCCCAACATAATAAAAAGGAACATGAAAGAGTTGAGATGAAAATAGATCTTGAAAACTTGAAGGGTGAAAGAATCCCTTAAAAATTCGCCAGCCTAATGCCACCACTTTAACATTCTTAAAATAAAATTATGAGCGAAAGAGGGGGTATATCATCATATTATCATGAAAATGGAATTAATAGGAATATAAAAGAACATCTTCCAACATAATATCATGGAGCATAAAAGAAATGACCCAAAAGAGATTACTTGAAAAGAAAGAGAGAGGTAGGATCCCTTACCTTAAACGTAACTCTTAAAACTCAAAGGGTGGGACCTTGAGGGCTTGGGGGAACCTTGGGAGGAATACATGGGAAGTAAGGAGACCAGAACTTCTTTGAGGATTATTTTAGAGTCGAATGAATGAGAGGATGGCTTGGTATTTAAAGGGAAAGTGAGGGGACAAGGGATTAATGGCCAAGGGACACCTCATTGGTGGTTTTGGAAAAACCATGGGCTTGCCCACGGTATTTTCCCATGGTATTGGCCACTTGGGAGACCTCATACCTTATCTTACTATTCATAATTCGACCATATTGATTACATACTTAATACATCATTTAATGATGTCATTAAACACCCGTAACTTAAAAACTGTATTTTCACTATTCATCAAAAATTCAACTTTCTTAGAAAAATCCAAAAAATTCTCCTTAACAAAATATCGATGCTCTGATTTAAAAAATGAACTCCATTTTATAAAAATAAATATCTAAATATTTTTAATTTAATTATTAAATAAATACACTATTCACCAAAAATTCATTTTTTTTTTCAGAAAAAACCCAAAAAATTACCTTAACATAATATCAATCTTATGAATTCAAAAAGAAAGTCCATTTTATAAGAATAATTTTCTAAATATTATTAATTTAATTTTTAATTAAAAAACACTATTCACTCAAAAAAACTAATACTTGACTAATAATTTATGAAACCATTATTTAACTATTTTATTGAATCACATTACTTAATCAGGGTGCATAGATTATATTAATAATTTATTTAAGTGAGATTACTAATCCATTTTGTCACATTACTAATGCTAAGCATAAAATCACTATTCATAATTTACTATTCATCAAAAATTAATTTGATCTTATTAGACTCTAAATTTAGTAATGAACATAATTGTAGAAGACCATTTTCTGAAAATCATTACACATTTTTAATTTTTTATGGTTTACATAATTTTTTTTAAAATATCGTTTCTCTAAAATTTATAAAAAATATGCATACTATATTTATCCGGACATTTGAAAATTCATAAACTTCATCATAAGAAGAAATCAAAATTTTTATTTAAAACAAAGGATTACACAATATAGTTACGGTCTCCTTACATAGCCCCTTATAACCCCAGCATAGCTCCTAAGTGTAAGGTGTGCTAAGGTGAGAGAATCTGAGGGCGGCTCATCCAACATTGAACAAGTAGTAATTTCTATGAGTTTGAACTTCTTGTGAAGGAGATTCCATTCTAGCTTCACATGATGAAGTTAGGCTTGCGTTTGGTCCAGAGCAAAGACCAATGGTTCTACCTCCTTCCCAAGTTTCGTTAGATGGGCTTCGATTGGACCGAGACTACTGGATGAGGCTATCAAATCTTCTTTCTATATTAATTAACCAAGATCACTTGTATTTAGAGACAATAATCGAAACGTTTAGTTTCCAGCGGTCATATTGACCAATGGTTATATAACAGTCAAAACCCAACAGTCTCATTTTAATTATACTCATGTTATCAAATGGAACAATTTTTTTAGTTTGAAAATAAAATAACACACAAAATTAGGAAACTAGATTTATTCAAAATTTTGGGTCATTACATTAACGATTCAAATCACTTTGAGGGGGTGGTAGTCTGCACTTCCTAAACTGAAATTATCGCGTTTACCCATAATGGAAATCATAAAGGTATGAAAAAAATGAAAAATACAGAATCATAAGGAAAACATAAATATAATATATATCATATATAAATATAGTGACATCTTAATGGCCACCATGAGAGGTTTTAAAAGAAGATTGAACAATCATCGTTTCATGAGGCAGTAATTCGCCACCCACATAAACAGTATGTTCATTAACCATTATATGGAGGTGTGTGTATGTGTATTTCTAATCCTTATCATAAAAACATCAAAGTATATTGAGGATACTGGTGTTGTTACAAAAGAAAATAATAAAAATTGTTTAGGGGTTGTAGAAGTAAAATAAAAGAAAAGAAGTTAAGAGAAATCATTATCTGTAGTTTGGGTAACTCCCTTTGGTTTGAACCAAAAAGACTCTTGAAGTTCCTTATGCCTAAGTTAAGGCTTCTAGGATGAAGGGAGGAATGTTGAGAGGGTATTTGGACAGAGGTTGGCTGAGCCAAATGGCTTTTATGGTGTGAATAAGGTCGTAGAGGTGGGGGCCTTTTATAAGAGGAGAGGAGCGGCTCTTTTGGAAAGATTGAAAATATTATTTTATTATAAAATGGGTTTCGGATTATAAAGGTCCCAAAATGATATAATTCTAAGATAAGGTGATAAGGGTTCAAAATACACCCATCCAATAGGTTTTTTACAAGTGTATGTATTATATTTTACCTTATCATTTCATTTTATTTAAATCGTTCATTAATGAGGTAATCGCTGCATCATCATGGTGTCACAAATAAATTTATTTATTTAATGTCTAAAAATTATAAAACAATTAACATGATGTAGGAAATAACTTTATCTTTACAATGAATATTTATAGTTTAAATGATAACTTTTATAACCCCTTGTAAAAATTGTTTTTGTAAAACAATACATGTTTGTGACATTTTTATTTTTATTTTAAATAAAAGGTATTAGTGTCATTATCTTACACAAGTGGTTCCATGGGATCCCAAAAATCGTCCCATGGTTTTTCTTGGTCGGCCATGACTCATAAAATAAGAGTAGGACATGTTTCACGATATTTTTTATATTTTTATAATATCATTTTTACCTTAAATTACCCTAATTACCTCTAATTGCGGTTAATAAAACTCAAAAGTTATTAATCATCAAAAATTATTTTAATCCCATTGAACCATAGTTTACATACTAATGACAACCATTTATGTCATATTTTTTGAATTCAATTAATAGAAGCGGTAAAGTTTCATTTAAACAAAAAATCATTTTTTAACTACCACTTAGTGATTTCACTATTCATCAAAAATTGACGTTTTTCAGAACAATACCAAAAATTCACCCTAAGATATAATTGATATTAAAAATTCAAAAATTATGTCTATTTAAAAAAATTCAAAACATATAAGTTGATTTAATTAATTTTATAATTAATTCCCATTGTCAAAACAAATAGCGTGTTTTTAAGACACAATATCAATCAAAAGATTGACAATTGTTTATGTCCCATTTCATTGTGAAATTAATTCTAATGACCACAATTAGATAAAATTGTAAAATTATATTCTAATTATACTTTAAATCCACTCAATAGTATAATTTACCACTATAAATTATTTTTATTAAAAAAGTTGTTTTTAAGTATCTTTCACTATTCATCGAAAATTGGATGTTCTCAGAAAAATACCAAAATTTCAACATAGGATAATTTTGATATTTAGAATCAAAAAATGAATTCCATTTTGAAATATAAAATTTATATAATTCAAAAAGTGGGTATTACTATTCATAACAGCTACTTTGATTGGTCGCAGTGTGTTAAAACTCGAGGTTGCATACAACACACGCTACAGTATTATTAAAAGAGAAGCGTACCATGGAATATTGGGGTGTTACATACAATATTAATGTGACAACTTTATAGGGTATCTGTCAAATCAGCACAAGTCCAAGAAGTTCCCCACTTTGATGAAAAACATGAGATTCTATGATGATATCTCTTAAATGTCAAGTTATATGGTCAAATAACATTATATGATTGAGAAAATAGTACGTTTACTGTCAAGTGAAAGTAATAATAAGAATATGTTACTTATTCTCATGAATTTTTCTCTTAGTAATCTACAATATGATATATTATGAAAATATACATGCCTATAGGAATTAATCATGTTTATGTTCATCAAATCTTCCAATTTGTGATTGTGTGTGATGATCATTAAAATTTAAGATTATTATTAATGAATATCTTGACCTGAAGACATAGATGTATTTTTATAAACCATGATGATAATGGTTTTTGGTGAAGTTGGACACATTGGGTGTATCATGAAAGTTATGTTATTAATGAATAGTATGAAGACAAATTTTTCCCTTATGTATTTATTGAAGTTTATATCTAGACCCTTTGATTGAAATATAACCATTACATTAAATTCCATGCCCTTGGTGTAAATTTTTTTACCTCATATAGTCATGGAAAGATGTATCAATCATATAGTTTGAGGACATGAGTGTGTAACCTATTTGATGGAATATTGTGAAAAAGGATTATATTACATAGTAATATCTAATGTGTGGTTTTTGACATTTTGAAATCAACTTCTTTCTCTTATGTTCCTTGGAAAATTTCTAGATAGTAATATTGGACTTTTGGAAATACCTCCTAATAATAAGAGAAAGAATCATAGAGGTTCAAACATAAAGGATATCTTTTGATCTCAATTATATTATATTTGAATTTAATTATTGGAACAAATAATATTCTCAAGACTGAGGAATAATTTTATTTCTTATTTTTCAATCACAAATATTATTCATATGGTAATAAATAATTTATTTAATTATGTGAATATTTAATAAATATTTATTCTCTAGATTGTGAATAAAATATTTATTTTATAAATTAAATATTTATACTCCAAATTGTGATTAGAATATTTATTTTATGATTTAACATTTAATTAAATATTTATTCATGCATCCCCTAAATAATGAAGAGTATGACCTGAATAGAAATGTGTCTAATGGTAAATATCAATTTGTAAGCTGGTAAACCAGTATTTATCATTACACCAGTTTTTTCATGCTATGAAAACAATAATAATAATATTATTACGTAGGTAGGGTAATTTTTTTACTATATTATTTAAGGGATGTTTCGAAATTAAATAATATTTTTTAACCCTAATCCTATCTATATAAATAGAATATCATGCCTATTATGTAGAGGTTGGTTGGGATAGATCAAAATCCAGAATCATTGTGCATAATGAAATTTAGATATCTCAATAAATATTTATGAATGCTCTAGATATTATCGTTTTTCATCCATCCTCTCATGAATGAGAGTGCAAGAAAAATTCTTCAATACAGATGGAATTTTTATATGTATATAGAAGAACACAACATGATGATCGATCTATCATGCTATTATCCAAAAATACATTTTCATTGTTCTTAAATCATTGGATCTTGTGTGGATCTCTTCTAGAGGGATTGTACATTTGGATCTTACCCGAACAACGATGGTAAACTGAAAAGGGTTTCAGATGATCAATAACATCATCGAAGAAAGATACTAAGTATGAGGTATTCTTTTTCCAATAAATTTTAATTATTTTTGAATTTAACATGGAAATATCTCTTACTAGTTCAGATGTATTTCATTTCCAATATTATTTGGAAAACTTTCATTGGTCATGAAGTTCACTTCCAATAAAATATGTGAATTATCAATCGAATATATCATTTTTTATGTCGAGATCATCCTTGATAAGTGATTCCTTTGTTCCTAGAACCATCAAATGGTATCAAAGGGGACAAATTAAAATTTATATCTATTAATTTGTTTATTGTTCATTAAACATTTTAATGTTAATATCCAATTCATATTTTAATTAAATTTTTTATTAATCATTGAAATATCATCTTCATTTATCATGAATATCACCAAGAATAGTTGATAGTTAATGAATATCTCCTATAAAGAACCCATCCAGAGGTGCCTTGAATTTTTGCTGGATAATACAAGACTATAAAATATGTAATATTTTGTAACATTTCATGTATCCTTTTTTCATTTCAAAATGGGATCCCATAAGGATTTCAGGTCATTTTATAATTAGTACATTTTGTTTTTAATAAATTCACTGTGTGTTAACAAACCAGGGTTGTACATGACTTTTTCATAGTACACACAGTGTAGATTGAATAAACTCTATGCAGTTCACTTGTTTTTGAGGCAGAAAACATAGGGTGAAATTGCATTGTGTAATTAATACAACCTGTATATTTAATACACAACATATACATGCTATCAATTGTGTTACTTAAAGTACATTTTATGTATTATTTCAATATGTCCTGAATTTCATAACTATCCATGAGAAGTACACATTGAGACCCTAGGTGGGTACTGAAGATATCCGGTGAAGAGAAGTACATGCCGCGTGGTTGGAATACAAACTCTATGTACTT
Organism: Viscum album; assembly: GCA_963277665.1. Classification (NCBI taxonomy): domain Eukaryota; kingdom Viridiplantae; phylum Streptophyta; class Magnoliopsida; order Santalales; family Viscaceae; genus Viscum; species Viscum album. The sequence continues at coordinate 2,015,736,379 of OY728165.1, forward strand.
TACCTATTCCACATGGAATTAAATTTGCAGAAAACATCATGAAATTGTGAGACATTCCATGTACACAATATGTCATATTAGTGCATTTTTACAATTAAAACAACAGTAAATAGTTTAAATAGTTACTCACCAAGTTGTTTCCAAGTAAAAAGTTGTGTATTTGTTATTGATTAATTTAAATAAAATAAAATAATTTATTTTATTTGAAATAAATACATAATTTAATTTTAGGATGATTAAATGAAATAAGAAAAATTAATTGATTGATTAGTAAAATAATTAGTCAGATTTATTCAATCACCTTCTATCTTATGGAATAATGAATTGAAATTAATTCTAGCTAGTTATTTTAAATTTATAATCATCTCATGTGTATAAATGATCATGATCTTGACTAGAATTATGTACATGTTTGTTTAATTTAATATAATTTTATTTCTTGGTTTTTTAATTAATTATTATTAAATTAAATATGATGGATCATGATGCATCCATCCATATTTTATTATATAGGGCCCACTTGTCCAATGTAGTTTTATATAATTTCCCTTGACCAATCCTTTGGTTCCCCTCACTTATATGTGTGTTAAACAACCTATGTAATAAAAGGAGTTCTAAAAGGCATATTGATTCAGTTCAAGATGGAACTGAGGTAGAGGTGGTTCCCGATGTTTCCGAGTTAAAACCAACATGAGAGATACATCAGTGGATATGTGAGATGTTGCAACTCATTCAAAGACTAACATAAAGAGTCTTACCCTGTTTTCATTGGTTTATTTATTTTCCACTAAAGAAATAAACCATTAGATAATCTCGTAATCATGTCATGTTAGATATTTATTTATTAAGTCTTATGTATATTTTATTTTATGGATGTAGGACCAAAATTAAATAAAAAAATAAATCAATATGAAAATATGGATATAAAATAAATAGGTTATTTATAAAATGTTCTATCAAGAATCTAGTTAATCTATAAAGAAAAAACCATTTTATATTAACAATACATGCAATGGATAGAACAATAATTCATAATAAAAAAATCCCATAACTTAATGTTAGGCGAGAACAAGCCTTCCATACTCAGTCAGGAATGAAAGCCATAGAACTAACTGTTTGACCATCCCTCACCATGAAACTTAATTTTATTGTGGAGTTATTAATAATGTTATTTGGTGACCAAATGAATTTAAATCAAGAGAAGTATCCCACTATAGACATGATATAACATGGTGAAAAGTTTTGTGGAAATCTAAGTAAGGATTTATAGATTGAGGAGTTTACTCATTAGTTCAAGGAGTTGTAAGTAATACCTGGATACCAAAATAATTGGATACCAAAATACATGGATACTAAAATACATGGATATCCAAATACCTTCAAGTAATTGAATGATCCCTTATTTGGGTTATGAGAGGAGGAATATAGATCCTTTACACTAAAATTTTCATGCAACTGAATATTCCAAGTTCAATGGTGAGGACCATTGAGACATGATAAAATAATTGGAGACTTAGTAAATTTAATCTATAATAATGTAAAGCACTAATAATCTATTTTAATTATTTTTGAAAAAGATAAAGTGAATCCCAAAAACTACTGAAGTTATTTAATAATGTAGGGTAGTTAATTACCAATAAAAATTTCTGGATATGGTACAATTGATTTTAAAATTCATTATTATTAGAAAATTTGTTATATGTATTGGATTCACCTATTCAAGTTATTCCACCCAAAAAGGTGAGAAAAAATGAAAAAAATGCCTACCAGAGGTTTGTGAAGGATGCTTCCAATGCAATTTATATTATATTATCAAACATATCATGATATATAATGATACCACATAAGTACATTAATGATTACACCATTATATCTCATATTATTTTTCTTGATAAGGGGAAGGGAATCTTTGAAATAAATAATATTTTTAATGCACAATATCAGTTTAAACAGGGAGATATGAATCTAGTTGCTGATCGTATATTAAAAATATTGGGGTATATTGATCAGTTAGAAAAATTCGTCTTCCACATGGATATGAAATTATTCGTTAATATTTTTTATTACCCTTATCATGAAGGTTATCTTTATTCATCTAAGCATTGATAAATGAAATGAATTAGTCATGAGGAACCTTTTTTCCATACCTTACCTAGAAGATAAGGATTGGTTGAAATATGTTACTCCACCTATTATGGTGAAATGTTTGAAATAAAAATCTGAATATCCCATGGATAATATAAAACTAAAATATCTTTTATAACATTATTAAAAGTATAAAATATTTAAAGGAAGAAAAAATGAACATGAGGCTATTTTCTTCTTATGCGGAAATAATGGGAATTGGAAAATAAATTCTATTAAATTGAATAAATAATCATTTATATCCAATATAATAATATTCATCCTGTTTATATTCATTAGTTATGCATTAAATATAATATTATAATAATATATATGTTTTTAAATACACAGAATAATAATTAATCGAAAGGCTATATAGTGAACTCAAAAAGAAGACAAGAAAGGGAGATTACTATGTTATCCAAGGGGAGGTCACTACTTATTATTTAAAAAATTAATTTATTCATGTATTTAATGAGTTTTTTCAATACATTTATCTTAGTGTCCAACTAGACATAATGTGACATTATTTTACATTAGGAAAAAATGTTCTTATAGTACTTCAATACTAAACTAATGGTTCAGTAACTCTTGAGTCAAAAATATCCATTAAAATTAATGATGAATGTAATATATTAAACTCTTACTAGATTGTGGAATGATAATTATTTGTTAAATAAAAATAAAATTAGATTATTTTTTTATACCATAAAACTATTTTAGTCTCAATTCAGCTAAGATACTGGATATAAAAAATGCACTACTTTTCATGTTTTAGATAAAGAAAATTTTATAAATAATGGTATGTCACAAATATTTTAGTGTTAGTTCAACATGGACTTATGATATATTGTAATGATAAAGGTAAAATTATATAATTCATGAGATTTCTTTATGAAATTTCAGAAACTATCAATGAAGTAAAGAGTTCACATTTTAAAGATTGAGGAATCTTAAATATGGATTGTCAAAGAACATCTTATCCAATTTATCATTGGTTATACATGTGGAGAAAATTTAATACCAAACTCATATTTCCTTATATAAATAAATTTCATAATGGTAGTAAAAGGAAGATCAATGATGTGTCTTATATATATAACAAATTTCCCATTATTTATTTTATGACATGTTTTTCAAATAGAAGTGAAACAACAAACCATATGCCGAAAATATTTTTTAATAGATATCATATTAATTATGATATGAAAAGAATATATTATGACAATAATATAACTAATTTTTGTATATCATTTGTTAAAATTAATCTTTAGGTATAAATGAACATAAAAAACTAAGGTGATTCTGAGATAATGATCCTATATCCACTAAGGATATTAACATGTATTCTAGGAAAACTATATTTATATAAAGGAAGAAAATATATTTAATTTTAATTAGAGAATACTTAACTTTAATTGTTAATGATATGGATAAACATGGGTTGGAATAGGAATGTCTGACTCTTATAATCAAAGTGGGATGAGTAGTTCCAAAGACACATACAATGTAGGAATTCATAATCAAAGAGGTGTTTTATGATCACCATAGAATATGATACATATATTTTTATTTTTTAATAAGTATTCCTATAAAGAAGTAGTAAATGAAAACATATTATGGTTAAAACGTATGTATAAATTTACATAATGGACTCCATGTATCAAGAATCTGGGACTCTATATTTTGAATTTTTTTATGAATTGATACCACTGGTGAGTATTCAAGAGAAACTGAACATGGATAGTACAAGATGGTACCAATAAATAATGATTGATTATTTAAAGGTATAGTCTATGAAATTACTATATACTAATCATCATGACTAAAATAATTTTCAATTATACTTTTCAAATCATACATCTTTGATCATTATATTAGGCTGTTTATGGCCAAGGAGGTAACATTCTGGGTTTCTAGAATAGGTTAAAAACCACTCCCTTTTTCAATTTTGGAAATAGTGTCTATGCAATTTTTTAAATAAATTACCATTACACATTTTTTAGAGTTCCAATAGCTTTATATCATGTTTTTACATGAGTTTAAAGCTTTAGATGAAGCCTAGGGTGTTTAGAAGAGGATTTGAGAGTGTCAGAGGTTGAAAGGACTATTCTGAAATAACAGGTCAGGGCGCACGATTTAGGGTAAACCATGTGGCCCCTTCTAGGTAATTGTTTGGACTAGTTTTGAACTACTGCACGGTTTTGGTAAATTGTGTGAGTGGGGTGCACAAGCCTGTGGGATCTTCTATAGAATTTTTAGGGAGATACCACATGGTTTTCACATGGTAAGTGAAAACTGTGTGTTAGAATGCATTGGTACCGCCACTTAGGTTATATCCATACACTTTTTCCCATATGGTTACCACAAAATTTGGAGAACTATGATGGTAAACCATACAGCCCCCTAAATTAGGCAAAATGAAAATTTTACCCTTTCTAATTTTTCTTGTTTTCTTTCCACTCTCACCTTTCTTCTTCCTTATTGATCACAGTATGAGGAGAGACTTCCCTTTATTCCTGCCATGGATTTTGATATATAATCCTCCTCAGTAATATGTTCTTCAATATTTTGGAGGATATATAACCACCATGGTAAGGCTTATCACACCCTTTCCCCCATTCTACTTGAATATTTTTCCATAGAGTGCTAAATCTGTTTGGGCCATTTCACTATATTTTCTGGGTATTCAATCGAAACTCATATATTCTCCAATCTGCTTTGAATTGGATATTGACATAATATCTTCCTATGACTATTGGTCTATAGTAGGTGGTTCATATCTTGGTTTGTGTTTTTCCAGACATTTGGGTGGTGTGTACTTTAGAATGCCTTTGGGAAATTGAGAAATATCCCATATGCTTCATATTAAATTGATTGTTAGACCATATGAGATGACTTTAGGTATTCCCCAGCCTTTTTCATAGGTGTGAGGCTGGGTTAGAGGTTGATGACCACTTTGGGGGTTATGTAGGGGTGTGTTTTTTGCCTAAATTGATTTTTTTTGTTTAAATTGAAAATTTTCAATTCAATTACATTAAATTGGTTGTAATTTTGGATTGGATTTATTATATGAATTTGAGTTAGAAAATTCATATAGGATAGTTACAAGTTGTCTATGTAATTTGGGATTTATAATTAAAATATGTTAAATTTATTTCAATTTAAATTTATTCCTAAATATATATTTATATTCTTGTAACAATTTAATTTCATGATATGATATCCATCAGGTTTTTATGGGCTTTACTCTAAATGATTTGAGGTGGCCAGGCCATCGAATTGACGTGATGTTGATCATCTGGTTGGGATTGGCCCCTATTTCATGAGTTGTATGACAACATGATTGGGTGATGAAGAATTAGTTTGAGGTAGTGAGGCTATCAGGTTGGGCATTGACTATGATACAAGTTGGAATGGCCATCAGATTTGAGTGACATGGTCATAGGGGCCTGAGGTACTAGATGATGGGGATTAGGGATTTTATTAGAGATTTACACTATCCGGTAATGGCCAAATCCTGAAATTGAGTCATGTTCAAACAATTTGACTCTATTGATGTGGTGTTTTTGACCACTTGAGTTGGTATATGACCCCCGTAGTGCATCTTAGGATTTTTTGGGGTGATTTCCATAGAAAGCTACATGGAAGGTGAGTAGCCATAGGTAGATAGCAATAAGGCTATCAGTTGGGGGATGAGGCTCGTCACAATTGAGTCCATGAGCCTAGATGTTCTTTGAAGAGATATTTCATTATGCCTCTAGGTATTGGGATTTGATCCAATATGTGATTTTGAGCTGGGTTTTGAGGGACCAGATTATATTTCATGGGAGATCCTTTGAGAAAATAGTACTTATGGATACACGAGGTGTTAGGAGGTGCAAGGTGCTATGTTACTTGATTGAGGTGGAACCAAAGGGTTCACCTGGGATATGACATTAGGGGTACCATGGGATATGGTAGAAATAACCTCTTTATTTATAAGATTCTGGTATTTATCGAAGCTGGTGACACTTATTAGTGGCTGTTGAAAACCAGATAATTTGTTTGTTTCATTTCAAATTCATTGAACTGATTTTTTTATTTATTAAATCACACCTGATTAAACACATATTCTTGGTATGAACCATTGGATGGTACCCTACTGAGATTTATCTCACACCATTCATGGGTCCTTCGAGATGCATGTAGACTTTATTAGTTTATGTTCATGTTAAGGATCATCCTCAGAAGCTGGAATTTAATAACTACTTGCATGAAGTATGGCACGTGACCTTGACGTCATGCCTAGCTAGAGTTTCTGTTTCGTTTAGATCTATTTACGTTTTAGCAAGCTATTTTATATATTGTATGTATCTATAGTGGTTAGCATGGGAACCCTTTTTGTACATGATCTGTATAAAATCATATTGATTCATGTTGTTCTATTTGGTTGCTAAAGGTGGTGTGTCTTTCATGATGTCTTGTTTATTTACATTTCACTACTTTAATTTATAATGAATCCACTATTTATCTGATATTGGTTGTGATACTACTTTGTGGGTATGGTTCGAGTCTTTTGAGTCTTATCTTTCCACTGAATGACATATTATATAATTAGACCAGTATTATTATCTATCCATAAAGGGTATAGCCTCCCCAATATACCTACTTACACACTCACTACTAGTCGGTATCCTTTAGCGTTTAGGGAGGCACACCTAAGGCCAGTGGCACCTAGCCTGATAGCACTGTCTAGGTGGCTATTTGGGTCCGAGATGCTACAACTAGAATAATAGGTGTTTCTATTACCTATTTTCATGGTATTACTGTTTGGGTAATGGTAGGTTGGAGAATATGTGATGTTGGTACTGGGTTTAAAACTCATGATTGGGTACACTCAGCCCAATATATGAAGGATGATTTGTGCTACCAAGGATGGGATCTACTATTTCTAATTTTTATTAGATTTTGATTTATATGATTTCCACCTTGGTAGATCACTTGGACTATGATGTTATTAGTTATGATATGAGACACATACCACTGTCCTCGTATGGAAAATGATGAGTTGGGACTTGGCATGACGAGTCAAGGTGTGATTTCATGCTTTTTCGTCATTTGGTTCGCACATTGTTAGGGTATTTTAAATTTATAAATGCATGATTTCTTTATAAAATGGTTATACCATGTGTTAAAAATTGAATTACTTGATAAATTTTATATTCCATGATGTGTAATTATTTATGCCTTGTTTAATTTTATATTACATGAAATATATATATATATATGAAATCTAATGTGATGTGGAAAATGTTCCTGACTGTTATAAGAGAAGGAAAATATCATGGAATGGGGTGATTTTGATCACCAGGTTGGGAAACTCAGTTGTCATATTGAGACAACAAGGGGTTTCAATACTGGTGAGGCCTTAGAATTAGAAGATACTTGGATCTGTTGAGGGTTGGTAAGGAGGCCATGAGGCTGGAATGCCATGTGGCATGGTTGTGGTTTAGGAGAGTAAGGGTAGTGGGGATGCACTGACTTTTACTAATTTCCCTCTCGGTGTTATATATATGTGTTATATATTTGGAATGTCTCACCATTTATGGTATTCAGTGGGTTCCTCCTAGATGGATTTGATGGAGAATTAGGTGGGTGATGGAGTATTATTGTAGGAGCATAAGAAGTTTCAGACCCGTAAGGTCTAGGACGAGCATGAGTCACATGTACATAATTAGATTATTGTATAGGTGGGGTAGCCACTAGATCATGCAGTGTTTGGGCCATGGATTGATGATAAGCTCTAAGCAAGCATGGTGCAGGTTCTCCAGGGCATCGACCGAGGTGCTCAAGGAGCATATCCATCAATGGAATATCTGACATGGGAGTTCTAGTCACCACACTCTCCAATTTTCAAGGTGAGGGTGGTCAAAAAGTAGTTGATTAATGGATTAAGAGATTGCAGATGATCTTTGAGCAGATCGGGATGCCTCCATGGTGGTGGGGGAAGCTGGTGATGTTTACAATCATAGGACTAGATAAGCATTGGTTGGATGTGTAGGTTTAGGATGGACGACAAGAGGGCTAGCCTAAAAAGTAATTGAGGCAAGGTTCTTAAAGAATTTCTTTCCAAATATGCAGAGGGTGAAATGATCTTGGGAGTTCTTGAGCCTTTTATAGGGTGACATGTCTGTCATGGATTATAAATCAATATTCATTGAGTTTTCTTACTTTTCACCCAAAATGGTCAGTGATAAAACCTCTAAGGTAAGGCACATCATGTATTGTTTATGAAATTCCATTCAGGTTCAGGTAAACATATTTAGGTTGGACTCATTATTGAAGGTGGTTAACTAGGCACTCATAGCTGAGGGAAACCTAACAAACATGTCTTACTCGAGTCGGACAGAAGCTTTAGCTGATTTCAGGGTCGATGCATCTGATAGAAGAAAGTGAGTCAGAGATGAGTTCTATTAGGGTGTTTAGGCCACAGACTCAAGCACACCACCATGTGGTGGCACTTCTACTATTTTCTTCTAGTTTTGATAGTGAGACCATGTATAGAATCAATGTGAAAGGCCTCAAATGGAGTGATGGGAATTTGGGAAGGATGGACATCTAAAGAGGTTCTATAGGAGGCCTTCTCATTCATCCAATGATTTGGTTTAGGGGAAGAATCAAGACTCTAAGTTCTACTCAGGATCGATACCAAGTGAGGGTAGCTGATCTTTAGCTGCACGCAGTCATCATGGAAGAGATAATGGGACCTGTTAATGGGGTCAATGTCCAGTGGATGGAGTATCACTACAAGATGTTCATGCTTGAGGCAGTCACACTTCTAGTTAGGTGCACTCCATGGAGCTTCTAGGGGATGAGTGGTATGGTTAGATGACTAAAGTTAGAGGTACGCCTTAGCTGTGTCCATGATTGGCTGTTGTTTTTGTTTGGCATAGTATTTTGAGGTATGTCAGTTTTGGTGCATGAGGTGCATGGTGTATGTAAATGGGCTGACAAGAAACTGGTCCATATATTGGAATCATATCAGATGCATTATATATATATATATATATGATATTTTTGGCACAAGGTTTTGAAATTGAGCATTGATGGATGCAAGTTTCTAAGGTGATTTGGCATCAGGGCAATGAGGATATGGGAACTATTTAAGGTTCGAGGCATCTGATCACCAATGCGGTGCAATACTTGATTAAGGTGCAAGGAACTGAGATTAATTTGAGCATCTATTGATAGTGCAATTTTTGACAGGGGATCAAGGCAGGAACAAATGCAGTGAAATATGTTATTGGGTGTCTAAAATAGAATGGGATAACTCGGTGAGGTACGAGAGAGACAACTCATGACGGGAGGACCGTGGGTCTCAGTATTGATCATTGGGACTTTGTGTTATTTGAATGTTGTGTTGGATGTTATCAAGTTTGGAAATTCCTAATGTGGGATCCCCCTTGAGGTTAATTGACCTATACCCTTAAGACCAGGGTATTCTGGGTTTATTTCTAATGGGATGGGTATTGTCAATATTATCTCCAGGTTTCATTTTGTATCTCACTACTACAACCTGCCCCTTTATCAGCGCTAAAAACCAGAATTAATAGCGCTAGAAAAGCTCTGTTAATTCTGGCATAGATAAAGGGGGGGTCCCCTTTATCAGCGCGTGGTGGAGTGCTGATAAAGGGGTCCTTTATCAGCGCGTGGTGGAGCGCTGATAAAGGTCAACTATATCAGCTCTTCTCGGAGCGCTGATACAGGTTCCCTTTATCAGCGCTCCTCTAGCGCTGTTAAAGGTGTCCTTTATCAGTGCTAAAAAAGCGCTGATAAAGGCCCCAGCGCCTGCACCTAAAAAATAGTACCTGCACACCAGAATACCTGCACAAAGTAGCACATGCACACCTGCACACCATAGCACCCGCACCCAATATTTTGACTGACAACGGTATATACATTTAATTAACATCATGAATACAAAAAAACGCATTTCTATATACATTTCAAACATTGTTTTACATGGTTACATTTACAATTATTCAATAATAGTTATAAACATTCATGTTTGATCCTTTGATATCCGTGATTCGCTCTCGATGATATTTGTTGCCGAACAAAGCATCCGAACTCAAGGAAAAAAATTCACCTATATAAGAAAACAAATATTATGTTAGTAATGTAATAATGAAAGAAATTAAAACAGTAATATGAAAGAATACATTAATATGGAAATGTGAAACTAAAATATTAAATTTTAAACTCAAAAGTTTTCATTTTCATAACAATGAAAGGGAATAATGTAAAATCAATATGTTATTGATTGTTTTATCTCATTTAATAAATACTGATTCTTTATCTAATGAAAAGCTTTACCGGTCACACCATGCGTCGGATTGCGGTGCGGTTGATTCATACACGTCACAAATGACTCGTGGATCTTTGTACTAAAGTATCAAAACAATCCGAAGGCGTTTGCTCGGTTTGGCGTATGTCATTGGTGTTGATTTCCAAAGTTTATGTCATTTTCAAACTGATATCAGACAATTTTAGCCATACCGGTCACACCATGCGTCAGATTGAGGTGCGGTCGATTAGTACACGTCACAAATGACTCGTGGATCGTTTTCCTAAAGTATCAGAACAATCTGAAGGCGTTTTCTCGGTTTGGCGTATGTCATTGGTGTTGTTTTCCAAAGTTTATGTCATTTTCAAACTGATATCAGACAATTTTAGCCATACCGGTCACACCGTGCATCGGATTGAGGTTCGGTCGATTCGTACACGTCACAAATGACTCGTGGATCGTTTTCATAAAGTATCAAAACAATCTGAAGGCTTTTGCTCGGTTTGGCGTATGTCATTTGTGTTGTTTTCCAAAGTTTATGTCATTTTCAAACTGATATCAGACAATTTTAGCCATACCGGTCACACCGTGCGTCAGATTGAGGTGCGGTTGATTCGTACACGTAAAAAATGACTCGTGGATCATTTTCCTAAAGTATCAAAACAATCCGAAGGCGTTTGCTCAGTTTGGCATATGTCATTGGTGTTGTTTTCCAAATTTTATCTCAATTTGAAACTAATATCAAACACTTTTAGACATACCGGTCACACCGTGCATCGGATTGAGGTGCGGTCGATTCGTAAACATCACAAATGACTCGTGGATCGTTTTCCTAAAGTATCAAAACAATCCGAAGGAGTTTTCTTGGTTTTGCATATGTCATTGGTGTTGTTTTCAAAATTTTATGTCATTTTCAAACTGATATCAGACACTTTTATCCATACCGGTCACACCATGCGTCAGATTGAGGTGAGGTCGATTCTTACACGTCACAAATGACTCTTGGATCATTGTACTAAAGTATCAAAACAATCCGAAGGCGTTTTCTCGGTTTGGCGTATGTTATTGATGTTGTTTTCCAAATTTTATCTCAATTTGAAATTGATATCAGACACTTTTAGCCATACCGGTCACACCGTGCGTCAGATTGAGGTGTGGTCAATTCGTACACGTCACAAATGACTCGTGGATCGTTGTACTAAAGTATCAAAACAATCAGAAGGCATTTTCTCGGTTTGGAATATGTCATTGGTGTTGTTTTCCAAATTTTATGTCATTTTCGAACTGATATCAGACACTTTTGGCCATACCGGTCACACCGTGCGTCGGATTGAGGTGCGGTCGATTCTTACATGTCAAAAATGACTCGTGGATCGTTTTAATAAAGTATCAAAACAATCCGAAGGCGTTTTCTCGGTTTGGCGTATGTCATTGTTTTTGTTTTCCAAAGTTTGTCATTTTCAAACTGATATCAGACAATTTTTGCCATACCCGTCACACCGTGCGTCAGATTGAGGTACGGTCGATTCGTACACGTCAAAAATGACTCATGGATCGTTGTCCTAGATTATAAAAACAATACGAAGGAGTTTTCTTGGTTTGGCGTATGTCATTGGTGTTGTTTTCCAAAGTTTGTCATTTTCAAACTGATATCAGACAATTTTAGCCATACCGGTCACACCGTGCGTCAGATTGAGGTGCGGTCGATTCGTACACGTCACAAATGACTCTTGGATCGTTTTCCTAAAGTATAAAAACAATCCGAAGGCGTTTTCTTGGTTTGGCGTATGTCATTAGTGTTGTTTTCCAAAGTTTATGTCATTTTCAAACTCATATCAGACAATTTGAGCAATACCGGTCTCACCGTGCGTCGGATTGAGGTGCGGTCGATTCGTACACGTCACAAATGACTCTTGGATCGTTGTCCTAAAGTATCAAAACAATACGAAGGCATTTGCTCGGTTTGGCGTATGTCATTGGTGTTGTTTTCCAAAGTTTATGTCATTTTCAAACTGATATCAGACACTTTGAGCCATACCGGTCACACCGTGCATCGGATTGAGGTGAGGTCGATTCGTACACGTCAAAAATGACTCTTGGATCGTTTTACTAAAGTATAAAAATAATCCGAACGCGTTTGCTCAGTTTGGCGTATGTCATTGGTGTTGTTTTCCAAAGTTTATCTCAATTTGAAACTGATATCAGACACTTTTAGCCATACCGGTCACACCATGCGTCGGATTGAGGTGTGGTCGATTCTTACGCGTCACAAATGACTCGTAGATCGTTGTACGGAAGTATCAAAACAATCCAAAGGCATTTTCTCGGTTTGGCATATGTCATTGGTGTTGTTTTCCAAAGTTTATGTCATTTTCAAACTGATATTAGACAATTTTAGCCATACCGGTCACACCGTGTGTCGAATTGAGGTGCGGTCGATTTTTACACGTCACAAATGACTCATGGATCATTTTCATGAAGTATCAAAACAATCCAAAGGATTTTTCTCGGTTTGGTGTATGTCGTTGGTGTTGTTTTCCAAAGTTTATGTCATTTTCAAACTGATATCGGACAATTTTATCCATACCGGTCACACCGTGCGTCGGATTGAGGTGCGGTTGATTCTTACACATCAAAAATGACTCGTGGATCGTTTTCCTAAAGTATCAAAACAATCCGAACACGTTTGCTTGGTTTGGCGTATGTCATTGGTGTTGTTTTCCAAAGTTTATGTCATTTTCAAACTGATATCAGACAATTTTAGCCATACCGGTCACACCGTGCGTCGGATTGAGGTGTGGTTGATTCGTACACGTCACAAATGACTCGTGGATCGTTTACCTAAAGTATCAAAACAATCTGAAGGCGTTTGCTCAGTTTGGCGTATGTCATTGGTGTTGTTTTCCAAAGTTTATGTCATTTTCAAACTAACTAGTAAAAATTCACTAATCTATGGATATGAAACATAAGAAAGGGAGATCATAGATGCTCAATAAGTGTAAAGGGAGATATCAATGACCATATAAAGATATAATAAGTATTAGGAATTCACCTTCATTGTCCTATTTTTTTACATTCTTTGATCAGGTATGCTGCCCATTCGTTTCTAAAGACATTTATATCATCTTCTGAATATGAGTTTTTGTGACAGTCATAGTAGTACTGAAAAAATATAAATACACAAATGATTAATAATTATTCTAAATAAAGTAGTAATTATTTTTAAAAATACCTCTTCAGGGATGCTAGTTTGTCCATGAAATACGATCTCTTTCATAAATTTACAAACATAATAACCACAGTCCTTGTCATTTGTTTGTTTCGGACACTGCAAAAACATCTAGAAAAATAAGTAATTTGTTTTGATATGTATTTGTATAGTGAAATATAATTATATATACCCATATACTTCTCCATTTTTAGATATTGTTGGCATTGTCGTCCTTACGCCCTGGATTCATTCCAGCCTTTAGAAGATATTCATACACCGCCCTATCATAACAAAATGCTCATTAAAAGATTATATAAATTATATAACTAGATATTTAGTTCTAAAATGTTGGATCTAGTGTATTACAAATTGACAATCGCCATCATGTGTGGTCGGTTAGTTGGATATCCATGCAGTGAATCCAGAAAATAAATCTTTGGAGTATCCAAATTGACTGCAATGAGCATCCAATGTTCCCTAAAAACACCAAAATAAATAAGTACTGATAGAAATGAAAATATAATTGGTATGATTAAAATGTAGAGTTTTACCCTTGAATCGTTGGTATTAAAAAGATCCTGTCAGTCATAATTCTTCTTTGAAATTTTCTGAGCAGATTTGACATCAATTCAGCATGAAAATTAGAATCTATTTCTGTTCATTGTGTAGAAATGGTGTGGGGACTAACGAGTCCAAATTTGTATTCATGGGAAAATCCCTTCAATTTTTTTTCATATATACGCCTGTGAAAAATATGAGATGTATTTATTCATAATTATCAAAGTATATCAGCTTTTGTAAAATCAAATCATGTCATGTATACATTTATAACTGAGGCGCCTAGCCAGTCGTATGTGATGATCTCAGAAACAGCGTCTGCACTAACGAAATCCATTGTTTCCTCTCCGTACATATCTTTTTCTCAAACAATTGTATGATTTTTTCCGTCTTTTATTTTCGTATACACATGAGCTTGCAATGATATTAAATGTGGATATAGAACGGGCGGGGTGAACGTGCTCTCAGTAGATCGTTTTGATCGGTTGGTTGATCCAATCATGGAGCTGCTCTTTCGTTTTAGCTTCTGCATTTTATCCTTCTGTAATAACATTCATCGGTTCAGCCATTTTCTAATTTAATGTTAAAGGTTCTGCTTGAAAAATGAACTGGAAATGAATACCTCCTTCTAGACGTGTTTTTTTACAAGATTCGACGGCCATGCAATGAATGTTCCAATAGTTTTTTGCACCGTATGAATGTCGTATTCATCATTTGGCACGGGTAGCTCAGCGCTCGGCTCATGAGATACGTTAATCGACACTTTGACATGACCGGTTGGAAGTGGTCTGGAGTGTAGCGTGTCATTCTGCATATTGAACACCGTAGCCCTCGCTACAAGGCGATGGGTGGGAGTTGACAGATATAAATCACAAGAATTTTCAACCTGCAGAATATCATTAAATGAAAGGTATCAGTGTCTATGTGATTCACATCTCAAAAAAACGAATATTATAACATTGATTACCTCGGTTAAGTCAGGGCTTTGAGGGGAATGGCTCGCCTCAAAGCTGGTGAGGGGTGGATCTTCTCGCGGGGGTTGTTCTTGAGTTGTTTGTTCTCTTCGCCTCTCCTCCATCAAACTCTTTAGCATCTCTCCCTGAGTTTGGATTAGTTCTTCAAGGGTAGCTACTCTATCTCTCATTACATGTAATTATTTAGTTTGTTCATCCTCTTGTTTTTTTTCTTAAAATATGTCTTGGGTGACACCCCAAAACCCACACCTCTGACGCGGCCATACTGTTCTAGCTGTTTCAAGGCCGTTGAATGTATGTCTGCATCCGGTGCGGGTGTTGATGTTTCCTGTGACTATGTCAAATAGAAAATATGAAAAAATAAGTAAGCATCGTTATGTAATAGTGATTTAAAGCAAAAAAAGTTTATATTATGTCATACTTACACATGTTTCCCACACTTTTTGTGTGTTTTCATCTATCAGTTTCCCCTCTTTATTAACACGAGCCTCCTTTCATAGCACATGGCGTGGAATGGAAGTGACTTGAGATTTTGCTTCATCAATCTTCTTATAAAAAGGGAAACATGGTTACAGTGTTGTTTTATGTCACATAAAATTATTACAGTACTTTTAAAATACATACCAATTGTTTTTCAACTGAAGCGTACCCCAACCTTGCTTTACGGTAGGGGTACGCTAGTTTTGCTTCCCGTTCTTTATTTTCAGCACTCAGTTGCTGTTTCATAAATAAAAACCTATCAATCAATGTGATGAATACTAGCAACGTTACACAACGTGTAACCAAACACAATGTACCTGAAAATTCTTTTCCGCACGATGGTTTCAAAACGCATCCCACGTTCCTTGGGATATCAAGTGTGCATAAAGAGGAGGCGGGTGCACCTTGATTTTCCCTTCGTCATCTTTCAGATGATTTTTCGTTAAAATGGTGCGAAAGCCTCTATGAATCCTTCCTGCCAATCTGAAAACATATTCTTTGTGTGAAACATCTACTATAAATGCACTCTGCAAGAGATGATGAAGGGTTAGTCAATATTTCAATATTTTATTTTATTTTAATAAATTAAATAGATGATATCGTAATGTTACCGTAATCTCTTCCCACATTAATGTTTTCAACCCGCTGACAACATGGTGCCATGACTCTACGTCAATCGGCACACATTGTTGAGTGGCGATTCCAATGTAGCTACTAAACATGACTTTGTTGGGGTTTACATGCTGGCCTAGCTTATTCCAACCCACCTCACATTTGATGCCAGTTGCTTTTTCCTTAAGGATTTTTGCTAAAACTGTCAAACTACGGCGCACCTATTTTTTTTGTGTCGCTGGGGTTTCATCGCCTACCATTTCCTCAGTTTCTGCATCATCATTATGTTTCTCCGAAGCACTAGCTTCGGCACTAACACCAGCTGCAACAGGTTGAGAGACCTGTTGTACGTCAGCAGTGGGACCAGCTGCAACAGGTTGAGAGACCTGTTGTCTCTCAACAGTGGGACCAGCTGCAACAGGTTGAGAGACCTATAGTACGTCAGCAGTGGGACCAGCTGCAACAGGTTGAGAGACCTGTTGTCTCTCAGCAATGGGACCAGCTGCAATAGGTTGAGAGACGTTTTGTGTCTCGGGATTGGGTGCATCAGCAGGTGAAGAAGTCATTATCTGCAGAACTGGTTTAAAATTTAAGTTAGATCAAATAAAAGCAGCAGCGAACAGATAATAACATAATGTAACACAATCTATATTACAATAAAAATCAATAACATGATTATTGAACTCCTTTTTTTAAAAGGCTGAAGGGACTTGACCCCTCTATCAACTATCCATATCCCTTCATTGTGGTCTCCTCTGACATAAAAAACGTCGTCTACATTGGGACCACTGCGAAATGATTGCGAAATCCCAATGAAAGGATCATCTTCTGTTGAATTTTCATCTGACCCTTCAGCTGTTTTGGTCGATAACAGAACAATTGACCAGTTTCGGTTTGCGGGATCGGGAACATAAAATACTTGCACTACCTGTGATGCCATTATAAATGGTTCGTCTTTATCCCCTTCCTTACTGAAGTCAACTTTCACAAATCCCAAATCATCTATTTTAACAGCACTCCTGTTATCAACCCACTTGAATTGAAATATCAAAACTTGAAATTCCGTATAATCCAACTCCCATATTTGTTTGATGATGAAAAAGTATGACATATTCGCATAAATTGGATTTCTGTACTTAGCACCGGAAACATGCATCGCTTCAGCCACAAGTGTAACCCCACTATTCTGCATGGTACTGTCTTCATCATGTTCATTAGTATAAAATGTATAACCATTAACTACATAAGCATTGTAAGATAATGCATACACACTTGGTCCTCCGGCTAGCCATCGAAGTCGTTCCGAAATAGACTTTGGATTTTCATCTGACTTCTTAAAAATATGATATCAAAACCATCCTATAAACTATCGATTATGTGTATTTGATATCCATTTTTCAGCCCTTGATGGATTCAATTGCCTAAGAATTTCTTTGTTGATTTCAACATATGGGTCAACGTCCAAACTGTTATGCAAAACATAAAGGTGGGCCTGCTCCCGATCTGTAATATTGATTTTGACAACCTTTCTTCCAGAAATTCCTTCACCCTCTAACCGCCCAGTGTGACGAGATTTCGGTAAGCCAATGCTTTCCACACCATACAAGTATTCGGTACAGAATTCAACGGCTTCCTCAACAATATATCGCTCTGCAATATAACCCTCTGGCCGACTTCGATTTTTGACATACCCTTTCAAAATCTTCATATACCATTCAATGGGGTACATCCATCTGTAATGTATAGGACCACATAGTCAAATCTCTCTCACCAATTGTACCATCAAATGAACAATCATATCAAAAAATGAAGGCGGGAAGAACATTTCTAATTCACATAATATGACGGCAATTTCTTTTTCCATAGCTGGCAATTTCGCCGGGTCTATAACTTTGGTGTATATAGATTTGAAGAAGAAACACAGTTTCATTAATGTATGGCGTACATTCTTGGGCAAAATGCAACGTAAAGCAATTGGAATGAGATTTTGCATCAAAACATGACAGTCATGTGATTTCAGACCTTTTAAATTCAAGTCGCTCATTGAAGCAAGGTTACTGATATTTGACGAATACCCCTCTGGAACCTTTACGTCATTCAAGAAGTTGCAAAACTGATATCTCTCCTGCCTGGAAAGAGTGTAAGCAGCAGGAGGAAGAAATGTTCATTTTTCACCCTTTACTTGTGCCAACTCTTCTCGTATTCCCATCTCAACCATGTCCAACCTAGCCTTAATTCCATCTTTTGTTTTGCCAGATGTATTTAGCAACGTGCCGATAACACTATCAAATATATTTTTTTCTACATGCATAACATCAATAAAATGTATTACATACAAACAATTCCAGTATTGTAATTCAAAAAAAATTGATCTCTTTTTCCAACCGATTTTCGTATGGTTTTTCGAAGCCGGTTTACCAAAAGTAGTGTCCAAATTTTTAACTTTCTCAAACAATTTATTGCCTGTTAGTGGAGATGGTGTTGTACGTTCTTCTGAACTTCCATCGAATGATGTATTCCAAGAACTGTACTTATTTTGTCGCAGTAGAAATCTGCGATGTCCTAGAAACACGGTTTTCGATGAATGTTTCAACCTAATTGATTGTGTACCTTCTTCGCAAACGAGACAACCTTGAGTTCCTTTAATGCTATATCCTGACAAATTTCCATAAGCTAGGAATTCATTTATCATCCCATACAACATTCATCTCAATGTGAAATCTTCCTTTCTGTAAGCATCATACAATGTAACACCTGAATCCCACAATAATTTCAAATCTTCGATCAATGGAGCTAAATAAACATCAATATCATTACCCGGTTGTTTTGGTCCTGATATAATAATAGATAACATGATGTATTTTCGTTTCATGCATAACCACGGTGGTAAGTTATAATTTATCAACATAACCGACCATGTACTGTGACTGCGGCTTTGAAAACCAAAAGGATTCACTCCATCTATAGATAACGCAAGACGAAGGTTTCTCGACTCGTTTCCAAATTCAGGATACTCATGATCGATTCTCTTCCAATGAGGAGAGTCTGCCGGGTGACGTAGTATTCCATCTTTAATTCTTGTATCTGTATGCCATGTTAATTGTTCTGCAGTCTCCTCACTTCCATATAGGTGTCTAAACCTTGGAATGATTGGAAAGTACCACACAACTTTAGTAGGACTGGATTCATCTTTCTTGTATCGAGAAGCACCACACTTTGGGAATTCTTTATGTGATTTGTGGTCCTTGAATAACAGTATACAGTCATTCGGGTAGGCGTGTATTCTTTCAGAGATCATACCCATAGAGCGTAGCATTCGTTTGGCATCGTATGTTTGGCTCGGGAGCTCATTGTCTTCTGGGAGCATGTCATTCAAGAGGGCAAGTAGTTTCGTAAAATTGTCGTCACTCCACCCGTTATCTGCTTTCAAATTATACAGCTTCAGTACGGCTGACAATGCTATATATTTAGTGCAACCAGCATACAATGGTGTCTTTTCACAACTTTTTAACTTCTCAAACAATTTTGGGCAATCACGAAGTTCATCTTCGAAGGTCCTTGTCATTTTCTCAATACGATCTTCATCATCATTCACATCTGTAATCACATCCTCCATACGGTCATCTTCATTGTTCATGTTTGTAATCATATCAGATGATCCATAAAACGCAGTGTCACCCCAGTCACTACCTACATTCGTTGTTTCCCTGTGTTTATTCCAACATGAATAACTTTGATCTATTCCGTGACAGATCAAGTGTTCTTCCAACTCATCTGGACTAATTTGTTTTGAATAACAACAGCGTAAACACGGACAAAGGATTTGAGAAGAGTCACATGCATGATCTATTGTAAACTTGATAAATTCTTTCACGCCTTCTTCATACTCTTTTGTCAACTGATTGGCATTCATCCATTCTTTATTTATATTCATCCTATTTAAAATCCATAGGATAAGTATATAGGTTAATGGAGAAGGAATATGAGTATAATTTAGATAAAAAACAAGATACTTCAATGAAATAAAGGAATAAATAAATACCAAAATAAAAATATATTGGGTACCACTACAATCCCCAAGCCTCACATCATCTAGATCTCTAAAACCCAGTAGTGCAGGACACTCAACCAAACAGGCCAAATACACAATAAGGACTGAAATCTCTCACCTATCCACTTTTCATAATAAATATAATCACTACTCAAAATCAATGTCCCTATTAGTAGTATCATAGACCTCACTACTATGTAATTTTTTCCATTTCAATAAAATACCACCTCAAGGTCATTTTTTAATAAAAGTGGTGACATGAATTGGTCACCTAATTCTTGCCCCAAAGGACTCAATTAAAAAAAAGAGTATAAGTACAAACACAAGGTGAAAAGAACTTACACCAGTAGTGATTGAGAGAAGTATAAACCAAAAACAGCAAGGAAAATCTGCACAAATATCTAGAAGCAATGAATGATCCAAACAACCTATTATCAACTATTCCATGATCTCTAAAAGAAGTTTTACTATCCATGGGGACAACACTAATCCATCTGGCTCGAAGGAAATCCAATGCCTTCATAAATTTTATTCTCTATCAACTTGAGTTATGTTTAATCATGCTGTTATACAGTTGTTATTTTAAAATGAAGGGCTGAAATGAAACTCAAGAAAGACCTTAATACATTAAAACCAATGTTTAGAAAGGAAAACCATTAAAGGTTTGGATCAATAAGTTGTTAAGAATGAAGACCATCATTGCAACGTCACCATCCAACAGAAGCACATGATGTAGTGAAACACTCATCGCATGAGAGTATCATATTATTTATCAATGTCTTATATGGTATAGCCTCATAATATTTACATGGTAATATTCCATACTATAAATAGTCTCAAGAGATGGCTCATGTCCCATTTCAATATATAGGTTTGTTCTGGGTCAGTCTACACATCCAGCCTATCAACAACCTTACAAATTTATACCCACCCAAGTAGTCACATCCCCAAGGGGGATGTTCACACACTTTAGGTTCAATTCAATAAGGCCAAGGGCTCTGATGTATCACTAGTTCCATGTGTGGCCTATGGGAAAAAATACATAAAAGTAACATAATGTATTCCAAGAGGTCTCCGGGTTCCCCCTAACAAGGTCTTATAAGTCACACTCACTCTAATAACACCCATTAAGGAATTTATCAAAGAGGAATAAGGGGGTGGGTCGATTGGGCATTGTATAAGAGGGAGGATGAGAAATGGGGGCTTCCCCTATTGGAATTTTAGAGGGAAAAATATTAAAATATAAATTTAATGTTCTACATAATTTTCCAAACCATATATTATTAATGTGGTGGCACTGTACAAAAAAACCCCTTAAAATATTTGGTCAACACAGTTTACCAAACCATGCATTAATTATGTAAATTGGAACTACCTCAGTCTATAAAATTTCACATGTTTTGTATGAAATCATGAAAAAATGGTATGTTAATCCCTAACTAAAATCCACCTCACATGGTTTCCTCTAAGATATCCCATGGTTAACCTTCACTAACCATGAAAGTCAACTATGTGATTTAGAAAGAGGACTGAAAACCTCCTCATGCTCAAGGTTCTACATTGTTTCTCAAAAAATATGAACACAAAACCATGGTTCATTTGAAAAATCTCCAAAAAACATTATATAAAACTAAAATAAAGCTTGTGAGACTCACCTGAGTACTTGAGGCACCTCTCAAACCGCGGTGGTGGAAGAGGCAGCAGAGTAGGCAGAGGAGGAGGAGGAGGAGGCGCCAGTGGAGGAGGAGGATGAGGCAGCATACTAGGAGGAGGAGGAGGAAGCGCCGGTGGAGGAGGAGGAGGACGAGGCTGCGGTGGAGGAGAAGGAGGAGGAGGAGGAGGAGCAGAGGAGGAGGAGGAGGTGGAGGCAGCGAAGGCAGCAGAGGAGGAGGAGGATGAGGCTGGTGGAGGGGAGGAGGAGCAGAAGCAGAGGAGGAGGAGGCGGCCGCTGCGGAGGAGGAGGAGGCAGAGGAGGCAGCGAAGGAGGAGGAGGAGGCCTCGGTGGAGGAGGAGGAGGCCGCGGTGGAGGAGGAGGCACCGGCGGTAGTGCAGAGGCAGGGCAGAGGCAGCGGAGGAGGAGGATGAGGCCGGTGGAGGACGAGGAGGAGGAGCAGAAGCAGAGGAGGAGGCGGTGGCCGCGACGGAGAAGGAGGAGGCAGTGGAGGCAGCGGAGGAGGAGGAGGAGGCCGCGGTGGAGGAGGAGGAGGCCGCGGTGGAGGAGGAGGCACTGGCGGCAGTGCAAGGGCAGGGCGGAGGTAGGGCGGAGGCAGCGGAGGCAGCATAGGAGGAGGAGGATGAGGCCGATGGAGGAGGAGGAGGAGGAACAGGAGAAAAGGAGGAGGCTGCGGCCGCGACGGCGGAGGAGGAGGCGACGGCCGCAGAGGCACCGACGTGACCGCGGCGTGACCGCGGAGGAGGAGGCGGCCACGGAGGCACCGACGGCACCGGCGGAGGAGGAGGACGCATCGACGGAGGAGGAGGAGGCCGCGGTGGAGGAGGAGGCACCGACGGAAGCGCAGAGGCAGGGTGGAGGCAGGGCGGAGGCAGCAGAGGGAGCGGAGGCAGTGGAGGAGGAGGAGGATGAGGCCGGTGGAGGAGGAGGAGGAGCAGAAGCAGAGGAGGAGGCGGTGGCCGCAGCGGAGTAGGATGAGGCAGCGGCCGCGGAGGAACCGGCGTGACCGCGGCGTGACCGCGGCGTGACCGCGGCGTGACCGTAGCGTGACCGCAGCGTGACCACGGAGAAGGAGGAGACATGGAGGCACTGGCGGCACCGGCGGAGGAGGAGGAGGCATCAGCGGAGGAGGAGGAGGCCGCGGTGGAGGAGGAGGCACCGGAGGCACTAGCGGCAGCGCGGAGGCAGGGCGGAGGCAGGGCGGAGGCAGCGAAGGCAGCGGAGGAGGAGGAGGATGAGGCCGGTGGAGGGGAGGAGGAGCAGGAGCAGAGGAGGAGACGGCGGCTGCGGCGGAGGAGGAGGAGGCAGCGGAGGCAGTGGGGGAGGAGGAGGAGGCTGCGGTGGAGGAGGAGGAGGCCGCGGTGGAGGAGGAGGAACCGACGGCAGTGCAAAGGTAGGGCGGAGGCAGCGGAGGTAGCGGAGGAGGAGGAGGATGAGTCCGGTGGAGGTGGAGGAGGAGGAGGAGGAGCAGAAAAGGAGGCGGCGGCCGCGGCGGAGGAGGAGGAGGCGGCGGCCGCAGAGGCACCGGCGTGACCGCGGCGTGACCGCGGCATGATCGCGGTGGAGGAGGCGGCCGCGGAGGCACCGGTGGCACCGGCGGAGGAGGAGGAGTCATCGACGGAGGAGGAGGAGGCCGCGGTGGAGGAGGAGGCACCGGCGGTAGTGCAGAGGCAGGGCGGAGGCAGGGCGGAGGCAGCGGAGGCAGCGAAGGAGGAGGAGGATGAGGCCAGTAGAGGAGGAGGAGGAGGAGCAGGAGCAGAGGAGGAGGCGGTGGCCGCGGCGGAGTAGGAGGAGGCGGCGGCCGCGGAGGCACCGGCGTGACCGCGGCGTGAACGCGACAGGACCGCGGCGTGACCGCAGCGTGACCGCGGCGTGACCGCGGAGGAGGAGGAGACGTGGAGGCACTGGCGGCACCGGCGGAGGAGGAGGAGGCATCGGCGGAGGAGGAGGAGGCCGCGGTGGAGGAGGAGGCACCGGAGGCACCGGCGGTAGCACGGAGGCAGGGCGGAGGCAGCGAAGGCATTGGAGGAGGAGGAGGATGAGGCTGATGGAGGGGAGGAAGAGCAGGAGTAGAGGAGGAGACTGCGGCCGCGGCGGCGGAGGAGGAGGCAGCGGAGGCAGCGGAGGAGGTGGAAGTGGCCGCGGTGGAGGAGGAGGAGGCCGCGGTGGAGGAGGAGGAACCGGCGGCAGTGTAGAGGCAGGGCGGAGGCAGCGGAGGCATCGGAGGAGGAGGAGGATGAGGCCGGTGGAGGAGGAGGAGAAGGAGCAGGAGCAGAGGAGGAGGCGGCGGCCGCGGCCGAGGAGGAGGAGGAGGCAGCCGCGGAGGCACCGGCGTGACCGCAGCGTGACCGCGGCGTGACCGCGGCATGACCGCGGGGTGACCGTGGAGTGACCGCGGCGTGACCGCGGCGTGACCGCGGCGTGACCGCGGCGTGACCCTGGCGTGACCACGGCGTGACCGCGGCTTGACCGCGGCGTGACGGCGGAGGAGGAGGAGGTCGCGGAGGCACCGGCGGAGGAGGAGGAGGCATCGGCGGAGGCAGTGGAGGAGGAGGAGGATGAGGCCGGTGGAGGAGGAGGAGGAGGAGGAGTAGGAGTAGAGGAGGAGGAGGAGGCCGCGGCAGAGGAGGAGGAGGCGGCGACCGCAGAGGTCCCTACTCTAGGTGGATATATATGGATACTTTCCTTGACTGGTCTCTATATGAAAGAATTATAAAAGGCTACCTCACCTTCCAAAGATATATTATTTGTAGAAAATTGTTTTGTGGGAGAAAGAATTAATCATATATATGTGATGTCACTTTTAGATCATATGATTCCTTACTCATCAAGATAAATAGACAAGAACCAAAACCTAAGAGGCCTCAGGCCTATCCAAATCTCTAGAAGTGATGACTTCCCAGTGCTTATTGGAAAACTATGGAAGTGTCGACTTCCCAAATGCACATCCCCTCCCCATATCTCCCCCAGCAGACTCCTGCACATCCCCCTCCCATCCACCCACTACACCCCCCACTTGCACAACCCCCCTCCCCCACCCCCACCTTCACACCCCCCACTTGTACACCCCCCAACCTCATCCACCAACAGACTCTCACCTACCTAGACCCCCCCAACTAGAACACTCTCTTCCCCACCACCCACTTGAAGAACCCCCCCTCCCACTTGCATATCCCACCCACCCCCACCTGCACAGCCCACCCCCACCCCCACCCCACCCTGTACACACCCCCACCTCACACCCAATAGACCCCCCATTATACGCCCCACCTACACATGTTCACCCACTGCACATCTCCCACACCTAAACACCCCCACCTACACCCCCCCCCACCCACTACACCCCCGCAGCACCTGCACCCCCCCCACTTCAAATAAAATTGATTCACACAAATCATGATAGTTGAAATATAGAACAAAAACAAAAAACAAAGCAAATTACAATTATTGGGCATAGCATACCGCACAATGGAGGAGGAGGAGGCCGCTGAGGAGGAGGAGTCCGCGGTGGAGGAGGAGGCCGCGGTGGAGGAGGAGGCACCGGTAGAGGAGGAGGAGGGGGCACCGACGGAGGAGGAGGAGGCCGCGGTGGAGGAGGAGGAACCGGAGGCAGCGGCGCGGAGGCAAGGCTGAGGCAGGGCGGAGGCAGCAGAGGCACCGGCAGAGGAGGAGGATGAGGTCGGTGGAGGAGGATGAGGAGGAGCAGAAGCAGAGGAGGAGGCGGCGGCCGCGACAGAGGAGGAGGAGGCGGCGGCAGCGGCGCAGACGAGGGCTTCCGCGAGAGCTTGATTGTGTGCGGGGAGGAGGAAGAGGACCCGCGGTTTTTTAACAAATCCGCGGGACCCTTTATCAGCGCTAGTAAAAAGCACTGATAAAGGGTGTATTTATCAGCGCTAACAAAAGCGCTGATAAAGGTCCGACCCTTTATCAGTTCTTTTCTGTTAGCGCTGATAAAGGCAAGTTCATGCCTTGCCCAGTTTTGTGGTAGTGTCTTGGGGGTGGGCTATGTGAAGGTGGGGAGATTGTAACATCTTAGGTTTTTAGAATGGGTCAAAAACCACTCCCTTTTTCATTTTTTGAAATAGTGGATATTCCATTTTCAAAACCAATGATCAAAACTCAATTATGAGAGTTCCCCTATCTTTATATCATGTCTTTACAGGAGTTTTAAGCTTTAGATGAAAACTCAGGCGTTCAGAAGAGGTTTTAGAAGCGTTAATGGTTGATTTGACTCTTTTGTAATACCAGGTCAGTGAACATAGTTTGGGGAAAATTGTGAGACCCCTTCTTGGTAATTTTGAGGCCCAATTTTGAATTCCCACATGGTTTTGGTAAACTATGTGAGTGGGGAAAATATCCATGAAGTCTTGTGTGAAGAAGTTTCAAAGAGAAACGTTTTAGTTTGCACACAGTAACTACAAACTATGTAGTAGTCCACATAGGTACTACAAATTCGGTAGTATCTATGCACTTTATCCCTCACGATTACCACACTATTTGGGAAACTGTGTAGGTAAACCATGTGGACTAGTAAATTAGACTAAATTACATTCCCCCCTTTTAATTTTTTTAGTTTTCTTTCCTCTCTCCCCTTTTTCTTCCTTCTCATGTACAATAGTAAGAGAGCTCTTCTTTTTCTTCCTCCCATGGATTTTGATCCATATTCCTCCTCGGTCACCCATTATTTGATCTGTTAGATGCTATATAACCCTCTTGGTAAGGAATATCACACCCTCACATCCCTTCCCCTTAAATCTCACCCCATGGGGAACTGAATCTATTTGATCTATTTTCTCATATTTTCAGGGTTTTTGTTGGAAACTCAAATATACTCTAATATGCTTAAAATAAGAGATTGATATCATATGTGCCTATGTCTACGAGTCTAATGTAGGTGATGGATATCTTGATTTGTGTTTTTTTGTGAACGTTTGGGTCTTGCGGATTTTGGGTCGTGTTTGGGAAATTGACCAAGACCCCCATGATTTATATTATATTGATCTTAAGACCATATGGGATGCCTCTAGGCATGACCTAACCTTTTTCACAGGCTCAAGTCTAGGTTAGACGTTGTCAACCAATTTGGGGGGTTTTCCAGGGTATGTTTCGGTCTAAATTGAATTGTTTATTTAAATTGAAATTATGAAATTAAATTACATTGAAGGAGTTTATATTTTAGATTGTATTTATTTTATGAATTTGAGTTAGCCAATTCATATAGGTTGGTTAAGAGTTGTCTATGTAATCTGAGATGTGAAATTCAACTATATTGGATTTTTTTCTATTTAAACTGGTTCCTATATATATATATATTTATATTCTTGTGATAATATAATTTCATGATATGATACCCATGGGGTTGTGATGGGCTTACATCAGTATGATTTGTGGTGTCTAGGCCATCAGATTGAGGTGATGTTGATCGTATGGTTGGTCTTGGATTAGATTGCTTTAGTGGTTTAACCATAGGATAGGGTGTTGAGGATGTTGTTTGAGTTGGTGAGGGAATTAGTTTGGGAATGGTCTGTGATACTGGATGGAATGGAAATTATATTTTAACGACATGGTCATAGGGGAATGGGGTGACAGTTGATGTGTCTTGGGACTTTATTGCTGATTTTCACTCACCCGTGATTGCCAAAGCACCAAATTGATTCATGTTCACACAAGTTGACTCTGTTTATGAGTTAGTTCGGACCACTTATGTAGGTAGATTACCCCGGTAGTGCCGCTTAGGAATTTTCTTTGGGGTTTATTTCCATAGAAATCCTTGTGGAAGGTGAGGAGCCTTTGATTGACAGTGATATGGCCATCAGTTGGGGGATGAGGCTCACCGTGATTAAATTCATGGTCTGGGATATTATTTGAGGACAAGTATCATTCTGCCTCCAGTTTTTAGGATTTTGGTCGATGTGTGATTTCGAGAAGGGGTTTGAGGGACTATATTGAATTGCTTGGGCATGCCTTTAGGATGTCAGTACTTTTTGAGATAAGAGGAGTTAAGAGGCATAATGTACTAGGTTTCTTGATGAAGGTGGAACCTGAGGGTTCACCTGGGATATGAAATTTGGGGTACCTTGCTCTATGGCCCAAGGACCCTCTTCAATTTTTATATTCTGGTGTTCTCCAAAGATGGCGACACTTTTTATTGGCTGTTGAGAACTAGGTAAGTTGTTTGTTTTATTTGAAATGAATTAAGTTAATTTTTTTATTATACCACACCTCCTAAAAAACATATTCTTGGTACACACCATTGGGTGGTACCCTACTGAGACTCATCTCACTCCCTACACAGGTCCTTCGAGAAGGTTGTAGACTTTAGGAATTTATGTTCAGGTAAGGGATCTGCCTCATGAGATGGACCTTAGTACCTGCTTTCATAGAGTTTGGAACATGACATTGAGGTCTTTCCTAGTTGGAGTTTTTCTTTTGTTCATATTTCTTTCAGTTTCAGTATGGTATTTTGTATATTGTATTTAGCTACAATGGTTTGCTACGGGAACCCTTTTTTTACTTGATTTGTATAACCTGATATGGACGCATGTTGTTCTATTTGGTTTCAACAAGTGTTGTGTCTTCCATGCTGGTTTTTTATTTACTTTCCACTGCATTTGTTTATATTTTTTTACACAATTTATCTAATATATTCTGTGTTACCACTTTGTGGGTCTGGTTTGAGTATACTGAATCTTATCATTCCATTGGATGATATATTATATACTCGAAAATGTATTATTATATATCCATAGAGGTTATAACCTCCATACTATACCTTCTTACACCATATCTACTAGTAGAAAGCCTTTGGTATTTAGGGAGACACAAATAAGGCCAGTGAAACCTGACCCAATAGCACTGTTCGAGTGGCTATTCAGTTCGGGGATGCTACAAAGGACATCGTATTTAGAGGAATATTTCTAGAAGATTCCTATCTGACATGTCCAAGAAAGATAACCTATGGTATTTTTCTTTATGGAATAACTAATAAGGGTTACAAAAATTAATAATTTCCAATAATATGTGTAGATCACTTAAATTCATTTATGAATAAATCATGCATTAAAATAATAGAATATTAATTTATAAATGAATGAGTTACATGGGCCTCTAACTAATTAGTAGGAGAGCTATAAAATTTAAAGATAGATATTTTAATAATATATGGAAAAAATTGGTGTCTATCATGTTTTATAATACTAAGGAAGAAATTTTTTTCAGTCCCCATGACATTTCCAAACTTGATTCACTCATGGGTTTAAGCCCCACAACATTTCCAAACTAGATGGGTTGTCACCTAAAATATAGGTTGTCCTTTAATAAAACCATATTAATATAATTTCCAAAATAAAAATGATGGAAATCCTTGAAATATGGTTAACCACTAAATAACCTTTTAACTATGTTTTTCAGTACACCTATTTTTTACATAATCAATAATCTTATTTTACTATTACTATGATTTCATTACTGCTCATAAGAAACCTAAAGGTTATAAATACCATTAAACTTACATCTATAAAATTTAATGGAATTATTTATAAAATAAATATTTCCACTAAAGGTTATACTTTCAATAAGTTTCTCCAATATTTCCTTAATCTTGGTAGACTCTCCTTACATAAAACAAAAAAATTTGTTTATGTTTTTTATCTTATTTTCAATCTAAATCACCTTTTGTTTAACTTTAGTTATAAATTTTTATTTTCTATTCAACTACTTAAAAATGGATTGTAAGGAAAATGTGAATTATCCTAAGCATATCTCTAGGGATTGTAAAATTAGGTTCACAGTAAGGCTCATTGTTTTGAGTTAGGTTATACTCGAGTCAGGTCTGACACACCTTTTTAGAGTTGTTACCCCTATGTACATCTATGCCAAAACCACATCCACTTTTAGTATCCATCATAGAATGTATTTCTAGGAAGACCCACATAATATCAATCTCACCAAA
This sequence comes from Viscum album, assembly GCA_963277665.1. Classification (NCBI taxonomy): domain Eukaryota; kingdom Viridiplantae; phylum Streptophyta; class Magnoliopsida; order Santalales; family Viscaceae; genus Viscum; species Viscum album. The sequence goes on from OY728165.1 coordinate 2,015,766,341, forward strand.
ATTCTAGGATGATCATTTATAATTATCCTCAAAGACAACATTAGGGATATGTTCTCTAGATGGTAGGCCATACATGGCTATGGATTCGGCCGCGACTCTCTCTTCTTCATGCGGTGGTGCAGCTAGGGTTTGGAAGAATGATTCATATGGATTTGGTTCATATGATGGTGAGGATTCTGATCTAGATGCTTATGACGTTTTAGATCCAGGATATCTTTCCGCTTCTTCTCAGCAGAAAGGGCGACTATATCTAGGATTTTTGGTGTTGGCATTTCAGTCTGCTCAAATTGATTTGTGGAGGTGAGGAGTTTGTTTTTGATTTTCAAAGCCATTCGTTCCTAGTTTTTGTCTTCCCTTTGGTCATGTTCCTTGCATCTGCTGAGGCGAAGGAAGTCTGGTTCCATTGCGAGTTGACGATGTCGATGGCTTATTTCATGGTGGTTTTAGATCCTGACGATGGTCATTTACCGGCTCTGAACCCACGTTACTTTGTGCCTTTCCAAGTTAGATATGGATCAGATGTAACATAGGGGTTTTGGGATTTGTAGTTTGAAGATAGGCGAGTTGAAAGGCGACAACTGCGTCGACACACTATCATTTTTTTCTACTGGTTTTCTAGATCTTCGTCTATGTGTTTGTGTGGAACCCTAGGATTCATTATCCCCTAATCTGGGCTCATGTTCCTCTACTTATCTCCAAGTCAGACCTAGAGTAGAGGTTACAATGAGTATTTTGGAATGTGTGGTTAGATTGACTTTGTTCCTGGCACAAGTCCTTCAATGACAGAGACTTTCAATTTTAGCATTGGCTTTACTCAGGGTAATGTTTCCGGTCTATCAAATTTGTTTAGTGTTTTTAAGGAAGATGTTAATTTTTCGTTTTGGTTGCAGATGTTGCCGATCTCTGATGGTGACAACTATTTTTGGGGGTGCAATAATGTTTTTAACTTCTTTTTGCTGGTGGTTTGGTTTATAGTGGTGTGGGTGAACTCCGACAGATGGCTAACTCCGATGATCTGGGGAGGCATGAGGTTTGCGATGATGATAGTGGTTTCATAACAGTGACGACATCAGCGGTGATCAGGATGAAGGATAGTGACATGACTAAGACTGTTTTTTAAATTTTTAAATTTTTATTTTCTGACAATCATTTCTGTTCCTGCTGGAATTGTGGCTTCTTAAATAATCAATAAAAATGGATTGTTCAGGTAGGCTATCTTCTCTAAATAATGTTTTCCCTAAATCTAGTTTCTGAGGTTACTATTAAACACACAATGATATGAACTATAGTGACCCGACCCCAGATGCCTAATGTCAATGTATACAACCATTACATTAGCATGATTAAAAGGAATAAAATTGCGAAGTCCTGAGGTGTTTATTTTTCTTTGTAAACCAGATACATACATGAGTCTTATATTAAAAATTAATACACTAATTACAACATAATTTTTTTATTCAAGGATAATAACATTATTCCATCTGAAATATACTTAAATATCATTATTAGTTCAATTCACAGATTCTTTGGCAAGGGGAATAAAATAAGGGTTATCTCAAATTCTCATTAAGTGTTAGGCATAGAAGATTCAACAATGAATCAATGATAACAGTTGATATGGAAATGTAATAACTGAAGAAAAATGATATGGAATTAATAAATTTATAAGGAAGTGCATAAATAATATATAAAGGTAAATAACTAAAAACACATTCCATTCAAATAACTAGGCAATGAATAATCAGTAAGATAAGAAAAATAATTGAAACACATTCCATTTAATCAATGAACTGAGAATGAAATGAATCCATAGATATGTTGACATGAAATATAATGGATAAATAATAACTGAATCTGAATGAGGGGAATTATTTATTATTGTATTCCATGTTTCCTAGGTACACAATTCCTTTACCATTAAGAATTTTCATAATATGGTTGAAAACATACTGGGTGAACAACCCATTATCTTAGGATAGACTTCTGATTCATCCCATGAGACTACCGATGCATCAAGAGGATATATATAACCAATGTCCAACCATGTCATACCTTTCCAAACCATTCATCATATATCAAATAATCAATTTAATTAAAGAATAATGTGCCTCATCAAATATCCACATTGAGTCAAATATGACAATTTATTAATATTACCATATATATAAAACAACATTCAATGTAAACACCATATTTAAAAATAGTATACAGTTTAGGAAATAATCATATTCATGATAAATGATATAGATATTTAGGGGTAATTTAATGTTCAATGATCATACTAAATTGAATATTTCAAGGGGATTAACAAAGAAATCCAGGCAATGAATATCAATATTATCCATGTTCAAAGGAATCATAAACTATATAGAGGAAGAATAAGACTCGTATCAATACAATATATCCCATGTGGAGTAAAATAAAGGGTTATTTGTTTTTGATGAATGGAAACAATATATAAATAACTTTTAAAAACATGCTTTATGAAAATATTTTTTTTTATTTTGGAAAATCATTTTCAAAATCATTTTCTTTGAAAATAAAAATAGAAAATATTTTATTTAAAAAGTAAACTTTTAAACCTGAAAATGAAGATTCGAATAAATAATGGTTTGTAAATATATACATTCTATACAAGTCAAAAAGAAACTAATTTTTTCATGGAAAAAAGATATAAAAAATCTTTATTTAGATATACACAAGAAGATTCCATTGAAAATAGTTGTAAATGAAAAAAGGGTAAAAAATGTATTTGATAAATAATTTAGGAAAGGTCAAATTCTCCTTGAAAACCTGTATAGAAAATAAGGTTTTTAGAAGAAAATAGGTTATTCAACTAAAGAGATAAATGAAGTTGGGTTTTATTAAAAACATTTTCTAAAACATTTTTAGTACCAAAGAGTGGAAAAATGGTACTATTACTTGGGAAAGTTCATGAATAACCATAGGAGAATAAAATGAAAAGTTTTATTAAAAAATGATATAATAATTTCCTGTGATTAAAATTCAAGTGTAAAAAATCTATAAAAAAATGAGTTTGTGAAGTTAACCCTTGAAAAGATCATAATATTTAAGTGAGAATTGATCAATTAATTGATTATGTGTATCAAATGTAATTACAAATATAAGAAGTGGAAATAAATCAATAGATAGTAAAGTTCATTATTAATATAATGATAGAATATTAATAATAATGGGGAAGTAATATAACCTAATTAAAAGGAATTTGGTTATGAAATTATTCACCACTTGGAAAATTTTAATTTAAACCCCCCTAAAAAGAAATGATACAAATTTGAAAACAATAATTCCATAAAGACAAAATAATTGAAAATATAATATATTAAAATGGGAAGTAAATACACCAAAAAATTAAATATGAGGTGAAAATTATATATAATTCACATAAAGAAAAGTGAGACAAAAATACCTTACCTTGTATTTTCATTCAGGTGAAAATACTTTAAATCCATGTATAATGGTTTTAAATATAACACCATGACCCAAGAAGCCTGGAGCCGGTGCATTATTTTATTACGTTGACATGATTATAAGGAATCAAATCCCAATAAACCATTCAATTTCATAGTCTAGGAAATCCAAATTACATACTTGATACCCATAATACATTTTTAAAAAATAAATACAAACATGATGCCAAAAAATTGGCATCCTTGAAATATTATTTAAAGATTTCTTCTTCATAACCCATATAAAAGAAACATAATAAGGGTGAGCACAAATGCCCAATAAGGGTAAGTAAAGTAGAAGCAATAATGAATAAATATGAAAAGATTAATATATAAAAGTAAATAATTGATAAAATATTTCAATTAAATAAATAGATAAGGATATATCAACATGTCAAGGTAAGAAGCTGAAAACACATTCCATTTAATCGATGAATTGAAAATGAAATGCATCCATAGATATATCGACACAAAATATCATGGATAAATAATAATAATCAAATTCAAAATAAAAGGAAATGCATAATTATCAGACGTATTGTTTCCTTGGAACATGATACCTTTACCATCATGGTATAATGTAAACTCTTCACATTTGGACAACTAATTAATCCCATGATACTACCGATGCATAGAGGGGCTTTCATTAACTGGTCCCCAACTAGTAGGGATTTCCTTAAATGGTCCCGAACCTATGCATTTAATGTCCAAACAATTACTCATATATTGAATAAACAATGTCCTTATAAAATATCCCTATTTAATAAAGAATATGGATTTATCAACAATACCTAAGAGGAAGTTAAGTGACATTAAGGGTTGTTTACATTAAAACATCATTGAGGATAAATAATATTTAAACATTCCAAAGTGTTACATACCACTTTAAAACATTTATGTAATAATTAACCATGAATTAAAATAATATTTTAATATTATTAAAATAATAAGATTCATGGTATAACATGTTAAGGGATGTTTATGCACCATATAAGAGTGATTTGGTTCTTAATAAGAAACTAGTCTTAATGAAATGTAAATTGAGGTGAAATCCATTACCTTAACCATCCTTTTTTGTGGTATTTATTATCATGTATTGTGTTTTAAAATATGTTACTAACTTATACCATAACCATACTCATATTTAAAATATCCTATATTAATTCCTTATAATATTTTATCACCCCTTTGTTAACACTCTTTCATTATTTTAACTATTTCGGGTGTTAATTTCCTAGTTTTGACTTTTCATTTATTGTTACTATAACATAGATCATGATTTAGTCATACAGAGAATGTAAATAATGATTTAATTATAATATATATTATGTAAATATTAATATTTTATATTCTATAATGTTTGGAGATATGAAATGAAATTCACTGTTCATGGAGACAGTAGACCATACATATGCATGGTTGTTACTTTCATTTCATTATTGTATTAAAAGAATTAAAATTTAATGATATATTGATATAATAAGTCTTGTATCATATCTATGTTATATATGTTACATAGTTTTATTAATAACATCGTTTATACATTCCATGTGTGGCGCTAACGAGTCACGTCGCTTTGAGGGAGTGGTAGTCCACACTTGCTCAAATGAAATTATCATATTTTCATAAGATAGAAAGCATAAAGGTGTGTTCTAAATAATAATTAAAGAAGAATAAAAACATTATAAATATCATATAAATAATATATAAATAAATTTTATATCATAATGGGAACCATTAGATAAGGTAAAGTGAAAATAAACAATCATTATTTCGTGAGGCAGTAGTTCTCCGTACATAGAAATAGTATGTTTGTTACCCATTTGATAGAGGTGTGTTTACAATTTTGTAGAAATATAATCATAAAAACATCATATAATATTTATGATAATTTTTTTAGTAACATAATAATAAGAGTTTAGGGATTGGATAATGGAAATAAAACCAAAAAGTTTGAGGAAATTTGGTACCTCTTATTCAGGTACCTCCTTTTAGTTTGTACCAAAAGGATTCATTAGATTGCTTCTTGAAAAAGGCTAGGACTATATTATTATGGGATGTAATTTTAGGAGATATTTGGGTAGATCTTTTTCAATCCAAACTATATTTATTAGTGTGAATAAGTGGAAGGATAAGAGGCCTTTTATAGTGGATGATGAGTCGCACTCATTAAATATTTAGACAGAGGAATCCCTTACACGGATTTCATGTTTGAAGTTGATCCAATAATGGATAAAATTTTATAGAAGTGATTATAGGATAAAAATATGGCCATAGAATAGATTTTGGATAATTTTATAACTCAATTTGATCGATAAGAATGAGGTTTAGTCCCTTATTAAGCTTAATTTTACCTTAATAATTATAATTAATTTTAATATAATTCACTTATATTTTTTATAAAAAACTATGTTGAACATATTATAAATTAGAAATTATTATGATTCAAAATATGGAATATATTATTCCAAATTCAAATAATATAAGTGGCAGAAATTAATTTAAATTTAATCCCGTAGTTGGGACAATAATGTGTGTTTTTAACGTAAAAACATTGAAATGTTTGATACATTTTTGTAATGAAATTTAAAATTAAATTTATTAAAATAACATAAATTGGTTTAATTCATAAAACATTATCTAATTAAAACCAATAAAAAACATAATTCAATATTATAGATAAATTATATGAAAAAGTAGTTTTGAACTAAAATTAAGTATTTTTCACTATTAACTAAAAAATGATTCTCCAAAGAAAAATACCAAAAAATTAACCTATCATAATTTTTTATTTCTCTATTTAAAATAAGAAGTCTATTTTGGCATATATAATTTATTAAACTTCTTAAAATTTAATTTAAAATAGGTTTATCATTAAAAGGCAGTAAAAATTCCTTAATAAAAATATAAATTTTTATGGGTAAAATTGGGTTTGTTTTTATCTTATGCTTATAAAATATATTAGATTAATATAAAGAATATTTTATTTAATGTAAAATATGTATATTAAATCAATATCACTCAATAGTTATAATTAATTTAATTTATTTGTGTGAAATATCTTTATGAGTATAAAAATAAAAATATTTTATTTTATATTCAATCAGTTTTCATAATAATTATAATTAATTTGTGACCAATGAATCAATTTTATATTTATTTAAGACATATATTTTCATAATTTTATAAAAAAAATTCATAAACCCTAATTTAATGTCTAGGTTATATCTTATTTTAACAATATCTTAATAATATATTATTGTTCATTGAGACTCAGTCTTACATGTAATGAAAGCCGTTAAAGAAACTCATTGTTGCATGTAACATATGTGTACTTATTTTTTAATACATTTAAATCTATAAAAATTATTTAAATTATATCAAATATATTATAAATTATGAGGATATTTTATTCCTTTACATTCTTGGTGTTGCGTGTCATATACGCCGTCGAATACAATATTCTTACTCTAGAATTTCAAGGTGTTACATTCTCGCCACATTAATTAAATTACGTACTCACAATTTAAACATGATCTTAGTAATATATGGATTGAAAATAAGCTATTTCTAAATGACCCACATCGTAGAAAGGGTTAATATCACATCTTCTTAATAAGAGAGAAAGGAAAGTACAACAATCACATAACTAGGTTCCTTGGTAATAGAACATAGGTGGGAAATGGAAACATGGATTTGGAAGAAAAAAAATCCAAGAATCATATTCTGATGGAGAGTGATATAGAACATGTTCAGGTGAATGTTTTTTTCCACAAAACCATAAACCATAGGTGTGAATAAAGGTCATTTATATTGTAAAAAATGATGATAATATGATAGTATTTTTGTCTCAAAACCTTTTTTTCTATACATAAGAGTTATTTCACTCTATAAGAATATAAGTAAATATATGTTTCTATAAATAAAATATTATCCTTTTCTTGTGACTTGAACTATTTCTAATTTTTTTCTTATATATTGAAGTAATACAAAAATCTATAAAATCTTATCCAAAGATCAACTCAAACTATTTCATAAATGGTTAAATATTCAAATATATTATGATCCAATACTTTAGAAAGAATGTAACTAAATTTAAAAAATGAAAATATCATTATACTTTAGTCAATATAAATTATCTTTAAATTTTAACATTCCAAACATGTGAATAACTTCATCACGTATCCTCTTGAAATATGGTAATAACTCAAATTACCAAAAAAAATTATTGAAAACATGCATTATTACTTATTCATAATGTAAGACACATGTTATTAGACATATTCCTTAAATCCAATAGTGTGGTACACTCCCTCAATGATATCATAGACCACCAATTGAAAAATCATTAAGGTAGTATGAACTTAGACAAATCACTCATTTCATCATCATTATCTCAACATCTGGAAAATATTTAGTGTTTTCTTTCCCTAAAAAATGCGTTTTCTAAAAATTTTAACTTTCTACGAAATAAATTTTCTTGGTACAATTCAACATATGATCTCAAATAGTTAAAAAAATTATACTATAGTACAATCCTTACATATTTAATAAATCATATGATGATAACATCATTAAAAAATTATTTTAAAATATATTTATTAGATCCAAATAGAGAAGTACATTAATCATTCCACTTTGGATATATTAACAATATATGATTTAACTTAATCCCTTAGCTTATTTAGAGGTATATTATCTTGATGTTTTGGGAATTATTTTGTGTAGTGACCCATATCCATGTAGTTGTAACTCTGAATAATAGCCTTTTTATTCTTCCCTTTTCATTATTTTTCCTAGTTACCCTATTCTATGCACTTATAACAAACTGTAATTCCTTTCAAACAATTACTAGGGTGATTATTTCCATAGTTATCACACAATTAAAATTTCCCAAACTTATTATACTTATTTGATTCATTCCCTTTTTCTTAGTGCTCAAGATACATCTTCTTCTCTTAGTTTCGATTGAATGCCTATCATTTTCTATAATTCCTTCTCCATATTTATGGAACATAAAACTATTTTTTTTGTATGATAAATAATTACAAGAAAATAGTTCCCTTAGAAGATTCAGATTAATACCTTCAAATAAGTGGTCGATATTTCACTTCTTGTTGTTTATATAATCCGTAGAATATTTGTCTTACCTTTTAAAGGTATCTTCATAATCCACAACACTGTCTTCTTCTTTTTTCATTACGTTAAAGAAATTTGTCTTCATTTAAATTTGTTTATCACGAGGGAAGTATCTATTGATGAAAATATCTTTAAATTTTCTCCATTCCATGAGTTTAATTTCTTCCTCCTCCCTTGTATTCTGGATGAGAGACAACCCCTGATCAACATTAACTTAGAGAAAATAAAACACAATTATAACCTTTTACTTTTCACTACATCTTAATGCCATGAATATCTCCCCCAAATATTTAATCCGTTGCTCAGTTGGAATTTTATAATTAGTACCCCTAAATTATGGGGTCCTGTATTCCCAAAATTTATCCAAAATTGGAGAATCCCATTGTGGAATAGGTTTCTCTATCTAGGAAAGGTTACATGTCATATTCTGATTAAGCTGCCATAATATTTATATGACATTCTCAGTCCCAATACAAGGTGTATGGGTTACCTCAGTACGAAAATATCTATGTACTGATACCAATCTTCCTTCCATGTTCCATTTCTAAAAAATGGCATATACTGGATGATCTCATCAAAATATAAACATTGTATAACTCTAAATATTTCATAACATAAACTAATAAATTTATGCATAACTAATCTCATAACAATAAACATGGATTCTTTGGAGATGTCATTACATATAAACCCTTCATAATGGTTGGTAATGAAAGTGTGAACTATCCTATTCATATAACCTAATATTGTCAAACCAGGGTTGTAGTATGACCTATTTTCGTGTACCATGTTACACCGAGTCAAGCATGGAGCACCTTTTTGTAGTTATTACTCCTAAGTACATCTGTTTTAGAAGCACACCCACTTCTAGTATCCTTAAAGGGATTCATTTCTAGTAATACCCAAATAATATCTATCATACCTAGATTCTAGGATGTTATTCTATAATTATCCTCAATGTCTATCATATGCTTGTCCTCCCTAATCTATGTTCTCTAAATCTAGTTTCCATTATTTCTTCTAATATTCTATTATCACCAACTGTAACACCATGAACCTAGAATCCTAAAGCCTGTTCATTATTTTACTACATTGGAATGATTACATGGAATCAAATCCCAAAGTATCATTCAGTTTAGCAGTCATAGAAATCTAGATTACATACATGATACCCATAATACATTGGGAAATTAGAAATACAAACATGATACATTATAAGAAAATAAACTATGTCCTGGAAATCTTATTCAAATATTTATTTTTCATAACCAATAGAAAGGAAACATAATAATGGTAAGATCAAAAGCTTATTAAGGGTAAGTAAAAAAGAATGAATAATGAATGAATAGTAATAAATTAACATATAAAGGTAAATGAATAAAAACACATTCCATTCAAATAAATATATAAAGAAATATAAACATGGAAAGGTAAGATGCTGGAAACACATTCCATTTAATCTATGAAATTAAAATTAAATGCATCTAGAGATATGTCGACACAAAATCTCATAGATAAATAATAATAATAAAATTATCAATAAAGGAAATGCTTAATTATAAAGCATCACATTTCACAAGAACATTATACCTTTACCATCAAGAGACAATTTAATCTTTTATAGTTTCTCTAACTAATTCATCTCATGAGATTACTGATGCCCTGAGGGGCTATCGTTAACCGATCCCCAAACCATAACAATTTCCTTACATGGTACCCAACCCATGTATTACATTTCCAAAAAATTACTCATATATTGAATAAACAATTTTCATTATCAAATATCCAAATTGAATAAAGAATATATATTTATCAATAATAACTCAAATGAGGATAATCAACAATAAGGGTTATTGACCTTAAAACATTCTTGAGGATAAATAATCTCTAAACATTCCATAATGGCCCATTAAACATTGAAATATTAAAATAATAATTCACCCTGAATAAAATTAATCTTATAATATTATTATAATAAGAATATTGATAGTATAACTTGTCAAGGGAATTATATACACCATTAAGAGTGACATGGTTCATAACAACAAACAAGTCTCAATGAAATGTAAGTTGTGACGAAATACCTTACCTTAACCTTTATTTTTTTATGTGTGGTATTTATTCATCTGTATAGTGTTTTAAAATATGAAAATAACTTATACCAGAACCATAATCATTTTTATAATATTATATATTAATTATTTATAATATTTTATAACAACTTATTTAATAATCTTTCATTATTTTTACTATTTGGGGTGTTAGTTTCATAGTTTTGACTTTTCATCTGTTGTCACTATTAAATAAATCATGATTAACTCATATATAGAACACAAATCATTATTTAATTATTATATATATTCAGTTTATATTCAATTAGGAGAATCTATAAATTTTGGAGATAAAAAATAAAATTCACTGTTCAGGGAGACGGTAATTCGTACGTACGCATGAATGCTTATTTCATTTCATTATTGTATTAAAAAACTAATATTAAATGATATATGTTTATTATGACTATAGTATCATATCTATTTTATATATGTCACATAGTTTTATTGAGACCATCCTTTATACATTCCATGTATGACATGAACGATTCATGTCACTTTGAGGGGGTGGTAGTCCACACTTCCTCAAATGAAATTATCATATTTACATAAGGTGGAAAGCATAAAGGTACGTCCTAAATAGGAATTACATAAGAATAAATACATTAAAAATATCATATAAATCATATATAAACATATTTTCCATTATAATGGTTACCATTAAAAGAGGAAAATGAAGAATGAACAATCATCATTTCAGGAAGTATTAGTTCACCGTACATAGAAGTTGTATGTTCATTACCCATTAGATGAAGGTGTGTGTAAATTCAGGTAGAAATATTAACATAAATAAATTATATTATATATATTATACTGGTTTTGTTATGTAATAATATAATAATAATATTTTAGGGAGTGGATAATGGATATAAAACAAAAAAGTTTGAGGAAGTTTGTTACCTCTTATTCGGGTAGCTCCTTTTGGTTTGTACTAGAAGGATTACTGGGATTGATTAATGCAGACGGTGAGGAATCTAGGATGAGGGAAAGTATGTTTAGGATCTATTTGGTCAGATCTTGGTTGATAAAAAGTGTCTTGATAGGTGTGAATGAGTGAAAGTGGATGAGCTCTTTTATAGTAGAGGAGGAGCGACACTTGTAATATTTTGACAAAGGAATTTGATACAAGTTTTTAAAGTTGAAATTGGATCCAATAATGCACCCAATTTTATATAATCTAATATATGGTAGAAATATGTCCATAAAATGTATTTTGGAAATGTTTATAAGTCATTTGGGTCCTTAAAAATGAGTTTTAGTCCCTTATTAGACATAATTCTACATTAATAATTGTAAAACAATTTAATTACTTCCACTAATATTTTTGGTCATAAACTAAGTTAACCTTATTAGTAAGTATAAATTATTTTGATTCAAAATATGGAATCCATTTTTCCAAATTCCAATAACAGAAGTGGCATAAATTAATTTAAATTTAACCCTGTAGTTGGGATGACAAAGTGGGGTTTTTAGGCAAAAATGTCCAAAAGTATGATAAGTTTTTATTTTCAATTTCAAAGTGAAATTGATTCCAATGACCTAAATTGGATTAACTTATGGAATTATTATATAATTTTATTTTTAAACAAATCTAAAACATAATTCATCCTTATAAATAAATTAGATGAAAAAATAGTTTCAAACTAAATTTCAGTATATTTCTGTAATCATTAAAAATTAATTTTCTCATAAAAATACCAAAAAATACAATAAATTAATTTTTATGTTTCTATTTAAAATTAAAATATTATTTTATATATATATAATCTATAATACATTGAATAATTTAATTTAAAATAAGTTCTCCATTAAAAGGTGGTAAAAAATGCCTTAATAAAAATATAGGTTTTATGTGTAAAATTAGATTTGTTATTATCTTATTCTTATCAAATATATGAGAATAATATCAAAAATATTTGATTGAATATTAAATATATATGTATTAAATTAATATCAGTCACTAATTGAAATTAATTTAACTTTTTTTTTGTAAAATAGCTTTCTGACTATACAAATAATAATGTTTTCCTTTCTATTCAATCAGTTTTCATATCTATTTATAATTAATTTTTAACTAATGAATTAATTTTATATTTCTATAAACCATTTAATTTTATAAGTTAGTTAATTATATTAATAACCTCTAATTTAATGGCTAGGTTATATCTTAATATAATAATAGTTTAAAATTATATTATTTCTCGGTGAAACTCAGTCTTGCGTGTAACACAAGCCATTGAAGAAAATAATTGTTGCATGTAACATACATTAAATAATAATTTCATACATTAATAGATATAAAATATATTTAATTAATTTAAAAAATTAATTATATTGTAAATTATCGGGATATTATATTCTTTTACGCGCTTGGTGAAGCGTGTCATACACGCTATCGAATAAAATGTTCTTACTATAGAATATTGAGGTGTTACTTTAAACCTAAAACGAAATAATAAACAAACCATAATAATATTTATAATTTCATATATTAATTTATTATATTATCTTATTACCCTTTTGTTAATAATCATTCATTATTTTCACTATTTCATGTGTTAATTGACTAGTTTGTCGGGTATGTTTTAACTTGTTATTTTTGTTCCAATTACTTAGATCATGATTTTATCATATAAAAAATTTAAAAAATCATGTAAATTATATATATATATATATATATTTATTATATATTTATTTATAAAAATTCATTAAATTTGGAGAAAGGAAATGAAATGCACTATTCATGGAGACAGTATGCTGTACGTATGCCTGAACACTACTTTAATTTATTTTCTGTATTAAAAAATGAAAAGTAAATGATATATAAGTATATTATTATTAAATTATCATATTTATTTTATATATTTAACATTGATTTAATAAAACCCTCATTTATAAATTCCATGTATAGTGTGAACGAATCACAATGTTTTGAGGAGGTGATTGTCCACACTTTCAAAAATGATGTTATCGTATTTAAAAAAAATGGAAAGCATGAATGTCTGAGTTATATAAGAATTAAATAAGTCTAAATAAATTATAAGTATTTTATATATCATATAAAAACATATTTTATATCATAATTACCAACCATGATAGGTGGTAAAGGAAAAATGAGCAACATCATTTCAAAAGGTGTTAGTTCTTCATACATAAATTGGTAAACTCACTACCCATTAAATGAAAGTGTGTTTAGGTATTGGGAGAGAAATTAAAAAAATAACAAATAAGTTTATTTAGGGTACTAATTTCATTATATATGCATGGAATAAAAATAAATTAAGTAGTGGAGAAATAAATAGAACTAAATCAATTATTGAAGAACGTTACCACTTATTTGAGTAAATGTTTTTAGTTTATGAAAAAATCCATCCTCAGATTGATTTATTAAAAAAGGTATTATTATATGATTTTTTGAAGTATTTTTTGATACTATTTTAGTAGAGTTATGGAGAGACATAGGTCTTGATATTTGTTAAAAAATGTGAGGGGTGAGTACATTTTTATAGTGAAGGATGAGTGAAATTCTTTTTAATTTTGGAAAAGGGAATTACACCGATGATTCTCCCATGTAAATTGGATACAATAATGAACCAAATTATATAAAATGGAGGATAGATTTGAAATATTTCCATAAAATGGATTTTAGATAAGTGTCTAGGTCATTTTGTCTCTTATGATTAAGGTTCAGTCCCTTATTAAGCTATTTTTCCTTTTAATCACTTAATTAATTTTGATTACTTTAACTAATATTTTTCGCCAGAAACTAATTTGAAAATATTAGAATTTATATATTATTATTATTATAAATATGAAATATATTTTCCCAAATTCCAATCACAGAATTTACAAAAATTAATTTAAAATTAATCCCATAGATGGGATGACAAAACAGGTTTTTGTAGTAGAATTGTCCAAATGTTTGTTATGTTCTATATCCAATTTCTTATTGAAATTGATTAACATGATCTAAATTAGTTAAATTTATATAAATGTGATATAATAAAACTTTAAAACTAATTATAAATATAATTTAACTATATAAATATATTATAATAAAAAACAAATTAAAATTTAAATTGGGTATTTTCAATATTCATTAAAAAATGAAAAATTTCATAAAAATAAAAATAAATTTACCTTAAGCTAATTTTTATGTTTTTATTTCCAAAAAATAATTTTATTTTTACATATAAAATTTATAAAATTTCTAAAATTGGATTAAAAATATGTTCTCCATTAAAAGGAGGTAAAATTGCCTTTAGAAAAATATTACTTTTTCTCTATAAAATGGAGTTTGTTCTTATCTAATTCCTATTAAATATATTGGATGAATGTCAAAAATATTTTATTGAATATTTAATATATATATTACATTAATAACACTCAGTAATTTTAATTAATTTATGTTTTTAGGAAAAAACTTATTTTTGAGTATAAAAACATTTCCTTTATATTCAATTTGTTTTTCTATTCATTTCCAATTAATTGGTAAGCTATTAATTCATATTATATTTCTATAAACCATATATTTTCATAATATTGTTAATAATATTCACAACCTATAACTTAACTACTGGTTAATATATTATTATATTAAATGATTATGTTTTATTAATATATTTTTGTTCGGTAAAACCCTGTCTTGCATGTAACACAAGTCATCAAAGAAAGTCATTATTGCGTGTGATGAAAGATAACTTAGTATTTCATGCATTACAATATATATCATTGATTTAATTTATTTAAAATAGTAAATTTATTAAAAATTCTTAGGATACTATATTCCCTTATGCACTTGGTTTTTCATTTTATACACACTATTTAATACAATGTTTATACATTAGGACTACGGGGAGTTACATTTTCCATTTTATGAGAAATTAAAACATCACTCAAGCATACATGTAAACCACCACCACTATGAAGCGATGTGTTTCATTTCTCCTCACAGGATCATATAAATTGTTTAAATGATCAATCAAATGGATAAATATTATATTTATGACTTAATTATTATTTTTTAAAGATAATAAATTTATTACTTTCTTACCCTACCATCTGCTGGTTTTCAATTACAACACCCGTGGTTATGCATGGATGACCACCTCTATGAAGTGATTTGATATATTTTTCTTTTACACCTTACAAGACTGGTCACAAGGATATATATAATGAATAAATATGACATTAATAATATAATTATGATTCTTGAAAATTGAAAATATTATCTAATTTATTTCTTTTATACCTACCAGGAAAATGAAAATATCATTTATACGTACATACAAGCTACTGTTTCCATAAACAACATGGTTCATTTTTCACAACTAACTTATATGTTTTGTTTTAAATTTATATATATTGTATAAATATGATAATTAGTTTTTTTAAGATTATATAGTTAGTGAATCCAAAACCCATTTGATGATGATCAACACACTAAAGTTATTTTAAGGTTACAAATCAAACGTCATCAAAACTTCTAATGCGATCTTAAGCATTTTAGTAACTAAGAAAACATGGTAACAAATAACATAAAGATGATAATGATAATGGAATTAACCTCAAATAGTTTTTTTAAGAAATTATAAAACTAATATAATTTTATTAGTCAGAAAGGTATTCATATTAGTGAAACAATTTGGGACTTGAGATGAGGTATTTTACATTAAAATTCTATTTTAAATGATTTAAACTCTTTATCCTTTATATAAATGTTCTTCTAATTTTTTCAAAAATATTTCTATTTATGATTAAATTATTTCTAAATTTTATTTTTTAATATATTATAATTTAATTTTAAAGGTTTAAAAATGAATCTTTTTAATGTTATCTATATGGGTTATTTATTTCTTTTTTACAAATGTGAAAAACAATGTTTTCTTAATGTTTATGTCCCGACCAAATTTTTCCTATCCAATTTCAATTATTGATTAGAAATATTCCTATACAAGTAAACATTATTTTTAAATGTATTTAATATTTATTCTATTCAATGAAATTTTCATTTTTATGAGTTTTCATAGAAAAATGATATTTCTCATAATGATTATTTGAAAATGGAAAGTGTTTTTCTTATGGGTTCAATTGTTTTTTCAAAAAGGTTTTCTGATAAATAAGTGAATTATTAAAAAAAATAGTTCATGGTATTATACTTGAGAATCATTGATGGTGATGGTTGATCTAGATATAGCTTATGATGTTGGCTGAGCCTGATATAGCTCTCTAATGCCTTGAGAAATGATTTAGTCTTCAAAGGTGAAAACGAGGGTGAAAACCAGGTTGGTTACTCTTATAGAATTAACCAAGATTCAGTTATTAAAAAATGATTTAAACATGAATGAACATAAGTTATAAATATTATTATATGAAATAACCATATATTTTTTGTTCGAAAATGGGTTTTATGGAAATGTTTTCTTTCATGATGTAAGAAATATTTATAATCATTTAAAGGTGAAAGGTTTGTTTTTAAAAGAAATGGTCTCATGAGTTCCCATTTGAATTAAGATGATTTTATCTCTTTTATATGATTAATAATGTGTTCTCATTTATTTTTGATATAATAACATGTTGATTTTCATATGTAGGGATATTTTATTTATATTCTCAAAGTTTTATTAGAAAAAGATAAATATTTTTAGTGGTTTTCATGTTTTCACTGGACTAATGTGATTACTTTATTTTTTATCACATAATAAGATTTTTTTTCTCATCCCACCTTTTTAAATGTTTTTAATATTATATAAGGATGAATATATTTTTTTATCAAGGTCAATATTTATTATATGGAAACTCATCTTAAACGAAGAAAAAGTTCCATGAATTAAAATGTGGTAAAAAATTAATGCCATATTTTATGTGTGGAAAACATTTACACTCTGTAAATGTTTCCACTTTATTTTTTAATATTTTAAATAATTATATAAAACTATAAACTAAAAATTTCCTTGGAATATTAGAAAGTTTATTCCCAATTATATATCATATATTTATGGGAAAACTATTTTATGGGGAGTCATAATTTTTATCAATGAAAAAGTTCAAATACCATTAGAGGTTAGAAGATTGATAGATAAATAGCTCCAGAGATTAAAATTTATGTTTATATTTTAATGATGTTGTTTTTAAATATTTTCACATTTCCTTTTCTAATACATATTTATTCATAATGGTTTTATATAGTGGAAATAGGTCAGCTGATGTTAGAAGGCATCATGGGTATAATAAATTTCTAAACCATCATCCTAGAAAGGTTTTAATAGATTAATTTGTGGAAATGTTTACTCATTTGACACATGCTATAAACTGTGGAACCCATGAATAGTAGAAAAAAATTCTATACATTAGAACATGTCTATGGTAGATCATTTCATGAAACAAAACCTTCTATCGTTGTATGGATCTTTAGACCCATTGAAATTTGAAGGATGGATAAATTAGTTGGAGAATATATTCAATGTTTTGGATTCATAGAACATCAAAAAGTAATTATTTATATTTATTACATTGAAGGTGAAGGAAATCGATGGTGGTCTCTGATTAAGAATACTAAGGAAAAGTATGAGATTGTTCCCATATGGTGGATTCTCTTTAAAGATATTTTTATTGAGGTGTATTTTTCTAATATTCTTTGACATAGAAAGGAAAGGTAATTTATAGAGTTTAATAGGAGTAGTAATCAATGGCCACTTATGAATAAAATCATACCAGTCTGGCTAGGTATGCACAAATTTGTTTTCCAGACGATGACAGTAAAATTGATAGATTTTATAGAAGTCTGAAACCATGAAAATGAATAGAATTAGCCTCTAATGGTTTTAAAATTTATGATTTTTTTTCATTATGATGAAAATTTTTTGATGATGTTTTACAAAACATATGTAATATGTAAAAATAAGTGTAATAAGTGGTCATGGTGATAAGAAATAGAGAAATAACCATGCAATAAATCTAAAGATAAGTCACCCAAATGATCTAAATTTGGTAAAATAAATTTTAATTTTTTATAGGACCAAGAAAGTGTTATAAATATGGTAAGATGGATATTTACTACTGAATACAAATAAAATATTTTTTTATTAGAAATGTAATTTGAAAATAGATAGTCAACTAGCTATAAGATATTTTAATTTCTATTTGTTGGGTCATTATGCAAAGATTTGAACAAAGTTAGTTACTTAATGTGGGAATCATCATGATTAGAAACCAAAAGGTATATAAAATTATTTTTCTACTACTAAAGAAGATATGAGACCCAGAAAATGAAGATGTTACAAGTACAATACTTTTTTATTCGAATTATACTAATGTTATTTTTGATTCAAGATACATGAATTATTTTATATCTAGGAAATTTTCATGTAAAATATAAATAAAATATCATGAAATTATATTAGAAATTTTTATAGAAACTCCTTGGGGTAGTATAAAGGCCAAAATAATTTTTATAAATCTTCATGTTTTCATATGTTGAATGGGTTATCCTACAAAAATTATTCTCTTTCCCATTGTAGAGTTTGATGTAATTTTGTGTATGGATTGAATTTTAGTTTATAAAGATAATATATACTGCATATATAATGAAGTTATTTTTTTAGATTGAGTTTTAGTTTATTTATAAGAATGAATTCATACCTCTGAAAACATTTCAAGAAGAATATAAACTAATAAAAGTTGGAAGAAAAATTTATATTTTATATATTGTTTTAAAAAGTAACTATTCAAATTAGTGATGTGCCAATAGTTAACTTATTTATTTCTTGATTATTTTACTGGTGTTATATCTAAATGAGAGGTTAATTTTACGATTGAATTAGTTATTGATACTAATACAATTTTAAAACCCCCATATTGAATTGATCTAGTAGAACTTTTGGAATTGAAAAAGATGTTACAATAATTTCTTTACAATGATTTATTTCATGCTATAATTTCTCCTTGGGGGTGATACTATTATACTTATGAAAAGAATAATGGTTATATGGGATTTTTCATTAATTATAGAGTACTCAATAACATCACTATTAAGAAAATTTATTTCTTGCCTCATAATGATGACTTGTTTGATCAGATCTACTGTGTTTATTATTTTTTAAAGATTGATCTGAGGTCTGGGATTCATCAGATGAAGGTGAAGTAGGAATAAATTCTGAGGAAAATATTCGATACTAGGTAAGGGCATGATGAATTTGTGATTATGTATATAAACATTAAAAATGAACCCACCTTATTTATTTTTAACATTAAAAGAGTTTTCCTTGAGTATCTACAAAAATTTGTGGTGGTTTTCATTGATAAAATTCTGGGTTATTCTAAAAGTTTTGAGGAACGTGAGAAAAACATAAGGATTATTTGAAATACTTTGAATGAAAATAAGTTGTATGAAAAATTTAGTTAATGTGAATTATTGTTATAACAAATTTATTTCCATGGGAATATTGTTTCTAAATATGGAATAAATATTGATCTTATTGAAACTGATATAGTGAAAGAGGGATTGAGACCTACAAATTTCACTGACATTTGATGTTTTATTAGATTATGTTGTTACTACCAATGGTTTTTAAGATACATTACTCATTTATATAGTCTACAAACTAAGTTAACTAGAAATGGAGTAAAATTAATTTGGATAAAGTAATGTGATGATTGTTTCTTGGAATGGGAAATAAGATTGGTTCATTATCTATTGTTAGAATTTCGAATAATAATTTTTCTTATTTATGGTGTTTATTATTTTAAGGTACTTGGTAGTGTCTTGATGAAATATGATTAGGTAATTGAATAATTTTCACATCAATTTAAAATCTATTAATTGAAATACCCTACAAATTATCTTGAACTTGTAGTCATGGTTTTGGATTAAAAAATTTAGAGTAATATTTTTATGGGATAAAATATTGAATATACGATAATAGTAAAATTTTAAATTTTATATTCAATAAAAAAGGGCAGAAAATAAGGTAAAGAAGATGGTTGGAACTGATAAAATACTGCTATTGAAAATTTTACTTTTATCCAGGTAAAGAAAACAAGGTAGATGATACATTGAGTCAAAATATTAATGTATAATTAATGATCTTATGTATGGAACATGATCCATCAGTTAACTATTTAATGATTGTTATCCTAGAAATTATGCATACAAGAACTATAGAACTTTGGGTTCTTTTTTAGTTCAATCATATTTGTTATAAAAAATAAAAAATTATCCTAATTAAGACTATAATTTTATAGAAATATTGGAATTTTTTGAGAAGGTAAAATTACCCAAATTTAAAATTGAAAAATATTGATTTATGAGATTTTGAAATAGGTTGTCTGTAAAATTTGATTCCAAGTTGAAGAAATAATTATTATGTGAAGCTCATATCATTCCATTTTCCTTTAATCTAGATAGTTCTAATATGCACAAAGTCTTTTGGAATATTATTGGTTTGGTGAAATGAAGAAATATATTTATATTTTTACTATGAAATGTTTGACTTGTAAATATGTTAAATTAGAGTGAAAAATACTAAAATGTATTATTTAACCTTTTTCAGTTTCTAAATATAAATGGGATAATATATCCATGGATTAAATGACAGGATTATAAAATACATCTCTTGGTAATAATGAGATGTCAGTTATTATAGATCTGTTGACTAAATCTATAAATTTTATTCCTATTTGAGATATTATGTATTTAGATAAACATGATAAAATTTATTTTAAAGAGATAGTTATATTTAATGGAGTCCCTCTAAAATTAACATTTGATAATGATCCAAGATTTTTTGAAATGACTTTTGAAGTTATTCATTACTAAATGAAATTTTAGTATCGTTTTTCATCCTCAATTTGATAGAAAGTAAGAGTGAAGAAATTATAACTTTAAAAGATATGATTCAAAATTTTTCATTAGATTATCAAGGATTTTGGTATCAATATCATTCACCGGTGGAATTTTATTATAATAAATTCTTTCATTCCAGTATATATATATATATTTTGAGGCATTATATGGTAATTAGTGTCGAACCCCATCATATTGGGATGAAGTTAGTGAAATTATGTTTTTGGGGATATAGATGGTATAGGAAATGGATGATAAGGAAAATATGACTCATTAACATATGATATAAATATAGATAATGAAAAAAATATTTATTGAAAATTAGAGGAAAGATCCCTTGTTTGAGGTAAGGGATCATGATTTTTTTAAAGTATCTCCTTGGAAAAGGTTAATGAGTTTTGGTAAAAAGAGAAATTTCATCCCCCAATCAATTAGAAAATTTGAAATTATGTAGAAATTGGGGTCAATTACTTATATTATAGCTTTACCGCAAAGTTTATCTCAGGTACATGAGGTGTTTTATGTCTCTTTTCTAGTAAAGTATGTTCTTTAAGCATCATATTTTTTGAGACATATCATAGTATAGTTAGAGGGGTTTAAATATTATGAAGAAAATATGGTTCATAATATTGATCATATTGATTAGGATATATTAAAAAAGGTGATTCACCAGGTAATGGTTTTATGGAATAATCATACGATGGAAGAAGTAACACATGAATCAAAAAACATTATGAGGGAAAAATACACCCACTTGTTAAAGTAACAAATAAAATTGTGAGGAAGAAATTTATTAAAGGGAAGTATAATGTGAAAACCCATGGAATACTTGAAAAAAATTATTCTTGTTATTTATATGTATTTATTTTATGGATTTATATGCACCATAGTTTTTTAAATTATTGTATTGAAAAAGTAATGGTTTTATTTAACTAAATAGTATTTCCATGTATTACATAGTTTTATTTAAAAGTTATAGTACATGATTTTATAATTATAATTTTATTAAAAGCACTAAATTTTTTTATTTATAATGATTAATTTATCTTGTGGGTGAATATTTGGTATTTTTCTGAGAAGAATGAATTTCTGGTGAATAGTGAAAATATAATTTTGACCAAAACTGTCATTTATATTCAAGTATTTATAAATTTATTTAATATTATGGATTAATTTGAAAGTTAAATTAGTGAAATATAATAAAAATAATCCAATTAATTCAATATTATTAAGAAATATACTTTATTTTATCATAAAATAATCTTTATGCTTAGAAAGGGTATTTTTTTGAAAAATTGTTTCCACTGCGGTTTGTGCATTTATATTAAAATTAAATTTTTACCACTTGTAAAATGAATGTTGTAAAATTGGTTTCATATTTGGAATCAATAGTTTCAAATTTAGTAATAATTTCAACTTCATTTTTGGTCATCATGAATAGTGACATTGGTAAAACCTTGTGACCATAGTATTGGTTAAAAGACTTATTAAGGTGGATACAACTGAGAGATAAGGTTTAAAATTTAATAAAATATGGTTTAAATTTTATCATATTAGTGTATTTAGAATAATAATTATCATATATTTTAAATATTTCAAAAAATTTCCAATTTCATTTAAGAAAAACATATGATATATTTATTAATTTTTAAATATTTACAGTTGTGCCTATCCCCTCACTTATAAAAGGAATCCACCTATTTTTTACTTATTCACACACATCAACCAATACCTACACAATAACTTCAAAACATCCCTATAAAAATTATATATGTTATATTATCACCAAAATACCAACCTAATATGACTCAATATCTAACCCAAGGGAGGTTTTCTGAAGAATAAGTATAAGCCTTAAATGAGGGATTCATGTTTATCTATTCTTCTAAATCCTTAAAATATTCATTAATCAGTATGAAATAATAAATTATTATCTTAAATTATCTTAAATTTTATTATTATTATGTTAAAACCCTTTTTCAACTCATTTTCAATCCGATGGTAAGTGATCACATCGCTCGTGCATACGTGTGGACCGCCACTTTAATGAACTGATGTGTTTAGTTCTTTATCACTAGGTCATATGGATGGTTAAAATGATATATCAAATGAATATATATAAAATATATGAAATATTTATCATCAATTGACTAAAATATGTTAATTACCTTCTTAACCTACAATTATATGGAAAACAACAACATCTCTCATGTGTACAAGTGACCTACCACATCCAAAAAGTGATGAAATTTGTTTTTCATTTACACCTTACATAGATATTCATAAGGATGAAACAAATTAATAAATATCAATTTTAAAAAGATTTCATTATTATATAAAAGTAAAATATTATCAAATTTATTTCTTTTCCACCTAGTAGAAAATGAAAAAGTCATTCATACATATGTACAGACGACTGTCACCATGAAATTATGTGGTTCATTTTTCATGAACACATTACATTGTTGTTTTTAGTTTATATAATATACAAATATTATAATTATAACATGTTTTTGTTTTTTTTCTAATATAACCACAACCCCTTTAACCATGGTGAAAAAAAACAATGTTATTTTGATTTTATAAACCGAACATCCTTAAAACATCCAACATTACCTTAATCATTTTAGTAAATAAATAAAATATAAAAAATGTAAAAAAGAGAATAATTGTTACTTTAAAATGTATTTAAGAAATTATAAAATTAATATGCTTTTTTGACTAATGAGGTTAGAAATAGAATGAAATTTTTTAGGATTTATATAAAAGGATTTTCCTTTAAAACGTTGTTTTAATTATTTTAATCTCTTTCTCCTTCACATTCTTGTTCTTTTAAGTGTTTGAATAATGTTATTATTTATGATTAATGTTTTTTATAATTTTCAATTTTTACTATATTTTACGTTATTTACAATGTTTAGAAAATAATTTCTTGAATTTGTTCTGTATGGGTTATTTTCAGCCTTTATAAAAAAGTGAAAAATGAATGTTTTTCAATTTAAATGGATTAACTAAATTCTCTAGTCATCATAGAAAATTTTCATTATCAAGATTCATATAAAATTTAACTTTTTTTTAATGTATATAATTCTCCAAATATTCTTGTAATTTTTTTATTTTTAATATTTTTCGAAGAAAAAGAAAATTTATCGTAATGATTATGTGAAAATGGAAAGTGTTTTTCTTATTGGTTCAATTGAATTTTTCAAGGGTTTTGTGATAAAAAATTGAATGATTTTTTTCATTATATGGTACTTGATAAATATATATGATTATAAGTGAGGCTCATTTAGATAATGTTGATGGGTGATCCAAATAATGATCTCTAATGCATTAGGTAATGATTTTGTCTTCAAATTTTAAAATGAGGGAGAATAATCAATTGGTTACTCTAATGGAATTAACTAGGATTCAGTTATACTGACATCGGTTAAACACAATTGAACATAGCTTTTGGATATGATTCACTAATATACCTGTATTATTGTTTCTAGAAAGGGGTTTTATGGAAATAATGTGTTTTTATGAGGTATGGAATGTTTATGAACTTTTAAAGGTGAAATGATTTTTTTAAAGAAATATTTTCTTGAGTTCCCACAAGACTCAAGATGAATTCATAATTTTACTATTAAAAATTAGTTCTAAAATGTTTTATTTGTGCAATGTTTTATTTTTATATGTGATAATGTTTTATTTATGTGCTCAATGTTTTACTTAGAAAACATAAACATTTTCATGGGTTTCTATGTTTTAACTGGATTAAAAATATTTGTTTATTTTTATGTCCCTTATTGAACTTTATTTTTATCATTCCATATATTCTATTTTTTTCATGGGATCAAAGGATGATTTGAGTTCTTTTAATTTTCATGAATCCCACTATGGAGAATAATTGTAAAAGAAGAAAATGAGACTTTAATGAAACATGGGTGTAAATATAAATCCCTCATTTATGGAAAAAATGGACACTATGTGAAAGTGATACTTTTTAATATAATGTTTTTCTTAATTCTCTAAAATTATTAATGAAAATGATCTTGAAAATCTAAGAATGTGAAATTATTATTATAAATCATGTAATTATGAGTTGATTATGTTACGAGTCATCAAACCAATGGTTCTCATTCTACCATGAAATAATATATAACATAAAGGTGACCGTAATAGCTAATCTGACACAAAATAAAATATTAAAAAAATAGGATACCACCAACATGAGTTAAGAAATACCAAACCATGTATGAAAATAATAATTTTTATATTTCAATTGAAAACCATGTCAAAATCCTTTTTAAAAATTACTTTGAAAATCACTATATACGAAATTTACTCACCCTAGGACCTAAACTCATAACTTATTGAAATACTCTTAAATAAATCAGCCCTTTGTTTCAAAAAACCAATATGAAATCAGTTATTTAAATAACTAAATCCCTTGAAATTATAATTTAAAAAAAACCATTTTTAAAATGACATTTAGAATGTAAAACATTTTTACTTATCAAAAATAATAATCACTCCACAAAAAAAGCATAAAATGGGTCCCTAATAATTATTCGATCCCCGTGCCACCAAAAAATAATTTAGTAAGATATGTTTTACTTGTTTACTATTAGTCAAACCTGATCAAATCCCAATTTATGGAGGAAAACCACATAATTTGATGTAATCATGTCAACAATAGAATTTATATTGATACATGAACATAATATCACAAAATTATATTGAGGTTTGGTATTGTAAAGGTCATCTACCACTTATATAAATCTAGTATAATCATATGAGCTCAAGCCATGATTTTATAAATGTAAATATAATCTAGATAATCATAAACACTAATAATTTAATAAATAGTCAATTTTAAACCAATTTTCAAAATTTGTATAACATAGATTATACTAACTGAATGATACCATGGTGTTAAAACTTCTTGTAACAGGTTTA
Organism: Viscum album; assembly: GCA_963277665.1. Lineage (NCBI taxonomy): Eukaryota > Viridiplantae > Streptophyta > Magnoliopsida > Santalales > Viscaceae > Viscum > Viscum album. The sequence continues at coordinate 2,015,792,848 of OY728165.1, forward strand.
TCCACTAAAACACATAGATGAACCCAAGAAATAAAAAATAACTAATTTAAAACGTTGATGTGATATCCAATTTTACTTCAAATCATCAAAATCTAAAAAATGGCCTTGTAGAATATCTCTAGAGAAATGTTTTAAAATTGCCCGAAAACACCCTTCTCAATCCTGTTCTATGATCTCTATAGCAAATCTCTATGATATCGATGTAGTTATACCATGATCTAGTAGAATTTCTCTCCCATGTACTAACCATACCACAAAAAAACATAGAGGAATAAGGAGAGTAATGAGGAGGAGAGGAGTAGATCAACATACCTCGATTTATCAATAGGAACATACCTTAATATACCTCCCAATAAATGGATACCAATAGAATAAATAATGGTGGGAAAATAGGGGGATAGGGTAGATAAAATGGACTCCCCTAGTTTCCATCCTCATACAAGAGGGTAGGGGGAATGATAGTCAACTAACAGTTCTTCTCCCATTGAAAAAATAGGGAAGACCTACACTAGGTTCCTATTTTATCCTCACTAAGTATCCAATATGGGGAATTAGATTCATTATATCCCATATAGAATCACCAAACCCATATAACTCCATCAGGCACCTAATGACATCTAACCACGTCCCCATTGGATATATATTTCCACCGTCCATCCCATTTTTATACACCAATACTCGAGAACTCGAACTGAGTATTCTTCATCCAAACTTACACCTTCCAAAAATTTCACAAACCATTCTAAAAAAGTACCAAAATATCCCTTCATCAAAATATATCAAAATATTAAAATTCACCCATCCACCAAAATGATTGAAGTCTTCTCCTTCCTCCAATTCACAAATTTTTAAATCCATGAGTGATTAAAACTCTAGTTTTTGAAATAACTCTACATATCAAGCCATTATAGCATGTGAACACCTAGGACAAAACATAATTTATAGAATCATAGATTCAAGGTAAAACATTTAGCTCCATGATATATTTGGAAAATCTTCTTGTAAAATGACCACCACCATACTTATTTCAAAAATTTACAACCCTTTTCTTTCAAATCTCCGTCAAATCAAAATACCTTCATTTACTCTATTATAAATCTTCAGTTTACCATTTTCAAAACATTACATTATGTACCTAAGAATAATTTTATACTTCCCATTGAGCAAATGGAAATTTTAATACCCCATGATATGAGTTTCATGGTTTGATTTATATCCCCGTTTTTAGTCTTGCTTCCAGAACAAAGAATAAGACTTGAGTTGCAAACACAATAAAACACCAAGAAAACTTACCCTTTTGTATCATTACATTCCCACCATTATAGAATGGTTCACATGTCATGGCTAATAAATATGTTTTTCCAGATGAAATTGTTTCCTCCTAGTCACATCCTCCTTCCCTCATCAATGTTGGCTCCACCATGGCATAGTCAACACCACTATGATGCATTGTGATATCCCTTCATCGACATATCTTATAATATTTTTCAATGTTACACCAAGATTATTGAAGCCTTATACCATTAAAAATAAAACTAGAAACACCATCATTACTTCCTTGATTTTTAAAAAATACAACATCACTTCAAACCTATTAGGTAGATTCCATTATTCATGTCACTTACTATATTATCTTTCAATATTTTCTCCCTTTACATCTACTAGAAATATATGTAGAATTCATGACTATCAAATCTCTAACAAATACTTAATATTAAGAAAATATCTCTATTATCACTCTAAATCAACATGTGTAATGATCAATTTATAAAATAAGAGATCAAATGATAATTCTATACTTACCATGCATACCTATTAACTTCATCTCTAAGTAACCGGTTATTGTTAATTTTAGAAGATCTATTTAACTACAACTGAACTCATTCATATTAATCTTTTTCTAATTAGTCCCCATGGATCATATATTTCACTCTCTCTTATTACATATACACCCTATCATATGTAGATTTATCCACTTAGACATAAGAATTTTTCCCTAACTCAACACAATGATATTTAACACTACTTACCTTCTAATTTAATCAATTATCCAAATTTTATGAGAAACCCAAATGATAAGACTTTATAAGAATTGATAATTAATGTTAAAAATTAAAATTTTATATAATAATGGTAAATTTTAAACCTCATTAATAAGAGGGAGATGGTTGGAAACCTAGGATTAACTAATTCTTCTCAAATACCGATGTGGGAAATGGTATTTGTTAAAATGTCTCCCACTTGTTGATTCATTCCAATATACTCTATATTAATTAACCATAATCTATATTTTATTTAGTGAAATTATATATAATTTTTATATGTTTTTTTATGTTAATGTAGAACCATATTCTATATTAATTTAATGAACCTATTAAGTCATAATGGATAACTATAGACACTTTCATGTGTGCCCAAAGATCTTATTCTTAATCCATAGAAACATAGTAAAAACCTTTAAATTTGAAATATATATGACTTTTAAAATTATTATAGATAAAATTTATTACTTCTTTATTATGAATATGATGAATTTATTTCCAAAAAGTACATATTCAACACTTATAGATTTTATAGCTACAATTTCACCAGCTAAACATGTATCTAAATATACAAAAAAATCCTGATATTTTCCTCTATCAACCTTAAAAACATAATAAATTTTACCTTGAACATAACACATGGTTTTTTATAGATGTAATATGGTTCTCCTTTATAATACCTTGAAATTAATACAATAATAATTTAGTATAAACAATATTCAGTTTTATTTCTATCAAGTAAAATAAACTTCCAAACATTATCAAATAAAGTTTAGAATATATATATCTTCAATAATCATACTTTCAAAGATTATTTTTAATTAAAATTAATGTTTAGACGGTTCATAAATCATTCATATAAACTTCCTTAGAAACCTCATTGAATATTTTAATTATAAATAAATATATTTCCACCCCTTAAACTCACTTGTAACCCAAAAAAGTATGCATGTTCACTGATCATAGATATATTGAACTGTTAATTCATCAATTCAAAAAAAAAAAATCCTCTTCTAATTTCTACATACTTCTATAAAAAAAGATATCATAATTATATATTAATAACATGAACTAATATTATTTGGAATATATCTTGAATTCCTTATTCTTTATATAGAGTCTAATAAATATTTCTAAGCTCTTGATTCTTATATTTAGATATCTATTTTTTTTAATCAACACACATCTGATTCAACATTATTGTTAGAAAACCCAATGATTTATTAATACACACTTACATATTGATCACTCCATTCTAGAAATATATCTTCACATCAATTTTATAAGTGTTGAATCTTATTTTAATCGATACCACCAAGAATATTTGAATTGATTCAACTATATACATTGGTGTGACTGTTTATTTCATATCTATAACTTTAATATGATCATAAACATTTCATACCAATAAATATTTATAATAAGTCACCATTACATTATTTTTATACTTATTCTTGAAAAATCATTTAGTTCTATTGAAATTTTATCATCTTTGATTTTCATATGATCACATATTTTTTATTATATATTTTATTTACCTCCCCATTCATGGACATAACCCATAAATCATACTTTTTTCCTTATTTAAATGACATTGGTTCCACCGACTATAATAGATAATTTTTCTCTACTCCACTAATTCTATGAATTTGTGTAGAAGATGATTTGTCACATATTATATTTAAATAATCATTATTAGTGTAGCTCGTCCTTATTTGGGTCAATTTATTTATATCTTCAACACTTACTTCTTCCATTAATTTATCTTCAAAATACTCATCATGTGTAATATTTTGAAAGCCTTTAATATTAGTTTCAACATAATCATATTTATCACACATTTTAAAAAAATATAAATTTCTATATTTATTTAATCTTTCCCTTTGACCACTTTCAAATCATATCTCTCTATTTTTTTCATAGCCTAATAATATTCCCTCATCAATAATATTGCGATACTTATCATGAATTTTCAATTTATTTTGGTTGAAAAATTTACTTATAAAAATCCTAAATGGTTTTAGTTATATATTTATTTCTTATTAAAATTCATAAATTGTATTATCATCTATAAGATTTAACAATATTCAATTTTTTATGTACATGACACATGAATGTCATGGGGGATGTAAAAAAAATTATTTACTAAGTTAAAATAAACAATAGTGGTTAACCTAGGTTGTATCTAGATATAAACACACAATAATAAAGTTTGAAACTTTAAATTAATGGAAAACAAGGTGGTGGGGGGCTTGATAATGTTTTCTTCTGAAAAAATGGAAACAATGGAATAATATTTGAAAATTTATTGTTGAAAAGGGTGATTAGGTCCTGGTTGGTCTCTTAAATGTAATGTTATCCTGGTTCCATGTTATCTAATCCTATTATACTAACCTGATAAAATTGAGATTACACAACAAATTCCCCTTACTCCCTTGGTTAATCGATAATGATGAGAGTAACCCAGACTAAAATATTATCTTTGTCTACCCACATTATAATGATTGATTGATTTTTAGAAAATAGCCATAATTGACATTGGAAATAACTGATCAGGTCTTTTGTTTATAAATAAGAAATTGTATCCACTACCCCACCCACATGTACTGGAATTCACAATATACACTATTTGAATGCCCAGGTCTATTCCATCATTTATAAAACAGAACATAGTGGCGGGAGATAATGATTATTGACCAATGAAATAAGAATAAAATAATTTGAAACCATATTCAACCACACATATAATAAAAACACATATTTAAATATTGAAACTAATTAAAAAGAAGGAATAAATGTTTTTATTTTATGAAGTGTGATAAATCAAAAATAACAAAAATAAAACCTTCCCTTACCCAATCACTCGACAATTACCCCTCTATTCGAGGGTTCATAGAGAAGAAAGGGAAAGTGAGAGATGCTAACTAAAAAGAAACAATTAAATCAAAAATACAAAATTTTAATCCTCTAAAATTTCACTCATATTATTCCCAACAACTTTTAATGGAGGTAGAGGTATATATTTATAAGATTTATAGGTGGAAAATTTTCCCTCCAGTTTTTATCCACTAATATTTTTATCATTTTTTATAGTAAATGAATGATTCCCAGAATGTTATCTTATTAAATATAATTAATATATTTCTTATGAATGAACCCTAAAAATCATAGTATATTTTGACATGTTTATAAAATTATGTAAGATAATTTTTGAAGATTAATTTTTCTGGTTGAACATACCCTTCATCTTCCTCCAATTTGATGCATATATAATATATCTTAATGAAAAATTTCTCTATGAAATTTAATTTAATGATGTTTCTATGAGTTATCTTTTATATATAAATAGTAAACCCTCATTTTGTAATTTTAATACTTATATATGCCAAATATAATGGGGGATAATCAATTATGTATGAACATCCATCTTCCAATTTTGATTTATTTGTTTGAGCCTCTTGGTGTTTGATTACTCACTTAGTCCAGTTGAAGAAAATGAATCCCAAAAATCATATAAGCTTAAAAAAAACAATTTTTAAATTTTGACCCATTTACAAAATGTTATTTCTAAAGTACTAAAGAGATAAAAAACCATTAAAAATCTAGAATTAAAAAATTTAAACTTTAGAGCAAAAAATCACTAAAAACCAAAAATTATGAAATTGAGCTTAAATTGATAAATTAGTGGAAAAAAATAATTATAATAGACATGAAAAATAATAAATATATCATCTTTATAAATTTCCCCAGACTTATTACTTGGAGTCTTAGAAAAGTAATCAGCAAAATAAGATAAAATAAAATAAAATTTAAAATCACATACCCATCGGATCCACCAATTTAACACTACGAAACAAAATGCACCATGCCTTCTAAAAAAATAATTATTTAAAGATCTATATTCATATCATTCAATACATTTCCCCTCAATATATCCTCAGATAAAGACAAAATATTTACATTATATAAATTTCTCTTCATCACACACATGTATATTTTCAACAAGGGTTTTGTTATTGAAATACATGAAAGGTTCACTATATGATTAATTAATTTCTAAATATCCACTAAGTAAGATTCAATAACTTGTGTTTATCATGAGTTATTTTCTGGGATATTCATTTTCTTTTTGTTATTTGGTTTTAGTTTTCAAAAATTATAAGGAAGAATAAGGGGACTTGGATCCTTTTAAAGCTAAATTTCATTAACCTATTTTTCAATAAAGTATGGCATCCTTATCACTATATTGGTATAAAATAAGACAAAATGATCATGAAAAAATAAAGGAATGTTAACAACATTAAAAAGTTTCATATCGAAACAATATCCACTCAACAACATTAACAGAGTTTCTTATTATTTTATACCTATCCAGAATTGATGTTTGAATTAAGTGAGATATTATTTGGAGTTCTAAATAGTCATTACGATTACTTATCCCTCTGTTAATTGAAAATATTTACTTTAAGCTTCAAAAATTTGATTTTTTTGTGTTTTTATTCAATAGTTACTCACTAATGTTTTTTAGAATTATAATAAAAATATATAGAAATGAATAAATTTAATTAGAAAACACATCTCATTACAATTTGATTTTCCTCATAAAGAAACAAAAAATAATGGATCTCACAATAATATAGCATTCCCAAAAGTAAAGTTCAACTAGATCAGTAATTTTCACTTATAGAGTGCGTTGGACAAGGAAAATTGGATTGAAATGTGGTTAACTTAATAGACTATTCATATAAAAACTAAATGATAAAAGGATTACATATAAAGATAGGTCTGGATAACGAGGATTATCGTTGAAAGGGGATTTTAAAATCATTTAAATTCCTTTATCATTTAAAACATAAGTACCTAAAACCCTCACATTTTAGTATAAATAAATCAAATTATAGTTAATATATAATTGTTTAGTTCTCTCAAGAAATTAATTAAATTTAAATAACATGTCAAAGAGGGTTCTTAATCCCCACAAGAAGGATATTTTAAAGATAAATGGAATAATATTTTGTATGGGATTAAAAAATCAAATGAATTATCATGAAATTATCATTGTTTTAATCTTAAGAAAAGTCATTTTCAGTAATCATTTATGTTTAGTTTCATGGGATAAATTGGATCACTATTTGAAATGGTTTTAAAAAATGGAGAATATAATCCTTTGAGATCACAAGAAAAAATAACACTAATGTTTAAAATATAAACACAAAAAATTTGAAAATACAATTTTTTTAAAAATAAAAATTTTGTAAATCCCGAACTACAAAGGATACCTCCATCACACATTAATGATATAGTGTCCTAAATTAATTCATGTATATTTAACATATAAAAATATTTTTAATTGAATCAAAATAATAAAATGTTAAAGAGACATACAATATAATGTGTTTATTAATAAATGGTTTAGATGAGTGTGATCTTCTACATTGGATGAAATGGAAAGTTCCCATGTAATATCATTAGCCTGTGTCGGTTAACAATAATTGGTTTTTTTTGTCTTACTTAATAATATAAAACATACCAAAAGTATAAAAATGATAAAATATTAATGGACATTCCCATCTGGAACAAAGTTTAGCCATAATTATCTAGAGTCATAACTTGTATAATTACACAATGTCTCCCGTATGGAAATATTTCTATTGTATTGTCTATTAATGAGCCTAATTTTTATTTATTTATAAATCCTGGAATATTTAAAATATTCTCTTATAATTACCTCTAGCTCTTGAAACTACAATATTATCTATTTTCTATATATTTCAAGGTCTAAATTCATCTCTCTCAGATCACAATATACCATGTTCTCTAATTCCACAAGCATGTGACATCATTTCCCATTAATAATATTGTCTAAGATCATTTTTATAGGGTTTTAATAGGAGGCCTGATAAGACCATAAGGTGTAGTCCAACATTTGGATCAAATCCTTCCTATTGGATTTAACTGTATTTCCTAGTATTCCTTTGATTTCAATATTGGAATATTTATCTTGATATTTGTTGGTGGATGATAAGGTATTGATGTTTTATGATGCACCCAAAAATTTGTATTTAGATTCCCAGTTATCCTCTTACAAAAGTGAGTCCCTTGATCACTAATTATTTCTCTTAGACCTCCAATCTTTGAAAATTTGATTCCCTAAAAAATTACAAACAATATGTGGATCATTGGTTTTGGTGTCTTTTTCTTATACTCATTTGAAACATAATATACTTCTATAATTATATAATAATTTGAAAATTACATTATTAAAGGTCTTATAAAATATAATCCACTAATTTAAAAAATCTCTTAAAAATTAATGTAATTTTGGGGAATTTCTTATCTTAGAAATATTTATAGAAATCATACATTTACCAAACCTTTTAAAAAATTCATGACGGTCTTTAAAAAGGGTGGGCTAATAAATTTCATATTCTAAAGCTTTCCTTTCAGTACTTTGAAGTCTAATGTTTCCTCTACAAGATAAAGTGTGAAAAAGCTCAAGAATGGATTTAATTTATCTTTCATAAAAGAATCATCTTATCACTTGGTGATTCAAAATTTTCCAAAGAAATAATTCTACAAAATTTAATATATGTATTTGGATTTTAGTTTATGAATTTAGTGGGAATTTAAGTGAGATGAGACCTGATATGTTACTATATAATTAAATATTTTTTTATATTAAGGAAATTATCCTTTACTCATGTACAACTAAACTCATGGAATATTATCATTCAATGGTTCTTGGTCTATAATTTCAACTTCTACAGTGTTTGGAAGTCAACTTAAGTGATATACTATTGAGACCCAAGCTTGAAGTACATGAAAATTACATTTATTTTATGGAATAATTAATACATGAAACAAATAGATGCCGAAAGATTAAATTAGTTTAGAATATTTGTAAACTAAAAACACAATATTCTAACTTAGTGAAAGATCTTCAACATATCCAATAAAGACATTCCCCTTTCATTTTCTTACTTAAAACATTTATTTATAACCTAGGGAAAAATAAAAAATATACATGGTGAGATAAAATTCTTAGGGAAATTAAATAAGGAGAACATAAAACAAACCATATAGTTTTGAATGTAAAAAACTTGAACATAATGTTTAAACATCAAAATCATGTTCCATGAACTAAATCTTGATAGTTCTTAAGACATAGATTATAAAAGAACACTATCCGTGATAAAATAGCCTTGTAATAAAACATGGAATTATTGAAAACTAATAAGAACATAATATGATTTTCATTTTAGCCAAGGAATTTCTTCTAAGAACATAATAGTGGACAATGTCCTTTACTGAACCGGATTTACATGATGTTTCAAACATGTATTAATGAAATAGATTTACCTGTCGTTCCAGCCATGTATTACTGAATTATATTTAATTGTCGTTCCATACATGTTTATCTAATTAGATAAAAATCTTTACCCAATGCATTATAGGGAGATATAGGTCCCACCCATCTCAAAATGAAATCATTCTTACATGTGACACAAAACATAAATCATTCATCATAGGATAACCTGTGAAATACAATGGGATTCTAAAACATCATGTCATCATAACACAATCCATATAAGATAAATGGACTTCATAAAAATAATTATATCATAAAATCAATCAAATAATAGTAATAATAGGGGTATAAAAATAACCATATGTCATCTTATATGGAGAATAATTTTTATAAAACACTTGAACATAATTCCTGAGGAACATATATATTCTTCTTCAAAAATGTTTTCTTTTCTCAAAATGCCACAATTTTTGTTAAAAAAGAATTTTTGTGGAAAATAAGATTGAAAAATTGTATAGGAAACTTCATTGGAAAAAGTCATCATGAAACCATAAAAATCCATTCAATCCGTATAAGACAGAGAAACATTCTCCTAGTACTTTTGTTGGAAATGTAAAAAAATACCTCATTTGGTAAACAAAAGAAAGATTCCTTCCATACAATGTAGTAAAAATCAAAAATGGGTAAAAATGAATTTAAAAATACATGGAATAATATTAACCATTTTATGAAAATATTTTTATTAAACATGGACATGGATGATAAATATAAACCTAGTAAATACTTATGAATAAACAATCTTGGATAAAAACAATATTGGAAAAGTTATCCCTTACCTTAGGTGCGATTTCTTCCATATGTGTTCGAAACTCTGGTATATTTGGTTTAAACATATTATTAACTTGTAATAGAATCATAATAATATTTATGATATCATATATGATTTACTTATGACTTTATGTTACCCGTTCATTTTTCAATTCCATGTTAAAGAAACATTTTGAGTTGTAATCGTTTTACTTATTATACTTGTTTAGACTTGTTATTATTTATATTTTTAATTATATCATGATTTAATTACTTACAGAAGGTAAAAATGATTTTTATATCATATATATTCAGTATATTAATAAATAAATAAATAAAATATAGATAAATGAAAAATAATACACCGTTCATGGAGACGGTAGGCCATACATATGCACGAATTCGGTTTTCGTTTCCTTATTGAATTGAATTGAAGTAAGTAGATCACACACACACAAAAACAGATATATATATATATATAAATAAATCCAGTATCATTATTATTTCATATATTTCATTATTATTTATTATATATACATTATAATCGTTCTTGAAGGGTTAACATGGAGAATGAATCTCATGGCGTCGTGGAGATAGTAAGATGTACGTACGCACGGGTGATTAGATAATTCCCATAATTGTCGAATGGTATTTAAGTGGATGGTTTAAGATATATTAGAATTATTATCATGTTATAATAATCATATATAGTTTTACTTTTTACCATTATACCAATCCATGTAAGATTGTGGTGAAAAACATATTACACCACAACATGGAGATGGTAAGCCATACGTACGCACGAACGACGATATCATTCTCATAATTGTTGAATGGTATTGAATTGGATGGTGTATAATATCTCATAATTAGTATAATGTTATAATAATCATATATAGTTATAATTTCCACCATTATACCCATCCATGTAAGGTGGTTGTGAAAAACAAATTACTCCACTATGTGGAGACGATACACCGTACGTACTCATGCACAGTGATTTCATTTTTCGTAGGATAGATAGAAGTTGAAATATGGTTGTTTAATACTTATAATAATATATATTTATATTATTGATACTGATGTTATTAATTTATAATGAAAAAACTATATAATAAGAAGTAGAAGAAGAAAGAAATTTGAAATAATCGGTAGAAGAGATTACCTCTTCCTCAACGTGCCTCCTTTAAATTTCCTCTTAAGGAACTAGATTTGGTCTTTTTAGAAGACCATAACCACTAAAATGTAAATAGGAAAGTTGATAAGAGAAATAGTTAGAGTTTGGTCAATCTTAGAGGCTCAAGATGGAGTGAAGAGTAGAGGGAGGAGGATCCCTTTTATAAGTGAGGAGAGGGGCACTTTAGGAAAGTCTTGAAATTTTAATTTATTATAAATTAAGTTTCTATTTTAATTAGTCCGAAACATATTTAATTATAATATAATATGAATTTGGTTTGAATAACCATTATAAAATAATTTTTTAACATGTTTTGAATATTTTTTTATCCTTATCTTTCTGGTTTAACCATTATTTTACCCCTTTTATCTTACAGTGATATGATGTTATTTACAAATTTGCAGTTAATGTAATTACCATATAATGTAAAAAGAACCAAAAAAAGTTATTTGTGACATATTTTGACTTATCTTAACCATTTTTATGAATCTAAGGTTTTTAGTAATTTATTATCATATAATGAACTATTTTATGTTTTAAGTTATGAATTATGTCAATTTTTGATCCTATTCATACATGAATTTTTAAAAAATTTATAAAAAAAATTATTACTTAAAAAAAATTAAAAAATCCATAATATGTAAATTTCATCTAGAAACTTTTTGGATGACATCAAAATCTTAAAATTAAATTTATTTTAATATATATAAATTCATTTATTTGAATATTTCATTGATGAAGTAATCACAAAATCATAATTGTTTCATAAATAAATATGTTTATATAATGTCAAAAAAATTTAAATAAATTACCATGATGTAGAAAACATTTTTATCTTTCTAATTACTATTTATATACATAGATATTAGTTATATAACACTCTATTAAAATCTATTTAGTAAAATATCTGTGTTTAGGTTATAATTTCTTTAATTTAAATTAATTTTTATAAAATGTCATTTTCACATCCAAATAAATCCATGTGGTCCCAAAATTGAACCATGTATTACCATCATAATTAATGTCTCATAAAATAGTATTAGGAAATGTTTTAGGGTAGTTTAATATTACTATAATATTATTTTTACCCTTATTTACTAGATTTACCATTTATCCATGGTAAATAAAATAATTACTGAAGTTACTATTGATAATGTTCAAAAATAAAAGGTACCTATATAAACAATTTGAAAATCTTGGTTAAAAATATAGAATCCATTTTTCTAAATAAAAAAAACATAATTTTTAGTATTTAATTTAAAATTAATTCCTGTATTTAAAACCAAAAGGCTGGTTTTTAAGAAGTAATAACTATAAAAATATTAACAAATTTTTATGTCTAATTTAAATGTGAAATTACATTCAATGAAAAAATTGTATTAAATTATAAAAACATAATCGAATTATACTTTATATCCAGTTAAAAATATAATATAAATATATAAATAATTTAGATGAAATGATAGATTTGAATTAAAATGCAGTATTTTTCACAATTCATTAAAATTTGAATTTTATCAGAAATATACCAAAATGTCAACAAAAGTAAATTTTTATATCCATATTCCAAATAAGAATTTTATCTTGTCAAATTTAACTTATAAAAGTGTCAAAAACTATATTTAAAATGGGTTGGCCATCAAAAGGCGGTAAAACAATATTTTTTGAAAAAGACTTCTTTTATCTGAAAATTCGATTTTCTTATCATACCATGTTCTATAAATTATGTAAGATGAATGATAATGTTATAAAATTCAAAATTTGGTTAATAATATTCATAATGTATAGTTTATATTCCATTAAAGAATAATATTTTAATATTATATCATTGTTTAGGTAAACTCAGTATCGCATACAACATAAGCTATTGAGGAAGGTCGCTCTCACGTGTAACACAAGCCACGCCAATGTTGAATGTAGAGAAATATTCCATTAGAGTTTTGTAGAACATAATACAAACTTAGTTCATTTTTACATTGTACAAAATCTATACTTAGTGTTGCATGAAATGAATTCTATCAAAATGAAATTAAATTGTGTTGAACACAATCCAAGAATAATATTGCATATACAACAAGCTAATACAGTGTTGCGTATAGTGCAAGATAATTGTGGTGTAGCATACAACATAAAGAATCAAAGAAATTAAAAATAATATATCTCATAAAATCATGGGGTATTACATTCTACCCCCCTTAAAATGAACTTCTCCCTTGAAATTCGTCAGGGTTATAAATAGTTTTCCACTTCAATGTTTCCCTCATGGAAACCCAAATCTTAAAAAGGGATACTATAACATCATTTTAAAAAGAAATTTTTTAAATAAAACGGTTATCCAAAGTTACTCATCACTGGGTTTCCACATGGGAGAACATAGGTGGTAAGTGAAAACATGGATATGAGAGAGAAATATAATCATCATGTTTTGATGGATAACGATATAGGATAAGGTTTTGAGTAAGTTAACAATCATAAATACATAAATTTGCAACAATTTAATGGACCATCTGATTAATCAGATAAGAAGGTACGAGGATATCATTTTTGGTTTTCAAGATCCTTTTCTTAAAGTTGAATAATTTTTCATGAGAATAAATAGTTAATTGATTTTGGTGTAATCTCACTATTTTTTGTCCCTTGAAGAATTTCCACATCATCTTTTATTTAAAGAAATGAAGTAGGATTTTTCATTCGTGAAGTGTTTGGAGATCACACGATAGAATGATACTTCATTCTATCTATATCAATAAAAATGTTGGAACAAGTTATAAAATAAGCATAATTCCTCATCTTCAATAGCAATCTGGGTGTCTTTCCCTGAACTTCTGTTGCCATTTCAAAACCCTATAATCCTCGGAATGCTAGGGAACATGGTTGGACATTTTCTATGATCCGACAACAGGACTATATATGTCATCCATCTGATTAACCCGTGGATATGTATAGAGGTTGATGTATCCAAGGAATCTATGGAGTGGGTATGGGTATCTATTGGTGAAGAGTTCAGGTGCAAGAAATCGGTCTTCATAGAATCCTAGATAGATTATTGTAAGATGTGTAGGTGGCTAGGTCATCTTGATTCTAGTTGCGGGCAAGGAGCTAGGTGTGGGGTTATTGATCCGATGACTGACAGAGTTGAGGCAACGACTCAGGAAGGAGGTAATTCTATGGTGGAAGTATAAAGGCCTACAATCAATATTGTGGATATTTTTTCCCACCTAAAGAATGATCTTGGTGATTGTAAGCAGACTGAGCATGACCCGCTAGATTCAGACAAGGCTGATGAGGCTTGAATTGATGAATCCTTAGACATCAGGCTGCTTTCACCTCATCCAGAGGAATCCAGTGATCATGGGGTTATGTCCTTGGAAATAGTGGAGTAATACAAAGGTGACAAGGATGTTTCTGTTTGTTATTCCTGTAAAGAGGCTGAGCCATCTGGTATGTGGTAGTGGAATTCCTTCTTGCTTGATGCTACAGAAACTTATAAGGGCCAAGGAAGGTAGGATGGGGATAGTGTATTGGGGTCCTTGGACCCAAAAATTCCCACTTTTATGTCCTCATCCTTTCATAAGATTGGGCGTGAGGAGAAGAATACTAATATCATGGATGTTAAAGTAGGAAAGGTGGACTCTCTGTGCAGGCATCAACCTCTCAAAGAAGTCCAGTGGTTGAGTTGAAAAACTGTTTTGAAGGTTTGACTATTCAAGAACAAATGTTGACATATGAGGAAGATGATTCAGGTGATGACAGTGGTAGCCAACTTCTAGTGGACAGTTTGGACCGTTTCCAAGGGAAAGGTCCCCACAACCCAAGAAGAAATAATGGGAAAAAAGGAATGTGTGACTCAGGGAAATGCATTGTGGTCCATGGAAAAAAACCCAAGGGACTCAAAGACTATTATCACTTACCTAAACTGATGGAAACCAGGCCGGCTAAGAAAATGGGAAGTAAGGAAGGTAAAGACCCACAAGGAGGGGAATGTAGAGATCAAAGTAGGGAACCAAGAGTGATGGAAGAAGAGGTAGGGGAATGTCTGAGACTCATACTCTACTCCAAGGAAGAAGTGACTGAAAAAGTCCTTTGGCCCAACGATTCAGATGAAGATATTCTAAGGATTTATGAATGAAGGTTACAGGTTGAGGCCACTGAGGAGATAGAGGCGTGGATCGACAAACAAGACTGAATCATCACCCGAGGCTTCAACCAAGGCAAAATCACCCTGGAGGAATTCATCCAGACAATGGAAGGAATGGTTTCTCACCTCGAAGAACTCATCAAGGAGAATCTAGACACCTAGGATAGTACTCTGCACTGGGAATCACATAGAGTGTTTGATTTAAATAATCTTCGTCTGGTGATTAATAATTTTGTGAGCACTTTCAGCACGTAATGGTCCTTGTTTTTTATACTACGGTTTCCCATTTCCCCTTAAAGTGTCTTAATAAAAAATTATATTTGGATGGACATTAATCTAAAAAACTTAAAATGGAAAATAACTTATCCATAAATGGATAACATTACAATCCTTACAAAAACTAAAAATATAAATATTTAGAAGGAGGTGAACTAAATATACTTAATATTTGTCTCCCATATCTCATAAGGAAGTTCTTGGTTATCACATTCCAAACATGTGAATACCATAATCATGTATTATCTTGAAACATGAAATACCATATAACCTTAGTGAAAACATGAATTCTATCAAAAGATAACTATTTCAGCATACCAAAATCCCAAAAATTATATATACTCACACCATGATATCACTTTTTTCCTCATATCATTCATGATCTCATTAATACTATTAAACATCTCATTAACTCCTTATCCATTCATTATGGGCATATCATGTTCTTTTTAAAAATATTTCAATCACTTTTCATGGTTACCATTACCATTCATCATATACATTCAAATACCTAAGGAAAAACAATAGCGTAACAATCCTTATATGTTTATTTATTCCATAGTACCATACAATATTCATGATAAACATGCAATCATCACACTATCTTTTTAAACCACTGACCAAGCTTCATCGTTTTATTCCTCAACATGTATTTCATCACATATATCATTTGTAGTATCTTAATCATTATTGACATAAACACTACCCATACGACCTTTCTGATTCTCCTTATGAGATTTTCCCTTAGGGAATCAATTTTCATAATGTATATACATTCCATATATAATACATTTAATCATTGTTGATGTCTTAGAAATACCATTATTCTTTTCCATTGTGTTAACAAAACCCTTTTCCTTGTAATTACTAGATTTGTGTCCTTCTTTTCTACACACAAAGAATCTTCTAGTTCCTTTGAAACAATCTCCCCGATTCCTATTCCCACATGATTGATATGAGGAAAATTGTACTTTATTTACATTATTATCTCTAGGAAACTCCATCTTTCTCTTATTAGCTTCTTCAAGAATCTCAGAAAAGTTGGCATTATAGATCATATTATGATATTTATTATTAGGAATAATAATGATGTTTCTCTTTCCATCTCCCATCTCATTTGGTTTTTCATAAAGAATATCATTCCATTGTCCATTATATTCTCCATTTACATGAATCCTCTAGTTTTTGGCCATTTTCTAAAACCCAAAAAGAATAGTGTGAGAGGTTAAAATCATAATAGGAAAACAATATAATCAAGGGGGAGTACATTCAATTTATAACATATTAGGTTTAATTTTGGGCTATTCATGATCATTACCATAATTCTAGGACTGTAACCTATACTTATACATAACCTGAGGGACATCCCTAGTCATACCATAGAAATATCTCTAGGGATCTCAATATAGATTTTGAATCCTAGTTTCCAATGGTTAACTAAACCTTCTATATGATACCAACTGTATAAACCCATGCTTAACATACATAGACATTAAATTTATATTTTAGAATACTTATACATAACACAAACAGATGCCCAAATACCACATTATTTTAGTATCATTTTAAACTCTAAATACAATCCTCTAACCGAGTGAATGATCTTCAACATATCCCAGAAAGATCTCCCCCTTTTGTTTTCATACCTAAAACATTTCTTAATATCTAGGGTAGAAGAAAACATACATTGGGTGAGCCGAAATGAATAGCAAGGTTACACATAGAGAACATAAATCAAACCATATACATTTGAATGTAAAAACATGAACATAAAGTTAAAACATCAAAATCTTAAGTCATGAATTAAATATTGGCAGCTCATAAGGCATAGAACATAAAGGAACATTAACCATGATAAAATAGCATTGGCATAAAACATGGAATTATGGAAAACAAATAAGCACATAATATGATTTCAATAGTAGCCAAGGAATTACTACCAAGACTATCATAGTGTACATAGTCCTTTATTGAACCATGTTTACTTTCCGTTCCAACCATGTATTACTATACCATATTTTCCTGCTATTCCAGCCATGTATTACTAAACCAGTTTTACTTTTTTTTTCCAGCCATGTTTATCTCATGAGATATAAATATTTGCCCAATGAATTTGAGGGAGATATAGGTCCCACCCATATTATAATGAAATAATTATTATATGTTCTAGAAAAAATAAATCAGTCATCATAGCATAATCCAAGAAATAAAATGGGATTCATAAACATCATTTCATCATAACGTAATCTATATAAGATAAACAGAATTTGTAAAAATCATTCAATCATAAAATCAATAAAATAAAATTAATAATAGGGATATAAACATAACCCTAAGTCATATTAGATGGAAAATAATTTTGATAAAACACTTAAACATAATTCATGAGGAAAATATAATTTCTTCTTAAAAAATAATTTCTTTTCTCAAAATGCCATGCAATTTAAAAAAAATAATTTAGTTGAAAATAAATGTGAAATATTGTAGATGAAGATTCATTGAAATAAGGCAACATGAAACTGTAAAAATCCATTCATGCAGTATAAGTTAACAAAAAATTCTCCTTGTACCTTTTCCAAAAAAAAGTCAAAAAAATAGCTCAGATTTTAAACAAAAGAAAGATTCCTTCCATACCATGTAGTAAAAGTCCAAAATGGGTAAAAATGACTTTAGACAAACATGGAAGAATATTCAACATTTTACAAAATTATTTTTATAAAACAAGGACATGGATGATAAATATAAACCCCGTAAATACCTGTGAATATACAATCTCATATAAAACCGAGATTGGCAAAGTTATCCCTTACCTTAGGTCCAATTTCTTCCATATGTTTTTGAGACTCCTATATAGTGGGTTTAATGATTTTCTTAACTTGTAACATAATCATAATAATATTTATGATATAATATATGATTTACTTATGACTTTATATTACCCGTTCATTTGTCAATTCCATGTTAAAGCAACGTTCTGGGTAGTAATTGTTTTATTTATCATATGTGTTTGGACATGTTATTCTTGATATTATTACTTTGATCATAATTTACTTACATACATATCGTAAAAAATGATTAATATATTATATATATTCAGTATATAAATATAAATATATAATTGATAGATAAATGAAAAGGAATACATCATTCATGGAGACGGTAGGCCGTAGGTACGTATGAACATTGTTTACATTTCCTTATTAAATTGAATGGAAGTAAGTAAATGAAATACACACACACACATCAAAACAATATCATTATTAAGTCGTATATTTCATTATTATTTATTATATATACTTTATAATCATTCTTGAATGGTTAACATGGTGAATGATTATCATCACGTCGTGGTGACGGTAAGCCATTCGTAGGCACAAACAACAATATCATTCACATAATTTTTAATGGTATTCAAGTGGATGGTGTATGATATCTCATAATTAGTATCAAGTTATAGTAATCATATATAGTTATAATTTCCACCATTATACCCATCCATGTAAGGTGGTGGTGAAAGACAAATTACACCATGGTGCAGAGACAATAAGTCGTATGTACGCACGAGCATCGATATCATTCCCATAATTGTTGAATGGTATTGAAGTGTATGGTGTATAATATATCATAATTAGTATCATATTATAATAATAATATAAAGTTATAATTTCCACCATTATACCCATCAATGTAAGGTGGTGGTGAAAAATAGATTACCCCATGACATGGAGACGATAAACCGTACGTACGCACACGTGGTGATTTCATTTTTCGTAGGATGGATAGAAGGGGAAATACAGTTTTTTAAAATTTATAATAATATATATGTATATTAGTGATATTGATGTTATTAATTTATAATGAAATAACTAAATAATAGGAAGTAGAAGAAGAAATAAATTTGAAAGAATCAGTAGAGGCGATTAACTCTTCCTCGACATGCCTCCTTTAAATTTCCTCTTAGGGCACTAGAGTTGGTCTTTTTAGAAGACCAAAACCTCTATAATTTAAATATGAAATTTGAGAAGATAAATTTATTGGGTTTGGATGATCTAGATGGATCAATATGAAATTAAGTAGAGAGGGAGTAGGTTCCCTTTTATAAGTGAGGAGTGGGACACTTTAGGAAAGTCTTAGAATATTAATTTATTATAAATCAATTTTGATTTCAAATGGTTCAAAACTTATTTAATTTCAAGATAAGATTATTTTGGTTCTAATAAGAATCATAAAATATTTTTTTTACAATTTTTGAATATTTTTTTATCCTTATCATTTTGGTTTAACCCTTATTTTACCCTTTTTAATCTTACTGTGATATCATGTTATTTTCAGATTCTAGGTTAATGTAATTATCATATCATGTCAAAAGTCCCCAAACAAGTTATTTAAGATATATTTGGACTTATATTAACCAACTTTCATAATCTTATATTTTTACGAATTTAATTTTATTTAATAAAAAATTTTATGAATTAAGTTATGGATTATGTTAATTTTGGATACTATTCATATTTGACTTTGTTTTTAAAAATTACTAAAAACCTTATAACATAAAAAGAAAGGTATTAAAGCATCCCTAATATGTCAATGTCACCCATAAAATTAGTGGATGACCAAAAAATGTTCAAATTAAATTTATTTTAATATTTATAAATTCATTTATTTGAATCTTTTGTTAATGAGGTAATCACTACATCATAATTGTGTCATTAATAAATATATTTATATAATGTCAAATAATTATAAATAAATTACCATGATGTATGAAATATTTTTATCTTTCTACTGAGGATTTATATACATAGATATCATTTAGATAACCCTCTATTAAAATCTATTTAGTAAAAGATATATCTTTAGGTTATAATTATCTTTACTTTAAATTAATATTTATGAAACATCATTTTCACAACCAAGTGAATCCATGGGGTCCCAAAATCGACCCAAGGATTACCATGGTCGGAAATATCACATCCAATAGGATTCAGACTTGTGTTAGGGTAGTTTAGTGTTATTATAATATTATTTTTTACCCTTATTTACCAAATGTACCTTTTAACCATGGTAAATAAAATAATTACTAAAGTTACTATTCATGACATCCAAAAATAAAAGGTACCTATTTACACAATTTAAAACTTCTGATTTAAAATATGGAATTAATTTTTCTAAATTCATAACATATAAGTTTCAGTAATTAATTTAAATTTAATTCCCGTTTTCAAAACCCAAAAGAATTTTTTTAAGAAGTAATAACAATCAAAA
Source organism: Viscum album (assembly GCA_963277665.1). Taxonomy (NCBI): domain Eukaryota; kingdom Viridiplantae; phylum Streptophyta; class Magnoliopsida; order Santalales; family Viscaceae; genus Viscum; species Viscum album. The sequence continues at coordinate 2,015,813,862 of OY728165.1, forward strand.
GATTGACAAGTGTTTATGTCCAATTTTAGAGTGAAATTACTTCCAATGATAAAAAATTGGATTAAATTATAAAAACATAATCCAATTACACTTTAAAAACAATTAAAAATATAATCTAAATATATAAATAAATTATATGAAAATGATATTTTTAATTAAAATGCAGTATTTTTTACAATTCATTAAGATTTGAATTTTATCAGAAAAATACCAAAATTTACAAAAAAGAAAATTTTTATGTCCTAATTCCAAAAAAAGTTTATATTGTAAAATTTAACTTAAAAAAGTGTCAAAACTAGATTTAAAATGGGAGCTCCCTCAAAAGGCGGTAAAACTGCATTTTTTGAAAAATACTTTTCTATCTAAAAAATTAATTTTGTTCTCATACCATGTTCTAGAAAATCTGTAAGATGATTGATAATGTTATAAATTTTAAAATTTTGTTAGTACTATTAATAACGGCTAGTTTATATCCCATTAAATAATAATATTTTAATAATATATCATTATCTAGTGAAACTCGGTATCGCGTACAACGCAATCTATCGAGGAATGTCGCTCTCACGTGTAACACATTCCAAGTACGTGTTTTGTGTAGTGAAATATTTTTTTATTGTTGAATATAACATAATCCAAACATAGTTCATTTTTTCATTCAATAAAATCTATACTTAGTGTTTCATGAAATTAATTCTATCACAATAACATGAAATTGTGTTCAATGCATGCCAAGAATAGTGTTGTGTATACTAAAAGATAATACTGTATTGCATATAGCGCAAGAAAATCTGGGTGTAGGGTACAACACAAGATATCAAATAAATTAAAAATAATATATCTCATAAAATATCTGGGTGTTACATCTACCACTTGGTTCTCAACTACGTTCTTTTCATTGATTTCTTTGTTTAATTTCTAAAATAGATGAATCAATATCAAAATATTGGGATTAGAATATTCCTTCTTCAAATAATATCTAAGAGTTACATGGTCATACAACACAATGAATTTTATTCTAAGAACATATGATATAAATCATTCCAATTTAACAAAAAATACCAAAAAACATTTCTAGGGATTTATAATTAAATAAAAAGACTTTTAATATTCTTTTGGAATAAGAAATGATTTGTATATTTCCCTCCATAACCTGAGGAATGACTTCTCTAACTTCTTGGTTGGAGGCATCACAAAGTACCTCAAATGGTTCTTCACAATTTGGTGGTTTCATCACCGGTGGAGTTATCATTATATTATTCAACTCATTATAGGATTCCTAACACTCACCATTTAAATAAAAATTAGTATCTTTTAAATGTTATCTTGAGAGTAAGAGAGAAATCATACTAAAATATTTGATAAAACTCAAATAGAATCCTGGATGTCTGATAAATGATCTAAAGTGTATCACCCATATTGGGTAAGGCAAAGAATTTATAACTTTAAATTTTGATTTATCCAATTCAATACATTTTTTAAAAATTAAATTCCCAAGAACAATTCCTATCTTTACCATAAAATAAAACTTTTAAAAATTTAAAACAACATTATTTTAAATGAAAATTTTGAATAATTTTTCTTGATTTTTCAAACAATGTTCAAAATAAATTTTGAATACCCTAAAATCAACAATGAATACCTCCTAAAAATTCTCAATGTGATCAGAAAATATACTTAACATACCCCTATAAAATGTTCTCATAACATTAAATATTTCATATGTATTTTTTTGTTATAAAATTTTAAAAGGGAAAAGTAAATGTATCACTCTCTTGTACCTTATGTGTAATTGATACTTGAAAATAACATAAAAATATACCGAAAATAAATAAAGAGTTATCCCTTTCAACCATTCTAACATCTGACCAATAAATATGATAGTGAAATGATCTTTCTGTGTGACCTGATTCAAGTTCTTAATGTCAATATAAAATCTATATCTATTAGAAATTACAACAATGATTAATTAGTTCTTTTCATTCCTTGTAGAGTTTAGGCCAATTTTCTTGGTAAGTACGTGGATAAGGCTAGCCCATTGTGAACCAAAAATGGGATATATTATTTTTGATTCCAAGTTATACTTTATCTACTTATTTATTATATCTATCAATGTGGGATTCATCCTCCTTTCAATCCGTTAGATAGGTTTGGAATTACCCTCAAGAAAAATTCCAAGTGAGAATATTTTTTCCATTGTTTCAAAGATATCACTTAATATCCACCCTATTTCTTTGAAATTATTTCTCAAACATTAACTCAATCTGTAATTTCTAAAGACATAGAAAATTTAGTAGTAGTTATTACTAGTAAATATTATCCTACCACGAGGTAAACATTTTATAAATAAATTGGATGTGGTTCTAATTAAAAAGTTGGTGGTTGTTTGGGGGTGAAATAAAATTTACGTTATGAAGTCCTAAATATTGATCATTTCAAAAAAAAAGGAACATATAAGATTCTTATTGAGGATATAAATCATTATATTCATAAGAAAAGTGATAACTCACCACTACATCCATTTTGAAATCACAACTTTTATAATATTTAGAATTATGGATAGCCACATATTCTATGGAATTTTTGAATAATCAAATTATTCCATAAGTTTAAAAAATCCTGAAACATACCCGAATCATTAATGGTTTGTGCCACCTTAAGGTGGGAAAGTGTAAAGAGTGAGTGATAATTTTTTGGGTTCCTCATTGAGTCTAAAATATTTATGTGGATAGTGATGTCTTTAAAAACCATGGTAAGTGTTTATTAATTGAAATTAATGATGGTATTGACTATTTATGAGAAATGTCACCCTAAAATGATGGGTGAGTATGATGGGATCATATATTCATCAAGTTTTGGCACATAGAAGATATTTATGAATTATATAAACTCCAACTATAATAACCTAGATGTGTTGTCATATTTATTATTTTTTACAAGATATTATAAATTTCACACCAAAGGATTGATTAGTTTAGAGGTGTTGAAGAACCAAAAACATACATTATTTCTATATTAAGTTATGATTATTAAATAAAAAACATAAGAAACATTCTAACACCCTTGATATTATTCATAATATCCTTATTCATATCATAGGGAATAGAAAACAAATAAAAAGAGATCTTAGATTATCAGTAAGGTTTAAATAGAGTGGAATATTTCATATGTAAATAATGTATAATCAATGTGGATTTTTTTAAATAGGGAATTACTTGAGATTATCGAGGTCAGGCTCATGCTCCTATGATGGACTCTCCATTCTGGTGACGACGACGACCACTGCGCCGGCTCCTCCCCCCTTGGTGGGGGAGGGGGAATCATCCTCTCATGGGAGATCTAGGTCATTTTGACCATTCTATAATCTAGAGTTGCTTCCTCCTATTACAAAATCCTTCTTAAACCCTAAAGTTATAGATTTAATTGATGGACTGTCGAACCTGCAACTCTTCTAATCTGAGTTTACAGATGCCTCATCTTTGTTGAATCTCACTCTGGTGGCTCAGTTCAAGCACTGGTGGCCTTGAGTTGATGACTTCAACTGATTTTTCATCGGAGCATGGGATCTTAATGAAAGAGCGGTGGTTGGATTACTTAATAGCAAGAAAATATTGATTAGGTTTAAATCAGAGGTAGATCTCATACGTGCTTGGTCGAGGGATCCTCACAGCTTAAATGGATCCCATTTTCTTCTGCTACGTTGGTCCTTGGATCTTTATATGAATTGTGACTCGCCTTCTATTGTGATTTGGGAAAGTTTCCATTCTCTTCCTCTTTCGTTTAAAAAACTTTCGGTTATTTTCATGTTGGGAAACTTGGTAGGTAGATACCTATGTTCTGATAATCGTACCGAGGCGGTCTTCCAACCGGTGAATCCCCGGGTGTGTGTTGAAATGGATGTGTCTCCCATCCCTTTTGATTTCGTTTGTATCAAGATTGGGGACAAATATCGATGTAAATAGAGGGTTGTTTAAGAAAATTGGACTGAGTTTTGTGGCTCTTGAAAGAAATTGGGTCATTTGGTTGAGGTTTTCCGTGGTGGATATCCTTCACGGTTGATGAAGGTCCGTCGTAACGAGGAACTTGCTTCTGTGAACACTGAGGATGGTGCATGAAGTGGTGTGAAGGCAAATATGGATTTGAGAAATGTGGTGATGATTGACAAAGGGGTTCCCGTTTTCTGGTGCAGCTGTGGATGGAATTTCATCTGGGTCTCGTAAGGTGTCTTTTGAGGGAGACCAAGACCTCGGGGCTTTCGGTGTTAAAGTAAACTAAGCTTATCCGAAGGTCTTTGAGGTTCTACGAAGGCTAAAGCAGGACTTAGGTGTACCTGCTACTTCCTTGGCTGGTCTGGGTTTAGTGCAGATTGGGGAAGGGATTCCAACACTGCAGAGGAGGTCGTCATGGCCAACGCTCAGGATTCTAAATGTCTTGATCCTCTGGCTAAACCTTTTATATCTTTGAGTAACTGGTTTGAAGTGTTCTCTAAAGAAATGTTAGCCATGGGTTTGGAGGAAGATGTTTTTGTTGGAGGTGATGGTGGTGCGGAGATCTTGGAGGGCCAGCAGGTTGAATGTAGGGGGCTTGAATCTGATGCAGTTGGTGACGAGGTCTTGGACGACCAGCGGGTTGAATTCTTAGGGCATGAAATAGGTACCATGACTGTGGAAGGCCAGCTCAGTATGGTCAGGAAATTTCTTTTGGTGGAGAGTATGGATGAGAGGACAGGGGGTAACATTAAACCCATTGTAGAAACAATTCTTGAGGGGAGGCACCTCCCCTTGATGAAGTGTAATAATCCTGACCAGAGGTCGGGGATCAAATCTGGGTGTACTGATACTATTTTAAAGAAGCGAGTTGGATTTGGAATGGAGTGTTCTGGGGGAGGGAAAGAAAATGAGAGAGGTCCAGTCATCCATTCATTCAGTGATGTTGTTCAAATTGGGAATCAGATGATGACTATAGCTGACAGACCATTGTCTGTTACACCAAGAAGAAGACCAAGGAAGGATTACTCTTTTCTCCAAAGACTTATGTAGACTATATTTTCCTCAACGCGAACTAATGAGGTGATTTTGGCTTTTAAAAAGGGTAGCGTGAGAAAAAAGGCTTCTCCAAAGCAATTTGTTATTGATCAGCTTAGGAGTTAGTCTCAAAGTGAAAGCTTTTGGAGGCATCCAGAATGGGAATCAGCTACTGGAGAAGATGACTCCTGCATGGGATGTGGAGATGAATCTGGTTATTATGATGTGTAATCCTTTGTTGTTTTTCATTTTACAATGTTTGTGTTTCAACTATCTGTGTCTGTGGTTCTAATTTGGGATACTAGATACCCATAAGCCGGCTTCTAAAATGGAAAAAAAAAGATTTTCAGTCAATGTGGAAAGTTAAATTACTAAAAAACACATGGTATTTAATAATTACATTAAGCACAAAAATGAATCCCTAGATAAAATAAATTCTATATTCTCATAGATCATAATAATAATTAAATTATCAATAAATTAAATTCTTAATATTGGATATCATGATATATAAAATCCTAATATCATTACAATCAAAGCCTTATACAAATAAAATTTAATTTATGGGTAGGTGTACCCCAAAACCCAATTTAACAAGTTTTTCTAAATAGTTTGTCTCATGAGACCCATAAATATATTGAGGGCCTATATATAAGTGATCCCTATAACACCATGATATTTAATGATATAGTTATATATAAATAAATTTTATTTCTTTGATAGATTTCTTTATATGCAATACCAAGTATAAACGAATTGTGATATACTAGTGAAATATTATTATTTAATGTGAGATTTATTTCATAGCTGTTGGATTGGAGGGTATGAAAAGGACAAACTAAATTATAAAAAATGAATGGGTTATAGATGTATAAAATATATTCATCTTTTATTAGTTGATTATAAATGAAAATATAAACCATTTGAAAGTAAGGGAGACGTTTTCCCGAAAAGAATTATTTTTATACACACAATGCATTTTTAATCTTAATAAATTAAATTAATCACTATTGTTGAATGATTTTAATAAAATTAATATATTATATATTTAACCAAATGTTTTAACATCCATATAATGTTTTTTATAGGTATGGGTTAATAATAAATCCAATTTTATTCTTCAAAATTCATTTTTCTAAAAGAAGTTTTCATCATGTTTTACACGCTTAAATTAAAATGAATTTATGAAACATATAGATATTTAACAATGAATAATTGATGCCATATTTTAATTAAACAGAATAAAATTTAGTAAAGAGGACCTTTTATTTTTTTACATTATTAATACTAACCTTGAATTTTTTTGTTACATCATTGAGGGTAAAACTGGTGAAAATTTTGACAACGTCTATTTGAGCCTCTAAGAGGTAGTGCACCAACCTTCTCACAAGGATAGAGTTTCTGCCTCCAGATTCATCCCATGCACTCCTTCAGTGTGACTCATGATGCTTGGAATCAACAACCTTCATGTCAGTGTCGACATGTGCAAGGATCCAACATCATTTGTTCAAAATAGGTGCTGGATTCTAGTCAGTGTGCATCTCGGTAGGTGAGGGTTTTGACAAGGAGGGTGAAGGCTTCAGATCATGATGGGAGAAGGTGTCTCATAGGGAAATATTCTTAGCATTGGATCTTAGTGTGGCATCGGTAGGCGAAGTATCTCCATCTCATTCCGGTGTGTCTTGGTGTAGACCCCAATGTGGTGCTTAGGGGAGGGGGATATCTTTGTTCTAGATTCCACTGGTCCTCTTGCAGGTCTGATCCTAACGATTTCCTTATATTTCATGATTTTATTGAATTTGTGAATCAGTTGGTGTGAGATGACTGGTTTGTTTCTTCATTTCTATCATTTCTCATGTTTTTATCCCGCATTTTCTATCGTGTGTTTGTATCATATTCCAACAAAGGTTTGTCTTGGGTCCTGTTATGAGACGATCCATGCCCAATGTGGAATTTATTTTTCAGAGTATCTTGAAACCCTTCATCGGGGATGTTCCCTTGGTGTTGTGTTGGGAAATCCGGTCCTGGTTACAATGGCATGGATCTTCCATCGTCAAATCACCTTCTAGTTTCTCTAGTGACTACAATGGTGGCGGGAGTCATGAAGAGTGTAGCTGAGTTCCTCGTGGTTTCTATCTTGGTGGAAGATGACTCGTGAAGTGATTTGTGACATTGATGAATTTTTATATCAAGATATATTTTTTGTGATGTGGATTTCCTTATTTCCCTACAGTTCTTGGTTTGGGGAACGATGCAACTATTCTCCCACAAGGGGTTTCTCTAGATGAGGTTCAGAGTAGAGAGTTTTATTCTATTCATTACTATCTAGAATTGGATGTGTGAGAGGGTATGACTTTTCCATTGGTACCGGGCCTGTGAATTCATGCATGAGATAGCTAGCTGAGTAGCGATGAGTAGGAAGTCAGTAGATCTTAATGTTTTGATGCTGGGTTGGGGATCTTTTGTGTAGGCGAATGGGTTGTTCGGAATTGAACTCTTGTATCATGGTTGTTTTGTTGTCTTAAGTTATTGATCTCATGTTTGGTTCCACTTCATCCCTTAAAAGGGGGCTTATGGTAATAAAAAATTAATTTTCATTCAAAGTTAAAACTTTGGTTTAAATATTTAAAATTCCACTAAGAGATGAATTTATCCTATTAGATGAGTATATTTCAATGATTACCATCTAACCCTTAATAATATGGAATCTTTTCTCCATTTTTCTTTGATTATGTCCTTTATGTAATTTTAAGAAAATGATAAATAAAAAATTCATGTCCCTTAACTCTAATAACTATAAATTTTTATTATGGATAAAACGAGGATAATATCAGTTCTAAATTTTTATTTGAATGATGAATTAATTTTTTTATTTGTAATTTATTTATAATTTTTAGTTATTTAATAATTAGATTGAATTATTATGTTTCTCCGAAACAATTTTTATTCAATTAATAGAACAATAAAATAAATTATTTTAGAAATATTAAAAGTAATGAAAATTTAGTAAATTATTGTGTTTTAAAAATTCTATAGATAAATATAACATATTTGTAATGTTTGAAAGGTTTATATTAAATGTCCTTTGTTGACATGTTGTCTTTACATTCAATTTAACTGAATAGTGTCAAAAAACGACCTTAATGATATTTTATGTTAAATAAATTTTTATTACATTGTTTAAAAAATATAAAAATATTTAAATAGGACATTTAGGATGCGAAATGGTCAGAAATTTCATCCCTTGTCCATGTGTAAGGAAATATTTACCTTATATGTAAAATTATTACACTTTAATATTAAAAAAACAATACCACGATTATGATTAAAATTGGGTAACTAAGGGGTTAAACAAAAAGATAAGGTTTATAATGAAACCATAACCTATCTAAATTTCATTTAATGAATTTATTTAAAAATTATCCAATTTTTATTTTATTATTTGACAATTTTGAATCATTTTTCTATAGAATGACTTAATTTTATTTTATTCTTTTTAGTAACTCCTAACATGTCCATTCTCTCCCTTACAAAAGGACACCCATTTTATATGTTATTTACATAAATTTGAGAAATATTTCTCAGAAAATCCATGAAAAATTATCTTTTAAAATTACCCATCAAAAAATTAGAGGTTCTTATCTTCCAAAAATACCATTTTAAGGGTCCTTAAGAATGGATATAAAGGAGGTCCCTCGAAGAAGAGATAATCATTTTACCCAAAATAGTTCAATTTATTTATTATTATAACTCTATAAATATATGGTATTTTTAATAAAATAATAAATTTAGTATACTAAATATACTAAAATTTTATTATGATCATGAAACCACCATTATCCACCCTCTTTTATATTAAATAGAAAGTGAATGTATCGCTCAAGTATAAGTGTGGACTACAACCTCCACATAGTGATATAATTAATTTTCACCAACAGTATTCATGGATGGGTAATATGATTTTTTAATGTTTATAAATTATATTTATTATAGTATCATGAATCATTATTTATAATATCATATCTACATTCTTACCTTCCAATCCATTGGAAAACCCTCATGTGTACGTGTTGAGTACCACCTCCATGAAGTGATGTGATTAATTTTTCGTTTCCTCTTTACAAATATGATAATAAGGATGTATTTAATGAATATATTTGATATCTATTATATAATAATTATACTATAAAGTTTTATTATTTTTAACTTTCTTTAGTTTCATTTATCGAAAAGTGAAAACAACATTTTTGCGTATGTAAGACCTACTATCTCCATGAATAGTGTATTTCATTTTTTATATCTACATTTAATGGATAAATACAGTAATATATATAATGGATATTTATGATATTTATATCTTGATTAAAATTCTAGATTTTATGGAAGCATGATCAAATTACAAGTACTGAAACTACTAAATTGATATTCTCATGAAAAATAAAATAGTTAACACCTGGAAACAAATATTTTAATAAGGAATTTTTAATAAATGCGTGTTGAAATATTATATGTTGATGAAATATGATATTATATGTACATAAATGAACTCAATATATATTTATAATAATTTGAAATTGATTATACATGAGGTGAGATTTATTTCAAAGAAAGTTGAACTTAGGGTAAGGGATTATGTTACAATCTAATTGTTTATCCTGATTGTTTGTGACTGTATTTTCAGACATGATCATAAGCCAAAGTTATAATCTTATGGATCATGTTATTTGAACCCTTTATGATTCTTGTGATATGAACTAATAATAATTATTCAATCTCTGAAGATTATGATCAATGATATGTAGTTTAATGTTTTAAAATTATATGTTCATGTTATCATAACCTTATGATAATTTTATTCTTAAGTGTTCATTGATATCTCCCTTATTTACCATTATTTAGAATCTATGCTCAAAATTTCTTATTTTTATTTTCCCTAGCTTAGGAATAATGGTTTTGAGTATGATATGTCTAAGAAAGGTGATAGTTGAGAAGAACTATGCAATAGTTGATTTGGATTTCTTATGAATAATTTTTTATTTATCTATGTTTCCAAAGACACTAAAAATTTATCATTATGGTGTGTGTCATTATATTATATAATCAATATTCATCTAAAAAGATATAATATTTATCCATGAAAGGTACAAGTCACTGAATTTTGTATCAACGAAAGGTTTAGTTACCTTTGGTAATTAGAATGAGAAAACTTTAATGGTAAACTGTAAAGACCCAAACTTATCATATATGAATTTTACATCTTAATAGAATAATATTCATTACATAAAATAACGATCCATGCCATAATCATTCAGGTATAGTGACATTGTAAATTTGGACACATAAACCTCTTTTCCATAAGTGAGCTATGTCTTATCCCACAATTTTCTCCATATCCTTCACCCTTCTAAGACATATCATACATAATACCTTTCATCATAACTTGTGTAAAATAAAAATTAGAAATGGTGATCTTAGATGATAAATAAGGATAAAAAGGGAGATATCAACATATCATGAGCATAAGGGTATGTGAACATGAGAATTAAATTTGAAAACAATACACTACATATCAAAGATCACAAACTTGAGTTATGAAATAGATCTTCGTAGTTAATAAAATATGAACCATAATTGAATCAAAGAACATGAACCATGAGAAAATAACATTTGAATAAGGAACATATTTTTTGCTAATCATAGAAAATAATTTCCATAGAAGTTAATTGATGATTTCCAATACTATAATCATGAAATGGGTTAACTCCCCAAACCATTATAGTAGTCAAGGTTCACATGCAAGACTATCATAGTGGATAGAGTCCCTTACTAAAATGGGTTCACTCCCTATTTCAGTCCTGTTTATCTGAAGAGATATCGATCTTCACCCAATGCATTTGAGATAGATATAGGTCCACACCCATAAAAAAATACGTATGTGTTCACAAGATCACAATACATTGATCGTAATAGAACCCATAAAAAGAAATGGGGTTCATATAAATTTCATTATAACATAACCTTTGAAACAGAAATAGGTTTCATAATCATTTCATCATTTTATCATACCATAAACTATTGAAAAAGAAACAAGTTTCCTAAGAATCATGTCATTATAATAAAATAACATCCATTTAAAGAATAATAGTGGTTTCCTTGGGATGTATCCACAATAATGGAGACGGTATGTCATACATACACATGGACATTGTTTTCATTTTCTTAAATGATTTTAATAATGAAAGGTAAATAATATAATAATAATGTGGAATATTTTTTCTGTATTATATATAAAAAATTTTCATCCAAACTATCTTTGTTACCTTCCATGTAAACTTTGAACGAATCACATCACTTCGTGAGGCGGTAGTCCTCCATACACACGAGTGACATTATCGTATTCCCACAAAATGAAAGGTAAGGAAGTATATATGATATAATAATGTAATAAATATAATAATATAATAAATATAAAATATTAACATTTAATACATCATTATATTTATCCATGAGAGATGGTGACAGAAAACAAATAACACCAGTTCATGAGGAAGTAGTCCGCCGCACACCTGATCGATGTTTTAATTTCCCAATTGATAGAGGAAGAGATATATATATGTTATTAAATTAACATAATAAAATATAAATATATTTTAGATACTGGTGTTATTATATTAATATAATTTAAAAATATTTTGAGGAGGTATAAGAACAAGTAAAACAAAAAATGCCTAGTTAAAAACATTATAGCTTCTTCACACAAACTTCATAGGTTTAACCTAAATAAATTGTTGTTTGGATTTAGAATCTCACCATAGCCTATAGTATATGCATAAGGATATAAGGAATATATAGGGGTAGGTATTGGATGTAAAAAATAGTATTATAATTATAAATATGAGAGGAGAATGGGTGGCCTTTTATATATGGGGGAGAGCACACACTAGGTACTTTTGAAAAAATAAAATGTACCCATGTTTTTCACATGAAAAATGACCCAAAAAGGATAATTATATAAACTTTGAGGTTATAAGGTTTACATATGTACATAAAATGGTATTTGTTTTATGTTTTAGGTGATTTATCCCTTGTATTTTTGGTTTAACCCCTGGTAAACCTATTTTAATCTTTACCATGATAATTATTTTTTATTGTTTTTATTATTCATTTTGACCAAAAAATAATTCAAAATTATTATATAATATAAATAATTATTATTAAAAATATTTAATCCATTTTCATAATTCCATTCATATAAGTGAAAAAAAATTATCTAAAATTAAACCCACACATGCGATGAGAAAATAGTTTTCAAAATAGAAAATGTTAAAAAATTTAAGAAGTATTTATATCGAAATTAAATATAAAATTGATTACAATGAAATAAATTTGATTAATAGATATATAAATTTATAATTAATACGTTTTAACCCATTTTATACCAATAATTACCCTTATAAATTTATGAAATGAAAATTCATTTTTAAATAAAAAATGTTTTTTTACCGTTCATTGAAAAATTAATAGTTCCCAAAAAATCCAAAAAATTCACCGAAGTTAAATTTTGACATGATGATTTAAAAAATAAATATTCTTTTTCAAATTCTATTTTAAAAAGTTTCTATAGTTAATTTTATTATTTTTCAAAAAAAAGAAATAAAAAACATTTTTTTGGGAAACTTTTATTTTCAAAACATATATGAACTTTACATAAAATTAAGTACTTTTTATCAATAGTTTTTCTTTATAAAAAACCACTATAATTAATTTTTAGTTTTTATTATTAATATTTATGAATCCATGTTTAGTTACAGGTTAATAATTCTCGTGTTTAAATAATAATATTAATAGTTTTTTGCTGTTCTTTAGAACTTGGTGTTTTGTGTAAAACAAGATATCAAAGAAAATATATTTATTCAAAGAAAATATTTCATAAAATGAAATGATGTTAAATTATAAACTTATTAAAATTAATTTTTATATATAAATTAAATCACTCTACTTCAAATAAATAAGGATAGTTTGGCCTCATCATTTCATTAAGTTCCCATACAGCTTCCTCCAACCAGTGGTTTCACCACACAATTTTGACAATGTGAGTGGTCCTGTTTCATATTAATTTTTCTATTTGATCTAGAATCTCTATAAATTATTCCTTATAATAAATATATTTATCCATATTTATGACCTTTGAGTTCATTATATGTTTAGGGTTAGGTCTCTGCTTTCTCCAAAGAGATACATGGAACACATTTTGAACTTGAGAGGGGTTTGGTGGAAGCCCTGACTAATAGACCACAATCCTGGTACAATTAATAATTTCAAAGGGACTGATATAACTAGGTCATAGTTTTAAATTATTTCAAAATATCATTACCATATTCCATATATAAATTCTTAAAAACAAATTCTTATAAACCAAAAAATAAGAATCACTCTGGTGTTTTTTAGCATAACTTCTTTGTTGAGTTTGTGTCACCCTTATGTGATGCCGAATGTATCTAAAACATTATTCTATTTATTTAGATATATTAATTATAAATATATTTATTTAAATAACTCCATTCAATAATATTGGAGTTGTACAATTAATTCCATAGTGGTATTTATAAGAATCCATTTGAATGCTTTAGTGAATGTTGTTCTAGTATGATATCTAAATTAGAAGATGGTGTTGATCCCTACAACATTTAAAATATAGAGAACAAGATCTAAAACTATCCTCTAGGGTTTGAATTTTTTCTCATGGAATGAAAATTTTTTTGAGGATAAGACAAAGTGTTGAGACTCAACTATGTATCGAGAGATTGATGAAGGACTTTCTTGAACTTCGAGGTAAATATTGAGTCCCAATCAGATACAATTGAATGTGGTACTCCATGTGACCTTACAACCATATTAATTTATATCCTATCATGCTGATCTAGGGAAAAATATTCTCTAATAGACATGAATTGTGATTAAATTTTAAGGTTACAACATATAAACCATATAGCGTAATTCCCTCTAGAAAGTTTTGGGAGTCTGATGATAAAATACATGTTTATGTTTTCCCATTTCCATTATGGTACGAGTGATGGGTGTAACAAACCCTTAGACATGTGTCTCTCATTATTAACTTTTTGACATACCAAGTACTGAGATTCAAATTATGTGATATCTATCTTCATTCCATAAATACTATTTCAAATATTAACACATCTTCTTACTTATAGGATAAATAAAGAATGAAGAACTATGATCTTCCTATAACAACTCCTCCTTAAAATATGGTATGTATAGAAAACATAAAAGGTTCATACTCATTATTATATCATTATAAAGGCTAAACTCAGTAATATTGTTAACCTTCCTTTTCAACTCTACATCTTCCCTTTTCAGTAGTTTGATATTTAATTGGATAGATGGTTGAACATTTAATTGAGAAAGATCAGATTTCCCCCCTTCATTTTGGATTTCCAGATCGATCCTTTGAAAATATACAAATATTGGATCTTTTGTGACCCTAATCATGGATAATATAGCATGATCCTTTTGGATCATATAATTGGAATCCTTGTTCTCTTTCCTAGGGTGGCAGGGTATTTAGAATTCATAATCCTTAATTAACTCAAACCATCTTCTTTAGAATATATTCATCTCATTCTGGGTGAATATATACTTTAAACTTGTATGATTGGTATATATATTACAATTATATATATAAATATAATTCTTCCATATCTTAAATTCAAAATTACCCCAGCTAACTCAAAATCATGGTTTGGAATATATTTCTCCTGAACCTTCAATTGTCATGAGTAATTAGTTATAACCATGAAATTCTACATAAGAATGCACCCCAATCCCTTCATGTATACATACCTATAGATTAAAAACCATTATCCACGATATGGTAATGTAAGAATAGGTTCACAAACTAATCTTATCTTAAATTCCTTGAGATTTTACTCACAATCATCTATCCAAAGGTACTTGGATCCCTTACAAGTTAACTAGGTTAGTGGATTATATATTTATGAGAAATTATTTATAAACCTTAAATAATATCAAGATAAACTAAGAAAAATATGAATCTCATTAATTGTGGTTGGTTTTGGAAATCATTCAATAGCCTCTATCTTTGATGGATCTGCTGATATACCCCATCTTGAGATCAGATATCCCAAAAATGAATAATTTTGTAGCCAAAATTTAATCATTTTAATGTTTTCATACAATTTATCCTTCCTTATGGTCTATATTACAATTATCAAATGATCTAGATTCTCTTAATTTCTCTTTAAATAGATAAGATTATTTTCGGTAGAGAAAACTAAAAACTAATCCAGTAAAAACGTAAAGACTCTATTTATAAAATCCATGAAGTTAGTGGGGATATTAGTAAGAAATAACGGAATGAAAATTTATTCATAGTTTCTATACATTGTGTGAAATGTTTTCTTGGGTATAAAATACATCATAAAACTCAATTGAATATATCAATAATTAACGTCAATCATTGAAAAGTATTGAGATTTGTGATGTTTGTCAATTAGATAATTAATATAGGGTGGAGGATACTTGTTCTTGATCATGATCTTGTTCATCTCTCAAAAGACAATGAAGAGTTAAATCGATCCATCATTCCTTTTAACAAAATTAATCGGTTTAACCTAAGGGGACACACTTGGATGATTAAATACATTGTTAAGGTTCTCCTAGAATTTATTCTTCAATTTATACAACTCTATTAGGTCAATTTTAGAGGGAGTAATTGAAATTGAATTGGGACTAGGTATGAGTTCTATTGATAACTCAACTTCATGTTTTCATGGAAGACTAGGAAACTATTATATTAGGACAAAAAAAAATCCCACACAATAAAAATATTATCTATGTTGAGTTTCTACCCAACCATCTAAGATAAACGCCACTCTGGAATAAAAATATAGACCGATAAAAGGGATGTGATTTTCATCTGATGTTCATATTTATCATCACATTAATAGATAATCATAGGTTGGTTTGGTATATAAAATTTTAATTCCATTCTTCAATAATTAATGTGGGATTAATGTATATAAATCCAATCCATAGACAATATAACAATAGATTCAACTTGTGTAAGAATGAAACTATTTTCAGGAAGCTAATTAGCATAAACTTTAATCAGAGAGGAATCATATACCTGAGATATGATAATCATACCAATAGGAGGGTTCACTAATAATTATATATCTAATAATTTGGGAGTAATCTTGATACCCTTATAAAATTCATTATATATGAATGAATCGGTAGATCTAGAGTTAAATAAAACTTTAGTAGTTATAGAGTAGATGGTAAGTGTATCTTTCACAATGTTGTTATCACACCCCACCAAAATAATATTGATCTATGGGCCTTATAAGGGTTCCACCTCACCCCTTGAAAGGTGTATTATCAAAAATCAATAAAAAATGAAGGACTTTGGGCCATTGGATGATCATTATCATTATCATTTAGATTGAGGAACCAATTATAATAATCCCCATACTCCTTTCATTTGAAACTATAGAATGTGGGTGGTGTATTCTATGAATCTTTATCACTGTTTAAATTATTATATAATGTCTTCCAATCACTTTAATCTTATTTTTTTTGATGATCTTCTTTCACAGACTTAAAAAATTTACCGGTCCCTTAAGAAAATTTCCTCCTGGTTTTCTTCCACACTTCAATCATGATGGAAAAATCCTTATATTATCTCCATGGTTTTTAGAGTTTCCTCAGAACTCCATCTTCCTTTTCAAATAAAATCCATGATATTTATGGGTAACTAGGATCTCCATATCCTACTTGAGGGAACATGGAATGATTTATTCAGAGCTTCTGAAGTCCCGTATGGATAACACCCTTAAGAGACATGGTTTTAAGGCACTGAATAATCGATCAACCTTACATTTAGGATATATGATAATTATAAAATCATACCTCCCAAGTCTAGTAAAAGTTTCCTCAAAAGTACCAATAGATTAGTCATAATTATTATTTATATCAAGATATTACTTCTCTATTTTTTTAATAATAATTCAAGGGAAGTACTTAATGAAAAATGAAAATATAAGACCATCCCACTCTATGGAATCAGTTTCATCATGTTAACTTATTCTTGATGAGATTTCACCATTGATCCTTTTTTTCATGAAAACGATAGAAAAAATGGATTTTTCATTTTATAAACACTAGATAACATAAAATATAATTTCAATGGTAATTATAAATATCATAGTAAGATAAATATTAGTGAAACCACTGAAATAAGCTTCATGTTTTCTCATAAAAGACTCAATATAATGTTACTCCCTCATGTGCTTTTTTTAAATTTCATCATGATACATTGATTGAGAATGTTGTGTGAGAGTAAAAATGAGATTTTTCATTCTATATCCCATAGAATTTAGATAATGGTGAGGAAAATCATTTCATTTTCTATCATAATCATCGTTAACATGGTCATTTTGTGTTCCAACCATTGACTAAAACTAAAAATCATAGTGTAAGAAACAATGATCATAGTGGGGAACCATATAATCTTGAATAATATCATATAGGATATCTAAATCATAAAAAATACTTTTTAATCTATGAAACCTTAGGTTTATCCAAGATCATTCAAAGTCATCATCTATTTAAATCATTCTTGGTGGTTCATAAATAGCGTGTGAATTTCCAAAGTATATCCCCTCGGGGTGTCAAACCAGGTGTGTAGCAAGGCCAGTTGTCTTGGACTATGTGACGATAAATTGCATATCGATGTTTAATTTTTGAATTTATTACCCCTAGGTATATATATACCTAGTCCACATCGAATCTTTGTGTCTTGAAACAGATTTTAGTTCTTAGAAACCACTCACAATATCCTTTACCAAAATTCTGGAACATTTTCCAATACTATAACTGATCCTTTTAATTTTCCTTAGAAATATAATTTATGATCTCAATAATTTTTTCCCATCCTAGTTTTATATGGTTGAATACACATCTCTCTGATACCAACAATAAAGATGAAAACTTCTCATACATAAATATTACATCTAAATTGATGAATATTATTTACATAACATAACGAGCCACTGAAGAATCTTTTAGGTCTAGTGACTTTGGAAACATGGACACAAAAAATAATTGTCTATAAGTGGTCTACATCATATAAGATAATGTTATTAATAACTATCTCCGTTTTTAGACAAATCATATATAGTGAGTTTCATTATAACTTGGGGAATGAAAACATAATAAATGGTGAGCTCATATTCTAAGTAGGGGTAAATGAGGGAGATACAAACATATCATGAGAATAATTGTATGATATCATGAGAATAAAATTTGAATACTATACCATACATATCAAAGATCATATCCATGAGACATGGAATTAATATTTATAGTTTATAAGGAATGAATCATAATGAAATCAAAGAATATGAACCATGAGAACATAACAATGGAATAAAGAATAGATTTTTGGTATACACATAAGAATAGAAAATAATTTCCTTAGTAGTTCAAGGCTCATTTCCGAGACTATCATAGTTTAATGGGTAAACATCCCCAAACATTATAGTAGTCATGGTTGAATCCAAAGGATAATGTAGTGGAAAATGTTCCTTATGAACTGGGTTCACTCCCCATTGTAGTCCTGTTTATCTCATGAGATATCAATGTTTACCCAATGCATTAGAGGGATATATAGGTCCTCCAAATCACATAATAAAAATCATACATATTTTCATCACAAGATAATAAAAAATTAATCATATCAAAACCCAATAAAATAAATGGGTTTCATAAAATTTTCATCATATCATAACCTATGGAATATAAAAAATTTTCATAATCATGTCATCATTTTATTATAGCCCAACCAATAGAAAATGAAGCTAGTTTCCTAAGAATCATGTAATCATAAAAATAAAACATTTATAGAATGAATAATAATTTTCCTTAGATAAAATAACTAGTAATTCATATGTAATATCAAAGGAAGTAATCTTAGATGAAAAATGATTTTGAAAGATCAATGAGAACAGTTCTTAAGGAAAATAACCTTTCCACTTTGAAAAACACTTTTTAAAAATTGAAATATTTTAAAGATAATTTTATTTAAAAGTATCCTTGAAAACATATAAATTCAAATTAAAATAATATAATTCTCTTGATGGAGGTAAATTATATTTATTACATACACGTTAAAACAATGATTCCTTTAGCGTTTTTTGTAAAAGAAAATGATCCTTGTTTGAAAAAAATAAATATTCATTTTAATACACATTCTAAATTAAAACATGGAAAAAGTTGTATTGAATAAAACCTCTTAGAAATTTTTTAAAAAAAATTGATATCTTATTTATAAAACATATATTTGAAATAAAATTGGTTTTTGACCGAAGAGAGAAATAAAGTTGATTTTTCTTAAAAATAATTTTTTGACATATTGAGTATATATTGAATGATACAAACCTTTATAATTACCTTACATGAATAATTTTAGGTACATTTTTATGATTTATTTATTACAATTTTTGTTTGGGCTTGTATCTGCTGCATTTAGGCGAGTTATGGGTGGATTTTTTGTTAGTGCATGGTTGGAACACAATTTTTACAAACCATGCGGCCTACCAAAGAAAGTCATGCACCCTAGTAATGTATAGGTTTTAATGGCTGGAAAAGATTTTATTGAACCATATTCTTACATTTTAGAAACTTTTTACCCCATATAGTATGGGTTTATAGTTAGGGCACATAGTTTGTCTAAACGTATATCCATTCTAGGAAACCATGCAGACAAACTTTTAACCCGTCAAATTTTTAATTACAAATTATTGAACCCCTAGTTTTTATTACTATAAACCCACATGAACAAAATATAATTCATTTTCTTTTGGATGTGACCTAGATGATTCCTATGATCCTTGATCCTCTTATCTTACAAATCAAAGATCCAGAAGAAGAAATCAACTCCTCCCAAGTAAGTGATCTCTTCCGAGATTTATGTTTTATCTCTTCCATCTCTATCTCACATTAGAGATGGATTAATCCTAACATTTTCATTGGTATAGATATAGGTATTAATGGATCTTTTCTCATTGGATATTGATCTTAGACCATCTTTTCCAATATGTTTTCATCTGTTCTACCTCGAATTAAGGGCTAGTGTTTGGAGGAAGTTAATCAAAGACCCTAATTTAAGTGGTATAAATACTAATTCCATTAGTCTTAATGATTATATTATGTTGTAGTTGAATCATTTTATAGACACTATGCACAACTATGTTTAAAATTAGAAAAGTTAATTGAATCCCTATGAATTTTTGTGACCCATAACAGATCCCCTTGGATCTATCTGAGATAATGAGACTTGGTTTTATGGCCACCCAAGTGGTGTGACAATTTCCTTAAAATGATAATAGTGAAATGAAAATGGGAAATTAAAGCATTTATATAATTAAACATTTTGTTAATGTGTATATCATTTAGTATTGTTATAAATGATTATTTTTCTTAACATGGAAGTGTTAATGAGATGTGATATGATTGATGGTAATTAGGTAAAATGGTTACAGAATACTTGCTTGTGTTGATAAAGGGTTTGAATGATGTTAAATAAGTATGTTGTAAATAAAATGGCAGCATGTTATATATTTAATAAAATTTCAATGATGTTGATCCTGGATATGTGTGAATAATGGAATGTAATTGGTGCTGGAATAATTCTCCAAGTACTCAGTATTTAAGTGCTATAATGATGCTATAAGTAACCCTGATTTTGGTTTTGGAATGATGCTCTATGTACTGATTATTTTCATTCTTGAATTATTCTCTATGTACCCATGATAAAAATGTTATAATAACACTCCACGAATCCATGATACGGTGCCTGTATTAACACTCCAAGGTGAAAAGGTAAAATATGAAAAGAATTATATTGAAAACCATTATGAAATAAAGTTAAGCTCCTATAATATATGGTTTAGACTATGGTATAATAAAAAGTAGGTATGATTGACTCAAGTGTCACTGCGATCCCTAAGGCTAATGTGGTTAATTAAATAATATTAAGATTTTTGAAACTTTTTCACTTCTTATTAAACTATTTGTTATTACTTATATTACTTCATGCACTATTATAGATTGGATATTTATTTAAAAATATTTTCGTGGTGGCCTACTAAGTTATACTCACACCGTACAAAAGTCAAAGATTGGTACTTGAATGAACATAATGTTTGCAAGTCATGATAAAGGTAAATTAAATGGTAACATGTTGAGACTGAATATGTGTGAATTATGGAACGGAATTGGTGTTGGAATAATGATCCATGTACCCATGATTTTGGTGTTAGACTGATGCTCTATGTACCCATGATTTTTTAGATTGATTTATGCTCTAAGTACATGATAATGAAGCTGGACTTACACTCCAAGAATACATTATATAATACCTAGATTGATACTCCAAGTTATCAAAATAAAATTTGAACATAATGATAGTGAAATCCTTTTTGAATTAGTGTTTTGATACTTTGATATATGGTTCACACTCTGATATGGGCCGAATCAAGTATGATTGAATCCAGTGTAACTAAGAACCATGGGGACAATGTGGTTAATTAAATAATATTAAAAAATATGAAACCTATTCACTTATTATTGAAATATTTATTATTACTTATACTACATCATGCACTTTTATAGATTGTATATTTTTTTAAAAACTATTGGTGGTGGCCTACAGAATTGTACCCACACCCTACATGGGTCGCCAATTTGCACTTGTGTAGACTTCATGTTTACAAGTTAGGATAAGGGTAAAAGAACTATGTTAGAGGGATGCGTTGGGATTTAAAAAGGATCATGTATTAGGGGACTAAACATGATGTTAGGACACATTTGAGATTTATCAGTACATCATTATTTTGTGTTTTCAGTCAGCACATGACACTTACATGGAATGAAATATTTACTATTATAGTTTATGGTCACATTCATTATTACAGGATATTATTATATGATGCATGGTCCTTATTGAATATTTTTTATCATTATCATGACTATTTATATATTTATTTCTACCATTTTATTACTTTGATAAATAGGTTATAGTATTCCAAAGTTTCATTTCAAACCATCGCTCTTAGTCGGCAGCCTCTAGAATATATGGAGACATGCTTGAGGTCATGTGGAGAACTATCTTAGGGAATTAACATGTATCACCCGAGTCGGGATATTATAAAGTTGTGCAATAGGAGGTTTAATTTTCAGACAATTTATAATTTTGGGAAGTTATGCTAGAGAATAATATGTTTTTGTTCATGGAAATGAGCTTATTCAGGGGAGTATCTAACCCATGTATGATTTAAAACCAATGTTTCTAGGGTGGGATTGTTGTTATTAATGTTTTCTATTACATATGAATGTTATTTCACAACGAGTGATTAATTTGTGGTGTCATGTTATTTTTCTATGAAATTTTATCCATGGAATGGTATGGAATGAGTGTTGAGTATGTATTCATCATTCTAAGAAATCAAGGATCTATGTGACATGCATCATTATATGAGAACATGGATAAGAAGGGTTTGATTGTGTTTTGGGAGAATAAATTTATCTTCTTTGCTTGCGTGATTTAAAATAAATGGTTCCTAAAACTGAATTTATAATTGTTAAAAGTTAATGAAATGTTGTAACTTGAAATTCCTAAAAAGTAATTATAATGAGCAACTTATTAATGAAAAACATTTGTCATACTATGTTATCCATGATCCGGGTAAGGGATTGTTAAGGGTAATTAAAGTTCCATATTTTTGACCATATGGTTTTTTACATGATGAATTGTTGTGGATTTATGTGAATATCTCTTCTAAAAATGGGTTGATTATTTGTTATTTGTCTTGAGATGTGTGCCTATCATTATGGAGACATTCTTCTATGATGATGTTTGTTGGTGGGATGATAGGAGTATATTTCTAGAAATACACCTTCAATAGTGGGATAATAGGCCCCAATAGTTATGTGTGAAGGGGAGGAAGAGAAGTTCAATGAGAACGTTTCTTTATTTATGTAGTTCATGGAAAGAGACCCAAGGTGGCCTGTTTGGAAAGTTTATGCCCTAAAATAGGGGTTCAAACTACATCACCCTTCTATATTCACCAGATAAGGTGTACCTGAGGTAGCTGGGTTCTAGATTGAGTCTATATTTAAAATAACTGGTAATTTAGAGACTTCTAAAAATAGAAGAGTCAAATTAGTATACTTTATATTATTATGGGTGTCGTGATGGTCCCGTAAGGGGCGAAATGCATGTGAGACCTGCCTCGATGCTAGGGTTTCCTGCCACTGCTTCCTCCATCTCTCCTCATCTCTTAGTTTCCTTATAATCTCAAAAAGTGATGGCTCTTTCACACTTCGGCTCCCTCATCTCAGTACGACTCCTCCTCATAGCATCCAAGAAGCTTCTGTGCCTTTGTGAGGAGCATCTTGTGGATCTGGTCTGGGATGTGCTTGGTGGTTGTCGTTTGAAAATTAGAGGGTTCATATTTTTCTTGGCTTAGGTATTCTGGGATCGGCCTTCAGCATCAGTTAGGGTTTCTACACTATTGATCTTTGAGAGGCAGCATGGTAGTATGTCTTTTTGTTGGCTTGGGTCTTATGACATCGGCCTTCAACAACGGTGAAGGTTTCTTAGTGCCGAAGAGCATCGAGGTGCGAAGTAGTGACATGGGTTTTTGGTATGTTTCTTCTAGAGTCAGCCTTTTGTGATGGAAAGGGTTTATTGGTGTCGATGTTAGCTACACTACTGGTCCCCCTCTTTCTAGATCTTTTCAACTCTGCGTATTCATGTTTCCTTACCTACACGGGTAGCTAGTGTCTTTGAGGTAGGGGAATTGTTTTTTTTTTCATTGTTAGTACACATATGCGGATGATAGATGCAGGAATTCTTGGTACCTATGATGTACTCTCTTCATCAGTTATGATTTTTGGTTTTCTTCGGGGTCAGAACAGGCAGGGCCATCACATTCTCCCAATTCAATATGTGGTCGCAGAGGACGACCTATAAAACACTTCAGGATTGAGTAATTTCCTCACCTGTTCTCCCCTATTTCTTTGTTAGGCCCTTTGGGGTTCAGTTTTTGTTTTCCAAGGTATGATAAATTCATTTTATGTTTTTTTATAGAGGATCTTGAGTTTGGTTATCTCTTAGTCACAAAGTGATGTTCTCGCATGTTTTGTTGTTTTTTTGGATGGGTTTGGTCTTGTATAGGGTTTTTTGCCCAGCCCGTTAATGGTTCCTTGTGATGATATGTTGGTTCTCACTTGGCCTCAAAGTGATATGTATGGTGGGTTCTCACATAACCAGAAAAGTGTTTCAAAAATCAAGAAAATTAATTTTCAGTCAGTAGCCTTTATATTTTGAAGACTAGCAAACCACCAATGGTATATTTAGGTTGGGGAGGAGTTGTTATAGGGAATGGTATGGAAGGAACTCTAGTAGAAGTTATTGGAACACATTAACATAGAGACACTAATACATAAGATGGTTTAATAATTTATGTGGTTGACCTAGGAAAGAATGTTAGTGATGAACTATGATGGATGCTTCATCAACTTACAACACTTTATCCCAACACTAGTAAGAGATGAGTAAATTGAGGAGATATGTTTTTAGGAGATACTTAATTGTGAGATTATGTCCCATGTTAATATCTTTCAATTGAGTTAGTTTTCTGAGGTAGTGAATAAGACTATCCTTTATAAGGGGAAACTAAATGATGATTCTAGTGTAGGAGTGGTGGATTTATCTAGATAACCTAGAGTTATGTATTATAAGTTTATGAAGCATTGTTATTTGAACATTGACCGAATATATGGTGGGTAGAGTATCCTGGGAAGAGGATTGGTTACTCAGGGTAGTGATCGACTATTATTCCATCATTGTGGTAGGATAAGTCACATTCAATGACAATTTCCCTAACCACCAGTAGATTTTTGAACTTATGGATGGATGTGACACTTATAGAGGTTCTACAATAATTCTCGACAGATGGGTAGTTATGGAGAACCTTAAATGATCCAGATCACTGAAATGGTGTCTTCTACACCATAATAATTGGGTAACCGGAGTTCTATTATACATGTTGGTCTATATCATGAACATGGAATTTCATGAAAAGAGTTCCTATATCAGAAGAGTAGTGAAACATGGAGGATTCAGATTAGAGAACAAGGTAGTGGGATATGTCAGTTTCATGTAGTTCTACCCCCACTTATTGATAGTGAAGATGGACCATTTAAAGTCATTGGTACAATTCTTATTTCTTATATGATTTCTAGTGATTTATTCAATAAAAATGATTCAAATTATTTTATAAATTCCTAAATTGTGGATGGTTTGGTTCTAATGGTATAGTTTGTGTGTGGGGTTATAAAAATTAACACCCTATTGGGTGTACATTAGAAATAAATCTATCTGTGCAAGGGGTTTTCCCTCAAGGTTGATGGTTATCATTTTCTTTTACGAACTATACGGAATCTATATGTTAGGTTTTAATTTAATTTGGTTATGAAATTGAATATATTTTAATGATCCCATATTTATTATTACCATAAGATAGTAACCTTCACATCTCATGAGGGTGATATATATTTTCATCATGGAGAATAAGATATTTGGGCAGGCTCTGCGTAGCCCATTCAACAATAACTAAGGGAGACCACAACCTAGGTTACTAGTATTTTATTTGATGAAGGGTGTGTGAATCATAGTTTCATTTCACCTATAATGGATCTATTTTAAGAGATGTTTCTAGAGGAATTACTAAGTCTTCCTCCAGAGAGATATGTTGAGTTTACTATTGATCGAATTCCTAGAGCTGAACCAATTTCTTTTCCACCTTAAAGAATTGAACCTACCGAGATACAATAAAATAAGTATAATATAGTAGGATTTTTTGTAATGGATTTATCCATTTCAGTACATCACCATGGGGTTCTTTAGTCTAATTTTCCCAAACATCTAATGAAAAATTGTACTTATGTGTCAATTATAGGAAGTTAAATATGTTGAATGTGAAGAACCGGTACCTGAGTCTACAAACTAATGATATTTTTTACTAGTTGAGGGGTTTTTGTTTTTTCTCCAAGATTTATTTGTGGTTCGGGTATCATTATCTATGATTAAGAACTTATAAAATAACACATACTACTTATAAGAGTAGTTATGTCTTGTATGAGCTCATTGTAGTGCCTTTATGATTTAAAAATTATCCAAATGTGTTTATAGAATTAACGAATTGATTCGTGCAACCATAAATGGAGTAGTTTTTTTATTTTCATTGATGAAATATTAGTGTAATCATAGACTCATGAAAATAATACCAAAAATATTAAAATTTTTGCAATTTCACTAAGATAGAATATTATATACGCCCAGATATCTATGTTTTGTTTTTGGATTAATAGAGTTCATTTCTTGGGTCACATAATCTCAGAGGTAGGTTTTCTAGGTAAACATAGAAAAATTTTAGTCTGTTGTTTCTTGGGAGAATCTAAATAATGTTTTTTTATATCCAAATATTTTTGGTTTTGGAGTGAAATTATATAAGGTAGATCAAGGTATTTAATCAATTGATAGTACTACATTCGGGATTGAATAAAAAGGGAATCAATTTTGAATTGTATGGGGAAGGTGAGAATGCCTTCCAATGTTAAAGAAGTATTTGAGAACTACATTGAATTTTATCTCACATGATCTAGGTGAGGAGTATAACTTTTTTTTTAATTAATTAAGGATTAGACATGGATGACTATGGATGAAGAGTTATCGATTCACAACTTATGTATCATGATAGTTTAGGCCACAAACCAAAATTATCCAATGCACGATCTTGAGATATCAATGGTGGGCGTTTCCTTAAAGTGTTAGAAACATTAACTTCTGGGTGAAATATTTATTTTTTATACTGACTACAAATCCTTAAGTACATCCTTTATCATGGGTATTTAGATATCCATTAGAAAATATGGGTAGAATATATTGAATCATTTGATTTTGAGATGGACTATAAGCTAGGGAAGGGAAATACTATTGTTGGCACTTTAATCTAAAATACACATATTTCGGTAGTACATGAGTCTTGTTCTAAATGGAAGATGATATTTTTTATGGATGATGTGTACATATATGTTCAAGAGGAGTGTGAATAGATAAACCTTGTTTCCTTATCAGTTAATAATACACTTCTAACTTGGTTTAATGAAAGGTAATATGAAGATCTTGAGTGTCAGGAATTAAGGGATAATTTTAAAGGTGGGCATCTACTTCTTTATTGGACTATATATAAGTATGAGATCATCTATGTTGGGTTACATGTTATTGTATCTACTTGTATGATAGAAGAGGTGATACCTAATTTTCATGCATCAAAATGGGAAATTAACCATTGTTTGACCAAGATGTACCATGATCTTCAAAGATAGTATTAGTTGATGGGAATAAGAAATAAGATTATAGGTTTTTTAACATGATGCCACACCTTCTAGAAAGTGATGGATGAGAATAAATGACCTAACATAATTCTATAAACTTTTCCCATCATGGATTAGAAAAGATAAAAATTGACTATAGACCTTGTGGTAGGTATTTTGAGGACCCCTCAAAGGAATGACATGATTTGGTTGATTGTGAACTTATTGACAAAAGCGGGCCATTTTTTTCAATATAGGGAACATTCATGGTTGTTAATTTGGTATAATTATATGTTTTGGAAATAGTGTATTTTCATCGGGCTATGTGAAGTATATTTTTAGATCATGATCCACATTTTACTTTCTTCTTCTAGAAGTTCCTAAAGAATGTATTTGGTACTCCGGAGTTTATAAGTAAAATATTTCACCCACAAACAGAAAGGAAATCAGTGTGTAAAATTCATATGTCGAAGGAAATACTATAGGAATATTTCCTAGACATTAGTGGATCTTGTAAGAAGAACTTAGAGCTAATTTAGTTCACTTATAAAAATAGTTATCAGGAAACTATTCATATTTCACCATATGGTGAACTCTATGGTAGGCCATGCATATCACCTTTATGTTGGATGAAGGTAGGATAAGTAGAGTCATTGGGGTCATGTCTTGTGAAAGATACATCAGAAAAAGTTCAATTGATTCAGAAACATTTGTATATGGTGCATATTAGAAAAAATTCTAACATGGATCGATTTCATCAACCTTTTGAGTTTACAGTGGGTGACTGTGTATTCCTTCATGTGTCATTGTGATTGGGTCACCATCAGACTCAGAAGAAGGGAAATATTAAGAAATTTTTTTCTAGAACATTTTAGACTGTAGAGAGGATTAGACCCATGGAATATCAATTAGATCTACCACATATATATATATTTATATGCATAATGATTTCGAAATGTCATAACTGTAGAAATATCACCCCAAAATTCCTCATGTGAATGATATTAATGATGTTGAGATTCAGGATGATGCATCCTTTAAGAAGCACCAAATTCATGTTGTGAATCATTTTGGGGAATGTATGTAGTGGAAATACCATGATGCTAGTATGAGTGTTGTGGCAAGATGATCATGTTCAAGAGGAAAGATCTAAAAGAAATCAAATATGAGGGCCCAATGGCCCAACCTTTTCACCATGAAATATTAGTGGTACTTGGGAGTGCAAATCAAGGATGATATATTATAAGGTGCGTAGGTTATAATATTCTCACATTTCTTAGGACTTTAATTTACTAATTTTTAGGTACATTTTACCCTTTTTTAATCTCTTTTTTGGGTCCTGTCTCAAGTGCATCAAGGTGAGTTTTGGATGTTATTTTGGGATTATTGGGCAGTTAATAGTTGGAGTATAGCTTTCCCAAATAGAGTGGCCTCTTCTATAAAACCATGAACCTTACTAAAATTGAGGTTTACATGGTTGGAAAATGGTTTAACAAACTGTGTGCCTACTTAGGAGAAATAGTGAACCCCAGATATTATGGGTGTATATTTAGGAAATAAAATTTGTCTAATTGTGCATCCCATACAAAAAAATGTGCATGTAGACTTTTAATCCTATAAATGCTTGATTAATAATTGAAAAACCCATGAATTTTTATTCCTAATCACTTACACTAAACCTAACTAAAATTCATTTTCTTTTAGAGTCCCCTGAGAGGATTCTTAGGCTTCTCAAAAAACTCATATTTCAAATCAAATATCTAGTGGTATAAATCTACTCCACTCTAGCATGTGATCTCTTGACTGATTAAGGTTTTATCTCTCTCTCTCTCCATCCCATATTTATCTCTCTTTAGAGAGGGGTGATTCCTCCCATTATTGATTGTATAAATTTAGGTTTTAACAGATCCTTTTTTATTGGATCTTGATCCATGGTTTTGATCCTAGACCATCTTCACTGTTGTGTTTTCAACCGTTCTACCTAGATTTAAGGGACCCAGTTTGGTGGGCGTTCATCAATGACCATAGTTATGGGGGTCTACATTCTAATTACCATAGTCTTGATTATGATATTGTCTTTTAGTTTAATCATTGTGTATCCACATTGCACAATTACATTTAAAAATAGAAAATTAAATTGAATCCCTAGGAATTTGGGACACCACTCATGGATCCCATTGTATTTGTTGGAGATTATGAGACCCGGTTTAATGGCTACACAATGGGTGATCCAATTTTCTTGAAATGATAATTGAGGAATGAAAATGGGAAATTTGAGGTTTTATGCAATTAAACCATTTTTCAATTTTTTTAGAATGTTAACATATTGTAAATGATTACTTGGATTGACATTGAAGTGTTAATGAGATGTGATAAGATTGATGGTAATTGGTTTAAATGGTTAAAGAACACTTCTTCACATTTCCAAAGGGTTGTAATGTTGTTAAATGAATATGATGTAAATTAAAAGGTATCGTTTTTTATATTTATAAATGGAAAATGATGTTTATCATCAATATATATGAAGAATAGAGTAGAATTGGTGATGTATTGATACTCAAAATACCCATTATTTTTGTGATAGACTGATGCTATAAGTACCTATGATTTTGGTGTTGGAATGATACTCAAAGTACCATTGATTTTGATGATAGAATAGTACTCTATGTACCTTTGATAATGATGATAGATTGACACTCCAAGCATCGATGATATGTTACATGGAATGAGGCTCCATAGTACCAAAATGAAATTTAAAAATAGTTATAATGAAATTATTTGTACATTAACGTATTGAACTTATGATATATGGTTTATAATATATCACGGTCCAAAAAAGGTATGATTGAATCAGGTGTCACTGAGAACTTGAGGTTAAATGTGGATAATTAAATAATATTTAAAAAATTGCAAAACCTTTTGACTTTTCCTGTCTTTTTTATTATTACTTATACTACTAAATAAACTATTATATATGGGATATTTCATTAGAAATAGTTGGTGGTGGCCTAATCAGTTGTACTCACACCCAACTCAGGCCACTGATTGATACTCAAGTAGACTTCTTGTTTGAAGGTCAAGAAGAGGGAAAATGACCTATGTTAGATAGATAAGCTGGTATTTGGGGAGGAGAATGGATGAGAGGACTAGACATGATGTCAAGACCCATTATGGATTTTTCAGAGTGCATTTAATTTTTTTTTCATTCAAATCATTACAATTATGTGGCATAACATATTTACAATTTTTCATTAATTGTTACACTACTGGTTTTATGATTTTATTATGGGGTGCACTTTACTTGTTGGTTGTTGTTAATTATTATCTTGAATATTGATATATTTATTTCTGATGTTTTATTGATTTTATAAATATGGTATATTCCTCCCAAGATTCATGATATACCCTTTATACTAGTCGATAACATCTGGTGTATGGGGAGATGCACTTGAGGTCATTTGGAAAACCAGCTTGGAGCACTGGTATATGGTGCCAGGGTCTAACCATTATAATTTAAAGATATGAAAATGAATGGAAAACATAAATTCTATAAAAATAAAAACAGTAGAAGAGAATAAATAGTTTCATAAAAATAAACACAATATTTCATCACTAAAATCATAATCCTGAACAATATCAATAAATAATGATATTGTAATATAAAACCATTACCATTTTGGAAACTTTGAATCATAAGAACCATTAAATAATAAAATTAAATGAAACTTATAATATCATGAGAATAAATAAATTCATGATATTTCATATCAAAGGTGCTGTATATACACATCATAAAAGAAGATAGGTGCATAATATAGCATATACATCAAACAAGGAAAATTGAGACAAAAATACCATACATTAAGTCTCAAATTCCTTTATATATGCTCAAAAATATGGTATAATAAATAAAAGTTTATTATAAATATATTATAGAATAATCATTATATATATAAAATACCACATATTGTTTACTTGATACCCTTTATGACCTGTTTATTCACAATTCCATGTTAAAGTTATGTTTCAGGCAATAACTGCTTTGTTTTTCATGTATATTTTGATTTGTATTTTTATCCTTATAATTTGATCATGGTTATATAATTTATAGAATTTTTAAAATGATATATATATATAATATATATTAATTAAATATGTATTTATAGTAATCCATAAAATTTAGGGATACAAAATGAAATTCACCATTCATGGAGATGGCAGACCGTATGTATGCATGACCATTGTTTCCATTTTATCAATGGATTGAAAAAATAAAGGTAAGTAATATATTAAAATTATAGAATAATTTTTATGTCGTATATATCACATAATTTTACTAAACACATCCTTCTTAAATTCCTTGTAAATCAAGAATGAATCACATCACTACGCGAGGTGGTAGTCCGACGTACACACGAGCAATATTATCATATTCCCTCAAAATGAAAAGTAATAAGTTATATGTTATATAATATCTCCATAAGTATAATAATATCAAAAATATAATATATAAACATCTAATACATCAATATATAACTCTGTGAGATATGGTTATGGAAAACGATTAACATCAGTTCGCAATGCGATAATCCTCTCTACACATGATTGACAGTTTTGTTTCCCATTTGATGAAGGTGGATACAGAAATAGATTATTCCATTATAATAATAAAATATTAATATATGCAAGGTATAAGTGTTATTAAATCATCATAATTGAATAATATTTTAATGATTTATAAAAACACGTAAAACAAAATGGCATAGGTAAAACATTACATATTCTTTAGACAACCTCATTATGTTTAACCAATGTATTTAATTGATTGGATTTATAAAATCAAAAAGGAATATAGGATGTGATTAGGTATTTAATAAATATATTTTTTCGGGTATTTTATGAACCAAAGGGTTTTTATGTGTGAATATGGGAGTAGAGGGGGTGGCCTTTTATAAGTGTGGAAGAGGACACACTCGGTATTTTTGAAAAGAATAATGTACACCTATGTTTTTTACATGAAAAAGGATAAAAATATCTAATTATATATCTTTAGAGGTTATAAGTTATAAATAATTCCATATAATGGGATTTTTATAGGTTTATAGGTGATTTTACTCTATATATTTTTAGTTTAACCCCCAGTAAACCCATTTTAACCATAACCACGATAATTTTTTTGTATTGTTTTTATTATTAAAATCTTCCAAAATTATATTTAACTCATTATATAATATTTTTCTATTAAAAATATGGAATCCATTTTTACAAATTACATTCATATAAATGGGAAATTTTAATTTAAAATTAATCCCCGCAGACATGATGAGAAAGCAGTTTTCCAAAAAGAAAATGTTCAAAAGTTTAAGAGGTTTTTATATGAAAATTACATGTGAAAATTATTCAAATGTACTAAATTGAATTATTAGATATATAATTTTACTAATTTTACTTATAAAAACATTTTTAAAAAAATTGTACTTATAAATTATTTAAACGAAAATTCATTTTTTGAAAAAACTATTACTTTTCAATTTTAATTGAAAAACTATTCTCTTAATAAAATTTCAAAAAATTAAACTATGATAATTTTGATATGATGATTTAAAAAATTATTTTATTTTATAAATTTTATTTTTTAAAATATTTTTAATTAATTTTATTATTGTTCAAAAAAATAAAATATATTTTTGAGAAAATATTATATTTATAACATATAAAGATTTTACCAAAAATTAAGTACATTTGAATCAATTTGTTTTATTTATATAAAAAATTAACAATTAATATTTAAAATTTGGATAGTCTTATTCATGTAATAATGTTTAATGGCTAGGTAATAATAGTTGTGTTTAAATAATAATATTAATAACTTGTTGTAGTTTGTTAAAACTCGACGTTGTTTGTAATGAATGTTATCAAAGAAAATAAATTTATTCAAAAAATATACTTCATAAAATATTTAGGTGTTATATAACCCTTAGGATAATATTATTTATAGGATATTTTCCTATGTCATGGTAATGAATGGAGTGTGGTTTTCCTTGAAGAACATACCTTTATGGATACTAAAAGTGGTCATGGTTTTTGAATAAATGAAGGTGGCATTATTTAGACATCCTATATTTGGGTTTTCTTGATTATATTTTTTCCAAATATGATTATTGTTTCTAACAATATTTTTTTCATTTTATTCAATGGTTGGGACCTGAGGAAATCGTGTTAATATTGAAGGTTCTGGACAACAAAATGATTTTCCTATTCAGGAACGAAATGTTATGGGATAAAGAATAAAAAATATAATTTCCATTCTCACACAAATTTTTCAATCCATGAATCTTAATGTGCTTCCAAACTAGAAAGGTGGGGAACATTGTTCTTCTAATCCCTTCATGAGGAAACATCCACATAATTTTAATGGATTTATTGATCCACTAATTTCAAAATAATGGATAATTACAATTGAAAATATATTTTCCAATCCTTAGTATTTAAAGCATGAAAACATAATTTTTTTTTCTATTTATCACTTGTAAGGAGTAGAATTTCAATGGTTGACACTCATCAAGAACCCAAGGCTATATGAGGAAATTCACTCCATTGAGTGGGATTAATTTAGAAGGTTATTTTGAGAAAAGTACTATCTTTATGTCATTAAAATATAAATTGGGAAAGAATTTATTGATCTAAGGAACATTTATGATGAATCGCTTAGTAAATATGAGGAAAAGTTTACAATAATTTTTAGGTAAGAAAAAAATAAGGAATTTAAAAAAAAATCATAATAAAAACTGGGATGAAAAAAGACGAGCCTTCCATTATAATCAATGTGTGGAAGGTGACATGGATGAAATTTTGTTAAGGGGAATATAAATTACTATTAATTATGTAAATTTAGGTCATTAGGTAGTAAAATACAGAAGTGATTATAATAATGTTTCCGATAGTGGAGGAAAATCACCATATTATGAACCAGACACACAAAAATGTTTCAAATTCAAGGATTATTTGAATTATGATAACAAGTGCTCAAAAATGAATGTTAATAATGGTGATAGATGTGAGAAACATATTATTCCAGTAGACAAAGGGAAATATATTGTGATCACTATTGTTGATGAGGGATACAATAACAATGTGGTGAATGGTACACGAACCATCCACTCTTGAATTGATAATGTCTTATTTGATTCTAGATGTACCCACTCTTTTATATTCGAGGAATTTTCCAAAATTATCACAAAACCACCTTAAATATTATATGTTGAATTATTAGTGAAAATTATTTAGAGTACAATGATAATATCTCAAGTATATGATTCTTATCAGGTTTAATTTGGTGGGAATGTGCTTCCTGTGAATCTTGTTATTCTCCCCCTGGTTGAATTTGATGTTATAATAATCATGTATTAATTTTTTACATAAATCCCAAATCAATTACCAAGGATGGTAAGTCATGTTTGTTATTCCAAACTAGCCTATAATCATCTATCATTGTAATGATAAATATAAAATTTCGATGGAAAAAACATCCCTTATATGGGTCATGATTCTTATTCAAAGGGGGTGTTTATCTTAGATGGTTAGAGAGAAACTCAACATCCAGGATATGCCTATTATACAAGATTTTGATTATGCATTTTTAGAAGAGTTATTGAGTATTACATATAATAATTAAATTTAATTTTAAATAGAAATATTATATGGTGCCACA
This sequence comes from Viscum album, assembly GCA_963277665.1. Lineage (NCBI taxonomy): Eukaryota > Viridiplantae > Streptophyta > Magnoliopsida > Santalales > Viscaceae > Viscum > Viscum album. The sequence continues at coordinate 2,015,849,079 of OY728165.1, forward strand.
GCTTTTAAAAATTATCAATATATAATGGCCTAGAATGAGTTACAGGAACTGATGATGTTACACTAGGATAATATTAATAAGGGAAAAATTTTCCATGTACATAACATTTGGATGCTCTTGTTATTATTTAAGAATAAATATGGATAAATGAAAATCTACATTGATTATTGAGAACTTAACATGATCCCTATCAATAACAAGATTCCTCTACACCCTATTGATGATTGTTTAATCAACTATGCAGAGCTCAATAATTTTCCACAATTGACCTTCATTCTAGATATCATCAATTGAGGGCCAAGAAAGAGTATATACCCAATAAAACCTTCATTAAAAGAACAACAGAAATTTCAATTTAGTGATGTTTTTTGGCATTAGTGACATTTTTAAATGTTTCTAATGAATTTACCAATGTTTTGGAAAAATGTCAGAAAACTAGTCATAAAATAACCACATTTTCAATAAAAAATTATATAAATTTTTGAATTTTTTTCTACTGCTTATATTTAAATATTTTTTTCTAAAAAAATTATGTTTCTTATAGGAAACCGATTCCCTGAGAGTGTTGATCCACCACAAATGCCCCACCCTTGCTGATGTTAGCCCAACCTTTTTTGATGTCATCAATTGTGCAACCCACCCAAACCCACCCTAGAAATATTTGAACCCTGAATCTGTTGTCTCCCACTATACACTATGTACAACTAATCTATACGAATTTTGATTATAAATATATATATATATTTGTATATTAATATATTTCAGTATTAATTATACTAATGTATATGTATATTTATAATATATATATATATATATTCGTATATATTATATTATATATATATCTGTATAATATATATATATATATATTATATCTATATACATATGGGTGTGTGTTTATATTAAACATATATATAACTAATTTGTTGTGTATATATATATCTATGTGTGTGTATGTTTATATATATGTGTGTATGTTTATATATATATATATGTGTGTGTGTGTTTATATATATATGTGTGTGTGTAAGTTTTTGTATTTGTTTATATATATGTATATGTATTTATATATCTGTCTGTGTATTTATATATGTCTTATATATATAATATGATATTTAAATATATGTAAATTTATTTGTATATGAATATATATATATATATATACACATATATAAAATTATAATTATATATATATAATTAGCCATGCTTTAGAACACTCATAGAAATATCTTAAAAATAACCATATATTCTAAAAAACATGGGTAAATTTAAAATATATAAATGTTTTTATATAAAAATATGAGTGTATATAAACATGTTTATATATGCGTGTTTTGGTGTATATATATATAATTATATTTTAACATTGATACATGGAAAGGGGCTATATTACCAATGAAAGAATGAAACATAAAAATACTGAGACGAACTCAGCGATGATTGAACTCGAGACTTTTCTGAGAACGATAGGGGTAGAAACCACAGAGTTGTATCCTAAGGGAAATATATATATATATATATTTGTGTTTATATACAAATATTTTTATATTTAAATATTTGATAATGTATTTTTATAAAAATATAAATTGATATATATACATATATATAAATATAATTATAAAATTACAGACAGACAGACAGAGACACACATAAATATGTAAACTAACAACGTTATACTTATATATAGATATCAAAATATCCACACATTCTTAAAAATGTTTATAAAATTAAAAGTAGTCACATTTTATTAAAAATATCGCTAAATTAGTGTAACGCCACAAATTTCTAAAGTAAGAACCTTATATTTGACAGTGTGCATGACATGCAGAAAAAAGTGCCTAAGGGAAAGTAATAACCTAAGAATTTAAAATATGTTTCATATTTTAAATATAGTTGATATATTCTATATTTTCTAGTACACTCTCACCCTAGTTACCATGTGTTACATGCAAGAGATACGTTCTTCAAAATCTTACAATACACGCAAGATCGAGTTTTATCGAATAATGATATGTTATTAAATATAATAAGATATAACCAATACCTTCAATTAGTAGTTATAAAAATGGGTAACTAAAAAATAAAATACATGGTTTAGACAAATTTAAAATGAATTCATTGGTTATAAATTAATAAAAAATGAATATAAAAACAGATTGAATATAAAAGAAAATATTATTATTTTATAATAGATTTAATTAATAAAAATTAGTGGGTGATAATAATTTAACATATACATAATATATTAAATTTAATAATTTTTAAATTCATCCAATATATTTTATAAGATAAAGATAACAACAAACCAAATATTACACTTAAAACATATATTTTTATAAAATAAATTTTACCTCTTTTTAATAGAGAACCCATTTTAAATCTTAATTATGAAAATTTAATTGATTTAATATGTAAAAATAACCTTCATATATTAAATAGAAAAATACAACTTAGGTTAGGTTGAATTATTGATTTTTTTGGAAACATATCATTTTTATTGAATAGTTAAAAATAAATAATTTTAGTTCAAAACTACTCTTTAATATAATATATTTAGAAGGTAAAATTATATTATTAATTAGTTTTAATGTTTAGTTGGATAATATTTTTATCATTTAACACAATTTATTTCATTGTTATCAATATTACATTGAAATTAAATATAAAAACATATCAAATGTTTTGACATTTTTTACCTTAAAAATCCAAATTTTCGTCCCATCTATGGAATTAAATTTAAATTAATTTATGCCACTTATGTTATTGAAATTGGGAAAAAATCATTTCATATTTTGAATTAGTATAATTTATACTTTCTTATTTGTCCAACATTGTTTTTTAGCGAAAATATTATTGAATTTAATTAAAATTAATTACAATTATTAAAGGTAAAATTAATCTTGATGAAGGACTAACCCCTTAACTTAAGGGCCCAAATGACCTCGAAACTTATCCAACACCCATTTTATGGACATAATTCTGCCATTTTACTTCAATTTTTTTTTTGGTTTTTAAGAATTTTTTTTACTTTAAAATATGGGTACACCTATCTTCTATTCAAAAATACCATATGAGTCCTTTTCCTCCCTTATAAAAGGCCACCACCTCTCCCCATTACCCAAACCTCACAAACCACATAGGATTGGAAGTTATCTACCCATATAGCTTCTCAAAATCCCTCCCATTTATCTTATAAGCCCCCATGTGTATAAATCTATCCAAGGAAGCCTTTTGTTACAAACCAAAATAAGTTACCCGATTAAGATGTAACATCTTCTCTCAAGATCTCCTATTTCATTTACATTATCTACCCTCTCAAATGTCTTTATTCCATGATTATATAAAAAAAGGTATCTTCAATATACATTTATGTTTTTATATAATGGGTTCTACATACACTTACACAGATATCCATCTAATAGATAATGAACAAACTATTTCTTTGTACGATGAACTATTGGCTCACGAAACGATGATTGTTAATTTTTCCTTTATCATGTCTCATGATTGCCATTTTTATGGAAAATATTTTTATATGTTTTATATATTATATTTATAATGTATTTATGCTTCATTAATTTTTATTTGAAATATACCTTTATAATTTCCATCTTTAGTAAATATAATAATTTCTCTTGAGGAAGGGTGTACTACCACCCCCTTAAAGCGATATAACTCATTAATTACATACATGGAACATATAAAGGATGTTTTTAACAATAATATGTAACATATATTTCATAGATATTATACTTAAATTATAATATACATATTTATAATTTAGATTTTAAAATTTTAATACAATAAGGAAATAAAACTAGCGTTCATACGTACGTACGACCTACTATCTTCATGAGCAGTGCAATTAATTTATAGTCTCCAAATATAATAGACTATGATAAATACATATATAATAAATATATATGATAACTATTTCATGTTTTACAATATTTACAGGATTAAATCAATATCTAATTAATAAGGACCAAAAATGAAAATTCAAATCATACTTGAGAAAACTAGGCAATTAACACCCGAAATAATTAAAATAATGAAAGAGTGTTAACAAAGGGGTAATAAAATATTATAAGGAATTTATATATGATATTATAAACATGGGTATGGTTATGGTACAATTTATAAACATATTTTAAACCATTATAAAGGAGGATGATTACAACACTACAAAAGAAAGGTTAAGGTAAGAGATTTCATCTCAATTTACTTTTCATTAAGACTTATTTTTGTTATAAACCAATTCACTTTTTTGGTGTATATACTTCCCTTTGACATGTTATATCATGGATTAAATTACTCTAATGATATTAAAAGTTTCATTTAATTTATAGGGAATTATGATTTAAATGTTTCAATATGGTATGACACATGTTGGAATGTGTAAATACCATTTTTCCTCAAGAATGTTTTAATGTCAACAACCCTTGTTGTTACATATCCTCCATTGATTTATTATTAATAAATTTATATTCTTTATTCAACATGGATATTTGATAAGGAAAATTATTTATTTAATATATGAAGAATGTTTTGGACTTGCAATACATGGGTTGGGGACCGTTTAAGGTAAGCCTTACGAGTTGAGGACCAATTAACGTAATCCCCTTGATGCATCCGTAGTATTCTGAGAATAAATATTTCGACAAAATAGATGTGTTTTTAATCGATAGCTAAACCATCTTATATAAGTTATTGATGTTACTGGTTCCATGTACTTAGGAAAAATGGCATCTAATAATCAATCATTTCACTCTTTTATTTTCAGTTATTATTCATCCATGAGATTTTGTTTCAACATATCTACAGATACATATAATTACCAGTTCATTGATTAAATGGCATGTGTTTCAATTTCTTACCTTGAAATATTGAATTTACATTATCTAGTATTTTAATAAAATTTTTTATTGGTTATTTATCATTTTATGTTAATTTATTCTCTTTGATTCATTGTTTATTCCATTTTATTGACCCTTACTGAGAATTTGAGATCACTATTATTATGTATCCTTTCCCCAGGTTATGAAGAAGAAATATTTGAATAAGTTTTCAAGGATCAAGTTTATTTAATTTTATAATGTATCATGTTTGTATTATCTATTTACCAATTTATTATGGGTATCCTGTATGAAATCTGGATTTCTAAGAATACTAAACTGACTGGTCCTTCTGAATTTCATTCCTTTTAATCATGAAAATATAATAAAATAGTGCACTAACTATGGGATTTTTGGGTTGGGTTGTTATAGTTTGTATCAAAGGAAGTTTAACAACAAGCTTGGAAACTATATTTTTAGAACATAGATTAGGGAGCATAACCCTAATATAGTCATTGTGGATACGTGTAGAAGAACATCCTAGAATTTTGGTAAGGTAGATATTATGTGGGTATTCCTAGAAATACATATCTGTCAGGATACTACAAGCGGATGTGGTTCTGGAAGAGATGTACCTAGTGGTAATAACACCGAAAAGATGTCCCAGGCCTGTCTTAGGGAAATTTGGTACATGAAAACTGGGCTTACTCCGCACCTGGTTTGAAAATCATGGGGGATATGATTAGGATAATTCAAATTTTCTTTACCTACCGTTACGAAGGATTTGAAATTAGAGATTACCCCAATGTAACCAAAGTTTATTATTCTAGGATTTTTTTCATAAATTAATGTTATGTGCTATACCAGATTTAGAGTTATACAATGTTTACAACTTTATATGATAATTCAGTGTATGACCTTGTTTTAAAATGGAAACTAGAAGGAATAATGCTATTACTACTCGTGGAAAATATATAAATTTCCATGCGAGGGAAACAAATACAACTAGTATTGTAACTTATCATGTTTTGGATATATTAGAGTATCTTAGGTAGGTTATGAGAAATAAACCTTCCTGAATGGAGGAACCTATTCGATGGAGAGAATCTATTATACTGGATTGCATTATAAGGTAGAATCCCCCATCTTTTAGTGGGACTAATAATCAAATTGTAGTTTGGAAATGTATTAAGTCTCTAGAAAAGATATTTATTACCTTCTAATGTAGTGAAAAGGTAAAGGTTACACTTTCATTCTGTTGCCTCCAAGGTGATGCTAACAAGTGGTGGTATATAATCCATAATACAAAGGAGGAAGAAGAAGTTGACATCATGGAATGGATAATTTCTAAGGAGACATTATTCGATAAATACTTTCCTTATGATCAATAAATTTAGATGAAGAGTAATTTCCTTTTCTTAAATAAAAAGTAAGAAGAGAGTGTTTAGGATTACTAATATACCTTTACATGGTTATCCTAGTATTCTATAGATTACAAATGCAACATAGAGTGAAATATAAACCGATTATTTGAAGGACTTAAGCCTAGCCTTCGATGGGTGATAGTGTCTAAAAACGTTTCTTCATATAATGGAATAGTTTTATGTTCTATAAAGATAGAGAAATAATTCTAAATGACCTATGAATTCACGAAAAACGAAGAAGAGAATAGGTCTTCTGAAAAATATAAAAAGGGAAATGATTCAAATAATATAAAGGTAAGGAATGATTTTACAATTCCAATGATCCTATACCCTAGTGGAACAGGATCCTTCTAGGAATCTAAAAGGCCAAGGATCAAATCCGGGTGGGGAAAATTTCCAGGTATGATAGAAGTACTATAGCAGGGGTTGTAGCAGCAGCGGGCTGTAGCAACAACAAAACTGTTCCAGTGGCGGCCCAATAGATGCGGAGTGATTTTAGCATGGACTCTAGTGGCATCGGTACTGTAGTGGGTACTGTAGCAGCATGGGTAATATATTGGTATTATTCACCAAGGGGTCCTTTGGGTCAAAAAATGGGATTTCAAGCCTAGTATTCAGGCCACTTGGACTTGGGCCTTCGGGCTATTTAATGGGTCTCCCTCCACCCAGTCTAAAGAGGTCTTTGCTTCAATAATAAATTGACGCTTCAGCCCAAACCAGTTAAAATAATGATTTTACAACACGTCATAACTGTGGAAAAAATCAACTAGGTAAATTCTAGAAGGGAATGATAGTTTTTTATAGGTTTGGAGATAAGGGTCACTATTCTAAATAATGAAAAGAGAAAAATAATAAGGCTACTATTCAGTGTTACAACAGTAAATAGATGAGACACTATGTAAAAAAGTGTCTCAAGAATCAAATTAATATACCCAAAATGTTGTTATTGGATAATGATTTTGTTATTAAACTATTGTAGATGAAGAAAAGTGATTAATATGCCTATTTACGAATTATTTTATTTGAATATTTAATTAGAACGTTCTGTTTATAAGAATTATGAAATATGTAAGGAATTTATTATAGTAATTTTCATTAAGGATTTGATATCATATGTTTAATACTACCAAGAAAAGTTATTGTGTAGAAAGTAAAACATTTAGAGGAATAGAAAACCATTAATATATTCCGGATGATGAGATAATGTTGAAGAAGTGATTAATTTGGAAAAGTGTTGACTACCTTGTAAATAGTTAATGACTTGTTTAAAAGTTTTCAATGATATCATTGATGGAATTTACAACACTTTTGGATTTATGGAATATATCCAATAACATGCGTCTTACATTAAGAATAAGGAAGAATGAATGTTTCCAATATGGTTTTATGGTAATTAATGTTATTACTATATTTCAAGATTATAGTTGATGAAATTATTCACATGTTTGGAATGTGAAAATTTAAATCTGATTCATATTGAATAAATCCTGCTGACAATTTAATTTTTGAAATTCAGTGACATTCTTTCTAAATTATTAGATTATAATTTTTTGTAAAATTTAACTTTTTATGAAATATTTTAAGTTGACCTTTAGACAAGGGTTTATATATTGTTGTATTACATAACTATATAAGAAGAAAAGTATAAATAGATCAAGACATAACCAAATGATAATATTTTATTTATAGAAACATATATTAACTTATATTCATATATATTGATAAAATTCTTCACGTATTGAAAAGAAGTGTCTTGAGAAATTTTTTTTGTCCTATTATCATTATTTTTTATGATATCAATGAAATTTGTTCATAAATATGATTTTTGGTTTTGTGGTCATCAAATTTCATCTGCACATGTTCTGTCGTTCTCTCCATTAGAACTCTATTGTTGGATATTTTATTTTGGATATTTTCTTTTATGTTTTGAGGAAAAAATTTATTTAATGTGGGGAGAATGAAACACCCCATAAATTCTAAAATCTGAACTTTATATTCAATATTGTGCATGACATAAAATAGAAAGTGAGTAGAGGAAAATAATACCTTGATACATTAAAATATATTTAGTATTTTAATTATTTTTATATATTCTATATTTGGTAATTCACTAAATATTGAGTTACCTTTCATTATACGCAAGAGCGACATTCTTCAAAAATGTACATTAAATGAAAGACCGAGTTATACTAAATAAAAATATATTATTAAATATAATAGTATATAACCTAGAATTTAAATTATTAGTTATGAAATTTGGTAACTAATTTAGGAAAATTTATGGTGTACAAAAATTTGAAATTAATTCATTGGTTATATATTAATTAGAAATGAACATGATAAATAATTGAATATAAAAGAAATTATTATTTTTATTTTTACAAATAATTTTTACACTAATAAATTTAATTAAAAAAAATTATTGGGTGATATTAATGTAACATATATATATAAATATATAATATTTAATATAATGTTTTCAATTTCATCAAAAATATGTTATTTTCACAAGATAACAACAAACCAAATATTACACTTAAAAACCTATGTTTTTATGAAGAAAATTTTACCACCTTTTAATGGAGAACCCATTTTAAAAACTAATTATGAAACATTAATTTATTTAATATTTGAAAATAAAAATTATCATTTTAATAAAAACATATAAATTATTACAGGGTGATTTATCATATTTTTTAGAAACAAATCATTTTTAATGAATAGTTAAAAATACTAAATTTTAGTAAATTTTTTTTAATCTAATTTATTTATAAGGATAAATTTTATTCTTATTTGGTTTTAATGTTTAATTAGATAATATATTTATCAATTAATACAATTTATGTCATTGGAATCGATTTAACCTTGAAATTGACTATAAAAACATAGAAAACGTTTAGAAATATTTACCTTAAAAACCCGCATTATCTCCCAATCCGCATCATTAAATTTTAATTAATTTCTACCACTTATGTGATTATTATTTTGGATAAATGAATTAAATGTTTGGAATAAGAATAATTTAAAATTCATAATAAGTCCAACATTGTTTTTACCAAATCAATTAGTGAAAGTAATTAAAATTAATTAAAATTGATTAAAATTATGAAGGTAAAATTAATCATAATAAAGGCCTAAACCTTCAAATTAAGGGCCGAAATGACCAATTAAATTGTCCAACACCCATTTTCGAGACATAATTGTCCATTAACCTTACATTATTGAGTTTTTAGATTTTTGAATAAATTTTTTGGTAAAAACCTGGGTACACCTAACTTCTTCTCAAAATCCCAAGGGAGTCATTTTCCTCCCTTATAAAAGGCCACCACCTATCCCCATTACTAAAACCACACAAAACTTATGTTCAGACAACATCTGACCATGTATATTCCCAAAATACCTTCCATTGATTGTAGAATCCAACCCCTGGGCAGAAATCCATCTATGGAAGCCTTTTGGTACAAACCAAAAAAAGATATCTGATTAAGAGGCAAAGTCTTTTCTCAAGCTCTCTAGTTTCATTTTTTTTCTCCACCCCCTTGAATCACTTTATTAAATAATTATATAACAAAAAAATTATATTAAATTTAGAATGATTTTTTATGTAAAGGGTTTGAACTACAATTACACACACCTCTATCTAATGGATAATGAACATATTGTTTCTGTGTACGATGAACTACTGCCTCACGAAATGATGATTGTTTATTGTTTTCCTTTACCACCTCTCATGGTGGATATTATGATGAAAAAATATTTTTCTATGTTATATATGATATTTATAATGTGTTTTTACTTCTGTAATTTTTATTTTAAAGATACCTTTATGCTTTCCATCTTGTGTAAATATGATAATTTCGCTTGAGGAATTGCGGACTACCACATCTTTAATGCGATAGGACTCATTCATGCCAAACATGGAATTTATAATGTAAAGACCTGGAATTCCAATGGAATGTTTTCTGAATACATGGGAATTTTACGAGTCTGCAAATTCTAACGGCGGTTGATTCCGAGGCCCGGTGTGCCCAGAATCAATTTCTGATGTTCTATTCGGGTACATTCAGTAAACGTACGAGCTGGATTTTATAACATTTGAACAGCTTTTCAGAATTGAAATCTAGGGGCACCATTGAACTCACAATGCCATTTTTTCTTAAGAATACTTTCACCTTGACGACGAATGATTGGGTATGAGAGTTGGTTTTTGGGTTTCACATGGATTAATAAAATAAAATAAGTGATAACTTATTTTATTTTGGTTGAACCCACACCATGTGGTAAAGTTCGTTAAAATCTCCACATGAGAGTTGGTGGTGGGACTGCCACACCCTAACTTCCCATGGGAGGATAATTGGGGTGGGGACCACCTGAGCAGCATAACCTCCCTCGAGAGGTTATGACGTGGGGTCCACAAGGGGCTTAACCCCTAGTTAATGAGAGGGAAGGAAACTTCTCAGCTCTCCCTCATTAATGAGGCGAGCCTCTTGGTCTCTAACTCCCCTTTTAATAGAGGATGATACAACCTCTCAAAAACCCCCAATTAATTGAAGGAAACCCCCTTGACCCTCTTCATGTATAATTAGGTGGGGACCTCCCGGGCCTCTAACCCCCTCGAAACTCCCCAAATATAATATGCCAAACTCTCGTGAAATTAATTTGGTGGAGCCTCTCATCTCATTTTGAATTTTGAAAATTCGTGCCCAAGTCATGAACTTAATTAAGTGGGGCCCACATAATTAATTCATGCCAACAGGCATAATAGATTAAAATCTATTATTTTGGCATGTTTATTTGCTCTTTAGGGGAGAGCATGGAAGAATAGAATTCTCCAAAAAAGAACACGAATAGGATGAGGATGACACTTCTTCCATGACTTCTTCCTTGGAACCCCCCTTCTGACGTGGGATCTCTTTGACGACCCTTATTCCCTCCTCTTTGTTGTCAATGGACCGACGCACGAGCTCCGAAGTGGAAGCGTACGGAAAATGACAACAACATCGTCTTCCCCACGATGAACGGACGGCCGAAAATTAAAAAGGTAGGAGTGTGTTATATGTTTTTTAACACTTTATCCTCTCATGTTGAATCAACATCATGAGCTGCTTGCTATCATTCTAACATGGAGGGTTCGGGCCAAACGAACATAGCCTGACCCCTCTGCAACCTTTATGTATTCGGAACCTTGAGTCGATGGAGAAGTAATGAAGGCATGGAAATGAGGCGACGACGAAGAAGATGGTGAATAAAAGTCGCGCTACCCGCGGCCTCTGCAAACCGTGCCGACGGCCGGGCGGCGCCCGAACAGCCTACCTGCGCGCTGCCCGACACGTGCCTCGGCTGAAACTGCAGCCTGCCCGGCCGGCCGACACCTACCTGTGGGTCTTGCATGCTGCCCAGCGCGCCCCACGCACTGCCGGTGTGCCCCACACCCTGCCCGACACCCAGACCACCTAACCAACGCCCTGCCCGGCGCCCTCGCGCCCAAGCCGCCCTGCCCTGCGCATCCCCGTGCCCTGCCCACGCACCCCGACGCCTGCCCGCTCGCCCTGGTTCCTTGCCCGGTGCCCCCACGCCCGATTGTTCCCTTCCAGACACACTCGTGGTCTACCCACACCACCGAGACCTACCCGCGGCCTGCCCACACCCCGCACGGCCTACCTCTGGCCTCTCAGGCTTAGCCTCCCGAGCTGCACCCCTTGCGGCGCCGACCGAAACTACCACTGGCCTTCGGGCCGAGTCGCACACATGGAGACTTTCGACCAGATTTTTCCACACAGTTTGTTGGTCCGGGCCCAATGAACTGGGCCGAACTGAGCAGACTGAACCGGCCAACGGGCCGGTTTAGACCCAGAAAGTTAGTCTGGGTCGACCCAGACCAGGTTGACCCAGACTAGGTTGGGCTACGTCGGTCCGACTAGGTCGGACTGGACCTGGGCCAATACCATTTCCTTTACTTTCTTATTCCAAATCTTTGGCACCAGACGTCTGTTTGACAAATCGTCAGCGACACCAGTATTCTTGGAGCATAGTCATCCCTTTGAGTATACCCAACTAGAGTTCGGGGTAAAATCGAGTCACGGTCAGGTTGGTTCATACACGAATTCAACCGGGCCCCCGGGACTAAAATGCTAATAACTAATAGACCGAGCATCCGATTGACGCGTTGTCTGTTGCTTTGAGAACCTTATGACGTGGAAGAACTTTGAGATACTTTTTCATGGGACTTCGTGAAACTTGGAGTATCATCATGTTGCTCATGGAGATCACCCTCCTGGAGATGAGTGAGTATAGTACGGAGACCTAGTAGCTCGCTGAGATCTGACGACTGCTTGACCGATTTGTTACATAGTGACTCGACAAGCCCAGTGGGGAGCGCTACATTGTGAGGTGGTATAACCATGGAGGAGGAGCGCCAATATGTGATGCGGCAGACCCACAGTACTCGATAGGAGGAGTACCTCTATATGCTATTAGGGGGAGCACTATTGTGTGAGGTGGCAGACCCCTGGTGGGAAGCATCTCTGTGTAACGTAGCTGTCCCACAGCACTTGATAGGAGGAGTACCTCAGCAGTCTAAGGTTAGTGAGTAGAACCTCGAAGTCGCAACATGGCCAATGTACTCAATATAGGGGGAGTTCTCTAGCAACTATGGTTTTCGATAAATGAAAATCCTGGTTTGAACTAAGTTAATGACCTTTGTGTTTTCCTAATGATTGAGATGGGTTACTCGATAACTTAGGTATATATATGGGAATATACCTAAGTAATGGTTATCCATTGAAATCATACATTTTGGTTTATCTTTGTTGGATTTTGTGAGACCTTGAGGGTCTTGGGGTCCCTAATAAGTATCACTATACTCACCCCTGCACGGGCTATGCCCGCACCTCATTGTTTTGGATTCAGATGATGGACAATACTGATAGACGCCGAGAGAACCTGGACAGGAGGGTAACCGAAGGAGGACCTTACATTGTATCGGTGCATGGTGGAGTCTGACTGACGTTGAGAGCTGAGGAGGCCATATGTACCTAATCATCAGGTAGGAACCCCGGAGGAGGATCCATGAGATACTTCACCTTCTAGCTGTTTTTCTTTTTAGTTGTACCTGTTTGTCCTTTCCTTTTACTTTACTATTGGGCTTGAATTATGCCCCCCTTTACTTTCATTACCCAAATTATACAGCTTTTACTTTGTGTATTCTTCCTCTTGTACTCTGGTTGTGTGAGTTTATGTTTTATAAAGGCAATGCCTTCCCTGTTTTAAGGGAATACGCATTTGGTGCTAGTCTCCAGCCCCTCGCCTATGGATGGTAGGCTTGGGGTAGTCACAATGCCGGCCCTAGGGAACGAGTCGTGAAAAATTGGTATCAGAGGTCATTGGTTCTACCGCAGTACTTATGACTCTGATATTTTTCTCTTCTATGAAGAAATAGTTTTAAGGGTACTAAGTGTGGTTTTCAGTTCAGGGAGTCCAGTGTTGGTGCAGGCGGTCGACATATCCATACACCAGGGCCTTGACGACTAGCTAGAGCCCCGAGAGTTCTATGTACTGACATCCCGCCGATAGATGAGGCCTCAGTACCGAGCTCTCTTCAAGTTGAGGCACCAATAGAGGAACCAACATTACTACGTCCCGTTGGGCCACCGATGCCGCCAACCCCAACAGTAGACGATGCACAACTCTTGAGATCCGTTCATGAGTTCCAGAACCAGAGGCCACCCAGGTTCTGGGGAGAGACGGACACACAGGCGGTTGAGGATTGGATGGAGGCTGTGGTGAGAGTTTTCAGGCTAGAAGGGACACCAGCAGACATCATGGTGATCCTTACTTCCAGCCTCCTTCAAGAAGTAGCAGGCAGATGGTGGAGACCGATGTTTCAGGTCCATGATGAGGTGACACTTCTATGGGAAGAATTTTAGAGCCTGTTCCGGGTGGATTTTTTTCCAGTCACCCTTCGAGCGGTGCGAATATAGGAGGTACTGCATCTACAATAGGGTAGCATGATGGTGGCACAATACTTAGCGAGGTTCACTAACCTCTCGCACTACTCCACTGATACGGTACATGACCCATTACTCAGGGCCCGAACCATTGAGAAAAGACTCAGGCGAGAGATCAGAGCTTTAGTTATCTCTCACAACATCCCAACGTAGACGTGGGTGTTAGAGCGAGCCCTCTTAGTGGAGAGTTTCCTTACTGAGCAGTCTCTAGTAGTGAGACCCACCTCTAATGGACATGCAGCGGAGTCTTCTATATCTAGAAGTAGACAGATGATACAGAGGTCCAAGAGGACCAGACCTACAGGTGGACGACCGCACGTCTCAGGATCGGTAGTGCGGGGCACCCAAAGTGGAGATGAAACCAGACCTGTTATGCAATGGTTCTCAGGCGACGACTAGGGTCACACGACCTGTGACTCTCTTACCCACCGTACAGAGGACCAGAAGTCAGTTGAGGGACCTTTTAGAAATAGATAGAGGTTCTATTCAGGTATACCACAAGGAGTAGGTGACCATGGAAGAGGAGCTGGACATGTAGCTAGTGGGGGATAATGCTTCGAGGTGTTGCCACCCCACCACCAAGAGGTCCACCCTGACCATAGGGAACGAGTGGATATGGGAGAGCACAACTTCAGGTAGTTGAAGCATATGACCATGGAGCTCCGAAAGCAGGTGGACAGAAGCGGGACTAGTTCCAGGCATAGAGGTCTTTGTTCATGATGCTTCTAGCTTCGTTAATGTTGTTGTTGTGGTTGCTTTGTGTCTTCTTACTTTAAGATGCAGTAATAAAAGACACTTTTCCTTGTGATGTTTGTTTTCCTGCCTTTTGTGTGGTTAATACTAAGAGGTTCTAGTTAAAACTGTTGACTTGACCCTCACTTTTGGGATTCCTACTAGAGGAGACCCAGTGACCACACACTGATGCCAACAGTGTGACTCAACCCTTAGAAGTGAGAGTTACAGTTGGATATCTTGGTAGTATCATTGAGGCCTTATGATGTCGTCCATGACATGAATTAGTACCCTTCATGTTAGGATTGACTGTATTAGGAAAAGGATGTGGTTCATAGAGGGGATGAGACTAGATTTCTGTTATCGACAAAGGGTAAATCATAGCAGCTTTTGTAGAACGTAGAAGAAGAAGGGTAATCCCTTCGTATGGTCGGAGAGGTGCCAACAAAGCTTTCAGGAGCTGAGGTAGAGGATGACTAGTTCCCCCATCTTGAGGCTTCTAGAGGAAGGCATAGGTTATGTAGTCTACTGCGATGCATCAGGGACTAGACTCGGGTGTGTCCTAATGCAGGAGCGAGCTATGATCGCGTATGGTTCTCGACAGTTGAGACAAAATGAGAAAAACTACTCTACCCAAAACATGGACTTAGTAGTAGTGGTATTTTCCTTGAATATGTGGCGACACTATCTTATGGGAGAAGGTTTACTATGTACTCTGATCCCAAGAGCCTCAGGTATATCTTCTCTCAGAAGATCCTGAACCTGAGACAACAGTGGTGGCTTGAGTTCCTCTAGGACAATGACTCCGATATAGTCTATACTCCTAGGAAGGAGAACGTAGTAGTAGTTGCGCTCAACATAAGTTCAGGCATTCAAATGCTAGGAGAGGTGAAAGATTATCTAGATGCATTGTAGATATCCTTTGTGGATAGGTATGGAACAAACTATCTACAGTCTCTTATAGTCACTCCCCCACTTCTTCAGCGAGTCAGGGAGGCGCAGCTTGGGAACGCTGACTACGAGACACGACGTGCTCAGATATCCACATGGTAGGCACCTGATGGATTTTATGAAGGTGGGGAGCACATCATCATCTTCAGAGGACGTACCATGGTACCCGTTTCACTTCAAGAGTATGTGTTGAGTGAGTTCCACACTTTCCCTCTAGAGGTATATCCAGGAGTTGAAAAGATATACTAGGACCTTCGACAATATAATTGGGTGCTAGGTATGAAGAAGGTGGTAGTAGAGTTTGTCTCACGGTGCATCACTTGTCAACAAGTGAAGACAGAGCACCAGGTACCACCAGGCTTGGTTCAACCCTTAGAGGTACCAGAGTAGAAGTGGGAAGGGATATCCAATGACTTTGTGATGGGTCCCCCACATACATCCTGTGGAAATGACTCGATATGGGTGATTATAGACCGACTCAACAATTCTTCCCACTTCCTACCGATCAGAGAGCATGGCTCAGTTGAAAGCTTGGGACGCCTCTATGGGCAGGAGATATTGCGTTTGCATTGAGTACCTTCTTCTATTGTCTCTCATAGTGATGCTTGCTTTACTTCCCGGCTATGGAAGGGGTTGTAGGACGCTTTCAGGACACAGCTTCGCTTGAGCACTACCTTCCACCCTCCGACTGATGGTCAGACTGAGAGGGCCATCCAGACCCTCAAGGACATGCTTCGTGCTTGTGTCCTCGACTTCAGTCGTAGTTGGGAGGAGCCCTTTCCTTTGGTGGAGTTTTACTACCGCAAAAACTATCACTCCACCATAGGGATGGCACCTTTTTAGGCCTTGTATGGATGACCTTAAAGATTGCCACTGTGATGGACAGACCCATGGGAGTCAGTACTAGTGGGACCAAAGATGGTTCGGGCTTCCACAGAGAAGGTGCAGATCCTCCAGGAGGAGATGAAGAGTACATAGAGCAGGATGAAGTCATATGATGACAAGAGAAAGAGAACTATGGAGTTTGAGGATGGCGACCATGTCTTCTTATGGGTCTCACCTCGAAGTGGTCTACAAAGATTTGGCCGAGGCGACAAGTTGTCTCTGAGATTCATCGGACCTTTCCAGGTTCTCAGTAGAGTAGGGGAGGTGGCTTACCGCCTAGCTCTTCTACCCCAGTTTCACCGGGTTCGTGACGTCTTCCACGTATCCCATCTGAGAAGATATGTGCATGAACCTTCCCACATCATTGACCATAGGGAGCTGGATATCGATGATGAGACGACTTTCACAAAGGTTCCAGTAGATATTGAGGATCAACAAGAGAGGGTCCTGCGTGGATGGTCGATTCCTCTGGTGCACATTCACTGGCAGCACGAGAATCTTCAGGAGAGCACATGGGAGCGAGAGGCTCAGATTCATGCTCAGTACCCACTTTTGTTCCCATAGAGTGAGTTGTAGCTTACAGGGATGTAAATTCCTGAGGTGGGGAGAATTTAAAGACCAAAAATTCTGATGGAATTTTTTTAAATACATGGAAATTTTACGATAACACAGTTTCTGATGGCGCTTGATTCTGAGGCCCGGTGTGCCCGATATCAATTTCTAAAGTTTTTTTCGGCTACGTTCAGTAAATGTATGAGTGAGTTTTTATAACTTTTTAACGGCTTCTCGGAATTGAAATCCGAGGGAACTGTTGAACTCGTAGCGCTAATTTTCTCTTAAGAAGACTTTTACCTCGATGTTAGATGATCGGGTATGAGAGTTGGTTTTTGGGTTTCACGTGGATTAATAAAATAAAATAAGTGAAAACTTATTTTTTTTTTTTGAACCCACGCCATATGGTAAATTTGAGTAAAAGCTCCACATGGGAGTTGGTGGGACCACCACACCCTAACCTCCCATGGGAGGATAATTGGGGTGGGGACCACCCGAGCAGCATAACCTCCCGTGAGAGGTTATGACGTGGGTCCACATGGGGCTTAACCCCCCATTTAATGGGAGGGGAGTAAAACTCTCCGCTCTCCCTCATTAATGAGGGAGAGCCTCTTGGTCTCTAATTCCCCTCTTAATGGAGGAGGATAAAACCTCCCCAAAACCCCCAATTAATTGAAGGAAACCCCCTTGACCCTCTTCATGTTTAATTAGGTGGGGACCACCCGGGCCTCTATCCACCTCGAAACTCCCCAAATTTAATATGCCAACCCCTTGTGAAATTAATTTGGTGGATCCTCTACTCTAATTTTGAATTTTGAATATTTGTGCCAACGTCATGAACTTAATTAAGTGGGAGACACTTAATTAATTCATTCCAACAGGTATAATAGATTAAAATCTATTATTTTGGCACATTTATTTTCTCTTCAGTGGAGAGCTTGGGAGAATAGAATCCTCGAATGAAGAATGCGAAGACTCCGGCGATGAATCTTCTTCCCCGACTTCTTCCTCGGAACCCCCCTTCCGATGTGGGATCTCTTCGATGACCCTTCTTCCTTCCTCTTCATTGTCAACAGACCGACGCACATGTTCGGAAGTGGAAGCGTACGATGAACGACGACAAAATCATCTTCCCCCGTGACGAACGATGTCCTAAAAATTAAAAAGGTAGGGGCGTGTTCTATGTTGTTTAACACTTTATCCTCTCACGTTGAATAACCTTCATGAGCCGCTTGCTATCGTTCTAACGAGGAGGGTTCAGGCCGAACAAACATGACATGACCCCTCCACAACCTTTATGGTTTCGTAACCTTGAGTCGATGGAGAATTAACGACGACATGGCAATGAGGTGATGACGACAAAGAGGGGGAATAAAGGTCGCGCTACCCATGGGCTCTACAAACCACGTCGCCGGCTGAGCGGTGCCCGACCAGCCTACCAGCACGCTGCCCGGCGTGCACCCCGGCTGAAACCGCGACCTGCCTGGCCCGCCAGCTCCCTGCCCGCGTGCCCCGCATGCTGCCCAGCGTGCCCCACGCACTACCGGGTCACCCCGCACCCCTACTCGGCGCCTCGTTCACCTACGCGGTGCCCATGCCGCCTTCCCAGATCCCCCGCCGCCCAAGCCACCTGCCCGGTGCCCCCCCAGTGCCCAGGCCGCCTGCTCGACACCCCCCGGCGTCCTGGATTCTTGCCCGGCGCCCACCCCCCGGCGCCCTGCTCGGAACCCCCACTCCCAAAAAGCCTTGCCCGGCGTGTCCCGATGCCATGGTCGTGCACCCCAGTGCCTGCCTGCACACCCTGCCCACGTGCCCCCGCATTCAACTGCGCCCTTCCCGGCACACCCGTGGCCTACCCGCGCCCCCGCGGCCTACCCGCAGCCTGCCGCTGGCCTCTCAGGCCGAGCCACCTGAGACGCACCCCTCACGATGCCGGCTGAACCTGCCACTAGCCTTCGAGCCGAGTCACCCACATGGAGACTTTCAGCCCGATTTGTCCATACGGTCCACTGGGCCGGGCCCAGCGGACTGGGCCGAACTGTGTAGAGTGAACCTCCCAACGGGCCGGGTCTATCCCAATAATTCATTCCGGGTCGACCCAGACCAGGTTGACCCGGACTGGGTTGGGCTGAGTCGGTCCGACTGGGTCGGACCGAACCCTGGGCCCATACCGTTTCCATTACTTTTTTGAGCCATATCGTTGACACCAGACGTCCATTTGATGAAACGTCAGCGACACCGGTATTCTTGGAGCATAGTCATCCCTTTGATCATACCCCACTAGAGTTTGAGTTATAGTTGAGTCCTGGTCTGGTTGGTTCATACACGAATCCAACCGAGCCCCCGGGACTAAAATGCTAATAACTAACATACCGGTAATGCGATTGACATTCCTTCTGTTGCTTTGAGACCATTATGACATGGAGGACCTTTGAGATGCTTCATCGTGGGACTTCGTGGAACTTGGAGTATCGGCTTGTAGCTCATGGAGAGGACCCTGATGGAGATGAGCGAGCATAGTACGGAGACCTAGTATCTGTCTGAGACCTGACGACTGCTTGACCGATTCGTTTCGGAGTGACTCAACTAGCCCAGTGGGGAGCGCTACTGTGTGAGGCGGCAGAACCATTGTGGAGGAGAACCCGTTTGTGAGGCGGCAGACCCACGGTACTCGACAGGAGGAGAACCTCTGTAGGCTATTAGGGGGAGAACTACTGTGTGAGGCGGCAAAACCCAGGTTGGAAGCATCTTTGTGTGACGTAGCTGTCCCACAGTACTCAACAGGAGGAGTACCTCAGCAGTCTAAGGATAGTGTGTAGCACCTCAGAGTCACGATAGGGCCACTGTACTCGACCTAGGAGGAGTTCTCCAGTAGCTGTAGTTTTCGATAATAAAAATCTCTGTTTGAGCAGAGTTAATGACCTTTGTGTTTTCCTCATGATTGAGATGGGTTACTCCATAACTTAGGTATATGTACAGGCATATACATAAGTAATGGTTATCCATTGAAATCAATCCTTGTGGTTTATCATTGTTATATTTCGTGAGACCTTGAGGGTCTCGGGGTCCCTACTGAGTATCATTATATTCACCCCTACACGGGATATGCCCGCACCTCGTTGTGTTGGTTGCAGACAACAGACAATGCTGACGGAGGTTGAGAGCGCTAGGAGTGGACGGTACCCGGAGGAGGACCTTACAACCTATCAGTACACGGTGGAGTATGACAGACGTAGATGGCTGAGAAGGCCATATGTACCTACCCTTCAGGTAGGAACCCCGTAGGATGATCTAGGAACTGCTTCACCTTCTAGCAGTTTGTCTTTTTAGTTGTACCTGTTTGTCCTTTCCTTGAACTTTATTGTTGGGATTGTATTCTGGCCCCCTATACTTTCAATACACTTGTTATACAACTTTAACTTAGTGTTTTCTTCCACTTGTACTCTGGTTTTGTGAGTTTACATTTTATAAAGGCAATGCCTTCACAGTTTTATGGGATTACGCCTTTAGTGGTAGTCGCCAGCCCCTGGCCTATGGAAGGAGGGCTTGGGGTAGTCATGATGCGGGCCCTGGGGGATGGGTCGTGAAATATAAAGTATAGTTTCAATAAAACTATGTAAAAAATATAATATTAATATTATTCTGAAATTATAATATCCATATATATCAATTATTTTAAATTCTTTTAATACAACAGAGAAATGAATGTTTCATTCATGCGTACTAACGACCAACCATCTTCATGAGCGATGCACTTCATTTATAATCTCCAAATATAATCGACTAATATAAATACATATATACCAAATATAAATGATAATTATGTCATGTTCTAAAATCTGAATATGATGAAACCATGATCTAATTAATTGGAACAAAAAATTAAAGTCAAAAAGTACTTGAGAAAACTATGAAATTAATTAGAAATATAGTTAAAATAAGGAAAGAGTGTTATCAAAGGGATAATAATATATTATAAGGAATTAATATATGTTTTTATAAACACGATTATGGTTATGTTATAAGTTTTTAACATTTTTTAAACCACTATATAGGAGGATAAATGTCACACAAAAAAAGGAAGGTTAAGATAAGGGATTTCATCTCAATTTACATTTCATTGAGAATTATTTTTGTCTTGAACCAACCCAATTTTATTTAGTGTATATAATTCCAATTGAAATTTTATATCATGAATGTAATTATTCTAATTATAGTTAAAGTTTCATTTAATTCATGGGGGATTATGATTTAAATGTTTCAATGTGGTATGGGGTACATTAGAATGTTTGAATATCATTTTTCGTCAAGAATATTTTAAAGTCAACAACCCATATTATTATTTATCCTCAAATGAGGTATTATTGATAAAATAATATTATTTATTCAATATATTTATTTGATAAGTAAAATTATATATTTCACATATAGGGAATTCTTTAGAAATTCAATACATGGGTTGGGGACCCTTTAAGGTAATCCCTACGGGATGGGGACTGGTTGATGAAATCCCATCAATGCATTGGTAGTCTTGTGAGATGAAATAGTTGGCCAAAATAGATGGGTTTTACCCGATATCTAAAATGTTCTATGAAAGGTCTTGATGGTACTTGTTCCATGTACCTAGGAATCATGGTGTCGATTAATTAAGCATTTCCCTCATTTAGTTTTAGTTATTATTCATCTATTAGATTTTGCATCAATATATCTATAGATACATACAATTATACTTTCATTTACTAAATGGAATGTTTTTCAGTTTCTTACCTTTCAATATTGAATTTTTCTCATCTAGTTATTTGAATGGAATGTGTTATCAGTTATCTACCTTTTCATATTAATTTATTTTCAATGATTCATTATTTCTCCTACTTTATTTACCCTTATTGAGCAGTTCATATCACCCTTAATATGTATTCTTCCCCCATGTTATGAAGAATAAAATGTTGAAAAAGAATTCCAGGATGTATTTTATTTCATCTTATTATGTATCATGTTTTTATTTTCTATTTTACAATGTATTAAGGGTATCATGTATCTTATCTAGATTTCAAAGACTACTAAACAAATTGTTCCTTTGGGATTTCATTCCTTGTAATTATTCCAAATCGGGAAAAAATTCACATACTTTGGGATTTTACGGTCACAATGTTGTATTTATCCACATTTACTTAAAAATATTGATATTTTTTCCTTGTTTTATTAAAAATATTGTTATAAATGAAAAGTTTTCATAAAAAAGTCACTAAAATATCAATGTTTTCTGGAAAATGTGGCCATTTTTAAATTTGGGGACATTTTTAAATATTCCTAAAATAATATCTAATATATCAATGAGTTCTATTAAATGTGGATAAAGTAGATAAATTTTCTTAAAAATGTGGCTCAAATGTAAATTAATTTTTTTTGAACATAACATAAAAACATCACTAAATAAGACATGTTTTTAAAATACATCTCTAAATTAGAGATGATTTCTTAAAAACATTACAAAGTATATAATTAGAAATTTTTTAGTCATCTCTAAAAATCATCACTAAATTAGCCATGTTTTTTAAATGTAGATAAGAAGTATCTCAAAATTCCAAGTTTTTTTAGTGAAGGTATGAACACTATGAGTTTAATGTCATCCAATTTGGTCTTACCAATTCCCCTACTATATTTTGGTATTTAATGAACATCGTCCTTATATATTACCATAATAAGTTTAATTTAGTCTTTATTGATGATATTAATATATATATACAGAGAAAGGAATAACATCAAGATTGCTAAAGGAGTTAATTGAAGACCATAATGAAGGATAATCTATATTTAAAATTTACAAAGTGTGAATTTTAGTTAAATTTTTTTTCATTTTTTGGGACATATATTCTCAAGAGAGGGTCTATAGGTGGATCGATAAAATATTTAGGTTATTAAACATTGGACTCGACCAACCACTGTGATAAATATATATAATTTGTTTGGTTAGGATAGATATTATATATTATTTTTGGATAATTTCACATATCAATCTAACAGACACTCCATGTTTACTCAGAATGTATCCATGCTCTATTAGATTGACGAATGAGAAGAAAATATAAAGGAACATAAGATAGGGATAGTTAGCACACCTATGATTTTATACACTATAGTGGAGAAGGGTTTGTGATCTATAGTGACAAATATAAGAAGGAAATTTGATAATAACTCATATATAATGATATGGTGATAACTTATGACTTATTAAAAATGATGGTTTTTGAGACAAATTACCCAACTCATGATTTGGAGTTAGCTATGGAATTTGTTTTCTTTAAATAAATAGAAGAATATGATTATTGAGAAAATGGGGATTTATATATTGATCATAAAATATTAAAGTATATATTCACTCAAAAAGAGATGAATATTTCCCATAGAATACGATTAGAGGTGATTAGAGATTATGTTTTCTCAATATATTACCAACCTGGGAATGTGAACAATGTGGATGATTCTTTGAGTTGAATGAATCATGATGGATTTTAAATAAAGAGGTTAAAAAATATCCAATATTTCTAGATTTTAAAAATATATATCTAGAAATATTAAAGGAAATGGAGAAATATTATCTTGCTGAAATGATTATTTAACTATTTATATGTATAATTAATAAATAGGCACAAAATAAATATATATAAAAGAAGAATAATGTAAAAAAATTCATACGTTCAAGCTTGATTATGATTAAATATTAGGGATCTAAAACCGTGTATCTATTCCATCAATACTGGACATGAAAGAATTTTTGGATGAATATTATAGTTCAATATTCTCTATTCACCCTAGAAGTATTAAAATGTATGGTGATATGATAGGGAATTTATAGTGGGGTAGCCTGAAGAGAGATATTACAGAGTGTGAATATTGGTTCTTGGTATGCTACCACTTTAAGTATAATAGATATAAGTATAATGTGTTGTTATAAACATTGCCCATACCATAATAGAAATCTAAAATCATCAGCATGTATTTTGTCATGAGACTCCCCAAAATATCTAAAAGATATAATTTTATTTGAGTTTTAGTTGAATAACTTATAAATTTAGTACAATTCATTGCTATGAGAAAATATTTCCCTCTAGATCATCATGTTAGAATATACATTAAAGAAGTGGTAATGTTTCATAGATTATGACATTCTAATGTATCTGATCTAGATCCATGCTTTACCACAATGTACTTGAAAATTTTTCAGTAGGCTCTCAATACAAAGTTGAGTTTTTGTAATTCTTATCATCCTCAACTAGAAGTTAAATCTATGAGAACCACTGAAACCCAAGATTATATATTGAGATATTATTCTATGGATTTCACAGGTGGATGGGGAAAATACCTTCCTCTAGTCAAGTTTCTTTATAATAGTATCTTTCACTTAGGAATTAAGATAGATCCTTAAAAAATAAAATGGTATTTGTAAGAAATTTTCTATGTAATACAGTTATGTGATTCTGAAAGAAGGTAATGATGAGACCTATCAATATTGTCCTCTTTGATATTCTTGATTTATAAGATATCGTAGCTTATTGACTAGAGCTTCCACCAAAACTCTCTCATGTTCATGATGTGTTCTATGTATCTCTCTCGAGGAAGTATATACAAGATATTTCGCATGTATTTAACACATTGGTTATACAACTAGATCATGATATTTTCATTAAATAATAACAAATAAAATATTAGATGATAGAGATAAATTAAAACAAAAGAATATTACTCATATATTCAAAGTTCTCTCAATTAATAAAAAATCACGTAAAGTTACTTAGGAACTTGAGGATGTTCTGAAACAATGATATCCACATTTTTTACTAGATAGATGAAAATTTTAGGAATAAATTAATTTTAAGGTGGTAGAATGTAACACCCCAAGACTTTATGATATATATATATATATAAATTAACATTATTTCATTGATATCTCTATTTACACACAACACTATGTTTAAATGAACCACGATATAGTATTAAAATATTACTATTTAAAATGATATTTATCTCCTAGGAATTGGATTGGTGGGTATTAATTGGAGTAAATAAATTATAAAAAATTAGTGGTTTACACATTTATAAAATGAATTCATTGTTTATGAATTGATCAAAACTGGAAATTAAAAACATTTTAATGTATTATTGTTGTTTTTTATGAAATATACTATTTTTATGTTCACAATGTGATTTTATCTCAAGAAATTAAATTAATAACTATATATGAATTATTTTAATGAAATTAATAAATTAAATACTCAATAAAATTTTTAAACATTCATATATTGTTTTTTCTAGGCATGAGATAATAATAAATCCAGTTTTATGCTTAAAAAGGTATTTTCTAAAAAACTGTTATCCTCGTGTTTTCTAGACTCATTTTGAAATGATTTTCTTTTAATTTGATAAATTTAATATTTAAAAATGTATCCCATATTTTGAATGAGGAGATTTAAATTTGGTAAATAAGAACTTTTTATTTTTGGTCATTATGAATAGTAACATTGGTAAATTTTTGTCACCTTAGTAAGGGTAAAATGGTTAAAATAATGTTAAAACTTTCTTTTAAGGATTTAAAATGACATTAACAATTTAATTTATCCTATTGGATGAACAGAGTTTTAATATTCTAATATATGTTTGAAAAATGTGGCCACTTGGTGCCATTTTTTCGATTATGACTTTTATAATATTTTATGAAAAATATAAATAGAAAATGTTAATCTCTTGATTTTAATAACTCTTAATTTTCTTTATTTTGATGAAAATGACATTTTTGTTATAAATTTTCATTTGAAATATTAATCAAATTTTTAATATGGAAATTTATTTCTAATTTTGAGTTATCGATTAATTGCATTAAATTATTACACAATAGTGATACAATATTTATTGAATTAAGAGAAAAATAAAATAATTGATTTTAAAAATATTATAAGTAATAAAAATTGGATGAATTGTTCCATCTCATGTATTTTATAGATAAATTTAAAATATAATAAATATGTAATTTTTTTATATTTTAATAACTTTTCTTCAATGTTATATTTAAAGTCAAATTAAATGAATAGTGTAAAAAATGAAATTAATGATATGTTATGTAAAATAATATTTTAGTAAATTATTTAAAAATCATAATATATTGAAAAACTATAAGTAATAATTGATAGGCTCTAAAATTTCACATATTTTCAATTTATTAGATAATTTTTAACTTTTATATAAAATTATAATCCTTTAATATTAAAAAATTCATCACCACATTTAAGATAAAAATTGGAAAAATTAGGGGTTTAATGAAAAGATAAGGTTTAAAATGACACCAAAACCTACATAGATTCAATTAGATGATTATATTTAGACAATATAATTTTTTATTCAAACTTTGTCCATTTTTATCCAATTTGATAATTACTTAATTATTTTTATCCTTTTTTGAAATTACAAGTGTTTTCTTTCCCTAATTTATAAAAGGAAACCACTTCTCTCCATTATTGTAAGAACCTGAGTTTTTAGAACTGGTCAAAATCCCGACCCTGTTTAAATTATTGACTTCTTTCCGAGGAAACTAGATTAAATGGGAAGTTTCTGGAAGTTTTCATACTGCACGCCATGTACTTTAAGTACACACTGTGTATGTCTAGGCGATTGGCCGACCGTGTACTCGCCGAGTACATGCCGTGCGGGTGACCGTGTAGAGTTTTCTTACTACACGGTGTGTAGTTTTAAACACGCTGTGTAGACCGCCGACCGTGTGAAGCCATACATGGCGTGTAGGCCTTTGGCCGGGTAAGAACCAGGGACACGCCGTGTTCCCTTTGGACACGCCGTGTAGTCTATCCATGTATGAGGGATATACATGGTGTGTGGGTATGTCGGTGAGGAGGAGAGGAGGAACCCAGTACACGCCGTGTACCCATGTCGGCAGGTTCGGAAAGTATGTCAGCAGAACCATTCCGTCTTTTGAACAGTTAAATGAAAAATACACAGCGTGTAGTCCTAAAGTATACGCCATGTACTTTCTTTTTTTTCTCTTAAAATGGGAAGTAGTTTCGTATTGAGGTAGAACCTCAATATTTTGGTTGGGTTTAACGAACCAAGTCGGCTAGATCTTCATTTGCTTCCCGGTTCTTCGTCTGAACTCCGATCCGATCCCGGTTGGATGCGTTGGAACCCCCTCAGTAAGGCCTCGTTTCCTCTTTGGCTGTTTTGTTTTATTTTCATTCTAGAACAAGTTATAACCCTTTGAGAGGTTTTGAATCTTTTGTATATTTACCGCATTTTAGACTGAATTGGCGGGTGTTACCGGAGGAGTAGTATCATGTGAGTCTCAGGTAGGTGGTGCATACCTCTTTTTGTGTTTTCGTGGTTGTTTGGGTGATGCGGCTTCAGCGCGTTTTCGGGTATTTTTGAGCGGGACCCTCTTTATCTTCTTTTGCATACTAAATTGTTTATGGGACCTCTGGGATGCCTTTGGGTATGCCAGGTTACCAGTTTTGCGTGAGCGGGGCCGGGTGAGGGGCCGTGGCTCATGGGGTCATTTTGGCCGGGGAATGCCAAAATGGTTTTAATTGTAATATTATTGCGTTAAACTGTTAGTTTAAATTATTTAAGCCTGTTATAATTATTGGAGGCATTTAAGAGCTCAGTGCTGGTATGGGACAACACCTGGTATAGTGAAATTCAATTGTTTAGTTTGTTTTTCTGGTTTATGTTTTCTTGTTTAAACATGTTATATATGCAATTGCTGAATTGCATCTGCTGGACCCTTTGGGTTGTGTTGGGCATGGCCCGGTTACACTTGAGTGATGCTGATCACAGGTTGGGGCTTTTCCTGGGTTACTTTGGGTGGTTTTGACCATGGGATTGGGCATCATGGATGTCGGTTTGAGGCAGTACGACTGTCAGGTTGGGCATGGACCGTGATTCTAGGGTGGAGATGCCATCGGACTTGAGCGACATGGTCACAGGGACACGATGTGTTAGATGTTTTGGTGGCTTAGGACTATTTTGGTGATTACCGCTCACCAGGACTTTGAGTAGTGTGGACACAGAGATACTCTATGATGAGGTGGTTTTGACCACTCGTGTGGGTAGAGGCCCCTGTAGTTGCGGTTGGGTATTTTTGTTGGGGGGGCTTGCCTTAGAAAATTCACGTGGGAGGTGAGGAGCCTTCAAGAAATGGGCGTGCCTTCAGGACGTCGGTACTTGAGACACGAGGTGTCAGGAGGCACATGGTGCCGGGTTACTATTTTTGAGCGTGCCTTCAGAACATTGGTACTTGAGACATGAGGTGTTAGGAAGCACATGGTGCCGGGTTACTATTTGTGGGCGTGCCTTCGGGACGTCAGTACTTGAGACACGAGGTGTTAGGAGGCACATGGTGCTGGGTTACTATTTTTGGGCGTGCCTTCGGGACGTCGGTACTTGAGACACGAGGTGTCAGGTGGCACATGGTGCCGGGTTACATGACTGAGATTCCAGCGTTGGCTGAAGCAGGTGACACTCCATAGTGGCTGCTAAGCACCAGTGGAGTTTGTATTTATTTTTTCATTGTACTGATTATTGCTTTCCTGGTAAATGCATGACTGCTTAAACACATATATTTGGTATGCACCATTGGGTGGTATCCTACTGAGATTTGTCTCACACCCTACACGGGCCCTTCGAGACGCGTGTAGAATTTATGGATTTTCGAGAAAGAAAGAGGCCATCTTCAGGAGATGGGCTACGTTAGTTATTGCATGGAGATGTTATGGAACTTGAGGTCATGCCTAGCTGGGTTTACATTTTTTGTTTACTTTCTGTATTGGCATGCTTGTTGTAGCTACTGTTTGTTAGCCATTAGCGCCATTTATATATTCAGTGTTGTATGACCTATTCTAGATGCATGTTTTACTGTACAGTTGTAGTTACATGTTCTTAGCATGCTGTTGTGTTTATTTCCACTGCTGTTGTTTCATTTACTGCTTCCGCTGTTTATCTATATTGATTATGCTTCCGCTCTGCGGGTCTGGTTCGAGTCTGCTGAGTCTTTATTTCCGCTGCATCTTTACCGTTATACTTGGACCAGTACCCTTATTATGATCCTCCGGGAGGGTATATCCTCCCCAATATACCTAATAGACCCTCGCTGCTAGTTGGCAACCTTTGTCATTCGGGGAGGTGCACCTAAGGTAGTGACACCCGACCCGCTCGACACTGTTCGTGTGGCTGGCCGGGTCTGGGACGTTACAATTATTCATAATAATTTTTTCTAAATAACTAAAAAAATTATTAAAAATTTTCTTATAACTTCTCTACCACAAATTATAGGTTTTTTTATTCTTAAAATACCATTCCAATAGTCTTTAAGAATGGATCTAAATTAGGTATCCAAAGGAAAAGGTAATCATATTTACCAAACTCTTTTAATTTATTTCTCATTCTAACTCCACTAAATATATGGTATTCATAATAAAATTATAAATTCCGAATAATCAATAAATTAAATTTTATTATGTTCATGAAACCATAATTATCGATGCCATTTTTGTGAAATGGGATAAGAATGTATCTATTATGTGTATGTGTAGACTACCACATCCATATAGCGATACAATTCACTTTTCGTCACCATATTTCATGGATTATTATTATTATGGGTTTGATGATTATAAATTATATTTATTATTTTATTATGATTTTGGAATTATAATATGATATTTACCTTCTTACCTTTTAATCTCTTGTAAAATTATAATGTCTATCATGCTTACATGTTGACTACCACCTCCACGAAGCAATGTGATTTGTTTTTCATTTCTCATTTTCATTAATATTAATAATTATGGATTTAATGAATATATATGATATATATGATATATATGATATAATAATAATTCTATATTATTGATTTATTATTTTACTTTTTCCATCCTTCAAAAAGTGATAGAAATGTTCATGAGAATGTATGCCCTACCGTCTCCATGAACTATGTAATTCATTTTTAAATCTATTCATTTTTTTAGATAAATCTAAAAATATATATAATGAATATATATATATATATATGATATTTATATCATTATTAACATTCTATATATGATGTAACCATGATCAAAGTACAAGGACCAGAACAACAAAATCGAAATTCTAATGAAAAATGAAACAATTAACACTCGTAAACAGCGATTCTATTAAAATATTATTAATAAATGGGTATTGAAATTTTATAATATTATCATATAGTAAATTATAAGTTTATAAATCAATATTTAATATAATTAAAATAAATTTCAATTTATTATATAGAATGTTATAGTGCGCTCTATGAAAGTCAAAGTTGAGGTAATAAATTATGTTACAATCTCAGAATTTATTAGGCTTATTTATGATAATGTCTCTGATGATGAAATTTAAAGATCCATATCTCAGTAAAATAATTAAATTTTTATTCCAATCTATTTATTTCTTTATAATAATTGTTTTATTTTAATTTTCCTCAAAATATGTACTCAAGAGACTGAAAGAACATTTTCAAAGAAAGTCGACTTTATATTTCACTTTTTCTGAAACTAATTTTTCTTATATGTCTATGTTTTCTAAAAATGTTTTCATGAATATTATTGATACCCCCTATTAGTTTTTAAATTAATTTTACCCATGGTTTAATTTATTAAAAAATATCTTTAATGGAATATTCTTGTCATTATCTAAATGAGATTCTTTTGATTTTTTTTTGAAAATGTGAAAGAAATATTTATTTCGATGAACCTGAAATGGGTAGAATTTCCATCCATAATGAAAAATAACTTTTTTGAATATTATTTGAAAAATTTACAAGGTTATTTTAAAATAAAATGTTTTCCTTAATATTTTGGAAATTTTATATATTAATATATGATTCAAAAATGAAAAGGATATTTTTCCCAAGATGTATTCTAGTGATCCATTAAAACAATTTTCTTCTATGATATCATCCTTTGGTTTTATTTATTATTTAATGATTATTTTATCCAATTATAACAACTTTATTTTTTATCAGGTTTTTTTATGGTTATGAAGATAAAATATCAATGAAACGTATATTCTCTCCATAGGTAATTTTATGATGTATGTTTTTTTATCTTATGGCATACATATGAATGGATTTATGATTGTGGGACTTATGGGCCTGGAATTATTAATATATCCAATGAATTGGGTTAATATCAATGTTTATGATCTCATAGTGTTCATGGGATATTATCCCAATCACAAAAAAGAGGGTATACATGAGTTTATCCCAAGCCTGAAAAAAGGGTACACAAGAGGTTATACCAAACCCGAAGAATATACAAGAGAGGTCTTCCCATTCCTGTATTTGGATGAATATATTATTAGGTAACCATGAAATAATTTTTATATTATTATAATTATTCCATGTTTTATGCCACTATTTCATTAAAATATCTTATACCAAAGTTATACTCTCCGGGATCGTGTTCTTTGATCCCTTTATGATTCATGTATTATGAACAACCAAGATTTATGCACTGACTCATGATTATGATATATTATAAGTATTATTTGGTTTCCAAATGTAATGTTCATGTTTTAATACCATTATTATCATTTCATTACAATGTTTTCATTGATATCTTCCTTTTACCCTTATTGAGAATTTGAGCTCTCCCTTTCTTATTTCTCCTTTCTAAAGTTTATGAATAATTGTTTTATGTATTATATGTATAAGAAGGGTTCTAGTTATGAATAATTGTATGGGAGAATATGTTGATCTATTATTAATAAGTTTTTTATGTATATGTTTTTCCAAGGACAAAAATTTTTTATAGTTCTTATGTGTATTGAAATGTTATGTAATTAATGTTCATATAATAAAATATAAAATTTATGTATGAAAAGTATGAGTTTCTATAGGCCTCACTCGTTACTAAATATAAAATTCATTCCTCATATATTGAATATTAAATTTAATCTATAAACAATATTCCTTATAAAAAATTTCCACATTGATTAAAGAATATTTAATATCTATAAAATAACTTTATAAGTAAAACAACATATATAGAAATGGTATATAGTTTAAAAAATAATCAAATACATGATAAATAAAATATATATATTTCAGATAAATGTAATTTTCAATGATCAGAGGAAAGGTATTGCTTCCAGAGAATGTTAAGGAACGAAACATTTATAAGGGATAAAATATAACCATCACTTCATTATAATGATATGTTTTGTAACAATTTTTTGTATTTTGGAGAAAAACAAATTTAAAAAAAAATTCAAAATAATATTTCATTAATTATTTTTATTTTTAAAAACATTGAAATATTTATAAAAATATAAATATCATAAAATAGTTATGGTAGAAGGAAATTTTATTAAGGTCATATACATATTAAAAAACATTTCTTTTTTACTTTTATTAAGAAAGTAGAAAATTGTCCATAAAAAATACATTAGAAAGAATCATTAAGAAAATTTAAAAAGAAAATATTAACTAATAATTTCCTTAATAAATAATTGGATAAAATAGAATCAACTTTTGTATTTTGTTTGAAAAAATATAGATGTTGAAGAAAAATATACATGATGAAATGGGAAAATAAGATCAGTTTTTATTTTAAACATTTATTTTCTCAATTAATGTGGAATAAAGAGAAAACCTATTTATAAATAAAAGAAAATAATTAAATATCCCATTAATAAAAAAATATTTAATTTTTATGAATGATATATTATAAGATTCCTTCAATTAAAGTAAGAGAAATCTCGAAAAATGAATTTGAAAAATAAGTTATTATATCTTTTGTCACCTTTAAATTATAATCCCTTGAAAGAGTAAGTTGAATTAAAACATTATTTATCACTAATAAAAATATATTCATGTTGAAAACATTATATGGGTAGTATATACACCACATAAAAGTAAACATGCTCTCAATAAAAAAAATGTCTTAATGGAGTGAAAATTGAGAAGAAATACCTTACCTCAAATTAAAATTTCTTCATAAGTGATTTAACCTCTAGTATAATAAATTTATATTTATTATAATTAAATAAAAAGTATACATATATTTAATATCATATATTAATAATTTATAAAATGTTTCACTTGTTTTTAAAAAAATATTTTATTATTATCATTATTTCAGGTGTCAAGTGCTTAGTTTTTCATGCATGTTTGGATTTGGTACTTTTGTTCCTTGCAGCTTGATCATGGTTCCATGTTGCCAAGAATTATATTCATGATATAAATATCATATATATAAAATATATCTAAATTAATATCAATAAATATAATTTAGAGATATAGAAATTAATTAAATCATTCATGGAGATTGTAGGTTGTACGTACACATGAAAGTTATTTTTCACTTTTCAAAAGATGGAATAAAACAAAATTAAATAATAATTCTTATTTATATGATAAATTTTATATATAATATTTATATATCATATATATAAATTAAATTTATCTTTATTATCATCTATTTAAAGAAGAAATGAAAAATGAATCACATCGCTTCGTGGAGGTGGTAACCCACACATTCGCACGAGTGACGTTATCATTTTTCAATGGATAGTATTTTAAGAATTTAGATATTATATTATAATTTTTAGAGAATAATTATGTAATATATATCATATATATTCATTATTTACATCTTTATAACCATCCAAATAATGTTATGAGGAAAAACAAATTACACCGCTACATGGAGACGGTAAGCCGTACGTACGTATGAGCGATGTTTTCACTTTTCATAGGATGTAAATGAAATGGATAGTATTTGTCCCATAGTATTAATAATAATTAAGAATAAATATTTTATTATATTTATTATTATATTATGGGTAAAAAATATATTGATGATATATAATAAGAACGAAATTTGAACAAGTTGGTAAAGAAGATTACCTCTTCTTTAGTAGACATCTTTTATAACCCTCCATTAAGACACTTGATATGGTCTTTTAAGAAGAAAAAAAATCTTATTAATGTATAGGTAAGTGTGTAAGAGAATTTTTCAGAGTTTTATTGATCTAGAAGGCCCAATTTGGTGTAACAAAGTGGGACAAGGGGTGTCCTTTTGTAAGTTAGGGCAGGGTCACTCTAGTAATTTTTGAAAATATCAAAATATAATAATGTTAAATTCATGAAATAATGGTTAAAAAATGACATGGACTCAAATAAAAGTAGTTCTTGGTCATAATATAATAATAATATAAAATTTATACAACTTTAGATATTATTTTTGACATTATCTTTATTATTAACCTCTTTGTTAACCATTTTAAACCTTAATCGTTGTAACAACTATTTCAATATAAAAGTGTTAAACTTTTACTTATAAGGGGAAAATTAGATAATAAATAGTAGTGGGATTAAATTTTTGACTTATTGTTATCCCTTTTATCCTAGTTTCATATTTTATATTGTTTAAATAATTTAATTAAATATCAATCTCTTAAAATAACATTAATGTCATTTAGAATCTATTCATTTAACATAACTTTAAATATATCAAGATAAATATTTAATTAAAAAATAAATCTAAAAAATATCAATAATATTTATATTTATATATAAAATTATTGGAGAACTATAAATCAGACAAATAAATATTACTTTTAGAGTTTTTCAAAAAAATTTGATGTTTTTTATACTTCTCGCACACACACTTTGTCGGAATTTTTTTTAAGAATTTAAGGTAATTATTTCATCTCTAAAAATAAAAAACACATTACCATGATAAAAAAATTAATTCAAATTTTAAATAAAAATTTATAACAAAAAATATATTTTTTAATCCCTGAGAAAAATATTAGAGACATTAAATGTATGTAAGTGACATTTTTGACCATACCTTTTACTTATATATTATAAAGGTCCAAATTGAAGTTAAAAGGAGAAAATGAAAAAAATTTAAAAGAGTGATTGATTATAGAATAAATAAACTCATAAATTGAAATATATTAAATTTTTATGTTTAATTTTTAGACTTATCACATTCATTTTTAACCACAATTACATGATTTACCATTTATTAAAGTGATAAATTTTGACATTGTTACTTTCCATAATTTCTTAAAATAAAAGAGTATATTTACCAAATGTGACCATAATTATTATAAAGATGGAATAATTTTTATAAAATTAAATTCCTATAATTTTAATAAATCAATTAAAAAAAATCCTCCATATTCGATGAAAAATAGTTTTCTAGAATAATGCATTTTAAGACTAAAAAATGAATTATATAAAAAAAGTAAAATTTTGATTTTAATGGAATTAGTTAAATTATTTTAAATAAAATCAATCTTTGGTAAATTTAAATTAAAAATACAACGGTACTTTTAATTTACTTTATTTGAATAAAATAAGTGACACTTTTATAAAAATCATTATTTTTCAATATTCACATTGAAATAAAACATTATAGAAAAATCCAAAAAATTCATCCTAAGGTAACATGGAAATTATAATTTTAGAAATTATATAGTTTTTAAAAAATTCAATTGATAAAAATTTAATTAATAATAATATTTATTCATAAATGGAAATATAAATCATTTTTGAATAAAACATATAATTTAAATATAAATTGGCTTTAGTAATGAATGAATACGTATTTCCTAAGAGATAATAAATAAATAAAATAAAGTATTTATAAATATGTTTTCATAATGTGGCTAATATTATTCATACCCACTAATAAAATAGTTAGGCGATGACTATTATATAATAATATTTTAATCATTTTTTTGTAGTTCTTATAAATTTCTTGGTATGCGTGTCATAAGATATAGAAAAAATTAAATTTCAATGAGGAGAAATATAAAATATTTGGGTGTTATATTCTACGCCTTATAATAATTTATCTATTGAAATTTCATCACTCTAATAAAAAAAGAATTGTGGATGCTTATGCCTCATTACATCCTCAAGTTCCCACATTACTTCTTCAATTTTATGTTTTTTCCATCAAACGTTTACTAAATGAGTGGTATTATCTCATATAAATTTCCCTCTATGATTTAAAATCTCCTATAGTTTTTCCTCATAAGATATATTATGCTCCAGAGTTATGAAATTTCTGTTTATTACATGTTAATTATCAACTATGTACTTCCTCATGAGAGATACATGGAACACATTTTGAACAAGAGAGAGATTCAGTAGAAGCATCGTTCGATAAGCTACCATCCTGATACGATCAAGAATTTCATTGGGACAGATATATATAGTTATAAAATTACACTTATTTCCATATATCATAACCTTATTCTATATAGATATTTGTAGGAAATACCTTGTCACCGACTTCAAACTCTAGATCTCACTGAAAATTCCCAACATTAGCTTTTTGTTAGCTCTGAGTTTCCCTTATATGTTTTTGAATATTGTTAACCTAATTTTACTTTTTATTAGATGGGTTATTCCCCAATGGTTTTATTTATATAACTTCATCTTAATACTTTGGAGTTTTATGCTTCATTCCATATAGGTCTTCATAAGGATCTATATGAATTATTAACTGAAAGATATTATTGTTAGAAAACTATGCCAAAGGAAACTATTTATCCCAACCACCTTTTAAATCAAAAGATTAATCTATTAACATGTATTATAGAGTTTTAATGGAAATTTAATAATTAATATATATATAAATATTATAAGAATTACTAAAACATAACTCTGTATCTAGAGCATACTGAAGGCTTCTCCAGAAGTGTGAGGTAAACCTCATCTCCTGATCAGATACAATTAAGAATGGTACTCCATAAAATCACATAAATTCATTCATCTATAACAAGGTAAGATAATAAGGAGATAATTATTATATAAAAGTGTTAAAATTTTCTAACGTCATAAGGATATTTTTTATAACTTAAATAAAACTGTTCCCATCAGATGTTTTGGGGAGTTCGATGATGAAATTCACCGAAATGTTTTCCTATACAAATTCTAGTTTGGGTAATCATTGAAAAATCTTCTAAAATTTCTATCTATTAGTATTAATTTGTTGAAATTTCAGTTATTAGGATACATACTTGACAATATATCATTCCATGTTATCCCACCAGAAATATTCTTTCAGATCTCTATATATCTTCTCACTTCTAGGATGAATAGATAATGATAAATTATGAGCTTCATCCAATAACTCCTACTTCATGTCTAGTATTGATAGAAATTGTACTCAGCTTATTAAAGTTATCATTCTAGTGTGATCATGGTTGACCTCAAGAACATTCCTAACCCTGTTATGTAATTATGAAGCTTCTTTTTGTTCATTTTTAATCCTCTCATGGATGTATGGTTTAATATTCATCCGAGAAAGATAATATATTCCCCATTTAATTAATATTTCAAGATCCAAATTATGAGAATTCATAAATATTTGATATATTTCACTCCTCACAATGAATAAACTATCATGTTCTGTTTAACTTAGAGAACTATAAACATCATTTTTTACATCATATGGTGATAATGTGGTGAACAATCATTATCCTTGATCAACTCCAACCATCTTCCCTGACATATACTGAATTATTTTTTGTAGAAATATATAATTAAAACTATTATAATAAATATATATATCAAAAGTATCACTATATAGATAATTCCTCTATATCTTAAATGAAACATTACTACTACCAGGTCTAAATCACAATCAGGGAAATTCTTTTCATGCATTTTCTATTGGTGGGAGGCATAATCAGTCACTATATAATTCTACACGAGGATACATCCTAGTACCTTAGTTGATGCATCAATATATATCAGAAACTATTATGCACTACAGAGTAGCGCAATCAAATTCTTGATGGACAATATTTTTTAAAACCTAAATATTATAAAATAATAACATCCTGTTCAATAGCTTATGTGATAGGCAACACTGATCTTAAACGACCAAAACAATATTGTTATTTTAATATGACCATTATAACATAGACATTGAATTTATGGGAATAAAAAGGAATAACGACATTACGAAATATATATGAGGGTCATATCCAATAAATAATTATTTATTAATTCCCAGTAAATAAAAAGTCTATTATTGGTAATGTAAATTTATTCATCAGAGTAATATGTTTTCTTCAAAAATGATTTTCATTATTTTTTGCACACAAATAATATAATTAATATACTCAAATTTAATAAATTTTATTTGATAAAATTTAAATTATTTTTGAAATTATTATATGAAAATTATCTTAGGGTGATGTTTTTATTATTTTTTATAATTTTTTATTTTTTAGTGAATCATGAAAAATATTACACTTTATTGAAAACCATTTTTAAATAATAATTTAATTCAATTTTAATTAATTAAAATAATATTAAATATTGAATAATTTAAAATAAATTTATAGATTATATATCAAACTATATATATTTAAATCCATATAATGATGATCACTAGTCATATAGCTAATGTAATCACATCTTATGTTTGAAAAATGCATTCCTTGAAGAACCGTTTTGACATGTTTGAAGGTTAATTTTTAAATTAAATTAGTCTAATTATTTAAATTCAATTTGAAAAAATTGATTATTGATTCTGAATCAAAATTATAAATATCATTAAATAAGGTCAGTATATGTTTTTGTTATAATAAATAGTAAAAACGATTAAAATTAATTACCATGGTTAAAGAAAAAACTTGTCCAATGCAGTTTAATATATAACCATATGGGTAAAAATAAACTAAAAACTTACAAAACATCATTATTTTGTTATATTTAGACCTTATAATTTTCCCCGTATAATATGATCAATTTTGGAGCCATATTTCAAAAAAAGTGCAATGATATTATTAAAATAGTTGAAGAATTACCAGTGTACCACTCGCCTCAATAATAAAAGAGAACCCCTATCCTTTCCTCTCCACAGTTCAAGAAATATTTTACGTAAAAAATCCCTAATTAAATCAATTAAATAATTCTATACCTATAACCTATAATTCTTTTTTTATAATGTTAATCTAGGAAGGCATAATTATAATCCAATAGTGGTTGTCTGAAGAAGATGCATCATTCTTAACCAATTGTTTTTGTATTATTTCTTATTCCACATCATTAAAATTTTATTAAACCATTCAAATATAATAACATAAATATATCCCATATACATACATATTTTTATATTAATTTCATAACTAATATCTAACCTTTCTTTCATCAAATGGGAAATGAAACCATCGTTTCTATGTACGATAGACTACCAACTCAAGAACTAATGTAATTAGTTTTCCATTACCACAAATAACATATTATTTTAATGTTTAATAATATATATATATATATATATTATTCCTTAAATACTTATAATTTTTTTAAGATAAGATAAAATATAATTTCTTATATTTCGATTCATTTAGAAATGAAAATATCATTCATACGTAAGTGTGGATTACCACCTCTACAAAGCAACGTGAGTTGTTTTTCATAAATACATCACAAGAATTATATATATAACTAAATTTAAGGAAGTAAAATGATATTGATGATATAAGGGTATTTTTAAATAAAATATAATAATTATTTTTTCCCTCATGATCATTGAAAAATGGAAATATTACTCATTCGTATGTGCCTCATACAGTATACATGATTGTAACATAGTTAGTTTTTCATAAACATATTTATTTATTGGTTTTAAAATAATAATTTATGTATAAAAATGGTAATTTTTTCATTATAATTATTCTCTAAATGATATAAAAATGAACACATTTCCAACAGTGAACCTACCGTTGTCATTTTGGATATATGAAACAAATATTGTCATAACATATTATATGAAATTAATTAAGTAAGTAATTAAATATAACATGGTAATAAGTAAAATAAACCTAATAATTAAATTTAAATGTTTTATCAAGGAATTAAATAATTTAAATAAGTTTATTATTTAGGGAAAAAGAATGTATGTGATGAGTTGGGCCCGAGGTAAGGGATTCCATATCAATTTCATTTCATTGAGGAATATTTTATTATTATGAAACTAATTTATTTTATATCGTGTATATAATTAATATTTTACATGTTCTACAATGAATCCATTTATGTTATAATTCATATTATTTCATCCCAGGGGATTTGATATGAAAATCACCAAGTTCTAAACTGTTTCATAACTCAATTTCATTCCTATTGGTTATATTACTTATTTTTTGTCTTTGATATTCTAATATTTTGGGAGTAATGTATTATTATTATTATTTTCATATTTAAATATATTTTTTATTTATATTTTGTTCACATAATGGATTCAAAAATTAATACCACTTCAAAAGTATGATCAATATAAGAGATTTAGACTACACTGAGGCATATTTGTTATTATGCACATCTTA
Organism: Viscum album; assembly: GCA_963277665.1. Classification (NCBI taxonomy): domain Eukaryota; kingdom Viridiplantae; phylum Streptophyta; class Magnoliopsida; order Santalales; family Viscaceae; genus Viscum; species Viscum album. The sequence continues at coordinate 2,015,889,846 of OY728165.1, forward strand.
ATTTTTATGAGGTATATTTACTACACCTTTTATGTTTTATATCCTAAATTTATTAATATTCATGGAATTTATTATTAAATATTATGTTATTCCATTCATTGGGGTTATGATTCAAATGTTACCAATGTAGTAAGGGTTTATGCTTCAATCTAATTTTCATCGAGATTGTTTATGCTTGAATTTAAATTGAAGGAAATTATTGGATAATTTAACAATAAAAACCATTAATTTTATTTTACTCTTGTTATTCAATAAATTTTCAAGTAATAGTAATATTTTCTTATATTGGGTTCTTAAAATTATTGAAAAAACAATTTTATTAAAAGAAAACATTATTTCAGTTTTCAATCAAAAATGAATTTTCTCCCATATCCGTGTTTTCTAAAAATGATTTAAAGAAAGTATTTAATATTATCATATGATATTTAAATAAATTGTTACCCATGTTTCAATTTTTTTTAATTGTTTTAAAATTAATTTATTTTATTTTTTCATACAAGTCACTATATGACTTTTTACTGAAAATGTGAAAGGAATATTATTTCAACGTACTAGAAATTTAAAAAATTCTTCTGCAATTAAATTCACTTATTTATTTGAATCTTAATTTTCATATTTACAAGGTTATTTTCAAATAAAATATTTTCCTTATATTCTGGAATTTTTTATTTCTTAAATGTGATTTTGAAAGTGAAAAGAGTATTTTATTCAAGAATTTTTTAATGATTTTATAGAATTTTTGTTCATTAAAGGAAGAAATACTTTATTTTAATTATACCCCACTAGGATAAATTTCAATTATTATATCCTTATTATTTATTTAGATTTTTTATGATAATTCATTCTAAGTAAAGTATTGAATTTACATTCCTGATTAATTTTGTAGTAATTAACGTTCCCTTGAAATATTCAAATATTTGAAAAAATTAGATATTAAATTTTCCTTAAATATCTCTAATATTTATATACTGGATATTATTATTTCCCAAACCATGTACAATTTTTACATACAATGTTTTACCATGAAATTTATTTGATTTACTAGGGGAATATATTGATAAATATATACTAATTACTCATTACAAACATTTATTGAAAATTCATATTGTTTAGGAATTAAATTGATAATTCAATATATAAGGAATTAATTGGGAACACAATTAAAGGTGGGGAAATATTATTAATAGCACCTCAATAAATCATTTGTTCTCATGAGGAAAATTAGTAAGAAAATATTAAATGGGATTTTAAAGTGTACCAACCCATTGATTAAATAGTCTTAATGAAAGGACTTGATGGTATATATATCATTATTTGTGAGATCATGATGTACCATATTAATCATATCCTTAATTGAGAATTAATTTACTATTATCCATGAGATTACTATGTTGATATAATACACGGATGCATTTTGTGCTCAAGCTATTTATTAAATCACATATTTTTTTCGTTATTTACCTTTCTATATTGATTATTCCTTATTGATTCGTTATATATTCCACTATATGAATCTAATAATAATATTCTATGCTCACCCATATTTTTTTCTCTTCACCAAGATATGAAGAAATAATATTTGGATGAGTACATACATGTATAATTTACTTTCAATATATTATTATTTTTTTCAAATATAATGTGATATTCAAGTATGTATCTAGTTTACTAAGACTACTAAAATAATAATTACATTAGGGTAAAATCACTTATATAATTTGAAAATTTATTAATGTAACCACCAATTTTGGGAAAATAGGGTCAAGTACTTTATTGTTTCTATCCGTGAAATTTTAGTAGAAATTGTGGGAACTATATTTTGGAAATCATATATTATGGAACAAAACCCTGTGACTTACTTTGAAGATATGTTTATATATAAGATAAAATCTTAATTTTTTTTTAAATTTATAGATTATTTGGTTTTCCTACCAATACTTATTTTTTTTGGGTACTACCAGTGGACATGGTTTTTACACAAATGAATCAAGGGGTAATAACCTTGAAAAGAGTTGGGTGACTATATCTCAACCATCATTCTGGTGCATGATGAGTATGGCATTACTAAGAACTTGTTTTGATTCTCCTAAGGGATATGCATGAGTTAACTCATTTTTTCATTATAAACCATTAAGATAAATTGAAGAATATATCCTATAGAAACTTATTACATGACATATTGAACTGGGATAATAATAAGGTGTATTGGGATGATATATCTAAGGTTAGTAATTGGTTTAAAAGAATAGATACTCCTTTTAGGGATTTATGTGATGTGATTTTAAGATTATTAAGCATATTTTGGGAAATATTTATGTGAATAGAACCCTTTGGTTTAGTATATTTTTATGTGAAAATTTTATTTGAGGAAAAATATTTTATATTTTTTTAACATAATTTTAATGTTATTGATAACATTTAAGGTTAATACGATCATTTTTGTTAAAGTAAAAAGTTTTCAATTAAGATTATTTTATTTTGTGAAAAAAATATATATAGTAAAATATAGTGGTTAAAAATTCATTTGATTATTAATTTTATTTCGAGGATATTCCTTATAATTTCAATAATGTTATAAGAATTATATAAATACAGTTTTATAAAAATTACAACTCACATGTCGAGTGAAAAACTGTCACATGTAGAAAGGTTGGAGGGATTGATCCTAAAACCTAAATGTTGATAAGGTTTAAACACCTACCACTCGACTATGTGGTTCCTTGGTTACTATAATTTTTTTAAACAATCAATTTTATTGATAAATATTACATTGAACTGTGGAGTTAATGTTGAGGTTTTAGAAATCAATGTATTATATTAGATAACCTGTGCTAACAATTTTAGTTTTGTTATTTATTTAAGGATATATAGAAACACATTTCACTATTTTATAGATCCACTAAACCATTATAATTTAATTTTAGTGGTTCATACATAAAAAAATTCACCTTGAATATTTATTTCATGGAGTAAGAAATGAATTGTAAATTTATCGAAGCACAACAAAAGGAAGAAATCGTGCTTTTAAAAAAAATATATTAAGTAAATATATTTTCCAATGTTCTTTTTCTTTAGAGTAAAATAATATATCAACTTTAAGAAATTAAATTTGAAATACAAATTTTATAAAATTAATTTCATTTCTGATGAAGAAACATACTTTTTACCCATCATAGATTTATAGTTTTTTGGTGGTTAACTTTATCATGACCATATTATCTTTCACTCTATATTAATCCTAGGAAATTATAATTCTATTATATTTCTATATTTTCACATCCCTTTAATTTTCTCATACATGAAACCATATTCTTGTCTTATTCTATATGAGCATTTTATTTCCCATTCCCTATATTTAGAAGGAAGTTTAATTAACCATTATATGATGTGGATTTTCTAAAAAGTAATTTTTAAATATAAAACACTTGATTTCTTTGTACAAATTCAAATTATAAGGATGAAATTTATTAAAGGTGGTGAGAAATTAGCACACTGAGATTTTAAAATAAAGAATTTATTTTTGATTGCATATACTACACACAACATTGAGCTCAAATGTCCCATGAAATATTATTATTTAAATAAGATCATTATTACATAGATGATAAATTAGAGGGTATGAATAAGAATAAATACATTATGAAATATAAATTATGATAATATTAAATAAAAATTTACTTTTTAATTATTTGTAAATAAAAAATCTATAATTTTTAAAATTATCTTATTCTTCAAGGAAATATGTTTCCTTCAAAAAAAAAATTTATTGTTTTTTTCACATAAATATTAAAATTCATTTCTTCTACTTTTAGAAAATTTATTTTATAAATTTATTTTTTCTTATATAAACATATGGAAATTAGATTAGGGAATTTTTTTTTATAAAAAGTATTATTTTTCAATAAATAATGATAGAAATTCTTTTTATTGGAAATTTTTTTTAAATACATAATTTCATTGAATTTTAATTAATTAAAATTATATTTAATAATAAAAATTTTATATTAATTTTTATATTATATATCAAGCTGTATGAATTTAAGTCCATATAATAATAATAACTATTCATATAGATAATGTAAGATCATATAAGGCTTGAAAAATGCATTCTTTAAAAAACCATTTTTGACACTTTTTCTGGGTTTATTTTAATGTTTAATTATGAATATTATGGTAATTGAATTTTATAAAATACATTACATTTTTTAATTAGAAAAATTAATATTAGGTAACAATTTCATCACAACTTCTAGTCATAATGAATAATAAAAATAAATCTAATAAATTAAAAAAGTGAATTTAAAAATAGGATTATCAGGGATTAATCTATAAGGACGAGGGTCAAAATGACATTAAAACTTTATAAAACCTTATTTTTTGTTTTTAGACCTTACCCCACCCCCTTTTAACACAATCCATTTTGGATCTATGTTTCCATGAATGTGATAAAACTTTATTGAAATATATTGAAAAATTAAATGTGTGATACTTACCTCAATTTAAAAGGGAACCCCTCTACTACCATTTGCACGCTGAAAGAACCATTTGGTTCAACCAATAACTACTCAAATTCCTTCCTTAATTCCCTACCCACATACAATAGGCCTTTTTGATCATAAAGACCATAAAGGAAGGATTTAGGTATAATCCAAAGAGGTTGTCTTAAGAAGAGTTATAATTCCCAACTGATAATTTTTTATTTATTTCTTATTCTAACTCCTTTAAATATAGTTAAAACATTAAAATAAAATAACATCAATATATCCCAAAATTAAACTATATTTCATGTGTACGATGGACTATAGCCTCATAAACCGAAGTAATTTATTTTCTATCACCACCACTAATGGATAGTTTTAATGTTATATTTACTATATATATATATATTATCCATGAAATATTTACCATTTTTAAAATATAATTTATAATATAATTTATTTCCCTTCCATTCATTTTAAAATTATAACTTCATTATTGCGTATGTGTGGAATACTGCCTCCATAAAGAGATGTGATTCATTTTTCATAACCACATCACATTAATAATATATCTAATTTTCTTTAAATAAATAATGTGATATATATTATGTAATGAGAAATATTTAAATTAAAAATAATTCTTAATTTCTTTCTGTCATGATCATTTAAAAATGGAATCATCACTCATATGTATGTACGAATTACCTTCTCTAGGATTGTAACAACGTTCCTTTTTCATAACCCTATTTATTTACTGGTTTTAAAATTATAATTGTTGTAAAAAGTGATAATTATTTCATTATTAATATTCTATAGATGATTTAACAAATACTTCATTGACCATAGTAAACCTACTGATTTCATTTTTGACATATGAACCAAATAGTGTAAATACATTAGATATGAAATTTATTAATTATGTAATTATATATAAAAATGTTATAATGAAAATAAAATTAATGATAAAATTGAACATGTTTCTTGAGAATATAAATAATTACATAATTTTATTTTTCAGGAATAAAAAGAAATTATGTGATGACTCATACTAGAGGTTAGTGATCCGTCTCAATTTCCTTTCATTGAGTCATATTTTATTTTTATGAACATAATTTATTTTTAAGGTGTATATACTACCTATTTTACATTTTATACCATGAATCCATCATAATTCATGGCATTTTATGTTTTAATTCAAATAATTTCATCAAGTAGGATTTAAATTGAATATTATTAAGTGGTAATGTGTTTCATAACACAATTTTTTTGGGGCCATATTACTTCTTCTTTTTATTTGATATTATAAAATTAAGTGTGTAATGTATTTTTATTATTTTATATTTTAATTCTACTTGTTTTATGTGGATTTTCATTTTATACACAAAATAAATTTATTAATTGATCCTTACTTCAATGTTATGATCATTTTAAGATATTTCATCTCAATTTTCTCTCTATTGAGACATATTTGGTATTGTGAACATATTTATTTTTATGAGGTGTTTCTACTGGTACATTAAAATTTTATATCATGAATCTCCCTATATTAATGTAATTTAATGTCTCATTTTTATGTTATTATTTTCATGGGGTTTATGATTCAAAATTTACCAAAGCGGTAAGGGTTTTTACTTTAATCTCATTTTAATCGAGATTACTTATTTTGAATTCACATTAATGGAAATTATTTGATCATTGTCTAAAAACATAATTTCATTTTATTCTCCACTAGTTATTCATCAAATTTTAATGTAATATATCCATTTTACTCTTTTTAGTACTTAAAATTATTGAGAAAATGTTTTTAATAAAAGGCAACTTTATTTCACTTTTCTTTTGAAAATGATTTTTATTATATATCAATATTTTTTATAAATGTTTTAAAGAATGAATTTAATATTATAATTTGATTTTTTAAATACATTTTACCCATGTTATAATTTCTAAGAAATGGTTTAAAAGGAATCTTCTTATCATTTTATGAACAAGGTACTTTTTTACTTTTATTGAAAATGTGAAATGTATCTTTGTTTTAGCATAATCGACATGAAAATAATTTTTTCACCATTATAACTAATAATTTAATTTTATATTCACTTACAATTTTACACGGTTCTTTTCTATGAAATTATTTTTTCTAATTTTCCAGAAATTTTATAGTTTTTAAAAATGATTTTCAAAGTGAAAAGGGTATTTTCCTCAAGAATGTTTTTAATAATATTTTTATGGTATTTATAATTATCAATAATAACTAACCATTAATTTAATTATAATAATATATGTATATATTGTAATGATTCCATCATTATTATTTATTTATATGTTGTATGATTAGATTTACCATGGGATGTGTTGACATTAAATTTCTTGATTAATTATATTGACATTAGCTTTCCCTTAAAACATTCAATTTCTTGTGATAATTGGATATTAAATTTCCCTTAAATATCCATATTATTTTTATTATGGTTTTAATTATTTCTTAAAACATATAAAATTTTTAAATATGGTTTTTTAATATGAAACTTATTTGATTGAATGTGGAAAATATTTATAAATTTATATTCTTTAGTCAATACATGAATATATTGATAAATAATGTTATTTATTAATTTAACTAATCATTCAATATATGAAGAAATTATTAGACATGTATTGATTGGTGGGGCTCACTTATAGATATCCCCTCAATATATCAACTGTTCTCATGAGACAAATTAGTAAGTTAGAATTAAATGGGTTTCTTGTGTATAACCACATACTCATTAAGCAGTCTTGGAACATCTTATTGATGGTATATATAACATAATGTATGAGATGATGACATAAAACATAAAGCATTTACATCATTGAGAGTTCAATAATAATTATTCATGAGATTACTAAATTGATATTATCCTTAGATACATTTCATGGTCATGTTATTGATTAGATGACATGTGTTATTAGTTATTTACCTTACCATATTGATTATTATTTATTTATTTAAGATATATACCACTATACACAACCCTTACTAAGAATATAAGGTCACTATAGTTTTTATTACTTTCCCTAGGATAAGAAGAAAGAATCTTTGATTTATTTCATAGATGAAGAATTTACTTTCACTATGTATTATTTTATTTTTTAAAATGTAATGTGAGATTCATTTATGTATATAGTTTACCAATAAAACAAAACTAATTGGGTCCTTTGGGATGATATATCTTGTATATTACACCAATATATTAAAGTAACAACCAACTCTTGGAAACTAAAGTAGGGATCTTTACACCTTCTCTTTAGATATTTGAAATTTTCTTCACATTCATCTATCTACAATAACTTAAACCCCTTTAGATTCCTCTTGGTAGGTTGATTAGATTCTTGTGACAAATATCTCACAATGCGTTAGTAGTATCCATCTAACTAGAGAAAACTATATATATCAAGTACAATTGTTGGTACATGCCATTACTCAATAGCTTCCATCTTTATAGAATCTATTGATATACCCACACTTGAGATTATATACCTGAAGAGTGAATATTTATGAAGCGAAAATTCACACTTGGTAAATTTATCACACAAATATTCCTTCCCCAATGCGTTTAATGAAATTAAAAAATTTTATTCATTATCTTCATTGTACATTTAGTATGTATGAATATTTTCTATAAAGTATACCATAATCAAATCAAGGCAATATCTGAATACTATATTCATTAAATCAATGGATATATTAGGATAATTTCTAAGTCTAAATGGAATTACTATAAATTTGTTATGAATATAATTCGCATAAATGAATGTCTTTGGTATATCCTATTTTCCCACTATTCTAATGGTATCCATATCAAAGATCAATTTTGGAAAAATATTTAGAACCTCATAATTGACCAAATAGACCATTGATATAGGGTTTAAGATATTAGTTATTAATAGTGATTGTGTTCAGTTCCCAATAATCCATGCAAAGATGCATTTCCTGATCATTATTATTAACAAAAATAACTAAAGCACCCCATGGTGAAGAAATAAGATGAAATAATCACTAATCTAAATTATACTATAGTTACTTATTCAATTAATGTAACTCAATATATGATATTATATTTAGGTATTTGAAATAATTGTAGCACCGTGTATGAGTAAAATTAAAAAATCAACATTAAAATTCAATGTAAGACTTTGAAAATACTCTATAAAATCATAAAAAAAATACTATAATAGGAATATATTAAATTTTTATTTTTTACCTAACAATATTAGGAGGCATTACACTCCCAAAAATTTCAATTAGAGAGGAACTATGGACATGAGATTTAAAAATACTACTATTATAAGTTCTCACCTAAAAATGAACATTTATTCATTAAGGTGGTGATATAATACTCTTAGAAAATTATTCATATATAAAAGAGATGGTAGAACCCAACTCAAATGTTTTTTTAACTTCTATAGTGGTTTATAATTATACCTATTACCAAATCTCTAGGAAATTCCACTTGAGATGTAGTAAATTAATTTTATTGGCATTTCCCCTCAGCTTCTCCAATGGTAATTACCCTTTATTCATGGGGAACTATTTTGAATAATTACCCATATATTTACAATTGAGGCACTATATAATAGTGATTTATTTTTCCCTTATATTCATTATCTATATGACCATTATCTCCACACTTGTAACAAAATCCTATACCATTAATGCATTTTATGGGATGTTTCCTTCCAAAAATTTAATATTATAGAAATTAATTAATTCTATTCTTTTTCTTGGGTCTCTTTTATTTTTCTTGGTTCTTATCTGACCTATTATTCTATTTATTTCCTTTTAAGTCATTTGATTAAGAAAATTATTCTCTGTCTTAATGAAACTTGAAAATATATCATTATTTGATGAATTTTTTTAGAAACTAGTTAAATTTAGAGACTAGTACTATAAAATAATTCTTCATTCTTACATCCAGATTACATATGTTGTATAAATAATTCATATTTAAAATTGTTTTGTTTTTCTCATAATTTACCACACATTCTTCTTCCTTATCATTTAAATCACATAACTTCATCTCCATTTTATCTTGATGTTCTCGAGGGAAGTATTCCATGAAGAATATCTATTAAAAAGTTACCCATTACATGATTTTATTTTTTGAACTAATTTATTGTTTTGGGTCAATGACCACCACTAATCGACATCTCCTCTCAAAAATACAGCACTAGGATAAAATTTTCACTTATAATACATCCCAATTCTAGGAATATTATCTTGAGTGAATAAATCCATTATTCACCAACCAATGTATTAGTAATTTCCCTAAAATATGTAGGTTTATATTGAATAATGTTATCCAGCATTAGTGAATCACACTATAGAAGAATAGTTTTCTACAGACAGTCCGGGTTATTCATTATAAAATGAATCATATTCCCTAAAATGGATATATTCTATTTAGTTCCAACACAAACTATATAGTCTTTCTTAGTAGGGTGATCCTTAAATTTTCAATGAGTGTTGATTCCATTTCTTCCATTAGGCACCATCACTAAATAAAGGAACACATATTGTTATCTCATAATAAACATGAATATTTATCCATATAATAAAAATCCCAATAATAACAAAATTTCTAAAATAATATGAGGTATTATCATAGTTTTCTTGTAAAAATATGTTCATTTATTACATTGGTACAAGATAAACATGGTATCACTATTCAATATCAATCAGTTTAGTAGTCTTTAATAAGAATATACATACATTATTTACCTATTATATTGATGTATAAAATACATAATTTAGGAAACATTATTCCATTCTTGATGTTATTCCTAATATTCTTCTCCATATCCTATGGATGAAAAAATGAAGGGTGAGGTTGGATACTAATTAATGGTTACATACCATGAAATATATCATGATTAAATAAGGCATAATGAATATGGAAAGTTAGATAACTAAAAAAACATGACATTTAACCAATAACATTAGCATAAAAATTCATCCACAATTAATTTAAATGTAGTAATTTCGTGGAAAATAATAACTAAATTATCAAAGAAATAAATGATTAATATTTGATATCATGATATTAGATATAAATATATTTTTACTCTCAATGATTATGCTGAAATTATTTTATTGATGGGTAGGGATACTCAAAAAAACTATTTAATAATTTTATCTTTCTATTTTGTCTCATGAGACTTATCAATTCATCGAGGGTTCGTCTATAACTAGACCACACCCATTACTATATATACAATGAATTCATCATATATTTAATGATCAATTTAATTTATAAATAATACACCTTATAAATCAATGTTTGTATGGATTAATGAATTTAAATTGTTAATATTTCACAAATCAATCAAATTAACTTCAATGTAAAACACCATAATTAAAATTTGTATATAGTTTAGGCAATAATCATATTCATGATACAAAGAATATATATATATATATATAAGAGAAATTTAATTTCCATTGATCCTAATAAAGTGAATATTTCAAGAGAATGTTAATACAAAAAAACATATATGATATAAAAGATGACCATCACTTTATAAAAAATATATGTTTATATTAAATTTATGTATTTTAAAGAATAATAGAAAAGAAAATAATTTTTTTATATAAGTTTTAAATAATTTTGTTTCTTTTTAAAACCATTGAATCTTTTTTAAAAGAGGATAAATATCATAAAATAGTTTTGTTATCGGTAAAGTCTCTTAATAACATATAAATTAAAAAAGAAAACATTCCTTTTAAATTTTTGTAAAGAAAGTAAAAAAATGATACTTTTGTATGAAATTAGAAATATTTATTTAAAACCATTTTAAAATTAAATTATAACTTAAAATTTCTATAATAAATCATTTTATTAAATAAAAAGGACATTTGTAAAACAAGTTTAAAAAAATATGGTCTTGAAAATAAAATATATCCAAGAAAAGGGAGAAATAATGATGTTTTTTATTTAAAATATTTATTCACTTCACTAAAGTGCCAAGTTGAGTAAAATTTTCAAAAAAAAAAGTAGAATCCATTAATATTTAAAGTATAATGAATTATATAACATTTATTAATGATACACTATAATAATACTTTAATAAAAATTTGAGGAATCCAAAAAAATAAGTTGGTAAAATAAATTCTTACAACTTTGGTGACCAGGAAATTATAATCCCATGAAAGAGGAACTTGAAATGAAACATTAATAACTATTAAAAAAATATAAATTCATGTTAATTAGATCAAACAATAGCTATACTCACCACATAAAAGTAAATATATTCTTAATACCAAATATGACTCAATGGTGTTGAAAATGAGATGAAATCTCTTACCTCTTGTTCTACATGAATCATAATTGGTTTTAAAATCCTATATAAAAAATCTATATTTATTATAATCACCTAAATTAACCATATATATATCTATAATATCATATATGATCTATTTATAACATTTTATCATTCATTGTTTAACAATATTTAAGTATCATCATTAGTTCAGATGTTAAACACTTGTTTTTCAAGTATCTGTTGATTTGGTAATTATGGTACTTTTATATTTATCAAGGTTTTATAATATATATAATTATATTAATGATATAAATATCTTATATAATATATATATATATACATATTTATAGTCATCCATTAAAAGAACATATAAAAAAATTAACTACACCGTCCAAAAGATAGTAAGCTATACGTACACATGAATGATGTATTCACTTTTCAAAATATGGAATGAATGAAAGGCAAAAAATAATTTACCTTTTTAGGATAATTTTAATGTCATAAATACTATATAAGTTCATTAAATATATCCTTATTACTATCAATGTAAAGCGTAAATGAAAAATAAATCAAATCGCTCCATGGATGTGGTAACCGACATATACTAATGAATGACACTATCATTTTCCAATAGATGGGAAGGTAAGAGGGTAGATAAGATATTATAAATAATTATAAATAATTATTTAATAATAATTATATATATTCATTAGTTGCATATTTATGACCATCCAAATAAAGTTACAATGAAAATATAATTACACCATTACGTGGAGATGATAAGCTGTATGTACACACTAGTGATGTTTTTGATTTTCATAGGATAATAAAGAAATAGAAAATTTTTGTACCATAATTTTAATAATACCCCATTATATTTATTATATTAGATTTATTATTTTAGTACTATTTCAATAGATTTAGAATAATTATAAAAATAAATAAATTTGAAATATTTGGTAAAGTTTATTTTTGCTTCATTAGTAGAAATACTTTAGATCCATTATTAATGACCCTTGTAATGGTACATTAGGAAGAAAAAATATATTTCATGAATAGGTAATTTGATAAGATAGTTTATTAAGGGTTTTTTGAGCTAGATGAATCAATTTTGTGTAAACCAAATAGAAGGGGTGTTGTTTAATAAGTAAAGGGAGGATTACACATAAATGTTTTCAAAATATTAAAATATAATAAAGTTACATTAAGGGAAAAGTGGTTCAAAAATGAAAATAATTTTAATAGAAATATTATTTAGTCCTAATATAATCATCCAATCAAATTTATATGGGTTTATATATTGTTTTTAACTTATATTATTTATTAACCCCTCCATTAACAATTTTAACCTTAACCATGATTACAAATATTTTAATATTAAAGGGTTATAATTTTTTACAAGGTAAAAATTGGCACATAAATCGAAAATGTATAAAATATTTGACCATATATTATCCCACATGTCATAAATAAATAAAATTTAATTTTTAAATAATTTAATAATATATTATTTTCATAAAATACCATTAATAAAATTAATTACACAATTAATTTAATTTGACTTTAAAGATAGAAATAAAAATATTTAATTTTAATATAAAGGTTCTAAACATTCCTAATGTGTTATATTTATCTATAAAATTTTGGGATAACTATAACTGCCCAAAAATATTAATTTTATATATTTTAAAATAATTTTCAATATTTTTCCACTGCTTGCGTAAGAAAAATGATGACGTTGTGTAATCATTTAAAGTAATTTTTTCACTAATAATAATTTAAGAAATGTTAAATGATATAATAGTAATAATTAATATTTCAAAAAAAATACTAATAACAAAAAATAATATTTTTATCCATTTCAAAATATATTATAGATTTAAAAAGTAAGAAAGAGACATTTTTGACTTTAAATTTTACTTAAATATTAGATAAATGAAGATCAAAGATAAATTGAAAAGGTTATATTTTTGATTTTTGGATGATTACCAAAAAATTGAAACATACCAACAAAAATTCTAGTTTTGGATTGAATTTGAAGCCTTATCACAATATTTTTTTACCTTAATTACCCAATACACCCTTTGTCGTGGTGATAAATTTTACTATTGATACTTTCATAATGTCTAAAAATGAGAGTTCTATTTACCAAATTTTATCATCCTGATTAAAAACATGGAATAAATTTTATAAAATTCAATTCTGATATGTTTTAAATAACAATTTAAAAATAAACCTTCAAAATGTGTTGAAAAATAGTTTTCTAGAAAAATGATCTCTTTGAGCCAACAAATTGGATTATATAAAATTCATGAAAAATGATGATTCTATTGTAATTAATTATTATATTTAAAATTAAATTTATCTTATTTCACTTTAAAAACAAAATAAAATTTGACTTTAAAATTAATTTATTTTAAGAAAAGAAATTACATTTTTATTAAATTCAGAAATTTCAACAATTTATTGAAAAAAATATTTATTTTTAGAAAAATAAAAAATAAAAAATAATATATATTTACATGATAATTTATAAAATGATATATTTTTAATAAATTTCAATTTCTAGCAGTGAAATTAATTATAATAGTCATGCTTTAAATGAAATTTGCTAATCTGTTTAACAAAAGAAATGTTATGGCTTATTTAGTCCTAGAATAAGAACGTGCTGCAAGGGAAACCTCGAGGGTAAAATGACTTCATGAATTGGATAAGAACTCTTTATTCTTTCACGAATGTATTAAGGAATGAAGAAGGGTTATTAAAACTAATATTTTATTGTATGATGGATCATATTCAGATGACAAAAATGTGGTTGGAAGCCTGACCGTTTCCTTTTATAAAAGTCTTCCTGTAGGGCCAAATGAGAGATTGGTTAATGGATATCCTGCTGAGAATATAGAGTTAATAGAGGGTATTCCCAACACTATGATAGAATGAGAAAATGAATTGTTGGAAGAGGTTCCCAATGAGGATAAAATCCATAATACTATGACGCATCTCAATCCAGAGAGTACACCTAGCCCCGATAGTTTTCCAGGTGCTTTTTACCGTGGACTTTGGGATATTATCAAAATTGAAATTATTCTGATCATAAAATATTTACATTGAGGTGGTGTAATTTCTAGAGTATATGGTTCTACCACTCTGTTCATGCTACCTTTGTTTAGGAATCCATCTTATATTCATGACTATAGACTGGTTTGTTTTTGCAACTTCTCTAATAGAATTTTGTCAAGCATTGTCAATTCAAGGTTATATTTTTTTGTTCCTCTATGGGTATCTCTTGAGCAGCATGGTTTTTTCGATTGTCAATCTACTCAGGGTACTATTGCTTTATCCCAAGAATTGATTTAGGACATTAATTTCAAAACCCATAAATCCAACAAAGACCTTAAATTGGCTAAAAATAACGCTTATGATCGAATGGAGTGGGGATTTATAAATAGGGATTTAAAATGTATGGGTTTATCTACTTGGGATATGGATATTGTGCTTATATGTTTCATATCCTCATATATAGAAGTCTCTTTTATGGAAAAAACTCATGGATTATTTAAAACCTCCTGGGGTATGAGACAAGGGGACCTTATATCTCCAACCCTTTTTATCCTTATGTGAGATTCTATTAGTAGTATTATTAACAAAACGTTCTCCAGGGGGTATTTTCTTCATTATAATTGGCCCATGAATCAACAAACAACCTCTCACATTATGTTTGTACATGACACTCTCATTTTTATAAATGGAAGTGGGAGATCAGTCAAGGTGCTTATTGATATATTGGATGAATATTTCTTATGGAGTGGATAGGTTTTCATTATATCTAAGAGAAGTTTTTATTTTTCAATTAAATTATGGGAAAGACAATTAGAATCCCTATGTAATAATCTGAATTTCTAGAGGGGGTCATTTCCAAATAATTATCTAGGGTCTCATTTAGCTCTTGGTTGAATTATGATTTCTGTTTTTGATGGTATTATGAATAAAATAGTCATCCATGTGATTAATTGTAAAAATTACTTTATATCATTCAGAAGTTGAATAACATTAATTAATAGTTTTCTACGTGTCTTCCAAATACATGAAATTTCAGGATGTAATGTGACGAAGGGTGTTTTTTCTTCAATTGATAATGATCTGGTCAGTTTTATCTAGGATTCTTATAATAAAGGAAAATGTCATTGGTCTTCATGGAAAAATTTGGAAAAATATATTGAGGAGGGTGGTATTAATGTGAGGAGTTTGGATTGAACTATTCATGGTATAGATGAAAGACTTTCATGGGAAGTAGTGGAGAAGTGTACATTGTTGGGGAAATCTATGTCTAGGAATTTGGTTTTTCATGGGTATGCGCTGTGGTATTTAATTCCGGACTTGATCCTGATCATCAAGATGAATTCTAAATGGATTATTAGGGAGGGAAATATTTTATTTTTTTTCATGATAATTGGGCAGGATCTTGTATTGGTTTTACTAGATGCCCTACTCCTATGATTTATTTCAGAGAGGATAGTGGATTCCCTAGCTTCATTAATGCTGTCTTGAATGGGGATCAGAAGGAGGGTTTTTACCTCATTGATTTGAACTCAGATCCGGATAGATGTGAGTTTACTGCCTCTAATTCTAGGAATTTTTTGAAGAAGGATTTTCTTCAGATTTCATCTCATCTATGTATGTTGGATTTTTGGAATAGTATTTTATGGTGTACAAAGGTTCCTGTCAAGTTTAATTTTCGCTTATGGAGGATTAGGTATCAGTTTATTCCTATGGATGAAAATGTAAAACAGTTGTGCATTAACCTTGTTTATAAATATCATTGTTTCATGGTTCATAAGGAGGAGACTTTTAATCATTTTTTTTGAAGATGATTAGTCCTTGGGTGCTTGGGGATATTTTGGTGCATTTACTAGGTTTGTTTCTCCAGATCTTCTGGGTGTCTCTTTTTTGATAGATGGTTTCATGGCTCTAGTGGTACTGGTCCAGAAATAATGGAAAGAGCAGTGATTTTAAACACTGGGTGTTGGTGTACATGAAAATCTGGGAACAGATAAATGTTTTAGGGGGAAATTATCATCAGTAAAAAATATGGTAATAAGGACTAATGTTCTTCTTATGGACTTGGTGAATGGCATAAAAAATGGAGCAATGATCCTTCTCTTAAAACTATAAAAATGACCATGACTGTGATGCAACGAGAGTGGTCTATGAACAAAGGTAAGTGGTTTCATTGGTTCCCTCCTGCTAGAGTATTAAAGCTAAATTTTTATGGTTCTTGTGTTTTGGGTACTATGAAAGGAGGCGGAGTGATTTGTGATAGTGGGGGGAATTCTTTGTTTTCTTTTATAGCATACTTTGGGAGGGGAAGCTCCATTAAAACCGAGGTGAGGGTGATGCTGGTTGGGCTTAGCTTGTGTGATCAGATGAATATTGTTATTGATAAAGTTGAAACTGATTCAATGGTGATAGAAGACTGTATTTAGGGTAAAATCTCTTCCCCTTGGTTGATTGATTACATTATTAAGAGTTGTTGTGCTAAGAATAAAAACATAGGCATTACCATGGTTTATACCTGGCATGAGTGGAATAAGGTGGCTGATTACTTTTCTTCCATGGAGGAGGAGGATCAAGGTACTAGTGTTAAATGTTTTATAAATATTCAGAAGATTAAACCCAAGGGGGTGTTTTTAGTTAGGGGATATCAACATGGCCTTCACTATTTTAGACCTCCCTAAGCTTTTGTGGCGTTCCCCATGATCATTTCGGTGGGCATTTCTTCTAAAAAAAATTTAAAAATTATGTTTAATAAAATATATTTTTGAAGAATATTTATTATTTTAGCATAAAATGGATTTACTCAAAATTGAGAAATTAATTTATAATATTTAATTAAATAAATAAATAATATATATACATATTTAATAATGTGGATAATATTATTCATACATTCCAATCCAATGATTAGGAAATGGATATCTTATAATAATATCTTAATAATTAATTATGGTACATTTAAACACTATGTTTCATCTCTCACAAGCTTTCAAAGAAGTGAAATTTATTTTAATAGGAACATAAAATATTATGGGTTATAGGAATAGTAGATCTTGGGCTTTTACAAAGAGATCTTCTAACATAGTTCTAGAAAAAATGCAGATCTCTTTGCAAGATAGACCACTACTCTTGTGGGAATGAAGTCTCTTATATATAAAGATGTTCATTCTAAGTGAGTAAATACTTTAATTTAATAAACTATATCACATAAATAATTATGTAATTTTAAATATCCAACAGTGCATGTAATATAAAATGTCCTTAGATCATGACATTTTGTTGGAAACTATGGTGTGATAAGTACTGATACACTTCTTCCAAATTTGATCCTCTCATTCAATATGTGTATCCACTTCTTGGTGAAAAGATCCTTTTTTCATATCTTGGTATTTTTTTGACTGGTTACAGTATGGGAATACTAATAACCAAATTTTAAAAAATTTCAAGAATTTTTATTTGAAGTTCATCCTCCTAAATTTTATTTGATAGTATTATCCTTGTTGGAAATGATGAGGGTAGGTCTTTATTATCCCATTTTTCTCCTTTTAATGATTTTTCATTTATTTCTATCCCTACTCTATCCTAATCCTCTTCTAATTTCTTATGTTTTTATTGGGAAATTGTTATGAATTTCTAGAATTACCAGCTTCATTATCCTCCACCTTGGATGGAATTGTTTATTTTTAAAGGGTGGATAGTGGTGGGAGTTATTTTACACATCTTGTTTTTATCATAGAAGAATTATAATTATCGTTTGGCATAATTTGGGCTTCTAGTTTTCCATGGTTTTTGGACATAATTCCCATAAGACATTCGAATATTGTTTTGAACTTATCTACTCTATTATTTAGCTTTTCAACCTCAGATAATTTTTACTATTTGATAAAATAATTTTTATTAGTGGTTGTATATGAATATGGTATATTTTCATGGTAATTGGGTGGTGTTTATTGATAAGGAGGTGGGTTATAGGATTTCTTTTATTGAAAGTGTGGCGAGTTTTGGAATTGGTGATAGAATGGGGGTTGGTTTCGGCACTGATTTTGGGTGTTATTCAAACCTAATTTTTTTATTTAAAAATATATGAAGGAATTGGATAGTATATATCCAAAGTTATTTCATTTGTAATTTAATTTTTGAATGGTTTTTGCACAAATTTCCATGCTCTATACATTAGAACACTAGTTAGTGAAGTGACTAGTTTATGAGTAAAAACCACATTCCATAGTTGGTTCTTATTGTTAACTCACTTGTTTCAAGGACATGTATATTCTAAAATAGGATACATCTTCAAGCTAAATTTCTAATAAGTTTGATGAAAGAGAAGTTATTTCCACTTTTATGCCTATTTTACCAATACCTCTTGTTATGAATTTTTGTGAGTTTTGGGAAATCTTCCTAATCATTTTATTGTATTATTCCAGTAACATTAATATAAAATATACTCTATATGATTTAGCCAGTAGGTTTCTATTATTATCCTGTAATCCACATTAAAATAGAATAATTAAGTGTTTCCCCTCAATTGTTTGATGTGGGATTTTAGAAAATATCTTCTTAAACCACTCACAGTAATTGTAGAGGGTCTCCCAAGATGATAATCTGATGTCATTGATCTCTTTTATAATAGACGTTATTATAATGTAATGGAATAATAATTTCATGAATCATCTCTTTATTGAAAAACAATCATTCAAATCTATTGGTGTTAGGATGTACAACCATTATTTGGTATCTCCTTTGAGTGAAAAGGGGATGTATATAAACTTTTCATGTTCTCTAGCTACTCCTCATGGACTGAAAGTTAAGTAGATATATGTAAACTCTCAAATATTTTTTAAGGTCTTCACCTATGAATCCATGGAATTTAATAAGAAATTATAGTATTCTAGGTTCTATCTTAATGTCATTATGTAAATATTGAATAAAATATTTATAATTTTTATTAAGAAATTGTGGTGTATATAGGTCTCTATGGGGCTCCTTGGGATTTCCATCCATGATAATATGGTTAGAGTGATCACCTGAAGTTTCAGTCAAGTATGTAAGAGATGATTACTCAAATTTAGATGGGAATTTTAATTTTAGATGTATATTAATATAGGTTATTTCAATTTTAGGATTTATTGGGTAAGAATTCTTATTAGTTGATCTAGTATTTTAATTTGAAAATTAAATTATAGGAACCACCACCACAGAAATAGATCCATTTTTTTACATGTTATTATCATGGGGTGTGTAAAACAAGTATATCCTATGTTAAAATGAAGTATAATGGTCAACATATATTGCCTCCAAATAGAAGCACACAAATAATGAGTGTTTTACTTTAATTTCAAAGAAAATAGGGGGTGGGATTGAAATTGTTTTCTTTTGAAAACAATAAAAAAATGAAACAATGTTTGAAAAAAGATTGAGGAAAAGGTTGATTTGGCCAGGGTCATTATTCCAAATGAAATAATATCCAAGTTAAATGTTATAAAATCATATTTTTCTATGTTTATTAATGAGATATTCCAAAATAACTTTCTCTCAAACCCTTGGTTGAATGAGGATGATCAGAATAACCCTTACTTAAATCTTATTTTGGTAAACCCAAATTCCAATTTGTGAGAGAGTTATAGTGAATATCTTGAATTGACATACAAATTAATCGATCATCTATTATTATTTTTAAATAGTAAATAGTGTCCTATACCACTCCTACACATACTGGTAGTATTTGAGTCATTCAACACTAATACATGGCATATTCCATCATTTATAAACATGAACCTAGTGGAGTTAAATAATGATCATCAACCAATGAAATAAAAATAACAATATTTAAAACCAAATAGAGTCACACATGAGAATAAAATAACTATTTAAATATTGAAACCAAATTAACATAAAAAGAAATCATTATATTCATTGATGTTTAATAAGAAAAACATTATAAAATGTAGACCTCCTCTTCCTTAATCACTCAACAATTACCCCTATATTCGAGGGGTGATGTAGAATAAATGTGAGTTGAGAGATAATGCTAGTAGGGAAGAAAATGAAATTAGTACTCCAATATGTGAACCCTCTATCATATCCCTCCAATTCTTCCCAACACTTTTTTATGGTGGTGGAGACACATATTTATAGGATTGAGGGGTTGAAAATTTTCCCTCATACTTCTATCCATAAAAATATTATACATATTTGGTATTGTAAATGGTTGATTTATATATTATTATAATATTAAAATTTTTCCCCTATATCTGACACATACTCTCCCAAAAATGAAAAAATATCTTGATATTTGTGGAAAATTTTGTAATAAAATTATTGAATCTTGATTTTTTGGCTGAATAGGATCTTCATCTTCCTAAAATTTAATTCATGTGTAAACTATATTAAAGCAGTAATTTCAAAATGTAATTTAATTTAAATATGATTATATTAGTCCTATATAATATTCAAATATAATCACCAAAATTTTTCTTTGTACCCCAATATATTCTATATTTAAAGAGGTAAGGTAAATTTTTTTTGATGAATCATCTTCCAAAATTGAATGATTTTTTGGGCCTCCTGATCTTTTAATATGCACTTGGTCAAGTTGAAGAACATTAATCATACATACTATATAAAAATAAATAATATATTTTTTCAATTTGGATCCTTTTAGAATCATTTATACATGAAATACTTAATAGTTAAAAATCTAATAAAAATAGAATTAATAAATTTTCACTTTGAGCTCAAAATTCACCAAAAAACCTTAAATGATGCAATTTAGTTAAAATTGATCAATTGGTGGACATAAAATCCTTTAAATAAACATGAAAAATAATGTAAATATCATCTCTATTAGTATAAAACAAATTAAAAAACATCCTTCCAATAGTGATATAAAATTACACTCTCAATTAGATAAGTATTTTTCATATTGTTCACAATATTTTTGTCACTTTTATAGGAACCAGTTTGTTACAACATCTTCATCAATGACACTTCTTGACTGATATAGTTATTTTAATCATAAATATCTACTTAAATTGATGTATAATATATATCATTATCCAAATGATGTTTTTTTATTAATTTTATGGTTTTATTTTTAGGTATCCTCTATAAATTATTTTATTCACTCTTTGATCTCCTTTTCTGTTTACAGGAACATAATATAACCCAACCCAATATTTTTATCAATAAATACAAAAAAATTTATATTAAAATGAGTGACTTTATGTGTTTTTATTCTACAAAAATTATTTTGAATTAAATCAATCATTTTTGATGTCATCTTATTTTTTTGTCTATAGGGATTTATCAATATATTCCCTCCAATAAAATTATCAAAAGTTATCTTTGTACCCCAATTCAGATTAGAGATATTTATTACAACTATTATCATTGATATATTCAATTTTTTATTTTTATATATATATTCGAGCCTTCAATTCCATAATTTGTTGACCTCTTACACATTAATAAGATAATATTTATCCATATTTTTTAGTTGGTACAAGTATCTCTTCACTACCCATTCCTTTATTAATAAATTAAAGGATTAAACTTTTATTAGGTATCCAATATGATTGAATAAAATATTCAGTTCTAAATAACATAACATATTTACACTCAATAGGTCCATACACATAAATTACTTTTCTATTTTTCAATTCATCTCATGGAAGTATTATATTAACACCTTTTGATCACTAATACCAAATCATTTCTAAATATAACCATACCATCAACAAAACCTTTAACACTATTTAAAAAATTCACATTATAAGTAATGAAGGATGATAACCCACTTTTAAGAACCTATATGTTCCTATTATTTATCATCTATAGAAAAATTTTAACTTTGATTACCTTATCCATATTTCACTTTTCATACAATGAAACACTCTATTCAGTTGAGTCATATATTGTTCTCTCCTCATTATGCAAAGTTTGAGTATCATAGCTATATTATTTTTCTTTAAATAGAAACAAATCCATTTGCTAATTGAATCATGTTTTTTTTCTATCATTCATCCTCCTATGACTTACATTGGTGTTACTTTCACTTATTCTACACCAATAATAAATATATTTGTGGAAAAGTTCCAATAATAATAAAAATGCATAAATAAAATTTTGTGTTTGAATTTTAGGACTTGTTCCTGTTCTACATGATATTATTTAATTAATATATCATTTAAAATAGTCAACAACAAATTTTCAATAAGACATAGTACGACCCAGGGTTCCAAAAAAAATTATACTTTATTAATTGAAATAAATTTTCATCAATATTTAACATATCCATAACAACTGAATAACATATTTGAATTTGATAGACTCTTAGTATTTGAGAATTATCTCTATCATTTTTGTTAAATTTATCTTTAATGTTTTATATCATATTTTTAGATTTATTATCACTTTACCCATGTATTTAGTAATTTTATAATTTATCACATTTTGAAAACTCTTTTTGTATATCTTATCAATGTAAATTATTTATTCATTAAAAAACATTCGAAAATGGAAACATCTTCTTGGATCCTTATATTTTGATTTTAGTTTTAAATTTATTCCATAGAATAATTACCTCTTGGTAAATAGAATGAATATTATTTTCTCACTCCTAAATATAAGAATTAATATCATTATATATCATATATTATTCTTTATTTTTTTCTTTAAGTACACGAATGATAAAAAAGCATATTGAGAATCCCATTGATACTTTATAACCTTATCCAACTAAATGATTTTATCATTAATTTGGTTAAAATTATCTAGCGATTCTTTCAAAAACATACAAATATTTATGTTATTATTACATTGTATATCAAGACCTGTAAGAGAACTCTCATGTTCTATCTTAATATGACCAACACGTTATAGTTCATTTTATTCCCCAGTTTTAGTGTAAGATATCTCAATCACCACCATTATAACATGCTCTAAATATGATTGGAATTTATTTTAACCTTTTTGAAATTTAATACACTAATAATCTTCTTAGTTTCTCACCAAAATTTTATTTTGAAACCACATTCTATATGTGTTTTTAGTTTTGAAGTCTCATATGTGATGAAATCACCTCTTTTATTTTTATGTGTAATAAAACTCACCATTTTCACTTTATTTACTCCTAGAACACTTTGTATAGATATATTCAATATTTAAAAATCAATTGTATATTAATGGTAAATTTTCATTATGTATTCCATTACCTTACTTGAATTTTATTTCAATAATTGTTATAAATTTTTCACTCACATCCTCTTATCTATATCCAGCATCATAAATATAAAGATTCTATATGGATGTAAATTAATTATCATTAAATAAAGGAATATTTATTGTTTTTGGATTTACAATCATATCATATACTAATTTATTTATTTTTAGATTATTAGGAGAAAACATAGAATTATTTATTTCATAAAGAGATAACCCTTTTGGATTATATAAATGTAGTAATATCCATAAGATTTTTTTTATATCTCTATATACTTGGATTAATTTCCATGAAAAAATATAGATCCTAAAACCATAGTGATTTGGATTAAGAATCAATTGTTTTTTTCATTTGGATACATATTCAAATCATCAAATTTGATATGAAACACCATCAACTTCTCATATTCCCCCTGGCCATCCCCTTTATATATATTATTAAACTGGTCACATATTACATTAATGGATGCATATATCATTAATTCCATGTAAATATTATTTTAAAAAGGTTACAGATAAGTAATTTTGTGCATTTTCATAATCATTTTACAAATTCTTATCCATATAACTCAAGGAAACCTCTATAAGTCCACATATTGGTATCCTATTTATAAAAGTGAAAAAAAATTAATCCCATGAGACTAAATATGTGATCTCTTTTAGGTCTTCCATAAATTTTAATTGTATCTATAAAACAAAAAAAATTATATCACATTCCTAATTTCTCTATGTCAATAATGTATAAATTTTAGATTCACCAAGAATAACCTTGCAGCATAATTACCACATGTTAAAACCAAATGTCCCTAACACAACCAAAGAGATGGTTAATTTTGGTGTGATATTTTGTTCTTATCATCAAATAGATCAGGTTCTTAAATTTTACATAATGATAAAAACCTTTAATACACATCCATATATCTAAATCATCTAGAATAAAAAATATATACACAAACATGGATATTTTAAATTAGTTCACCACTAAGGGATACATCTAAGGAGTATACATAAAATATGTTTCATTGTATAAAATGAAATAATACTCACTAATGTGATTATACATGTTTCAAAAAGGCTAAATAATGATATAAAGGCCACTCACTTACCTTATCACCTATACATTTCTTTAAGAGAATATACATGAAAAACTTCAACACAATTAACATTCATGATAAATTTCCTCGCGATGATCAAACAATAAATCATTTTTTGTGTTAGCATTGTGATTTTATTTATTTAATTATATATATATATTCAATGATTTTTTTATAGCATCTCTTCTCTAAAATTTATTTGTTCATAAAATTATTTTCATTTAACAAAAACCACATCTTTCAAAATATCTTATCTTCCTATTTAAATAACACAAATTTTAAATTGCAAATTCATCCTAAGAATTCTATATGTTATCCAATCTATATAATTTAAATTCATTTAGATTAAATGAATTAAATTAATCATTTAAAATCAATTTGATTTTTAATATATAGATCAAACTGAATCATCAAATTTTCAATAAAAAATACAAAATGATGGGGCTGAATTCACCATGGTGTGATCTTCCATTATATTATACCCCATCTCTAAGGATTAAAGGATCCATGTTTGAAATTTCCTACAATTTTTATCCATTTTACTTTTTTAAAGAAATTAATATGCCGATCCATTATAACATGTTTCCCCTTAAAACATGACATAGCCTATAAAATCCCAGTTTCAAGATTAAAATTTCAGACCTGTAATATGTTTTAATGTTCTATGTAAAATGTCCACCTGTATTCCTTTTTGAATAATCTGTTTAACATTCCAATCATATCTCCATTAATTACAAAATCCATCAATTACTCCATTGTAAAGATATAAATTTATATTTTAAAAATATTATATGAAAACCATGTCAACAAGAACATAATTTAACACCTTCGTATGGAATATTTATAATTTTAAAACCACCATTATATAAGCTACAATGTAGTCTAATTTTTATCCTCATCTGCAATCCACATTCTAGAACCTTGAAAAAGCCTTCACTAGATTCCATTGTCGAACACTTTAAGAACTTCTCTATTTTCTACCTACCAGACCCACAATTCTGATATGGTACCATATCTCATGGTTTCTAGAGAATTTTTAAGACAAAATAATGATTGAGATTTCCTTCCCTCATCATGGTCAGATCAACAATGATGTCATCAACACAACCATGTGGTACTCTGATCTACCTTTATTAGTATATATTTTAAACTTTTCCAATATTCATCTCAGATTCTTTAAGGCACATACCATGAAAAAAGATACCACAAACACCTAATTTATTGCCTTTATTAGTAACAAATATATCCTTACTTTCAACCAATAAGTCTTGGTTCCATATTTATTCTCATTTACCTACATGCGTTCTAAAAGAAATTAATTACAAAAATATCATTATTATATAATAAATACCACTTTTTGGACACTTTTTTTAGACCATATATTTCAATTTTAAACTTTGAAATAAAATAACCATTTTTTTCTATAGAGGAATCAGTCTGTTTATTTCATATAATCCTCTCTATGTAGATTAGAGTTCATAAAATAAGTTTTTACATCTATTCATTATAATTTTAGATCAAAATGAGCTACCAATGCCAGTACTTTTTATAAGGAATTATATTCAGAAAACAATGAAAATATATCAATATAATCGATCCCTACCTTTTCATTAAATCCATAAGAAACTAGTTTTTCAATGTATCTACCAATGTTTCAAAATGAATTTTTCTTTGTTTTATTTTTTTACATACGATATGGTTTTAACAAATATACAACATAACATGTTCCCAATGTTTCTTTATCTTGAAATTATTTATCTCCTTTATATGGAATTATACACCATTTTTAACTCTTTGCAACTCATAGACTATGAAAACAGTTTAAGATCATTCTATATTATAATATAATAATAATATTTTTATAGATACACTGTAGAATCACTATAAATTGTAGATATTTTCATCCTTATTGATCACCATAACTTTTCACATTCATTTTCATAAAAATATATAGTTCAAATTATAATTCAAGAGATTTATATTCTTAAAAAAAATGATTTATAGGATGATTATTAGTATATTATTTGATGATATTTATTTGAAAATAACTTGATAAACAATTTTTTTTGAGAAACTGTCAATATATCACTTGATTTAGAGAATTAATCTTCTAAAAGATCCTTATTTGAATAATTATAATAAAATTACTCCTACTAATTATATAATTTTTATGAATTTTGTTTTGTTTAATTTTTACAAAAATTATAGTGTTAAATGAAGAATAATAAAAAACATAATCCTTTATATAATCAACAAATATAATATTGTATCCACTAATAGTCCAAGTATAAAATTTTTTTTTCCAAAGGAATATAAGCTCTAAGCTCTAATGGTCATACCTAAACAAATACATTTCATAAAATAATTTCTTTATCCTCTAAAAATTTAAATTTTATTTCTTGAATAACTTTTATTGGACCCTAATTTAAAATGAATGATTCCATTTTTAGTGCTTCTGTCCACATGAATTTAAGAAAATTAGAGTTATTAAGCATATTATACACCATTTTTATGAAATATTTGTTTCCTATTTTAGTTTTTTGATCAAAATATTACCAATTATGTATATTATTACAAGAGGGGGTGAGTGTTGTGGTGAATTATAGATTAAAAAAAATTTACAAAAAAAATTGAATAGCTACTTAAATAAAATGATCGGAATGAGAATTAATCTTATGATCATAGTAAGAAGCAAAGTTATAGCTGTCCTGGTTATTTTATAGCTTATTTTAATTGATATCTTAGATACACCAATAAAAATGATAAACAATATTTTTAAAATAAACATTCTATTGTACTATGCAAAACGTAATGAAGACTTGTAAGAACAATCAATACAATAGATAGTAAAAGTTTGAATGACTAAAAAGATGTATTAAAAGAATTAACTCTGTTAACCTTAGGATTAATGGTAGTCAATAAACATGAAAAAATGTATCCTTAATTTTATAATTATTCTAATTTCTATATTCCTTTACCAGGAAACCCCTCGATATGATGATCGAAATCTGCTCTGTATTCATATCCTTGGAAGCCCTTAATATGAAGATTGAAATACATATTTCTAGACATAGAATCCCCTTATCCCATAGATAAAATTAACCATGTTACTATCCATGAAATCCATCAATCATAAAAATGACCAGATGCATATTAAAAAAGAAAATGTTTTAAAGGAAACAAACATGAAAATGATTCCTTAGAATGAAAACTGTCTAAAGTATTACAATGACTAAGAAAGAGGAGTTAACATAGAGAAAAATTTATAATACTTGAGTCATGAAAATTTATTTACTCCAACCTCTTTAAATAAAATGATTTTTATAGGTGAATCTCTAAGGATCATATTTCCGAGTTTTTTGGAACGGTCTCAGATAGCTGGTTCTTGAAAGCTCATCTATAAGTGAATTTGCAACAACATTTTTAGGACTATTATAATGATTAAATGTATTCCTTACAATATATATATATATATATTACAATTATATACATTGTATAGTCTGATATACTTTATTATCATTTTTCATTTTGATAAAAAATTATAAGGATTAGGCCCATGTATATGTACTTGTATCAATATGATGATGATGATGAATTTTTTCAGTATTATAGAAAAGAAAAAAGTCTTACCACTAGTCAAGATAGACTTTAGTTTTATGCATTAGAAACATCCTTAATCCGATGTATCTTATTTAATAAAGATATGATTATATTAGTAATATATTAGAACCATTTCTATATTGTGTAAAAGAAAGGTTTAATAAAAAAATACTAAAAAACATGAGAGATAAAAAGTTAGTAAACATAGTTTTAAGAAGTGTATTTTTGATTTTCAAATCCAAAGGAATGGTAATAAGTAAGAATTTTTACTAAACAATCTCCCCCTTTTTTAAAGCAAAAAACATAACACTTAAATGAAAAATTAGCCCTCTAAAAACTTATAACCGTTTATATTTTACGAACATTGTAGTTATTCTTTATTACACCCACCCTGAGTTTGTAACCGTTTTTAATACAATGAAATGTATTTTATCATCTCCCATCAATATAAAAAATCTCCTATTATAAAACCTTATCCCTATATAAAATTTTCTCACCCTTTTTTATTTTTAAAAAAATGGGAAAGTAGGCATAGTTTCCCAAAATATTAGAGACGAAATAACATAAAAAATATTTTAACTTATTAAATAACTATTAATCCAATAATAAAATGAAATAACATATCTCCAATTGTATTTAGAAAAAAATTCAGTCACACAGGATATGGATGAAAAATATTTCATAATCAGTAACAATGCCATTTTATTACAAAAAATACATCAAGAGTTCAAACAAGAAGTTTAATCCTTCTTAATGAGGTTCTTCATAAATCCATTAATCTTTTTAAACTCATGTTAGTTCTCCTAATGATTCAAAATATTTACTTTCAAAATATCCTACTTCTGAAATTCAGTCAACAAGCATTAAATATACTTTGAAATTTTTTTGTTATCTTCTTTTCAAAATAAATGTTCTGATTTACATGATATGAGATGTGTAATCACCATCTTAAAATTATTATTTTTTAAAACACTTTTCATTCCTCTATCTGATCACGTGTTATATCTTTGAAATATTTAAAAAACTTTACTTGATTAGATACATCAAAAAATAACCTGTAAATTTTTTTTTTTGAATCCAAGAAAATAATATTTACTTACAAAAATTGATAATCATGTTTGTGAATATAATGATCTACAAAGTGGGACCACTTCAGTATCTAATTGTATGATGATTTTTTTTTAAATATTCTTGAAAGAATCACAAATCCACCTCAATCCTTCTCACTAATTCAGTAATTTTTTTTGTAATTCCAATTTCACATTCAATTATTTGTGATTCAACTTACATCGTCCCAATATGTTAGGTAAATAAGGAATCTAATACCTCAACCCTTTTAAGGTATGAAAAATATAATTAAATACCATTTGATCAAACATATCTTCTTATTTTAATTGATTGAGTTCAACCTGAGGAGGATTTGGTCTGTTAGTTCTAATATCAACTATTATAATTTTCCATTAATCTTTCTTTGAAACTATCTTTGGAAATTTTACTGGAAAATTTGTTTCATATGAAATGTTCAAAACATCTAGTTCATTAATATATTCTCCCTTATCATTATTTTTGATATTTGATTGTTGGACTTTTACTCATTCCTTAGAGGATGGATTTTACTCTTTTTTTGATGATGATTTTTCTCCCTAGGTACCAACTAGGTTTTATCCTTATCATAATTTGAATATAAATTTGTTGAAGATGATAATGACTCCAATTATTTATTTTCCATAGATTATTCCTCAGTTTTAGTATTTTACTTATCAAATTCTTCCTCATATTTTTATTCTTTATCCCCTTCAAAATATTCTTCTAATTCTTATAATTAAACACATTCATCATCTTCAACATCAAATTCTTCTTCAATTTCATTCTAAAGATCCTCTTCAAATTCTATAGCTATTAT
The DNA here is from genome assembly GCA_963277665.1 of Viscum album. Taxonomy (NCBI): domain Eukaryota; kingdom Viridiplantae; phylum Streptophyta; class Magnoliopsida; order Santalales; family Viscaceae; genus Viscum; species Viscum album. The sequence continues at coordinate 2,015,920,493 of OY728165.1, forward strand.
AAAAAATAAACTTCCAATTTATTTAGATACTAATTATTTATAAGGTATAATAAGAATGGATTATTCAAAAGAATATTTTCTTTTCCCTTATGAACCACAGAATAGACAACTGAAGGTAATTTAAAATTTTCTTTTAAAAAATGAAAGTAAGAATAACTCAACCAGTGTGAGAAACTAGAAGGATTGTATTATCAAAATAATTTTTTACAACGCTCAAACAAATTTAATTTTTTTTTTCATTAGATAATATTATTCTTTGGTTCATTATTTTATATTATTTATCAAATCATTCAGCTGTCCAAATTTTCAAGGCCTTCAGCTCAGTAGGATCAAGACCAAACATAGGGTCTTGTGGTTTCTTTTGAGACATATGTATCTTTAACTTCTTTAAATCATAATCAGATAATACATTTTCTTTCATTTCATTATTTATAGGCGGACATTCATACTTTCTTTTCTTCTTTTTCAACATCAACATTCTTTGAAGATTGAGATTCATACATAGCTCTTTCAAACTTATCATTAATATTTTTATATTTATAATCAAAACCAATTTCCTTCTTAAAATCGTGTCTCTAATAATGAATGAAATAATTTCTCTGAATGAGTATGAATTATTATCAACTTCAAAAAGTTATATATATTTCAAAAATAACTTTTTGAGTGAGGTAGTAAACATGATAATATTTTACTTCATCAAATCACTTTTAATATTCTCCACCCAAATGAAAATAAATTTCACCAAATATATTTGCCTCTAATTTACAAAGTGTTCTAGGAAAATGAAATTAGACACTTTTAATGCATCTCTATCACATTTCTTGGGGATTAGATAAACTTTAATCTATAAAGCTAATACTCGGTTATCTGGAGAATGATGTGAAACCTTCCATAATTTATCATAGTATTAAAACATATAATCTTCAGGCTTATTATTCTCAAAAGATACTAGTGAGTCATAAAACTTATGAGAAGGAAAATATGCCTCACCATCATATGTATAAACCACCATTTTTCATCTCTATCGAACATAATTTTATATCTTTTCACAAACATGGAAAATGAGACATTTTCCTTACCATATTCTTTAACAAACTAAATAGAGGCATAAAATTATTTAACTATTTTCGGATAAAATAGACCAAAAAAATTATCTAGTTTCTATACACACACACACATACACACTTTCACAACCTTTTAATGAAATGGTCCTTTTGAGAGTATAATCATATTTATCAAACCAATACCTTTCAATTAGTCTTTCTCTAAAAACATACAATTTTTTGTAAACTTATTTGGTTTCCATTATAAGGATAAATGGGTCTAAGATGGGATAAACATAAAATGAATCATACTAATGAATTTTATGAGTGAGAGAAATTGTGAGAAAAAACCTTGGGAACTGATGTTGGACAATGAGATGACCCACCTTTATATAGGTATAGGGAATTGTTACCTCATATTCCTAAATAATTTTAACTGTTGAAATTATACCTTAATAGACATGAAAACTTTGATTTAATCAATGAATGCATTTTTGAATTCTTTTTGAACTGTCAAAGTTTTTAATAAAAAAATTATCATAGTGAGAGTAAACTTGATTCATAAAACTTTTAAAATTTTGAAAAAGGAAATGTTTCTATTAAAATAAAAAGTATAGGAAAAAATATAATTATAAACTAAATTAGTAAATTAGAAAAAGAACTAAAAGAATAGAAAGTCGAATTTTAGAGTATAAATTTTCATTAGTATGAGAAACATGTTCTTATTGGTTTTTTGTAAAAGAAATTAATTACAATAGTTTTATTATAAAAACTTGTTATAATAGTTTTATAATAAAAACGCACAACTATTTTTTTATTATTAAAACTAATTATGGTAGTTTTGAAATAAGACTGATTATTATAATTTTTGAAATAGAATCTAATTACAATATTAAAAAGAAACTTATTATGATTATATTTTTTTAAATATGATTACTATAATTGTTTTAAAAAATTTATCACATTAAATTTTTTAAAAATATGATTATGATTATTTTTTTTCAAAAAAATTATATTTTTTAGAGAACCTAATCATATATACCCCGTTATGAAAATATGTTCATTAGTAAAAGGAGATGGATAAACATGAAGTAGATGATCATTTTAAATTGATCATTACAAACTTCTGTTTAATATATTCAAATCTATTGTAACTAAGGGGTATAGTAACAATATCATCAAGGGGTTATTTCATTCTAATAAATTATAAAATTATATAACCTTTTAAGGTGTCATACCTAAGGAAATGGTTTCTTGTGTCTACATTATTATCACGTGAGTGATGTGATGGGTTTTACTTAAGGAAATGACCCTTAAGTTATGAAAATTTAGTGGAGTTTTAGTAAAAATCATTCAATATTATGTGAGTGTGTGTTTCACCCCAACAATTGAGCACAAAATCTTCAAGCTATATTATATTGAGATTCAGTTGTAGAAATTTATAATGTGTGTTGTTTCTTACAAGAACAATAAACTAATGAGTCTCCTATGAAATGAAATGTTATGTGTATACTTTATCTTTCCATTATACATCCACCAAAGTCGACATATAAAATAATTTTTAGTTTAAAACCAATTTATGAACACGTTTCTTCCAAAGTCGACATCTATATTTTTTTAGGGTTATAAAGTTCCTTGGTATGTTTATAAACATGTTCTAGATGTTTTTTTATTTTCAGAACTAGTGGGGTTTTATACATGAACTTCCCCTAGAACATATTCATTAAAGAAATCACACTTCACATCCATTTCTAATAGTTTGAAATTAATGAATACTATAGATGTTAGAAGTATACGAATATCTTCAAGTATAGCTACAAATCATAGGTTTCTTTGTTGTTTATTCCCTCTTGTTGGTCGTATACCTCAGAAAAATTTCTAGATTTATTTATAACTACTATTCAAATTTAATCATATTTATTTTGAAAGACCCATTTTACTTCAATTATAGAATTTTCTACAGGTTTTTGAACTAATGTCCAAAAAAGTTTCATTTCAAACTCATTGAGTTCATCTTACAATGATTTTATCCAATACTCATCACCTAAATCCCCATCAGGATTCTTAGGTTAAAATTGAGATAAAAATTACATATTTTGTATTTAATCTCTTGAAGAAATTCTAGTCCTAACTGGTCAATTTACATCCCCAATTATACTTTTAATTGGATGATTCCAAAGAAAGAACTGACTTTTTGGGTTTTCAAAATTATGTTTTTTAGAAATAGGTAGAAAATATTATTGAGGAACAACTTAAGAAGTAAGTTATTGTGTTATTTTCTTTTTATAATCACTTTCAAACAAAGGTTGAAAACTATTTTTCGAAATAACATCTAAGGATGTAAGTTAAGGTTATTTGAAAACAAAAGGACCTGTTTCACCAAACACACCATGAACTATTTGCTCAAAAGTTCATGTATTTTTATTAAAAATTATATAATCCTTTGGAATAGTGGAATAACATTAAAGCACCCCTCGTTATAGTTAAATGAAAAATTATATAAATTATCATTATTATTCAGGATGAATAATTTTCATCCAAAAACATTTAAGTAAGAAACATTTGGTTTCTTTATATCCAAAATTCATAAAGGGTTTTTTAAAAAAATGACTAATTAAAAGGATATTTATAGTATAATAGGAAATACTATCTCCTTCAACCAAAAAATGTTTAGTAATTGAGAATTCATTCGGCATGGTTCTAGTAATCACATGAAGAATTCTATTTCTTATTTCAAGTACAGATTTTTTCTGTGGGGTTCTAGGTGATAAAAAGATGTGTTCAATACCTTTCTTACTACAGAAATTTCAAAATCATACTTATCAAAATCTTTAACTTGGTCACTACGAATAGTTATCAAGGATATAATTTTATTATTTTTAACTCTCTCTACCAATGTTTTAAAATAATTAAAGGAATCCATTTTTTATAAGAAAATAAACCCATGTGTATCTAGTGTAATCATCAACTAAGACATATACATAGTATATTCTACCAGTACTTCCAGTTTTTGTAGGATCAAATAATTCCCTGGGAACTAACTTTATATCATCTACAATTGATAATTCACTAATATATTTAATACAATACTTTATTTATTACCATATTGACAAGGATCACAAACATTAGATGTATCAAACCTATATTCTGGTAGATCCTTAACAAGTCAATTCTTAGAAAACATAGATAATTTCTATGGTTATGGTTTCCTAACATTAAATTCCATAACTATTATTTTTCTTCTATTACACTATGTAATGGTACCTCTTGGTTCATAAGGTATTCTAAGTATAGTGTGAAAACATTCTCACACCATTTGTCAAAAAGAATAAATTCAAATTTAAAACTATTCACTATACATTAATCATTAATTAGTTCACAAGGTAACCTTTACTACATAAATAAATTATGATTATAAGGGTTTTCTTAAGTATGATAAAAAATAAATCATTTGAAATTAAATAATTTCCATAAAGTACAATGTTACCTATACCAATGATTTCTCTTCGTGAAATATCTCTAAAATTTACATTCACACCTTTTCTCATGATAATATTCATAAAGAAATCTCTGTTTATAGTCATATTTATGGAGAAACCACTATCCATGTACCAAATAATTTTATTGTTTGTATTATCGTTAATTTTTTAAAATAAAAGAATTTGTATTTCATAACCTAAATCTTATTGGGTCTTGAATTATCAGAAAATATAATTTCAGGTAACTAAATTTAACAAAAATTATTTCATTGAGTAAATTTTATTTCCATAGAAAAATAAGATTTATTTAAACCAAAAGACTAAAATATATTTAATGCATAATTTTTCTTCTAGTGTCCACCACTTTGGAACTTGGGGAAAATATCACTTTTAATAAAAAAATTATTTGTTACTAAAACATGTTTTTTATTAGTAAAACCCATTATAGTATTATCGAAATGAGGTCTAATTTTCATATAATTTTTTTCAAAGTTCTCTTTACGAAAGGTAAAAATGGATTAAATATTCTTTAAGCAAAAAATTTTAGATTTTAGTTTTACAAATATGTTCTTATCCTCATGAGTAATAACATTGGAACCAATTTTATCAATATTTTTTTGTAAATTTGTTTTCTCAAAAATAACATTCTCAAGATATTTTGAAATTATATATTTTTCAAAATATATTTTATTAAGATCTTCAGAATATTATTATACCTAGTCATTCAAAAAGATTATTCTTGAATCGACATTTATAGATTTTTCATTGGCATTATCATATTTTTTTTTACAAACTATAGAATTTTCGTTTTATAAAAGTTTTTTAAATCTTGAAACATCATCATAACAATGTAAATTATTATCTTTATTTGAGAAATATTATTCATATAAAGATGTATAATTTTTCTCATCATCTGGAAAGTTTTGATTTAAATAAAAAATCATATGGGATTAATCAGTGTGTACATTTTCTCTAAAAAATTGATTTACTATAGTCACTTTTGTAAAATGATCCACATTAATCTATCTATAACATTCATTATCATAAACTTTCTCTTAAGAATCTCCACCACTGGAACTATAAGTATTATAGGATTTTAGATTTTTTTTTCCTTTATACTCATAGTATTTATTGTCACATAATCTATAATGTATTTCTTTTATATGTTTCCTTCTATACTAAGGACAATATGGTCCGATATTTACCTCATCCTTGCATTCATAACATGTAACTTCAGAATCCATTTTTTCATTTTTATCCTTATGACCTTTTTTAAATATGTGTTGAAAATATTTCTTTCTAACTATTTTTTTCTTCCTTATGGTAAGATTAGACAAATTATTCTAAAAATATTCCAATGAATTAGAATCAGATTCCACAAAAACATTATTCTTTACTGAAGACTTTAATACTTTCATTGCTGAGTAATATTTCATAGTAATATTAGATGTTCTAGAAAAATAATCAACCATTTGTTTAGATTTTTCACCATCATTTTTTACTCTTCCATCATATTATGTTAGAGCTCTAATAAGATCATCTTGGCTATGATGGGTAATCTTCTTTTAATGATCCACAATAGTTCTCTTAGATTCCCACTCATTAGGAATTATATCAATAATATTTTAAACAAAAATATCATCATCAAGGACTTTTTCTACAAGATATTGTAAACTATTTATAAATTTCATAAACCTTTGGTGCCTCTTGGAAACTGTCTCACCGGGTGGGAAATTAAAATCTTCATAATCATATCAAAGAACGACTCTTCTTATTTCCATGAATTTAGATGTACCCGAATTTGTTACATCTAATTTACTCAAAAAACTATTGGATGCTTCGCAAGATGATATCTGACTATATATATTCCTCTTAACTGAACCCAATAAAGTATTTATGAATTTTTAGTTCAAAAGATATCATAATTCTAAACATTTGAAAAAGAAGAAACTTCCTTTTTAAAAATATTTTAACTTCCCAGCAAGCATTAAAAAATTATTAACTCCAATGTTGATCAAAATAGATTATATTCTATATATATAACATTCATAGTAATTCCAAAAAAAGATAGTTCATAAACTAGGATATATATTATCAAGATATCCAATATTCCAACCTTCCATCCTATCAAAATAATATAAACTCTTTTTCTACAAAAATACCTTAATTTAATATGTTTTATAAAAATTAAGTCTATAAAAAACTTAATAAACATGATGTTGATATTGAAATTAAAAACTCATCAAGATATAAATAGAAGAACCTACACAGATATAAATTTTTCAATCAAAAGAGTAACTAATATGGTGATTATTATGAGAGGGGGTGGAGGTGAATTATAGTTTTAAAAGAATTAACTATAACAAAACACAATACCTATTTATGTAAAATGATCAGACTTAGAACTTTTCAGTTGATTAGAGTAAGAATTAGAATCACAAATGATATGATTATATTAGAGTATTTTTTTCATTATCATAGATACACCAATAAAAAAAATGATAAAAAAGATTTATATAACATGACTTCGATTGTAATAAGCACATTAGAATAAAGGCTTGTATAAACAATAAAATATAATAGATAGTAAAAGTAAAATTGAATTTCAAGACATAATGAAAGAATTAACTATTTTAACATTAAGAGTAAAGGTAGTCAATAAACATGACTAAAGATATCCATAGTTTTATACTTACTATAAAGTCTGTATTTACTTACCAGAAAATCCATCGATATGATTATCAGAAAAAGATATGTATTCCTATCCTTAGAATCCATTGACACAAAGATCAGTATCTATCTTCATATACCTAGAATACCTAGAATACCTCGATCTAATGGGTCAAATTTACCATTTTCATATCCCTATAATCCCTTGATCGTAAAAATGATTGGATGTTGAATAAAAATGAAAATGTTCTAAAAGAAACAACCCTGAAAAGTATTCCTTATAAAAATATCTAAATTATTAAAATGACTATGAATGAAAAGATCACATAGAGCACACTTTATAATACTTATGTTGTGAATATTTAACATCTAAAAACTCTTCAAATGACCTATTATTTATAATTGAAGTTCTAATGATCATATGTTTTGAGTTTTTTGCAATGGCCATGGATAGTTTGCACTTGACAGCACATTTGTTATTTAATTCTATAGGTGAAGCTCCAATTTTCAAATTTTTAATTTTGATACCATATTATTTCTAATAATTATCCTTAAAACTATTTAAAGAATCAATAGTTTCAGTTTTACGATGAAAAAAATACACATACATATATCATTTGTAGTAAATTATGAATGGAAAGAATTTATGTCCATGTAAATCCATATCTAAACTTGACATATATGTAGATATTATTTCCATAAAATTAAACATTTATTTATACCTTTATGTGATTTATTGGTTTTTTTCTCCTTAATTCAATCAAAATAGGTTTCAAATATTAGTAAAATCATGAGTACTACGTACCCCATATCAAAAAAATATTTGAAACCTCTCTTTTTGAGATATATACTAATATCTAGTTCGATAAATTTTTACAACAGAATGAACATTCAATTCATTATTAACAATATTACTTTATAAATCAATAGAGAAATTACTATCCCTTAAGGTACCATATCCAACATTTTCACTTCTATATTAAGGAAATACTAATTTTAAAAAACCAATTATAAAACCTAATGGTACTAGTATATATATATATAAGTTTATGGAGAATCATAAAATATAAAAATTTATTTATAAATTCAATGAAAATTTAGTTCATAACAGTTGAATTAATATCCCAACAATTTCTATATGTGTGTGCATTATCTTTCCCAAATAGATGAAAATATCACTACCCATTAGTTTCCTTAGGTTTTTTACACCCTAGTAGGTGTTCACAATATTGATTGTAAAACCAGAATAAATCCATTATGTTTTAAAAATTTTATCATCTATATTATATTAGGGAAAAACCAAAGATATTAGAAAACCATTATTCAATCCATTTTCATAATTTGAGAGAAATTTTATTCATCCATACATTTTATTTACTGAAGAAAAATATGAGTTAATTTTTAATGTTAAGTTGGGTCAAAAATTTCATTTTCCATTTGTACTAGATTAACCATTACCACAATATTTCACATGATCCTTAGCCTACTCCAAATTCAAGAGAGTATTTCTCTTGAACATTCATGGTATTAAATTAATTAATCATCCATTTATCCTTTTTTGTGTTATAATAAATATTAAATGGACTATAATATCTTGGAAGATTATTGGTAATATAATATACTTGAAGATACACAAATATATCATCCTCAAAAATATATATATTAGAGTCACTATATAAATATTTGTTTTCATAATATGCACATTCAAACCTTTCAGGTCGGTGATTCTAAAAAATAATATCATTATGATTAATATAGTTTCCAAGAATTTATCTGATGAGATGATCTCGTCACTTATAGACTTTATCTGGACACAAATATTATTATGTTGATTGCATAAACCATTATTGTACCTATAGTTACATTATTCTCCCCATTTTTCCCGGATTGGGACTAAAAACCATACTATTAGGCGTGATATGCTAATAAGATATGACTCCCAGATGAGGTGTGTCCTTTTATGGAGAGAAACCCCCAATAGTGTTGGTGTAGACACTTGGGGGGGGGGGGTAAATCAAGTGTTTCTTATTTTTATCATATTCCAAATTCTAATGAAACCACTTTGAACTTTATCCTTATTTTATATTAGTAGATATGGTCCTTTTTTATGATTAACTAAGAAATTACTCCACATGCAGAGAAATAAAGAAGTTAAAGGTGCGTTAAATATTTTCAAAAAGTTTTGTATAAATATCCACTATGTTCCATTTTTTTTCATAAAACTCAAGGATTCACCACTATAATATAATGTTTATTACAATGGGTAATGTTTCCCACACCTACACTAAGTCCCAAAGTGTATACATGTTATTTTATCTTATAAGACTTCCATTTAACTAAATCACACTACACTTAACACTATTGATCCACACTATTTTCATAGCATCACACTTTGATGCCTTAATAAACCCTGAGTCACATAGGTTATATGGAGCCCTACCCTATATATTCATTTCTTTCATTAGGATACTTCATGGAGGTAGATTAGAAGATATTAAAAGTATTAATATTCATCAATAAGTTATATCTCCATTTTTATCACTAGAATATTTTTTTGAATGATAATAGATGTCTAGAAATAACTCTTTAAACATGGTTACTGATTATAGATTATCTTCACCGATCATATATGGAATCTGATTAACTATCTATATCCCTCAAAATTGCGATTCTGTGATATTCAAACCTAGGAGATTCTCACTTACTAAAAAATAGACATCAATGAATGAAAACATACTTACCACGTCAATAGCTCACACTATTTTCATTATTTATTTCTTTATTATTATTCTTTACAACTTCAAAGAACTAATATGGTCACCGAACAATGGATTTTTCTCTATTCTTCGTTAGCATAGATACCTAACTTATTTAACTAGTTTTAATAGGATTTACTTATTTTATTCATCACCTTGAAGAGTATTCCTCATTATTTATCACAACTTATCAGCTCTCTGATTTTTATATTATAGAACACAGCTCCTATCTCATTATTTTTCCTTCTAAATAAAGTTCTGTAGGAAGTACAATTTTCTATTAAGTTATATTTAACATCCCAAAAAAATTTGGTTCTATGTTACTCAACTATTTTATTAATTTCTTTTTGTATGTGGTATTTTCTCCTTTATATTATTTTCCTTTTTCTTCTAATGACTATATCATGGGAAGTTCAAAGAGTACTATGCCCTTTTTAATTATCCATTCATTCCCTTTTTGTCTCAGCAAACAAATACTATTATAGAGTCTTCAAACTTTGTATAGTTGGTCTAAAGACATTATCATCTACTTCATTCTCACCAAACTAGATTGATTTCATATTTAGTCAACCCAGACTCATAATAAAATAGATATTTCAAACTATTCTACAGTATCCTTGAGCATAGTCCACATCTCAATATATCAACACTAACTACACATCAATATTTCATTTTATATATTGATAATACAACATTTCATTTTGTGTTTAGTTTATATTTCTATAGCTTGATAGCTTCGAGGAATAAAAGTGCAGAAACTTCAAATTATTTTAACATTCAAATAACACATCAACTTTACTCATCTCAATCTATATCCATATTTAATCAAATTAAATGATGAAATTTGAAACACTTCCGATTTTCTCACGATTTTACACGTTTCCCTTCATTTTTGGTTTTTGAAAACTTGAAGAGAAAATATCAGTCTTAACTTAACTCCAATAAATTCACCATGCTCTCTTATTATATTTATACTATATTGGATCAAGTATCATCATTTCATAATGATATTTACATCATCCTGAAATAGTTTTAACCTAAAAAAATCAATCTCAATTTATTCTAAAATCTATCAGTGTAAACAGACTTTAAATCTTCATTAATTTCCTTCTTTCATGGATTATTTTCTCCAATATTAATGTTTAATTTATATTTGTTTTTTATAGGTAACACACTATTCCCTATGTTTTTAATGTTTAAATCCTTGTGGAAAATTCCATGCATCATCCCATTAAAATTTAATTTTTAGATATAAAATAAAAGAATAATAATTTTTATTCAATGTATTTTCCCACTTTTATCTAAGTATGGGATATACTATGAGTTTAAATCTATGGATTATTTGTGATATTCACAACACTAATCATCTTGATAACTATTTATATCACCTGTGAGGAAGAGGATCAACCACATGTACAAACTTTAACTAATCATGGGTTAGTGTATTGATCACAAAAAAAAATCTATGGACTGACTATTCAGTCAATAGATCAACTAAATAACTATGAAAATTTACCTCAATGATGATAATTAAATTCATGACTTTATGGTATATAAGAAAATTTTATGTAAAAGTCATTAGATAACTGTGAAGCTGTGGATCGACCACATGAAGTAGATCGACTATGAACATATAGACTTGGACCAAACCCAAAATTTATTCGATTAACTTAAGGGATCCGTCAAAATACCTCTATCCATTCTTAATAACATATTATTTAACACACTAGCTTCAATTATAGTATGTTATCATTAATTTCTAATGAATCAATAACATAAAGCACATAACAATATTCAAGAATGAGATTGAAACCTAAATTCCTAAATTTTATAAATTATATAAGATGAAATTAAATTCATTTTTCAATTTATCATTTTAAAATTAACTTAGGGTTATTTTTTTATTATTTTAGAAATAGTTGATTTTTTAATGAATATTAAAAAATACAAGTTTTACAAAAAAACTGTCACTTAAATAATAATGATATACGAATAACTTGAATGTTGATGAAATTTTTTTATTGAAAAATTATATATTTTAAGAGTTATATATTTCATATAAAAATATAATGTTTAACTTGGAAATCTATTCTTCACATTTTGGAAATATAGGTAATGTTGTTATTTAAATAAAAATGGTTTTGATCTCTTCTCTCTAATAAAGTATTTGAATGGAACATTTGGGTTTTGGGTATATTTGAATGAATAATTACTATACTATTATTTAACTTTATAAAATTTAGAGCATTTTAATCAACATTGTACTTTATTTTTTTATAAAATAATTTTCATTATTTAACAATCATTTATCTAAAAAATGTTTTCATTGTGTTCTGTAAACTTAATTAAAAATAATTTCTACCAATTATAGTCGTTGTTTCATGTAAATATATTACATAGTTTTAATAATAATAATTAATATAATTTAAAATTTTTAACTTAATTATTGGTATTAATTAATTCTTATAGTTGTAAATATTTTTCACCATTGTTAAGGGTAAAATGAGTTAAAAGGGTTAAAAATAAAGGGATAAAGATTAAATATTACAAACTAAACTTCCATAAAGTTCATTAGTTGTTTAGATTTTTTTACTTTAATCTTATAATATTAGAATATTTTATAATTTTGTTCCACATTCTCATGAAAATGGATTTACATTATTTAGATCTTTTAAGTAATTACATGTATGTCCCTCCCTTCACTTATAAAAGGTAAAATCTTCCCCTAACTTATTCAAAAACCATGATCCCTATATATTAGAAACCCCATAAAAACCTTAATATATTCATTCCATTCAATATTGAGATCTTAGTATTACCCTAATACTATACTAATATTTCTTAAGGTGTAAGCCAATTGAGGTCTCTCAAAGAAGAGGAAATCATTTTACCCAACTCTATCAAGGTTTTTTCATTATTATACTTATCCTAAACATATCGCATCCATTATAAAATAATTAATATAATACTGAGAATATACTATGATTTTATTTTTATTATGGGACCACCATTTCCCACCTCCTTTCTATTCTATGGAAAACAAAAACATTGCTCATGTGTTTGTATAACCTACCATGTCCACATAATAGTGTAATTAATTTTTCATAAATTATTTAGTTGGATGGTTATAAATGTGTAATTAATTAATTTATATTATATTTAATAAATAATTATGACTCTAGAAGTATAATATATCATATAATTTTTTACCCTTCCATCTATTGAAAAAGGACAATGTCACTTGTGTGTATGTGCGTGTTACCACCTCCCTAAATTAATGTGACCCATTCTTATATTATCTCATTGAATAGATTATTCTAAAATATCATGTAAATAATGAAATTTATACTAATCAAATTATTAAAATTATAGAGATTATGAAAAAATTATATAACTCATTTATCCCTGAATAATATACCGAAGTAATTTTGTAGAAATTTACTAAAAAACCTTAAAGTCGTCAATATATATAAAAACTATTCAATGGATTCATCTAAAATTATTATAAAAGGAACATAAAATGAAATGTAGATTAAAAATTATCTTAAGAAAGTGTTTGAAAAAATAAAATTCATTATATAAGAAGTTCAAACTTGTATACCTAAACTGATATTCCTAGTAAGGGATCTCTATGAAAATCTAAAATTATTTAAGGAATTTTTTCTTCATATTTTCTTTTGAAAAATTATATGATTATCAAGACACCCATCAATTTTATTTCGTTGGTTTAATCATGTGGTGATTTTTCCCTCGGTTAGGGTGTTCCCTTGGCCTATTTTTTTGGATTTTGGGAATTTATTTCTAGGTTGCATGGTTGTAGTGCATAGTTTGACAAACTGTGTGGGATCTCTATGGGAATCAGTGTTCCTTGTGAATGTGAGGTAGCTCATAATGAATGGTATTGACACAGTTTAGGAAATCATGCAAGATAGACCAAGTGCCATGGGGGTTTGATAAAGGGGAATATACTAAGTTTACACATGGTTTGGTAATCCATGTGAGACAACTGTACGAACTTCCTAGGTTGAGAAATTTCATGTTTTAAAAATGTTTTTATACTTTGATTTAAATGTGAAAATGAAAAATTATTTTTTCACACCTATTTTTCAAAAAATCATAATTAGTTTTATAAATTAACGTAGTGAAATCTAGTCATGGTTATATCTGACTATATTCAGATCACACCCTACATAATCGAATTACTGGGTATGTAGTCTTTATGTCTCTTGAATGTATTTTCTGCTTTTAGATTTCATGATGGATCCAAAAGATTATTCTCTTGAAGAGGTTGGTTTTTTGGATTATGGTGATGAAATATGTAACCAGATGAGATAGTGATCATACCTTTGGTTTGTAAAATTAATTGGATTGAGCATGTGTGGCCTATTTGTTCTTTTATTTATATTTATTTTATCTTCCATTGTATCTCTATAGTGAATACTGATGTTTTTATAATTTTTTATTAGTTTTCATATTTTCCTATTTATTTTTTTCCAGGATGTGATGTTGTGTTTTTATTGATTTTGAGGATGAAACCTTCCACAATGGTTATCTTCGGTACCCGTGTTACCTATTATTAGCTCGGGGTCATCAGGGATATTTCTTATATATGTGGAAGGTTGGTTCAGGAAGTAGTTCAGATGGAGGCTTGGGTTGGTTCATTACAATGATTATATTATAGGATCTAGGTTCATGAAATGGTACAAGGTTCTTAAGAATATCATTCTTTATATTTTGTTGTCAGTGGTAGAAATGAGATAGGACCATTATGACTTCGGTGGTAGGTCTGTGAATGTTATTGGCCAACTCTTTCTAGTATTATATATTGAGTTCCCATGGGTGTTCATGACCTTAATTATGTTTTTGAGGTTATAGTGGCTCCTTCTTGAGACATTACAATGTGGAGTTCTTATACTTGGAGATTTAGGGAGTTTTTATGAGACGCCTCGAGGAATTTATCAATTTAAAGATAAATAGGAAGGAGTTTAGGGTTGAACGGCAAAGGAACATGGTCTATCAAATCTTGATCAATCCATATATACCATTTTTGATAAAATTCCAATATCACCCTAAATATTGTCTCATGGTATGAAAAATCATGTGTCCAAACTGTGAAAAGTGAAAAAGTATGTGAATTTGGATTTTCCCTCATTTGTTGGTCTCATCCATTATTGTGTTTGTTATAATTATTTTTGGATGTTTAAGTAATTTTTTGTGACATTTTAAATTTGCTTGAAATAAATGTTTTATCCATTTCTATTTGAAATTATTTTGAAAACCATGTTCAGTTGCTTGAGTTTCATTGGAGTGAACTTATTTTATACTCTAGAAAATGATTATTGGTTGTGTTGGTTTTCAAAGAAATAATTTCATATGTTTATGGATCATGGAGGTCTTGAATTTTTTTGGGTGAGTTGAGGTTTTATAATTAAAATTTTTGGAACTATGTTAAAAAAAATTCAATGTCGTATTACTTCAAAAATGATTTTGGTTTACAGTGTTGAATGTATCCAAAGATCTTGAAATTGGGATTGTGAACTAGATTTGGTTTCATTAAGCTATTGGTTCTATTTTTTAGAGATTTGATTTGATTTTCGATCATATTTGGTATGAATTTATTAGTCTTGATCTCATTTTTATGATATTTTAATGTAATTTAATGGAGTTCTTTGTTTGTGAAGTTTTAGAAAAAGTTTCCCAAAAAAGTATTAGAATGTCAGGAAGATAATGCCTCAGACAGTTTTCCTAGTAATCTAGGAGTTGTATTTCTGGTTTCTAGACTAACCTAGACTCATGGTTTAGTGGTAGAGCCATGTTTTTCCCAGCACTTGGATTATGCATGAGAGTTTATTAAGTGTTTCCCTCTAGTTCTATATGGTGGTCAAGGACCCGATGAGGAGGATGAGTGGTTATCCAAGGTCGAATAGATTTTCATCTTGCTAAAAACTCCTAAAGCCTCTAGGGTGAGGTTCACCATTACTTTGTTCAAAGGGTTTAGTTTTTAATGGTGGAATCTCAGAGTTCATACCCAACCATTCATGGATTTATCTTGTGGATATCTCAATGCCACATTCATTTAGAGTTTTTATCCTGAATAAGTGAGAGTCGAGAGCAGAAAAAGATTTTTGGTATCCTCCAAGCTGATCAGTTAGTGAAAGGGAATTTTGAGGATTTTTTTGGTTGGTTACATTATCTTTAGAGGTTTATAATTAATATGAAATGAAGGATTGGTTTTTTGATAGGGGTATATTTCCAGATATTTGTTTCTTTTTTATTAAGTTTGTCCTGGATAGATTCAATAAAGTGGGATTAAAATCCATTATTTGGAGGAAATCTTGGCAAAGAATTCTATTGAAAGAGATGTCACATTTTATTCAATATATATTCATGAAAATATCGATAGTATGGGAGGTAGGTTTACTTCTTATCATAACACTATGGTTTTAGTGTATCCAAAGAGAATGTTGTGTTTCTTGTGAAAGAAATTTTGGTACGTTAAAAGATAATGTTTGTCAGCTCTGAAATCCTATCATTTATTTAGATTCCCCAGTAACATTTTTAGGTTCCACAATATGGTTGTACATAATAAGATGAAAGGTAAAACCAATATCAAATATAGTCCATGGTGTTCTTTTTGGTCACTTCCATTGTAGAGTTTAGATATGGGCTATGTTTGGGAGTTTCATATTTTTTAATATATCTTTTGGTTTGGGGGATTTTCCCATCTTCTCTGCATCAAGATCATTTATGTATAATGGATGAAATTGATTTTTATTTTGTTTTTTTATTTTTTATATTTTCTTACTTCATTATATTTTCATTTTTATATTATATGGTGTAAACAGTTGTCCATTTTCTATTCGTTGATTTGGATGTGGGAGGCACCTCGGGTGAATGATTGGATGTGGGGGTGTGGTTTCATTTCATGTTGTGATGTAGATTACAATGTGATATATATCTCCATTAGAATTACTGTTGGATGGTATTATGGGGAGTTACATATGAACAACCTCATATTCCAGTTGTGACTATTAGAATAGAACACCATCATTTCTAAGTGAAGAAAGACTTCTATTCTTCTTATTCTTGGTGTTTTATATATATTTTGATTTGGTTATCCTTCTTATAATCCTTCTGAATGTTCAACACTAATGTTATTCTCTTGGTATCATCTTGGTTAGGATTTTTCAGTGTATTTAAATGGTTTCCTTTGGAATTTTTAGGAATTTTGTTTCTTTGTGTCACCCTCATGTTTTGAAGTAAGTGGATGTCATATGATCCATACTTTTAGTCTAACTCTAAATGGTGGGGAGGTTGATGTTCAATCTTTGGCCTATTTGGGATTCTACTGATATTTCCCATTGGTTGGGTCTAGTGACCTCTTTTAATTTTTCTGATATTTTCCACTCTCTTATAGTGATTAGATCATTTTATTATGGTTGATAGAGTCATGTTTATTGAGAGATAATCTTTATAATTGGTTCTTATATTTTTCGTTTTACTAGTACTAGAGAAATACTAAATGAGGGTGAGTATTGTGTCAGTTGTCTATATGATTCATCAATTTGGTAAAGAATCTACATATTAGTACTCATAGTTCATTTTATATTCAATTAATATTCAATTAGTGGTTATGTTCCTTTTGACCTTTGTTTTTTGGTTTTAATGGTTGGTGAAAATTGAGTCCTCACTTTGGTTGAGGTTTTATTAAAATTACCACTTTTCCAATGTATCCATGTAATTTTAGAGAGAATAGATTAAAATTGTGGGGATTTTATAAAGAAAAATATTATAATTTTATTGGTTTAATCCTATGGTGGTGTTTTACCTAAGGTTGGGGTTTCCCAGGTATATTTTTATGGAGTTTTGGATGTTTTCCAAAGGTGTATGGTTATAGTTTACTGTTTTAAAAACTACGTGGGATCCTTTAAAGAAACCATGATCCTTGTTTAGGTCAGAAATTATAATATTCAAGGTCTACACACAGTTTATGAAAACATTAAGTATCAACCATGAAGCTAGGGGTTTTTAAATAGTTGAAGACACGCAATCTGTGGATGGTTTGGTAAATCATGTGAGGAAATAGTGTTGACTTCCTAGGTAGGGGTATTTTGGTCTTTTACTATTCTTTTTTATTATGTATTCTACCCCAGGACACCAACCATTTAATCCCTTGACCTAAATAACTCCCATGGGATTTCTGCATCCCTCAATGCTCCTCCTTGATGGATTCTAGGTGATTTCTTGGGGGTTTTTCATTCAGATCCTGAGGTATGAGTTCATATATTCAATTTATCTTAGTCTGTCTATTTTCACCGATACATATCATCCTAATTCCCATTTTTGGAAGATTTTCTTGGCTATATTTTCAAGGATTTGGTTATTTAGGTTTATTATAGTTGTGAACTAGGAAGGAGTCCCTTTTAGGTTGTTTTCGTCAAAGGCGATGTGGTTCGATATATTGATGTAGGTATTTCCATGTAATTTTATTTTATTCAAGAGTTAAATTGTTTCTTGGGTTTTCAAAATTCATTCTTGGACTAAATAATCATTGTGTGGACTATATAGGGTCGTTTTTATAAATATTATTTTGAAGTGAATTGTTTTTTACATGGAAAATAAGTGGAATTTCATGCTTGAAATAGTATTCTTATGTGAAATGGAATTTTATGTACTGCCCATTTTGATAAAATTATAAAGTTGGATTTTTTATGTAATCACAATTTTATTTATTTTTTAAGAATAATGAGGTCACTAAAGATGGATTCCCTCTTATATCAAACGGGATCTTTCATGTTTTAAAGGGTGTTTTGGTGTTATACTATGAAATTGAGTTTCTCGTAAATTGTGTGGTTATACTAGTAAATCGTTATGTTTCATTTGGTAATTTCGTTATATTCCATATTTTTTATTCAAATGGTATTTCCAAATGTATATGTTATATGTGTAAAAGTGAAGGCTTGGATGGAAATTGTGAAGTGACATTGTATGTTCCCTTATTGAGCCCCCATGCTTATTATTGGTGATGTGATTATCCATGTGATGGATGTTGGGTTATGTAATTCATGTTGTTATTATATATTGGGGATCTCATTAAGGGTAGTATGGGAGGTGGGTAGGATGTGATTTTGGTGTCTGGAATAAGGCCTTCTTATTGTCTTGTGATGATGATATTTTTCGTGGCCCACATCTTTTAATATTCATTGAGGTGAACATGGTTTTTATGTGGGAAGTAGTGGGGAATTTCCTAGATAGTTACAGATTTGAACTTGATAGAACCTATTTAATTGAACATATCACCTGGACTTAGATCTCAACAATGAGGAGACTTTATTGAGAGATTCAGTGGATGAATGTGTGACTGTTACCCTACCAGCATCTGGTTCCACATTTTCATGTCTTATGTGGTCACGTTAGTCCTAATGGTGTTTTGTTATGCTAAATATATTTGTTATTAATCATTAAGTTATATAATTTATTGTATATAGTTTATTTATTGGATGAAATTATTTCATATGTGATCCTTTATGCCTTAGTCATGTTGCTGTCTAGTTTTTTCCATCTATTTAATGGAATTATTTATAATTAATTTCAACAATGTATATATCATTGTTTACATTGTTTCCTTGTTTAATTTGTGATGAGTAAATGTAATATTTCAAATAAAAAAATGGGGAAAATATTTTTAAATAGAATTATTGGTTGAAAAAATGGGCTTTATATATAGTTGAAAATTTTTTCGGTTTTATTTTCAAGTAGTGTGGTGGTTGAGATAAATCCATAACTTCCCTCAAGATTGGTTTTGTTTTCTAATAGTAAAAATTTTAGGAAATGGTTTTTCAATATCATTAATTGAGTAATTTCATGTTTTAAACTTTATTTTCCCCCATTCTTTTAAAGTTAAAATGAAAACCTATTTTACCACACGTTGTTTTCAAACTAGTATAATTGGTTGCTTAAATAAAATAAGTGAAATGGAATCATGGTGGTATCCTACTGGATTCGAATCACACCCTAAATACTCAAATTAGTGGTTATGTGTTATTCTTTTCTAGTGTAGGTGTTTTCAAGCATTGAATTTTTTGATGGATCTAATACCTTCATATTTGGAAGGAGATATTTTGGGATCATGGTTGTGACTTGAATGTAATGAAGAGATAGTGATCAAACCATCGGTTTGTATAACTTGTTGGGTTGAGTCTGTATTACGTCTTTCATTTACTATTTATTTTTCTATTAACTTCCTTCGTATCTCTGTAGTGAATGGTGATGTCATTTTAATTATTTTGGTTAGTTTTAATCTATTTATATTTATTGTTATTACTTGTTGGGATGTTGTATTTGTTTGTATTTTGAGGGTGAAAGCATCCTCAATAGTTATCTGGGATACCATTTTATCTTTTCATTAGTTAGGGGGGATCGAGGATCCTCCATAGGAATGTGGTGGGATGGTTCAAGAACCAATTCAAATGGTGGCTCGGGTTAGTTTGTAAAAAACCTAATATCTTAAACCCAATATATTTTATTATTCTTTGGGTTTGTTTGTGTTTTTAATGTTGTTTTCTATTTATTATCCTGTTGGATCATAAATCATCAATTTAGTAACAAATAAATAACTTTATATTATAGAAACTAATTTTTTTAAGTTTTCCTTCCAAACTATTTCTCATCAATTCCTAGGTAATTTTAAATATCTTCAGAAATATAATTATTCAAAAATCAATTAATATTTATTAAAAAATTTAAAACATAATTTAATTTAATTATAAAGTCTTAAATTAAATCTTCTTTTCATTTTATAAAAGTTGTGTTCTAACCTTTTTTACCAAAATGTGAAAAGAATATTTGTTTAATGTTTATCGCATTGAAAAAATTTCCAACCGTCATGGAATTTACAGATATTGAAGTTTAATTTAAAATTTTCCTTGTCTACTTTTAATGAAGTTATTATTCTCTATATTTTGTCTATTTTTATTTAAAATGATATAAAAAGAGGAATACTTTTCTTAAACAAATGAGAATAATATTGAAAATCGATATAACTATGTTCTTACACAAAGATATGAGGAACTTATTTTAATTATTCAGAGTTATTTTTTTTATTTAGAATTTATTTATTTTATAACATCTCAGTTTTAATAAATAACATTCATTTTTGATGAATCAATGGTATTATATCATCCTTTACTAATAATAGATTATATGTTATTTCGAGATCTTTTACTTTCTTGAGATCATGTTCTCTATAACTCTTCATTTTTCATTGGAGATTATTTTTATCATCCATGTCTATATTTTTAATATCATGAATGAATTAAGTGTCATTATATTAATTTGATGATGAATTTACCATATAATATTTATATATGCAATATTAGTTTTGGGAAGCTTTTATATAATGCTATTTCCTTTAATGGGGAAATATTTCATATTATTTATTCAATATGGATAATTATTAATTTATAAAACATTTTCATAATGAATTATAATGTTCATTAAATTTATAAAAGAATTAATTTGGAGGTGAATGTGACATGTGGGGCCTTGTTATAGATAACCCCATGATGCATCGACATATCTAATGAGACAAAACAATATGAATTCCATATTATAATGGTATCTGGTTCACAACTTTGCATTTATTTAGAATGATGTCTTATATGAGGCCTAAATGATAAGATTATTGATAACTTTATTGAGTCCATGATGGAAATATCATTAATTTATATACTTATATATTTCCTTTATTAAGAATTTAGTTTCCATTATCTATGGGATTTCTATTTTTGTATTTTCCATAAATATAAATCGATCTCTAGTTTATGATTGAATGGGATGTGTTTTGATTATCCATTATGGGATATTTATTGTTTATTGTTTTTTAATGATATCTTTAACAGTATGTAACCCGTACTTAGAATCTGAGCTCACCCTTTGTTTGTTTTCATTTCCATGGGATATAGAGAAGGAATTTTTGAATAAAGTATGTAATACTTTTTATTATGCTATGTTTTTATATTTCCATTGTAATATATGAATCATTTATACATCATGTTTTCTCAGATTATTAAACTAATCGATCTTATGTGGTGAGATCCCTTGTATACAATACTAATTTAATAAAGAAAGAATGGACTTGGGTTACCAGAGTCGAGGTGTTACAGTTTGTATTAGAGAAAGTTTAGTAGGATCATTGGGGAATATATTTTAAATGAACATATATTACATGATAATTATGATAACCTTTTAGAGTATTTGTGATCTTTTACTATCACATATTTTTTTATATCTCAATATTAATGATGATTATAAGCTAATATAAGGTGTTCCATTGTATATAGATGGATCCAAGCAAAAATAAGGTAATAAACACCCATTTTTAATGACGAGATTTCAATGTCGAGTAAGTCAATACAACTAGTGTTGGAGTTGAGTAGATCATGCCCATATCTGGGAAGGTGACACAAGTTATGATTAATAAACTTGATCGAATAGAGTGACCTATTTTTACATAACATTATTAACCTATGTTGGATCACTCCATGTGACATAATAATCTATCCATTAATTCAACTAGAAGTCTATTTGTAGCTGAAAATACATTAATTCTATAAAGAAGAAACTTCTGGACTTAGGAAGTAATGAAAGGGAAAATGATATTGTAAAATTGTAATGTTTGAAGAAATATGTTGATCAGTGATTGTAATTGATCAAAAAAATTAAGTTGATTGATGAAATATAATTCATGTAAAGGATAAATTTTAATGTTATATTCTTTGGGAATAATGTTCCTTGAGATAAGAGGGCTAAGGTGCATATGAATTTTCTCACTTTAATGTACAAGGAAAAAGAAAGAGCTATAATTTTTGAGTATAACTTTAAAATATTTTCCAGGAATACTATAGGCTACAAATTTAATCTATAATATAAGATTGACCACTTATTTTATAGTATTATGTATATTGTCCAAAGGGCACTAGTTTCTCATAATATTCATAACATATTGATATAGTATCAAGTGATATCAAGATTTATAGATAACTTTATAGGAATTATAACTTCATTGGAAAATTGAAAAATAAGAGGTTGGATGAGAACCATGAAAAAATAAATGTGTCAATGAATAAAAGACGAAATATGGGATTTACAACATGTGATTATTGTGGAAAGAAACACTTAGGAAATTTATTATATAGAGCATGTGTCTATTTAAAGTGTAGAGAAAAGGGTAATAAGGCTAATGAATGTAATGGAAATAAAGAAACCACTTCTATCCAGTGCTTTAGCTATAAAGACTTGGGAAATTATTCAAATTAATGTCTCTAGATGCATGGGAACCTCCCACATAAGAGACTATGGGGAGAATGCTAGGCTAAGGCAAATACTACAATTGAGGTTTAAATCCTTAAATACTGTGTGGCAGATACTTTGATCAAAAACTCAAATCTATATAGTGTTTCATTTGATCCTTGATCATCACACACTTTTATATCTTCCATGTTTTCCAAGAAAATTATATATTTCCCAAGAACCTGAATACGGGAGTTTTTAGTCAAGAATCATTGTGGAAACATTTTTTATAATAAGGATTAGCCATCCAGTAACCATTATGACATATTAACTTAACTTAATTTTAAACTTTATTATTATAATAGTTTTTAAATTAGATATAAATCTTGGTATGGTGTGAATTTAAAATTATAATGAAAAAAATTTAATTCCAGGGGAAGGATATTGAAATTCATGATAGAAATATGGAATCCCTTATCTTTAATGGGGATACTACATTATCAAATCGTGTCTGGATCAATATACAATATCTTTTATTAATTAAATTATTAGATAATAAGAGTAAAATTGTACTATTAATGGGAAATGTATCCTTATAATTGAGGATATTCATATCTTATAGAAATAAATTGATATGTTTCCTAAAGAACAATATGGACATCGTCTTGATCATTAATTTGTGTTTTCCATTGATCTCACTCATGATTCAAAATCTATATACAATACTCCCAATATAATATACATAGTGTAATTAATATAATTAAATAAAAAACTTTCGGCGTTTTGTGATAATGGTTTTTATACATCCTAATATCACATTAGAGATCCCCTTTTCTATTTGTTAAAAATAAATATGGGTCTATAAGGTTTTGTATTTATTATAGGAAGATAAATTACATTATCATTAAGAAAAGTATTTTATTCATTATATTGATGACCTATTTGATAAAATACAAAGAGGTAAATATTTTTAAAATATTGATCTTGGTTTTGGGCATCATAAAATATGATTAAAGAAGGAATATATTGTTAAAATAATATTCTATAAGAGGTAAAATAATTATGAATTTATAGTAATCCCATTTGGATTGAGTAAAAATACAGTTTTTATGGATATGATGAATAAAGTATTAAAGGATTAATTGTTTTTGTATTTATTGATGATATCTTCATATACTATAAAAACATGATTAACATAAGAGTCATTTGGATGCAATTCTTAAGATTTTTAGAGAAAAAGGTTTATATAGAAAATTTAACAAAAGTGAAATATAGCTTCAATAATTTTCTTTTATTATCCATGTTGTATCTAAAGATGGAATATTAGATTATCCTTAAATGACAAATGTAGTGGTGGAATAGTCAATACTATAGAATATAACGAAAGTGTGTAGTTTCGTCAGTTCCACAGATCACTATTGATGATTCAATCTAAATTTTACTCGATTAGCTAACCCAATAACCACGTTTACATTAAAAATCATAAATATCATGTGGTCAAAATAATGTAATGAAAATATTGAATCATTAAATTGGATTTTGGAAAATCACTAATGTTTACTTTACCATCCAAAGGGTGATGTATAATGATATATCCAAGGAGGGATATGGATGTCTCACTATTAAAAAATAAATAAATTTATTTCCTATGAATCTAGTATATTAAATGTTTATGAGTTTAATTACCTAACCCATGATACTAATTTGGAGAACATAATATTTTCATTAAAGATGTAGAGGAATTACCATAATTATATATTTTTTTGAAATATATATGGATCAACAATGCTTAAAACACATCTTCTCACAAAAATCACTCAACATGAGACAAATGGGATGGCCAAAATTATGCATAGATTATGATTTCTCAATACACTACCACACAGGGAAGGGAAATTAGATTGATGATGCATTAAGAAGGAAAGATAACAAGATTTTTACTAAAAAGGGGATTGAAACAGATCCTATATTCATATATTTAGTAATTTTTTATATTGGAATATTTTAATGAGGGGAAGCATTACATCTCTTATAAAATTTTACAAAACCAACATTATTATAAATAATAAAAAGATACACCTTGACGAAAAGAATATTATAAAGAAAATCAAAGCCATGAATGAAGGTAAATTGGTAGGATTCCTCTATGAATATGTTATATTGTAATTTGTAAAGTGGATATCTGTTCCATCTATTACATATATTTATTATCCACTAAATGAGGATAATATTCATTGTTAATATATATAATATTAATGTTCTTTAGTATTCATAAACACCATTCTAGTGCATTTTACACTTTTAACATCATTTCACATTATGATTGTAATACCTTCTTAAAATGCATTATTATGTGGTACATTTTTTGAACTTCATTTGAAGTACCCAATGATTCATCTAATAATACATATTTTAATTTTATATTTTTGTAAATTTATCTACACTCCAATATGTAGATGTTTCATTCAGGGATCAATGGAGAATTAATGGAGAATGATGGAGATATTTGGCAATGAAAGGAAGCAATTCTGGAGAAGGAAGATTGGACACCATCCCACTGATGAGACGGTGGGGCCCAACATAAAATCCCGATGAATCCCAAATTTCGTGAGATGATAGAAGAAATTTCTAGGAACAAATCACTCATCAGTATCCAATGCTAATTCGGCCTCCATAGTGTCCATTTAGGCGGCCCAAGTTAGAGATAAAATTCTGGGCCAGATTCTGCAGCCCAGAAAAATAGACCACCAATTAAACCATATCTCTAAAACCATAACTCTTTTTGGGCTGATATATAACAGGATGTTAGAGGACATCCGTATATTAATTTTGGTATTCTATGGACCTCCAAAATTAGGTTATCTAGATGGTGTTTCAAGCGCGTCTGCTCGGTGCATGAAAGTTGGATGCCTTTTCGGGTCAAGGGTGGGAAGTCTTCTTTCCACAAACATTCCACCACCATAGACATACCATACTCAAGTGGGATGACTTGTACTGTGGGAGGCTCGACCCAAGGGCACAAAAATTCTTATTTAAGGCAGTGGTGTTGGAGGATTTAGAAATCTTTGAGCTTGTTTTCATCTTAATGTTATGCTGCCAATTTCTCTTTGTAATGTTCTTCCTTCACATGTAAGTTGTTTTAATTCATCCTTGTTTCTTAATAAAAGTTCTTCTTATCTTATCATTCTGTTCTTATCCTTATCACTTTGATACCTTTGGTTCAATGTGTGAACTTTTTCATACCAAACCTTGTGATATTATCACACAACGGTGGAGTGATTGTTATTTTATTTCATTTTTTACTTCTCCATTTCCTCCCTCATGAGTCTACTTTCCACTTCCATTGAAACCATAGAATCAATGGAGGGATAACCCACTTATGGATTGATCCAAGGGAGTAGAAAGGGGCTGTATTGGATGTTATTTATCACCTCATTAATGTATAATCACTTCTTTAATTGAGAATTTTATTTGATGATTTTTAAACTCCATCATTCTTGTTGAATTTAAGGCCACACACTTCAAGTGCTAATATGAAACTTTACCTTGAAGTGATCAAAACTTTGATCCTTCAAGTGTATAGGTGATTAGTATTAAAGGATGTAGGAATTAAACTAGTAAGTGATGATTTTTTTTATCTCCTTAAATGAACCCATCTCAAATATAAGAAATTAAAATCAATAAAAAGGAAATACGTCCAATCCACCCGAGCGATAACCTAGGATCAACTCATTATTTTAATTTTAATTCACTTAAGTCTCTTAGAGTTCACTTAAACCCATCTAAAATCAACCCAAATTTTTCCACTTCATAACCAAAAATAGTCCTTAGAATGTGCCTGTCTATAGGTTACTTCTTAGGTCTCTGTGGATTCGATAACCCAAGCTAGACTACATGGACCATTCTACCTTCATCTCTTGGGTAAATTTGAGCGAGAATAAAATTTTGGCACTATTTCCAGGGACCTAAGTAAGTTATCTTAGACATTATCATTCTTTTTTTTCATCCCTCTTATCTATTCTCACCCCATCACTCCTATGGAATTCAATTTTGAACAAGTCCAAACATGGGACACTTATCCCTACTTTGATCACCCAACCCCATGTGTGATGTACGATGACCATCCTAATTTCTACTTGTGGGATCGTCAACAACCTAATGAAACAAAATTTTTTTACTCTTATGATCCACAAAACATTCCAATATATAATGTGTTTCAATCCCCACAGAGCCAATATGAACACCCTCTTATGAAATTCCAACAACTTAATTATCCACATGAAATAGTCCATATTTCTCAACCCCTTACCCATCATGATCCACAACAATTACTTGAAAAATTGTGTCAACAAATGGAGAGAATAAATTTTGAGGTTTCATCATTGAGGTTAGAACTAAAAATCATTAAAACTTATGAGGAACACATCCCTACTCCAATTGTCCCTTCTATAGCCTTATGCGACATTTCTTGTTTCCCACAAAGCCCACATGAATTTATTGAAGAACCAAAATTTGGATTTGGGATAGATAAAGAAGATCATGGAATTGTTGAAGGGTCTTTAAATCAAGAGAAAATTGATTTTTTGGATTCAAAGGAGGAGAATCTGACATCATGGATTGAGTCTCCTAAGGATAACTCCATTGATGATTTTTCAAAAACACTAATCACTGAACCATTGAGAGAAATCACAAACATTGAGTCTATACCCATTACTAACACCAACCATTCCAATTTTATTTTTGAATCTTCTTTTAAAAAGGAACCGATTCTATTGAGAAATTTGGAAAATGAAACTGAGTTAGATTCAAAATCTCAACCTGTATCTAAATGTCCTATCCAACTCGAGCTCAAAATTATTATTCTGCCTTACCCAATCAAGTATCCATTCATAGGGTATAACCATGACCTTTATGTTGGAATTCATTATTCTATTGAAAAAGAAAAATTAGGAATGATTATTGATGCCTTAGGCAAGACTAGAGAAGCCACTAGATCCACCATTTCTAATATTCCTTGGATTTACCCACTCATTTTAGGATATATATTTGTGAGTGAAACAAATTCTAAACATATAATTAATCTAAACCTAGTTGAATTGGTGAAACATGTGGTCTATAAAATGTTGAAAGATGGTATTGGATATGTTGGGGGGGTTCACGTCGAGCTAGAGACGTTAAAAAAAGCGCGGCATGGGAGGAAACCAATGGTTTTCATGTTTCCTATAATTTTGTTGTTTTAATAAAATTTATATTTTAATTAATCATTTTTATATTTAAAAAAAATAGACTGTTGACATGTTCTTCTATTATGAGTATGGATGGGTATGAAAGGGGAGCACCATCCCATTCTGTGTCATGTGGTGTGATCCTTGAGTAATACCTTACCCAGATATTTAAAAAAAAGACAATGTATCATCAGTTTATTTTATGTTATATATATACTTATATTTTACTTATATATAGATATATACTCTTTTGTTTTGTTTGTTTTTTTTCCTTTTTCCACTAGGGAACTCTGCAAGCGACATGGATATCAAAGGACTAAATTGGACCAGCAAAAACATCAAACTTCAACCACCAGGTGACTTCATTCCATGACCATCAATTTCAATTTCCTTTTTGAACATTCATTCTCTACCTCTACCCCCCTCTAAATTTTCTTTTCTTTAAACACTAGGGACAATGTTATTTTAAGTTGGGGGGAGATAAAATAAAAAATGATTTCGTTTCAAAAAAACGATAAATGATTTGAAAAAAAATTGTGAAAATGGAAGGAAAAATTCCATTAACTTTAAACATGGTAATACACATTGCACAATTTGAAACTAAATATCAAATAATTTATCATACCCTGATTCTGATTTTAATCCTTGTATAATTTCATGATCCTTGATTTTGGAAAGTGTGGCTGTCCAATGTGATATTTCATCATTTATATTTTCATCCAAATAAAAAAAGATCACAATGCACGTCTTTTGGATAGTGGGGTATTAATTTGAGTTCATGGGATCCCCCAAATAAATAGCATAGGTTTGGTGATCATTTTAGTTTAATATGAGTATTCAAAAAAAATTAAAAAATTAAAAAACAATTGCGCGTAGAGCAATGAAATGACCTAATGCGTGGCTTTCGGCACTTGGGGATCACGACTCCATCGTTTTCTGGCCCAGAGTTAGTAATTTTATCTCTATTTTTGGTAATTTGAATTTGTTTTTGACTGAGTTAACTCGAGATGATTCCTGAGTATGTGGGCTTCACTTGGTTCCATAAGGTCTTTGAGCCTGGGAGTTATCGGAAAAGTCTCTCTATAGGGGTTGACTCTTTTGATTGCAACTTCAATTACCATGGAAAAATTGAAAAAAAAACATTTATACAAAAAAATTTGAATACTCATCTTAATATTGAAATGTGATTCCACCTAGCGCTTCCGTAATTTCCCTCTTGAATAAAGATTAACCCCCATGTCTATTGTGATGCACAACACATCCTCATACTTAATTGATATTGGATGAAATATAGCAATGAATTTGAACAAAGGAATGGGCTTGGTAATGGGATCTTCTTATGAAATTATCTTGTATTAAAATATTTTGATGGGTTTCATGATTGTTTGGTATAAGGTTTTGTGGTGATCATTTTGTATTAAAATGTTTTTTGAAAAGGGAATTTGAATTTCATATTGTTGAGATATATTTTGCTCAGGACTAGCAAAACTCAAGTTGGGGGTGTGATTAGCCACTAAATGAGGCTAATATTAATTGGTAATATATATAATATTCATGTTATTTATTATTCATAAACACCATTTTAGTGCATTTTACTCTTTGAACATCATTTCACATTATGATTATAATACCTTCTTAAAATGCACAATTATGTGGTACATTTTTGAACATCATTTTAAGTCCCAATTATTCATATAATTATACATATTTTAATTTTATATTTTTAGAAATTTATCAACACTCCAATATGAACATTTTTCATTCAGGGGTCAATGGAGAATTCATGGAGGATGATGGAGATATTTGGCAATGAAAGGAAGCAATTCTGGAGAAGGCAGATTGGACAGCAGCCCACAGATGAGACAGTGGGGCCCATCATATAGGCCCACTGAATCCCACAATTCGTGGTATGATAGAAGACATATCTAGAAACAAATAACCCTTAAGGATCCAATGCTAATTATGCCTTCATGGTGTCCATTTAGGCGGCCCAAGTTTGAGATAAAATTATGGTCCAGATTCTGTGTCCCAGAAAAATGAACCACCAATTAAAACATATCTCTAAAACCATAACTCCTTTTGGGATGAGATGTTACAGTATGTTAGTGGAAATCCGGATCTTAATTTATGTCTTCTATTCCCCTCCATAATTCAGCAATCTAGAAGGTGTTTCAAGTGCGTCTGTTCGGTGCATGAAAGCTGGATGCCTTTTCGGGTCAAGGGTGGAAAATCTTCTTTCCACAAACTTTCCACCATCCTAGACCTACCATACTAAAGTGGGATGACATGTACTGTTGGAGGCTCGACCCAAGGGCTCAAAAATTACTATTTAAGGAAGTGGTGTTGGAGGATTTAGAAATATCTGATCTTGTTTGCATATTAATGTTATGCTGCCAATTTCTCTTTGTAATGTTCTTCCATCACATGTAAGTTGTTTTAATTCATCCTTGTTTCTTAATAAAAGTTCTTCTTCTCTTATGATTCTGTTCTTATCCTTATCACTTTGATACCATTTGTTCAATGTGTGAACTTTTTCATACCGAACCTTGTGAGATTATCACACAATGGTGGAGTGATTGTTTTTTTATTGTGTTTTTTTACTTCTCCATTTCCTCCCTCATGAGTCTACTTTCCGCTTCCATTGAAACCATAGAATCAATGGAGGGCTAACCCACTTATGGGTTGATCTAAGGGAGTATAAAGGGGATGTATTGGATGTTATTTATTACCTCATTAATGTATAATCACTTCTTTAATTGAGATTTTTTTTGACGATTTTTAAACTCCATCATCCTTGTTGAATTTAAGGCCACACACTTCAAGTGCTAATACGAACCTTTACCTTGAAGTGATCAAAACATTGATCCTTCAAGTGTATAGGTGATTAGTATTAAAGGGTTTATGCATTAAACCAGTAAGTGATGATGTTGTTTTATCTCCTTAAATGAACCCATCTCAAATATATAAAATTGAAATAATTAAAAAGGAAATACGTCCAATCCACCCCGAGCGATAACCTAGGATCAACTCATTATTTTAATTTGAATTCACTTAAGTCTCTTAGAGTTCACTTAAACCCATCTAAAATCAACCCAATGTTTTCCACTTCATAGCCAAAAACAGTCCTTAGAATGTGTGTGTCTATAGGTTACTTCTTAGGTCTCTATGGATTTGATAACCCAAGCTAGACTACATGGACCATTCTACCTTCATCTCTTGGGTAAATTTGAGTGAGAATCAAATTTTGGAACCGTTTCCGGGGACCTAATTAAGTTATCTTAGACATTATCATTCTTTTTTTCATCCCTCTTCTCTTTTCTCACCCCATCACTTCTATGGAATTCAATTTGGAAGAAGTCAAAACATGGGACACTTATCCCTACTTTGATCACCCAACCCCATGTGTGATGTATGCTGACCATCCTAATTTATACTTGTGGGATCGTCAACAACCTAATGAAACACAATTTATTTACTACTATGATCCACAAAACATTCCAATATATAATGCGTTTCAATCCCCACAGAGCCAATATGAACACCATCTTGTGCAATTCCAACAACTTAATTATCCACCTGAAGTAGACCATATTTCTCTACTGCTTACCCATCATGATCCAAAACGATTACTTGAATAATTGTGTCAACAAATGGAGATAATTAATTTTGAGGATTCATCATTGAGGTTATAACTACAAAGCATTAAAACGTATGAAGAACACATCCCTACACCAATTGTCCCTTCCATAACCTTATGTGACGTTTATTGTTTCCCAGAAAGCCCGCATGAATTTATTGAAGAACCAAAATTTGGATTTGGGATAGATAAATAAGATCAAGTAATTGTTGAAGGGTCTTTAAATCAAGATAAAATTTATTTTTTGGATTCAAAAGAGGAGAATTTGATATCATGGATTGAGTCTCCTAAGGATAATTCCATTGATGATTTTTCAAAAACACTAATCACTGAACCCTTGAGAGAAATCACAAACATTGAGTCTATACCCATTACTAACACCAATCTTTCCAATTTTATTGTTTAATATTCTTTTAAAAAGGAACTGATTCTATTGAGAAATTTGGAAAATGAAACTGAGTTAGATTCAAAATCCCAAACTGTGTCTAAATGTCCTATCCAACCCGAGCTCAAAATTATTATTCTTCCTTACCCAATAAAGTATCCATTCATAGGGTATAACCATGACCTTTAAGTTGGAATTCATTATTCTATTGAAAATGAAAATTTAGGAATGATTATTGATGCCTTAGGCTAGACTAGAGAAGCAACTAGATCCACAATTTCTAATATTACTTGGATTTACCCACTCATTTTAGGATATAGGTTTGTGAATGAAACAAATTATAAACATATAATCAAACAAAACCTATTTGAATTGGTGAAACATGTGGTCTACAAAATTTTGAATATTGGTATTGGATATGTTGGGGGGGGGGGGGTTCAAGTCGAGCTAGCGACGTTAAAAAAAATCACTGCATGAGAGGCAACCAATGGTTTTAAGGTTTCTTATCATTTTGTTGTTTTAATAAAATTTATATTTTAATTAATCATTTATATATTTTAAAAAATAGACTATTGACCTGTTCTTCTATTATGAGTATGGATGGGTATGAAAGGGGAGCACCATATTCATCCGTGTCACGTGGTGTGATCTTTGAGTAATACCTTACCCAGAAATTTTAAAAAAGACAATGTATCATCAGTTTATTTCCTTTTATATATATACTTATATTTTACTTATATATATATATACTCTTTTGTTTTGTTTGTTTGTTTTCCTTTTTCCACTAGGGAACTCTGCAAGTGACATGGATATCAAAGGACTAAATTGGAGCAGCAAGAACTTCGAACTTCAACCACCAGGTGACTTCATTCCATGACCCTCATTTTCAATTTCCTTTTTGAACATTAATTCTCTACCTCTACCCCCTTCTAAATTTTCTTTTCTTAAAACACTAGGGACAGTCTTATTTTTAGTTGGGGGGAGATAAAATAAAAAATGATTTCGTGTAAAAAAATGATAAATGATTTGAAAAAAAATTGTGAAAATGGAATGAAAAATTCCTTTAACATTAAACATGGTAATACACATTGCACACTTTGAAACTGAATATTAAATAATTTAGCATACCCTGATTCTGATTTTAATTCTTGTATAATTTCATGAGCATTGATTTTGGAAAGTGTGGTTGTCCAATGTGACATTTCATCGTTTATATTTTCATCCAAATAAAAAAAATCACAATGCACATCCTTTGGATAGTGGGGTATTAGTTTGAGTTCATGGGATCCCCCAAATAAATATCATAGGTTTGGTGATCATTTTAGTTTAATATGAGTATTCAAAAAAAATTAAAAAATTAAAAAAAAATTGTGCGTAGAGCAATGAAATGACCTAATGCGTGGCTTTCGGCACTTGGGGATCATGACTCCACAGTTGTCTGGCCCAGAGTTAGTAATTTTATCTCTATTTTTGGTAATTTCAATTTGATTTTGACTGAGTTAACTCAATATGATTCTCGAGTATGTGGGCTTCACTTGGTACCCTAAGGTCTTTGAGCCTAGGAGTCATCAACAAAGTCTCGCTACAGGGGATGACTCTTTTGAGTGCAACTTCAATTACTATGGAAAAATTGCAAAAAAAACATTTATACAAAAAAATGAATAGTCATCTGAATATTGAAATGTGATTCCACCTAGCGCTTCCATAATTTCCCCCATGAATAAAGATGAACCCCCCATGTCTATTGTGATGCACAACACATCCTCATAATTAATTGATATTGGATGAAATATAGAAATGAATTTGAACAAAGGAATGGGCTTGGGATTGGGATCAGCTTATGAAAATATCTTGTATTAAAATATTTTGATGGGTTTCATGATTGTTTGGTATAAGGTTTTTTTGGTGATCATTGTGTATTAAAATGTTTTTGGAAAAGGGAATTCAAATTTCATATTGTTGAGATATATTTTGCTCAGAACTAGAAAAACTCAAGTTGGAGGTTTGATTAGAAACTAAATGAGGCTAATATTCATTGTTAATATATATAATATTCATGTTATTTATTATTCATAAACACCATTTTAGTTTATTTTACACTTTGAACATCATTTCACATTATGATTATAATATCTTCTTAAAATGCACAATTATGTGGTACATTTTTGAACATCATTTGAAGTTACCAATGATTCATCTAATAATACATATTTTAATTTTTTATTTTTATAAATTGATCTACACTCAAATATGAACATGTTTCATTCAGGGATCAATGGAGAATTCATGGAGGATGATGGAGATATTTGGCAATGAAAGGAAGCAATTCTGGAGAAGGCAGATTGGAAACCAACCCACTAATGAGGCGGTGGGTCCCAACATAGAGGACCAATGAATCCCAACTTTCGTGGGATGATAGAAGAAATGTCTAGGAACAAATAACGCTTCAGGATCCAATGATAACTAGGCCTCCATGGTGTCTATTTAGGCGGCCCAATTAGAGATAATATTCTGGGCCATATTCTGTGTCCCAGAACAACAGACCACCAATTAAATAATATCTCTAAAACCATAACTAATTTTTGGCTGAGATGTTACAGTATGTTAGGGGACATCCAAGTATTAATTTAAGTCTTCTATGGACCTCCAAAATTCGGCAATCTAGAAGGTGTTTCAGGTGCGTCTGTTCGGTGCATGAAAGCTAGATGCCTTTTCGGGTCAAGGGTGGAAAGTCATTTTTCCACAAACTTTCCACCACCATAGACCAACCATACTCAAGTGGGATGACTTGTAATGTTGGAGGCTCGACCCAAGGGCTCAAAAATGCTTATTTAAGGCAGTGGTGTTGGAGGATTTATAAATCTTTGAGCTTGTTTTCATCTTAATTTTATGATGCCAATTTCTCTTTGTAATGTTCTTCCTTCACATGTAAGTTGTTTTAATTCATCCTTGTTTCTTAATAAAAGTTCTTCTTCTCTTATCATTCTGTTCTTATCCTTATCACTTTGATACCGTTGGTTCAATGTGTGAACTTGTTCATGCTAAACCTTGTGAGATTATCACACAACAGTGGAGTGATTGTTATTTTATTGCATTTTCTTTACTTATCCATTTCCTCCCTCATGAGTCTACTTTCTGCTTCCATTGAAACCATAGAATCAATGGAGGGATAACCCACTTATGGGTTGATCCAAGGAAGTAGCATGTGGATGGATTGGATGTTATTTATCACCTCATTAATGTATAATCACTTCTTTAATTGAGATTTTTATTTGATGATTTTTAAACTCCATCATCCTCGTTGAATTTAAGTCCACACACTTCAAGTGCTAATACGAAACTTTACCTTGACGTGATCAAAACTTTGATCCTTCAAGTGTATAGGTGATTAGTATTAAAGGGTGTAGGCATTAAACCAGTAAGTTATGATGTTGTTTTATCTCCTTAAATGAACTCATCTCAAATATAAGAAATTGAAATCATTAAAAAGGAAATATGTCCAATCCACCCCGAGCGATAACCTAGGATCAACTCATTCTTTTAATTTGAATTCACTTAAGTCTCTTAGAGTTGACTTAAAATAATCTTAAATCAACCCAAAGTTGTCCACTTAATAGCCAAAAACATTCTTTAGAATGTGCGTGTCTATAGGTTACTTCTTAGGTCTCTGTGGATTCGATAACCCAAGCTAGACTACAAGGACCGTTCTACCTTCATCTATTGGGTAAATTTGAGCGAGAATCAGATATAAAAAGATATTTATTTGATAAATATGATAACTAAACTTTTTTTATACACCCTATTAGAACTAAAAAGTATCCATATTTAATAGTATATTTTTTTGTTGGATAATATGAAATAAGAAATTAATAATTTTGTTTCAAGATTATTGGTTTTTCAATAGGTAAATAATTAGATACAACAACCTAAAAAAGTCATGAAACCTCTATATATTCTTATGTGGAAATGGGATGATATTATCATAGACATTGTCCATATATTTCCAAAAATACATAGAAATAATGATTCCATATTTGTTATTATGTATCACCATACTATGTTAATGCATTTTAGAACTATGTGGAAGATCGACCTCATGAGTGCATCATGAAACTCTATATTAATGATGTTGTGAGACTTAATGGTGTAGCTTTATCAATTCTATTTGACCGTGATTCATGGTTTAAATTGAAATTATAGAAATTTATTCAGAAGGTTCCTAACATAGAGTTACGTTTTAGAACTACTTATCTTCCTCATATAAATGGATAATATGAAAGAACTATTTAAACATTAAAAGACATATCATGGTTGTGGTAACTTTACTTTCAAGGTACATGGTATTAGTATTTACTTATGGTGAAATTAAAAAATAATAATATCTTCCATTCCATAATTCAAATGGAACCATATGAAGTGTTTTTATTATAAAAGATGTTATACCCTGATTTTTTAGGATGAAGTTGGTGAGAGGAAGATTTTAGGCCTAAAATTTTCTGAGGAGATACTGGTGAAAGAAAATACTACCAAGAATCATATCAAGGTATCTCAAAGTAGTCAAAAGAAAAATTATGATAACCAAAGGAAGGGTTTATAATTTTAAGTGGACGATCAAGATTTCTTAAATTTATCTCCATGTACGGGTGTTATAGGGTTCGATAAGAATGGGAAACTAATTTCAAAGTAAATACAAACATCTGAAATTCTAAAACGAATAAATGAAGTGTCTTATTACTTGGAAATGACACCAATACTCTCCTATGTTTTGGTTCTGTTCCAAAACTCTTTGTTGAGGAAGTACATAATAGACCCAAAACACATGAAAAAATCCATGTAAATATATTTTTAACCTAATTTATCTTACTATGAAGAGTGTATCAAGATTGTAGATAATAGAGAACATGTGTTGAAATATCAGATGACTTAATTGGTTGAGTTACTTTAGAGAAATCATAAATTAGAAGAGGTTACATGGGAACCATAAGAAGTTATTATGATTAAATATTCAAATATATTTAGGAGGAAAAATTATTAAAAATTATAGGTTTAAATTTTTTATGGAGGGAATAATGTAACAAAAAATCACTAATTATAGTAAAAATGATTTTCTTTCTCTTGAATAAATAACTTAATTTGCATATCATTATTCAAGAATGAGATTAAAACCTAAATTCAAAAATTTTATAAATATTATTTGATAAAATTAATTTAATTTTTTAATTTATAATTCCAAAATTATGTCGGGGTTAATTTTTGAGATTTTTTAGAAATAATTGATTTTTGAATAATGAGTGAAAAGTACTGATTTTAGAAAAAAAAATTCACCTTCCTGAAGCTATAATGACATATGAATAACTAATATGTCTATTAAAAATTTTATATAGAAAAATTATATTTTTAATAAGTAATATAATATATATAAAAAAATAATGTCATTATGAGAAATATATGCTTGGTATTTTAGAAATCTAAGTAATATTTTTGTCCAAATAATAACTATGATTAATTCTTCTCTCTTAAAAATGTATTTAAATTGTACCTTTAGGTATAAGATTAGTTTTAAAGGAAAATAAGTTTCATTTTATTTAAAATAATACAATAAATACCACTCAAATCAATATTATACTTGATTTTTCTGTAAAATAATTTTTATGCTTAAAATAAGATTTTTACTAAAAATGATTTTTGTTGTGTTTTTAAAAAATATATTAATGTAATTTATACTGCATATAAAAGTTGTATAATTTATAATTACTTATATATTTTGAATCATCATAATTAATATATGGAAGAAACTTTAACTTATATTTTGGTCATAATAAATAGTAACCATGGAAAATATGTATTTTTTAATTAAGGGTGAAATGAGTAAAAAGGGTTAAAATAAATGCACAAGGATTAAAAATAACACAAAAAATGATTAACATAAATTGATTTATTTTATTTGGATTGTATTATTATAATATTTTAATATCTTACAATTTTTTTTCTTTCATAAGAAAATGTGTTTATATTTTGTAAATTTTTTATGTTATTTAAGTTGTGTCCCTCCCCTAACTTATAAAAGGGATCCTCTCCTACTCCCTTATTAAAAAACATTGATCTCTATATATTGAAAAATACATAACTAATAAAATTATTATCTTCTATAATTTCATTTTTTATCTCATGGTATTACCCTAAGACCATCCTAAGAAGGCATAAGTCCTAAGCCAAAGGTGGTCTCTCAAATAATAACTAATCTTCTTTCCCAACTCTTTCAAGGTTTATTACTTATAATATTTACTATAAATATATTGTATCCATGTAAAATAAATAATATTTTATCACCAATATAATTATATATTATTATTATTTCAATGGGAAAACCACCCCCACCTTTCCATCCATTGAAAAATAAAAACATCTCTCATGCCTATGTATGACCCACCCTATCTACTTAGTGATGTAATTCGTTTTTCATCAACTATTTACCTATATTGTAATAATGTTTTAATTAAGGAACATTTATGATATTTATGATATAATAATTATTCTCTAAATATAATATATCATCTATATTCTCACCCTTCAGCTCATTATAAAATGATAATGCTTCTTGTAGATATTTGTAGACTACCACTTCCATGAAGCATTGCGATTCACTCTTCTATTAGTACCATGAATGAATTATTACAAAATTATAATTCCCTGACCCTAAAATGCCATATCAGGTATATTATTTTAAATCATTTAAATGATTACAAGGGTTGGAAAATAGATTACATATATGAACATTAAATTGAAATTAAAATCATGAAAAAAACATCGATAATACTCTGAGAACACCATTATTATCCTAGATTAACCCAACATATCAGTCATAATACGCATCTTGGAATCCTAGAAAAGTAAAAAATCGGAGAGAGGAGAGCTCAGATGCTCAGAAAGTATAAGAAATACACTAGAAGCTTTCATAAATAAGCACAAATTTTCAAGGGAAGGTATAAAACTGAAATACACACCTTTTAAACAAAATATTGATCATAATATGGAAAGAATAAATCATACAATATCATTTAAACATTCACATGGATAATACACTAGTTGAATAATCATATGTAATATCAATAACTAATCTCATAATAAGGGAAAGAATAACCTCAGACATCATAATCATATCATCAAGGTCTCGTTCCAAGACCATAAAAAATACGTAAAAACTCAAACTAGTCTATCTAATGAGAGATACTCCCAAATCGAGGGTATATAGAGGGACAAACACATCACTTACTATGTCCAATGCATTCATCATAAAAAAACGGTGAAACATAACCAACATAATTTTTTTTTATTAAAACTATCATACTGAATTTTAATACTTTAACCATAAACAAGTAATGGTATCAAAATTGCACATCTATAGTAAGACATATGATAAAACATTAAATACAATATGATAGATTGTATCATAATAAGAAAACATTATTTAAGAATAAAACGTAACAAAATATGTGGAGATAGATGAAAATATTCTTAATAGAATCATTAGAAAATTCATAGAGAAATACCTCTTTTTATTGAAAATTATTATTTAAAACTCCATAAAATTTAAAAAGAACATATTTTCATTGAAAAAAAATAATTTAATATTATAAGGGAAGTTTCAAAATGTTAATGCATCACAATGGTGGAAAATGCCTCTCACACCATATAAGTTAAAAAGCATTATTCTCATACTTTTTTTCAAAAGTAAATCTAATTATCTCATAAGGAAAATTAATAACATATTCATTTTTATAAAATTTAACATGGGTAAAAATGTATTTAAACAACTGTAAAATAATATTAATAATATTCTAAAATAAAATTTTAAGAATCATGTACATGAATAATAAATATTTCACAATAAATAGTTATGTATAAATAATATCGGATAATAAAAAGATTACAGAATTAACCCTTACATTGTACTTTCCTCTAGGATGAATTAACCTCATGTATAATGGTTAATGTATTTTATTAAATTATACCAGGACCATACCTATATTTATAAAATCATATACGGTCCTCTTATATCTTTTTGTTAATAATATCTCAGTATTACCAATGTTTCAGGTGTTAACTTCTTTTTCTAATGCCTGATTTGGCATGTAAGTGTTGTTTATTATGAATAAGATATATGTTATTCATATAAATAATGATATTAAGGTTATAAATATTATATTTAATCATCGTATAAATTTTATAATCATTTTGCAGTGGTTAACTTAGAGAATTAATATCGTCATGCCATGGAGACGGTAGCCCATACGTATTCACGAGCGATGATATCATTACCTTAATGATTAAATGGTATAGAATTGTATGGTATATTAATTATAAAGAATAATTATCATATAATATTCTTTATTTATTCATATTATATTCATCATTATACCCATACAAATAATGTAGTGTTGAAAACAATTCTGAACATCGTGGAGACGTTAAGCCGTATTCATGCCCGCATGGTGATATTGTTATTCACAAGTTTGATAAAAGGAGGAATATAGTCATACAAAAAACATAATAAAATCTAAAAATATATATGATAATGTATTAATTAAATTATTATGGAATCAAAATTAAAATAGTAAGTATTAAAGAAAATAAATTTAATTGAATTGGTTAAATAATTACTTCTTCTTCTAGTATCTGCATTTTATTAGCACAAAAGGACTTCTTAGTTTGGTTTTATGACAAAAGTATGGCCTGTAAGATGAATTGAGTTAAATTTATAAGAGAAAAATGACGATTTTTCTAAGGAAAATTCCTTTATTGGTGTGAGTAAAAAAGAAGCAGGGTTTCCCTTTTATAAGAGGGGAGATACACTATAGGAAACTTGAAAACTATTAATTTTTTCAAAATTGATATTCCATTCCAAATTGAAAATCACTATGATATTTATTATATTTGATGAGGATGGGTGGAAATAATCTAATCCAAAAAATTTAGATGTGTTTTGATTTTATTCTAAATCTTATCAATTTTATTTATCCTTAATTAATCTATTTAATTCTAATTTTAGTAATAATATTCGAAATATTAAATTGTTCTGAATATTTACATATATATTGTTAATTGAAAATAAATGGAATAGTTATGAGATTTTATAAATTAAAATTATATCTTTGTAGTTTTTAATGATTTTAATGATTTTTCAATAATTTAATAATATTTTATTTTAAAAAAATATCAATAATTCCAATTTTGAAACTATTCATTTCATTGAATTTAAATAAAATCTAAAAACAAGTTAAATTATAAAAACACATTAAATATACTCTTAATATGTCATATTCACCAATAAAATTCTTGTATAATCATAATTAATTCAAATTATACATATTTTAATATTTTTAATATCATTTATTTGATATTTATATTAGAAAAATAATTTCTTGTTCACTATTTTTTCATCATTAATGAGAATTATTCAATCTCTAAGTATGATAAATAAATTGTAATGATATATATAATTATTTTATCTTTATATATACTATTTATGATCAAAGTTATCTCTTGGTTATCTCTATAATATATAAATTTAATAATTTGTTTAATATTATTCATTCATACCGATGTAACGAATAAGTTATAATGATAGTTTTAAAATTATGATGTTTAATTATATATCATTGTTAATTAAAAATTAGTATTGTGTGAAACATAATCTATTGAAGAGATTAAATTTAAAAAGAGACATAATATAAAATCTTGTGGTGTTAAATTATCCCCTCATTAAATAAATTTTATCCTTGAAATTTTTGATTTTAGGTTCATTAAATAAGGTTTGACTATTCAATATTCAATTATTGAAATCCAACATCAGAATAAGGGTAGATAAAACATACACTTTAAAATAATTAAAGGGAAGTAAAAAGGTTACTAGAGACAACATATAAAAGTGTTCCATATATGAAAAATATACACAAAAGAAAAATCTAACGATCAAGTTCTAATGGAGAGTGATATTGAACATAGTTAAGAGAAAGT
The DNA here is from genome assembly GCA_963277665.1 of Viscum album. NCBI lineage: Eukaryota > Viridiplantae > Streptophyta > Magnoliopsida > Santalales > Viscaceae > Viscum > Viscum album. The sequence goes on from OY728165.1 coordinate 2,015,962,995, forward strand.
TAACAATCACAAGGCTATAAATCTACAATGATCTAAGGGACCCCCTAATTCATTGAAAGAGTACTATGATTTCATGTTTGTTTTCATGATATTTTCCCTTGAGTTGAAGATTATTTTAATATTCAGATAATCATTTAATAGATTTATTTTCATGTCGAAAGCATAATCTTATCCTTTGGTTGTGCTTCGATCTATTCTCAGTTTATCCCTAACACCTATATAAGAATGTTCAATAAAAGTTTTCAATGCCTAAAGAACATTTCATAAATTAGAAGGCCAACAAGTATTAACTTCATTCTCTAATCAACTACTAAATCAAAAAATGATAGACCCGTGTATCCAATAAATCATACTTTAACTTAAAAAAATAATATCTAATGTTAATACTAATCCATTCAATACTTAAGACTTATCCAAAATACTTCTCTACAAATTAATATTCCTAAAAGGGATTTAAATTTTCAAAATCAATCATAACATCATATTCCCCAAACAACATGATGTATCTATTATTGACACATAAAAAATATTTAATCACCTTAAAAACCTTAATTAAAACTTCAATGCCCCAAAATCCTTAAAGAATAAGTAAATTAGTACAATCTATATATATCACATTATTCTTGTAACATAATTATTGAATCCAAAAGAACAAATACATTAATTATTTCACTTCGATCATAGTTTCAGCATAATTTTTACCTTGATCCATTTTATTATTCTAAGCTATATTTCATTTACACTTTGGACAATTATATTCAAAATATCCCCTATCATTACAATTATATCATTTCCCATTTACAATTTATTTCTTTCCCGTATAATAACGAGCCTTGTAACCTTTCTCTCTACACTTGTAACAATCTATCATTCCATTCTGGAAAGTACCATATTGTATCATCCCATAATCATCACATATGGGAAAATCATTCTTTCCATTTTTCCCATTATCTGCATCTTTATCCACCATTCTCTTATTCTCCTACTTTACATTAAAGTCATAATACTAAGAAAAAACATTTTCTATCTTGATAGCACATTAGACTATATCATCATATGATGAGAATGTTTTGGAGACCAAATACTTTCGAAGAAATGGATTTAACACATCAAATAAATGATCAATATTACTCATTAGGTTACATATTTTGTCTGTATCATGACTTTCTAACCTCGTAATATTGGCCCCATATTTTTCAATATTCTCATACTCATTTTACATCAAACTCAGAAGTTCCCTCTCAATATCATCTCTCTATTCTTGAGGAAAGTATTTTTCTAGCAAAATTTCTTTAAATTATCTCAATTTCATATCTTTTACTTCTTCATCCTCTTTTCTGTTTTGAATTAATGACCACCATCAAACCACTTATCATGATAGATGATAAATTTCCATGAAATTTTTTTCAATTTCGTTACATCACAAAGAAAGAAATATCTTCCAAATCAAACTTATCCATTGATCAGCTATAAATGGATTTGTAGTTCCATTGAATGTTGTAGGATTTTGACTAATAAATAGTTATAACATTGTTCCTTAACATTATGGATTAGGATCCTCCATACGGGTAAGGTTATTGTTCATAACATGTGTCAATAGTCCATGTATAGTTATAAGTTACTCGACACCGGTTGCCACTTCAGCTCCAAAATAAATATCTTGCATAGGAGGGAAATTCCTACATGAATTACTTGTGTTGATACAGTTTCAATTCCTTCCACTAGGTGCCATTTACAAACAATGACATACAATAGATTAAATTAAATAATATTTTATAATCCCATAAATAGAAAACTACTTAACATAAATTGAAAAAATTATAAATATCTAATTTCATAATCATAAACATGGTTTCTGGGAGGACATATTAACTCATTTGTACTTTATCAAATTTTGGAATAAAAATTTATATTATCCTAAGTATATCCCCTTAGAGTGTAAAACTAGGTGCACAGTAAGGCCCATTATCATGTACCCAGTTACCCCTAGTCAAACACGGAACACCTTGTCAGAGATATTACTCCTTGGTACATTTATGCCAAAACCTCATCCACTTATACTATCGAGATTGGTATGTCTCCTCTAAGAATACCCACATGTTATCTACATTACCAAAATACACATTTTTATTGAAAATAATTATTTAAAATTTCATAAAATTAGAAATGAAAACAATTTCTTTGAAAATAATCTTGTAAGATTGTAATGGAAGCTTTAGAATGTTAAGAAATCTTGACAGAGGAAAATTTGCTCATTCTATATAAGATAAAAATCATTCCCCTCATAATTTTTCAAAAAATTGAAAAAAAGAAGCTCGTAATAAAAATGACATAAAGATTCCTTTTTATAAAATCAAAAATGGGAAAAATGTATTTCAAAATTGTTAAATAATATTAATAATGTTTTTAAATAAATTTTTAATAAATGAGGATATGAATGATAAATATATCTTTGTTAATACTTACGTATAAACAATATTAGATAATAAAGAGATTGTGAAATTAACCCTTACATTATTCTTTTGTTTAGATGAGGGTGAGTTAAAATCCAGTATAATGATTAAATAATGTTATTAAATTATTCCAGGACCATATAAATATTGATAATATCATATATCATCCTATTATATCATTTATTTAATACTATTTAAGTGTTACCATTTTTTCATGTGTTAACTGCTTTGTTTTACTATGCATGTTTTGTCTTGTAAGTCATGCTTCATATTCATAGGATACATTTTATTAATATAAATAATTATATTAAGTTAATAAATAGTTTATTTACCCATCATATAAATTTTATAATCATTATTGAATGGTAAATGTGGAGAATGAATCTCATTGCGTCGTAGAGACAGTAGGCCATATGTATGCATGAGCAATGATATCATTCAATTAATGGTTAAATAGTATAGAGTTGGATGATATATTAATGATAAAGAATCATTACCATTCCATATTAATTAATTATATGTATTATATTCATCATTTTACCCATCCAAATAATGTAGTGATGAAAAAAATTACACCACAACATGGAAACGATAAGTAGTATGTACACATGCATTGTGATGTTATTATTCATAGGATAGATAAAATGAGTAGTATGGTTTTCAAAAAATCTGAATAAAATATCATTATATATATGATACTATATTTATAACATTATTATGAAAATAACATTTTAATGGTAAGTATAAGAAGAAAGGAAATTTAAATAAATTGGTTAAACAATTATCTATTCTTTGAGTGACTCATTTTTATTTGCACAGAAGAACATATTTGTTTGAATTTACCCCAATGTATGGACTCTTGAATGAACTGATTGATGTTTGGAGGGGAAATGCATATTTTTTGGCTAAGAAACATTGATTTAGTGGTGTGAATAAAAGAGAAGGGGGGGGGGGTGTTCCCTTTTATAAGAGATGGGAGGGGCACTTTAGGAAACTCTAAAACTCTTAATTTTTTAAAAATTGATTTTTGATTCCAAATAATTTCAAAGTGATTTATTTGAAGGATAAGATGAGTATGATTTGAAATCATCTCAACCAATAAATTTTTGACATTTTTTATTTTATTTTAAATCTTATCATTTTTATTTATCATTAATTAATATAATTAATTATAATTATAATAATAATATTTTAAATATTAAAAGGTTATGAATATATCTACTTATGTGGTGTCAATTGACCATAAATGTAAAATTTATGAAAATTTAGACTGTATAATTATCAATTTGTTTTTTACATATTTTTTTATTTTTAAATAATTCAGTAAAATGTTATTTTTATAAAATATCAATAGTATTAATTTTGACACAATTTATTTCATTGAATTTAAATAAAATCCAAATATAATGATATCTTAGAACCTAAAAAATAATATACTATAAAAATGTCATAGGCACCGATAAAATTAATGAAAAAACATAATTAATTTAAATTAAATTTATTTTAATCTTTTTAATATCATTTATTTGATATTTATATTACTAAAATAATTTCTACTTCACTAGTGTGCCATCATTAATGGTAATTATTTAATTTATAAAAATTATAAACAAATTAATATGATGTATATAGATATTTTATCTTTACGAATACTATTTATTATTGAATTTATCTCCTAGTTATATCTATATTAACATTATTAAACTTATAAGAAATGAGAGTGTGGCATTTTTTCACATTCAGTGATTTAAAAAAAACTCAAAGTCATATTCATGGAGAAGTGTCCATTAAATGTTTTCAATTAGAACCACAGTTGTTAAGGGTCAAGTTTAGTCAACCAATAGGATTTTTATAGGTTTTAGGGTAATTTTATAATATTATTTTTACCTTTGATTACATGATTTACCCTTAACAACAATAGTAAACAAATTATTAAATAAAAGGTAACTATTTAAAAAACATTTACCCACTAATTCCAAATATGGAATTAATTTTTAAAAATTCAAAACAATGGTGTTTCAAAAATTAAATTAATATTAATCCGGTTGATGCAATGAGAAAATGAGTTTTTTAAATGTAATAACCATTAAAATTTTGACATGTGTTTATATCCAATTTAAATTTGAAAATTATTCCAATAACCTATATTATATTAAATTATAAAAATTATAATATAATTATATAATAAAACTAAAAAAATGAATAACTTAACACTATAAATTATTTCGATGAAAAAATTGTTTTCAATAAAAATTTACTATGTTTTACTATTCATCAAAACATGAAACTTATTAGAAAAAACCAAAATTGAACCAAAATAAATTCTGATATTACTCTTTAAAATAAGAGGTTTATTTTATCAAACTCAAAATATAAATGTTTGAAATATTTCATTTTAAATGGGTTTTCCATTAAAAGGCGGTAAAATTATGTTTTAGAAAAATATAGCCTTTTAATGCGTAAAATTTGATTAATTCTTATCTTATTCCTATAAAATATTTTGGATGGATTTCAACAATTTCGATTAATTATATAATATATAAATGTCATAATTTTATTAATAATATTGATTCATGCTGATGTAATGGCTACTTTATAATGGCTGTGTTAAAAAAATGATATTTAATTATATATTAATGTTCATTTAAACTTGGTGTTGTGTGAAACATAAGCTATCAAATAGATTAAATTTAAGAAGAGACCTAATGTAAAATATTGGGGTGTTACAAAAATTATATATAATGATTAAAAAATATATTCATTACATTATTATAATTCTATAGATGATGGAATCATTTCATAAGTTCTTTAACAATGATGTATATGGTTAAGTAATTCTGAAATTTGTTTCCAAACAACCTAAAGTGGTCGATGTAAGGACGAACTATTCAATGAATGGATTTTAAATTTTTATAAATTTAACATATAAAATTATTTATAGATAAAAATTATTCTTAAAAAGATAATTAATAAATTTAAATTCATTCAACAAGATGATCAAACATGTCTGATTAAGAAGTGACCCCAGTTAAGAGATTTCAGTTACAATCTCATGTTATTTCGGGATTGATTCTGTTAATATTTACATTTTTAGAATTATATGATCCAAATATAATAAACCCTATATATTTTCTTATTCTTTTGTTTTGTTTGGGGTTTTCATGTGTCTTTTCCATTTATTCTCTGGTTGGACTGGAAATCATCACGTGAGTTTCAATTAAGGGATATTCATTTTTAAAAGAATCATATTTGTATGCTTTCCTTTAAAAATGTTCCCCTCTTATGTAGAGGTTATATTAAATGTTTTCAAGAATATTATTCTTTAAAATAAAATTATTAATTGATATATTTTAACCAAATTTTACTTTCATTAAAATTTATTAAAAATAGTCTTGTTTTTCATTTTCGAAATAAGGTATTCCTGAATTTTTTTACCAAAATATGCAAGGAATATTTATTTTAACATTTATCCCATGAATGGAATTTAGCACAACTATAACCTTTTTTTAAATTTTAATTTCATTTAAAAGTTTCCATCATTATTTTTAAAGATAATTTATGAATATTTTTGGAATTATTATTTGAAATTATAAAAAAAGATATCATTTTTAGAAGGGAACAAAAGAAATTTTGAAAAGTGATTTATAACATTATTCTTAAAAAAGGTTACAAGGATGTTTTTTAATGTTTTGATTCAATTTTGTTTTCTAATGGATTCAGTTTTATATAAATAAATCATTGATGACAAATTTATGTTATTCTATAATCTTTCAATGATAATGGATTATACCTTATTTGGAGTTCATTCACAATATTGTAATTAAGATCTATATCACTCTCAAATATTAATTGGATATTAATTTTCCCCTTAATGTATATATTTTCAATTCCATGGATGAATTTAGTATCATTTATTATACTTTGATGATGTCCCAACCATTTAATACTTCATTATATGGTATTAGTTGAAATTATTTTGTTATGAAATTTATTTGATTTCCTTGGAAAAAATTCCATATTCTTAATACAATATGGATAATTGTTGATTCTTAAGGAATTTTTGGAATTATTTATTTTTATCATTAAATATAAATGAGGAATGCATTGGAAATTCGATTGATGTGTGGATCCCTTATATATATATATCCACTAGATTCATTGAAATGTATCATGAGACAAAATATCAATCATTCCATATTTGATCAGTATATATTTTACAACAACCGATTTATTAAGAATGATGTATCATCTGAGGAACTGATGGTAAGATTTAATATAACTTTTTCAAGACCTTGAAATAATGATAGTTAATTATTCTATTTATGCATTTCCTTTATTAAGAATTCAGTTCCCATATTCCCTTTGATAGTTCTATTGATATTATCCATATATGTGCATTGATTTATAGTTTTTGATTGAATGAATTTTTTTTTGATTATCCACTCTACCATTTTGATTATCTCTTATTTACTCATGATTTCATTCACTGTACATAGCCCTTACTATGAATCCTATGTCACTATTTTTTGTAATTTTTCTCAAGATACAATGGAAGATATTTCAATTGATCCATGAAGGTTTCTTCTTCTATGTTTTTATATTTATAATGTAATATGTGAATAACATATAGACGTAGTTTTCCATGACTTCCAAACATATCGATCCTATGTGGTTGGATCTTTCGTATATTGTAAAAATATAATAATATTAACACTGGGCATGGGTTACTGGAGTAAGGGTATTATATATTAACAATCCGAAACACATTGAGTAATTTATTTAACTTCCATAAACTCACCATCACTCTTACCGATGAATTATATCATATATACTCAACCATGAGTGTTAATAAGATTATGTTATACTTTTAAATTAACCCTTAAAACAATATTATAAAATATTCATCCATTTGATGATAACAATGATTTGAATAGTCATATAAGGAAACATAGTAAGATGGAATCATCTAACTCATAGGTATTCAAACCCTTTAATCAACTATCCTTTCAACACTATTTTCATTAGATCGTGAATATTTCTATTCTAGAGAGAACTTCATCTATTCTAAACTATATTAGAACTCATCATAAATTACTTATAATTATTTTTACATGAAGTATTGATTATAAAACCATATCATTATTATGGGATTCACTTTGTTACGATTGATCCAAATGTTAGAAGGAAACTAACAGCACAATCTTCAATTCTAATAAAGGGATTGGTTCTTTAGAACTCCAATAATAGTCAGAAAAACTATTCTCTACCCAAACCATAAATAAAACACCTTAAATATCCATAAAAATATGTCCATACTCAAACCATTATCCATTCTCTAAAGAATTCATTTATTTCCACATTCTACATAGACATTTGACAAAAAATAAAATATAAGAATCACCAAAACTCATGTGTACTTTAATATACCACTTTCGATTTGATGTCAGCAATAATAATATCTGAAGAAATTGTTATTTTACTACTAGTTTTTAAAATAAATTAAATATGGGGAAATCATTCCACCTTTAATATAATGGTCCTCTAATATATTAAAAATATCAACTATGTATCCCCAAAATCATCCAAAATCCTTAGATAAGGAAGGTACTACATAATTATTATCAATGAGAAATGATTATGTCATATACAAGACTATATGGGATATACTAGTGTAGATAACAATAATGATTATATCACTGAATCATGGATATCCATAAAACATTCTCAATGCAGTTTCAACTCAGAATATAATTTCTCAGTGTCTTCGTAGATATATTTTTGACGAACTTTTGTACACCATAACTTATCTTCACAAACATATAAAAATGTTCCAGTGAAATTTAATTACTTCCCTATTTTCTAATAACAGCCCCTAGATAAATATAAAAATTATATACCATAAATTGTAAATGGGAGTGAGTATCATACCTCAAAGCTAAACATTTACGGGGCTATATAGATTTCAAAATTTAAGTAAAATTATGGATTTATGGAAGAAATAATTTTTCTTATATTCCCCATTAAGGGATGCATTCTAAACCTCATCATCATGGAATTTTCTTTTAAAATTATTCTTAATGAAATTATGATTCCTATAGAAAATTATACTAATTTTAAACGAAAAAATTGAAATTTCGCCCCATCTGATGGTCATTCTTCCTTGAAATATAATAATAAAATCCCTCCAAAATTCACCTTAAATATCCATCATTGAAACACAATCACAATTTAGTAGGGATTAAGGTTGACTTTATCACATCCTCCATTGTAGAACTACATTTAAGAATTATTTATTTACCCAAATTTATTCTTATTTTAAGACATAAAGTATCTTTTATTCTCCACACATTAATCCTCTTTAGGTTTCCTTATTTGTTCCCTTTTGGGAAACTCGATTTCCTTATTTCCTTCCACTTTCATCTTATTTGGAATTTCATTCATTGCTTTAGATGTCAAAAAATGTTTTTTCTTTTTATCTTGACATAACTTACTTTCCTTTCCCAATTTATTGGGAAATATGATTGATATATTATTTGGATCTCACACTATATTCATCATATGATTCGACTTCTTCCATATATTAAATTTGATAACCGTGTCTAATGGGACTCCCCACATTTTATTTAATATCTAAATCAATTTTAGTATGGTAGTAATACAATTATTTTTATTATTTCTACTTATATTTAACCTATGAAAAAAATTATATTCAAATTTGATTAAACACCCTTTGGAAACTTCTTATCTTACTCATCAGAGATATATTCCACCAAGTCATTCTTATGAATCTACTTGATTAACTTCCTCTCTGTTTCCATATTTCCCCTACATTCTTAGGTTTCCATGTATTGTTAAAAATATTATATGGAATAGGCAATCCAACCAAAATAGAATCATATTATTCTAGTTGGCATGACATTAGGATTGTGTTTCACAGTTTCTTCTTGGGTGTACACTTATTCATTGATTCAAAACCCAAGGAAGATATAATTGCTTACAATACATACTTCTGAAGATGGGGTGGTTATCTCTTATAATTAGTTTATTTTTCATACATGGATAAAATTTACCATAGTTCATCATAAAAGTGACCACCAATGTTTCACACGTTTTAAAATTATCATGATATTAAAATCTATTCCTTGGGGATATATTTTTTGTAATATATGATATATTTTTCGTTATAGTTATATTATTACTTCCTCATGTTATTCTACCCCTTTATTATATAATTTTATAATGTGAATATTTTTAAATAATACTCAAAATATCTATCACCATATTCCTAAACCTCTAGAAACACCGACACTTTACTAAAATCCTCTTTCTTTTTCTTTTTGATAAAATATATCAAAATTTGTTTCTTGAAAAGTTTTCTATTTTTGGGTTATAACATCAATATTATGGGATTTAATTTGGGTAATGTTTATTATAAATATTATCACATCCAAAATTGAAAATTTTGTGGGTTTCTTGTGGTTTTTTAACACCTATATGTTTTTATATTTTACCTTTTTGTAGACCTTTTTGATAAAAAAAAATTATACACATACAACTTCTTTAAGACAATAGGTGGAATTATTTCTAAATACAAGGTAGAATAATATTCAACAATACCCAAAAATTATTTATCCCTAGTATAATTCCATTTTTAAGGTATGTAAATCTCAAAAACCAAAGTTGAAGAGCTTATCTTATTGGAGACTAGGGATGCAACATGTTTAAAAATTTCCAAATTCATTAGATTCAACAACCGCTCAAGAAATAATAAAATGAATAAATTGGATTCATTAAAAGTTGATCTCATTCTATTATCCCACAAACTCTTAAAATTATATAACATTTCTTCATTTAATTTTCTTAATTCAAATAATAAACTATCTATCTATTTCACACTATTGGTTTTCACATTGAGTTGGGATTCTTTATCATTGATGGAAATTATATATAGCCTCTCAAGTGTATGGATCAAATATCTATTAAATAATTTATCAAAAGATTATATTTTTAATTATTTATATATCAATGTAATGAATTCATTAAAAATTTGAACTAATTCACCCTTTATTATAATTCATATTTAGAGAGTATTTTATTTACCAGAATGTTTATCAAATTTATATTTCATTGCATCTTCCTCTTTGTACAACTTTGAATTATAATTCTAGACTTCATTAATATATGTAATTTTTTGTAATGAAACATCTCAGTGGACTATTCATGATAAGCCTTAATTTCAAAAAAAATCTATAAATGATTTATTATTTTCAATCATTTCAAATTATGTATAGCTTGAAATGATTTCATCTAATGAACCTCTATAACATTTTTTGATGAAAAAGAAGACACTCTGATTATATTCCAAAATTGGGAGTTAATTTATCTCATTTGTGTTCTTCTGCACTATTTTCTCCTTAGTCTTCATCCTATTTTTTAATATCTTAAAAGATAAATCCACATTAGTAACAATATGAGTTGAATATGATTCATCCACGTGAGGATAAACTTGAAATATCTAGTGAAATATAACATTTATCAATTCCAATGAAATTTAGAGTGTCTTAAAATAAATATAATTAGAGAATAAGTTGGCTACGATACTAGCTCATATGCCCAATAGTATTAGAATAAAAACCTAAGGGTGGGGGATGAACTATTTCTAATTTTTGAAAAATTAAAAATTATCCTAAAACCCCATTATAATATGATAACTATTAGTGGTTAGAACATATGGATATATTTTATGTTTAACCAAAAAATAACACCACATTCTTGCAAGAAAAATAGATAATGGATCCCATGATAATTTAACAAGGTTTGGTATAATGTCATACACATTTCATTGATCCGTTATTCACCCCAATAAAGTATGCTCCACTATAACCTAATGTTTATGTAAATGGGTTGAATTTTATATACCTACAATGAGTTTGAAAATGTATATATGTGTATGTATCTCATAGGACTTATTTTTTCATAATCACACTTGACTTATCTCCTTAAATTTATACTAATTTCATTAATTCCTAGCATGATCTCCCTATATACCCTACATCACACTTGATCTATGGTGTCCATCATATTTATGTAATTATTTCTATAAAATATTTTTCTAAATACATAATCATGTCTTCATGATATAATTCTACATCTGTAACATCTCTCTTAATCTTATTCACAAGGTTATTATTTGAATGCTAAAAAGTATCTAGTAATTATAACTATAACTCAGTTACTTCTAATATATTAGCTTCAAAAAACATCTATGGAATATTTTCACGGATCTGTCTCACTTAACACTGTGCTCCAATGATCTCTAAAACCAATATCCCTCAGTTACTAAAATATTGGCATCAATAAATGAATACATATACATCAAGTTGGAATCTTTCTATGTTTTATTTTTGTCCGATTCTTCTCAACCTTTTCTCATTAATCAATTTATTGAACAATTATTTGATCAATCATTTTCATTAGCTTCAATACCTAATTGATGTAACTCTTCAAAATAGTCTTAAATTCATTACTTCGTCACCTTTGAGACTGTTATTCAATATTTCACATTTCTTACCAGCCTTAGGATTCTCAAAATCCTCAACACAAATACTCTCCCATTATTTTTCTCTTTATAAATCATTAACAGGAATTAAAAAGTGTCATTAAGTATATAGAATATCCAAAAATAATATTTTCCCAAATTACTCATTTATTGTTTTAATTTTTTTCATACATAGGATTTCCCCCATGATCTCATATTCCTTTTTTATTTTAACGAAAATCTCATGGAAATTTCTAGGAGTTCCCATAACTTTTATTTCTCATTATTCTATCAGTTGAAATTAACTATTCTAGAAACTTATATATTCTTATAATTTCCGTCAAGATATACTCATATTCTTCATTCTCACTGAACCAGCTCAAGATATTATTGCTTAAACCATCCCTAAAACACACTAGATATTTTCTTTTGTTATACTGTAGGATTAAGAGCATTCTTCTTCTAAAAATAACTACACCAAATGAAATTTTATCTCCTAAGTTGTCTATTTATTATATATTATTTCATATAGAACTGGGTCTATCTTCATGTAGAATGAGAGATTCAGTGAATAATAGTGTAGGAATTACAAATTATCTTCACATTTAGAGATAATATTAGCTATATTCATCTCTATCTACATTTATTCTGAATCACAATCCCTTGTGATATTTAAAACACTTAATATCAGCTCGAACATATTCATGTTTATCATTGGTTATATCTTTAGTAAATTTAGAAGAACACATTTAGTATTAATATATTTTCCATACATTTATCCTTATCTTTGTTTCTCTTTAAACTATGTTGAATTTTAGATCATCATAAAATCATGCTATTTGGATCATGTTTAAACAATTATAGCATCAATAATTTTTTTTTCAATTAATTCTAGAGTATATCCTCATAAACCTAATTTAACACATACATAATGTCTTTCTTTATTATATCCTTTTGAACAAGATTTAGTATTATTTTATGTTTTTTACCTGAATAACACACTATTTGAAGTGTTTGTGATCTCTAAATAATTTTAGAATAGTAATATCACCATTTCATTCAAATTTAAACTTTTGATATAAAATCTAGAAATATCAATTTTCAATTTTACACTTTCACCAATATAATGAAAGTGAGGGATTGACTGTGAGGTTTAAACCATGGATAAACCATGAGATTAATTCCATGGACTTAACCCTTGAACATTTATATTATCCATGAGAAAGATAATTAACCATACATAATACGTTCAAAATACCATGATTTTGTGGATCAAAAACACATCCAAAGTTCAACTGATGGACCATGTGGTTAGTGGATTGGACTCAAGGATATGAGGATTGAAAAAAAGATAAAAAATTACCACATGATTTTATAGTAGGTATATTGACTATATGTACAAGTCCCGAACTAAATATTAGGTAGTGGATCGACCTTATGTATTTGATCAATTACGAACAAATATAACTAGACCAAAACATGAATTTCGTCAATAAGATATAGGGATAATTTAAACAAACACCATCCATTATTAGTAACTTATTAATATTCCAATATAAAACTATAAATTTATGGAAATTTAATAAACTCATCGACACTCTTCTTAAAGAATTGTAACATATATACTCAAACTAGAGTATTAATGTGATTTCCCTACACATAAAAGTTTAACATTCTTTTAATCTCTTAAAAAATTATTCCAAGTGATGTTAACACTAATTTATAAATTCATATACAACAATACAGTATTATGAACTCCTCTAACTCATGGGTCTTCAAAACCTAAAATCAAAAAGAATTTTAAATATGTTGGCAGGAACTCTTGATCAATTCTTCTTTACAGAACACTTAATATGTTGTAAACTATAATAGATAATAAAACAACTCATACTTTAGTACTTATAATGATATTTACATGAATTAATGATCATAAAATCATATAACTCTTAGGGTCTTCCATTAGAACCTATCCACTTAGATAGTCCAAGGCTACTAGCACATCTATCTTCTATGTCAATATATGAATTAGAATTTTCAACTTTAATGGTAGTAAAAATAAATATTTTTCTGCAAAAACATATATTTAAATCCATCAATATCCATGAAATTGGGGGAAACGATCCATCACCCCGGCTCCATACTATGCATTAATTTATACATTTTTTATAGACTTCTAAAAACACAATTTAAGAATAATAAAAACCCAAGGCCACTTCAAACATGAATAATAACACATAATTTTGTTTTCATAATAATTATAATAATATATTTTTACAACTCATAATATTTATATAAATTTATATCATCAATTATTTTATTATAATGAAATAATGGTGGATAATGATTCCAAATGAAATAATCATACCCCATTCATTTGAAATAAAAAATAAATTTATCCATTTAAATTAAATAATTTTCATCCTATAATTCAATAATTTCACAAAAATTATTAGAAAAATTTATTGTCATAATAATAAAATAATTAATTCTTATAATACCTCAATTTATAATGTAAATTATAATAATATTAGTCTAGAAAAATAAAATTACATATGTTTGTAATTTCAATATTAAAATATTTTCATATTTAATTAAGAATTATCAATTACTAAATTGATTCTTCTATGAAAAAATATGAAATATGTTTTAGAGGCTTCAAACCTCCTTAGACCCTGACCATTTGTTTTGAGGGTATTAGAGGTGTTGGATGATTTTGGGAGAATTTGTGAGGATAAGAAATTATTTTTGACATTTAATGGGGTTAAAATTTGTAGTTTTGAGGAATTAATATACCAATTAGGGTGTCATATAATAGTTTATTTCTTTGGTTTTTTCATTTGTGTTTAAAAATCCAATTTTTGAAAGTGATATTCTATAGTGGTCATAAATTCCATAAATAAAATCATTTTTATGAGCACAATTCAAGGTAGTTCTTGGTGGAATCCTTATAAGATATGAGGAAGGTTGAACTTCCATTTTTAGGGTCATGGAGAAATTATTTTTTTATGATGTTTTATCCCTGGTTAGTTTATTAAAGTTATGGGGATGTGCCTATAGTTAAAGGACTATTCCATGGTTATTTATGTATTAAAGTCAGGTTTGAGGTTAGAAACACCAATTTTAAAGCTAATATTTCATGGGAGAGGCTAAAACCATATTTTAATTGTGTGAAATGAGCATGAAATTTCATGGGATGTGGCCAATTTGAACTCCTAGAAAATTATATCTTATTTAACTAACCCACCAAGAAATTGTGAGGTCACCATAATATCATAGATAATTCAAATGGAATTTCATTATAAATTTGAGATATATTATTCCCTTGGTTTAATTATTTTATATTCTATTGAATTTTATCCAACATTTGGTTCTATTATGGTGTTAATTGATTATATCTTTAAGGATTTAAAAAAAATTCTAGATCGAACTCTCCTTGATAGAAGGTGATTTTCATTATATTCTTCTTATAATCATATTATTGCTTATGTTCTCGGAGATTATAATTGAATATGTCGACTAGTTTGATGGATCTTGGATGATTTTTTTATTAGGGTTTTGTGTAGTTAGGTCCAACAGAGAATTTTTATGTGATGAGTGGTGTTTGATAATCGATCCATCATTATTCTTTAACTCTGTTCACTAGTACTTCCAATCATAGAATTATGTTCTAACATTCTATTTTCTTTCATATGTAATTACTGATCTATCATGATTTCATTTCCAATAGTAAAATTTATGAAATTGGAATTTAAAGATAATAAACAATAAATTATTCAATTAGGACAAGGTAGGTGGTGATAATATCGTATCTTGTTTTTTCTACTTTTCCACATGTTTTTATATGATTTAATTAAATAATTTTGTGTTCAACAATTATGTTGTTCTTTCATTGATGTTATTAGTATAATAAATCATGTTATGAAAGGTAATAAATAAAATTTATTAAATAATAAGATAATTAGGTAACCTAAAATAATTATTTTTTCATTTTTGAAGCTTAGTCCTGTTATATTTTTTTCTTCTTTTGTGTTATCATTTGACAATTGTTTTTGTGTTGTCATATGGGTAGCTTAGTATGTTTTACTATTAGTTATTGAGGATTATTTTCTTGTGTTTCACTATGATGTATATAATTAGAGTATTTGTGGTCGGTTACTATGGAATAAAATGGTTGATGTCATAATGGTGGTGGTATTGTTATTGAAGTGGTTGAGATGCTGTGATGGTTGTTTTTGTGATCTAATGGGGATGATGTTTATATGGTTTGTTTGACTATGAATGTGGCAATTATTAGAGGTTTTTATGGTGTTTTTATATTTTTCTAGAAATATAAAATGTTCCTAAAATTAATGATATCATTAATGTGAATGAGTTTTTAGACGAAATTAATAACTTTTTTTGATAAAATTATAAAAAACTAAAGTGTCAATAATTGAATTAAATAATTTATAAATAAATTTTTTTGGGGATAGAGTAAAATTTAGTTATATGAATGTAACATGTTTGGTAATTTATTAAAATGGTATTCAAAATGATGAGATAAATGTAACACCCCGAGATTTTATGAGATATATTATTTTTTTAATTCCTTTAATGTCTTCTATTGTACACTACACAAATATTAGCTTGTACTATATGCAACACCGCATTAGCTTGCAGTATACACAACACTATTATTGGCTCGTGTTACACACAATTTCTAGTTAATTTTGTGGAAATTTTTTTATGAAACATTAAGTATAGATTTTTTAATGTATAAATTAAATAAGTTTTGATTATGTTATATGAAACACGAAAGGGAGGTTTCACTACACACATCCCTGACTTGGCTTGCCTTACACGCAATCGCGACCTTCCTCGATAGCATGTGTAGTACGCAATATATGGGTTCACTAAAGAACGATATATTGTTATAATATTATTATGAACTAGCCGTTATGAATATTAGTAACTAAATTCTGAATTTTATGACATTATAATTCATCTTACAAATTTTATATAACATGGTATGAGAACAAAATAATTTTTTCATGTAAAATAAGTATTTTAAAAAAAATGCAGTTTTTCCACCTTTTGATGGAGCACCAACATTAAATTTAATTTTTGGAATGTTTATAAGTTAAATTAGACAAAATAATATTCTTATTTTGAATCAGGATATAAAAATTTACTTTGGATAAATTTTTGATATTTTTTTGATAAGTTTCTTTTTTATGAATAGTAAAAATACGCTAAATTTTAATTAAAAACATCTTTTTTTCATCGAGATAATTTATATTTTCAAATCATAATACTGAATGGTTTTAAATTATAAATAGAATATATTTTTATCATTTAATATAATTCATGTCATTCCATTAATTTTATATTGAATTCATAGGTAAAAACATTTCAATCTTTGACAGTGTTTTAACTTTTAAAACCCGGTTTCTTAACAACGGGATTAATTTTAAATTAATTACTTAAACATATATGTTTTGAATTTTGAAAAATGGATTAATTATTTGGATTTAGTGAGTCCAAATTATGTTTATAGGTTACTTTTATTTTTTTGACATTATTAATAGTAACTACGATAAGTTTTATTTACTACAATTAAAGGTCAATCAGGTAATTGAAGTGCACTGTGTTGCATTTGTTGTCAATGAGGCATGAAGTTGTCTTGGAATGAATGGATGTCAAGGAGTCAAGATGTGAATGTCAAAGGATGTGATGGTGATGGTGGTGAAGGAGAATGGCCATGGTACTAAGATGCATGTCACTTAGGAGATTCACTAAGTGGTATTGGAAATTGTGGTTGAAACATTCTCCATGAATATCTGACGATTGTGGAGCTGATCATTAAGTTCCAAGAACTTTTATCAACTGGATACAAAGTCACAACATGATTAGAAGACCATGCATTGTAGTGACAATGCATGAGGAGTTGAAAGTGATCCATCCATAAGTTGTAAGTGGATGAAGTGGTTTAATGAAGTCCATGAACTATCACTTAGTGCATGTGAATCAGAAGATGTTCCAATTGATCTCTGATTAGATCAATGAAGTTTATTGAAGAAATATTTGATTCAGGAGCTCGGTTGAAGATGAAGAAACCTTTTGAATTCCATATCCTAAGTGAAGATTATATGTTGAGGAGGATTAAGGAATTCTTAAGAAGTAGAGAAGGGAAGAAATGGAGAAGAAGAATGAAAGGGCTTGATATGGAATTTTATACGGAGGAGAACTTTGTTTTTAACAAAGTCTTAATATTTGCCTTTTCCAAAAAATATGGCCAGCCAAGGCACCTTGAGGGTTCAACCCCAAGGCATGGGCACTAGGGCACCACGCCCGGGGGAACCCGTGGGGCGAGCCAGGGCGGCAGGACGCACCCCAAGACACCGCATGGGCGCCTGGGGCACGCCCGAAGGAGCGCGGCAGGGGCGTAGGAGCGCGCCCCCGAGAGTGTCAGTGTGCATAGTGGGCGCTAGGAGCGCGCCCGCAGGAGGCGTGAGTGGGCGCAGAGCGCGCTCGCAGAGAGAACCCGGTGCGGGGCGGCACCGGGAGGGGAGAAGTTCAACTGGAGTGTGGTGGAGAGCGCCAGGGTAATAAAGCGCGGAAAAACCGCTCCCCGTTTCGATGTCGGACGCGAAAATTTCACCTGGGAGCGATCCTGGCCGCACGATCGATCGCGCGCCAGATCTCGGCCGCTCATCTAATCCCGCGGCGAGGCGATCTGATCCAGGCCGTTGAAGATCTGATCCGACGGCCCCGGCATCGTCTCCCACCTTAGGCCATGCAGAGCCCTCCCGCAAGCAGCCGCTGAACCAGAGGCATCCCGACGATGGTTTTCGAGCTCCCGGCCACCTCTGATCAAGCTGAAGGGTCCATTGAGATCTTCTGGCCCTATGGAACTCGTCCATGGTTTAAAATGAGCCTGCATGCACGAAATGGAGAACCTGATGTTCGGCCGAGGCAAACCGAAGGTTCCGAGGCTATGTTGATTCATGTTTTGCATAGGATGGCCAAAACAGAGGCCGTGCATGCGTTATAAATCGCATGCACGAGGAGGAAAGAAAAATGAGAGAACCCGCGTGAAACAGATGAAGAAACGAGATTTGAAAAAATCTTTAAAGATCCGAAATCTTCGGGATTTTGAAGTTAAAACCACGCGGATGTTTAGAAGCGTTTCTCTGCCTATAAAAGGAGCACCCAAGGCATGAAGATGGTTGCTAAAAACCTTGTTGAAGATTTGTGTCCCGTGAGTGCTCTGCCTCGCGAAGAAAGAAGCCACTGCGCAAAACTTTGCGCGGCTATTGTTCTCGGTGCCATCCTTGGCCCGAAGGAGTCCCTTGCGCGCAACTCCTTTGCGCGACAAGAAGAAGGAGGTGAGGAGTCCCCTGCGCGTCTTTCTTTTGCGCGACAGGAAGTACCTGAGGCCGCAAGTACCTTGCGCGCCCTCGAGGTTTGTTGTGGCTTGCGCGGCAGTGTTGCACCCTTGCACACTTGAGCCTGCGCGGCATTTGAAGACAAGAAGAGGGCCACACCCCCTTGCACGCCTTGTTTGAATTCGGGTGATGAGAATTACACACCAAGTGTGTGTGTGCTAAAAGGAGAAAACACCCACGCCATGGACAGTGTGTGTGCATAGTGTTGAGAAGTTTGGCCGCAACCCTTGCGCGCCTGCACACAAGTGGAGTTCGGGCTGTGTGTGCAAAAACAGAAGAGGCAGTAGCCTTGGGTGTGTGAAATAAGAGAAGGAAGGCCGAGCCTTTGTGCTTGTGTGCCAAGAAGACAAGACCACCTACAGACAGTGGGTGTGTGCCAAGTGGAGAAGAGGACCCGAGGCTTTCATGCCTTGTGTGTGCACCAAGTGAAGACACATTTTGTGTGTGCAAAATTGAAGAACAACCTATGGGTTAAGGGTGTGCAACAAGAAGTGGGAGAATAGGCCAAGTCTCAAGTGTGTGCAAAGTGAAACAAGTGTGTGCAAAAAGACAACATGGCCAAACCTAAGTGTGTGCACTAAGAAGTGTGTATACACTTAGAATAAAGAAGGAGTGACCCACACTAAAGTAGAACACACTCTAAGTGTGTAAACAAATTAGATAAAGTGTGTGAAGGAGGAAGAAGGTGTGTGCTTAAAGTGTTACACCCTTTGTGGGTCTACTGCACCAAGAAGAGGAAAGGAGAAGTGCATGCATGCATGCATGCACGTGCACACGTGAACAGTGCTAAATCAGTGGTGTGCATTTGAGTTGTCCAAGACCAGGAGGTTCTTGAAGAATAGAGAAGAGAAAGGCCAACAGCTTTTATCCCAGGCTGCTGAGGATACTTGAAGAAGCTTAAAGTGAAGAAGAGCTACTCGTGTGACTCGAGGAGCCAAGAGAAGACCCTGTGGGACTCAGGGAGAAGAAGTCTTCAGTGGGATTCTGGAGCAGGCCAGTGGGACTCTGGTAACACTATGTGACGCAGTATAAAGACCCTCCTGTGGGACTCAGGAGAGATACAGTGGGACTCTGTATCGACCATTGTAATTCTAACAAGTTATAATGGGAGAATCCATGCTGGGGGAGCATGGCAAGGATGTAGGCCTTTGGTGCCGAACCTTGTAAATCATTGTGTCCTGTGCCTTTTCATTACTGCATCATTCGGGAAATGTTGAGAGATACAAGAAGAGTGGATCGAGGCTTTAACCAGCCATAGAGGTTTAATTGATAAGAATCAATTAGTAAAAAGTTTTAAAGGATCACTGATTCACCCCCTCCCCCTCTCTGTGATTCACACTGATCTGGGCACTTCAATTGGTATCAGAGGGAGGTTACCTCTAAAAGATCCAAGGGAGTCTTTATGAAGTGCAGATTTGAGGAAACGAGCGACCAGCCTCAAATGGAGATATCTGCCAAGACTCAAAAAAATAGAAAGAAGAAACAGGCCAAGAAAATGAAGAAAGCCTGTCCTAGCTGTGATGAAGTTGAAACAATGAATGATCTTCAGAGTGCACTCAAATATCTTCAGAAGACAGTTCCCATGGAAGTGGAAAAGTGTATAGCTACAGGAATCCATGATCTTCATGAAGAAAAATCACAGTTAGAAGAAGAATCCAATGCTATGGAAGATCAATTGGCTAAAAGGGTTGGCATAACCAACACTCTCAGAAAGCTGGTGAAGGCTAAGGAAGAAACAGTTTCTCTTTGCAATGATAGATATGAAGATACCTATGAAGAATTGCAAAGGAGATCTTCTGAGAAAGAAATAATTTTGATAATGATCAAAGATGTTTTCCGTGCACTGGAAAAGAGACACAGAGTTTCAATGGTTGTCAAAGATGCTCAACTTGAAGACAAAGCAAAAAGGGTGAAGGAGCTTGACAATTCATTGCTTGAATTGAAGACAGTGCATGATGACCAGATGAATCAGCTGAAAGAAAGTTGGGAAGGAAAGCTAAGAGCTGTTGAGGATGAGAAGAACTCCCTTAACATGAAGTGCTTAGAACTAGAGGTGATATTGACAAATCTGCAATCACCCAAAGCTGAAACCTCCCAGTCAGCTGGTAGAAGACATGTTGCTACTCAAGTATGCTTTGAGCAGGATGATTCTAAGAGAAATACATCCTCTAATAAAAGTGCAACATCTTCTAGAAAGAAGGTACCATCCATACCATCTTGTACTGATGCTTCTAATTGTGTTTCCACAAAAAGTGCAGGATGGAAGAATAATTCCAAACAAATATGGATGAAGACAATGAAGAAGCAGAGCTCTCCTGAAACAACACAACAGCTCCAGAAAAGTACCCTAAAATAAGAAGGACTGAAGAAGTCAAGATTCGTGGGTCAATGTTGGTGTTGTAACAAGTATGGGCATTGTGCAAAGGATTGTTGGTACAATCCACTGAATGCCAAAGCACAGAGGAAGCCCATGCCTAGGGGGAGCAAGCCAAAGGAAAAGAAGCAACATCCACAGGTCCAGAGACATCTGTTTACTGCAAATAGATTTGGATTACTTGACAACATCTGGGATGATTGCAAAAGTGGTCAAAAAGATACATGTCAGTCTCCAACTGTATCCAGAGTTCAAAAGAAGAAAAGATCACAGAACCTGGCTCAAAAAGATTCCTTGGGAAGCAAGAAGAAAGTAGAAAATGCTCCCAAGAAGTGTTTGAGAAATGAAGAGAAGTCCTTGGAGTCTGAGTCCAAGAAGGGTGATGAATCCAGAAGGACCACCAAGAAGAAAAAATGCTTCTACTGTGGAAAGAAAGGACATTTCATGGATCTTTGTGAACAAGCCATGGAACTGAATAGAAGCAGACTGGACTCAAAAAGACAATCAATCCAGAAGAAGAAGAAGGGGTTGATTGAAAACAAGTTTCCTAAGAAAGGTAGCTTGACAGCATCCAAAGAAACATGTGGAACTTCCAAAACTGAGGCCACTCTTCCAAATGAGTTACTAGTCATATGGCCACATTAGTTGCAACTTGCCAAAGATCTGCAGAGAGCTGAAGATGAAGCTCTGGAAATTTCTAAAGCAAAAGGGAAGAAGAATATTTCACATGAAGATGTATTGAGATCCACACCAGCACAAACATCATTGAAGATCAAATGTGCAAGTGTGAAGACTGGTGAAAATGGGACATCTCGGTTGAGAGAATCTTCTCAACCTTGTTGTTCACATTGATGAACCAAGGAGGTTCCATCTTATTCCCTTATACTTCTGGAATTTACATGTGCTAACATTGCAGGGAATTGAAGATGATGATCATTCTCATCTGGAGAATGGTTTGGACAGAATGGAGTGCACCCCTTGAGGGGGAGCCAATCTGAAGAAGATGGGATTCTTAGATTAATACCATCTTGAGAAAAGTGAAGGTATTCCAATCATACTTTCATCCCTTGTTTCTTAATTGTATCCATCGTGACAATTAAGGGGGAGTATGGATTGAAGACAAATGGATGAAAGGGGGAGCTTTATCATTGCACTGAACTTTCTAATGAGTTTTGTGAAGTTGTGCAGGATCTAGAAAATTCATTGTTATATCTGAAAAATTTCAAGCCCCTTGAAGCATGATCTCACATGTACAGTGAATGTTGGACAACATTGAGTACCTTGGTTACATCACTCTGGTTTTCTACACCGGGTTAGCCCAAGTAGACTTAGAGTTGACTTACTAAAGGTTCTTTGCTAAAGAAGAACATGTGTCATCATCCCTCTCTTAGTGCTTTTCAAGAAGATGCTATTCAAAGGGAGGAAGATATTTTTGAAAGTGAACCACACCACACCTTTTCATTTGATTGCCAATAAGGGGGAGAAAATATTGGCACACATATTGACCCATTCATATGTGCTGAAGGAGTGTATTGACAACAAATACAAAGGGGGAAATTGAAGTGCACTGTGTTGCATTTGTTGTCAATGAGGCATGAAGTTGTCTTGGAATGAATGGATGTCAAGGAGTAAATATGTGAATGTCAAAGGATGTGATGGTGATGGTGGTGAAGGAGAATGGCCATGGTACTAAGATGCATGTCACTTAGGAGATTCACTAAGTGGTATTGGAAATTGTGGTTGAAACATTATCCATGAATATCTGACGATTGTTGAGCTGATCATTAAGTTCCAAGAACTTGTATCAACTGGATACAAAGTCACAACATGATTAGAAGACCATGCATTGTAGTGACAATGCATGAGGAGTTGAAAGTGATCCATCCATAAGTTGTAAGTGGATGAAGTGGTTTAATGAAGTCCATGCACTATCACTTAGTGCATGTGAATCAGAAGATGTTCCAATTGATCTCTGATTAGATCAATGAAGTTTATTGAAGAAATATTTGATTCAGGAGCTCGGTTGAAGATGAAGAAACCTTTTGAATTCCATATCCTAAGTGAAGATTATATGTTGAGGAGGATTAAGGAATTCTTAAGAAGTATAGAAGGGAAGAAATGGAGAAGAAGAATGAAAGGGCTTGATATGGCATTTTATATGGAGGAGAACTTTGTTTTTAACAAAGTCTTAATATTTGCCTTTGCCAAAAAATATGGCCAGCCAAGGCACCTTGAGGGTTCAACCCCAAGGCATGGGCACTAGGGCACCACGCCCGGGGGAACCCGTGGGGTGAGCCAGGGCGGCAGGACGCACCCCAAGACACCGCATGGGCGCCTGGGGAACGCCCGAAGGAGCGCGGCAGGGGCGTAGGAGCGCGCCCCCGAGAGTGTCAGTGTGCATAGTGGGCGCTAGGAGCGCGCCCGCAGGAGGCGTGAGTGGGCGCAGAGCGCGCCCGCAGAGAGAACCCGGTGCGGGGCGGCACCGGGAGGGAAGAAGTTCAACTGGAGTGTGGTGGAGAGTGCCAGGGTAATAAAGCGCGGAAAAACCGCTCCCCGTTTCGATGTGGGACGCGGAAATTTCACCCGGGAGCGATCCTGGCCGCACGATCGATCGCGCGCCAGATCTCGGCCGCTCATCTAATTCCGCGGCGAGGCGATCTGATCCAGGCCGTTGAAGATCTGATCCGACGGCCCCGGCATCGTCTCCCACCTTCGGCCATGCAGAGCCCTCCCGCGAGCAGCCGCTGAACTAGAGGCATCCCGACGATGGTTTTCGAGCTCCCGGCCACCTCTGATCAAGCTGAAGGGTCCATTGAGATCATCTGGCCCTATGGAACTCGTCCATGGTTTAAAATGAGCCTGCATGCACGAAATGGAGAACCTGATGTTCGGCCGAGGCAAACCGAAGGTGCCGAGGCTATGTTGATTCATGTTTTGCATAGGATGGCCAAAACAGAGGCCGTGCATGCGTTATAAATCGCATGCACGAGGAGGAAAGAAAAATGAGAGAACCCGCGTGAAACAGATGAAGAAACGAGATTTGAAAAAATCTTTAAAGATCCGAAATCTTCGGGATTTTGAAGTTAAAACCACGCGGATGTTTAGAAGCGTTTCTCTGCCTATAAAAGGAGCACCCGAGGCATGAAGATGGTTGCTAAAATCCTTGTTGAAGATTTGTGTCCCGTGAGTGCTCTGCCTCGCGAAGAAAGAAGCCACTGCACAAAACTTTGCGCGGATATTGTTCTCGGTGCCATCCTTGGCCCGAAGGAGTCCCTTGCGCGCAACTCCTTTGCGCGACAAGAAGAAGGAGTTGAGGAGTCCCCTGCGCGTCTTTCTTTTGCGCGACAGGAAGTACCCGAGGCCGCAAGTACCTTGCGCGCCCTCGAGGTTTGTTGTGGCTTGCGCGGCAGTGTTGCACCCTTGCACACTTGAGCCTGCGCGGAATTTGAAGACAAGAAGAGGGCCACACCCCCTTGCACTCCTTGTTTGAATTTGGGTGATGAGAATTACACACCAAGTGTGTGTGTGCTAAAAGGAGAAAACACCCACGCCATGGACAGTGTGTGTGCATAGTGTTGAGAAGTTTGGCCGAAACCCTTGCGCGCCTGCACACAAGTGGAGTTCGCGCAGTGTGTGCAAAAACAGAAGAGGCAGTAGCCTTGGGTGTGTGCAAGAAGAGAAGGAAGGCCGAGCCTTTGTGCTTGTGTGCCAAGAAGACAAGACCACCTACAGATAGTGGGTGTGTGCCAAGTGGAGAAGAGGACCCGAGGCTTTCATGCCTTGTGTGTGCACCAAGTGAAGACACATTTTGTGTGTGCAAAATTGAAGAACAACCTACGGGTTAAGGGTGTGCAACAAGAAGTGGGAGAATAGGCCAAGTCTCAAGTGTGTGCAAAGTGAAACAAGTGTGTGCACTAAGAAGTGTGTATACACTTAGAAGAAAGAAGGAGTGACCCACACTAAAGTAGAACACACCCTAAGTGTGTAAACAAATTGGATAAAGTGTGTGAAGGAGGAAGAAGGTGTGTGCTTAAAGTGTTACACCCTTTGTGGGTCTACTGCACCAAGAAGAGGAAAGGAGAAGTGCATGCATGCATGCATGCACGTGCACACGTGAACAGTGCTAAATCAGTGGTGTGCATTTGAGTTGTCCAAGACCAGGAGGTTCTTGAAGAATAGAGAAGAGCAAGGCCAGCAGCTTTTATCCCAGGCTGCTGAGGATACTTGAAGAAGCTTAAAGTGAAGAAGAGCTACTCGTGTGACTCGAGGAGCCAAGAGAAGACCCTGTGGGACTCAGGGAGAAGAAGTCTTCAGTGGGATTCTGGAGCAGGCCAGTGGGACTCTGGTAACACTGTGTGACGCAGTATAAAGACCCTCCTGTGGGACTCAGGAGAGATACAGTGGGACTCTGTATCGACCATTGTAATTCTAACAAGTTATAATGGGAGAATCCATGTTGGGAGAGCATGGCAAGGATGTAGGCCTTTTGTGCCGAACCTTGTAAATCCTTGTGTCCTGTGCCTTTTCATTACTGCATCATTCGGGAAAGGTTGAGAGATACAAGAAGAGTGGATCGAGGCTTTAACCAGCCATAGAGGTTTAATTGATAAGAATCAATTAGTAAAAAGTTTTAAAGGATCACTGATTCACCCCCTCCCCCTCTCTGTGATTCACACTGATCTGGGCACTTCAATTGGTATCAGAGGGAGGTTACCTCTAAAAGATCCAAGGGAGTCTTTATGAAGTGCAGATTTGAGGAAAAGAGCGACCAGCCTCAAATGGAGATATCTGCCAAGACTCAAAAAAATAGAAAGAAGAAACAGGCCAAGAAGATGAAGAAAGCCTGTCCTAGCTGTGATGAAGTTGAAACAATGAATGATCTTCAGAGTGCACTCAAATATCTTCAGAATACAGTTCCCATGGAAGTGGAAAAGTGTATAGCTACAGGCATCCATGATCTTCATGAAGAAAAATCACAGTTAAAAGAAGAAGCCAATGCTATGGAAGATCAATTGGCTAAAAGGGTTGGCATAACCAACACTCTCAGAAAGCTGGTGAAGGCTAAGGAAGAAATAGTTTCTCTTTGCAATGATAGATATGAAGATACCTGTGAAGAATTGCAAAGGAGCTCTTCTGAGAAAGAAATATTTTTAATAATGATCAAATATGTTTTCCGTGCACTGGAAAAGAGACACAGAGTTTCAATGGTTGTCAAAGATGCTCAACTTGAAGACAAAGCAAAAAGGGTGAAGGAGCTTGACAATTCATTGCTTGAATTGAAGACAGTGCATGATGACCAGATGAATCAGCTGAAAGAAAGTTGGGATGGAAAGCTAAGAGCTGTTGAGGATGAGAAGAACTCCCTTAACATGAAGTGCTTAGAACTAGAGGTGTAATTGACAAATCTGCAATCACCCAAAGCTGAAACCTCCTAGTCAGCTGGTAGAAGACATGTTGCTACTCAAGTATGCTTTGAGCAGGATGATTCTAAGAGAAAGACATCCTCTAATAAAAGTGCAACATCTTCTAGAAAGAAGGTACCATCCATACCATCTTGTACTGATGCTTCTAATTGTGTTTCCACAAAAAGTGCAGGATGGAAGAATAATTCCAAACAAATATGGATGAAGACAATGAAGAAGAAGACCTCTCCTGAAACAACACAGCAGCTCCAGAAAAGTACCCTAAAATCAGAAGGACTAAGGAAGTCAAGATTCGTGGGTCAATGTTGGTGTTGTAACAAGTATGGGCATTGTGCAAAGGATTGTTGGTACAATCCACTGAATGCCAAAGCACAGAGGAAGCCCATGCCTAGGGGGAGCAAGCCAAAGGAAAAGAAGCAACATCCACAGGTCCAGAGACATCTGTTTACTGGAAATAGATTTGGATTACTTGACAACATCTGGGATGATTGAAAAAGTGGTCAAAAAGATACATGTCAGTCTCCAACTGTATCCAGAGCTCAAAAGAAGAAAAGATCACAGAACCTGGCTCAAAAAGATTCCTTGGGAAGCAAGAAGAAAGTAGAAAATGCTCCCAAGAAGTGTTTTAGAAATGAAGAGAAGTCCTTGGAGTCTGAGTCCAAGAAGGGTGATGAATCCAGAAGGACCACCAAGAAGAAAACATGCTTCTACTGTGGAAAGAAAGGACATTTCATGGATCTTTGTGAACAAGCCATGGAACTGAATAGAAGCAGACTGGACTCAAAAAGACAATCAATCCAGAAGAAGAAGAAGGGGTTGATTGAAAACAAGTTGCCTAAGAAAGGTAGTTTGACAGCATCCAAAGAACCATGTGGAACTTCCAAAACTGAGGCCACTCTTCCAAATGAGTTACTAGTCATATGGCCACATCAGTTGTAACTTGCCAAAGATCTGCAGAGAACTGAAGATGAAGCTCTGGCAATTGCTAAAGCAAAAGGGAAGAAGAATATTTCACATGAAGATGTATTGAGATCCACACCAGCACAAAAATCATTGAAGATCAAATGTGCAAGTGTGAAGACTGGTGAAAATGGGACATCTCGGTTGAGAGAATCTTCTCAACCTTGTTGTTCACATTGATGAACCAAGGAGGTTCCATCTTATTCCCTTATACTTCTGGAATTTACATGTGCTAACATTGCAGGGAATTGAAGATGATGATCATTCTCATCTGGAGAATGGTTTGGACAGAATGGAGTGCACCCCTTGAGGGGGAGCCAATCTGAAGAAGATGGGATTCTTAGATTAATACCATCTTGAGAAAAGTGAAGGTATTCCAATCATACTTTCATCCCTTGTTTCTTAATTGTATCCATCGTGACAATTAAGGGGGAGTATGGATTGAAGACAAATGGATGAAAGGGGGAGCTTTATCATTGCACTGAACTTTCTAATGAGTTTTGTGAAGTTGTGCAGGATCTAGCAAATTCATTGTTATATCTGAAAAATTTCAAGCCCCTTGAAGCATGATCTCACATGTACAGTGAATGTTGGACAGCATTGAGTACCTTGGTTACATCACTCTTGTTTTCTACACCGGGTTAGCCCAAGTAGACTTAGAGTTGACTTACTAAAGGTTCTTTGCTAAAGAAGAACATGTGTCATCATCCCTCTCTTAGTGCTTTTCAAGAAGATGCTATTCAAAGGGAGGAAGATATTTTTGAAAGTGAACCACACCACACCTTTGCATTTGATTGCCAATAAGGGGGAGAAAATATTGGCACACATATTAACCCATTCATATGTGCTGAAGGAGTGTATTGACAACAAATACAAAGGGGGAAATTGAAGTGCACTGTGTTGCATTTGTTGTCAATGAGGCATGAAGTTGTCTTGGAATGAATGGATGTCAAGGAGTCAAGATGTGAATGTCAAAGGATGTGATGGTGATGGTGGTGAAGGAGAATGGCCATGGTACTAAGATGCATGTCACTTAGGAGATTCACTAAGTGGTATTGGAAATTGTGGTTGAAACATTCTCCATGAATATCTGACGATTGTTGAACTGATCATTAAGTTCCAAGAACTTGTATCAACTGGATACAAAGTCACAACATGATTAGAAGACCATGCATTGTAGTGACAATGCATGAGGAGTTGAAAGTGATCCATCCATAAGTTGTAAGTGGATGAAGTGGTTTAATGAAGTCCATGCACTATCACTTAGTGCATGTGAATCAGAAGATGTTCCAATTGATCTCTGATTAGATCAATGAAGTTTATTGAAGAAATATTTGATTCAGGAGCTTGGTTGAAGATGAAGAAACCTTTTGAATTCCATATCCTAAGTGAAGATTATATGTTGAGGAGGATTAAGGAATTCTTAAGAAGTAGAGAAGGGAAGAAATGGAGAAGAAGAATGAAAGGGCTTGATATGGCATTTTATATGGAGGAGAACTTTGTTTTTAACAAAGTCTTAATATTTGCCTTTGCCAAAAAATATGGCCAGCCAAGGCACCTTGAGGGTTCAACCCCAAGGCATGGGCACTAGGGCACCATGCCCGGGGGAACCCGTGGGGCGAGCCAGGGCGGCAGGACGCACCCCAAGACACCGCATGGGCGCCTGGGGCACGCCCGAAGGAGCGCGGCAGGGGCGTAGGATCGCGCCCCCGAGAGTGTCAGTGTGCATAGTGGGCGCTAGGAGCGCGCCCGCAGGAGGCGTGAGTGGGCGCAGAGCGCGCCCGCAGAGAGAACCCGGTGCGGGGCGGCACCGGGAGGGGAGAAGTTCAACTGGAGTGTGGTGGAGAGCGCCAGGGTAATAAAGCGCGGAAAAACCGCTCCCCGTTTCGATGTGGGACGCGGAAATTTCACCCGGGAGCGATCCTGGCTGCACGATCGATCGCGCGCCAGATCTCGGCCGCTCATCTAATCTCGCGGCGAGGCGATCTGATCCAGGCCGTTGAAGATCTGATCCGACGGCCCCGGCATCGTCTCCCACCTTCGGCCATGCAGAGCCCTCCCGCGAGCAGCCGCTGAACCAGAGGCATCCCGACGATGGTTTTCGAGCTCTCGGCCACCTCTGATCAAGCTGAAGGGTCCATTGAGATCGTCTGGCCCTATGGAACTCGTCCATGGTTTAAAATGAGCCTGCATGCACGAAATGGAGAACCTGATGTTCGGCCGAGGCAAACCGAAGGTGCCGAGGCTATGTTGATTCATGTTTTGCATAGGATGGCCAAAACAGAGGCCGTGCATGCGTTATAAATCGCATGCACGAGGAGGAAAGAAAAATGAGAGAACCCGCGTGAAACAGATGAAGAAACGAGATTTGAAAAAGTCTTTAAAGATCCGAAATCTTCGGGATTTTGAAGTTAAAACCACGCGGATGTTTAGAAGCATTTCTCTTCCTATAAAAGGAGCACCCGAGGCATGAAGATGGTTGCTAAAAACCTTGTTGAAGATTTGTGTCCCGTGAGTGCTCTGCCTCGCGAAGAAAGAAGCCACTGCGCAAAACTTTGCGCGGCTATTGTTCTCGGTGCCATCCTTGGCCCGAAGGAGTCCCTTGCATGCAACTCCTTTGCGCGACAAGAAGAAGGAGGTGAGGAGTCCCCTGCGCGTCTTTCTTTTGCGCGACAGGAAGTACCTGAGGCCGCAAGTACCTTGCGCGCCCTCGAGGTTTGTTGTGGCTTGCGTGGCAGTGTTTCACCCTTGCACACTTGATCCTGCGCGGCATTTGAAGACAAGAAGAGGGCCACACCCCCTTGCATGCCTTGTTTGAATTCGGGTGATGAGAATTACACACCAAGTGTGTGTGTGCTAAAAGGAGAAAACACCCACGCCATGGACAGTGTGTGTGCATAGTGTTGAGAAGTTTGGCCACAACCCTTGCGCGCCTGCACACAAGTGGAGTTCGGGCTGTGTGTGCAAAAACAGAAGAGGCAGTAGCCTTGGGTGTGTGCAAGAAGAGAAGGAAGGCCGAGCCTTTGTGCTTGTGTTCCAAGAAGACAAGACCACCTACGGACAGTGGGTGTGTGCCAAGTGGAGAAGAGGACCCGAGGCTTTCATGCCTTGTGTGTGCACCAAGTGAAGACACATTTTGTGTGTGCAAAATTGAAGAACAACCTATGGGTTAAGGGTGTGTAACAAGAAGTTGGAGAATAGGCCAAGTCTCAAGTGTGTGCAAAGTGAAACAAGTGTGTGCAAAAAGACAACATGGCCAAACCTAAGTGTGTGCACTAAGAAGTGTGTATACACTTAGAAGAAAGAAGGAGTGACCCACACTAAAGTAGAACACACTCTACGTGTGTAAAAAAATTGGATAAAGTGTGTGAAGGAGGAAGAAGGTGTGTGCTTAAAGTGTTACACCCTTTGTGGGTCTACTGCACCAAGAAGAGGAAAGGAGAAGTTCATGCATGCATGCATGCACGTGCACACGTGAACAGTGCTAAATCAGTGGTGTGCATTTGAGTTGTCCAAGACCAGGAGGTTCTTGAAGAATAGAGAAGAGAAAGGCCAGCAGCTTTTATCCCAGGCTTCTGAGGATACTTGAAGAAGCTTAAAGTGAAGAAGAGCTACTCGTGTGACTCGAGGAGCCAAGAGAAGACCCTGTGGGACTCAGGGAGAAGAAGTCTTCAGTGGGATTCTGGAGCAGGCCAGTGGGACTCTGGTAACACTGTGTGACGCAGTATAAAGACCCTCCTGTGGGACTCAGGAGAGATACAGTGGGACTCTGTATCGACCATTGTAATTCTAACAAGTTATAATGGGAGAATCCATGCTGGGAGAGCATGGCAAGGATGTAGGCCTTTGGTGTCGAACCTTGTAAATCCTTGTGTCCTGTGCCTTTTCATTACTGCATCATTCGTGAAAGGTTGAGAGATACAAGAAGAGTGGATCGAGGCTTTAACCAGCCATAGATGTTTAATTGATAAGAATCAATTAGTAAAAAGTTTTAAAGGATCACTGATTCACCCCCTCCCCCTCTCAGTGATTCACACTGATCTGGGCACTTCAGTAATTAAGGGTAAAAATAAGATTATAAAATTACCCTAACACCTGCCAAAATTATATTGGATGAATATAAGTCTACCCATATCACCTAAGGGTCATAATAGTTTCGTTTTATGGACTATTGACAATGAAAATTATATAATTACAATTAAAACCAAAGAAAGTGACAACATGTCACTCTTTTATATCTAATAAGTATAATAATTTTAATTTAGTGATAAAATTCATAAAACTTGAAACATGAATATTATATAGAAATATAATAACATTATATACATCATGTGAATTTATTTAGAATTTTTGGGGATAAAATAATTATTATTAATGGCGACACAATAGCGATTTGAAATTATTTTATTAATTGAAATATCAAATAAATGGTTTTAAAAATATTAAAATAAATATTTTATAAACTATTTAATATGCTCCACAATTTTTATAGATAAATATTACATGTTAAAAATATATTAAATATTTTAGTTCGAACATACCTTCTGTGTGGATTTTATTAAAATTCAAATAAATGAATAGTATCAAAATTGACACTATTGTTATTTTATAAAAATAGCATAATATAAAATTGTTTAAAAATCACAAAAATATTTAAATATTATAAATTAAAATTTATATGATCTAAAATATCATATATTAACCAATTATGTACAATTCACAACACATAAGTAATTATTTATAACAATTTAAAATTTAGAATCTTATTACCACAAATAAGATTAAATAAATTAAATTAGTTGAAAAGGATTAAAATTAAATTTTGACATGTCTAAATTTTATTGTATGATGATATTACAACCCTATATCATCTAATATTTTAATACAAGTCATTATTGGAGGTTTTTATGTGGGGTATGATTTATTATAAATTAATAATTTTGAGGTTTCAAAAGGTGGACCTCTCCTCCCTTATAAAAGGGAACCTCCTCCCTCTCATCCACACACAATTTTGAGCCTTCAAGCTCAGCCAAACTCTGCCCATTTCTCTTATCAAAATCTCCCGTTATATCATATAGGTTCTGGTATTTTGAAAAGTCCAACTCTAGTGCCCTAAGAAGAAGTTTAAAAGAGGCATGTCGACGAAGAGGCAATCTCTTTTACCGATTCTTTCAAGTTTCTTTCTTCATCAACATCCCATTATTTATTGTTTAATTGTAAAGTAATAAAATAAGTGTCACTAATATACTGATATTATATTATAAATATAAAATAACTCCATTTCACGTTCTATCCATCCTACGGAAAATGAAATCACCACGCGTGCGTACGTACGGAATACCGTCTCCACGTTGTGGTTTTATTATTTTTTCCACCAACACCATACATGGATGGGTATAATGGTGTAAATAATAACTATATATGGTTATTATAGCATCATAATGATTCGGATATATTATATCATTCACTTCAATTATATTCAATAATTATGGGAATGATATCATCGCTTGTGCGTATGTACAGACTACCATCTCCACGAACGCGATGAGATTCATTTTCCATGATTAACCATTCAATTATGATTATAAATTATATATATAATAAATAATCATGAAAGATATTACATAATAATGATACTATTTTATGTACATATATGTTTCATTTATTTAATTCCATTCAATTCAATAAGGAAACAAAAATAGCGTTCATGCGTCATACGACCTACCATCTCCATGAACGGTGTATTTCATTCCATTTATCGATCTATCATATATATTTATATACTGAATATATATTATATATAAATCATGTTTTACATTCTGGGATTAATTAAATCTAGATATGAGTAATAATATCAAGAACAACAAATCGAAACCCATACGATAAATGAAATGATTTTACACAAAACACTACTTTAACATGGAATTGACAAAAGAACGGGTAATATAATGTCATAATTGAACCATATATGATATCATAAAAATGAATATGATTCTGTAATAATTAAATGAAATTATTTAAATCATTATACAATAGGTTCAGATACATACGAAGCATATCATACATAAGGTAAGGGATAACTTTTCCAATCACTTTTTTATCCGAGATTGTATATTCGTAAGTATTTACTAGGTTTATATTTATCTTCCATGTACCTATTTTATTGAAATGGTTTCATGTATGTTTAAAATCCTTTCTACCCATTTTCTACTTTTACTACATGGTATGTAAGGAATATTTCTTTTGTTTACCATATGAGGTAATTTTTGACTTTTCTGTTAAAAGTACGAAGAGAATGTTTTTCTAACTTATACGGCATGAATGGATTTTTACAGTTTTATAACCCCTTATTTTCATGAATCTTACTCAACAAAATTTCATGACTATTTTCAAGAAAAACTGTTTCTTTTAAAATTTCATAGCATTTTGTGAAAAGAAAATTATTTTGAATAAAAAGGATATTTTCCTCAGGAATTCATTTCAAGTGTTTTATCAAAACCATTTTTCATCTAAGATGACATTATTTTATATGTGTATGTTTCAAGTATAATGTCTCTATGATTTACATGGTTTCACTTTTCTTATGATTAAATGATATCCATTTGTTTTATATGGATTATGTTATGATGGGATGATGTTTATGAAACCCGTTTTATTCTTTGGGTTATGATGAATGATTTATGTTTATTTTGTGGCACAAGTAAGAATGATTTCATTATGAAACGGGTGGGACCTATATCTTAGTCCAATGCATTGGGTAATGTTTTAAATCTCATGAGATAGAAATGGATGGAAAGGAAAGTTAATCTGGTTTAGTGATACAAGACTGGAATGAGGAGTGAACTCGATTCAGTAAGGGACTTTGTCCACTAAGATGGTTTTGGCAGCAATCCCTTGGATAATATGGAAATATTATCAAGTGCTTAATGGTTTCCCCCAATTACATGTTTTATTCCAATGCTATTTTATCACGATTAATGTTTCTTTCTGATATAATCCTTACGTTCTGCCATGTTTTATGTAATTTCTCAAGATTTTGATGTTTAAACATTATGTTCATGTTTTTAAGTTCAAATGTATATGATTTATTTTATTTTCTCCATGATTACCCTTATTGAGCATTTAAGCTCACCCTTTATAAGTTTTCTTTTCCCCAAGATTTAAAGAATGATTTTAGGTAAGAAAACAAAAGGGGAAGCTCTTTATGGGATATGCTGAAGATCTTCCACCACGATTAGAAGATTATGTTCTATGTTTCCAAAAACACTAAACTATTATGGTCCTTGAGTGTTGGTTCTTGTTATCTATTAAGTGTTATGAAAAATTAATGTATTTTCTATGTACGTCAAGCTTTGGGTATCTACAGTTGGTATCAGAGGGAAGGTTTAGTCAACCTTTAGATACTAGGATGTGAAATCTTTAAGTGAGATCCCTAGAGATATTTATAAGGTATATCTAGGGATGTCTCTAAGGGTATGTATAAGTATAGGTTATAGTTGTAAAATTATGATAACAATCATGAATAACCTAGGATTAAACCTAAGATGTTAGAGATTGAAAGTACTCCCCTTAATTATGTTGTTTTCCTAGCATGACTTTTTCCTCTCACACTATTCTTTTTGGGTATTAGAAAATGGATGGAAAGAAGAATATTCATGTTAATAGAGAATATGATTGAGAATGGAATGATATTCTTCTAGAGAATCCAAATGAAATTGGATTTGGAAGGCGAAACATCATTATTATTCCTAATCAACAATCTCATAATATGATCAATAATATTAGCTTTGGTAAGTTTCCTTACAAGGCTAATAAGAGAAAGATGGAGTTTCATGATGATCATAGAGGATAGAAATTTCAATTTCCCTCATGTAAATCTTGTGGGAAGAGGCATCAAGGAGAATGTTTCAAAGGAATTAAAAGATGATTTGGGTTTGGAAAATAAGTACACAAAGCTAGTAAGTGAAAAGGAAAAGGTTCTGTTAACACCATGGACAAGGATAATGGTATTTCTACGACATCAACAATGATTAAATGTTTTAAATGTGGAATGTATGGGTATTATGTGAACCAATTACCTAATGAAAAATCTCTTAAATAGAATCAACATGGTCATATGAGTAGTATTTATGTTGATGATGATGAATAAAATACAAATGATATATGAGATGAAAGAAGTGTTGAGGAATAAAATAATGAAGCTTGATCAATGGTTTAAAAATGTAGTGGAATGATTGTATGTTTACCAAGAGTTATGTTAATGGTACTATGGAATAATGAAACATCTAAGGATTGTTACACTATTTTTTTTCTTAAAGTATTTGAATGTATAAGTTGAATGGTACCGGTAACCATGAAAGGTTATTTAGATATTTTTGGAAAGAACATGATATGCACATAATGAATGGATTAGGAGAAAATAATATTTTGGATATTATTAATGATATCATGACTGATATAAGAAAAAATTGATATCATGGTTTGTGTATATAGAAATTTTGTGATTTTTGTATGTGGGAAGGGTTAACTTTTGACAGTATTCATGTTTTCACTAAGGTTTAAAGGGTATTCTTTTTTCAAGAGAATAAATGATTAAGGAATTCAAATGTTTGGAATGTGACCAACAAGATATATCTGATGATATATGGGGGATAAATGATGGTATTAGCATTCTTGGTAGATGACATTTCTAGTAGTAATTTTATATATACTATGGGATTGGACAGAAGTATTTTCTATAAGCCTAAAGATTGGAATGCATTAAGTTGTACATCCGATAGTACTATGAAAGGCTAGAAATTTTTGATATTATTTCTAAAATTTCCTAATAGTATAGTTTTAGAAAAAGTAAAAACCATAAGATGAGTGAGAACCCATCGCATCGGACAAGGATGCCGGAATTGAACCCACAACCGAAGTGCGACATGCCTTTATCGCCTACCACTAGCCTACATGAAGTCCCTGGTTAGTATAAATTAGTTTTATTTTAGTAAGCAGTATGATAGTTGAAGTATAATTCCATTTTTGGAATCATATATGCATAATCTCACCATAATATGGACTTATGTATATAGCTTTTTCTAACCTTATGTTTGAGACAGATGGAATGACCTATCATTCTATCGCATGATCTGCTAACACTTCACGGAAGAAAAATTCAACTTAATTTCTTTAAGAGTTGAAGTGGAAATTTTTCAAGACAAAAACAACAGTGAGATTGTACCAAAATCATGTAAGTATTTATTTTAACTATTCAACATTAGGGAAATGATCTTGAAAAACAAAATTTTTGTCCTAGTACCCTAATATTCGATGAATCATATGGTACCTTAGATCATCACAAATTTATGGATTTGTGATTGTTGTATTTTTCATAGCCATGTTCTCTACCACTCTTCATCAGAAGTTGATGGTTATATTTCTCTTCCATATCCATATTTTCACCTATGTTATCCTATGTGGAAACCCAGTAATGAGTTAATTTGGGTAACCGTTATGTTTCATACTTTACTTTTTAAAATTATGTTTTCATATTCATTTTTACAATGTGGGTTTCTATTAATGTGACTTTCAAGTAGTAAACGATTTATAACCCCGACGAATTTCGAGGGTGAAATTCATTTAAAGGGGGGGGGTAGAATATAACACCCTAAGATTTTATGAGATATATTCTTTTTTAATTTATTTGATGTCTTCTATTTTACACTACACCAAGATTATCTTGTACTATACGCACCACCGTATTATCTTGCAGTATACGCAACACTATTCTTGGCTCGTGTTACACACAATTTCAAGTTCGTTTTGTGGAAATTATTATACTCAAAATTAATTATAGATTTTTTTTAATGTATAAATGAAATATGTTTTGATTATGTTATATGAAACACCAAAAGGATATTTCACTACACACAGCCCTGACTTCGCTTGCATTACACGCAATCATGACCTTCCTCGATAGTGTGTGTAGTACACAATATCGGGTTTCAATAAACAATAATATAATGTAATAATATTATTATGAACTACCAGTTATCAATAATAGTAACTACATTTTTAACTTCATGCCATTATAATTCATTTTACACATTTTATATAACATGATATGAGAACAAAATAAATTTTTCGGGTAAAATAAGTATTTTTAAAAGAAATGCAGTTTTTCCACCTTTTGATGGCACACCCACATTAAATTTAGTTTTTTACATGTTTATAAGTACAACTTGACAAAATAAAATTCTTATTTTGAATCAGGATATAAAAATTTACTTTGGATAAATTTTTTATATTTTTCTGATAAGTTTCTTATTTTGATGAATAGTAAAAATATGCTAAATTTTATTTAAAAACAAATTTTTTTCATCGAGATAATTTATATGGTTAAATTATAATATTTAACGGTTTTAAAGTATAAATAGATTATATTTTTACCATTTAATATAATTAATGTCATTACCATTAATTCTATATTGAATTCATAGGTAAAACATTTCAATCTTTGACAATGTTTTAACTTTTAAAACCTGTTTTCTTAACAATAGGGTTAATTTTAAATTAATTACTGCAACTTATTCATTTTGCATTTTGAAAAATGGTTTCCATATTTGGATTCAGTGGGTGTAAATTATTTTAATATGTTACCTTTATTTTTTAGACATTATGAATAGTAACTACGGTAATTTTTATTTACTACTGTTAAAGGTAAATCAGGTAATTAAGGGTTGTAATAAGATTATAAAATTACCATAACACCTACCAAAATTATATTGGATGAATAACAGTCGACCCATATAACCTAAGGGTCAAAATATATTCTTTTCATGGACTATTGAAAATGAAAATGATATAATTATAATTAAAACCAAAGAAAGTGACAACTTGTCACTCTTTTATATCTTATAAGTGAAATAATTTTAATTTAGTGATAACTTCATAAATCATCGAACATGAATAGTCTCCAGAAAAATAATAAAATTATTTACATCATGTGAATTTATTTAGAATTTTTAGGGATTAAGTAATTATCATTAAAAGTGACAAAATAGTAATGTTGAAATTATTTTATTGATTGAAATATGAAATAAATGGTTTTAAAAATATTAAATTAAATATTGTATGAAATATTTATTATTCTCCATGAATTATCTAGATAAATATGACATGTTAAGAATACATTAAATATTTTAGTTCGAACATATCGTCTGTGTGGATTTTATTTAAATTCAAATAGATGAATAATGTAAAAATCAACACTATTCTTATTTTATAAAAATAACATAATATAAAATTGATTTA
Organism: Viscum album; assembly: GCA_963277665.1. Taxonomy (NCBI): domain Eukaryota; kingdom Viridiplantae; phylum Streptophyta; class Magnoliopsida; order Santalales; family Viscaceae; genus Viscum; species Viscum album. The sequence continues at coordinate 2,016,002,465 of OY728165.1, forward strand.
AAATCACAATAATATTTAAAAATTATAAATTAAAATTTATATGGTCTAAAAAATAATTAATTATCCAATTATTTACAATTCAAAACTAATAAGTAATTATTTATAACAATTTAAAATTTAGAATCATATTACCACAAATTAGATTAAATAAATTAAATAAGTTGATAAGGTATATAATAAATTTCCAAAAGTATAAATTTTATTTTTTGATGATATTACAACCCTATATCATATAATATTTTAATATGAGTCATTTTTTATTTTTTAAGTGTGTTTTGATTTATTATAAATTAATATTTTTGAGGTTTCCAAAGGTGCCCCTCTCCTCCTTTATCAAAGGGAACCTCCTCCCTCTCCTCCACACACAATTTTAAGCCTTCAAGATAAGCCAAAACCTTCCCATTTATCTTCTCAACATCTATATTTATATCATAGAGGTTCTGGTCTTCTCAAAAGACCAACTCTAATGCCCTAAGAAGAAGTTTAGAAGAGGCACGTCGAAGAAGAGGTATTCTCTTCTACCGATTCTTTCAAGTTTCTTTCTTCTTAAAATTCCTCTTATTTATTTGTATCATTGTAAATTAATACTATCAGTATCAATAATATACTGAGATGATATTATAAAAATTAAACAACCCCATTTCACCTTCTATCCATCCTACAGAAAACGAAATCACCCTGTGTGCGTACGTACGGAATATCATCTTCACACCGTTGTGTAATTAGTTTTTCCTCCACCACATTACTTGGATTGGTATAATGATGTAAAGAATAACTATATATGGTTATTATAACATAAAACTGATTCTGAGATATTATATCATTCCCTCCAATTCTATTCAATAATTATGGGAACAATATCATTGCTTCTGCGTACGTACGGACTACCGTCTCCAAGAACGCGATGCGATTTATTTTCCATGATTAACCATTAAAGTACGATTATAAAGTATATATATAATAACTAATCATGAAATATATTAAATAATAATTATACTTGATTTATTTACATATATGTTTCATTTACTTAATTCCATTCATTTCAATAAGGAAATGAAAATAGCGTTCATGCGTACGTACGACCTACCGTCTCCATGAACTGTGTATTTTATTCCATTTATTGATCAATAATATATATTTATATACTGAATATATATTATATATAAATCATGTTTTACATTCTATAATTAATTAAATCATGATATGAGTAATAATATCAAGAACAACAAATCGAAACACGTATGATAAATGAAACGATTTTACCCAAAACATTGCTTTAACATGGAATTTACAAAATAACGGGTAATATAAAGTCATAAGTGAACCACATATTATATCATAACAATGAATATTATTCTATAATAATTTAATGAAAATATTTAAATCATTATACAGGAGTTTCAGATACATACGAAGCATATCAGACATAAGGTAAGGGATAACATTTCCATTCTCGTTTTTATCCGAGATTATTTATTAGTAAGTATTTACTAGGGTTATATTTATCATCCAGGTCGCTCTTTTATAAAAATGGTTTCATGTATGTTTAAAGTCCTTTTTACCCATTTTTACTTCTACTACATGGTATGTGAGGAATCTTTCTTTTGTTTACCATACGAGGTACTTTTTGACTTTTCCATTAAAAGTATGAGGAGAATGTTTTTTTAACTTATATGGCATGAATAGATTTTTAAGGTTTTATAAAAACTTATTTTCATGAATATTACTCTACAAGATTTCATGACTATTTTCAAAAAAATTCATTTTTTAAATTTCCATGGCATTTTGTGAAAAGAAAATGATGTTGAAGAAGAAAGGATACTTTCCTAAAGAATTCATTTCAATTGTTTTATCAAAACCATTTTCCATCTAAGATGACATTATTTCATATGTGTATGTTTCAAGTATAATTTCTCTATGATTTACATGGTTTCACTTTTCTTATAATGAAATGATATGCATTTATTTCATATGGATTATGTTATGATGGGTTGATGTTTATGAAACCCATTTTATTCTTTGGGTTATGATGAATGATTTATGTTTATTTTGTGGCACAGGTAATAATGATTTCATTATGAGATGGGTGGGACCTATATCTCCCTAAAATGCATTGGGTAAAGATTTATATCTCATGGGATAATCATGGATGGAATGGAAAGTTAATCCAGTTCGGTTATACATGACTGGAATGAGGAGTGAACTCGATTCAGTAAGGGACTTTGTCCACTAAGATAGTCTTGGCAGGAATGCCTTGGATACTATGGGAATCATATCAAATCATTAATGGTTTTACACAATTACATGTTTTATTCCCATGCTATTTTATCATGATTAATGTTTCTTTATGATCTATTCCTTACGTACTGCCATGTTTTATGTCATTGCTCAAGATTTTGAGGTTTAATCATTATGTTCATGTTTTTAAGGTCAAATGTATATGATTTGTTTTATTTTTTCCATGCTTACCCTTACTATGCATTTGAACTCAACCTTTATATGTTTTCTTCTACCCATGATTTAAAGAAAGGTTTTAGGTAAGAAAACAAAAGGGGAATATTTTTATGGGAGATGTTGAAGATCTTTCACCACGATTAAAAGATTATGTTCTGAGTTTCCAAAGACACTAAACCATTACGGTCCTTGAGTTTTGGTTCTTGGTATGTATTAAGTATTCCGAAAAATTAATGTAATGCCCATGTATGTGAATCTATGGGTCTCTACAATAAAATGGGGATTTTTTGTGGTGCCTGATGTTTGTTATGGTATAAGAGATTATAGGTGGTAACAAATGTTTGTGTGTGGTGGAAACATTAAAGTAACTATTATATGTCATATTTTTTACCATTAGGATGGTATTTTATACTATATATATTAATTATATTATCTATTATTTCTTACACACCCCCACTTGAGTCTGTTGATTATACTAATTATCATATGTGGTTTTGGGTTCTGTTTGTTTCCCCCAACATCTAGGATAGAAGTGAAATGGACGGATGCCTACTACCCCTTGCAGAATCTCTCTTATAGATATAGTATAGGATATATAAGAATGTGGTTATTATATTATGTGATGTGGTATTGGTGATAATGTGGCTACAATGTAGATTTATAGTGGGGGAATACATTGAAAGTGGTGTGCTTGAAGTTTACGTTCTTCATGATTATGTACCATACCATGACAATGTTGTGGATATGTAATGACGTGGTATTCTGAAACGGGTGTGATATTGTGTTTGGTATGTTATTTTTGGTTGTATATGTGTAGTTTTATATCTAACATTGTATGTGATTTTTGGATATAAAGATGTGGAATGGATTAGAGTGATAAGACTTATGTTGTTGGGGTATAAGGGAGGCTAGTTCTCTGAGGATGTGACTATGAGGAACCATCGCATATATTTGTCATTATTATTTTTTCACTACATGGGATATGAATTTGGTGATTAAGCCATGGTGAGGTTGGGAATTTGTTAACTAGGTTTAGGTAATTGGTGGATTTCACTATTTATTCACAAAGTATTTAATATGTTTCATCCTCATTTAAAAAAGAGAGTTTATAGATAATCATAAAGAGTATAATTGTATTCTCACTTATTTATATATATATAAATCCTATTTTTATATATTTTGAGGAGGATGTTAATGATTATCATGAATATTGCATGATGATGTAGTTTTTGATCAGGCTGTATTAAATTCTATATAACCTTATTTTTGTATTAAATTTCAGAGAATTTGTGTAACACCCTCTCCCAGATTCCATTGAACTAGTTCCCTTGTTTGGTTCACCGCATGGACTCAATCATTCCTCCCTATATTCTAGAGGATACCAACTAGAGACAAGGGATTATAAGTTAACATTGGGAGACTATTCCCTCATTATGATAATTTAGAACATAATTTAAATAATGGAATCAATAGAAACATGAAATCTAGATAAAATAAAAAGGTATTAAACCACCAAGTTGCACCCTATGATATATAATAATGGTGTTTCATACAAAACATGGAGGAAAATACAAAATAATCAATATTTACAATAGACAAAAAATAAATGAACGACCAAGAACCAAATATAGAATCACCCCAGGAGGCACTATGATTTTCCTTTCTCTTAGATCCCAATATCCATCCAAGATAAGACCACTAGATATTAACCTTAGTCCATGCCCTAAACCCATAACATGCCACAAAGGAGAATATTTATAGGCCCCCAAGTGATATTTTTTCATGATGAGGGTGGGAGTATAATCTAGTAGGCCACCACAATTATCGAATAATTAAATTAAAATATGAATGTGTAAATAAAAAAATTCACAATATAAAAAAAAATAAGAATAATAGTGGACTATGAAAATAAAGGAAACAAAGTTTAGCTTTAGATATCAAGGAGAAAACCTAGAATGACTCTGATTGCTTGATCCTATGATGGTCCCTAAACATGATGGAGGTAATATCGACTAATATGGTTTTAAGGTGTACTACCAAGGAAACAATGATCATTTTTCATAAAGTAATACCTAAGGCTCAACAAGGAATTCCATTAAAACAATTCCCCAAAATATCCATTTTAGGCTTGAGCGTAAGGACTTCCCATGACACTCATACACATGACTTAATTTTCATCTAAGGCTCAAAACGAAGGCATTCCACACTAATAAAATTCAAGATGAATTTAGGGATATTATCCCATGACATTCAAAAAGGGGTACCCTTAAAATACATGATATTAATTTGTTGCATTCTACAAGTGTAGACATTACCAAAATCTAAGGGGGAGCCACCCTATCAAATTCATATTAATTAATATTTTTAGACTCCACTAGCTTTCTAAAGTCATTCCATAGAATAGGAACTCAATGAATCTAAGGTTTTTTTACACCCAAAAATTCACATATGTCTGCTAATGGAATCATAGGATAATCTATAGAATTACACTACCATAATATTTATGTGAATATGAGGAGGACCTATAAGAAATTACATACCCAAGACCATTAGTAAGGATCTAAATCATTTCATTATTGAAAAATTCAAATAATAAAAAATATACAATTATTACCAAGATCACAATTTGGATTCAATTATCATTTTCATTTATTAATTCCACAGATTTATGAATTAATGTGTCATAGTGGATATCCTGAATATCCATCTTTCACATTAAATTAAAAATTCAATAATTATATCCCAAGAGTACCCCTTTATTTTACCCAAAATAAAATATTAGCAAAAAACTAACCTATAGACTATTTCAAAGAATTTATAGAAAAAACAACACACCTTTCTAATTCCACATAAGTTCAGTGTCATCATTATAGAATCAAAACCTTAAATTTAATAATTTAGGTCAAGTTTATGGAGAGTCAGTATGACCAAACAAGATAAATACGCAATGAAATGGGAAGAACTTAAGGGAAAGCATGAGACCACCAAGCTTCATTTGATGCATTCCACTTTAATTCCAAGGGTCAAAACTTTTTCAAGGCCTAACTAGCTCATGTCATATTATAGTACCTAACTCACTCTAGGATACAAAAAATTGTTTTATAACAAAATATAATTAATTAAAAAAATAACACTCATAGTATAAATGATGACGGACGTACTATAATGCCTTTTCAAATAAGAACGAAAAAAAAAATCTTTATAGAAGAGTTTTATACCTAGACAAAATTTATAATCCAAATAATAATAGGAAACACCATATTCAATGTCAATTTAAAATAAACTTGAAAAAACCCAAGAAAACATTCCATAAATTCATACGTTAATATAATTCCCAGAAACCTAAAAAAACATTATGATGTTAACTACCAAGGATAAAAAAATACCCGAAGGAATTAGCTGTTTCCACTTTTTTGGGGGGATTATCCACCAAAAAATTAAACCATTTAATTCAAAAGTAGGAATAAAAAAGGAAGCTAATAAAGGAGGTTTGTGAAGAGTTATTATAACCTAAAACCACTAAAGAATAATCTAAAAATAAACCCAAAATTATTAGTTATTAAAGTGATTAAGGGAGGTAAATTTTGGAGGCGTCACACAAAAAACAATAATGGGAGTGGGGGGATACATCCTCAAAAAAGCAGGCTTTGAAATTTTAAAATTCCCCCATTTAAAACTCCACCAATTAGGTAATGCTTGGATGAATTTTTTAAGAAGCCACCCTAACCACCCTAACCACTAAACAATTCAACATTTTGCTTCCAACTACCACAAATTCCCCATTACATATGCAAAACACAATTCTTGATGTCATAAAATTGTCATAAATGTTTTCTAAGGTCCAACTTAATGTTTGAACCATCATCTAATTCAAAATTTCAAACTCCATTCTAATTTAAAACACCTATATGAATTCCAAGAACCACCAAATCCCCATCATAACACTTATAATCTCTAAGTAGTTTTGTTGTTCCTCCTTCCAAATCCTCCCAACCAATGTCAATCACCAATTCAAGGTAAAATGGCACCATTTGATTATTTAATTTCCAAAACATCAATATAGAAAAAACTCGATCTTTTGGTGCTTCGACCACCAATACCACATATAATTCATATCATCCACACCTGAAAACTATGATGGTACTTACTAGAGCCCATATTTTCTGAAAAACTAATATGGTCATTATTAAACCACATGAAAATCCAATGGTGCTACCCAATATATGTTTCTTCTTACAACCACCAAATTCTAGTTCTTTAGCACATTGTCTCTTTGAATGTGATAAAGAGACTCAAACCTTTCAACCGACTACATACATAACATGTTTACTATCTGACCACACCAGAATAGCCCCATGAACACCAGTTTGAATTTCATTACTCATCCTCATTTCTGAAAACCAATAAGAGATGGGTGCATTGTCACTTTCTATGCAATAAATATGAATAGATTTAGCTTTAGAAGTGTATTTTTATTCAATAAATACATCCAAAATCCCAATAGAGACAAATTTCATGAGTTTCGAAACCTTCTTCATCAAAACCTACATGTCAACACAATTCAGTCCATTCTTAATTGGCATATCTCAAAAATAATTGGCCCTAACTACCGATGATTCAAAAACTAATCTGGGAATTATTCCTTCATTCCCATAGGTTTCCTACATTCATATGAATATGTTCTTTAGTGTCCATTCCCAACACATAGGTATTGTACATGATTCTACCATTAATTTACTAAACCATCTTCATGACCTACTGCACACACAAACATACCTCCAATCCATAAAACCATAGTTCACTTTTAAATCCACCTTGGGGCCGAAGCAATATCTTGGCCTCCATTCATCACCATATTTGATTTTAAATTTGTAATTCCATATGGAATCTATATATAAACCTCACTAGTTCTTTACTAATATCCCAATTTTACCCCTACTGTCGCATATTTAGTTACACATGGTCACGATCCTTCCAACATAAGGGTCAAGAACCCGATATCAGTGTATCACTCCACAATATAGTTGTGCATTGTTTATCACTAAACGTTATAAATACCCAATCCAAACATAAAAAAAATCTAATTATCACAAAAATAATATATTTTAGGTCATTGTATCACTCTGACCCATGATAATGTATAAATATCACTAATTCCTAACTTTTGAGAATAACAACTGAGAAATTTTATGATATCCAATCCATAAAGTGGGTATCTCTATCTGATAGAAAATGGTATACTCCTCACATTATGTTTACTCTTATATATCTCATCAAACATAAATCCCATGGTAAACACTAAAAAAAATCATGCCACACACTCGAGCTATGCTCATCATTCTATAACAACACCTAAATCTTCTGTCTGGTTCAAACCTAATTTTATTTTCTACCACACTTCAATCCCTCCATGATGTCACATATCATTATAGGTACTTCTAAACTCTTATTCAGAGGCCCCATTAATAATTTCTCACAAGTGCCTCATCCAATTTTTTTACCCTTCTATAAGAGAGACACATCAAGCACGACCTTCCATGGACCCATGACTCTTTTCCAAGATGTCAAGAACAAAAATATACCAATGAATTACTAACACGAAAAAGAATGAGTTTCTATCATACCAAAAATCATTATTAAATAAACTTAAAAGGTATATTTTACTAAACCAATGATTAATATTCCTTGAATGTATCCAGCACATTCTAATTTGTTCCAATAGAAAACAATAAGTACTTACCTCCCAACCACTGATCTTATAATCTCAACAATGTTTTTCATCTTTAGTGTGTACTTTCCACCTCGATATCACTAATAATTTTTGTCACATTTTCACTTAAAACTATTTCATATTCCGAAGAAAAGTACAAAGAATCAAGCATTACCAAATCTAGCATCAAACACCCACGTAATCATGTAACTATTCCCTAGCACATTAGTCTAATTGGTCTTGAGGCATCATTAATACTTCAATCCTATAGGCATGAAAAAATTCATGATTCAATTATACATCCATGATTACTTTATGACCACCCCATACCTAGGTGTCATTCCAACCTAGAGCATCTAACCACCATTTCATTACACTTTCATATATTAATAAACCTCAATTATAGGCAAATGAATGACCCAAAAGTCTTAAAATAAACCTTAAACAAAGGCTCAAACACCAAAGTTCTTTAGATAGGAAACTATTGAATCTAACATTATTAACCTTAAATTAGTATGAGAACATAGAAACTGATTCTATTAAGACAATACATATACCCTTTAATCGCTGACCTAAAGCATCCATGGACCATGTTAACCGCTATTGTGACTACATTAAAAAACAACACTCTCCAAGTCTCGAGTAAAATAAAAAAAAGGATCCTCTAGAAACCCATGTCCCATAGCTCACACAAAACAATTATCACAAAAACACCCTAGATACCATCTTAAGGTCACATGGAAGCTGAAATTATATTACCGACTACCCATCCTAGAGGCCAACATGACCCACAAGGGCCACAAATCTATCTAGGGTAAAAAACATCCATTATCCCTTAAAACATAAATCACAATGTTCTCACCAACCACACTCTCAGTTTACCAAAAAACCCAAAAATAGATCACAAACCCAATACCTAGATAAAAAAAATTATCAATAGTCTAACCACCCATTCTTGGGTGAAGATCACATACTTATCCCTGATATGGGTTCCCCTATGAGTCCAACCAATTATAGAAGGCCATATGATTTTCTCAACAGAACACTAAGTTACAATGCTTTGTCATATAAGGTTATATTAGAATGTTACGATGGAATAAACCTTACCATATGTTTATTGTAACATTATTTAACAAATACCATCATTTAATTTATCCAAATCCCATATACCCAACATATTTCAACTCTTTATCATTTTATAATTTCATCATACTTTAAAATATTATTTCCAAGGTGATGTTATATGAATTGTAAATAAAAATTTGTAGAGTAAAATACATTATATATTTATTTTGGAACACCATTTAACTTATACCAATATAATATAAAAATTAACTAGACACAATCCATTTTTATCAAGTTATCCCATTTGATCTCAATTCATTACCCATAAAGATTTTATGATTTTACCATAGATTATTTATTTAGATATTACAAACCTTTGTCTAGCTATATAGGATTATATTCAAAATTTATAAAGGAAAACACTCTATATGTTCCATACTAGAACCTTATGTAAACAAGACACCACATTAATAACTTGTTTACATCTACCCATAATTTAAATGTGGTCAGTCTAAGAGTTAGAAAAGTAGAGTGTCAACATGCACTTATATGTGGGAAACACTATAAAATGTTACAAATACATTAAATAACCAATCCATATTAATAATTTAAGTCTATAAGTTGATATAAATTACTAAATGATATAATTCATAGACAATAAATAAACACCTATATATGTAACTATTGGGAAGCTATTAATCAAAAGTAACACACATATGGAATGTAAATTATATATTTCCTTCATGATACATGAATGAACATCCCATATTGTTATAAAAAACAATATAAAAATCCAATAAATTAATAACATCACTCCCAAGTATACCAAAAAAGGTTTAAATCAATAAACTATAAATGAAAAAAGCAAGAACAATTATTCTCACCCCTAGAATCTTGGTTTTTCTCTATATGTGGGTCCAAAACTCATAAGAATGAGCTCATTACCAAGCTTGGAAAATATTATTGTCTTATTCTTATAGTACCCAAATAATAAGGAAAAGGAATAGACTTTGACACCATTTTTAATTCCCCAACATAGATTCTATTGAACTCGTAACACGGGCAGGTGCACCACATAACCTAAAGCATGTCTCTCTATATGCTAAATGCTACTGACTAGTATTGAGGGCCTCTAATCTAACCACATGGAGACTATTACATCATTATCAAAATGCATAAAACAATATAAATAAGATAAAAAATATAAAATTCACATAAAAATAAAATAAATAGGTATTAAACCACCAAGTCACATCCCATGTAATAACATAATTATGATACATAAAAAATAGGTAGGGAAGTACATAAAAATAAACAACTACAAGAAATCAAAGATAAATAAATTCCCAAGACCCAAAGATTGAATCACCCTAAGAGGTACATAGAGTTTCTATGTCATAATTGTGATTTTTCACTATCCAACCCACTTTACTATGTCTATAGAGGTTCCATGTAATCACTGAGGGAACTAACCCATCAATTCAATTATTTAGGTTAAGCAAAAGTAGATTCAGAAAAACTATACAAGAAAAATATGAAATAAAATAAGGATACCAAAAGGTAAATCATAAGACAACCTACCGTTATTCTATTATTTTCACATTAATTCCAATGGCCGTTGAAATTGTTAGGGCCCACCGATCTTGCATTATAATCCTGATACCAAAATCATTCCACAATACCAAAAAAATAATTATAAATAAATATTATTAATTGAAAAACTAACTCTAATGGAATGACTGATGAAGGACCTAAAAAATCTATTTTATTATCATAACCATAGTCAAACACATTCCAAAGATCCATGATATAATATCCCATGTTTTTCAAATGAATCACGATGCTAGATAGTGTACATGATACACCACATACGCTTAAACAAACAACTTATTATTATTATTATTAATTTTACTATTTAAACATTTCCATTATAATGGTGGGAATTGAAAATATTAACTAAATTATTAAAATAGGGTTAACAAATGTATATATATTTATTTTTGGAGTGATAAGTTAATTATAAATGAATAGAGAATAATTTTTTAAAATTAAATGAATTGTTTTTTTGAAAATATTTTTAAAAATGGAGAAGTTTGTTTTATATAACCATGTTAATAAATTAGTTATGTTGGACTATATTAAATAAATATATATGAAATATATTTAATTAAATTTTCAAAATACATCTTATGTAATTTTCATGGATGATATAAGAAGAAACACAATTTTAAGAATAACAGAAGTATTTTTCAAAGAAGATAATTTTACTACCATTTTATGAAAAACCTATTTTAAATCTATTTTTTGAAACTTTTATAAGTTTTATTTGTAGAAATAAAAGTCTTATTTGAATGGGGAGTACCAAAATTTACTTTTTATTAATTTTTGGTATTTTTTAATAAGATTCATTTTTAAAGGATCGTGAAAAATACCGCATTTTAATTCAAAACTACTTTTTTCGTCTAATTTATTTATATTGTTAGATTAAGCTTTTAATTGATTTTTAGAGGATAATTAAATTTTGATTATTATAATTTATTTTAACATAGGTTATTTTAATTAATTAACCAATGAAATTTTATATAAAAATATTGTTAACATGTGAATGTTTTTACATTAAAAATTAGTTTTCATGATCCGTTAATGACATAAATTTTAAATTAGTTTTACCGACTTATATGTTTTGAATTATGAAAAATTAAATTAAAAGGATATAATAAAAATTAAATTTATGATCTAATATTATTAACAAAATTTTTGTATATTATGTATAATAACTTTAGTAATTAGTTTTATTAACATATTTAAGATTAAATTGGGAAAATGAAGATAAAAATAATATTAAAAATAATATAAAATCACTTTAAATATTGTCATAATTTCATTAAATGAGTTTTTGGAGACCAAAATAATACTTGTGTCTAATTTATTCCCTTTTTAAGACACTTGGGGGTGAGTAAGAAATTTATAATATTATATTCAAAGAGAAGACATATTTTATCTCACCCTAGTTTTTGACAAGCAATGTTTTTTTAATATTGTGTCATATAATGTATAAGTTTGAATATATATATTATTTAAAAATATAAAATTTCTATTTATATCATTATAACTAATTAATAATTTTGAGGAAAAAAAGTTAAATTAAATTGCGACACAATGATGATGCAATAATTTCTTTAATAATGGAAGAATTAAATAATTGATACTAAAATTGTTTAAATAAACACAATTTGATACAATTTATGCCCTAAAATAATTTTATGGTTAATTAATGTTTAAAAACAATAAGGATTAGAAAATAATAAAAACTTGTATAATTTTCATTGGATTTAGGAATTTTGACCCATTATAATCCTATATTATGAATAAATCACTTTGGACCCATTTGGAATAAAATATTACTTTATTTTATTTTATATTTTGATTAATTCTAGGAGTTCCCCTCTCCTCTCCTATAAAAGGACACCCATTATTCTAATTTAATCACATTTAAAAACCTATTTTTGAGCCAATATCTAACCAAATACTTTATTATAATTCGACCCCACATTCTATAGGAATTACTTTAGGAATAATACTCTCCTTAGAGGTGTTAAGGTGTTAATCACATGAGATAGTCTAAGGAAGAGTTCCTTGTTTTTAATTAAATGTTCATGTTTTATTTATTCTTACACTTTCTTCAAATCTTATTACACAATGATAAAACAATAAATCCAAAAACCTTAATATGATTATATGTTATTATTTTAATATAATCACCTAAATCCATCTATACTTCCATCAAATAGGGATGAAATTAATCATGTGTGCATACGTGTGAACTATCACCTCCACAAACCGATATAATTCATTTTCAATTATCATCTATCAAGAATAATTGAAATGGTGGAATTAATGATTATATATTATGTTAATTACATATTTATCATTATTAGAGAATAATATACCAATTAATTTCTTACCTTCCATGCATATAAAAATGATAACATTGTTGGTGCGTACCTGTGAACTATCACCTCCACAAAGAGATGTGATTAATTTTTCTTCACCAAGTCAATGTATGATATATATGTATATTTAAATTATTAATATGATATTTATAATATTATTATAGTTATAGAAATGAAAAATTAAAGTAAACTTCATTCCATAATGATCAATAATCGAAACGTTACTCATGTGTACGTACGGCCAACCATCTCCATGATTACAACGTTGACCATTTTTCATAACTAGACATAAATCGTTTGATTTAAAAGAATAAACGATTTCAAAAAGTGATTATTATTTCATCAATATTATTCTAGATATTATGGACTTGTATCCACTTTAACTATTAACATCATACAAAATTTTATTTTGGACTCTTGTAACGAATATCGTCAGGACGTCCTACATGAAAATACATAGTTAATTAATTGTTAAAACATGATAATAAGTGATGATAAAATATCAAAAGTTTATAAATAAAGTAAATTATTATACTAAGTTTATTATTTAGTAAGATAATGATTGAACGTGATGATTCATACCTCAAGTAAGGGACTTCAATTTAAAAACCTCTTTTCGAGACCATTTTTTATCTCCTTTTATAAAAGAAAAAAGGAATATTTTTTTTAACATATACGACATGGGAGGTTTGTCTCACTTTCCTGAAAAATTATAAATTTAATGTTTTATTTATAAGTTTTTATTATTCTTTATGAATAAAATGGTTTCATTACTATGTGCATGGTTTTTATATTTTAAAAGTGATTTTTATAAGAAAAGGTTATATTGATATCTAAATTTGTTTTTCATATGGATTTAAATGAGTTTTAAATAGTTTTATTCTCAACATGTTTCTTTTAATTTTTTTTATGGTTTGAGGCAATTATACCAAAAGATATGATGGGTTAAGCCCATTATAACTCATGATATGATGGGTGATCCCCATTACAGCTCTCCAATACATTAGGAACTCCAAAGATGGAATTAGACCGTATGGTTATTCCAATTGTAAAGGAGAATTTATTTGTGATATAGTAATGATGTACCAAGGAACCTAAATTATTTTTCTATACATGAAAAAGAGTTTAAAAGAATTTTGTTTAATGGTTTTCATGCTTCCACTTGAGTAATGATTTCATTAATTATGCCCCTTACTAAGCATTTTGTGATCATCCCATGTTTTAAATTGTTTTTTACTAGTTTTAAGGTTGGGTAAGAGAAAAGAGTAAGTCAATATGAAGGTTATGAATATTTTTATCATGAAAAAGTAATCATGTTTTATTTTAAAAAAATTTTATTTTTAAAAAATGGATGAAGCTCAGAACTATACACTTTGTATTTTATGGTTTTGTTATGTCTTATTGATGGCCTAATTCTCTAAAACACAAAACTGAAAGGATCATAGAATGTGAATTATAGTTCATAAATATTATAATAATTTATTTTTATGGTTGTGTCCTTACGATTGGTATCGACGGTTGGTTTAGATAACGTTATAGGTTTGGGTGTTATTTAAGAATAAGTTACAAGTTGTATATAACCACAATGGTTAGCATGGTAGGAATAATCATAGATATTTTAGATAAATTTAATGATTTTGAGATTACATTAATAAGTATATATTATATTTTTTCTTCCTCATAAGTTAGTATATGATGATTTTGTTGATATACTTACACTATCATTTTTTGTTTTAGTAACTGGGTGGATCCAAGATGAACTAAAGTAACAAGGGATATGAAGGAAAATGTGGTGGTTCTCTGAATATACAACAAATTAAATAGGTTATATAATGAGAAATATTGTGTATATTATAACCCAACCATTATAATTAATTACTATGAACTTGAATCATCGTGTTATATCTAATGAATCACATACCATAGAAATGAATCCATGTGGAATTCATGTAACAATGACCATATAGGTAAATATATTCAAAAAAATATATATGTTAAGGATGTGGAAAGAAATACCTAGGAAAATTTCTTAATGGTATGAAGATATCTTTTAGATTGGGAAATTTAGGTCAAAATGAAATAATCTTCCATGGAAAAAGAAATCCTTCAGTTGACACCATGAAAGGGAAATAAGTTCTTACTGCATTTTCAGTTGAATGTTTTAAATGTGGGGAGTATGGTCCTTGTCAAAATAAATGTCCTATAAGGAAGGTTAATGAATCGGATCAGTAGGAATATATAAATATATGTCTAGTAATATTTAATTCCAATACAATTGAATATGAGGAAACTGAACACAACACTTGAAAGGTATGAATTATTTATTGTCTCATGTTTTGACATTATCAAATATTAAGACATGATTAATGTTTTTGTTTGTTGGTAATAAGTACAAAGTAATAAAATATTAGAGCATGGTTAATGGTTCATTAATAATTATGAATTATTAATAAGTCTACATATATATATGATTCATGAGTTAGGGTAGATTTTACGATGTTGAAATGTTGAAATGTATTAATACTATTTTGATGATGGGAGTAATTTGGAATACTTTCTTTTAATTTGTGTTATATGTAACCCATAAGTTTTTAATGTGAAAATTTTATTTGAGGAATAATTATCATTAAATTTTTGGAAATAATTATAAAATTATGGATATCCTTTAGGGTTTATATGATCTTAATTTTATTGATGTAATTATAGGTTATAAAATTCTTGTATACAAACAGAATGGTATATGATACCGGTTGAGGTAAAAAACATTAAGTTTAGTTTTGAAGATTTTATCATATTCTAAAATTTTATATGAATCATATAGTTTTATAAATATGAAAACCCTTAGGATAGGTGAAAAACTATCGTATCTAGCAAGGCCATAGGAAATCGAACCGACAACCAAATGGCTACAAGGGTGCATCATCCACCATTATTCTACATGAAGTCCTGGTTATTATGACATCATTTTTTTAGTTAAATGATTTGTTGGATGTGGAATAAGTTTATTTTGGGAACATATCTTCTATCAAATAGATAACCATTGGTTTGTAAAATAATTTATTGATTAAGTGATTAATGATATTTTGGGAGACATTAAAAATTTTCAGAACCCTATATAATCATGGTAAACTGAAGACTATGTGATTTTATTTGATAAGTATATATAGAATTATATATTAGATGAAAATACCATTTTATGGTTATTCATGTTATTTATGTAAATTTAAACCATACTTGGAGATTATGTTATCTATGAAATTACAGTTTTTTTGTATGATGCATTAAGAGTGACTAATATTATTTGGAGATAAATGTAAAAATTTATCTTTGGAGGCTTTGTGACCAAATACATCGAAATTTTGAGTTTCTTTATCAGTTTTTAATATTTTTAGGAATTTTAAAAATGGTTATTTTTTAATGGTTTATGTTAAAATTTCGGTATAACAGTTGAATTTTTGAGATTAGTGTAGTTTTTTATCATATAAGGTTTATTATTTTGGGGAATTATCTTATCTTATACTATAAATTTTGTTTTTGGTTAATGTATAATGATAGGATAAATAAATTTTTAATCTTTTATGGATTATATTATTCTCTTTATGTTTATTCTAGTGGTTCACGGGTGAAAACAATCCTCATGAATACTCATCGTTTGGATTAAAACAGAAGGTTTCGGTAGAAATTTATCGATGTATGAAAGTATAATATTCAAGTATGTATATTTCGTTATGTTCTTAGATCATGTAGTAAAATTATTCATTGAAACGATGAAAAGGATCCAAAAATAAAAACATTATCCTTTTACTTTTCATTTTAAGTAACCAATGTCCCTTTTAACCTATTATAGATTTATGGTTTGGTGACTGTTAACTTTCTATTGACCATGTTTTATACTACTCTCGATAAAAACTTGTTGGTTATTTTTCTCTTTAAAATCCATGTTTTCCTATATTCAACCCTCATATGTTTTATTTATGGTGACTTCCATACTTCCCTTTCATTATTTTAAAGTGGAAGTTTCATTCATCCTCTTTATGATGTTGGATTTAAATAAATGTATATTTAAATGTCAAACAACTCATTTTTTATCATGAGTTCAAATTGGTAGGATGAAATTTATTAAAAGGGAGGGGGTTCGGGGGGGGGGGGGGGTGGATTTAATATCCCATGTTTTATATGAAAAAATGATGTTCGATGGCACATATGATACACCAAATAGAGCTTAAACAAACAATTAAATATTATTATTGATGTTACCAATTAAACCTAGCTGTTTGAATGTTTGGAATGAATAAAAATAAAAAAATTATGAAAAAATTGGTTTAATAGTATATATATATATATATATATATATTGAGTGATCTATTAATTATAATTAAATGTAGAACCTGTTTTTAAAATAAAAGATTTTTTTTTAAAAAAATATTTTAAGATTTACATGTTTGGTTTGTACCAATAAGATAATATATAATTAATTTTGGATTGTATTATTGAAATATATATGAAATATATTAAATTTAACGTTTAAAATTAATCTTATTTATTATCTATACATGATATGATAATAAATACAATTTTAAGAATTAAATAATCCTTTAAAAGGCATTTTACCGTATTTTGATGGAGAACCATTTTTAAATATAGTTATTGACATTTTTATAAGTTATATTTGAAAAAATAAACTTATTATTTGAAAGTGGAGTATCAAAATTTATATTGGTATATTTTTTTGGTATTTTTCAGATAATATGCATTTTTTAATGAATAGTGAAAAATAATGCATTTTAATATAAAACTGATTTTTTAGTTTGATTTATTTATATAGTTGGATCACCCATTTAATTGGGTTTAATGTATAATTAAATATATAATTTATCATTTAATTTAATATAGTTCATTGGAATCAATTTCCCATAGAAATTGGATATAAAAATACTTTGATCTTTTGAATGTGTTTACTTTATTAGCATTTTTGCTTGATTCATCAAAGAGATTATTTTTTAAATTAATTTTACCCACTTATATGTGTTTAATTTTGAAAAAATACATAAAAATGTAATAAGAGTTAAATTTATGATCAAACTGGATAAAATTATTTTTTTTTAAATTATGAATTGTAATGTTAGTAATTTTTTGATTACCACGGTTAAGGGTAAATTAGGTAATTTAAGTTAAAAATAATATTATAACTAATCTAAAATCACCATAAAATTTTTACTAATTTCATTTAATGAGTTTTATGAGACCAAAATCTTCCTTTTTTAAATTTATACCCTTTTTAATACACGTCGGGGTGAGTAAGACATTTATGATATTATATTCAATGAAAAAGGCAAAATTTGTCACAACCTTGTTTAAAAGAAATAAGGTATTTTTAATATAGGGTTATACAACAGATATGTCCTGCTATAAAAAATAATTTGAAATTTCAATTTTTTAAGTAAATCATAATAATTTATTTATAATTTTTATGGAATAAATATTTATAATAAACAGAGAGAGAATGATGATACAGTAATTGCAACATTAATGGAAGAATCAGATAAATGATATTAAAAATGTAAAAAATAAAATAATTTAATATAATTGATGTCAAAAATAAATATTTATCGATGGGTTTGGAATTTTTGGTATTTTTTAATGTTGTTTTTTCAAGTATATAATGTTTTTATGATATTCTCAGAAAAGTAAAATATTGAATAGAGACAAAATTGACACAAATGATATTTTTAAATATAAAATATTTTATTAAATGATATAATATTTGTAAAAATAGCTGGGATAAGTCATAGAATGTATTAATGGACTCATTGTATTTATTTGGTATGTTATAGTAATTATATTTTCCCCATAAGTGTAAATTACACGATATTATGGTAAGAGTCAAAATTGTAAATGATGTTAAAAAAGAAAAGGACTAAAAAATAATAAAAACATGTATAGTTTATATTGTATGAATGGAGATTTAAATTTTATCATACTATATTTAAAATAAATCACTTTTTACACATTTGGAATCAAATCTAAATTTATATTAATTTAATATTTTAATGAATTTGAAGAGTTCCCCTCTCCCATCCTATAAAAGGGAATATATTCTTCACATTTAATCACAATTAGAAACCTATTTTGTTGGGAAAATATCTACCAAAATCCATTAATTGAATACCACACCACATTCTAGATGAATTATTTTTGGAATAACACGCTCCTTAGAGGTTTTAAGTTTTTATTCATAAGAGATCATCTGAAAAAGAGGTCTAGTTTTTAATTAAATGTTTCTGTTTTATTTATTCTTCCACATTATTCAATTATATTTCCACCATGAAGAAATAACAAATCTAGGAATGAGAGATGATATTATGTCAATATAACAAACTAAATCCATCTCTACTTCCGTTAAATGGGTAAGGAGTTAACCATTCATCCGTATGGGCGGACTATCACCTCCATTAACTGATATAATTTTTTTTCCATTACCACCTCTAAATAATTATAATAATGACAAAATTAATGTTTATATATTATATATATGAAATATTTTTCATTATAATAGAATAATATAACAAATAATATCTTACCTTCTATGCACATAAAAATGATAATGTTGGTCCTACATACGTGTGAACTATCACCTCCACAAAGCGACATGATTCACTTTGCTTCACCTCATCACATGTATGATATATATAAGCATATTTCAATTATTAACATGATATTTATGATATTATTGTCATTATAGAAAATAAAATTATAACTTATTTATTACTATAATGATCAATAATTGAAACGTTACTCAAGTGTACATGTGACCTACCATCTCAATGATTATAACGTTATCCGTTTTTCATAACCATACATAAATGGTTTTATTTAAAAGTATTAATTATGTATAAAATAAATTATTATTTCTTGAATGTTTTTCTAGAGATGATGGATGCATTACCACTTTATCTATTTATGTCATACCATGTTCATTTTGGACTCGAAGTAACGAATATCGTTAAAACATCCAACACGATCTTTCATAATTAAATAATTGTTAAATCACGGAAGTAAGAGATAATAAACACTATTTTTTTTGAAGAAAGTAAATATGTAACCTAGGTTTTTTATCCAGGAATATAATTATTATATGTGATCAGTCAGACCTAGAGTAGGTAACTTCTATTTAAAACCCTCTTTTAATGTTTATTTTTATCTCTATTCATTAAAGATAAGAAGAATGTTTTTTAATAATATGGAATGAGTAGTTTCTCTCACTTTCTTGAAACCTTATTAAATTAATTTTTTATTTTACAATTTTTCATTTTTATTTTCAATGAATATTGTTTCATTATCATGTACATGGTTTTAATAATTTTAAGTCATTTTTATAAGAAAAGGGTTTGTTGATATCTGAATAAATTTTTCTTATGGGTTTAAATAATATTTCTGGGTTTTATTCATGATATGTTCATTGGGAATTGTTTATTATGCTTTTATCCCATTATAGCTTAAGATATGTCGAGTTTAGCCCATTATTTCTCAATATATGATGGGTGATCCCCCTTATAGCTATCCAACACATTTTGTAGTCTAGAGATGGAACTCAACCATAAAGTTATTCCATCTATAAGGGTGAATGTAATTGGGATTTGGTAATGATTACCACTTCAGAAACATTATTTTTATATGGATGGAAATTAGTTTTTAAGAGAATGTGTTTTAATTGTTTGGATGTGTTCACTTAACTAACAATTTGTCTTTGTATGCCCCATATTGAGCTTTTTGTGGACTTCATAGGGTTTCAAATTTTGTTTCATTGGGTATAAGGATGGGAGATATAAAATATGAATTCAATATTAAAGTTATAATGATTTTTATCATTAAATATAAAACCTATTCTCTTTTAAATGTTTTATATTTTTAATAAATTCGATATAGTTCAAAAGTATCCACTTTCTATTTCATGTTATGTTATGTATGACTGATGGCCTAATTAACTCCAAATATAAACTGAAAATAACCTATAATGGGAATTCTATTTCCAAAACACGAGAATAAGAAATGTTTTAGGGTGGGTCCTTACACGTGACCTACACCCGACCACAATTTGATCTAAAACATTAAGCGAAAATGCCATATTCAAGGTTAATTTAAAAATAATCTTAAGAAAAACTCAATAATTTTTTTTGATGTCATACCTTAACAAAAACTAAATCCACCATTAAAAAACACTAGTTTGGGATTTCCTATACCAATGATAAAAAACCACTAATGGAATCGGGTGTTTCCACTCTGTTTTGGTGGATTCATCATTAAAATCCAGAAATATTGAACTGAAAATCTAGAATAATACATATAGAGTTAAAAAGAAGTTATTAAATCATGATTAGTGTCTAAAAATTGAAAATAATCCCCTTGAAATGTACCCCCAAATCAAGAGGAATTTAAGGGAGGAAATGGGAGCTTAGAAAAACCACACACACCGATAAAAACAGAAGAGGAGGGAGATTCCTCTTAAAAATTCGGAGGGCGAAAGTTTTAAATTGACTATTTAAAATTAAAATTTTCTATCAATGGCTATAAGTAGTGGCTACTTACACTACCAGACACCACAAATGAGCTAGTGGCCTACTTCATTTTGTACCAGCCAACCCATCCACTCCCCGTCACTCCCTCAAGCTTATGGATATTATTTGATCCCTATTCCATATCTAAAATACATTACATGATGTCCTCAAACTCTTTGAATTATTTTTCAAGGTACAAATAAAAGTTTGTCCCATCCACCACCTTAAAATATCGATCTACTTTTTTTTTTATTGAAAATGGCCACATGACTGTAATGTATTACACTCTAGTTTATGAATTACATTACTGTTGAAATTTAATACTAAAGGATTCACCAAGACATGGTGGTTTAAACCACATCATGTCCTACATTATAATACAACATGGAGTGGTGAGTTTCTGCACATTGTAGTGTACATTAATTGTATTATATTATGATATCATTCTAGATAAATCATTGAAATTATCTAAATGATATAATGAATGGTTATTCAGAATACTATGATAGAAATTTTTAGTTTCAGAATCACACATAATAATCAAAAAATGAATGATTATTAATATTATTGAACTCAACATTTTAGGAGTTGAAATATATGGAGAATTTATGAAATTCACAATATATATAGATCATCATTTTATGGTTTTGTATGTACTGTATAAATCTATTCATTCCACATGATATTTTTCACATATGATATTATTTACACTCCTCTTATTCATCCAAAAATAAATGAAATAAAGAAAATATAACTTCTATCTATTATTAAAACACAAGGGTTTATTAGACTATGAATAAAGATACATCCTAACCATGGGTTAGGTGATAGAAATGTTATTTGGATGCCATTTTAGGATGGAATATTTTAGACACTTTTTTGTAATATTGACTAATCTCTTGTATAAGATCATTATCATGACAAATATATTGGTGTTTGTTACGTCATTATTGTTATTTATTTTATTATTAAATGTCAATTTATAGATTGATCATGTGTTTCTGGGTTTTAGAGTTATTATTAAAATATTCTTTAGATGTTATAAATATACCTGGAAACCATAAATGGTATCATAACATGACCTATAAAAAATATTTTAGACTTTTAATGGTTAATGAAAATTGGAAGACATGCTTTCTTGGAACTGATAAATACACCCACTGAAACAGGTGTTTCAGTCCATGAAATTCTATAATTTTAGAATAAGAGTTATGGGAATTGGAATTTTACTATGTATTTTATATGACCACACCATATATGAATTAAAATGATTTCTTGGGATTCAATGAAAATTCATGAAAAATAGAGTATTATATAAGTATGTTCTATGCCATGGTAATGGATATCTATTCTATGATAACCTGAAAAATTAGGAAATTCCATGACATAATCCAATACATTTTGGATTTATGAATCCCTACATTAAATTATATGGTCCTCACAATGATTATTAAATATGGTGAAGGAAAAAATGACTTAAAAACAAAATGACCACAAGTTAACATGAAATAGCCACCAAAATGGTTAAAATACATGGAATTTATAGAGGACCAAAATTAAATTGATTACACCACTTAAAAAGTTATTTTTAAAATAATTTTTATGAAAAATATTTCTTTTTTAAAATTATTATAATCCTTCACTAGTGCGGGCCTTTAGTGCCACAATGAATCTACGGGGGAGATTTAATCTATACCAAAAACATTTTTGGTAGATGTGACAAATACTTAATGTGAATTTACATGCTTCATTATTTAATAAATTTTAAAATTAAAATAATGTAAAATATAAATTTGTTTATATTTATTTATGATTTTTATAAATCTAAATATAAATTTTTTATGTGAAGAAATTATTTTTAAATGTTTATTTAAACCATTCAAAATAGATTTTTGGGTGATAAGATCAATACTTCATATAAAATAAAATATTATAAATTAAATTTATGTTATTTTTACACAAATATTAAATGTTTATTATTCAATAATAAAAGTGTTCATAAATTATCTCATACTGTGAAATATGAAGGAGTTCCTATTAATACTATGTAAATGATAATATTACATTTTCATATTCCATAAAAGGGAATTCTTCATGTCTATCCATAATAAATTATAATGTTTTGAAAGTTACTTTATTTATGAGTTTTTCATAATTTTTTTCCCATGATTAAATATTTCAATTGTTAATTTGTTTACTTATTAAATGAATTATTCATACATATATCAATTATATAAAAAGTGCTTGTATAATTTATTATAAAGTGTAAAATTTATTCTAAATTATAAGACATTATTTTTAGGGTTAACTTTCTTGGTCAGATAAATGCATTAATCTTATACAACTAATAATTATTATTTTCATTAGAAAATGAATGTAAATCAATAATTTTATTATAGTTATAAAAATATAGGGTTTCATAATTATGGCCAAATAAAAAACTCTCTTTAGTAATGTATCCATAGGTAAAAGGATTTTTTGGTTAGACGGCCTACTATCCTGGAGGCAGATGACTTTTATAGAAAAGTGGGAGTTGACTACCTATAATTATAGTCTTACATTAATGGGTATTGTTGATTTCATATTATTGTAATCCTTATTATTAAATAGTTTCATATTCCATATTCATGATATGTAATTGATTATGTATGAATAAAGTTGGATTTTAATTTGGTTCATTATAAAAAACTATGAGTTATGTTAAGAGTTAAACATTTATATGGTTTTAACATATTAATTTGGTGGAATGAATTATATTCAAAAATAAATCATTAGGAAAATGCATATATGTAAAGGGAATGAAATGAGATAAGGTAATGAGATTAAGTCCATATTACAAATAACAAGCTTAAACATCTTTATAAAAAATAAACTTTTCTAGACCAAAATTATCTAATAGGAGAGTTTCAAGATAATTCTAGGTACCACATGATTATGTGTTGTAATACAATAAAAAATGGGATAAAATAATAGGATTAGGTGCTCGTTTTTTGGGTTACACTCAGATCGAAAGCGCTTATGAAGGATAATAAAGGAATTGTGTTGATTTTATCCATATGATGTATTGGACAAGGAGTTTTCTTCACAACCATACAAGATTAATATATTATATTATTGGATTAATGGATTTCCTAAATAACTAGTTGGAATTATTTAAAATATGTATGACTCATTACTCAGGGAAATCTGGATTTTGTCCCACTTATAGGTTTGATTATCTTAAAAGGGGTTATCATTGTTGTGAGAGTAAATTTAAAAAGTACTTCTAAAATTAATTTCATACATGATAATAATTTGAAAAATTATTTTATTGAAAATAAATGACATCAACATCATCAAAAATAACTTTAAGTTCAAATATAGGAGATTATCATAAGAAATTTATTATACTTCAATGAAACCTATTAAATTTTGTTAATATTATAAGAATTTTTTTGTGTTAGAAAAAACCATTAATGAGTAAAAAACTATTGGAAATGTTCAACAATTGAATATAGATGATTAAGATAATTATATTATGATTCTGTAAAGGTTTCAGAAGAATTAGATAAAAAATGACCTTGGGTCCTTTGGTCACCACTCATATAATCAATTTAGTTGAGTGTAATCATCACTTAGTGAGACTATTGGAATCCTTTAATGTGTTTTATAGTTTTATAATTCATTTGATAATCACCATTGGAATTGTTACAAAAATATTTATGAGTCAAACAAAATTTCACTCTATTTTATCAAAGTGTTGAGGATATAAGAGCATAACACGTGATGTCCAAGATTTTGTATTACGTTGACTATACTAAAGTGTATGTGTTTAATCTAAAAATATAAGATTGAATTTTTATAATAGTCATCCTTAATTTTTTACACTTAAAGATAATACTTAAGAGGAATTAAATTATATCCATAGTATAGAAATTTCTAGGTCACTTTAAAGTTTTTATGAAACTCCACCAAACATCTATGTTAGGAATCATTATTACATAATCAATTATTTTATTTTAGAAGGTATGTGACACCAAATTCATATGTTAATTTTTTTTGAGTATGAATGAGTTTAAAATAATGGTAATAATAGATAAATCTTATAGTATAAATTTAAATCATTAGCAAAAGGGGTATGGAATCGTGGTTTGAATACAGAGGAAGAATTCATTTTAAAGTGGGGTCTAATTAATATATGTTAATTGTTATATTATTTATCATATATTATAATGTAGATGTATATTAACAAATATTTACTATTAATAATATGAGATGTTGGTTTTGATACACATGGTTTATGATTCATCATATTATATATCATATTTTAGAAGAAGGCTTGGATATATGGTGTTTTATCTTGGATAAAAGTGTTTATCCATGATGTTTTCTATAATAAGAGTAATATGATTCCACAAAAATAAGTGGCATATTTTATGAAATAAATTCAATTTTTAGAACATTTCTAAAAAACATTGAAAAATATATATTATATAGATAATGATTCATTTTATAAAATATCCCCCCAAAATGAAATAAGTGTTATTTTTTAAACAAAAATTAGTTTGTGTATCTTATATTGTTAATCAGAAGAGAATATAGTTTCTAAGAGGCTAGTTTGAGTATGATTTATACTTATAGAAGTCCAATGTTAATAAATAAATATTATTCTAGTAAGTGTTTATAGTGAGTATTACAAAATATAGTAAAATATTTTACGGTATTATTGTAATGAAAATTGTAGAGAGTTTATGTTTTTACCAAAATGATATCCAAAAAAATATTGAGGAAAAGTTTCTAATAATTATATTTATGATAAACTTATAAATAGTTCTAAGTAGGAAAAATGTTATTAACACTATAAAATTTCATTTTGTGAAGTAAAGGCATTTGAATATTTGTTCATAGATTTGAACATTAGGAATATGATTTCAAGCCTCACCATTATGAATTTTTTTCTTTATAGATATGACTCAATAAAGTTGTTTGGTTAGACTATTTTTTAGATGGTCACATAGAGATGATTTAAATGTTACATAGACATTTAATTAGTTTTAAAAAACATAAAAAATTGAAGCAAACAAAAGGCAGATCTAGTAGTTTTTAAAATTATATTTTTTATACATGCATTTATCTATATAATTTTAAGTAAATATTTTAATATTATAAAATATATCATGGTATATTAAAGGGAATAAACAAATTATCATTATTTCTTGCAGGATTCCAATATTTCATGAATGGAATTGATAATAAACCTCAAAAAATATGAGTTATACCTTAACAATTTTTTTCATGAATTAATATATGTTTTTTTAAAATGTTAATATTAATGTGAGTAGGATTTCATATAGAGATGTATAATATGTTAATCTATTAAAAAATTAGTTTTTTTATGTTAGATCATATCCTTGTATATATCACATTGAGTTTTATGCACTATATATTTGGTATACTATGGGTGAATGTTTCATATTGAATCCCCATATATTGGGTTGGAAAGATACATAACTTGATAACATTTATCCATTAATTCCTTTATCCAACAAGCCTTAAGGATTAGATAATCAGGGGTGGTTGGGTATATTTCTAATCATGTCCCCATTTTGAGCCTAACTAAGATTTGACCTTCTATCTCAAAAAATTATTGTGACAATTAGGCCCTTGGTTAGATATAATAGAAAGTGTATGAAAATATCTAGATAATATAAATGATGTGATTATATATTTTATTTAGGGGATTTTGATGCACTCATTGACTAAGATTAATTACATCTGATGTATTCATTTACATGGGAAATTTATACTCAATAAATTGAGAACCTATGATTATTATAAATGGGATTGAAATACTCTATGTATCATGGTTACTCTATGTCTCGAAAAAATGATATATATGATTTTTTATTCTTTTTTATGATATTGTTGATGGAAATAACTATATAGATACATGTGTTTGATATTGATTATTCTAGATAACAATGATGATTGAGTAAGATTGATTCTTTTTAAGAGGATTTTGTTTCTTAAATTTATGAATTAAAGAATTTAGATTTTTTATTAATACGATAAAGGCTCGTGGGGTAACCATTTGTAGTCTAGAATGTTAGGATTCATTTTATGAATAATTGATAGCCAACCCCAAAAATGTTTAAGTGGATGTATATAAAAATATCTTGATGAATATTCATAAGTAATTTCATATGATGTGGTACATGATGAAATGCTGATAAATTTTCCAAAAAGTGTTTTTTATTTGTTTAACAGTATTTTCTGATATATTTTAATGATATTTTTTCAGATTATGTGACATAAGTTAATTGTGAACAATTTCAATGAGTCTTTACTACAAGATGAATATTGTTAGAATTATACACTAACGTAACAACTTGAACATGATGGTTTAGACCACTCCATAGGCTAACTTATTTTATGCAAAAACATATTGAGTGTTACCACCATATATTGTACTTTAATGGGATTCTTTTGATATGTGATATCATTATTAATTCCACATTCATTCAATACAAATTGTATCATGTTCAATTATACATCACATGATGATAAATTTTTTGATTTTGAATATCAAATATAATTATTGAAACATTAAATGATTACAATTTATATTCAAAGGAAATTTTGTGGTATTGAAATGTTTGTAGTGTTTATAAAACTATCAATCAATATATGCTGGGTATTTTAGTTTTTATATAGACTAAATAGATCAATTTTTTCCTCAAGTGAAGTATTGCATTGAATAGTTTTAGGAATACTTCTAGAACTCCAAAATCCATGACAATTAATAAGATATATCTATTCTCTTTTATTTAAAAGAAATGTTCCAATAGATCATGAATAAAGAGAGATCCTACCCATATGTTGGATTATTACAACAATATTTGGATTCTTCAGTAGGAAAGAATCTTTTGGTTGGTTTATAGTGATCCTGATCTATGTTAACTAGGAATAGTTGAACCCTTGGAGGGGTGAATCAATGGTTCCAATAAGATAAAAAATGAGCGTGTAAATAATTTTTTTAAAGAAGGTGGAACTTTAGTCAATAAACCAAAGAAAAATTTATTAAAAACCAACGTTTACACGAGTCTAAAAGATAGGTTTATATTAAAGTATTTCAAAAGAAGTGGAAGAAATTTTTCCCAGAGATCCTCCATCCAGGTTCTGTCCTGCACAACCCCTTTATTGGCGAGGAAATCATCCACCATATTCACCTCATGATAAGTATGAGTTGAAATGAAATTGATTTCATGAAGAGAGCAGAGAAAATTCATTCAGCACATAGTAAGCAACCAAGAAAGATAAATCAGTCCATTCCAAATGGCCTACACCACAATAGTAGAATCAATTTCAATCCACAAATTCTTTCAACTGTGGTGCATGGAAAAGGAAATGGCATGAATCACACAAAGAATTTCGACTTCTAGAGAGGTTTCAATACTGCAGCCACCAAAAAAGCACCCAATGATCTGACTAAGATGATTTTTGTATATGGAATCACACCCTGTGGGACCTAGATTTTTTTTGGCGGCTCATAACACATTGATATTAATCCACCCAGGGAGCAGTGGCCTCCAAAAAACCCCAAACATGTGTATTTTCTGATTGAAAGTGTCAACAACCCGAAGATGTCACAGAATCATAAAATCTGCAACATTGTTGTCACACTACCCTTTCTAAATTAACAAATCTTCACGAATAGAAATGAGAATATGAATTCTAACACTATTAATGTTATGTGAGCAATTGTAGTGAAAGATAGAATTTATATCATAACAGATTACATGAGGAAGCTCTACGACCACAACAATTAACATGTTATTGATTTTTGGAGCTCTCCATATCCACAAAACATTTTAGCTATGCACTGATAGAGTCAAGAATCAGCCATCTAAATCAAAGATGTCAAAATTATAGCTCAAAATAGAAGTATTAGTAGAAAAAGATAGAAATAAATGGTTAGTATCATCTCTATGTAGATTACAAAGACAAAATTTTCAGCAAAGATAGATCCCAAAAAATTTCAAACAATAATATGTGGGAACTCTATTATAGGAAAGACACCAAAAAGTGTGAGTATTGAATGTTTAATCCAAGACATATCAAAGAATTTAATCCACTTAATTTCATTTTTAGAGGTATGAATGGAATGGTTTTAGAAGATTTTTGAGTTTAGAAATCAATTGTGAGAAGGTTCCCAAATTAGAAAATCCTCTGAGATAGAAAAGTGTAAATTATCAATGATTTGAACAATATTATTAGGAAGAGTATCAATATAAGAATTGAGAACATTGCTGATAGTGTTGTTGATATTTTTAGGGTAATTATTAGGAGGAATTAAACAAATAAGAGGAGAAAATTTCTAGTTATCCAGCCAAAATTTCATAGAGGATACTCTAGTGTCCATCCATCTATAATTGGTCATAATGGTGGCATACAAATTTATAATAGAGGGATGGATAGAATGGTTTATGTTGTTACCTCTATTCAATCTATCCTGGAACCTATTTTTATGAAAGCAATCGAGGGAGTGTAATTGTGAACCAGGTTCCAAGTGAGTCTGGCTTGAAGGGCCTCATTAACGAGTTTTAATGTTTTAATACAAAGACCACCCATGTCTAAAGTCTTACAACAAGTAGCCCGGGGGATAGTCACTAGTTTCCTATCCAAAGTGATTCCTATCCAAACAATGTTTTTGATATAAATTTTCATTTTTTTAATAAGGCTAGTTTGACAATTGAATACCATCATAGAGTAGACCAATTTGGAAACAATGACCAACTAGACAAGACCAACTCTCCCCACTATAGAGAGAGATTTACCTTTCCAAATGGAATGTTGATTAAGAATTTGATCAAAAATGTTTGAAAAATAGTATGCTTTGGGTCTACCCCAAAAGACAGTAACCCCAAGTTATTTAAAGGGAATAGTTTTTTCTTTAATTCTAAGTTCATTGGTGATAGCGTTTTTCAAACTATTTGGAATGTTTTAGAAAAAATAGATGGAGGATTTTTTTCTATCCAATGACTTGAACTGAGGCCTCCTAGAAATGAGTGAGAGTAGATTTGAGAGTTATGATGTTTTGTATATCACCATTTAGAAATAGAATTATGTCATCTTCATAGAGAAGGTGAGTGTGAGAATTCACATTCTTATAAGAATGAATTGGTTTATGTTTATTTTGGTCAACCAGATGAGTGATCAGATGACTTAAATAGTCCTATATAATAGAAAAAAGTATTGTAGATAGGGGTCACGTTGTCTAAAACCATTGGTTTAATTGAAGTATCCCATATTAGAGCCATTGATCTGGATGGAAATGTGGGATGAGAATAATAGGGTTTTGATTATAGAGATGAAGATATTATAGAATCCCATGCATGATGAAATATGAAGATGAAATCCCAATCCATTATGTCAAAGGCCTTCCTAATTTAATGTTTTATGGAAATGTTACCACCTCTATTCTTATTGTTTAAAAAGTTAGTGCATTCATAGGTTAGAAAAATTCAGTCCTGGATGGATCTTTCCTTGAAAAAACCAAATCGATTATGGGAGATATATTTATCCATAATATAGGTATGTCTATTCTCAATTAGTTTGGTGATTATTTTGTAGAGAGTTTTGACAAGATTTACAGGTATAAATAGGGGAATTTCAAAGGCATTTTCTACCTTTGGAATTAATGTAAGAAGTAGGATATTCAACCAATGTGGTAGGTATCCCCTTGAAAATAAATGATTAACATGTTTCCAAAAATCAATTTGGATGATATCCCAATATTTTTCATAGAATCCATTGTTAAAACCATGAGGACCAGTGGCACTATAAGAGTTTAGGATGAAAAAAGTGTCTCTGATTTCTTGATCTAGAGAAACACCAATGAGGGAGGTGTTTTCAACATCAGTGATAATGATATGAATGATATAATGAATGAGATCTTTGCTAATGCGAGGGACATTAAATAATTACTTAAAGTAAGAGAAAACTTGATTAAAAATGTTTTCCTCATAATCCAAGAGGTTTTATCCATCTTTGAGGGATGACCGAGGCCTTTAAGCTTTTCGAACTCTCTGCACAGAATTATAGAACATGGTATTTCTATCACAATCAGTTAACCATTTTATATTGATAGTTTGATTACATATTTTTTCCTTTAAAGTGATAAACAAATTAAGTTTCACAGTAATGTTAACTACTTTATTATGATAAGAAGAAAAATCTATGTGAGTGTTGATGCTTTGAATTTTATGAAGTTTATTTTCAAGAAGTAGGATGTCACTATCAATTTTTTTTTGGATTTCATGCTGCAACAATTTTTAATCTTTTGATTAATAAATTTTTATTTATGATTACATGAAAATTCATCATTGGATAGAGTCATAGAAGACCAGAAATTTTTAATGAGATTGAAACATTCAAAGTCCGAGAACAAAGTATTATTTAATCTAAAGGGTAGAGCAGGTTTTGTAGTTTTTTAAGAGACAGTGACCAAGATAAGATGATGGTTAGATTGGTTTTTTAGGATGGTGGTGAAGGAAATGGTATCCCATTTATCAAAAGAATGGTCATTATTGAAGGATCTATTCAGTTTTCTCGCAAAACTCAATTATAATGACTTTTGTACCAGGTATATTTGGAACCAGGGAGAGAAATTTCAGTTAGACCAGTGTTTTCTATAGCAACCTTAAATTCCATCATAGATAAATTATAGTGTAGTGAACCAACTGTCTCATAGCAGGAGAGAGTAGCATTAAAATCTACAATAATAGACCAAGGAAAATGAATACAAGAGCTCAAGAGAGAGAGGTCATTCCATAGAGTCATCCTATCCTGATAATTGTTCTTGGAATAAATAAGGGAATAAACGAGTTGTGCGCAATCAATAATAAAATCACAGGTCAAAAATTGATCAAAAATATGAAATACATTATCAATAGAAAAAGATGAGTGAGAAAAAATCCAAAGAGTATCCAATTTTCTGGTTCTGTGACATGAAACTATATATGTGTATCAAAAATGACAAAAGTGAAGTAAATTAGTGGAAAAATTAATCATAGGTTCAGAAATGGCCAAAAGTAAGGGCTTCTGAATGTTGAACATTTGTTTTAAAATAATGAATGTGCCAATGCTTGCAATACATTGATAGTTCCAATATAATATCATTATTTAAACCTGTGTTTGGAGTTAGAACTCACCTTTTTCTTACTATTAGAGCCTTTATGCATAGTTGATATTCTACAATTTTTAGATAAATTAGGGCTTGTATTAATCCAATTATAAAAATTAGTGGAGTCCATGGATTTAACATTATCACATGCAGGCAGAACATGTAAGTCAATATCTTTTATGATATTAATATCAAATGATGTCTCAGTAAAACTAATAAACATAATTTTAACATCACCTAAATTATTATTATTAGAATAAACATTCTTTATATCATGAATTCAAGTACCTAAAATGTTGATAGGTGTACCTGAATATTTATTTGTATGATCAGTTTAGTTCATATTTGTGACCAAACCGCAAGACGAGGTTTATTATGGGAGCCCAGTGTGGTATTTCACATTCTGCATAGAGAAGCCTGTTTTGGTACATTTATTATACTCTATAGGGTTCCTTAAAATTCTTCCAGAGAGATATTTTTTCAATCTAGTCAAGGCACAAATTTTCATAGTCGATCTTACTTTACAAGAGTTAAGATTAGAAAAATCTGTAGAAAAAAAATATCCTATAGTTTAGTCCAGAACTGGGATCTCCTCAATAGAAATATTGGTATCTCATAAGGCCATATAAGATTTCATCTACTGAGTTGGAGCCGAGGAGGTGTTTTGAGCAGGATTGCTCACTGGATTTCCTACCTTACATTTAGTCAGATCAATGCTAGCTTCCAAACCTATAGAATTCAAGGTGGACTATCTAGAAGTGTACCCCAAAATCATAGAATTCATTCCAAAATGTGAATCCTGTCATAAATGGCTAGAAATGTCCATTTCTGATGATTCAGAGTTGTGTATTATGCCATTTTTCAGTGTACAAGTAAGATCCACCATATGCAAAACAATATCTTAAGATGGGACAAGATAGATTTCAATTGATTCACCTTTACATGTTACACTATGATTGGGGTAAGAAACTATAATATCATCTTCAACAACATGTGTCTCTGTTTTTTCAATTAATTGTTCTGTTTGTATGACATTCACAACTTGTTTTTCAATATCTTCTAAAATTTCTTATTTTGTATTGTTATTTTCTATCATTTCAACCAATATTGCCAATGTATTAACTGAGGAATCACCTAAATGGTTTGGGTAATATGATTTCATAACCAAAATTTTATTATTCATTTTAGGGGGTTCAGTTTTATCAATGATGTTCTTCTTGACTCTTCTATTTCTAAGCTCAGTCCACTCATTGTGTTTTGGGTGGAAAAACTAGATTTTAACTACCCTACAGTTCAGTATAGGTTGTCCAAATATCTTGAAAAACTCACAAAAGGGTGGTTTTTATTCATATTAAATTCCAACCTCTGTTTTTTGATCCTTGTCATTAAAGCTAATAACAATCGGTAATTTAGAGTCAAGGTTAATATCTAACATGATCCTAGTAAACAAACGTAGTTATTCATTAATTGTACGTTAAAATATCATAAGAGGTGTTCCTATACATGAGAATATGTCATTAAGAATTATAGGGTTTTAATAGAACCAATTAATACCATGTAACCAGATCCAAACATTCTCCATTGTGTTTTTGTGAGTGTGTGAATTAAAAATTTTGTCCCATTATGAGATTCGAAGGAGACCGGTTTTAAGTTCAATGTTTCTTAATTTAGAAACATTATTCATCTGCTCTTGTGAGTTCAATATAATGTCAAAAATTTCCCTGGAAAATTATAATTATTTTCCAATCATGGAAACCCCATAAATGCATGATTCATAGCTTAATATTAGTGAAGTGCCAATGTTTGTCACCTTTGAGGTACGAAGTGCGACCCATAATAGAGTATTTATAAATTTTCATATGATGTTGAAGGGATTCAAGATCAGATTAAATAATGAAATAGATATCATTCAAAAAAATTTCATAATGGAAGCTTTGAAAGAGTAGTAGTGAACATGTTCGTACCATTAAGCACTTCAAGGAAGGAAATTCCTCTTGATTTTCCAGGAAATTTGCGTGAAGTAGAATATTTGGGGAGGAAAAAATAATTTTATGAATTCTTAGTATCTTTATAATTGTAAATATGCCTCTATTAGATGTGATGGGACTCTAATATCCCATGCACTAGGAAGGAGGCCGCCACTGGAGTGCAGATCGAATAATCAGATCGCAAAACCTAGTTCTTTGATGTTTTTTAGAGAGTGATGGTCTCCAATCTCTCTAAACCCATCTTTTTTCAACCTCGGAATGATTAATTATGGATGCTTGTGGCCCCAATTAGGGAATTACTATATCCCACCTCTCTTAGTGTTTAAATAAATAGTTTGGTTAACATCACTAACTATTTATGGTAATGATCTACTCGTTTTAAAAATTCTACACTCACTCATATGTAGAAAATTAAATTTGAAAGTAATGCACTTGGATTTTATTGAGGTTCAACTCTAATGAGGGAACCTACTTTTCA
Source organism: Viscum album (assembly GCA_963277665.1). Lineage (NCBI taxonomy): Eukaryota > Viridiplantae > Streptophyta > Magnoliopsida > Santalales > Viscaceae > Viscum > Viscum album. Next base: position 2,016,037,832 of record OY728165.1, read on the forward strand.
TTGTATTCAGTTTCTATCCTAAACAAATAATTTTACACTATAATTAGTTATCAATTAAAATGTTTTGAGAAGGGATTATCCTAAACCAAAAAGTGTGTCTCACACTTATGTCGCTCAAAAAAAATTATTAGTTCCCACCAGTTATAAAATATAGAATATCTTAGGATAATTTTAAATAGTATTATAAGTTATGATCATAAAATTCAATCCCTAGAACATTTATGTCCAAAACATGTATTTAATGGTTTTTAATGTTTTGGACTCCTAAATTCATTAATATTATTTTTTGACCATGACTATCCTATAAAGAGTGTAGTTTAGGCTATTGATAATCTTATTCGATAAATTATTCTATACTTTAACAAAAATAAATAATTTAATGAGTTCTTCCCATTTTTATAAATATAATTTCTTAAATATACTTGGGGATAGTGGGATTGAAGTTGAAATTAAAACGTATTAAACACTTTAATAAATTAAAATCAATATCTTCTAAACATATTGGTTTTCGCTTAGTAAAAATTCCCAAAAGGATTGTCATAAAAATTATTCGACTCCTCCAAAAATTTCATCTCGAATCACAAACATCCCTTCATGAGTTTCTTACTTTGAATAACCAAATCAACATATACATAATGATTGTGACTTCAGAATTTTTTTATGAAGTGACTCAAAATTCCTTGATGGTCAGACTTCCATAGACTTCATTGAGTATATTCTTTTTATTCCTTTATCACATTACCATTTAAAATTATACTTCCATTGTGTCTTCAAACACCATTTATTATGACTCTTGCGCTTCTAGTGATCATTATCCATTGGCACCATCACCTTGTATGATTTTTGTCCTGAATCATGATTATACCACATTTATCTTTTCAAGATTTTGAAAAATCCTGATATTTCCAATTCTTTTAGTGATGATGAATCTGTATCTGTTCTTTAGTAGCTCATTCATCTGATGCAATCATAAACTGACATAATTTTCTTCTTCATGTTCATAGGAATACAACTTTATTCTAGTTTAAAAATATTCAACCAACTCATCTTGAATAACAATTTCTCTTATAATGTTATGGTTGATGATTTTAAAAGATCATTTCATGTATCACCTAGCTTTAATTCTAGATAATTATCTAGTCAGACTCCAACTCTATAAGATATCACAATATTACAGTCATCCTGACTTACATACTTATTTTGTGATAGTATTTTGATATAATTATGGTTTATAATCATAACAAGCACATTTACCACATGACTAATAAATAAAATTTATCCATTACCATATGATGAACTTACCAAAGTTTCTAGACACCATTTACAGTATATAAAAAATATACTACTCAAATAAAATACATTTTTTCAAAGAGATTTGACAAAAAATATAACACTTCACAATACCAGGGGAATTTTAAATAACCCCGTTTAATTTTTTGGTTAGAAAACTATTTATATCAGTCAATATTTATTAAAATTTATTAAATCAAAGCCTTCTTAGTGTGAAAATTATTTACACCATAGTACTTGATTATGATTTTTTTGACATAATTCCATCTCTCAGTGACATGAAATTTTGGCCAAGTGATTTTGATGTACCCCCCTAAAATAATCAACATTAAATTTATTCCACATTCTTTATTATAAATATATCCTTATATAAATCAGATGATAAAATAATTTTATATCCCACTTTTTGAAAAATAGTTATAGCACTCTCCATAATTAGAAAGATAATCCAAGAATATGTGGGATGACTTCCAATAACGTTTGTTGAGAAAAATGAAAGGCTATACATGAATTTTCAACCTAAATTCGTCATGTTGTTCCCTAAGAGTCACTTTATTGAAAATATAAAAAATTTGATACTTTGTTGAAACATATTTTGATTTGAATTCTTTATAAGAAACACACTCTAAGATGAAATGAAACTTCATTTCAAAATATTTTGATATGGAATGTTTTAATTGATTATTTTAAAAAATATATTATACTTAGATTATAATAGAAAATTTGAAAATAAATTTTAGCATTCATTTTATTGTCTTATAATTGAAATTTAATATAAATCATTAGAGTGAAATCATGGGTGGAAGAGAAATACTCTTATTCAATTTTAATCAAAGTTACTATGTTTTTGTTCTTTTATATACCAATAAGAATAAAGCATCTCCCTAAATGTGTGTTCCTATAGATGTTTATTTTCAATCATTAGAGTCACTTTCCCAATTAGCATATATAAATCAAAGTTATCTAAAATTATTACATTTTTGATACAATAATCCAATTTTTTTGTTCCTTTAGCATACATCATAACTCATTTAGCAACCATCAAGTGGGATTTCCTTAGATGACATTGTATTTGACACAAAAAGTGTCCACATACAATTTTTTGGGCTGGGATTACATTTTATAGTGTGAAAATCAAATTAACCTCTATAAGTCTCTTTTATTACCAATTTAACCAGATTCATCTTTACCTATCTGTACTCTTACATAGATGTCCGTATATACTTTTTTTGAATCATCCAAGTCAAAATTTACCAGTATTACCATAGCATACCTTTACTCGGAGAAGAAGATATAGCTTCCATTTTTTACAACATGTATCATGAAAATTAAATTCATCTCCCCATGAATTTAATTTTAAATTCACTTCTTCATCTTTTTTAATAAATCCTTACATGCATGATCGTTCCCACTAGGAAATATTATATCAGCATAAATATTGACTATGATTAGTTTGAAAATTTCTTCATTCAAATATAAGTTTCTATCAAATTTTATTTTTCAAAATTTCAATACGATTTTTAAAATATCATGTTTATATTATCAAGAATCATGGGCCTACTTTAACCCAAATAAATATTTTTTTGAGTTTATAACATAACTTTCATCCTCATAAACTATGAATCCTGTATGGTTCTCAATATAAACTTTTTTCTTCAAATTAACCATTCATGAATTCAAACTATATATCCATCTAATAAACCTTATATTTTTAATGATATTTATCAAAAAAGAAAATACATATGGTCACAAACATTAAAACAGGGGAAGACATTTTTACATAATCAATACCTTCCATCTATGACTATCCCTTGAAAACAATCCTTTATTCCTTTCATGAAATTTCTCTATTTAATTGGATCCTATTCCCAAATATGAATTTAGTTATAATAATATTATTTCCTTCTTGTCTCAATACATATTCCAAAGTATTATTCTTCACAAATTGGTATAAATTCTATATAATTTCATTTAATCATTATTTATTATCAACTACTTCTAATATGAAATGAATTTTATTTTGAGAGATAAGGGTCATTTTAATTAACATTATCTACTTCCACCTTATCTTTACTATGTATTCATAACATCGAACGATATTATTTAGTTAACAATCTTCATTAATGTCGAAAAATATGCGTTTTTATTTCTATTGGTACACTCTTCCTCACTAGTTTAATCAAAACAGGTTATTAAAACAGTATACTCACTACTACCTTTTTAATAGTTATTCTAGATGATTATTTTTTAGCTTATATTGGTTTATCATAGTCACCTTTATTTACCCTTTGGATTGAACATATTTTCAATCACTTTAATATCACATGATTTCACTTTTTTCGTAATTGTTTATTACATCACCTGTTGCTCCTTCTATTAGTTGAAAAACCAATGTATATTTCTTATACATCATTTTAATTAATTTTTTCAGAGTTTGGTTTTTTTATCTTCATAAGGAAAATTAATCCAATGCATTTTAAAATATTTCAACATAGGTATCTCCTTATACCACATCTCATAGTAGTAAAGTATGCTTTCAATGTTAGTAAAAATCTATCTTGAACATGTACCAAAATATATCTAGATCACCTATACATGAAATTATAAAGTTTATAATTCAAAATTACAGTCCTTCCCATCTCACCCAAAATATATTTTAATTTATATAACCCAATTTTGATAATGGGTGTGGTTATCATTTTTTTAATGTTTTATTTTTTGATTTGATAGATATGATTCAAAAGAGTAACTTATAAAATTATTACTATTCTATCTTTTTATCATTTAGATATATGAACCAGGATCCTTTTTTATCCTCCCTTTTATAAAACATAAACATTTCCACATCATACAATTCATGATTCCTAAACATTACACTATTCATCTGAGTTAAGTCATTATTAAAAGTGACAAATTATAAATCAAAATTTAAGGACTGATGTCACATCAGTACACATACATCAAAATGTTTATATTCAGGGGGTTTGGCAGGAAGAATTTATACCCTTTTAAATCTTACTTCATTTATCATAAATTCTGATAAGATTTACAAAAATTGTTCTTTCTAGTTTGAGTACATGTAAATAACTAACAACCTCTTCCTTTGAGATTTTTCTCATACTTTGATTTCCCATATTAAAAATTCTTCTATACCATAATTTATTTTCATATTTATCACTTATATAACATGAGTTACTATGATATCTAATCTAAAATACATTTTCATCAGTCCTTACTATTTTAGAAATATTTTTCCAAAATTCAAGAACCAAATTATACAAATGTTTATATGTACGACCACATTGTTTCTATTATCACACATATGTCTTAAACATAGTAAGTTATATTTAATTCCATCAATATATATAACTTTCTCATACTTTCATTTCAAATCATATATGAGAGTTATTCTTCTTCATTTTATTTTTAGGGAATTATCATTTAAAATTGAAATGACTCTTCCATTTTGTCCTTTGATGGTTCTAAAAAATTATCAATACTTATTATATTCATGGAGCATATGCTATCATGAATCTACAAAATCCATTTCTAGAATGATTTTAAGGTTCCTTCAACAAGAAATAACTTTTCGTAAATATTTATATTGTCTCCCTCATTTTCTCTACCAAACCATGATATTTTCATTATATTATATCCATAAAATTGTCGACATATAGTCCTGGATGGCCTGACATTCCAGAAGTTTCTTCTAAGTTGTCATATTTATTTTACAGAAACGTTTTTTAACTATTTATTTCCATTCACTTGAATATTTAATCTTATTTAATAAAATTACAATTTTTCTTCATGGGCCACTCCCTCTCAACTCATTCACTATCTATGGGAAAGTCATATTGTGCAAGTTATTATATTTTTTCTGGAAAAAATTTCCACATTAAAAATAATAGCTATAGTACTACTATCTTTTATAGTGATAGAAATTATAGTTATATAATTACGATTAAGGGTTAATAAATGACACATCCTCATCTTGTCTCATATGTTGGTGATCCTGCATCTAAAAATATTCCATAACTTCCTTTCTGGTTGATGATATTTTCTCAATAATTTTCTCAACCCAATATAGTTTGTCATTTGTTGATGCACCTTCATGGGTACTAAAAACCTATCTATTTTCATAATTATTAGTAAAAAATATCATTTTTTTCAAAATGACTTTTTTGAAAAATCATAACTATTCATTATTGAAATCATAACTCAACTTATTTAGAGTTGTTTTTAAATTAATGATATTTAGATTTTGTATTTCCCATTTCATCTTCGAGTAAGACTACATTATCACATTTATCTTTAAAAAATTTGTCTCATTTTTAAACCTTCAACATGTGGTTATTGATTTAATCATTGTGTTTATTCTCCTTTTTGAGAAAATATTCATAAGTTTCAATATTATTCTCTAATTTATTTTTCAATAGGTGAATATCTTTCCTAAGTTTAGTGTTTTTATCAAGGAATGTTTCATTTTGTGATTTTTGTATGTCTTCCATGTAATTTAATTACCCTTATTCTAATTATTAATATTAATTTATGGTTTCTACATGGTTCAAATGATGAATTAATTTTAAAAATATCTCAGAAATTTCTTTTTTGGATGATATATATTTTTATGAGTCGTCTTTTTCTTCCTTTTTCAGAAAACTCATTCACTTATTATGGTTATACTTATCTTTTCCTTGATTTGTTATTATAAAATAATTTGTTTTTTATTACACTAATTCATTGAATGATTTTCCTCAGTCTCACCATATTCAAACTCAATTATATTCCTTTTGGGAAAAAATTTTAAAAGTTCCAAACTCCATTGTACTTGAAACATTTCAATGAAATCCTACCCTTGTACTTCCCGTTAATTATTCCAAAATATCATCATATAAGTTATATTATCCATTTTTATCTTTAACCATTGATGATAATGATTATTTAATTTACTCTTGTGAAATAATAATCTATGGTTTCCTCATCATCCATATTAGTGACCATAAACAAAAATCACCAGATTTGAAGATTTACTTATATACATTAACTTTACCTTCAAATAAAATTTCTATATTTTCAAACTTTTCCTTAGAAAATTGAAGACCCATTACCTAAGTTTTTGGTTTTTAGGAAATGACTTGATAATTAAATTTAGAAATTTACTATCTACTTCCGTGTTATTTTTTACCACAAACATTATAGGTTCATCCTTTTCTCTCAGTGAAAAACCTATTGTAGTTGCATCCACCACTTCAAATCCATCATATAAGATTTTTTTATTGTCCAATAATTCTATCCATGAAAGGTTTTTACATAAAAGGTAGTGATACTATGAAGGTTTTATGAAATAATGTTCTATATCTTCAGAAAATAGATCCAATATAGGGAAATGAGTTTCATTCCATTTTTTCCATGGATTAACTATAACACTATGGGAATGAATTAGTAGAAAAGAAGGACATCATTTATCATTATGTTAACCTATAGAACATGTTAAGGTATCAATAAAATCATTCAATAAAATCAATTATCCCAGAAATGATGAAATTTAAATAAGAAATAAATACACATAGTTTTCACAAGGCCATACCCCAATAAAAGAAGCCACTCTATTCCATGTTTAGTTATCATCCCCAGCCAAAAATTTCCACAATATTTAATTATCAATTAAAATGTATCTAGAAGGTATCATACATAATATAAATGTACAAACCGCACTCATGTCTCTATAAAAGATGATTATACTGGGTCCCACTAGATAAAATATAACGAGTATTCAAATATACTTTAGAATAAAAAGAGATTATTCTCAAAAACATAAATATCCTAGACTAAGAAAAATGGAACTTATATCTATTAGTTATTAAAATTTTGGTCCCATCAACACAAAAATCATATTTTTTACCCATTATATCCTCAAAATTCTATATCTTAGTCTCTTGATAATCTTTTTCACTAAAAAATGATCAGCATCATCAAAAACCAATCAGTTAATGCGGCCATTTCATTAATTTAATAGAAACTAAACCGATAAATCTAGGTAGTAAATGACTAAATTAGAAACTCCATCTAAAAAAAATCATCAATCCAATCATCTTCAATATCATTTTAGGATATTTGGTTTTGAAGTTGTCAATATTAACACATATCCTAGGATCAATGTTCTTCAACCCATCAAATTTGTTTGTCTTGAATCATGAGATTACATTTGAGAATTTATAACTTTTAGTGACAATATGAATATTTTTGTAATGATTATCACTTCATAATGTTTGTTTCAAGTCACTTGGAATATTCTGATGATCTAACTTCTATATAATTTACTTAATATATTCTGGTCATTCTTTATGTTTAGTTTCCACTTAAACATACACTTCATTTTCTTATTGGAGAAATATCTAGAATGAATACAATCATACCAGTGAAATTTATCTATTTGTTCAATAATCTTATTTGATAATTTTATTTCAAAATTACCATCTCACCTCTCTACTTCCTAGATTTAGAAAAATCTTGATATTTCTTATTTTTCTAGTGATATTGACACATTCTATGATTTTATATTGCTCTAAATTCTTGTGTTATAATAGAATGTATTTTTTTATAGATATATGACATATTATTTTTTGACATGTTAATATATAAATAACTCATATTGATTCATTAGTGTTCTTTTACCGAGGTTTTTAAAAGAATATCGCATATATCACTTGACTATAATTCCATGTCACCCTTTAGTAAAATTGTAACTCTCTATGGTTTCACAATCTTTTAGCCATCTTGATTTCTGGACTTATTTTGTATGAATCTTTCAACATCCTTATGGTGATCCACTAGAACATGCACATCAACTTCTTGAATAATCAGTTCAATTAAAACCATATCATCTATATAACTTATGAACGCCTCCAAACATAGTTTTCTGGGCATAAACACTTTTTTTCTCAACTGAAATGAATTCTTCCAAAAATAGTTGATATCAAATACAACACCTTCATGATCCTAGGGGAACCTCAAAATCAAACACTTATGAAAATATTAAACATTCCAGATAAGCTATTGTAAAGTAAGATATTATTATTCTTTATTTTTTTATTCATTCAAAATGTATATATAGATATTTTTTGTTCAGGGTTTTTTGGGTTTACCATTTTATATGTTTTTGAAGTTACACATCCCTTTTGAACCCAACAATTATAATAAATTTGGGATTTGATTTTTATTATATTATTTAGAATTTATTAGTTTTTCTATTTTCTATTCTTACTATTTATGAGGTTAATGACTCACATATCTTTTTTTATACCCGCAGAGCCAGTCAAAAACTGATATCCATTTATATTCGTTCTTTAGGGGTCACAATAGACTTAACTACTAGAATAATGTAGGTTTTAATGAGGATATGTTATGTTAGGGTGGTATTAGATCTTTTTTATGAGACTAGGTAATGTTCAGAGTTTGAAACTATTGGGGATTTTGTGGGTGTGGTAGGGAAACCATTTTATATGAGCTTAGATATGATGTATAAAGAGATAGTCGATAAGACATGTTTTTAGGGATCCCTGTGATTTGATATAAGTAACATATCATGATGAACATACTTTTTGAGGTGGTGCTGATTGGAAGGAAAGGATCTAGGTGTTACAATTTCATCATTCATGATTTCACTTCTGTTTTAATTTTCTTATGTTTTGGGAAAAATAAAATAAAATAAAATAAATTATTATAAAAAATCCAATATTTTAGGGTTTTAACTCCTTGTTTTTATTATAGAGAATAATGGTGGGAGTCTTGCTCAGGAAATTCATGTTGAAGAGGTATATCAAGATGACTTGGTTAAAACTTATTGGGTGGATCCAATATAGGATTATGATTCAGGGAGGAAAATACTTTATATTTTTCAACATCATATATTGATGAAGTCTGTAGGGTCATTTATTAATTGAAGGATATAAATGTTGTTAGAGGAGCTTGATATTTCATTTTTGTTTCATCTGTTCGAATAAGAATCATTTAATTTGATGTGTTTTTCTCATAAGTGGTGGATTTTGATTCTTAGATAGTGTATAGAGTTTGAGGTATTATGGGAAGAATACTAAAAGTAGTTTCATGGTATGTTTCATTCCTTATAGCTGAATTAAACATGGTTTTAATACATTCTCTCTCTTTTTTAATGTATCACAAGTGTCTGTGAGTCTAATATTCAATTTAAGGAACTATTTTTATCTTATATTTATGTTATTCATTATGGGTAGGCCACAAAAAACATTTAAAGGAGGTTTTTCATTTATCGATTCAGCATCGTGTCTCCCCAAATGTATTTCCAAAGCATCTTATGGGGACTATGAAGGAGAAATTGATAGATAAGATACTTATGTAGAACACATCATATCAATATAGAATCCATGAAAAATTTATTGAGGCATAAATTTGTATAATGAGGTTTATGGTTACCTAGGATGTAACATCCACACTAATCCTATTAAACTCACGATAGGACTAAAGAACCATATGTCCTCCGGAATTATTCCACATACACTAGAGACTTTAAAATAGTAGTGAGGGTCTCAAGATATATTTGGGGAGAATATAACATATAATACCATTACTACAAATATAAACAAGAAATGAGAATCCACAAAATAAATTAATATTAGAGTATGTAATGAAATTATAGTGGAAAGTAAAATATAATTAAAACAATCCAAAATTCTATTATAAATGACCACTTGATGACCAATAATTATAAAAATATGTAATATATTCTAATAAGTATAACCATATATAATACCATAAAAAATGAAATAAAATAAAATTAGGCTTAACCATGATCTTTATCCTTTCCTCAAACCCATTACCATATCCAACACTGAGCTACTCTAGCCCATTTACCTATTACAAAGTTAATGAATAAGAATAGAAGACAAAAAAAAGGATATACATGCATCAAAGTTCATATATAGTGTGTTATCATATTACATAGTAGAGTTCCACCAATAAGATTCCAAAAAAACCACCATATAAATGCATGCATATAATAGAAAAAAATTAAGCAATAGATATCACTTGTGTACACTTTTCACAATTATTCCTCTCAACAAGATAGCATAATGGTTGAACCATACCATTTTCAACCTATTTTATAGTATCTCTAAACATTTCAGGTTATTTGAATTACACCCTTCAAAAACAAAAATGAAAACCATGATTGATAACACACCCAACCCCCATATCCGTAAGAATTATATCAAACCCACATCACAACATATTTGAAGGGGGAAGTATGCCTCTCTTGGAATATCCATAAAAAATGGGGTTGTGTATCCCACCCTGCAAAAAAATCCATCACATGGGGCTCTACACCCTACCTTTTTTCATCACCAATTATAGGGGGCATACCATTCCACCACTCATATGCCTCATGTCATAACGGGAATGACATCCCACCATGAATTATAACTAATTATAAGGGGAATGACATATAAACTAACATATACCATTAGTCATAGTGGGTATTACTCCCCACCTCATACCCAAAAATGAAAATACATTACACCTAGATAGAGTTAACACATACCAATATTTAACATATGTCAATAAAGGGTGATTTAAATTATCATCACCTTATTATATGGGTGATCACTACACCACTGATAATAGAATAGAATCATGGGCTAAAAAACAACCACATAATCCAACAAACTCATTAACTATATAAATTTCCATGTAAAATAGTTCATCTTACTGGGTGTTGGTTCATATGGAACCAATACTCTCACTACGAAACTCACACCCATAGAGTGCAATAATTTTCACCATTACACTATTAATATTTCTCCCCTTGACAATGATATAAATCCTACATTACTTCACATTCCTCCAAAGTCATTCCATTAGAACACTCATAATACCAAAGGCCCATTCCAATGCTACTCCACCACTTATATTAACCATATTTTGATTCTACCACACTAAAAACCACTCAAATAATACTAATAAGTACTACCAATAAAGATAGGGATATGGGAATTCCATAGGGTCCCTTTCACAAAGTGTCTTAACACTTCCTACAGACAATGTGGACATAAATGCACAAGAACATCTCAACTAGCCTAGGGGATTTATCATTATTTAGATAGCCCAAGACCATCACTCAAGAATCAATGTATCGCCATTTAATTCCATCCACGTTTATTATTGTATTTCATATCTTCACTATATTTAATATGGATAACCCAACCAAAAACATTGGATGACCCCAAGATACCATAATAAGTGAATATCCAATAACACCAATTAGACCCATATAGGCCTATCTAGCCATAACCAAAGGTGGAAACACATTTTGGGTTCAAATTACCACTTTTCCCAAGCCTCTCACATAGGCCATATATTTATCAATGACTAAATCATAGATTCACAACCCCAATAAGCCTGATAAGGGTCAAGAGTAACCCACTAGTCTTTTATAACAAGTAAAGAACCATATGTGGTCTTGATTTAGGATACTCAGTCCCACTTACCCCTGATTACAATACAAATAATATTGGTACACCCAAAATAATAATAAATATTAGTAACCACCCACATCAATTCAAAGGTATCCCATTTTATAAAATTATTAATGGCCATAACCATGACTTTATCATACTCCATTGGCCCCCATCCACCCATATAAAGCCTTAACTCAATCAATAAATCAATTCAATTAATTATAAAATATTATAATCAATTTCATAATTAAATAATAAGGAATATTAATTGATAATATAACCTAATGTCATAATTATTTTTTTTGATAGCTTCCAAATTAGAACTTGTATTAAGTCAATATGAACTTACTTTACAATGGTAGATAGTCATTCGGACCTTGAGAGAAACAACTTAAAAAATGTATTGGTAGAGAAGATGGGAGCTCAAGATCACAGAAACCTTTTGAGAGGGATATATTATACAATGGGAATATATTATATATTTATGACATATTCATTAATCATTCCAAATTAAATGTTATATGACTAGTTCTCCCAGTTCTAATGATCTGATCAAAATCATACATTTATGTGAAAAACCTCATGTATTATAGATACTCCATTATTATCTTTTTCTAATTCTTTTTTTTACTTCCATAACTGTGAACTCTAGAGTTTATCATCATTTATGAAGTTATGTTGGTGTTTTGATATTGTTATTGAACCTCAATGAAGTTTCCTACATATCTGGTGAAAATAGGAATCAAAACCCATGTAAGATAGTTGAATGAATAAGGGGGTAGATAAAATAGGGTTTGTACTTTATATAGGAATCCAACAAATCATTCTTATAATAGAAATAATATCCTAATTAGTTTTAAAGACAATGAATTCTATGTCCTAAAAGGTGAAACAATAGAAGATTGAGTGGGGATTACAAATGGAGGTTTCTATGAGAACATATGGACAGAGAACACATGTAAAAAGTATAACCCAATAGAGTAATTTCCATCCTTAGGATGGAATGATTTTCAAATATCTCTAAGCCCACATAAGTCATGATTTGTGTGAGAAACAATATATAGATGAATGTGAGACACATTTAATGAGAACATACCATTAAATTTAAAAGGGGTTTTTCACAGAGGCTACCTTGTAGAGATTTGTATGCCATAAAAGGGGTTACAACTAAAAATAAAGTGGGACGTACACATGTGATTCTTATAGATACATAACTAAATTGACATGTTTTTGAGGAAATATTTTGTGGATCACACCTACTAGGAGGCCCTTATATGGGGACCTAGAGAAGTATATCAAATCAAGGTACAATAAAGGATTACACTAGGGGGGATTCCCATATATGGAAAGAAAGATGAATAAATCAACTTGAAGTAAATATGAAATTGAGTAAATTATCAAGTCTATGTAAATGAAGAAACTAAGTGAAAGATATTAACTTGTGGGAAATAATGAAATAAAAAAAGGTAATATCAACTTAAAGAAAATATGTGGGGCTTATACATTGGTGTCACCCTTAAGTACCTATCATATTCAATGACTTGGGTGAAAGAAAAAATAATGGTGGATTAAACCTAGTAGGAGGCCCAATCCAATAGGATCATAAGATTTTGGACTCATGAGGTCTGAATAATCCAAAACGTGGAATATCATCTAAAGGAATATAAGGTAAGCCTCATTGATAGGTCTCAACAGGAGAAAATATGATAAGAAATACACAATAAGGAATATGTACTTTAATAAATATGATAAAATTGAGTGGATGCATCTCAAATTAATGAATTAAAGACAAATATTGGGATTAATCATAGGAGGATTCCTATGTATGGACCCATTACCCATCTTCTGATAGATGAGGATATATGCTCAGACTCATGAGAGAATACAGACATAAGAGATAGAAAATATAGAGTATTTGGTAAATTTGGATGCTCATGTCATATATCCATTAATCTTTCATTGATGGATGAAGAAAGATGAACATTATAGTTTATTTTCGTGGAATTGATGTTGTTTGTGGAAATTATACAAGATAGATCACCATTTATCTATAATGGTTAGGAAATCACATTACCAAATAGGGGTTAGTATATCATGTTACCATGATGGTTTATACACTCATAATTTTTAGATTTTCATGTTTGGGATCACCTGACTGATGTCACATAACCAAGGGTTCATAACCAGAACTACATGGATAGTCATATCCTGATGGAAATTGGGGGGTCATAATGGGGAATTCATGTATGTGGTTTGATAATCATACTTGTTACATGACATGGCTTCATGAATGAGTCATTTGGAAAATTGGTCACAAGATAGAAATGAATGACTATAGGGAACAAGAAATTTTGTGTGTATATGGTATCATAATAGAGGCATTGAGATCATGAGATGATGATCAAGGGGATATGACCTTCTACAAGAATATGTGGTCATAAACAAGAGTCTCGTAGATCATGTGTGAATAAATGATGTCATATGACATGGGATGCATGAATAATTCTTTTGTGAAGAGGGTTAATGAACAAGGCTTCATGATCTCGGAAACACGAAGATGTGGCTGCATGACCATGATGGAGTTTCATACTTAGGAGAGACAACAAGAATATATAATCATTGACAGTGTCCTCAAACCTATGGTTAAATAGGATTTCATGAATTAGGCTTCATGATTTTGATCATTATGATCTAAAATTTATGCGTAAAACCAGATGAAGGCATCAGGTATAACCACACCTCCTGAATTCATTGTTGTGGATTCTAAACAAAAATGAACCACATGAATGGTGGGTTACATGACTCGGGCTAAAAGGAGGTGACGCGTGATCAGGGTCGAATGTTTCATGTATGTATAACTAAAAATGGATGATCTAGTCCATATAAAGGATTCATATGATAACTTAAAGGACAATTGGTCTTGTGGTGGAGTCATGTGTTGTTATTTAGTGGGCTTGTCCGAATGTGCTAGGCTTGATTTTCTTCATCTCCTTGTTTGGGTGTATTCTGTGTGTGTCAATTCATGTCTCTATCCTCAATTTTTCAAAGGATATGTTTGGGGGTTTATATTAGAAAAGTATGATATATATATTGTTCATTGTTTGATGAGAAATACACTTATGGATTATGATATAATGGGTTGATAGCGATTGAGTTTGGACCATCACATATTACGGATGAATCACATGATTTTAAGGTCACATAACCTATGTGGATTACACTATTGTGAACATATATATTGTACTAAATGAGAAACAATGTAGGAAAAATCATCCCATCCTGGAATTTTTTTAGACACGTCACACAATCATATCTCTATAACAAAATAAAGCCAGGATAACAAGATTGAAATTGAACACAAGTCGATCTATTATGGATATTAAATTTTAGAAGTGTCTCATGACTGAGAGTGTGAAATGTATGGATGGTCTTCATTATTTTAATCCATAGTGATCACATACCATTCCATCACTAGTATCATATTTTGAGCCTCGTCACATGATGATTCCTATGTTAAAAGATCGTTTAATCGAGGTGTATCACGTGATGGATAATAAGCGTGAATGGTTCAATCTTAAAAAAACTCTTCCCAACTCTCTATATGATCATTATCAATTTCCATGATCAAACATGGATTGCATATCATCTAGTGATTAAGAATACATCTATCTCTAGTAACTTTTCTCTACTCCATTTTGTAAACATCAATGAGAATATTCCAAACTACCCTCAGCTGGTTTTCAAAAAGAAAGTTTCATGATCCAAGTGACATATCAAGACTGCATGGTTGGGAAGTGTTTTGTAATAATAAATGACCACCTAATTATTCTACCTTTGATTACCCTTTCTATGTCCATCATATAGTGATGTTGAGAATATGTGATTACCAGAATATTGTATAGTCATGTAGTGGTATAACTTAATGGCCTACTGGTGATCCCATGATTGTAATGAGATTACATGGTCATGATAATCCTCTAGAAAAGAAAATTATTTTAATTATAATGAAATACCAGGAATCATGTAATAATTAATTTATGTAACTATTCTCATGAAGGAACAAGTGGGAACAACATTTTTCTCCTAGGGTTTTAGTTGGAGGAAGTGAAAACCTCTCTGATCGAGTAACATCAAACATTTTGATCAGATGTCCAATTTTTTTCCATATATTTTGGGGGGGAGTAACATTAATATGACATACATATTCCCAACATCAATTTAGTGAATGAATTTTGGATAGTTTTATATCATGATTTAGATAATACATATCATAGGCTAGTAACAAGGTTAACTCAAAGATTCTAATAACACTGCCCCATACTGGAATAACCTACGTGTTGAAGAACCACAACATAGAAATACTTCCTCTATTTTTATACATTATATCTACTAGATTTGTTAGATAGGTTTGAGGTGGATTTTGTCTAAGGCAGTCGAGCTGCCTCCCTACATTGGCAAGGCTTGGTATTATTAATAGTGGAAGTCAACATATTATTAAATAATCATTTAAAGTAGTGTGTTTATTCCATCATGAATAATTTAAAGGCCATCACCAAAATTTCATCAATAATAATTTAGAAATCAATAATTGAAAAAGTAAACTATTTCTTCAATTCATTAAAAATTCTCAAATCTTCATCACAAGTTGTCTCCATATGAAATCAACAAAACGTAATTTATAATCACTTTTTAACTTATTGAAAATATTCTTTCATCGAAATATCATTATAATATGTCATGATAATTTATGATAGTTACATAATCACAATATACATAGTTTAATTACAATGTGGGTTGTTTGAATTCAGTGGTGACAACAAAATCCCCTCTTATGAATTCAGTTCATTCAAAATAAAAAGAATCTAATTCTATGGTCAATATAGGAATCCTTGAAGAGTACATGAATATCTAATATTATTTTCTATAGAACCAATAAATTTATTTTCTAATATATATCTATCAAATCAAGGATTTTTGGAATCACCAAGGGTAGAATATTGAGTTGAGGTTTCTGGGTGGCCATGATGAATAATCTACTTGAGGCTCCGAGTTTGCATTAAAATCATATCTAGGACTAAGACATGGAATCCTAGTGTCACTACATATTCTATAGGGATAGGAAATAATCCATACATAGTTATTATAATGATACACTCTACGTATATATAGCTTGAATACATAGGGGATGGTATTTTTTAGAAACTAGGACCAGGATCAGGATAGAAGATCTGAGAATCATTATGTATCCTATAGATATAGGAATGAATCAACATTTGCCTATTATTTGGGAATACCACTATATAGATATGGATTTTATAAAGGGGAAATGGAGAGTTATAGTTTTATTTTATGGTTGGGGTTAGGATAAACAATTTCAATTCCATTACACATCATATGATAATAAAAAGAAAAACACACAATGTTCTTTAAGAGAATGTCCCCTGTATAGATCTGGTCCATCAGCAAGGAAAGTAAAAGGGTTTTTACCAAACTATATGGACATTCGGTGAGGTATCAAAGGAAAACACACAAAGGTTAAGGGGAATTATCGTACATTAATTTTTTAGATGATGGAATGCATGTATGAGTTATTGATAGGAGATCTAGGTGTCACCATGCAGTCTATGCTAACAAGAATCTTTACACACATAGTTCTTGATGAAATCCCCCTATACAGATCTAGAAAATATGTAAGGGAATGTGGGTATTTTTAGACATTACTGCTGGTCTCGATATATGAGATCCGAGAGTCACTATGTATCCTATATAGAAATCAATGAAGCTATGCATAGTTATTGAAAATAATGAATCCTTTATAGATCTGAACCATATGTTGGATAATGGGGAATTTATTCATCAAAAGAGAATCCATCGACTATAATCAAGTATAGTGTAGATTAATTTTTTGATTGTTCTAAAAGTAAAGGATTTGAGTCTTTATCTATATGCTGATATATTTAGGAATCAAGTAACACATTTCTCTTTTAATATGGTTTAGGTGTATGGTCTTCAAGAATTGATTATATTATGACTGTGAAGTGATATCATTGTATGAGAAGCCTTTACAATTTGGGATATATTAATAATCCGGTATCCAAATGAGGGTGACTACTTTTAAAAAACACTAAGATCTAGGGAATGTTATGAGGGAGATGAACCTACAATCGGGCCCAAGTTAATATGCAACTTTTTTCAATGTATTATAAATTATTACGTATATAGCTAGAGATAGTTTCTAAAAATGGAGTCCCATATATAGGTCCAACTCCCATGCCTGGGGAGGATATTACTTCAAACCAATACAGTTAATCCCAAGATTTGAGATCTAGGAAATACTACGTATCTGGTATTTATATTAATCCTTCCACTCACAGTTCATTAAATACATACCTACATAGATAAAATCATATATAATGGAAAGGTGAATCCAATTACAAGAATTAACTTCTCATATTTTTCCTTGTATTGTTTCATAATATTGTATAGATTATTTTTAGATCTAAGAATGGAGAAATTATTATATTACTAGTCCAATTGTTCCTGAAATAAATTTATGAAATATATTGTATATATTAAATGCACACACATGTAATTTTACTGAAAAGGTATAGTTATTTCTAAATGGAGACTCGGACTGGAAATTTGAGGATACCGTTTAGTTTATGGAATAATTTTTACCCTATACATGATATATCCTTGGAGTGTGTCAGATGTTCGGGTTGAGCACAGTCGTGGGAAGAAATTTTAAAAAACTATTTGAGTAAATTATTTTTTTAATTAATTTCCCCAACCAAATAAAGTATCTCTATATATATAATATTATGGAGTATTTAAAGGGTTATCCACTTAATCTTGTAAATTTATAAGAGTCATTGGAGACTTTTATTGGAGATTCTATTAGCGAGTTATAACAGGATCATGGATCATCGATCAGTGTGAAATGGAACTAAAGGGTCTCACTTTTTAAAGTGACATGAAAACATTATTCACTATATAATGATTCAAATATAGGAAGGATAGTTTTTATTTGTATTGTTTTCAAAATTTTTATTTCTACGATTAATGCGAATCAATCATCCAATGTATTGATTCATAGATCGGTCATATTGTGGACATGTGATTTATATTTAGGGATTATTAGGAAAATTTATTATTATTTATTGGATATTCCTCTATCACTCTAATTGAAATGGATCAAGGAAAATTGAAAATGGTTTTGGTTTGTTTTATTCATGTTTCTTGGATTTCTCCACCCTTTCTTTCTTCATCAAGGGAAATTGTTTTGTCCTGAGGATTAAAAAATACTGGTAAATCAATAATTTCACCCATGTTTTTTTGTGATATGGATTGATATTGAATATTTGGAATTAGATAGATGATGGGATCTAGCAATGAAGACATATGATTGATTCGGGATGGATTTAGTGATACTGTTTTTCTTATCAATGATGAATGACGACAAATGGAATGGGTGGATGATCTACGAAGGGACTCAATGGGGAGGAACATGGAAATCAATAATGGAAAGACCCAAATGGTTGTGTTCCTTTATTTATGAAATGGTGCATGGATGGATCGATGATAAGAGGAGTGGATGATGATGCACAAACCTAATAAATGATTCTTGAAAATATAGTAGAACATGATGTGTCATTCGAGATTATATTGTTTTTGGGGACCTATCCATGGAACTAGGGTTTCCATTATAAAGATAAATTTAATATGGAATTTGACCCCTATAATAGGAAATGTGACCCTTTTATGGTTGTTCTAAGGGTAATTGGGAAGGTTCACGAGTACAACCGTGGGCACAACTAGCCCCACATAGACGTGGCTAGCTGGACACATACATGATAAGAAGTACATGGGCTCGAACATGTGGTGTACTTAGGAAGGTAAACAGAAATGAGAATATTTCATGATACACATATCATACTTAGTGTCAAAGGGATAAGACATGTACTTCCAATATATTCAACGTACTCTTTAAACAAGTATTATTTCCCTTGTCTTATCCATCTTGCAAAATTTTCATCAAGGAGTGTTCCCCTGATCCATTCACTGAGTGTTAGTATATAATCACATCCTACACCTAATTTGGTGATCTATTTAGTGGGACTTCTTGGATTGAGTTGTTTGAATCCTTACCTAAGGCCTGGAGTGAGATCCTCTATCATCATCCTTCCATGAGTATATTTCTTAGTATTATCCTGACTAATTCTATGCGGGAGGTAATCCTCTACATAACGGGTTATTTAAGATTCAGTTATTTGTATATGTAACACCCCAAGATTTCATAGTGTGTTATTTCTACAAAATAATTCAATAACTTGCACTACACGCAACACCGAGTTCAATCACACCGTGACTTAAAAAAAATCCATTCAAAAGAGGTTATGAATAGTGTTAACTAAATTTTAAACTTTATATAATCCTTATAATTTTAGAATTCATATTATGAGTTTCTTAGACATAATGTAAGAACAAATTCATTTTCAGTATTGCACTTTTACCAAATTTTAATAGTGAACCCTTTTTAGATACTATATTTTAAACTTTTTGACTAAATGGGGACATCAAAAATTTAAAATGAAATATCCCAAGCTTCCACGGTACGCTAGCGTGTGTTGTACGCAACACTGAGTTCTAACACACCGTAACCAATCAAACTAGCTGTTATGAATAGTAATACCTACTTTTTGAAGTTATATATATTTTATATTTTAAAATGGACTTCATTTTTGGATTTGTAATATCAAATTTAGCCTAAGGTGAAATTATGGTACTTTTCGGATAACTTTCATATTTTGATGAATAGTGAAAATTACTAAATTTTAATTAAAAACAACTTTTTTAATCAAAATAATTAATAGTGATAAATTGTGAATTTGAGTGGTTTTAAAGTATATTTAGAATATATTTTTACCATTTAATATAATTTTGGTCATTAGACATAATTTTACAATTAAACCGAACATAAACAAGTGTCAATCTTTTGATAGTTATTATCTCTTAAAAACACGCTTTTTGTTTTAACAGCGGGAATTAATTTTAAATTAATTTCTGCCACTTCTGTGTTTTGAATTTAGAAAAATGGATTCCATATTTGGAATCAGGATTTTCAAATTGTGTAAATAGGTAACTTTTATTTTTAGACATTTTGAATAATTACTGCGGTAAATATTTTATTTACCATGGTTAAGGGTAAATCCGGTAAATAAGGGTTAAAAAATAATATTATAATATTATACTAAATTACCCTAAAACGTGTCTTAACCCTATTGGTTGATACATGGTCGACCATGGGA
This sequence comes from Viscum album, assembly GCA_963277665.1. Lineage (NCBI taxonomy): Eukaryota > Viridiplantae > Streptophyta > Magnoliopsida > Santalales > Viscaceae > Viscum > Viscum album. The sequence continues at coordinate 2,016,058,920 of OY728165.1, forward strand.
ATCTTTGGGTCTATTTTGGGACCCCATGGATCCACTTGTAAGTGATAATGACACTTTATTTTAATTTAGTTAAAATGAATACAAAAATGACACAAGCATATATCTTTTAGAACAACAATTGTTACATAGGGTTATATATGTTGGATTTTAGATTATAAATATTAATTAGAAATCTAAAACGATTTCCTACATAATTATATTTTATTTATAATTTTTAGACATTAAATAATTTATTTTATATATGACACAATGATGATGTAGTAATTACTATAATAGTGAAAAATTAAAATAATTGATATTATAAATACCCAAATAAATATAATATGAAACTTTTAAGGAATTAAACTAATTTTCTAGGATAATATGATATATTAGGATTGATTTAATTTACTTTGTTCGAAGTAATCAATCTGTTATGAGTTTCACAAAAATCAACTATTGAATAGTGTCAAAATTGACATAAAAGAGTTCTTAAACAAATATTATATTATTAATTGATATTAAATTCCTAAAAATCTAAGGTTCGGCCAAGAGACTTATATCATGATATGTTCATCATTAATGTACCACTTGGGGGTCGCTTGGATGTATATTGTAAGTTTATTAACCATATTATATAAAAATACAAAGAGACATTGTAAAAGTGAAACTAATTAACTTAGAGTTAATACTTAAAGATAAGGTTAATATAAGTACCCAAACCTGTCTAAATTCTATTGGTTGAGTGGTTTGCGACCTATCCCCACCTTAACCTTTGAATAATCAACTTTGGAGCCATTAGAAACCGAATATGAATTTATTATAAATTAATATTTCTAGTTTTTCCAAAGGTGCCCCTCACCCCTCTTATAAAAGGGAACTCCTCCTTCTCATTTCTTCACACCTTAAAAGCCTTTTGGTTCGGCTAAACTCTGCCCAAATACTCTCCCAACATCCCTCACTACAACCTAGAGGCCTTAGTTTGATCATAAAGCCAACTTAAGGAGCCCTTTTGATCAAATCAAAAGGAAGAACCCGAAGAAGAGGTAATGATTTCACCACCCTTCTCCAAGTTCATTTCTTCTTCCACTTCTTCTTCCTTTGTTCTTACCATTATAAAATAATAACTCAAGTATCTCACATATACTGTGATTTTATTATAAATATGGTACAATCATATTCAGTATTCTATCCACCCTTTGAATAACATGTCACCATACGTGCGTACGTACGGCTTACCGTCTCCACGTCGTGGTGTAATTGTTATTCAATATAATATTATTTGGATGGGTATAATAATGATGTGTAACTCATCTAAATAATAAATATAACATGTTAATGATTCTTTATATATGATATACCATCCATTTATATATTATTTTAATATCAAAAGAATGATATTGTCGCTCGTGCGCACGTACGGACTACCGTCTCCACGAACGCGATGAGATTCATTCTCCATCGTATCCATTCAAGTATAATTATCATTTGATGATTTAAAAATGATGTTTAATGACTGGATATCATTCTGGATATGAATAAGATACAACAACCATGGCTTATGTAACAAAACATATAAAAGAAAATGGGTAAGTTAACTCCCGAAACGACGATAATTCTAAGATATTATTAACAAATCAATGTTAAAAGATCATATATGATATCATATTATTATATATGATTCTTGTATAATTTAAAAACAACTATTTCACCATTATACAAGAGGTTAACCTACCCCAACCAAGGAAAAGTACAAGGTAAGGGTTTACTTTACAACCTCTTCATTATCCAAGGTTGTTTATACGTAATAATCTACTGGGATCTCTTTATCATCCACATCCATGTTTCTTAAAAATGCATTTCAAAACATTTTTACTATTTACTAGAATATGAGTTAAAGTCATTTATACCCTTTTTGACTTTTATAAGTGGTTTATAAAGGAATCTTTCGGTCGTTTTCAAAACAAGGTCCTTTTTAACCTTTTCGACAAAATTAAGGTAAGAATGTTTTTTTAACTTATACGGCAGGTGAGGCTATTTTCCGCCGTTATAAAATCTTCAAAGCTTCCCTTACAAGCTTATAAGAATATTTTCAAAGAAAATGTTTTATTTTATATGGATCTTAAATTATTTCAAAATAAAAGGAGATATTTCTTTAAAAAGAATTTTGATTTCATCTATGTCAACATCCTTTGATGGATTTTAAGATTATTTGATGTTGATTTATTATGATACAAAACTTCTATATTGTATTGAAGGTTTTGTGATATGTTTGACTGTGGATGTGCTATTTTTATACCATTCATAGTTTATGGTGAAAGTATTTACATTTCGTATGCTAGTTTTAATACGAATGTTTATGTTATGTTTAAACCTTTTCATATGGGAATGCATTGGACTTAATATGTGACGGGTGGAGCCCGCTATAGCTCCTCGATGCATCGGTAGGTCTCATGAGACAAACTAGTGTCTTGGTACAAGGCCTTGACAAAATCTTATTTGTAGTCTTGGCACGAGGCCTTGGCTATGTGGTTATGATAGTCTGGCATTATGCATTCCAACATTATGAAAGTGGTTATTGATTTTTGCATGTGATTATTCGATTAGTAGAATATCCATGTGAATAATTAAATGGCATTATTTCATTTTATTTATGCCATACCATGTTGAAAGTTCATGTTTGAAAGGATTTTGTTTTAGTTATACATTGCCTTAAAAGTTTATTCTTATTTATAAAAGTTTTCGCTATATTGTTATCCTTACTGGGCATTTGAGATCACCCCTTTTCTATGTTTTATTTTTCCCAGGAAGTGAAGATGTAAGTTATGAATGACCTGCAGGGATATTATGAGGGGATTATAGTGTGGACTGTGGAAACATTATGTTTTTGTAGTAGTTTTTCATTTTATGATGTAATGTAAAACTTATGAATATATCTAGTGTTTCCATGGCTACTAAACCAATCGGTCTTTCAAGATTTGATCTTTCTTGTGATCATGCCAATGTTACGAAGTAATGCACCGAATCTGGGCAGCCGGGGTCGGGGCGTTACAGTTGGTATCAGAGGAAGTTTAGTACAAACCTTGGAAGCTAGATTTAGATAAACTCTGATTAGAGCACGTAGACCTAAGATGAACTTTTAGGATTAGTATAGAAGAACTTCCTAGAATTTTGGTATTGTAGAGATTTTGTGAGTTTTCCGAGCAATACATCCCTGTCTGGATACGAGCAGGTAGAGGCGGCTCTGGCACAGATGTACCTAGGGGTAAAACCCGAAAACACCGCTTTGAGCTAGACTCGAACGGGAACTGGTGCACGACAACGGGCCTTGCTGCACTCTTGGTTACGACACTCCCGGGGGATATGCTTAGGATAACTCTCATTTTCTTTACAAATCATTTTGAAGGGATTATGAGTATATACTTCCTCAAAGAAAACATTCTTATGATTAAGGATTATATCCATAAATAGTTCAATTTATGTTAAGTGTTTTATAAGTATGGGATTATGTATTTTGATTCATAAACTGATCTAGTGTATGCCATTGTTTAGAAATGGCGCCCAGTAGAAGGAATGAGACCTCCAGAAATGCACATGATCCAAAGAGAAGGAAGGATCATATCTTTCCTGGTCTTAAGCTAGAATTTATAAGAGAAATAGTCTCCCATGTATTATCATCATATGAAGAAATAATATCATGTGTTGATAAGATAAGTAAAGAGTTTACTGAGTCCTATGGCTTTGAAGGGAAGCAAGAGAAGAAAAGGATAGAAGAGAGAAAGATGGATAAAGGGAAGAGGGAAAAGAAGAATTTTTCCATATGTGGTAACTGTGGAAAGAAACACCCAGAAACTTGCCTGAAAGGAATGGGAGTTTGTTATTAGTGTGGAGGAAAAGGGCACAAAGTACGTGACTGCAAGGGTAAGAAAATGGTTTTAAATGTACAATGCTTCATTTGCAAGGAGTTTGGACACTACGCGAACCTATGCCCTAGTCATCAGACTATGCCGCAAATGATGCTATTGGATAATAATCAAGTTATGATACTACCACAGATGAAGAGGAATGATTAGAGTTCTTATGTTGATTATTCCAATTGAGTGTTGTATCAACAATGTACTTGTTATAATAATTATGGAGTATATAAGAATTGTACTGCAGTACTATTTCATTAAGGACTTGAGATTGTGTGGAACAAAGAAAAGTGACTCATTAGCAGGATAGATTTTTGGAAAATATATGGTTGAGAGAATGATAAACCATAATATAGTTCTGATACTGAGGTAGTGATTTTGGAATAATATGTGATTGTTTTGGATAAATTATATTGGATATTCTTGACTACCTTGGAACTGATTAATGATTTGTATATTCCATCATTGTTGGGGTTTAAAACATTTTTGGATTAATGAAGTATATCCAACATTCTATATAGAATAAGGGAGCATGAATGTAATCAATAAGGAATATGGTAATATATGATGAAGGTATTCATATGCTATTACGGGGTAAAAAGGATCTATATTATGTTTACCTTCCTTATGAATGTTGGACTGTGAGTTTGGACAGAAGTATTTTGGATAGTTCTAGTTTGGATTATTTTGGATTGCCATAAAAGGACAACCCGGAGGTCGGGCGGCAACCCGTCGCGTCCGGCAAGGCTGCGAGACTTGAACCCACAACCAAAGGGCGACAAGGGTGTATCACCTACCACTATCCCACGAGATGTCCTGGATTAAATAAAGTAGTTTTTTAAAAGATCTGGTAGATGAATTATAAATTCGTTTATTTTGGAACCCTCTATGAATAGTATAAATAGAATTTTTTTTACGAGTGAATGATGAGTTTTGGTAGAAATTTATTAATGGATAAAACTCTAATTATAAACTAAGTATATCTCCTTATGATCTTAGCCAATCTCATAAATAAATTCCTCATCATTAATAAAAGGAACTTAGAACAAAAATGTTGTCCTAGATGGTACCTTAAATCATCACTAATTTATGGCTTTGGGATTGTTGGCCTTTTCATAGCCATGTTCTCTACCACTCTCCATCAGATAATTGATGGCTAGATTTTTCTTCCATATCCATATTTTCTTACATGGAACCCTAGTATGTGTTATTTTCAGTAATCTTCATACTTTCCACTCTTTATTTAAAATAGAGGCCTCATTAATTAATTTTTCGATGTGGGATTTCAACTAAGATATTTTGAAACGTCAAAAATGTGTTATCCCAATACCCTATGTTTTGTTGAACCGATGGTATTTCAAATCATCATAGATTGATGATTTTAAGGACTTAAATTTTATACTTGTATGTGATTGATGACCTCAATCACTACCTATAAATATTTACGTTTTTCCTCCAATTATATGTCTCTAATTGCCACCAATGTTCTCCTAATCGAGATCATAATTTGGTGGTGACCCTTTCATTTCTCTTTTCCTCATATTAAGAATAAATTTTAGTAACCCAATTTCCGATGTGGGTTTTCCCATAAAGATATTTTTTATTTTCAACCTTTTATTTTCGAAGAACAATTTCAAATTGCGAGGAAGCAATTTATTGAAGGAGGGGAGAATGTAACACCCCAAGATTTCATAGTGTGTTATTTCTACAAAATAATTCAATAACTTGCACTACACGCAACACCGAGTTCAATCACACCATGACTTAAAAAAAATCCATTCAAAAGAGGTTATGAATAGTGTTAACTAAATTTTAAACTTTATATAATCCTTATAATTTTAGAATTCATATTATGAGTTTCTTAGACATAATGTAAGAACAAATTCATTTTCAGTATTGCACTTTTACCAAATTTTAATAGTGAACCCTTTTTAGATACTATATTTTAAACTTTTTGACTAAATGGGGACATCAAAAATTTAAAATGAAATATCCCAAGCTTCCACGGTACGCTAGCGTGTGTTGTACGCAACACTGAGTTCTAACACACCGTAACCAATCAAACTAGCTGTTATGAATAGTAATACCTACTTTTTGAAGTTATATATATTTTATATTTTAAAATGGACATCATTTTTGGATTCGGAATATCAAATTTAGCCTAAGGTGAAATTTTGGTACTTTTCGGATAACTTTCATATTTTGATGAATAGTGAAAATTACTAAATTTTAATTAAAAACAACTTTTTTAATCAAAATAATTAATAGTGATAAATTGTGAATTTGAGTGGTTTTAAATTATATTTAGAATATATTTTTACCATTTAATATAATGTTGGTCATTAGACATAATTTTACAATTAAACCGAACATAAACAAGTGTCAATCTTTTGATAGTAATTATCTCTTAAAACACGCTTTTTGTTTTGACAGCGGGAATTAATTTTAAATTAATTTCTGCCACTTCTGTGTTTTGAATTTAGAAAAATGGATTCCATATTTGGAATCAGGATGTTCAAATTGTGTAAATAGGTAACTTTTATTTTTAGACATTTTGAATAATTACTGCGGTAAATATTTTATTTACCATGGTTAAGGGTAAATCCGGTAAATAAGGGTTAAAAAATAATATTATAATATTATACTAAATTACCCTAAAACGTGTCTTAACCCTATTGGTTGATACATGGTCGACCATGGGAATCTTTGGGTCTTTTTTGGGACCCCATGGATCCACTTGTAAGTGATAATGACACTTTATTTTAATTTAGTTAAAATGAATACAAAAATGACACAAGCATATATCTTTTAGAACAACAATTGTTACATAGGGTTATATATATTGGATTTTAGATTATAAATATTAATTAGAAATCTAAAAAGATTTCCTACATAATGATATTTTATTTATAATTTTTAGACATGAAATAATTTATTTTATATATGACACAATGATGATGCAGTAATTACTATAATAGTGAAAAATTAAAATAATTGATATTATAAATACCCAAATAAATATAATATGAAACTTTTAATGAATTAAACTAATTTTATAGGATAATATGATATATTAGGATTGATTTAATTGACTTTGTTCGAAGTAATCAATCTGTTATGAGTTTCACAAAAATCAACTATTGAATAGTGTCAAAATTGACATAAAAGAGTTCTTAAAAAAATATTATATTATTAATTGATATTAAATTTATAAAAATCTAAGGTTCGGCCAAGAGACTTATATCATGATAGGTTCATCATTAATGTACCACTTGGGGGTCGCTTGGATGTATATAGTAAGTTTATTAACCATATTATATAAAAATACAAAGAGACATTGTAAAAGTGAAACTAATTATCTTAGAGTTAATACTTAAAGATAAGGTTAATATAAGTACCCAAACCTGTCTGAATTCTATTGGTTGAGTGGTTTTCGACCTATCCCCACCTTAACCTTTGAATAATCAACTTTGGAGCCATTAGAAACCGAATATGAGTTTATTATAAATTAATATTTCTAGCTTTTCCAAAGGTGACCCTCACCCCTCTTATAAAAGGGCACTCCTCCTTCTCATTTCTTCACACCTTCAAAGCCTTTTGGTTCGGCCAAACTCTGCCCAAATACTCTCCCAACATCCCTCACTACAACCTAGAGGCCTTAGTTTGATCAGAAATCCAACCTAAGGATCCCTTTTGAACAAATCAAAAGGAAGAACCCGAAGAAGAGGTAATGATTTCACCACCCTTCTCCAAGTTCATTTCTTCTTCCACTTCTTCTTCCTTTGTTCTTACCATTCTAAAATAATAACTCCAGTATCTCACATATACTGTGATGTTATTATAAATATGGTACAATCATATTCAGTATTCTATCCACCCTTTGAATAACATGTCACCATACGTGCGTACGTACGGCTTACCGTCTCCACATCGTGGTGTAATTGTTATTCAATATAATATTATTTGGATGGGTATAATAATGATGTTTAACTCATTTAAATAATAAATATAACATGTTAATGATTCTGTATATATGATATACCATCCATTTATATATTATTTTAATATCAAAATAATGATATTGTCGCTCGTGCGCACGTACGGACTACCGTCTCCACGAACGCGATGAGATTCATTCTCCATCGTATCCATTCAAGTATAATTATCATTTGATGATTTAAAAATGATGTTTAAGGACTGGATATCATTCTGGATATGAATAAGATACAACAACCATGGCTTATGTAACAAAACATATAAAAGAAAATGAGTAAGTTAACTCCCGAAACGACGATAATTCTAAGATATTATTAACAAATCAATGTTAAAAGATCATATATGATATCATATTATTATATATGATTCTTGTATAATTTAATAACAACTATTTAACCATTATACAGGAGGTTAACCTACCCCAACCAAGTAAAAGTACAAGGTAAGGGTTTACTTTACAACCTCTTCATTATCCAAGGTTGTTTATACGTAATAATCTACTGGGATCTCTTTATCATCCACATCCATGTTTCTTAAAAATGCATTTCAAAACATTTTTACTATTTACTAGAATATGAGTTAAAGTCATTTATACCCTTTTTGACTTTTATAAGTGGTTTATAAAGAAATATTTCAGTCGTTTTCAAAACAAGGTCCTTTTTAACCTTTTCGACAGAATTAAGGTAAGAATGTTTTTTTTAACTTATACGGCGGGTGCGGCTATTTTCCGTCGTTATAAAATCTTAAAAGCTTCCCTTACAAGCTTATAATAATATTTTCAAAGAAAATGTTTTATTTTATATGGATCTTAAATTATTTCAAAATAAAAGGAGATATTTCTTTAAAAAGAATTTTGATTTCATCTATGTCAACATCCTTTGATGGATTTTAAGATTATTTGATGTTGATTTATTATGATACAAAACTTCTATATTGTATTGAAGGTTTTGTGATATGTTTGACTGTGGATGTGCTATTTTTATACCATTCATACTTTATGGTGAAAGTATTTACATTTCGTATGCTAGTTTTAATACGAATGTTTATGTTATGTTTAAACCTTTTCATATGGGAATGCATTGGACTTAATATGTGATGGGTGGAGCCCGCTATAGCTCCTCGATGCATCAGTAGGTCTCATGAGACAAACTAGTGTCTTGGAACAAGGCCTTGACAAAATCTTATTTGTAGTCTTGGCACGAGGCTTTGGCTATGTGGTTATGATAGTCTGGCATTATGCATTACAACATTTTGAAAGTGGTAATTGATTTTTGCATGTGATTATTCGATTAGTAGAATATCCATGTTAATAAGTAAATGGAATTATTTCATTTTATTTATGCCATACCATGTTGAAAGTTCATGTTTGAAAGGATTTTGTTTTAGTTATACATTGCCTTAAAAGTTTATTCTTATTTATAAAAGTTTCCGCTATATTGTTATCCTTACTGGGCATTTGATCTCACCCCTTTTCTATGTTTTATTTTTCCCAGGAAGTGAAGATGTAAGTTATGAATGACCTGCAGGGATATTATGAGGGGATTATAGTGTGGACTGTGGAAACATTATGTTGTTGTAGTAGTTTTTCATTTTATGATGTAATGTAAAACTTATGAATATATCTAGTGTTTCCAAGGCTACTAAACCAATCGGTCTTTCGAGATTTGATCTTTCTTGTGATGATGCCAATGTTACGAAGTAATGCACCGACTCTGGGCAGCTGGGGTCGGGGCGTTACAGTATACCCCATTGCTTTATGGATGATCCTCATCAATTTATCATTCTATTCATACTTATAGAATATAAATCTTATGGTGAGACTCTATGAGCATTACATATCAGATAAAAGTCATCAGTTCTATATGACTCATGGAGTGTGTTTTCCTAGATGAGTGTTATGTGGAACCTTTTAGAAGGATTCCTAGATTGGCATTACAGTTATAAATTAATCTTGGTATGGAGTTTCATTGTTGATTATATCTATATTTTATTATTATATGTGATGTATAAATATATATGTGATGAGATAACTGTTATTCATGATGATATATACTTAGTTATCTAAAGGTGTCTTTCGGTGTATTGTTATACTCACCCCTGTAGGGATTTTCCTATGCATGTACTATCTTATGTATATGGTTGAACATTTGAAGGGGTATGGGAGATTCCAATACCAGGAGGATATTATTGACCAAGAATGACTAAGATATGTTCTATCAGTTACCTTTATAGCATCCCCCTTTTCTACTTTTAGACAATAATTTTTTTTAGTTTATGTTTTGGTGGGCTTGTATTTTCCCCTATTTATTTTTCACTACATTTTCCTTTATAATATGAAAGTGGGATCTATATAAATTCATGGATGGTTTATAAGTTTTTTACACTAAAAAATTGTATGGGATTGGAGATGCGTAGTTGTGTATATGTATATTAGGACAAATCCTCCCATGTGAGTGATATGCTTACTCAATAATAGTCATCTATCCTTAGCCTATTTGTTGAAGGACTAAGGTAGTCATGATATGGCCCATGTTGGGATGGGTAATTATATAGTTGTATTAGAGAACAATTAGTTCTTCCATAGGGCTATAGAATGTGATATTTGTTTTGGGAAGTAGTGCTAAGTGTTTCATGTTCAGATTTCAGGCCAGTGACTCTAGTGTTGGTACAATGGCCAATAGATCCATAAAACAGGACATTGATCTCCATCCTTTCGAATCAGTACATGTATATTCTAGTTATAGGGAAAACATTGGTACATGCCTAATATTGGAATGGGTTGTCATTTCCATGCCATTCTTTATTCAGATCTCCAAATATACTCATTGACCATTGAATATTTTGTCTATTTCAGGATGCCTTTAGAATGTATTTCTGCTTGGATTCAGCATCTTGATCGCAAGGATGTCCCCCTTAGTTATGAGGCATCAATACAAGGACATATTCTTGTGGTGTTACCATTAGGAATTTCACTATTTAGACCACCATATATCAATAAGAATATGGTACTGATAGTACCTATAGATTTTGGGGTGTAGGCTGAGCATGCTTAATGAGTTTCAGTGATAATGACCCCACATGTTGCAAGGTGAGCTAGAAAAATAGGTTTATAAGGACTTAATTGAGGTGGTAACATGATTTTTCTATTTTATCAGGATATGAAAAGATCAAATGCTGGTATGGGAAGTTATCCTTGTCCATGTATATAAAGGACGATGGTGGGTTTTGGGGACTGATTCATACGATGAGGCCACTCTTGCATTGTTAGAGTTTTAGTTACATTTCATATTGAAGATCACTCAATGTACATTGGGGATTGTGAAAATATAGGATCATGTATAGATTTAGTAGAAAATTATGAAATTATTTGAGTATTCATCAAGGTTCACCAAGCTCTCTAGGTATTTATGGTACATGAGGAGGCCTTAGAGATTAGAACTTTTAGTAAGGAATACATAGAGACATCCATTACAATATTATAGCTCTAAGAATTTCTATATATTCTAGGGTAATAGAGTGTGATTTGGTGGTTAGGAGTTTCCTGGATGAGATGAAAAATATTGTTCATTCCAGCAGTGGGCATAAAGGAGAAGATAATTTTGATATAAGGAGTCAACATCAAACTCAGGGACCTGGACATGCGATACATTTTACGTGTAGATCCCATGATAGAGTTTTTGTGTTTTAGGGATCATATGATTAACATAGTAATCCCAAGGAGAGGAATTTGTACTCTCGTGATGTTAGGTGAAATCTTTCATGAGATTTTCTAACCCACCGTACTGCTGGTAGAGAGACAGTGGATGGTATTCCAAGGCCGAGGAAGCGATAAGAGAGAACAAGTTTGTAAGGAAGCAGACATGGCATAAGACATTGAAGGTCAGATGCAGGTGGTTTACATTTTTAATTTCTACCACCACCACCCCCTGGTGGTCTATGACAGACTCATGGTGTCGTGGTACAAGGGCGAGGATAGCTACATGAAGCCAAGGTTTATGAATAAGAGGCTTCAAAGATGATATGAGGTACTATCTATGTCATTTATAACCTTTTTGTAGTAATGATAGATACAGGTGTAATTCATTCCTTAATTTCTACTTATCTGGTTTGATACATAGTGATTCCAATTGATCTATTGGTTCGACACTTTTTCATGTAGAATCTTATTGGAAGTGACTCAATGATCATACACTTTTTTTGAAAATGTGACATGAATCTTGTAGGTGAGAGTCTTATTTAAGATATATTTGTTGAAACTATGAGTCCTTAAGAATTCAACTTATGTATGGACTAGTTATCAATAGTATGTTCCAAGAAAGGTTTTTTAAGGAAGAGGATGGGGTATGTCTGCAGTGATGGGAATATGTTTTACTTTGTAGATAGAAATAAAACCCATGAATTATAAGATAGAATCATACATAAGAGGTTGTATCAAATTAATCATCAGTTGGCTAGAATTACCATTGGTGAAGTGGATGATATGAACATTCAATTCCCTATAGTGGTTGAAGAATATGAGGAAATCTTTACTGAGGATGTTACAGGATTACCCCTCATAAAGAGATAGACTTATGCACTGATATACACCATGAGACGACACTAATATATGTGGAATCATATCATATGGATTCAACAGAGCTTCAGGAGATTATGGTGTACTCAGAGGACTTGCAGAGGAAGGGATTTATTAGACAAAGTGTTTCACCTTAGTCACCCAATTGTTGTTATCCCAAAAGGTGGATAGGAGATTACAGATATTTGTGGAATACATTCACAAAAATATGGTGGCCATAGAGAAAAGGTATCCACCACCATGTTTCAATGAACTCTTTGACCAATTGAGAGGGGCATGATGGTTCTAGAAGATTTACCTCATATCACGCTATCGCCAATTGTGAGTACGAGGTGAGGGTATACCAAAGACGACATTCAGATGTTTCTATGTTCAAATTGAGTACTTGGTGAAACCCATTTTAATTATGAATTCCACAATAGTGGTCATGGGACACATGAATTGGATCTTTAAGACTTTCATGGACCATTTCATGGTAGTCTTCATCAACGATATCTTTATTTTCTCAACATTAAAGGAGGAGCACGCAAGACACTTGAGTATGGTTCTAGATGTACTATAGGACTACCCTATTTATTAGAAGCTCTTGAAGGGAATATTCTATACTAGTGAGGTCCCCTTTATAGGAAATATTATCTTAATAGATGGTGTAGTAGTGGCCCTAACAACAGTTGGGGGGTATGTTATCTAGGGGGAAATCCTATAGCTAGATGAAAGTGTAGAGATTTTTTGGGTTGGTAGGATACAATCATAGAATTATACCTGACTTCTACAAGATATAAACTCCCTTCACATCTTTAAACCAAATGGGGAATACTTTCATGTGGATATAGAGAAACAACCAGATTTATAGTAGTTGTGATAGAGATTCATGTGTTCTCCCACATTGATATTTCTATAGGTGGGTTTTGAGTACATTCCATTCTATGATGTATATGGTAATATGATTGGTTTTGTTCTGATGTAGAGGGATGAAATAATTTCCCGTGATTTAAATCAGTTGGGACCACATGAGTAGAACTACATAACCCAAAATCTTGAGTAAAAAATGATAGGCTTAGCACTGAATATGTGAAGACACAACCATATGGGTGAACAATTTATTATCTGTTCTGACCACAAGCATCTTAGGTATATATTATATTAGAAGGGTTCGTACATGAGATATAGGTTATGGCTAGAGATCCTATTATATTATGAATTTTAGATTATCTATACTCTAGGAAGGGTAATATGGAAAAAGATTTTATATGCAATACATATTTTCCATGTTTTCAAATCAAGGTGTCAGAGTAGTTGGCCTCATTACATATATCATTTGTGGATAGGGATGGATCATCCTAACTCTTGTCAAAAATCCCCCCCTCCACTTGTAAAATGATTTAGGGAGGAACAACATGGGGATACTAACTGTAATACACTATTCACTTTGATATCCACTAGACATGCTCATGACAGATTCTATGAAGGTATAGAGCATGTTGTTCTTTTCAGAGGATTCATGATGGTACCAATGATATTGTGGTAGGAGGTTCTGAGAGGGTTTCATAAATCTATTTTGTAGGTAAATATAGGTGTGTAAAAGATATACTTAGACCTCTTAATCTATTTTTGGTGGCCAGGGACGAGGATGGGAGTTATAGAGTTTGTGTCTCAATGCCTTACTTTTCAAAAAGTGATGTATGAGTACCAGGTTCCAGCAGGTTTATATCAACCCCTTGTGGTTCTAGAGTGGTAGTGGGAAGATATATCCATATTATTCATGATGAGTATTGAACATACGTATAAGGGGAATGATTCTATCTTGGTGATTGTATATTTACTCACCATGTTGGCTCACTTCATAAAAATTTGAGAGTATATTTCTATATAGATATTGGAATTTCTTTATTTGTTGTATATAGTCTGAGTCCATAGAGTTCCCGTAATGATAACTGACAACCATGATGCTCACTTTACATCTCAATTACAGACAAGATTACAAGAGGCTTTTGGGACATAGATACATTAGATCATGTATTTTTACCCAATGAATGATGACAAGATTAATAAGACTATTCATGTCTTATTGGAAATGGTGTTGGATTTCTGTTAGACTTTGGCAGTATTTGGGAGGATCACCTAATTTTTTTGGATTTTGCATAAAATAAAAACTACCATTCAACAGTCTGTATGGAACCATTCAAGGCTATATATTGATAATACAGCAGGTCACCCTCTATTATATACTAGAACAGGAAAATCAATATTTATTAGCCTAGAGTTGGATTGATCCACAATAGAGAATGTGTTGTTTATTGAGGCGAATATGAGTGCTACCTAGATCCATGAAAAGTCTTATATTAACCAATGACGTAAGAATTTGGAGATGAGGAGGGAGACCATGTGTTTCTATGGGTATCAACTCAACATGGATTTCAGATATTTTAATGGGGAAACAAACTATATCCAAGATTCATTTCCACTTTCTAGATACTTTAGAGAGTTGGAAAGGTGGTGAACCACTTAGCTCTACCACCACAGTCAAAATAAGTGCACAACATTTTCCAGGTTTCATAGTTGAGGAGGTACATGCTTGATTCATCCCATGCTATAGTCTGAGGAGATATGTAAATCAAGTATTGATATCCCTTTTATGAGTACACGGTAGATAGGAATGATTGGAAGGAAAGGATCCATCATAGATGATTGATTCCTATAGCATGTTTCTAGTGGAAGAAAGAAAATCTTTAGGAGATCACCTAGGAGTGGGAGACTCAGATGCGTGCTCAGTACCCACATGTCATTATAAAACTTATTTTTTAGGATTTATGAGATTTAAATCCCCATGATGGAAATAATTTAATGAATTAAGTTTTTTTATGTATTGTTTTAGAATTATTTAATATTTTTTTTGGAGATACGTGTCGAGATGGAGTAAGATTCAAAGGTCTGGTGTGCCTGAAATTAATTTTTGAAATATATTATAAATATTAAATTCACGATAACATAGTTTTACAAACAATTTTTAATAACATCTAAATGGAGACTCATATATAAAATATAAGGTTTTTATTGAGTTCAGATCATGGTTTTTACACTAAACACGATATAACATTTGGAGAACATCTGATGTTCAGGTTGAGCACAGTCACAGGAAGAAATTTTAAAAAATTAATTGAATATATTAATTTATTTAATTAAATACCACAACCTAATAAAATCTCTATATCAATGTTGTTACAATGGATTTTTAAGGTTATACATATAACCCAAAAAACAAAGAGGATAAATTGGATAGTGTTGGAGGATATTCCTTTGGTGAGTGATAACCAGATCGTGGATCAGCGATTAGTGTGTGATGGATCTTCATAATCATTCCATTGATAATGGAACAAAAGTTTTATCCCTAGAAATTGATTTAAATCGTTTAAGTATAATGTTTTATCTAGATTATTTCCCCACAGTTTATTTATACGATGAATGTGAATTAATCAACCAATGGATTGATTCATGGGTCAGTTGTATTACATGTATGGGATTTATCTGTGGGGATTATTTGGGGAATTGATAATTATTTTTTAGATCTTCACTAATCATAAAATAAAAAAATATTTAGTCCAACCGAACAATTATAATTTTTTTTCTTCATATTTTGTACATTTCATGGATTTCTACCCCATTATTCATTAATCTCGAAGAATTAATTTGGTGTATGGTTAACAAATATCAATAAATCTATCATTGAAACCCATTTTTTGTGCCAACAGATTGATATCATAGATCCATAATTAGATTTATAATAATATTGATCTATGATGATAGATGATTGATTGAGTTTGGATTTTGTGATATCATTCTTTATATCCTTGGAACTCAATGATATACGACACTGGTGGATGCTATTTTAATAGATTGGAATGGAAAAAACTCAGCAATCAAAGATGGAATGGCCCAACTAGGCGGGTTCTTTGATTTCAGATGTAGTGCATGGCTAGATCGATGACTAGAGTAGAGGATGAAAATATTTTTTCTTGATATGGGATTATTTAAAATTACGTATTACAGAGGGTGTAGTTCAGGATGACATGGCATGGGGGACCGTGTATGTAGTGCTAGGATTTCTGTGATAAAGTTAAATATCACAAAGAATGTAACCCATATCCCATGGAATGTGACCAATTAATTGAAGCTCCTTACATACATGGGAAGGCTCACTAGAATAATCATGGGAACATATAGCTGTAGAAGGAAACATCCATCCAGACACAAACACTACTGGTGTAATTTAACTTTAACACATCCTGTACGTAGGCTTGAACATGGACATGGACGTGGGTTGTGATACCCGAGAAGGACCCAGTTCTAAATGGAAACACAATTTACTTCTGGTAAATTCTATTTACTCTATAAAAAAATGATTAAATCCCTTTTACTCAACATGTTGAAAATGTTTCTATAAGGAATGTTCCTTGTATCCATTCCATGAGGGTAGGTATAGAATCACATTGTGACCCATTCAAGGGGACATATTTGATGTAGTTTATTAGAATCCTTCCATAGGAACCAAAATGAGATCCTCTGTCCTCATCTTTCCCTATGTAAAGTTATTGGTATTTTAATATACAACACTACACAAGCACCAATCATATACTTAGAGGGATAATCTATATTGTGTTGTTGGTATAACCCATGGCCATGGGTGTGATACTCATCTCTATATCATTATCTTCAATCTTCAAGCATATAAATCTTATAGAAAGACCCAATGAGTGGTATATCATGGATAGACACCATCAATGGTTTCTAAATCATTGAGCATGTTCTCCCAAACGAGTTCTATGTGGAATATATGAGTAGGATTCCTAGAATAGAATTTTGTTTGTTACATTACCTTGAGATCATGTGTCTATTTATTATATTTGGATGCTCTTGTTATATGTTTTGTAGACATATACCTGTGTTGAGATGATATTTTTCCTGATGTTATATAGTTAGTGTGTAACACCCCAACCTCATAAGCCTAGAGTCAGTGCATTATTACTTATCATTGGCATGATCATAAAAGATCAAGTCTCGAAAGACCGATTAGTTTACTAGCCTTGGATGTAGTAGATAAATTCATAAGATTTACATTACATCATAAAATGGAAAACTACAACAACATTGTCTCCATAGACAACACTGAGATCCCATATACTATCCCTGGAGGTCATTCATAATATACTTCTTTGCATCTTAGGAAAATAAAACATAGAAAGGGGTGAGCTCAAATGCTCAGTAAGGATAACATTATAGTGGAAACTTTCATAAATAAGCATAAACATTTAAGGCAGTGTATAAGACTAGAACAAAAGCATTTTAAACATGAACTTCTGCATAATATAGAATAGATAAAATAAAATAACTCCATTTACTTATTCAAAAGGATATTCTAATAGTCGAATGATCACATGAAATATCAATAACCACTTTCATAATGATGGAATTCATAATGTCAGACTATCATAACCACATAGTCAAGGCCTCATGCCAAGACTACAAATAATATTTTATCAAGGCCTTGTGCCAAGACACTAGTTTGTCTCATGAGACATACCGATGCATCGAGGAGCTATAGCGGGCTCCACCAATTACTTACTGAGTCCAATGCATTCCTCATATTAACATGTTTAAACATAACAAAAACATTCATATTAAAACTAGCATACGTAATGTCAATACTTTATCCACAAACCGTGAATGAAATAAAAATAGCACATCCACAGTCAAATATAAATCATTCAATACAATATGGAAGATTTTATTGTAACAGATTAACCTCAACAGAGAATAATGAAGGATATTTAGATATATGAAAATAATCATCAAAACTATTAGAGAGAAATATCCCCCTTTTTGTTGAAATCATTTAAAAGTCACACTATTTTTCAGAAAGCCATTTAAAAATATATTTTTTAAATAAAAGTGTCCTATTAAACTTTGAATATTTTAAAAGGAATTTTAATTTTAAAACTTAAATGTCCATATAAATAAATCCTTAAAACCATTTTTAAAACATGGACATTAATGAGAAATATTTAGAATAATAAATTTTTACAACATTTAAAATGATATTTTACTTATAGTACCTATCCAAAAGAGAGAAACCTGAATAAAAATAATTGAGGTAATAAAAACATTGTAATATCATGAGAATAAATGTATTCATGATATAATATGTCAAAGTACATTATATACACCACATAAAAGTGATTTGGTGTATAACAACAAAGAAGTCTCAATGGAATGTAATTTGAGATGAACTCGCTTAAAGATATCATATCCTTAGGTTAAAGATAAATAAATGAAATAATTATGTGTGAAAAATATAAATACAGTAAATATGATTGGATATTCATTGTAAATAAATTATACGACATTCACATATATTCTTTTAAAAACAACACAAATGAATTGGATGCTTAACTCAACAAATGGATATTGAGTTAAAATTACTCTTATCAAGTACATATCTATGAATCGAGAAATTATAAATGGAGTTATTATGTGTACCAAAAGTATATCCAAATAACGGGTAGTTGAAATTATTACATAAGAAAATTAATATTGATTCCACACAAAATCTTTGAGTAAAATAATCAATGAAGTATGCATAAAGCCAAATGAATGGAAATTGAAATTTCAAATTCCCTTATTGATTTGGTAACATACGAAACATACACCCATGAAAGAAGGATAATAAAATGATGATGTAAATATCCATAAATTAATTTATATTACACAATGGATACAATCACGAGCAGTACACACACCACATGCAATAAATTAGTGGTGAACAATGGAAATCTCACGGAATTAAATGTTAGATAAGAAACCCCTTACTTTGTACTTTTTCCTTGGTCGAGGGTAGGTTAACCTCCTGTATAATGGTGAAATAATTTTTATTTAATTATAAAATAACTATATACATTAATATGATATCATATATTATCTTTTAACATTGATTTATTAATAATATCTAAGTATTATCGTCGTTTCGGGTGTTAACATATTCATTTTCCTTTATATTAATTGTTATGTGAGCCATATTTGTTATGGATGGGATGTATTGTATTCATATCCAGAATTATATAACGTCTCTAAACATTATTTTTAATCATAAAATGAAATTTTGTCTTGAATGGATATGATGGGGAATGAATCTCATCACGTTCGTGGAGACGGTAATCCGTACGTACGCACGAGCGGCAATATCACTCTTTTGATATTAAAATAATATATAATTGAATGTTATATCATATATAAAGAATCATTATTATGTTATATTTATTATTTAAATGAATTAAAAATCATTATTATACCCATCCAAATAATAAAGTATTGAAAAACAATTACACCACGACGTGGAGACGGTAATCCATACGTACACACGTATGGTGAAATTTCATTCAAAGGATGGATAGAATAAAGAAAATGGATGTACCATATTTATAATAACTTAAATTTATATAGATGATACTATAGTTATTATTTTAGAATGGAAATAACAAAAATTAAGAAGTGGAAGAAGAAAAGAACTTGAAAGAGGGTGGTGAAATTATTACCTCTTCTTCAGGTTCTTCCTTTTGATTTGATCAAAAGAGATCTTTAGTTTGGAATTATGACCAAATGAGGGCCTCTAGGATGAAGTGAGGAATGTTTATAGGATATGTGGGCAGGTGATGGCCGAGCCAAAAGGATTTTAATGTGTGAATTAGTGAGTTGGGGGAGTCCCCTTTTATAAGAGGGGTGAGGGGCACCTTAGGAAAAGCTAGAAATATTATTTTATAATAAATTCATATTAGGATTATAATGTATAAAATGTAGATTATTTAATGTATAATGTGATTATAGGTCTAAAAACACTCATCCAAAAGGTTTTATACAGGTTTGGATCACTATATTAACTTTATCTTTTTGATTTAACTCTTAGTTAAATAGTTTGACATTTACCATGTGCCTTTGTATTTTTATATTATATAGTTAATAAACTTACTATATACTTTCAAGGGACCCCCAAATGGTCTATTAATGATACAACTATCATTATATAAGTCTTTTGTCCAAACCTTAGATTTTTAGGAATATAATATCAATTAATAATATAATATTTTTAAAAAAAACTCATTTATGTCAATTTTTACACTATTTAATATTTTTTTATGTCTTAAAAACATTATTAATTTGATCCAAATTTATTTAAGCTATCCTAACATGTCATGTTAACCAATAAAATTAGTTTATGTCATCAAATCATTGAAATTATATTTATTTTAACATTTATAATACCAATTATTTGATTCATTCATTAATAAGGAAAATACTGTATCATTATTGTGTCATAAATAAATTTAATAATTCAATGTCTAAAAATTATAAATAAAATATCATTATGTATGAAATATTTTTATATTTATAATTAATATTTATAGTCTAATATATAACATATATAACCCCATGTAAAAACGTTTTTCTAAAAGATATATGCTTATGCCATTTTTTTATTTACATTAACTTAATTAATATAAAGTGTCATTATCACTTACAAGTTGGTCCATGGGGTCCCAAAATCGACCCCAATATGCCCATGGTCGAACATGTATCAACCAATTGGGTTAGAAAACGTTTCAGGGTAATTTAATATTATTATAAAATTATTCTATTACCCTTATTTACCGGATTTAACCTTTAACCATGGTAAATAAAATATTTACCGAAGTAATTATTCAAAATATATTAAAATAAAAGTTACATATTTACACAATTTGGACATCGTGATTCTAAATATGGAATCCATTTTTCAAAATTCAAAACACATAATTGGAAGTAATTAATTTAAAATTAATTCACGTTGTCAAAACAAAGAGCGTGTTTTTTCATAAATAATAAATATCAAAAGATTGACACTTGTTTATGTCTAGTTTAAATGTGAAATTACATCCAATTACCAATTTTTAATTAAAAGGTAAAAATACATTCTAATTATAATTTAAACCCTCTCAATATTATAATTTATCACTATAAATTATTTGGATTAAAAAGTTGTTTTTAATTAATGTTTATTATTTTTCACTATTCATCAAAATTTGAATGTTTTCTAAAAAATACAAAAAACTCACCATTGGATAATTTCAATATCTCGAATCCAAAAATGATGTGCATTTTGAAATATGAAATTTATAAAATTTCAAAAAGTTGGTATTACTATTCATAACGGCTAGTTTGATTGGTTATGGTGTGTGTTAGAACTCGAAGTTGTGTACAAGACATGCTACTGTATTATTCAAAGGGAAGCGTATTGTGGATGCTTGGGGTGTTGCATAGTGATTTGAGGGTGTCATACTGGGTATTTTTATACTGACACATAGATGGGATCTCACCACATGTATTGTGTCTTATGCATATGATCGAGGAACCAGGACTAGGATGATCTTAGTGAGATGGAATGGATGAGGTATGTTCCTATGGTTAAATTGATAGCACTAACCATATATACTTGTAGGTTTGACAGTTTTTTCAGTTTCTCTATGATGGGCATGAATTTAACCCCTTTTTTGTTGATACTAATTATTATAATTTGATAGTGGGATCGGGATTTATGCGTGCATTTTTATCAGTTGTTTTACATTTCATCATTTTATAGGCTTGGATATGAGTTCATGTGTATAGGTATACTAGGATAAGGCCTCCCATGTGATTGATATGATTACTTGATGCTAGTTTCTAGCCCATATATTATTGGATATGAGATTGGGGTAGTCACAACATGAGCCCCATTGTGACATGCCGTGGAAAATCACATTTCCTTAAGCAAGAGAACCCATGTTGAAATCTCATGAACAAATCTGAATCACATGTAGAAGGTAGAAAGTTCATATTTTCATTAATATTATGGAGAATTGTTCTATGGTAGAACACTTTGATGGTAGTATGTATCCCGTAGAAATTATAATTAATCAAATACAAACATATTTTAAAGGATGATTCCTTAAATAATTCTAGATCATATTATAGGAAGAAGGGGAAATTAATTCTCTAAGGCATAGTCCAAAAATGTTTTTATGACTTCTATATAGATCAAGATCACATTTAGAAGATAAAGATGACATAATTAATGTCTAAGACTAAGTAGTTTTGATTCATTCAATATGTAATTCCACCTCATTTTTACGATCATGCATTTGTGATGGTGACTATGTAGTTTAACATCATTTAGTAAGGATGTGGGTGTTATGTAGCTTAATGTATTGTTTCCATAACAAGGTTGTTGTACAATTTAAATTATTTTTCCCATGACTTGGGGAAAGTTCTTCCATTCAAGATTACATGGAATAGTTCTTATTTGGATCCCCTATATAGGTGTAAATCATATTAGGTATGGAAAAAATATGGTAAATTTCTAGGTAAACAGTGACATTATGGTTGGATAGTATAACCATAACAACTAAATTATGAAAAATGAAAAGGGTTATCATTATATATTGAACTATAAGATAAGGGATTATATTTTTATATTATATCTTGTTATGGGGATGTAACTAGGAGAGACTACCTAGGTTTTATATGAGAATGATTTCTTTATGAATAGAGTATTCAACTACACTATAGATTTATGAATAGCGGTCATATTCCACATACCCTAACATTGATAGATCTCTCATATAGTTAATGGGTTCTATATTATAACCCACCCAATGTAGTTTGAGGACTTTTAGTATGGACTATAATCATGTAATTTATCATCATGTGGTAAAGACTATCAAGGGATGTTATTTTTGGTCATATTTCTTTAACTAAGGATTAAGAAATGTTTAGGGTCAGACAACTTTGACTGAGTTGAATTTCTAGGAGGAATGAAAAACTAATGGTATTTAGGTCTCTGTGAGAGATGGATATCCCAAAATGGATGGTTTCAGGAATAAAATGTTAGAATATTTTTTTGAGAAGGGATACACCTCATATGGGTGTTACAGTAAGGTTAATCAAATACACTTGAATAGTTGGTTAATGGGATATGTAAATTATAAAATAAATATATATGAGTTAATGGGAATTGTATAATAGTTCGAGTATGTTAACCATTAATAATAGTGTGAACCAGTGTTTCACACAGTTAGGAATGTAGCTCATGGGGTTAAGGGGTACCATTCCACTAGGACCAAAACATCAACTAGGGGTTACTTCTCAAGATCCAAGGAAATTGTTCTATTAACCCATGAATACTAGAGAGGCCCCATCAGGTTAATGAGTCTTTATTAGCAATATTTAATTGGTGGATACTTAATTGGAATGACACAAGGTTATGGTATTCTAAGGGAATTTTATTTATTTATAGAATTTTTTAGTGTTAACTTGGATATTAGATAAATGACATTGGTTCACTGAGAATGCAATATTAAAAAAGGGTTTGAGAACCCAAAATGTTGCACCAATGTGTACTGAACCTATTTTCTAGGATAAGGGATAAAACATGAAATTATTTAGTATTAAATCACCATAGGGGATGATCTACGCAACATTAAGTCCTCATATCATGCAGTTTAACATCATGTAAGAATGAAAAAGTTCCCTATCATTGAATAATGTACATCTCAATCATATGAGTTAGAGTGAATCAACGTGTCATCTAATATCACAATATCCATGCTTGATATGATAAATATGGGAAAAATATAAAATCAATTTAAACCTACAAGAGTGTATGCTTGTAAACATTCCTAGGGAATTTACATTTTAAATTGAGTGGAAATATCTGGATGGATTTGATTATCATAGAGGGACATCACTGATATTGATGAAAATTCTTCATTGGGTCTAAAATAAAAGATTCATTCATCACTACATATCCTATGGTATATAAATCAATCCACACATTGTTCTTATATGTGATCCCTATACAGATCTAAATATCATATATGGTTGAGTGAATATTATTTTCTAAATATTACTAGATCATTTAAAGTGAATGAATAATGAAGAGGTGTTCTAGATTGAGAAGAATATAATTCTGATATGGATATAGTCTCAGTGTCATGAAAGCGTGTGATGATTTTTTCCTAGTGTAGGGTTTTTGGAGAAAACAAATAATTAGTTGGTAGAGTCATGAACTATAATCTTTTAAGAAGATCTATATTATGTAGAGAAGGGAAGGTAGGCCCCACAACATGACCATATTCCACACTTTTTAATGACATATGATGAGGATAAAGGTGGTATGTATTTTATTTTCATACAACCCTGACTAACATGTTTGTTGGTTTAGGTTCATATGAAAATGACCTTGACAATGTATATTGACATATTATGTTGAAAATGTTAATATATAGAGTTTAAATTCATGTTGCATGGACTAAGATGTTGTACAATTTATCTTCATGTGGCTAGGATGTGTACCATGTAGTTTAACATTATATGATAATGAAATTTTTTAGACATAACACATTAAGAAGAAGGAATTTATGATGATTGAGGGTGACCCTCTTGTATAATGTATGAGTCTCACAAATCTCTAACTCTATAAAATATTTTTATACTTGATTCTAGATTTGATCCTTGATTACAAGGAATACTTCAATCATATTCCCTAAGAATTGATGATAATGATAATAATTGATATATCCATTCATGAAATACTTCTCATGTCTCTTGATTCGGGGATGCTTGATATTTCCATTCTCTAGAGAACATGTGAAGTATGAATCTATGTTCTCATACTCAAAGGATTATTAATAATTATTTATATTACTTAGTTATGAGATCCCAAGATTATTCTGTAAAAATTCTTTGTTCTATTTCGAGTGATCACATTACTAAATTATATTTTTAGGTCTCCATTTCTCCTATATCCCCTCATCTATGTACTTATGATTCTAGTCATAAAAGTCAACGAAACACCAGATTATAGACCTAGAAAATTGATAGTAGGGTAAGTAATTAGAATGGCCAATGAAAATTTTCTCTTTCAATATATCCATTCATGAATGATCAACAAAATAATTTTCTATTCCATAGGTCAAATATTTGAAGATATGTTATTTTGGGAAAGAATAAACCATTCTTTTTCTGACATCAAGAGATAGATGTCAATACTAATTCTCCATAATGTCACTTATACCTCTATTTATATGTTAATTTGGATGAATTTTGGATCTGTTTCATGATGTCTAGATCTTAGTCAATTCAGGGGAATTTTCTATGGCATTGGAGGCCCTATACACTAACTATGTCTACCCTGAATTCAAGAACTATGAATCTTCTATAAAATTTATGGAAACTATTGAGGTTGAAGAAAATTGAGTACACCTGATATGGGGTTGGGGGTATAGAATGTCCCCCATCCCCATAGGCCATGAAAATAAAAAATATGACAATTCTCCCATCCTTGGGGGCTGGGTTAAGGTGTAATGATGCCCAAAATTCACCTAATGAGGGGGAGGGGGTTAGAGAATATAGAAATTACTTAGACTTGTGGGATTTGGAACTATGTTGAATGGAGGAACAATATAAGAGGATTATGGTTTGTTATGGTGGAAAAAATATCTTTGATGAATCTACAAAAATATTTACTAGAGATCATTATTCTCACACTAGAGCTGAGAAATCTATTCTTCAGCAGAAACTACTTTGTCATCCTCATGGTGCTGATAGGAAGAATACCTTAGATAACCCTTTCCTTTTTCAATGTTAGAACATGTGAGGGATTATGGGAACCTCAAAATAGACCCTAGAGACTGTATCTTATGTTCACATAAAGAATACGATCTATTAACATTTCATTATGAAGCATTAATAGGGTCGATAATGCATTATGTTGATGTAAGAAAGGTATTAACAAGCCATTATTAACCAAAATTGGACAAGAGGATGAGACAACAATTAGGGGCTAAAAAATTTTAGATGTGTACAAACATACTGATTTTGTGTTCACTCATCAGATAATCGTGGAATGTATTTTGACCTAGACGATTCCATGTGGATAGAGACAATGGTGAATTGGAAATCCTCATTAGTGGAGTGTCCAATTTGGTTGGATTATTCCCACCATACCATTTCGTATGATGCCTCATATGGTATTTCACAGTGGTATGGTTCTCTTGACATTCATTTTCATTTTCAGTGATTATTTTTAAAGTATATTACGTATGTTCCTTTGGACTATCCAATGATTTTTGAGAATTGTTGGTTATCATTGGAATTATATCTTTGATGGTGATGAATTATAGACTGTATTCCCCAATATATGATGGTAAGGGTAATAATCTGGGACATCGTGCCTCCCTTAATCATCATGCTTCTTAACATATGGTAATATAATCTTGTTATTCTCAAATGAAGTGTCAAATTACCCTGGGACCTAATCACCAAGGAATGAATATGTTTTATTCTAACTACCTTTAATGAAACTATGACTAACCCTTGTAGGTTTGAGGGTAACAAAAACAAGTTTTATTTTCCCGTGATTTTGTATTTATTCTACTGATGGTCGATAATCTCTTTGTTTGGTTTTATGAATATAATCCCATAATTTTTTTTCTATATCTAAAAATGACCATAAATCACAAGACTACCATAATGGGAATAATAATGCTCAAACCACATCTTATAGGATATCAACCTTGTTCCCTATTAATTATTAATATGGAAGAAACATATCTAAATAGCAGGTTAGATCCTTCCATCTTGTAATAAAATCTATGAAATTCCCATTTTTTGTTTTCATCTGGGGAGGTAAAGGATTGTTATTTTCCTCAGTATAGAGAAAAACGTTAAGATTATTAGTTGATGAAGGTATTCCAATCTTGAAATAGAACCATCTATGTCTTTAATATACTATGAAAATGTGAGTCCATCCATGGTCTACACAAAGAATTCAATTTTTATAGCCTCTTTTTGTTTTGAAGTTTCCATCATATGGGTGTACATGGAAGGGAAATTGATAAGGTGCCTCTTGGGATCTAAAATTCCATTAAATGTTAAGAAAAATGGATTCTCATAGTTGTGTGTAGGAGGAGTCGAATAATCCCACTTAGTAGACAACTTAATCTACGATTTTACCAATTTACATCAACCATGACAAAAATAAATCTAGGTAGTGAGGGAATCCCGTAAATACTAGGATACTGCATTTGATTTAACTTAAGATAGATTTTCTAAACTGGTTGTTGATATATTCCCATTACTTGGAACACTTGGTAATTAGTCAACATTATAGAAAAATCATCCAATTGATGTGATATTAAATTAATTATGATTATTTTTTTACTTTATGAGTCAGGCAGTCTCTTACCATTGAATAGGTCGACTATATAAGGTATGTAGGATTAATAATACAAACCATACTTAGTGAT
This sequence comes from Viscum album, assembly GCA_963277665.1. Classification (NCBI taxonomy): domain Eukaryota; kingdom Viridiplantae; phylum Streptophyta; class Magnoliopsida; order Santalales; family Viscaceae; genus Viscum; species Viscum album. Next base: position 2,016,086,750 of record OY728165.1, read on the forward strand.
TTTATTTCCCATGAGGAAAATTAATTAGATATCATGGACATGTATTGGGTAGGTGGCGAATATGGCCACACCTATCTCCGATTTGATAGTATCATGGTTTGAATCATCATTTGGTCTAACAGTAATGGTATATTCTAAGGTGAAATACATAAAATGATGTATATATTTACTTATAATAGAATCTATAATCATAATTAATTCCATATACTTTAATGATATCATAGCAGGATCCACGGTTAATAATGAAAAAAATGACCCAATACAAATTTTTTAGGGTTTTCCCAAGTATTCTACAGTCACTATGGACAACTATGATGAATTATGAAGCTTAAAATTAATGGTAATGTGGGATTTAACTTGGTATACAATTAGGATATGAAAAAGGGTATTGGAAGTTACATGGAAATATACCTTACCTAGAGTTGTAATGTTTGGTTTTCCTATAAAAATATTCTATTGGATACCTAGGTCTAGATGACTGGGGTAGTCATGACATTATCTTTAACTTCTTAAAAAATTTAGTCACACATTGATGATTATGACTAGGGTAGATAAGAGTCTTTATAGGAAACTATTGGTGTCTTGATTATATATAGAGTATTTCCTATTTCACCTAATAATTATATGGATTTCATGTATTTATTCACTCTAGGGATAAGATCCCGATGTGATTGGATGTGGGAACATGGGAAACCTTCTCCTCTCAAACCTATCATCAGTAAGAAGGCATATAGGATGTTATCCTCTATATGATTTTATGTCCCCCCTCCAATGTCAGAAAAACTTTGTTGTGAGGGTACAAGAATACTTCAATGTTCACCATATATAACTATAGTTGATTGTTTGATGATAATGTGTGTTGAAGGTTTTAGTGAATTGTATGTTGGTTGGGTGAAACAACATGAGGTGTTCTATGGGATTTATATTGTCCCATGTTATTGGAACTAATTGGTTCATTCAGTTATTCCATTTGGGTAGTTGGTAGTCTTGAATGTACTAGGGATGAAACATAAATAATACACCTTGAAATGTATTATCACATATAAGAGAGCGTTTGTTATCTATCTCTTTCACAATTTAAGGATTCACGTTAGGCTCACTAGTTGGTTTTCATGAAATACATGAAATAGAATAGTCTCAAATGAAATGTTTATTTGATCCCTTTTCATATGTGTAAGGACTGTAATTTCTAAAAAACACACATTGGGATCACTATTTTTTTTTGAAACCATCGATGTTTAAAAATTATATAATAAGAACATGAAAATCAATAATTTTTTAGTCATGAAAAGTTTGACATAGTTGAAGGATTCCCATTGTGTTCACCATTTTCTTTCTAAATTAATTTTTTTTGCACTCATTTTGAGTAAATATAAACCTGATTTCTAAATTTAATTGTTCACAAGTAATTTACCTATGTCTTTATTGAAAATTAATTCCTCTAGAGGATGAGCATCCGGGATAACCACACCCATTTTAAGAGGATTATTTCCTACTATGGGACTCTCTAATAGAATTTTGATATTCTCATAAATCCTTCACAAATCCCTATTACAGTACTGATTTCCCATTTTCAAATTATTTGATAAAAACTATACATTGATGTGAAAAAAACACATATTATATGACCTCAATTATTCTATTATAAATTTATGATTCCCCCATTTATAGCCACAATTAAAAAATTTTAATTTAATCACCATACAAGGGGTTTGGTGCTGTTTTAGAGTTTGGATGAAACCTAAAAGATGAATCTTATATATCTTGTGAAAATAGAAGGCAAACCCCACATATTTCAATTGAATTAATAAGTCAAAAAATGGAATTGGGTTCAATCTTCAAAGAGGCATCCTACATATCCTAGTAGTAATAGGTTTTAGAGACCAAGTGCTCAATATTTGAAGACATATATGTCATAAAATGTTTGATGATAGAGGAATATGTTGGGATTTTGTAATGAGGTTTCTCTGGGAACATATGTTTGGGGATAATACTAAAAAAGTATTATCAAAATGGAGACACTTCCATCATGTTTATAACATTACGATTTCATATCTCTAAGTCCATGTGAGTATTTTCTTGTGAGAGAAAAAAGTGACATTAGAAGATCATACAAATTTCATAAGAGTGTACACTTATATTTTAATGAATATTATAAAATGAGGCTACCCTAAGAATATTACTATTCTATAAAAAGGGGTAAAAAGGAGATAAAGTGGGGCCTATGCATGGGAATCCTTGAGATACATTACCTAGTAGGTGTGTTTTGTGAAGACTTGTTTCTGGGGACTACACATAGGAGGAGGATCACATATGAGGACTAACAGGAGTTTATAAAATCAAGGTGAATGAAGATATGATCATTTATTACACATAGGGGGATGCCTATATATGGGATAAAAGAGGAATCTATTGGCCTGGGGAAAAATTGGAATTTATAGGAATATATCAACCTAAGGTAAATGAAAATACCAGGATGAATAAAAATAATTGAGGTAAATAATGAAATCTGAAATTGGAATATCAACTGAAGGTTAAGGTCATGGTCTTATATATTACTTCCACACAAATGTATTTTACCTGATCAATGACTTAGATGAAAGTTATAAGGATTGATTATTATACCTATAAGGCTGAACAATCCAAGAGGTTCATTTTTGTTTAGACTCTTTGACCCTAATGATTAGAAATAATTTCCAATTTCTTAGTGATGGGAAAATTCATATTTACTTCATTCTTCATTTGAATATATATTCTAAAAGTTCAAGATGAAGTGATTAAAATAGTGCAACCGAAATTATAAAAAGAGCTAATGTATATCCAAAGGCTTGGTCAAATTTTGATCATATTTTAGGGTACTACAATAATAAATTTATGGATAATATGTCAATGTTTCGAAACTATAAAAAACATATAACAAGATTGTGACATTTACTCTAGCATACCACATTAGTTCCATGTCATTTACACATCATTTTCATGACATCATTCATCTTATCCGTTCACACTAATTTCAATATATCTTGATCAATAAGTGTCTATTTTTCATTTTCAAGGAATTTATTCCACTATTTTCCATAGTTAGATACATAATTGTGAGATCAATTTTCTTTTATTATACAAAAATATTTATGTAATTTAATTCCAATAGAGGATCCATCCATGGGAGGTAGATGATGGGTTGGAAGTAGATGCCAATGATAGAGTATAGAAAGGTCCATTGAAGGTAGGAGACTGATATATATATTCTACCATTGTGGAATAGATTTTAACACACCATAATTTTTGGGTATGCATCCTTTTAAATTTAATCTATTTTATATCTTATGTTTCACAAAACACAATGTTTAAAACAACAATGATTTATAATTATATATTATTATGTTAACAAGATCATTATTACATACCCATTGCATTAGTAGGAAATAGTATTACTAATAAAATTATTAAATTTATGTATTATATATTTAATAAAATGTTTTGAAAATAATCTTAATTATTTTAGAGGGATAATATAATATTGAGTCCAATTTTACACATCAAAACACTATATTTATCGGAAGGAATTTTCACCACCTTTTGATAGTGCAGTTGTTTTAAATATTGTTTTGAAGCATTTATAAATTATATTGGACAAAATAAAATTTTTATTTTTTAGTGTAATATTAAAATTTATTGTGGTTGTATTTTTGTTATATTTTGGATATTTTTTATGTTTTGATTAATAGTGACAAAATGTTGAATTTTAATTTAATTTTTTTTCATCTAAATATTTTATAGTGATCAATTACTGTTTTAATTATCTTTAAAGTATAATTAGACCTATAATTTTTAATCTAATCCAATTTATGTAATTGTAATCAATTTTCAAATTAATTTGAATATAAAATTATTTCAATCTCTTGAAAAAATTCACTTTAAAAACTCATTTTCTTTTCCTGTCAAGAGGATTAATTTTAAATTAATTTTAACCAATTACATGTTTCGAATTTTGAAAAATGGATTACATATTTTGAAGCATAATTTCCAAATTTATTAAACATGAATCATTTTTTGTAAAATAGGAATATAAACTTTGGTAATTTTTATTATCATAGTTAATGATAAATTAGATAATTAAGGATAAAAATAATATTATAAATATTATAAAATGACCCTAAAACTTGTCTAAATTTTATTTTATGTGTATTTTCTTTGTCTCTAATAATTAAATGAATGGAATGTGAACATTTATGTCCATTTTGATGGGAATATAACTTTTATAATATTTTTTTATAAGGAAAGTAAAATATGTGATAACCATTTATATAAAAAGTATTGAATTTTATATGGTTATTCAGAATATATATTAATATATAAATAGTAATTTGAAATATAAAATTTTTATCTTAATCATGATAATTTTTTAAGTTATAGGGAAGAAATAATTAAATTAAAGGCTTTCATAATGATGATGCAGTAATTTTTTGAGTAATACACATATCAAAGAAATGTTATCAAAAATATTAAAATAAATATAATTTGTTATAATTAATGTAATAAAAAAATTTATAGATTAACTAGGAATTTGAAGGATGTATTAATTGTTTTTTAGGGTTATATTTTGAAATATTTATTTTAAAATCTCATAAACTGAATAGTATCAAAATTGTCATTAATTCTATTTTAAAATAAATATTATTTAATTAAATGTTATGAAATTCACCAAAATATAAAATTCAACCATGAAACTGTGATATGTTTTATTGTTTCATCCATTACCCATTTATGGTTCATTTTTAATTTTATAGTGGCCATATTGACCCCTAAAGTGGAAAAAGACAAGTTTTCATGGTAAAACATGAAAGGTTTAACCAACGGTTAAATCCAAAAGATTAGGGTAAGAATGTGGAATAAAAATGTATAAAAATTATTGTTTCAGATTAATAATACCCCTACTCAACATATATTTTATATAAATTACTTTCTATCCAATTGTAATTGAATATTTAATTTATATTAATTTAATATTTTCAGAGTTTCAAAAAGTGCCCCTCACCTTATTTATAAAATGGCACATCATACATCACTTACTCACACTACATTGAGCCTTATAGATCAACCAAAACCTACCAATTTCCCCTACCAACATCTTATCCATGTTTTGGTGGTCTCAGTCTTCCAAAAATACCAACTCTAGATCCCTTAAAAAGAGATTTAAAGGATGTCCACTGAAGAAGAGATAATTGTTTCACCAACACATTCAAGTATATTTTTTCTTATATGACCTTTTAATGTGTTTTTACATAATAAATTATTAAATTTATTATCATCTAGATTCTGTTAGGTTATTATTCTTATTGGACAACCATATTCCACCTTTTATCCATCCAATGAAAAACAATATCTCTGTACCTGTGTACGTACGACTTACCATTTTCATGTTGTGGTGTAATCTGTTTTTCATCACCACTTTACTGGAATTGGTATAATGATGAAAATAATGTTTATATATAATAAATAAAACATTATATTTATTATGGGATAATTAATATACAATATACTTCTTTACCATATTACTTATTAAGGGAATGATACTATCACTCTTGCGTAGGTACGACCTACCATCTCCACGAAGCGATGCGATTCATTTTACATATAAAATATTAAAAAATGTATATAGAAATGTATTTATTTATTTATATTATATTTATAAAATTAATTCAATTATGTATATATTTATCTATATCATATAAAAAATAACTAAGGGATTCATGAAAAAACATGCATAGGAAAATGAACGAGTGAAACAAGCGTAATAACGAAATATTATAATAAACGAGTGCTAAAATAATATAATAAGACAATATATGATATCATAAAATATGAATATGGATCTTATATGAGTTAATAACATTATTAAAACCATTATACAAGAGGCTAAAGCACAAAAAACCAAAAGGAAGTGTGAAGTACAGGTTTCCGCGACTCACCTTTTCTTCTGTGAGATCTAAGACTTACTCACCACTTATTTATTATGTGTGGAGTATTTGTATTGCCATTTGATGTATAATATCATGAATATAAATATATTAATCCAATTAAATTTTTCATTTGATAATTATTACCTTTATGGTGTTTACGATTCCACTGATTACATGTGGTAAGGGATTTATTAACTAAATTTTCATTCATAAGGTTAAAATTATATTTCATTGATTATATCATTATAATATTGTGTGTAAAATTAATTTTAATTATATACGATTATATTTACACTTATTTTATGTTCATTTATAGTAAATACATATAATTAATTCATTTTTTATAAACCATGTATTATATGTGGTGTCTAAATTGAATGATATTTGAATTGTCGGGGAAATTTTATACTCCATGGAGTAGATTGCCTTAGAAGAAAAGATGATGGTAAAGCCCTAGCGGCGATAACTGAGGTGCTGGAACCTCCCTCCCTGGGGGAGGGAGTGGGTAATGTCTGGATATTTCTTCCCTTCACCAACCTTGATCTCCTTCTTCCTTTCTTGGAGATTCGTATGTTCCCTAAGGTTCTCGACCTCCCTAAGGGTTTGCCTCAGCTCGTAATTTACATGAAGGAATTCAATGCTTCTACAGATCTCTTTAGGAAAATGATGATAGCTCATTTTAGGGGCTGCCTTCCTTCGGTAGATTCCTTTTAAAGATTTGTGTTTGAATCATGGGGTTTCAATATCGCGCTATGGTTTGTCTAATCGACCGACCACATTTGAGGGTATTATTTTCCTCGAAGGTCGATCTTATTGCTAGTTGGTACAGTGCTCCTAGAGCTCTCAACGGATACAGAATTTACCTCATTCTATAGTCCTTTGTGTTCAGCATGAATTGGGATGAGCTGATGACGGAAGTGTGGGCAAGTTTCCCAGATTTACCATTTCCTTTTCATAATCCTTCGATTATAAGAAAGTTAGGGAACTTGGATGGTAGTTTTTTGTGTTTGGATAGTAGGACATCTGTGGTTTGTCACCCTATCAACCCTCACTTCTTTGTTGAGGCCAATGTTTCAAAGCCTCTTATAGATTGGATTTTGATTTCGGTTGGCGAATAATTCAGATGGAAAAAGGTGGTTTTCAATTCTTAGATAGCGTATTGATTTGGATGTTAATGGTTAGGACATCCGGTCCCTGGAATCCATCATGGAAAAAAATCTTGGAAAATGTTGAACCCCCAACAAGAAGGGTCTTAGGTGCAGGCCGACCTCGTAGTGATCTAGCAGTCTGATAGTTTGGATAGGTCCGGGGAGGTGGGTGGGTTAGTCTTAGAGGAATGAGAACTAGGAAGGATTCAATCATGTCCAAGAGGGGAGTTAAGGTCTAATCTAGAAGGCAGTTCTTGGGAGGGCCAGCTTATGTAGTGCCCTTCTTCAGTGGTTCCAGTTTTAGTGAAGGATGCTGAGATCAGGGCACCCGAGCCATAGGTGGTGGATGTCTCAGCCCACTTAAGGCATGATTTGGGGATCATCCCCTTACAGGTGGGTGGAGTGGAGGCGGACCATGTGGAAGGAATGTATAATGATTTATCCATGGATGTGGATATGGTGGGGCATCTTGTTTTAGTCAGCAATATCATTTACAATGTGGTGAACATGTCAGTCATCTATGTCCACGACCCTAGGGTTCCTCATGTTTGGGACTGTGAGGACACTAACAAACAATCTGAATTCATGGGTTGAGTATATGAGAATCCCATAATTCCATTACTATGTAGTGATGTCCCTGAGGGGGAATATAGAAAGGAGGTCGAGCCATCTGTAATTTCATTTCAGGGGAAGTCTTTTTTTCTTATAGATATAGACTATTACCGTGGAAAAGTAATGTTGGAATGGGTTAGTGCCTAGGGACCCTTATACCCAAACACTCTCATTCCTAATTCCTCTTCCATTCAGAAGACTATGAGTGAGGGGAAGAAGAAGAATGGTATGGAGGCTAAAGTATGCAAGGTGGAATCTCTGTGCAGTCTGAGGCCTCTCCATGATGGCCCACGGGTTGAGTTGAAAAACTATTCTAAAGGTCTAGCATCTCACGAAAAATATTGATGCATGAGGATGATGATTCTGGTGATGATATTTTTAGCCAACTTTTAGTGGATAGTTTGGACCATTTCCAAGGTAAATGTCCCCACAACCCATGAAGGAAGAAGGGGAAAAAAGAAAAGTGTAACTTATGGAAATTCATTTTGTTCCATGGGAAAACCCAACAGATGAAAATACTATTCTCACATGCCTAAACCAATGGAAATAAGGTCATCCAAGAAATCTGGAAGTATAGAAATAAATGTCCCTCTTTATGGAGAAAGTGGTGATCCAAGAAGAAAACCATGAGTGACAGAAGAAGAGGTAGGGGAGTGCCTGAGGCTTATATTCCACTCCAAGGAAGAGATTATTGAAAACTTCCATCGGAAAAATGCCTCAAATGAGGATATTTTAAGAATTTATTAACGAAGCTTGTAGGTTGAGGCCACCGAGGATCAAGAAGCATGGATAGACAAGCAAGACCGAATCATCACCTAAGGATTCATCCAAGGAAAAATCACATTGGAATAATTCATTCAAATAATGGATAGAATGGTTTCTCACCTCAAAGAACTTATCAAGGAGGATCCAGTCACCCATGTTAGTACTCTGCACTAAGAATTATATATCGGGTCTGACTCAAATAATCTTATTCTTGTGTATAATAATTATGTGAGGTCTCTCAGCACGTAGTGGTCTTTGTGCTTCAAACTACGGTTTCCCACGTTCCCTTAAAGTGGATTAATAATAATTTATATTTGAGTGGATGTGAAAATAATGTCAAAACCGTATCTTTTACTCAATAATGATACTTGTTGAGAAGGATTATAGGTTAATGAATTCAATTGTTCATTATGATATGTAATGTATTATTTGTACGTGAAATAATGTGTGGCGACTGTAAATAGAAAATCCCCTCGATGCATATGTAGTCTCATGAGATGAATAATGTAGCAAATTTAAATGGGATTTCTTGTAAATATAAATGATCTTATAAATGGTCATTGTAGTAGTGGTTCATAAGATAGATACTTTATATCCCATTATTATTTATTTCATTAATAATTCAATTATTATTATCCAATGTATTCTCACCATGATGAAATATATAGATTTATTTCATTCTTATTTAATTAATTTAATGGAATGTGTATTCGGTTACCTACATTTCCATCTTTATTATTCTACTTAATTCACGATATCATCCATTGTATATAACTATCATTGGGAATCTGAGTTCACCCTTTTATTTTTTATATTTTCCCCACGTGATGAATATTACATGTTTTAATGAGTTAATGTATCCAAGTTACTTTTCGTTGTTATATTTTATTTTGAATTTCCAATGTAATAAGGGTTCCATGTATGCATCTAGTTTACCCAGAATAATAAAATATTCAGTGCCTTGGGATTTTATCTCTTGTATCTTATGATAGTGTAATAAATTAATGCTCAGACTTTGGGATTCGGAGGTAGGGGTGTTACATGGATGGGAACAGGAAGAATAAATTCCGAATGATTCCATATGAATAGGCACAATATAGAAACCAATGAATAATAAACGAAGACACACACATGAGATTAATTAGACAAATAACACTTTTTTTCTAATGAATAATAAGAGACATGATTTTATACATCAGGAAAAAATATATAATGGGTGTTCGATATAGCAACATGGGCCGACATCATTCTACATCAAGAGTATATCTTGACGTATCAAGCTGGTGACTTTGGTGAAGCCAATATGGGAAATACCAGTTCAACAAATAATATTATTATAGGTTATATCTATGTGAAGATGAATATTGGATATACAATCACCCTAAATGATTTTTTTAGTGTTCAATGTCTTCGACACAAGATGTTGTCCAGAATAGCCTTTAATCAATATGGTTATTAAATAATCTTCATAAATATAGCCTGGAAGATAACATAAGGACCTATTTTCATCACCCAAGGACACATATGTGGTACATTGTTAAACAAACATGTAACTATAAGTGTTGATAGCCTTGTGATGGTGTAATGGGAGATTTAATCTTATATTTTCCATGGGATACTTGGACACATGAGTGAAATATGGTTATATACCATGTAGAAGAAGAAGTACACCTGTGTTGACATGGATGAGTCACTCAATCCTTGAAAGTACTATTTGTATGGGAAGCATTATAGAGTCTCATTCAATACTTCATTATCAAGTGGATTAGTGTTAATGGATATAGTAAACCATGATCAATGAGAACCCATTGATACAGATTCACTAAGAGGTAAAAAAATATGTCATCTAATTTGTTGATGATGCATGTAAAAAGGTATGAGTGTTAATCTTGAAGATGATGGACCAAGTACTGGACAACTTCAAGATGCTTTACACAATAGTTGAGTGTTAAAATGGAAGGAAGATAATTTTTTCTTCATTCAAAAAATTTAGAAGTTTAATCATCTGTAGATTTGTATGCCTATTATAGGATTCATGGAATTTTACATGAGAGAATGGTCCCATGCACCGTATATTAAAATATAGCTATATAACAGATGAATAAAAATATCACGGAAAAGGTCATGAACCTGATGATTTTGGATAAGCTTCATAGTCCATTATGGTGAGAATCTATTTTGGTTTCCTACCAACTATTTAATATATCACTGTAGTACCCAAATTTTTTCGAGATTATATACTATAAGACATTTGGTAAACATCCATCTTACTCTTATTTATATGTATTTGAATGTTTAGCATTCAGATATGTTTCCAAATATCTTGATAATAAGCTATGCAAGAGATCTACTCCTTTCATATCTATTGGCTATGAACATGAGGAGTTTTGATACATGTTTTGGGACCCAATAGGGAATATCAGGATCCAAAGCCAAGATGGAATGTTCCTTGAGAACATGATGATCATGGAAATTCAAAATCCTATAATTTCCCCAAGGGAATGTGTCATGTAATTAACTTCTGGTCCAAAAACGATAAAACACCACTTTTTATTGAAGAGGAGGAGGTGTAATTAGAATCATTATAAGTGGAAAAGGTGGTAGTGAATAAGGATATTTAGTAGGGGAGACTCAATCCTCCCCATAATAAGTTTCAAGACCATCATAATAGTTTGGTGTTTTTTTCTTCCAATCCTAACATTTCACAGGTTTATATATCTCTATAAGAAAGGATTCAATCAATTAAATAATCAGAGTTAGTGTACCTACTGTGGACTGATGAAGGTGATCTAGAAGGATATCAGGAAGAAGTTATCCATCCTAAAAAAACCCAAGTGTCTGCATGTAATGGTGGATGGGATAGATCCTTAAAAAAGAACCTGACATATGAATTGGTTTAACTACCCAAATGTAAGAAGTCACTAACAAAAAAATTTGTATTGTACCTAAATATGTATGACATCAGAAACTATTTTAATCACAATAAAAATTTATTTATCAAGGGATTCATTAAAAACAATTTATTTGAATTTGATGATATATTTTCACTTGTGATGAAGATGGATTCAATTTGGGTTATTTTTGTATTTGGGTCTCACTTGGACATTGAGCATGAACATATGAATGTGGAGACAACTATTCTTCATATTAACCCGTCCTAGGAGATTTACATGAGTAATCCAAAAGGGCTTGAGGATTATGAACATGAAAAACTCATCTTTATATTGAAGAATAGCTTCAATGGACTGAAGCAAGCTCTCTGAATGTGGTGCCTGAAGTTCGAATCATTTGTAGTGATTTATGGATACAAGAGAACATAATAATTCCATTGTGTTTACTTATAGATATTTCAATATGGTAAATTTGTTTCTATCTAAATTCATTTTTTAGAGATATTTATCATTGGAAAGGATGCAATAAATATCATCTCATTAAAAATGATTTATCAATGTTTTTTGATATGAAGGACATGCGAATTACTTACCACATATTGGGGATATAGATAATTCATGAAAAATCGAGGAGGTTTTTATGGATAACTCAAGATAATTATGTTTAATGAGTTAAGAAGAATTTCAAAATGGAAAATTCCAAACAAGGGATAATTTCGCTTCCTGGTCATATAATGTTGAGAAAGTGTTCATGTTCGTCATCCAAGGAAGAAATTGAGGTTATGTAGATGATACCATACTCCTCTATAGATGAATGATTGATGTATGATATTGTGTGTATTATTCCAAACATTACCCATGTAGTGAAAATCATTATATAGTTTCTGTCCAATCCAAGGAAGAAATAATGAGTGATAGACTAGTGGATTCTAAGTCATATTAAGGTTACTTCAAAGAAATGTTTATTCTAAGGGGGATATGACACTCTCTTAGAGGAATATAAACATGCATATATGGATAAGCATTTGGATAACAAGAATTATCCATTTGGAAACATCTATACATTTATAGGAAAATATTGGTCATAGTTGTCAAGGTTACAAAAGTTTTCCACTTTATCGATGACATAAGTAGAGTACATACCTGCTTCCAAAGCTAGTAAGAAGAGTTTTTGGAAAAATAATTTTACCCTAGAGATTAGATTTATCCATAACAATTATAATGTATATTGAGAAAGTTAATGTATTTTTTATTTTTTAAGAACCCCATGTACTATTATGTGATGAAGAACATTAATATTTAAATATATTATATTTGGGAAGTGATGTATCAAAAATTGTTGGGACATGTGATGATACATATGAAGAATAACTTTGAGGATATGTTGATAAAGTTAAATAAATTATAGAATATGGGCATTTTTATATGCTCCATAAGATTGCAACTAAATGGGGGAATCTAAAAGAGTTTTATAGAAACATTGATTGGTGGTTGGTGCAACAAACCTACCATCCCCTAGACTACTTCATTGATGGTAGCTGCACAATTTGAATGTCCCAACTAACATAGTTAAAGATAAGTGGGGATTGGTGGGGGTTGGTGGAGGAGTTTTTTAATTAATAAACCCCTCCCATCATTCCTATTTAAGGAATTCTATGAGAGTATCCATTCAAAATAATCCATTTGATCCAAAGAACTATTTTATTCTATGAGAGATCATTGAGAACACACAGTATATATAAAGGGGTGTATAGAGGGAGTTTTTGTATGAATTTTTAATATGGAAATAAAGACCATTTTCATCTAATATTATTCCTTTAATCCCTTTCACAATTATCATTTAATCCCAAAAAAATCATTAATCTCACATTATAGCTCATTTGTGTCATCAAAAATGAACATTGGGATGATTCACCTTCTGAATGTGAGACTGGTTCACTTTCTTCCTTACACTTATCTCATTAGATTCAACATCAAATTATACTTAGTAATAGATTTCCATGAATGTAATGACCTAACATTATTGTTTCATTCACATTCCTCTGTTATCATTTTTAACGAAACACAGCTTGACAAAGATTCTCAATCATGCGAACTAGGGTGAACATCAATTCCAATTCATAATTCATCGAAATAGACCAAAATTTAGCATGTAAATATTTTTTCACTAAAGGATAATCTTGCCTCTCCAAACATAGTTCCATGATTATATCAACTAAATAAATCTATTTGACGAATCCCCAACTATAATCCTCAAACCACATCATCTCCCCTAGTCGAATCATCATCTAAAAACCTAAAGAATTCATCAAATTGATTTGTATTTTCTTATTTTGTTAACCATATTGGGTATGTTAATGTTTAATCTTCATCAATTGATTAATATCATCCATGATTTTAACTATATGTGATAATTTTTTCAATCCTTCTATTTAGGTGGATTTAATGGTCTTTCGAGTGGTTTGATTCTCAAATCATCACCCTTCTAGTATAGCCTCATCGGTGGGAAGAAAATTTCATTCAATATTGTTGTAGAAAAAGAATATTCTATTAAGGCAATTATAATTTAAATTATAAATGAATAAATTAAATTATTTTTTGTGGGATAAAAAACCCAAAATTTGGGATGGTTTAAACAATGTTAGACAGTGAATTTCATTTACATATCATGATTTTAAATTTTTTTCTATCTTCTCCATCTTCCTTCCTATTTTAAAACATAGACATATGCAAAAACATTCTTACGTGGAGCCAACCAAATAATGGAAATATAAATTATCTTACAACTATAGGATATTTCTTATGTGATTCCAAATTATCTTATGTTATATTCTCTCAATGGTAATTCTATTATGATGGCTTAAATTCATTTACATTGGTGATGTGTAATTGCAACAGAAATACAATAAAATGCATAAAATTCAATTATATGTTTAAATATACTAAATAAAATATAACACCATTAGTAAATTGAACTAAAATTAGTTAAAAATAATAATAAAACCTCAAAAAAACATTGAACCAAGAATTTGTGAACATCAAAAGAAAATAATGAAGAATGAGAATAAATACAGTAGCTTTTATTAAAACCAATGATCTACATAATTTTATCTTCCAAAAACAGAATCATTAATATCCATCCAAAAAAATATTCAAATTAAAACACACTAAATTGACATGGGAAATATTTTTTGGGATATTTGAAATTTTAGTATATGAACAATTAATAAACATATCACAAAAATAAGGATTTTGGGTTATGTATTAAAAAAAATTAAATTTCATCACAAATTAACCAATAATCAAATTTTTGTTACTTAAATTACATTTTCACATCAAAAACTAAATTAATTCATAAAAACGATGTGGCAATAATGCCTCCAATAAAGACTATATAAAACTCCCTCATATGTAGGATATTCCTTGCACACATGTAATCTATTAAAAAAACTATAGAATAAATTAAATCTCTTGATTGAAAAGCTGAATTGGAAAAAAGAATTACTTTTCAAAAGGATTCACACCCAAGGATTAATTGAAAATAAATATCTGATTTTCACTCTTTAAAATTAGTGTTTTAGCAAAAAATTGTGTTTGGACTTATACAAATTTTTGAAATTTGATGTTTTAAAGGGTTCAAACATGATTCACCTTGAATTTAACTGACACATCCATACTTGTCTTTACTATTAGGAAAAAAGTCCGACATATTTTAAGAATATTGAAGAATTAAACAAAATATTTTTTTGCTAAAGATAGAATAATTAAAATAAAAAAATATATAAATAAACCAATAGTAATTGAAAAAAAAATAAAGCGTTAACATTGTATTAAATTGTTTATTTAATATCCTATTAAAATTCAAAGATTAAATGTTAAAAAATCATTAGAAAATATCAAATCCAATGATATATGTAAATCCTAATCCCAAAATTTGACCAAAAATAAAAATTTTAAATAGTGGAAATAATATTTTCAACATAATTATTGAAATGGGAAAATTGAAACATTTAACCCTTATAAATTGAAAAAAAAAATCATATATTAAAATATTTTTAAACTTTAGAAAAATTTAATTATAGATCTAGAATAAAAAATGTGAAAAAGGTAAAATTGAAGTTTCATCAACGAAATGCAGTTAAAAAATAAAACCACTCCCAAACATTTTAACCATAATTTTATCCTCAATGATTAATTTCAAGATGAATAAAATATTTAAAACATTTATGTTTTAACAAATGATTCAAATGACAACTGAAAATATTATAAAATGGTTGCACCCATTAATGAAAAAATATTCACACAATATAAAACATCTAAAAGAGATTTTAAAAGAACACACTTATTATGAAAATTTATACAGATAGATTTTCATTTAAGAACAAATGAAACAAAATTTTTATTAGTAATTAATGTAGTAAAAATATTTTTATGTTAATTTATACACTCCCAAAACAATCTGAAAAAATTAAAGGTTCCGTGTATTGTTTTTACTTTTTAATACGAATAGATTTACAATAAAATAGATTTCAACAAGTATAAAACCCATAATAAATATCCTAAATTTAATTATACTATCATGAATTATTATATGTGCCCCCACACTAAATTTCATATAGAAATATAATTTTGAAACAATATTAACAAAAAAACATTAGTTTTCTTGTTAGTGGAGTATGCAAAAATTACAAATAGTATAAAAATTGAAAATTTAAGGGAATCATTGAAACTTTACTCCCTTTATTGATGAAGCTAAAGTTAATTATTATAGAAAAAAATATCTCACTCCTTTATATTTCATGTTCCACTTGGTCTATCCATTGAGGTACCTTCAAATTTATAATAGAATAATAATAGAATCAATAATTAAAATTGCTTAAAATGAGGCAAAGTGATGGTGAATGAATCTGGCATAGAATCCTAGGTCAATATGAGTTGGATAATATTAATGTAATAAGAGAGGAGTGGAAATAATTTGTATTTGATAGAGTTGTGAGGGTGTATTTAACAAGAAACTAAAATAAGAAATGATTTAAAAAACATTAGGTTTCCTCCCATGGTTTTCTATGTTTAATGTTTTTATCCAGACTTGATCAAAATATATTCTATCTATGAATTCTCAAAAGGTGTTATTTACTAATGATTTTTACTCTATTTATTTGTGAGGAGGATTTATCAAGTTTTATAAAAACCTCCAAAACATCAGTATACCTTAGAATCTATTTGAATACCTACACAGACTCTATTCCATGGGTTCTTTCAATTCCATTAAAATACCAATAATATTCAATATAGTACATAAAATAATTGAAAATAGGTCAATAATATAAATAATTTTGATGAAAATAGTCCCAAAATTTCCACCAAATATGATGCATCCAATAACATAAAAACAAATATAGTTGTTACTGCAACCTGTTTAGTATCACCTAAAAACATTCTCATCTAATTTTTTTTCTCTTTATTAGATTCATTAGAAGCCAACAGAAAACACTCTAAAGAATTTCTTAAGCTGAATAATAGGAAATTAAACCTCTAAACATCCCTTTATAAAAATAAAATTACCCGTGTCATTCTCTGGAAATCCAAACTAATTCAAAACATTAATTCTCTCGACTGATTTGGGAAAATATTATTCACCTTTAGAATATTTAAAACTAAACTCAACCCTTTACTCTATTTTAGAACACCCATTATCAGCTGAAAATTCAATTTAAATAGACGTATACACCTCAATGTGTGTGGTGGAGGGATTGAATCCATTATGGATGCATGGAAGTGCTATGAATTAATAAAAAACATGGGAATAAATATTAAAAATGAATCATTGTTCATGATGGACCACTTATTTATCCTTATAAATGAGTTCTCTAATCTTACACTCAAGTCTCTCTAACCCTTGAAGTTTCTTTGTATTTAGGACTCAAAAAATGATCATCCAAAATTGTTACTTCACCAATTATTGAATATTTTTCTCTAAATTGGTAATGAATATCCCTCCAAATATCAAATCTAAAAATTTCATTAGTTTCATAAATCTACTTATAACTAACATCTGGTGGGGATTTAATAAAAACATCAAATTCATAATTATTATTTATAATTTGAAAGGATGGTTTTCATTTTTAAACATCAATAATTACCCAACCAATGGCTAAAATTGGACTACGCAAAATTAAAGGGACCTTCTCATCACCCTGAATATTAAGAAAAATGAAATCAATGGTTAATGTGATATCCCTACATTTACAAGAAGGTCATACACCCTTCTAATGGGGTATGTATTAGATCTGTCATCCATATAAAGATACATTGAAGTGGGTTATAATTCCCCAAGATCTTATTAAAGAAATAATTATAAATACATCAAGATAATAATGGGTTCTATGTCATAAAATAAATTAGTTTCTTCAATTTTCCATATTTTTCATGAAAGAACCAATCTTCCAGGGTCTTTCAGTTTTGGAGGCAACATCATTTGAATGAAATCACTACATACATTAGTTAAATAAATGTTTTCAATTTTCTTCAAAAACATTTTATTATCTAGAACCCTATTGAGAGATTTGAAAAAATATGAGATTTTGTTAAAGGCTTCGAATAAGTTCAAGATTAAGATAATGTTTTTAAATAACTCAATAAAATTTAGTTAATTTGGTTCACAATTTTTCTTCTTTATAATTTTAGGGAAGTGGAAATAAATGAAAAAATTCTTCAAAATAGTGGGCTTACCTTTTATATTTCCATTAATCTTTTTTATTCCCATTATTTTCCTTAAATTGTAAATATTTTTAATTTTTTTTATCAGGTGTTACAATATTATTCATCTCACATTTAGATACTCTATCCAAATATTTCTATTTATAATTTTATATATTTATATTTTCAATTTCATCTTGAATTTTATTTCCCAAAGACCTAGTGTGGCATCTAGTTTCCTATTTTTTTTAAACCACTCAAAATAAAAAAGTAATTATGTTATCCATATGGTTCAACTATATTTTACATAGGTGTGTTTAATTGTCTTTATATTACTTGCCAATTAATTGATTCCACATTTTAATTCCTAGATTATGAATCCTTGCATTTATCCCAACCTTGTCTGAATGATGTTTACAATTTTTGAGTTAAATTTAAACCACTGAGATTAAAAAAATTTAATTTAAACTATTATAAGATAAATTTTACTTATTCTTATAAATTGTAGGTATTATAAGTAAATTGTTTTTGAAATATGTGTCTATACTATTGTGAGAATCCGTGGGTAGGATGTCTTAATATTACTTTAAATTCCCATGATAGATTATGACAGATCCTATTATAAAAGTTATTTTTTTGAATAAATATAATTATTTGATAGAATTATAGGACCATATCCAAGAAAATTGTCATTTTATAATGGTTTAGAAGCAATTCTAAGGTTTGAGATTTAATCTTTAGTGTTCCCAAATATACCACACATGAAACATTATTCTATAAGAGTTCTAGTGTGATTTTGATTGCGAACATCTTTAAAACATTATTTAGAATTTTGGTTCATGAGGGATTGGAGTTAATACTAAATATTATCTAAATGGGAGTTCATTTTAATTAGTAAAAAAGTGTTTATTTTTTCAATTAATCCTTCTTATCATAGAATTAATGTTAAATTAATTGACGGAAATGGTGTCAAAATCCATCTTAATTCCCCATATGTTTTATCAATATAGTATCCACTAGTTTACTTTTCAACTAAGTTCCATCCTAAAGAGGAAGATACATTATTTAATATATTTATTAGGAAATTGAATGAGAGATAATGTTGAGGGAACCTATGAATAAGGTCCCTAAATCTATTATAGGACTCATGGAAGTCCTCTCTATACACTTGATAAAAGATAGTGATATACTTTATGTTTTTATTTTTTAATCATATTTGTCTTAAGCATTATGATTAATGAATTATAAAACCCTTATAAACATTCAATTATATTCTCACACATGTCACGACCCGTCCTCGGGGCCCGTGCCGTGACTACCCCAAGCCCGCCTTCCATAGGCCAGGGGCTGGCAAGTAGCACCAAGGCGTAAAATCCCAGTAAACAGGGAAGGCATTGCCTTTATAAGTAACAACCACACAGAGTCAGCGAGCGGAAAGTAAAGTGCAGAAAAGCAAAGGGGGCCGGAAATACAAGCCCAACTGTAAAGTACAACTGAACAGTAAAGTACAGCAACTGAAGAAAAGACGGCGGCCTCGTGTCGTCCACTGGAAATCCCACCTGAAGGGTGGGTACAGATAGCCTCCAGGCTCCTCGGGTCCCACGTCCGCTCCGAGCACGTCCCGCCCAGTGGTCCACCTCCAGGTACCGTCCTGCTCCACGCGCCTCCTCCACGATCAGCGCTGTCCGTCGTCTGCAACCAACACCACGAAGTGCGGGCATAGCCCGTGCAGGGGTGAGTATAAGCTACTCAGTAAGGACCCCGAGACCCCCGAAGGTCTCCCGAAATCCACAAAGGATATAGCACAAAGGAAAGATGCATTCACGAAGTAACATCTGACTCGACTTAGGTATATGCCCATACATATACCTAAGTCCCCAATTCTAGCTCTGCTCACGAGCTCAAGAACAACTCAATCCACAAAGGAAAGCAAGACTCAAATCCACAAGGAGAGTAAACAGTAAATCCACATAGGATAGTTCAACACAATCCACAAAGGAGAGTAACATAAGATTCAGCTCAACAAGGTATACTTTTTCAGATGACGTCAAAGATGATCACTGATCCATCTAAGTCGTCGGACCCACGAAGGATCGATAGGTACTAACCCCCGCAAAAGACCCACGTAGGATCGGGCTCACACAGAACCTGTAGGCAGTGGCTCACACATAACCGGTAGTAAGGACCCACATAGGATCGGGCTCACACAGAACCTGTAGCACTGATCCACGTAGGATCGCTGGGTGCAGTAGTCGACGCAGTCCACTGAGGATCTCTGCACAGTCGTCGCTGCATTCCATGAAGGATCTCTGCTCTGCCGTCGCCGCAGTCCATGGAGGATCTCTGCTCTGCCGTCGTCGCAGTCCACGGAGGATCTCTGCTCTGTCGTCGAAGTCACAGCCAGCGCTAGGGTTCCCGCACATAGCGATCTCGTTTAGGAGGGTCCGCTCCACGAGCCGAGAGGCTGATACATCAAATGACACGTAGTCCGAAGTTGATGTATCCAAAAGTTCCGTATCGACAATAGGATCTCAACGCAACAGACGGCGCGTCAATCGGACGCCCGGTCTGAGAGTTATTGGCATTTTCGTCCTAGGGGCCCGGTTGGTTTTTTTTAGAGCAAAACCAACCCAACCGTACTCCGCCTGTGTCCGATCCTCGGGCGGAGTATGCCAAAAGTTCCGTCTCACTTAGAGGAAACTACCACAGCTGACGGTACGTCGTTCGGACGTCCGTAGCTCAAGTTATGAGCGTTTCCGCTCCGAGGGCCCGGTTGGTTTCGTGTACGAACCAACCCGGCCGAACCCAAATTCTTCCGAAACCTTGAGTATAATATACCGAAACGACCGTCTCGATCCAAGGATCGCGTAGCCGCTGACGGTTCGTCAATCGGAGGTCGCAGGCCCAAGATATGGGCGAAAGACCGAAGAGGGCCCAAAACGGGGGTTCTGGGCCCGGGGCGACCCGGCCCGAACCCCCCCTGGGTCGGCCGAACCGGGTCGGCCGAACCGGGTCGGCCCGACCCGGCTAGGCCGGGTCCGGTCCGGCCTGGGCGCGGCCCGGCCGACCGGACCGGCCGGCTCGGCTTCGGCCGAGCGGCCGATTGAGCCGCCCCGGGTTTGACCCGCGGCTTTGGAGAAACGCGGCCCGCGCAGGCCGCGTGCTGGGTGGCCGGACCGCGGACGCGGTCCGGCGGTTCACCGCCGCCGCGGCTCGGCCGCGGCGGACTCCTCCGGCGGTGCGCCGGGCGCCGCCGCGCCGGCGACCCGTGCCGCCGCCACCTTCCGCGGGCCGCCGGAGTTGCTCCGGTGGCCCGTTTTGCCTCCCGTCTGCGCCGTTGCTCCTCCCGGGGGCCGATCTTCACTGCGGGATCAACGGATCGCCCTTGCCGCGCGGTTCGTCGTCGTCCGCCAAATCCGCACAAAAGAAGGAAGATCGGCGGAGGGTTGCCGGGTCTTGTTTGTTAGATCCGCACCCTCCGCGCTAGTCATAAATAACAGGAGGAATAAAAACAACCAATCAACAATTTTAAAATAATTTAAAATTGTTCTGGGATCGGGTTCTTTATTTCAAAATAATAAACACTGGAAAGAATCATCAAGAAAATAAACCCCTACCTCGAAGTCGTCGTCGGACGTGAGATCGTCGCGAAAGAAGGGGATCGACGCGTCGTCGCGGTATCCGGCGTCGCGTCGCCAATCTCCGGATCAAGAACAAACGGATTTAATTAATTAAATCCGTTGCCATGAAATTTAAAAAAAGGGAGAATTTAAACGATCCGATTCTCACCTTAGTTGCCGAACGAGGATCGGCCGCGGAAGAAGAGGCGTCGCCGAAGAACGTCGCGGGTAAAGCTCGTCGACGTCGCAGATCTCGGTGTGCGTCGTCGAATTCCGGTCGCCGGTGTTCTTCGCGTTCTTCGCGTTCTTCGCGTTCTTCGCGAGGAGGGGAGATGAAGAAACAAAGATCCTCTCAAATCCTTTCAAAGGATTTTTAGGTTGGTCTTATTTTATAAACATGCCAACAAACGCAAAAGCGTAAGTAACGACCCATCAGTTCGTTGAATTAATTCAACGAGCGAAACAGCCCATTTAATTCACGAAATAAACCGCTCAATTAAATGGTCTGTTAAGAATTTAAGAAAACGCGTCGGTTGACTTTTCAGTTACTTTGACGGGTTTTCGCGGGTGCGTTACTTAGCGAAAGAAACGGCGGGGCTCGTGCGGTCCCCACCTCACAAATATCCTACCAAGGGGGTAGGATATTTCTGGATAGCATCCTATCCAGTTCAACTCAGATCAAGCCGCCTTTAAGTGGCTTCAAGTGGCTTCCAAGCAGCTTAAGTGAAATAAAATAAAGTTGTCGCACAAACTTTATTTTATTTCTGACTTAAAGCCCCCAAAATTTAAAAACCACGTCTGAGCAAACGCAACTCCGGAAGAGGCGTTTCTAAGCAAATACCGGCGCTGCGATTTCATCGGTGCCCTCAGAATTCGATTCCGGGCACTGGTTCAAAAGATAGAAAAACCCGCTCGTCCGTTCACTGAACGTACCCGAGCCAAACTTCGGAAATTGATTCCGGGCACACCGGGCCTCGGAATCAGGTGCCGTCTGAAGCTACGCTCTTGTAAAATTCCAAAGAAAATTAAGAAAAAAATTTCCTTGAAATTTGCGGGTCTTTACATTACTCCCACCTCAGGGCTTTACGTCCCCGTAAAGATACATCAAAAACTAGGGGAAAAAATGGGGGTACTGAGCACGCATCTGAGCCTCCCGCTCCCAAGTGCTCTCCTGGAGGTTCCCGTGCTGCCATCTGACGCGCACAAGAGGAATCGACCGCCCACGTAGGACCCGCTCCTGTCGATCCTCGATCTCCACTGGGACCTCCGCAAAAGTCGCCCCATCGTCCACGTCCAGCTCCCCAAAGTTGATGATGTGCGTCGGGTCGTGCACGTATCTCCTCAACTGAGACACGTGGAAGACGTCGTGCACCCGGTGAAACTGAGGTGGTAGAGCCAGGCGATAAGCCACCTCTCCTATCCTGCTGAGGACCTGGAAAGGCCCGATGATGCGTGGAGACAACTTGCCGCCTCGGCCAAATCTCCGTAAACCACGTCGCGGTGAGACACGCAAAAAGACGTGGTCGCCATCCTCGAACTCTAGTGGTCTCCGCCTCCTGTCAGCATATGACTTCTGCCGGCTCTGAGCTGTCCTCATCCTCTCCTGGATGATCTGGACCTTCTCTGTCGTGGCTCGGACCATCTCTGGTCCCACGAGTGCTGACTCCCCAGGGTCTGTCCAGCACAACGGTGATCTGCAGTGTCTGACGTACAACGCCTCGTATGGTGCCATCCCGATGGTGGAGTGGTAGCTGTTGTTGTACGCGAACTCCACCAAGGGTAGGTGGTCCTCCCAGCTGCGACCAAAGTCGAGAACACATGCACGGAGCATGTCCTCGAGTGTCTGTATGGTCCTCTCCGTCTGACCATCCGTCTGAGGGTGGAAGGCTGTGCTCAGATGGAGCCGCGTCCCGAACGCCTCCTGCAACCCCTTCCAAAGCCGGGAAGTGAAACGAGCATCTCGATCGGAGACGATAGACGATGGCACACCGTGAAGCCGTACGATCTCCTGGACGTAAAGACGTCCCAAGCTCTCCACTGAGCCCTGCTCTCTGATGGGTAAGAAGTGTGCCGACTTGGTGAGTCGGTAGACAATCACCCAAATGGAGTCGTGACCTCTGGAAGTGCGTGGAAGTCCAGTCACGAAGTCCATAGATATGCCGTCCCACTTCCACTCCGGAACCTCCAAGGGCTGTACCAAGCCTGCTGGTACCTGATGCTCTGCCTTCACCTGCTGACAGGTGAGGCATCGAGAAACGAACTCTGCTACAGCCTTCTTCATACCCGGCCACCAATGCTGTCGTCTGAGGTCCTGGTACATCTTCGCCACTCCAGGATGTACCGCTAAAGGAGAAGTGTGAAACTCCCTCAGCACTTCCTCTCGCAAAGTGTCTAGTACCATGGTACGTCCTCTGAAAAGGATGTCGTGCTCTGCTCCAAGGGAGAAACCATCAGGTGCCTGTCCCGAGGATATCTGTGCACGCCGTGTCTCACAGTCAGCGTCCCCATGCTGTGCCTCCCTGACTCGCTGCAGTAGTGGAGGAGTGACTGTGAGAGACTGAAGAAAGGCTGCTCCATCTCTATCCACGAAGGATATCTACAAAGAGGCTAGCTGCTCCGTCGCCTCCTCAAGTAGCTGAATGCCCGTCCTCCTGCTGAGGGCATCGGCCACTACGTTTCCCTTCCCAGGAGTATAGACTATCTCAAAGTCATAGTCCGGGAGGAACTCGAGCCATCTCCGCTGTCTCAGGTTCAGGTCCTTCTGAGATAAGATATACCTGAGACTCTGGTGGTCAGAAAAGACTGTAAAGCGCTCGCCCATCAGAGAGTGCCGCCAAGTCTTTAGAACGAAGACCACTGCTGCTAACTCCAGGTCATGAGTGGAGTAGTTCTTCTCATGCGGCCTCAACTGACGTGATCCGTAGGCGATCACGGCCCGCTCCTGCATCAGGACCCACCCGAGTCCATTCCCTGATGCATCGCAGTAAACTACGTATCCAACTCCCTCCTCAGGCAACCTCAAGATAGGTGCACTGTTCAATCTCTGTCTCAGCTCCTGGAAGCTCTGCTGACATCTGTCTGTCCACACGAAGGGTTTCCCCTTCTTCGTCAACGCTGAGAGTGGTGCCGCAACTCTGGAGAAGTCTGGCACGAATCTCCGATAGTATCTGGCTAGGCCCAAGAAGCTCCGCACCTCGGTCACGCTCCTGGGTGGCTCCCAAGCTAGTACTGCCTCGATCTTCGCGGGATCCACTGCAACTCTCGCCTCAGAGATGACGTGCCCCAAGAAGTGGACCTCACGTAACCAGAACTGGCACTTTGAGAGCTTGCCATAAAGCTGGTGCTCTCGGAGCATGTCTAGCACAACTCGTAGGTGGTAGGCATGCTCCTCCTCAGTCATCGAGTATACCAAAATGTCGTCAATGAAGACAACGACAAATCGGTCAAGGTATGGCTGGAAGATCCTGTTCATGAGGCTCATGAACACTGCTGGAGCATTGGTTACGCCGAACGACATAACCAAGAACTCATAATGGCCATACCGACACCTGAAGGCCGTCTTCTGCACGTCCTCGTCTCGAACTCTGAGCTGATGATAGCCTGACCGGAGGTCTATCTTCGAGAACCACCGTGCTCCCTTGAGCTGATCAAAAAGGTCATCAATCCGTGGCAGCGGATACTTGTTCTTCACTGTCACCTCGTTCAGGCGACGATAGTCGACACACAGTCGCAAGCTCCCGTCCGCCTTCTTGGCGAACAAAATCGGGGAAGCCCAGGGTGAAACACTGGGTCGGATAAACCCCTTGCTCTGCAAGTCCTCCAACTGTACCCGCAGCTCCCAAAGCTCGGCGGGGGCCATCCGATATGCTGGAGTAGATATCGGGGCTGTCCCGGGGTACAAGTCGATGTAAAAGTCTACCTCTCTACGAGGAGGTAGCCCTGGAACGTCGTCGGGGAAGATGTCCACGTACTGGTCCACCACTGCAGGAAAAGCTGGACTCCGCACGTCCACTGCTCCTAGGATGAGGCTAGCCAACTGATGAGAGATGGGCTGCACTCTCCTCCGCGGAAGTCCATCCTGTGCTGCAAAGGTTCCCTTCTCGCCGGTGAAGGTAAACCTGCTCCCGTCGGTGCGAACACATCGCACCTTGCGCCTAAAACAGTCGATCTGGGCATGAACCGTGGATAGCCAATCCATGCCCAAGATGACGTCGTAAGGCCTCGACACCGCTACAAGGAGATCCCAGCCGAAGCTCTCGCCTCCTAGAGTAAGCTCACACTGCAGGCACCAGTGCGTAATCGTCGAGTCTGCTCCCGTAGGAGTCTCTAGCCGTAAGGATCGAGCCAACGGCTCAGTCGGAATCTCCGAGCTCCGAACAAGGGCTGAGGCTATGAAAGAGTGACTCGCTCCTGTGTCTATAAGTACTGCAGCAAGGGTGGAATAGACACAGATCGTACCTCGAATCATCTCTGGCAAGTCGGGGTCGTAGGCCTCCACTGCCTGGAGCTGGGCATGTCCCTGCCCGCCAGCTCCATGTGGTCGAGGTGGCCCTCCTGGTGGTGGTGGGGGTAGAGCCTGGAAGCGTCGCCCACCACCCGCTGCTCGGCCAGCTCCTCTGCCTCGTCCGCCTCCTCCCTGCGGACCGCCACGGTCGACCCTCTGCCTCTGACTGGGTGGCCCCTCCACCGTCTGCTGCTCCTCTGGTCGGCGAGTCGGGAAATCACGAGCCATGTGACCCTGCCCGCCGCAAGAGTAGCACAACCTGCCTCTCGGAAGGCTGGCACTCCGCTGTGTGCCCCACACCGCTGAGCCGGTGTCCTGAGGCCGTCTGCGTGGGGGTCTGGTCTGCCTGGACCCCAGAGTCATCCGTCGGCTACCTGCTGCCGAAGACTCAGCTACCTGCCGCCCTGCGCTAGGTCTCGCCGCTGAAGAAGGCTCTTCCAGGAAGTTCTCGATCAGGAGGGCTCGCTCCAGCACTCCCGCCTGGGTCGGAATGCTGAGGGAGATCAGCGACGCCCGAATCTCCTGTCGCAAGCCCTGCTCGAAGGTCCGGGCCCGGAAGGAGGGGTCCCGTACCATGTCGGTCTAGTAGCGAGATAGGTCAGGGAACCTCGCCGCGTACTGAGCGACCATCATGCTGCCCTGGAGCAGCTGGAGAAGCTCCTGGATGCGCACCGCTCGGAGGGTGGCCGTGACGAACTCAGAGCGGAAGAGGCTCTCGAAGTCCGTCCAGAGCAAGGATACCTCATCGTGAACCTGGAGCATCAAGCTCCACCATCGTCCTGCCGCCGCCTGCAGGAGGCTCGCCGCGAGAATCACCATGAGATCCGCTGGTGTCCTCACTAGCCTAAAGATCCGTACCACCGCCTCTAGCCAGTCCTCGGCGGCCTGGGGGTCCGCCTCACCGCGAAACCTGGGCGGTCGCTGGCTCTGAAACTCATGCAGTGCCCTGAGGCGACGTGCATCGTCAGCGTCTGGTACTGGAAGCATCGGTGGCTCGGCGGGTAAAGCTACCGCCGGTGCCACTGCTGGCAAAGGGCCCTGCACCGAGGCCTCATCGCTCGGTGGGCTGCCGTCGCGCCCTACACTCGGAACCCTAGCTGGCTGTCGTCGCGGGGCCATCCTGAAAAGGAGAACAAGAGCACCACAGTCAGAACAGTATACCTGGTGAGCTGGCACAAGTAATCACAAGGAAAACTTGAGACTTTCATAAAGCAGATCAGTATACCCGGTGAGCTGACACAAGTAATCACAAAGAAAACTTGAAACACACACGCAATCAATGTTTTCATGCATTAAGTCGGAAATTAGGAGTCAGGGTCCTGGTGTACGGATACGTCGGCCGCCGCACCAACACTGGGCTCCCTAAACTGATAACCACACTCAATACACTAAACACTATTGCTTCATATATAAGGAAAAGACGATCAGAGTTTGCGGTAGAACCGACCCCTCTGATACCAATTTGTCACGAACCGTCCTCGGGGCCCGTGCCGTGAATACCCCAAGCCCGCCTTCCATAGGCCAGGGGCTGGCGACTAGCACCAAGGCGTAAAATCCCAGTAAACAGGGAAGGCATTGCCTTTATAAGTAACAACCACACAGAGTCAGCGAGCGGAAAGTAAAGTGCAGAAAAGCAAAGGGGGCCGGAAATAAAAGCCCAACTGTAAAGTACAACTGAAAAGTAAAGTAAAGCAACTGAAGAAAAGACGGCGGCCTCGTGTCGTCCACTGGCAATCCCACCTGAAGGGTGGGTACAGATAGCCTTCAGGCTCCTCGGGTCCCACGTCCGCTCCGAGCACGTCCCGCCCAGTGGTCCACCTCCAGGTACCGTCCTGCTCTATGCGCCTCCTCCACGATCAGCGCTGTCCGTCGTCTGCAACCAACACCACGAAGTGCGGGCATAGCCCGTGCAGGGGTGAGTATAAGCTACTTAGTAAGGACCCCGAGACCCCCGAAGGTCTCCCGAAATCCATAAAGGATATAGCACAAAGGAAAGATGCAATCACGAAGTAACATCTGACTCGACTTAGGTATATGCCCATACATATACCTAAGTCCCCAATTCTAGCTCTGCTCACGAGCTCAAGAACAACTCAATCCACAAAGGAAAGCAAGACTCAAATCCACAAGGAGAGTAAACAGTAAATCCACATAGGATAGTTCAACACAATCCAAAAAGGAGAGTAACATAAGATTCAGCTCAACCAGGTATACATTTTCAGATGACGTCAAAGATGATCACTGATCCATCTAAGTCGTCGGACCCACGAAGGATCGATAGGTACTAACCCCCGCAAAAGACCCACGTAGGATCGGGCTCACACAGAACCTGTAGGCAGTGGCTCACACAGAACCGGTAGTAAGGACCCACATAGGATCGGGCTCACACAGAACCTGTAGCACTGATCCACGTAGGATCGCTGGGTGCAGTAGTCGACGAAGTCCACTGAGGATCTCTGCACAGTCGTCGCCGCAGTCCACGAAGGATCTCTGCTCTGCCGTCGCCGCAGTCCACGGAGGATCTCTGCTCTGCCGTCGTCGCAGTCCACGGAGGATCTCTGCTCTGTCGTCGAAGTCACAGCCAGCGCTAGGGTTCCCGCACATAGCGAGCTCGTTTAGGAGGGTCCGCTCCACGAGCCGAGAGGCTGATACATCAACTGACACGTAGTCCGAAGTTGATGTATCCAAAAGTTCCGTATCGACAACAGGATCTCAACGCAACAGACGGCGCGTCAATCGGACGCCCGGTCTGAGAGTTATTGGCATTTTCGTCCCAGGGGCCCGGTTGGTTTTTTTTATGGAAAAACCAACCCGACCATACTCCGCCTGTGTCCGATCCTCGGGCGGAGTATGCCAAAAGTTCCGTCTCACTTAGAGGAAACTACCACAGCTGACGGTACGTCGTTCGGACGTCCGTAGCTCAAGTTATTAGCGTTTCCGCTCTGAGGGCCCGGTTGGTTTCGTGTACGAACCAACCCGGCCGAACCCAAAGTCTTCCGAAACCTTGAGTATAATATACCGAAACGACCGTCTCGATCCAAGGATCGCGTAGCCACTGACGGTTCGTCAATCGGAGGTCCCAGGCCCAAGATATGGGCGAAAGACCGAAGAGGGCCCGAAACGGGGGTTCTGGGCCCGGGGCGACCCGGCCCGAACCCCCCTGGGTCGGCCGAACCGGGTCGGCCTGGGCGCGGCCCGGCCGACCGGACCGGCCGGCTCGGCTTCGGCCGAGCGGCCGATTGAGCCGCCGCGGGTTTGACCCGCGGCTCGGCCGCGGCGGACTCCTCCGGCGGCGTGCCGGGCGCCGCCGCGCCGGCGACCCGCGCCGCCGCCACCTTCCGCGGGCCGCCGGAGTTGCTCCGGTGGCCCGTTTTGCCTCCCGTCTGCGCCGTTGCTCCTCCCGGGGGCCGATCTTCACTGCGGGATCAACGGATCGCCCTTGCCGCGCGGTTCGTCGTCTTCCGCCAAATCCGCACAAAAGAAGGAAGATCGGCGGAGGGTTGCCGGGTCTTGTTTGTTAGATCCGCACCCTCCGCGCTAGTCATAAATAACGGGAGGAATAAAAACAACCAATCAACAATTTTAAAATAATTTAAAATTGTTCTGGGATCGGGTTCTTTATTTCAAAAGAATAAACACGGGAAAGAATCATCAAGAAAATAAACCCCTACCTCGAAGTCGTCGTCGGACGTGAGATCGTCGCGAAAGAAGGGGATCGACGCGTCGTCGCGGTATCCGGCGTCGCGTCGCCAATCTCCGGATCAAGAACAAACGAATTTAATTAATTAAATCCGTTGCCATGAAATTTAAAAAAAGGGAGAATTTAAACGATCCGATTCTCACCTTAGTTGCCGAACGAGGATCGGCCGCGGAAGAAGAGGCGTCGCCGAAGAACATCGCGGGTAAAGCTCGTCGACGTCGCAGATCTCGGTGTGCGTCGTCGAATTCCGGTCGCCGACGTTCTTCGCATTCTTCGCGTTCTTCGCGTTCTTCGCGAGGAGGGGAGATGAAGAAACAAAGATCCTCTCAAATCCTTTCAAAGGATTTTTAGGTTGTTCTTATTTTATAAACATGCCAACAAACGCAAAAGCGTAAGTAACGACCCATCAGTTCGTTGAATTAATTCAACGAGCGAAACAACCCATTTAATTCACGAAATAAACCGCTCAATTAAATGGTCTGTTAAGAATTTAAGAAAACGCGTCGGTTGACTTTTCAGTTACTTTGACGGGTTTTCGCGGGTGCGTTACTTAGCGAAAGAAACGGCCGGGCTCGTGCGGTCCCCACCTCACAAATATCCTACCAAGGGGGTAGGATATTTCTGGATAGCATCCTATCCAGTTCAACTCAGATCAAGCCGCCTTTAAGTGGCTTCAAGTGGCATCCAAGCAGCTTAAGTGAAATAAAATAAAGTTGTCGCACAAACTTTATTTTATTTCTGACTTAAAGCCCCCAAAATTTAAAAACCACGTCTGAGCAAACGCAACTCCGGAAGAGGCGTTTCTAAGCAAATACCGGCGCTGCGATTTCATCGGTGCCCTCAGAATTCGATTCCGGGCACCGGTTCAAATGATAGAAAAACCCGCTCGTCCGTTCACTGAACGTACCCGAGCCAAACTTCGGAAATTGATTCCGGGCACACCGGGCCTCGGAATCAGGTGCCGTCTGAAGCTGCGCTCTTGTAAAATTCCAAAGAAAATTAAGAAAAAAATTTCCTTGAAATTTGCGGGTCTTTACAACACAGTTCCAAAATCTTGTTTTTTAATTCCCTTTAATATATAAGGGAGACACTATTATCCTATGTTCATCTTCAGTGAACCCTAGTATTGGTAATTGATGCATTATGTTGTAAAAGTTTCTAATAAAGGATAAAGAGTCTTAATTGGAGAAACCATTAAATGTAGGTATTATTGTAAATTATTTATGTTTAAGATCATTTTTTTGGTTCCATAGATAAACCTAATGGAGGATGTGTTTCCCAAAACATGATGATGTTGAAAATCTCTAATTTTTGTCATTTCATATTATGATGAGTCAGGTTAGGTTGAAAGTTTTGCACAATGTTTTGAGGATATCTCTCTCTCAATTATTTCATTCTTATTATAGTTATTTTTCAAACAGAACCAATTTATTATTCTATTTTCGGATTTAATGGATTTAATTCTTGAGGGGATGATAATTTATAAATACAATAGAAATGAAAATAAAATATTAATGTCACAGATAATAAATTTCATTTATTTAAAAAAAATGGTCACATTTGAATTTCCCAAAAATAGATCCCTGATTTAAAGAGTGTTTCATGGAAGTCATTGAAATTATTTATTTATTTACTTCGTAAAACTAAATAAATGTAAGTAGGGTAAAACTCACAAATAAGGTTTTGTGGAAGTATAAGAAAAAAACACAAAAGTGAAAAAAATAGGATAAATGAAAAGATATTCAATGATATTAAATTAAGTTTGATTAACTAAGGACAAGGAAAATAAATAGTGTTAATATATTAAAGCGACGTAGATAGGGATGAATCTAGAACAACAAATAGCAACATGATTAAAGAATTTGAAATATGTTTATGTTATTCGGAAAATTTAAATTTACTAGTATTAAAAATATTTTCATTACTTATTAACACATTATAATGTTTTGTTTTCATCATAAAAAATGTCACTAAAACCATTTTTTGGGGATTATTAAGGATGGTGGATTGATAAAATAATTTTTAACCACATAATTCACTAGCCTAAGAAAAATTAATTTGGGTTAATGATGAAAAAATTGTCATTTGAATGTGATGAATAATAACCATATCAGAATAGATTTACAAAAAGGAGAATATGATAACATAAAATTCAATCTCATTTCCCATAAATTAATATATCCGTCAATAATTTTTTATTCATCAAAATATTAAAATATCATAGTAGAAAATAATAAATGAAAAAGAGGGAAAGAGGATGCTTCTCTCTCAAGGACCTCTAACTCTAACTATCTTTATTCCAAAAGTTAATTTTTTTCCACTATTATTGATTCCCCTATCATAATATATTCCTATTATATTCTTTTAAATTTCCCTAAATGAATCATCACAAAATTTTTCATCTCTCTCCTTAAAATAGAATTATGGTCACGAAATTACTTTTTACTAATATTTTGAGTCGATTGTCACTAGATGTATCTATTAAATTTGTTCTTATATTACTACTATTTTATACGAAACAATTATCATTAAAAGAATTAGATTATTTCATAGGTGAAGTAATTAATCCAACTACATCCTATTTTTCAATGAAATAATTTAGGTTCATTCTTCAGCTTGGGTTTACATAGCTTACACATGATGAACCAATGAACCTTTTGGAAAGTGGAACATCCCACCCAGATCTCATCATTTCATATCAATATTCAATCACTAGATATTTAATAACAAAAAAATTATTATGTACTATAGTTTATCATAATCTCATAAATCTTTAGGATCCAAAAAATACCCTTAAATATAGAATTTTGAGACAAAATTGTGGTCATATATCTTCAACAGATTCCTAATTTTTTTTATTTACATCGATTTTATCTAATTTTAAAATAAATATACCCCCATATTTTACCAATTACGAATTAATAAATTCATACTCATTATTTTACATGCACTATGATTCTCCTAGTAACTCCAATCAATGTCATACTTACGAAATAGACTTCATATAGACAAATAATCAATCCCCAAGCATGAATTAATCTCCAAACTATCAAATATGACACTAAAAAGATTCATCACCCCTAAATATTCTAAAATTGGATATAAAAACTATTACAATGAATGAAAGTCTTTAATACCACATTATCCTTTATCTAAGTCATCAACCATGAACATTTGACCAATTCAAATTCTGAATGTGTTATTAGTTTTCTTCCATTCTCACACTAAAATCATGATCTTATACAATGTATTAGCAACATTGAGTGATGTATAAGTAACGCATGACCTCACCTTCAAGTTTAATTCATAGGCCTCAATTATATTTTTTCATTGAACATGGTTTAAAAAAGATTTTGAATCATTCGAACTAGGTCAAGAATAAATTACCATTACTTATTCAAGAAACTAGACTAAAATTCAACATAGTAATATTTCTGTTATGTACCAAAGGCTTATTTATCCTCAATGATCTTAGTTCCCTATTAAAATCATCTTATATAATCTATTCAACAAAGATTCAAATTTCATCATCAACTCAAATCAGTAACTTAGTTGGACCATCATTGAAAAACACATGAACTTCACCATATTTAGTTGGATTTCCTGAATTATTTGACAATTAAGGTATTTCAGGATTTCAACTTTGTTCATCAGCTAATTGCATCCTCAAAATCATCTATCAATGCCATTATTTGTTGATTTCAGATTTAGGAAATATCAACTGAAACTACCATGGATCCATTCATGGGTTATCTCCCATTTGGACATTCCACATTAGTGGTGAAGAAACTTTTCTGATGAAAAATACATGAGGGAAAAAATGTTATACAATGAAATATACTAAAATTATATTATATATAGAGAGCACAAAAATAGAAATATAATTTACATTTTGGTCATAGGATATTTCTTATGAGTTTCTAAATTATATTATTTTAATTCTCTCATGGGGAATTCAATTTTGAGATTTAAATTTTGTTTTGTTGGAGTAACATTGTTACTATTGAAATACCAAATATCTCTTGAATGTCTTTTATGTTCCATAATTTACTGATTCAAAATATAAAACATTTTATACATTTCATTTGAATGAATTACATGGAATAATAAAACATCAAAACAAATTGATCTAATACCTTTTCAACTTTTTAAAAACTATTTAATATTTAGTTATTTAAAAATATATTTTATAGAATTCAAGGATCTAAAAAATTTAATATTCCAAAAATAGAATCATTAATTATTATAAAAAAATATTTCAATTGAAAGAGACAAAAACCAAACAACGACTATTCTACGAATATATGAAATTTCAAGAAAATAACATTTAAAAAATTTATCATAAAAATAATATTTTTCATAAAAATATTCAAATAATTGTAATTTCATCATCGATTATAAAATTTTAAAATTTTCCTTACTGAAATCACATTTCCACGTCAAAATATATATTATTTCAATAAATGGATGTAGAAAAAATATATCCAATAAAGGCCACCTCACCTATTACATATACTGAATATCACATCTCATGCATTGATCTCATAAAATAGGGTATACATAAATGTTTTATATCTATAACACATTTATGAGACTAGGATGGCCCCTACTCTATAGACATACCATCTCATATTATAACCCATTATGAATAAAAATAGACATGACACTTTGTTATTCTACCAACGAACCATAACATGAAAAATTATTATGTCTGATCCGGTCATAACTAATTTCTCCCATATAGCATGTAAACCATACACCCCTATAGGTCACATTCTAAAAATCATCTCCCAACTTAAGTCTTAATTATATGAAGGTATATCATAATCCAACACCCTATCCCAAGGTTCTCATCAAAATCGAGTATCCTCAAACCCATACTTCCCACTCTTGTGTTAGGTATCAAAGGCACATAAATTCACATAATTAGTCAATATATATTTATATGAGAAGAATATATAATCATTTTTTAGTTGAGTATAATTTCCACTAAAATTTATATTGTAAAAATCTATATAAGTTTAAACTGACACATTAAATAATCAAATCCTCCTCACAATCAGATGGTTGTTTGCACATGAGAGTAAATATTTCTTAAAAATCGTACATATCAATGATGAATCATGAACCCATGAATCTTGAATGAACATTATAAGGTGAAAACTAATAAATCATTATACTAGACATAATTAAACAACTTAATAGTTATAATGATAATGAACAACAATAATGTAAATTACCTAGAAACTTAGATATTAGCACATATATTGATTTTCTAAGAACATAGCATAACATCCATCCCATGTTCCAACTTTTCCTATATCTATATGCCATATCCAAAATTGAAATATAATTAAAAACGTTATAATACAACTTGGAATCATCCCAACCTATCCAACTAGACCCATGAATTGATTAGAGAGCCATGTGACATCAAGCATGTCTCCTTGAATATTAAAGGCTTTCAACTAGAAGATGTGGTTTTAAGAACCATGTGAAGATACTATAACATCTAGTAAATTAACAATAATAATAAAAATGAATTGGTAAACCACAAAACAAGTGATCATTATAGTATATAATGAATTTACCTCATAAGGAAAACAATAATAAATATTTTCCACCATGAAAAAAACTTGTATATAGGAAGTCATAAAACTACCCTAGATTTAATTGTGGGATCTATCATATAAGATACTGGTATCAAAATAGGAATAAAATAAAATGATACCTAAACATAATACCCAACATCACTTTGATATTATCATCTCACCCCCACTATGTCTTTTAAGCTCATTTACTTGTACATGGGTCATCTACAGAACATATTTGGAAACATTTGGACTATATGTGCAATAGGGGGCCTATATAGAGTGTTTACATATGACTCCGTAGGCCACCAAAAATGGCATCCTTAATAAAAACCAGTATATTTGTTCATTCATTAATTGAATGAAAAGTAAGTTCTAATCATCACTTATGTATAGTTAACGCACTGAGGGTACCCAAATTCTACCATAATAGAGGTCCCCTACTTGTTTCAACCAATGAAAAAGTATCTATATAAATTTCACAAGGTTGGTATTACATCTATCAAAAATAACAAACTAAAATCATGGTTAACTGTACACCCAACCATCACATCGAGAGGAATTATATACAAACCAGATAAAAACTAGCCTCAAGGGGGAAGTGTGTGATTCCCAGCATACCCATATATCTCAGGAATAATAAATATCACATACAATATATTAGAGTTGATTCCCAAGAACCAAAAAAAATTACATACAATTACCTATATATTCATGGTCTTGAATATTTATATTTATCTTATCACATGATGAGTGTTCTTCAATGTATAAATATAGTGATAATGTCTTTAGAGTATCAATTACATTAAAAGTTCAAAACAGTTCCATTATATGATAAAAACCATGAAATTCTATGATCATATTTTTAAAATGTGTTATAAGGAAGGATGATATAATTTTTTAGACACGAATGATACAGACTATTAGGGTTTGAGGTATTATAAGATACTGAGACATATTCTCATGAATATTTCCATCGGTGATCTCTAAGAGAGGATGTTATGATAATATGCTTGCCTTTATTAATTTCACATGTTATATGTTTCATTGGATATTTCTAACTAAAAACTTGTATATTGGATTTGGACTTAAGAATGGTATTAATTCATATCATGCGCCACACACAAAGATGTATTGCCTGAATCCATGATGGAATATTTTTACAAAGAAGTGGGATATGTTGTGTGTCTCACAAGTGATATGTAATTAGTGAATAAGTCAGGAAAGGGTTTTTTTCTATTTGATTTAATAGATTGAGATATCTCAGTCCCTTTAATTGGAATGGACATATAAGATTAGGTCAATGACCATGGAAATTTTATAAAAAATTAAATTTTTATAAAATCGATGAATATATAATAGGAATTTAGTTTGATGGAAGATGTAATAGCACATTTTTTATGAGATATTAAGACAAATATATTATATTATATAGTGGCTATTCAGAGGATATTGTTGTTGTTGTAATATTAACATATTTACATATGGATTCCTTGATGTGCTTCTATATTCTGATCTTTGACTCTAGGTGTGTTAACCGAATGTCACTGAAAAAAGGCCTAAAAGGTCACAAACTATGTCTATCTAGAACCTCGGTTTAATTCAATATGAATTAAATATTAAAATAAACATTATTCTGTTGTTTTGATTAATAATTATTATTTTAGATATCTGGATCAATAATATTTATCCACTAGTTATTAAAATGAATATATGTGTGAGTTGAATATTAAATGATTAATTAATCAAGAGTTTAGTGAATATATATATATTTTGAATAAATATTCCTTTGATATTTATAATTTAAATAAACATTAATTATTCAAGGTTTGATAATATCTAAGGAATATTGATGGACTGATTTAAGGGTCGAATGAGAATGATATATTTAATATCATTTAAATAAATAAATTCTTATTTATTTAATAATTGATATTTAACAATATTTTTTTATTTTTTCACTAGTTAAGTAAATATTATTTTTTTTATTGTTATTATTAACTCAGAGTTTTCTACGGATGAATAAATTTTATAAGGGCCTATGTAAAATAACCAATTCACCAATATATATATATATAACTAGATATATCCTTTCTAATGTTAGATTTTGTTTTTAATAATGAATCTTCAATATGGAATTATCTCATTACTAGGGAAAACTTCTGCTAGAATGATCTCAGTAATGGAGAGGTTCAATCACCTCTATTTGATGTTCTTGATAGAATTATATAAAATCTTTTAATCTTTGAAGGAATTGTTATTATGATGAAATGATGAATGATGGAAATGGTATGAAACAATTATAACAACACCCGATGATTCTATAGTGACATTATAAGGTTCACAGGGGCACATGTGGATTATGAATAGATGGATTTTACCCTTGTATTCTTCATCATAAAGACGAAATGAAAATTGTGGTCAAACAGTTCGATAGTGAAGAAAGAATTATGAGTGAAAGTGATTTTTATTCCTATAAATTATCTATAAATTATATGTGAAAATATCTTCTCTATTAATATTATGATCATTATATTATCTGCATAAGTGGATTCATTTGACGAAATAAATAAATTCAACTATTAGTCATGGACCCGATCACTTATACTGTGACAAAAGAATTTAAATGGTATCAAAGTGGTCACATATCAGTTTATAAATAATTAGTATTCACTGATAAAATTAAAAATGTTCTGACAGTTTTTCATTTTCAGTTTTCATTATATAATAAAAAATCAATATAACTTGTTTTTCCACTTTCATATGAATAAGAACAGGTAAATAATAGATGATAAAATTTGAAAATCCCACCTGAAGGTGTGTGATATTTTGATTAGGTAACATGGATAAATATAGTGTAACTAAAAAGTACAAGTTGTTTGTTATAAGTAATCACCTCAATTTTATATAGGTTCATTAGAAGATAATTGTATAATTTAATCCTATGTTTTTCATATATGAGTGGTTTGAGATGACTTTTGAGGATTTTAAAATTGATTCATAATTTTTTTGTGGTCTTTTACTAGGTAATTTTTTTAAATAGATTTTCCCAAACCCTATGGATTCTCTAAGAGACTATGAAACTTGAGAAAAGGGATAAAAGAGCGGCAGAAAATTACATGACATGGTAAAAAACAATGTGGCCCCATTAAAAGACTCTTTGGTAATAACTAGTGGCCAAAAATATGGCTGATGGATAGTTTAACACACAATATCATAAAATTATAAATCTTTTCCAAAAGCCTAGAATGGGAGAACAGTTGGGAACAAATTATAAGAACATGCAATGGAACCATGAACACATGGAATTAATGATCTAAATCCCTCTATAATGAACATTTAAGGTATATTTGACCCATTATTCTTTATATATAAATCTCTAAATTTTTTTGAGACTCATCTAGACAGGCCTAATGAATTTATTTCCTCCAAATATAGATTCCAATTAATCTAAGTGGATGAGAGATATAGAATTGATATTTTTCATACAAAACCCCCCATTCCTTAATAATGACTATGATCTATCTATTTTCTCTTGAGGTGATTCAATGATTCAGCTTACCAATTCCCGATCAATGAATTCCAATAAAAATTAGTGATTTATTCTTGATTTTTTATAAATCACTAATTATTTTGATTTTTTAACAACAACAATTATGACCGTAGTTAAATTATTAATGGATATTTTATGTTTCCAGGTAAGATTATACAAATCGATCATACAAAGTCTCACTTATTGAGTATCATATTCAATATCTTCTCTTTCAATAGATTGATGATTGATTGAGGTCTATTGCCTTGATCGAAGGTTATCTTCCACAATTGATGAAGAATACATGATATTTTCCTGAATCCACAAAAAATAAAATGATTGGCCACCTTCTACTTTTATATACATTATAATTGGTTCAGTTGGTGTAATACATGAGGTATTTTATTCTGGAACAACTCTTTATGATTGGAAATATCATTGAGTATTTTTTCAAAACATGTTCCATGATGATCCAAAACCCAAATTTGTAATCCTTGACATGAGAAATACTTCTATGTGGGTGTGTGATGGGGTTTGGGCATTACTCATTGATGAACCTTGGGATTATTCATTGATGATCTTGAGGTAGGAAGTTCCTTAATATTTAGGGATCTTGTGTAATATTGTTTCCTTTTTATAATTTTTATGTTGGTATAATTTTATGAATATACATTATATTTATCACATGTGGTTATGTGCATAGCCTATTAGACCGATTTGGTATACTTTTTCCATGAGTTTTTTGTATCTTGTTTGATCATGTTTGATGTTGATCACATATATTTTATGTAGATTCTATTTTATCATGATGATATTCTATACTTTTTTTAAAATATTACACCTATTATTTTTGTTTCCATACTAATGGAGGTATTTTCCTTGGTGATTAGAATAGGTGTACCCTTGTGACATGATTACCAATTAGAGGGGGAGTTAGCACGAATTGCGATGATATTCATGATGAACCAATGAAAAATGTAGGATATGAGGATTCCTCATGGATAACATCTAATTCACTGGATGACTAGTAGATGAAAAATATCATGTTTACTCAATGGAAAGTTAATTTTGGGTAGCATGATCACTCAATGACAAGTGGATTCCAATTATCATGATACACCTGGTGTACAGAGGATGACGAGGATCATGTTCACACAATGTGTTGAGGTACCTAGTTGTATGTTTACTCGACTTGTGGATATTTATTGTTTAGTTATGATATATTGATTTTTTTAGTATAAAACCAATGTTTGTACAATTGGGGCTCATAATGGATTTGTTAGAAGCCAATTTATTAGTTTTTTTAGCCTTATTTTCACATATTCTTCTATCGTCGAATACACACATTATACCTTTTCACACATGTCAAGGAAACATTTCTAGAATCCTACAGAATTTTATAACTCACACCCTAAATGGGAAACCCAATGCATGTGAATAATTATAAATATGAATCTTCAAAGGGGAAAGTGGTCTATGGTAGATAATAGAGTCACAGAGCATAGAGATGGTGGAAGGAATGGGATAGATTCTAAGGAATTTACATATTGTTTTTTCTATTTATCTTCATGAATTATTTCTCTTGGTTGGATTACTATAATAGGACACTATTGATTTATTATATTACATGTAATACATCTAAAATTACTTTCTCCCACCTTATTACTTTTATTTCTATATTTTATTTATATTATTGGTGCAAGAATATGGTATGAAGGGTATATTATCCCCAATTACATCATTCTGACCATTACTACTAGTCAGCAACATCTTGCACCTTGGGTGGCATACATGGGGTGTTATGGATATCTATGTTGAACATATTTATTTAGGTTAGGGAATTATATAATGGTATCAAATTATTGTTTTTTCATTCCTTTTTTAATAACATGGGACATAGTAGAAAGGTGTTAGGCTGTGTAGGACTCAGGCAGGGGAGCTTTCATTTTCTTATCCAACTCATCAACAATAGAGATTCGAGTTACAATTAATAGTATTTATGTTATTATTCTTTGGTATTTGAGTGTATTAATTCATAATTATTAGTAATGAAGGTTCATATACAATATATATTCCTATTGTGTTCTTCATAGGTGATCTAAAATTTAATTCCTTGATTGTGTTATCTATTTGAGATAGACCTACATTCTTTTATTGAGTGATATATATATATATATATTTCTTTTTTTATAGATCTATTGGAATTAATTAGTTAAAATTGAGAATGTTGTTATGTTATATATATATGACTATGAATAACTTGTAAGGGTATAGATCTTCATTATTTCTTGGGGATATACCTTGGGTTATGGGTAGACTCAAAGAAGAACCTTGTGTGACCTCATAGACTGATTAGGATCTATCTTAATGGATATAAATTTTTTTAAAATTATTCCTTATCATTTCAAATGATTCCCCCACAAAGTATGTGGAATGGAGCAACGACTGATGTGGGTAGGATTCTTTCAACCAAGATTATTCCCCTATTTAACCACCATTTTTGATGGAGGGTAAATAATATCATGCTCCCACACAATATCCATTGGCGCAGGTAGTGGTCCTACCTCAGTTGAGAGTCCCTCTACCTATTCCTATATAGGGTGGAGGGGCACTGAGGTTTGTTGTAGACTACTACAGAGACTTTTATATCAACAATCCACCATCCTTTCATAGCACTAGAGGGATGCATGATGTATATGACCAGATAGACATTGTTGAGAGTGCCTTTGAGGTTATTAAGATGTCGTAGAATATAAAGGTGATAATGTTAGTATTCATGTTACAAGGACACATAAATGGGCGATGTGGAATGATTGGGTATTCTATAATATGTGAGGGTATCATCATGGAGTCATTCATGGAACTATTATTTAGTTAATTTTCTCTCGACACTCTAAATCAAGAACTAGTGTCAGAGTTTATGGAGCTAGATTAGGGGTCAATGATGGTATCTACATAATCAACTCATTTTGTCAAGCTAAATAAATTTATCCATATCTTGGTAATAAATGAAGAACTTGATTATTGTAATTTTTACATTGAAATTCATCATGACAATAGATGATAGGTGTGTATTATTGATATATTGACATACATAGAGGTATTGTGAAAGGCTTTGAATATCAAGAAGTGACTGGGGGATGAATGAGTAATTCATATTCTTCCATTTTTTTATAATTGAGTGTGTGGAACTATTACAGATACTATTATTGTATCTTATAGTTTATGGATGAGGAATACTAAGAATTAAAAACATTATAGGGGTAAGAATGTAGATCATATTTTATATTCTTTGACTCCCTTAGTTGTAGTACCATAGTTCTTAAACTATGGAGAGGTTGGTCATTACCAAAGGTTATATATGGAAACTCATATATTGTATAAGTAATTTATAATGACGATAAATATTCATTAATTCTACACTAGGTATTTAAAGATAAGTTTTTATAGGGGAATAAGGAAGATGTTGTTGGGGAACTAGGGATTTTTCAAGGGTCCTCATCAACAGGCTCAAATGATGAAGACGTAGATGGGTTATGCATCTTAGGGATAGGGTAACAGAGATGAGGTAGACCATGTATATATAGTGGACTAGAATTCAACAAATGGTATTTGAACACCATCCACTATCTGATAAATGATCTAGATAACCTCTACATTGTCTTATACTTTCTTAATATTAGTCCTTCCCATCTATTTTTATCCATTAAAGTTATGGTTGTGATTGAATTACTAGTAAAGTAGTATTATGTGTTTATTTATCTCAATAAACCATTGGTAATGAATTCGGACCATATTATATGATTACTAGAGTTCCCTGTAGTCATTTCATATTATGGACATATGTGGGAATTCATGATTTTGGAGATGAGGAGCTTCGATGTGATTCTTGGTATGGATATGAAGAAAATATTCAAGATGACATTGATTTATATTGGAGATGATTATTTTTTACATATTAGAATGGAGTTAAGTACACGATGACTAAATAATGGTTGTTGAAATATGGATGGATTGCTCTATATATGATCCATCATGGGATAATATTGGAAAATATTTTGTGAATGACTATTTTAGTTGGATTACTGTTGCATCCCTCATCTTTTTGATGAAGTGTGGATCTCTATAAGGATGTCTTTCCAGACGATTTAAAAGAAATTCCACTTGATAAAGGTGTTGAATTTATGATAGATCTAGTTCTATTTGAGAAATAAATTTCAAAATCACTTTATCATATGGATACATATATGTTGAAGGAGTATAAGGATTTTCTCAAGGTATTTGAGTTTAAGGGTATTATCCAGGAGAGTAATTCACCATGGGGTGCACCTATTTATCTCACCAAGAATATTAATAGTATTATTCAAATCTATATTGATTAATATAAGCTAAATTAGGTGATGGGGAACAATATATATCCCTTACCAAGGATGGATGATCTATTCGGAGAATTATGTGGCGTCGAGTGGTTCTATAATATTTATCTCTGATCATCCTACCACAAGATGAAAGTTGGAGAGGTGGACATCCTAAAGACCATGTATTAGAGAAAGTATGTGTTATATGAATTATTAGTGATGTTTTTTGGAATGAAAAATATATTATATGTGTTAATAGATATCATTAGAAAGTTCATCCACCAATATCGGCATTCCATAAATCTTGAGATGGACCTAAGTACACTTCAATTGAAATGAATTTATTTCAAGACTTAGAAGTGTAAAATTTCCTTTTAGGAGGTGATGTTCTTGGGGATTTTGGTTTCAATGACAAGAATGTCACTGTCTCATAGAAAGTTGAGGTAGTGATTTCCTAGAAAATTCCCCAAATGTTTTTGAGATCATGATATATCTAGGTTTAGAGGGATATTATCTGTGTCTTTTCCCATAATTATACCATTTATCACCACACATGATAGTAGTGTTGAAGAAATGTGTGATGTCATAGTGTCAAGATCAGTGTGAGGATGCATTTCATGAGTTGAAGAGTAGGTTGACTAAAAATTATATGTTCATACATCTCAATCAAAGGATTGGGTATGTCATTTATTATATTAAATCAGGTGTTGGATTAGAGGAAGTGATGATTTATATGTAGTAATTAGTATCTTACAAGTTATTCCATTTATTTCCCCACGAGAATAACTATCCTACCCATGACTTGGATATGGTTGTCGTGGTCTACTCTTTGAAGTGT
Source organism: Viscum album (assembly GCA_963277665.1). Lineage (NCBI taxonomy): Eukaryota > Viridiplantae > Streptophyta > Magnoliopsida > Santalales > Viscaceae > Viscum > Viscum album. The sequence continues at coordinate 2,016,130,971 of OY728165.1, forward strand.
TGCAAACATGATATTTTTGGTGAGAGGTTTATTGTCTACCTAAAACATAATATGCTTTACTATATATTAACTCATTTGGACCTACACATAAGGCATAGTATATGGGTAGAGCATCTACATATGTACTAATTTGAGATTCACTATTCATGAGTAATGTTATTGTCTTCGAAAATGTTCTTAGTCATAAGATAGGAAGCTCATTATCTTGGTGAACACTCTTTGGAGGCACATTGGCAATTGATGAGATTATTAGTTGATTAATGGATGGATGATTCTAAGGACTAGCGATTGATTAAATGTGAACTATCAATCTTCACAAATTATTTGGTATATAGGGTAATGTTTGAAAATGATACTAACCCAGAGTTCTCTATGATACGACAACATAGAAAATGAGATGACCTGATACACAAGTAGTCATTAGATGACGATGATTAAATCCTAGTACATGGGAGAGTTTTATGATATTTTTACATTTGGGTATATTTTATTATATTTTTATATATTTATAAGTTGTAATTAAATTCTAATGTTAAAAACAAGTACCAATAATTTAGGCATAATTTCCGGTGGATGGGGTTGAAGAGGGATATTGATGTATTTGTTTCCGGATACCTTACCTTCCGGTGGATAAATTATAAGCACCAATATCCCAGCTGATTACTATAACCTCTTATTATTCCCATATAGAAGTTAGATGATATCCAAATGGATTTTTTCAGGGGGTTACCAAGGATTACAATGAGCCAAGATTCTATCTGGGTGATTATTTATCAACAAACAAAATATTCTCATTTCTTACTGATCCATGAGATTCACTTATTAGAAGATATGGAAATGATATATGTCTATGAGATAGTGTGTCTTTATGTTGTTCTATTTATATTTTTATCTGATATAGATGCATGTTTTGTAGCATAAATTTCATAGGGATTACAAAATAACTTATGGACTTAGCAAATATTGAGCGCAAGATACAATCCCTAAATAGACAAATGGTTGGAGTAGAATATTCACATATTTTGATAATGGTATGATCACCTATCCTATAATTTAGTGGAGTACGGTATGACCACTTTTACTTAGTTGGGTTCTCATAAAACTAAACTATGACTAGTGGATTTATATGGAACCTTATTATGCTCTCTATGGTTGTGCTTGTCAATTTCTATTTTGTTAGTATGAGACTGGTGAGGTAGCGGTTGTTGGTACCAATATGACACCAAAGATATCTAATAGGGTGAAACCAATTTAAAATTGGTTAATCACATATTAGAGAATATTGATATATTATTACAACCATAGGAGGATACCCTTGAAGTTTTCTTTAGGAAACCAAGTTTTCTAGATACTGACATGTCGGTTAGGCCACCATCATTTGAGGAAGTAAAGGATGATAGTGTCATGCTATGTTGAACCCTTAAAAATTACCGGTCTGGTAGGAAAAGTGTTTTACATCGATATTCCATTTTCCTATTATTGTATAAATGATGTGTTTCATGTTTCTCAACTTCATTGGTACATGCATGACCCCATGTGTGTAATCAACCATGAGGATGTTTAGATAGTGATTGATGCATTATATGTGGAATGATATGTACATATTGTAGATTAGAGTAATAAAGTCCATTGATGATGGAAGGTTCCACATTCAATATTCTATAATAGCATGATTGAATATAGGAGGAGGCTTGGGAGTTTATGGTATATGTTCTAACATAGTGGCCTAATTTTTTTATGTAGGATGTCTAGAAATTATTCTCGAGGATGATATGTATTTAGAGGAGGGAATTTAATGACATCAGATTTGTTAGGTGTGTTATGATTTAATTTCACATTTAAATAAAATGTCTTTTAAAGATGAATTTTATTGGATGAGTCTCAATTGTAATCATATGGGTTACAGAAATTTTAGTGAACTATTAAAGGAATAATGGTTTAATTTTATCCAAAATATAATGGATTCAATAAGAAACATTGAAACTAGAGGAAGAGTATGATGGGGTGGTGAAAAGTTAAGGTTTATCATTTGAAAAAAAAATTGGCCTCAACTATAAAACTATATGGAAAAATATAGAAGAACATTCCATGGTTGGATCATTGTTTCACAAACTGTGTAACTTGTGTATAAACCTAGAATGCGTACATAATTGGTATACAAGATTTAAAACCATGTGGCCTTGTTATGAAAGCCAGAAATTAAGGATCTAAATCCCTCTATAAGAGCCACTGATTGTCTTTTGTGACCTATTATATTTTTTATAGAAATAGTTTCTAGTTTACAAGACTATTCTCGACTCCCCAGATGAATAATTCTCCTCCAAATAGAGAATCTAGAAAATCCATTTTGGTTGATGATCTAGAATTTAGGCATGTGATACAAAACCCATTATTCTTCTGGTTTCTCCTTTATCTATAACCTTTCTATTGAGATTATTTATTGATATGGATTGATGATACCTGCTTTATGAAATCTAAATCCAAATAATAATGGATTCTTGAATCATTAGTAGATCAATGGTGTTCTGAAAATGTAAACGAAATCCATTTTGAGTGGAGATAAATTCATCATGAATGATAATAATTTCCTGATAAGTTTCCCCAGATCGATCAACTTAATACTGTATTATTTTTTATCCTCATATTGATCTATTATCAGTTCATGTATTGATGATGGATTGATTTTTTTTCTATAATAGAGGTTCTATTCAAGAATCAATAAATAATTAATAATATGTTCCCCAATAAAAATGCTTAAATTGTCCAAAGGCCTTCAATTTTTAATCATTTTTGAAAATCCACATTTTAAGGGTTGAAGGGGAACCCTTACATGGCCTATAGGCTTTTGTGGCCTTACATGACCTTAAAGAAATAAACCCATACTATTATTACTCGGAATTGACCCTCTCCAGCATCTGCATCATGATTAGATCTCCACCTTACCATGGCTGTTCGGATAGATGTTCTATAGAGTGATGCATAGGCCCGATACTGATGGTAATGCCATACCCTCTCATTCTTTGAAAACCAATAGCTCTACTCTCGTTAATGAACCTTTTTATGAACCACTTCTGTAGTTGGTTTCTTGTATAATTTTCCTTGTATATATCTATATATCATGTAACCTGAAGTTCTTATGGTTTCCAAAAGTTTTTAAGGTTTCCCAAAGGCCTTGAAATTAAATATGAGAGAAATATACATGAATATTTTGATGAAAAATTATAACAAGTTCATTATATAATTAATAAGTTGAAAATTTATTAACCAGAACAATTTATCTTAATAAAGAAATAATTGATATGATTATAATATAGATTTAAATTCATAATCATTGCATGCATAGATGATCCTGAGCCCTAATAACCAATGTATTTATTGGGTTTCTATTTAATTTAATATTTATTGATTAAATTTTTATGTGTTGAAAGTTTTATTAAATTAAATATTTTTTCATGGGTGTCATCCCTCCATAATTTTTATATAAAACCTTTATTCTCATAATTTTTTTATGTTACCCCATACCATAGTCCCCCTCTCCTACATGTGTGAGTAAATAAAAGTAAAGGATAAATCTACATGTAAATGGGGTAGTTAAAAACCCAAGATGAGATGAAACCTATAAATATCCCAACCCTAGTATCATAGTATCAGTGGTTACTTATTAAATTCGAGCCATATTCAAGGAATAAAATCTCAAAGGACCAAATAGTTTAGTATTAATGGTAAACTAGATACATGGTTTAATCTCTCAATATAAATATAAAAATAATGTCCAATATTTTTTTTAATTGAGAAAAATATAATTCCCTTTTGAATATCCACAAAAATCAATCATAATACTTTTTTTGGATTCCCGAGGAATGGAAACAATAGAAATTGGTGACATCAGATTCTCTATAAGGGTATGTTTATAGTGGAATCTATCATTAATTCATAAGGAATAATCTATATGGAAAGTTAAATAACTGAAAAATTATATCACTTAATAAATTACTCAATCATGAATAATAATATGAAACTAAAAAATTTTGATCAAATAATTCCATATACAAACCAGATAAGCATTAAACATATCCATAGATATCATAAATTATCAAATAATCTCATGGAAATCAATAACTAATCTCATAACAGGGGAATGATTAACTCAAATAAACATAACCATGCCAAAAAGGCCACGTCCCCATAAAACATACAGAAATGGTTAAGATCTATAGAAAACACCAAATCTATTTTGTCTTATGAGACCTACCGATGCATCGAGGGGCTACAATGGGCCCCACCAGTCACAAACTTAGTTCAATGCATTCTTCGTATGAATGGGTAGAAACATAATCAATCTAGAAATTTGTATTCAAAAACTAGAATTAAAAATTTCAATAATTTTCCTATCCAAGAAACATAAACATAGACCATCCAGAGTAACATGTCAAATAGTCTTAAAATAGTTCATCCATAGCCATCTTATCATAAACAATACAGATAAATAAGGTGAATGGAATAGAAATAGTTTGTCCCATGACAAGAAGATCATAAACCATTTAGAGGAATAATAGGGGTGGAATAATTACAACATATCCTTAGTTGAGTATATATGAGTTAAGGGTTTTTAGGATGAATATAAATACCTTAAAAACATATTCAAAAAAATCAAGAGAAAATTATCCTTTTCACTCTGAAAATCACTTTCATGAAGATAAATATTTCCGTAATTTTAGTATTTTTATTTATAAAATTACAATATAAACTTTTAAAGGAAGATTCCAAACAACTATAATGGGTAATTCTATACATGAAATTAAGGTTTAAAAAAATTCTATTCACATTGTTGTAAAAAGGATAAAATGTTCCTTTATTTTTTTAAAAGTAATACATGGGGTAATATTTATTTTAATATATATTTTTTATAATCTTGAAAACTTTTTTTGAATTTTTTTAGAAAAAATATCTATGGAAGAAAAACGATTTTTGAGGGAAGAGAGAAATAAATTTATTATTTTAGAAAAACAATTTAAATAATTTTATGTATAAAAAAGAGTAAAATTATACTATTACCTAAAATTTTTATTAATCAATATGTTAGAAAAAATATATTAGTTTTAGAATAAATATTCCAAAAAACTCTCTAAAAGGAAACCTAATCATTAATAATCCAAAATAATGATGATATTGAGAATTAAACCATTACCATAGTTATTAATTTTGAATTGTAAGCCCGATCAAAGAAATTAATTCAATTGAAACCTTAAAAACATGAATATTATGATATAAATGATAAAAAATATAAAATGTGTAGTATATAAAACACAAAAATTTGTAATTGGTGAATATAGACAAAGTCTCATGGAACTAAAAGTATGATGAAAAACACTTACATTACGTCCAATTTTCTTTGTACATGTATGATCCTTCAGTATTATAAATAGAGATTTACTATATATTCTATTTTAGATCAATAATAATATATATCATAAAATATATTATTTACCTATAAATTTTTACCATCTTTTTATTAACAATAATTTAATGAAATTACTATTTTTGGTGATAATTGTTTCGTATTTCTTGTATGTTTTGGTTAGGTATTTTTTGGTCCAGGAAGATTTATCATGGTTCTATAATATCCAAAATTTTAACTATTATATAAATATAATATTTATTTATTATATACATGTTTAGATTCATCCATAAAAGTTAAATATTAAAAAATGAGTTACACTGTTTATGGGGATGGTAGGTCGTGCATACGCATGAATGCTGTTTCCATTTTTCAACGGATTGAATGAAATAAATTTATAAAATAATACACAATTAAAGAATAATTATTATATAATATATATCATATATATTAATTAAATACATCCTTATTTCCATCAATGACAAAATAAAATGAAATAGTTTTCACATCACTTTATGGAGGTAGTAGTCCACACGTACACATAGGAAACATTAGCTTCTTCCAAAAGATTTGAAATTAAGAAGGTAGATATGATATTATAATTCCTGAAGTATAATTATGTTATAAATGTTATATATAAATATTTAATTACTCGTTATATTAATTCTTGATAGATGGTTACTGAATATGAATTACATCGGTCAGTGATGTGGTACTCCCCTGTACACACGACTAACATATTCATTTCCCATTGATGGAAGAGGGGATTATTATTTGTAATTTTATTAAAATAATAAAATAAAAGTATTTTTAAAATACTGGTGTTATTAATTTAGCATATTTTGTGAATATTTTAAATAGTTCGTCGATGAGACAAAATGATGGAACATTCTTAAGAACTATTCCTCTTCTTCACAAAACATCTTTAGGTTTACAACTAAAGCCATCCTAGATTGGGTTTAAGATAAAAATTGGACTATAGGTCATGCTATAGAATTGAAATAATTTGTTTTTGTTGGGATTGGTTATACTAAATGACTTTTTATGTGTGAAGGGGAAAGGATAAGGGGTTTATTTTTATAAGTGGGGGAGAGGACATAGTTGGATATTTTGAAAAAAATATATCATATTTATATTTTTTCAGATTAAAAATAGAAAAAATATATAGATATAGAATATTGGAAGATATAATGTTTAAAAGTGGCCATAAAATAGTAATGGGACTATTTATTTATCATTTTAACCTTTATTTTATTAGTTTTACCCCTAAAAAACTTATGGTATCCCAAACTGTGATAATTATTCATCCCTTTTTTACTATTGTTTATGACCAATATTTAATTTAACCTTATTATATAATATTATTTTTATTTACTTAAAACATAGAATCCATTTTACCAAATTAAATCCATATAAGGAGATATATTTAATTTATTCTTTTTCCTGTAGATGTGGTAAAAAAGACATTTCAAATGAAAATGTTTTCATAAGTTTTAAAAGTTTTTTATAAAAAATAAACATATAATTGATCCCAGTGATATAAATTGGAATAATAATTTTAAAATTGACCTAATTTTATCTTTAAAACAATTTTATAATAAAAAATATCTTTTAAATGATTTAAATTACATGAATGTTTTCAATAAAAACCTGAATCTTTCATTTTTCATCAAAAAATAATATTTTTAAAAAATTATCAAAAATTCAGTCTAGGATAGATATGATATGATGATATTAAAAATAAAGTTAATTTTTTGAAATAATTTTTCTAAATTTTAAAAAAATTATTATAAAATAAGGTCCCAAATGGTGACGAACACATTTTTAGAGAAAATAATGTTTTTCAGAAAAAAAACATTTTTTTTTTCAAAGGACTTTTATTTTTTTACTCTGTTGATAAATAATGAATTTATTTACCATATAATTTTTATAATGTATTTTTTTCATATTAATTCCTTCCAATTTAATGTCTAGTTTATAATAGTATATTATTTTATAGTATTTTGACTTGAGGTTTTGGGTATCATGTCTTATCGAAGAGATTAAATTTATTTAAAAGGAAATACATCTCAAATACTCACGATTTTATATTCTTAAATACATAAAATATTTCCTTCTTATAAATTTTTTGAATTTCATTACAAGAAAATATTTGAGTATTTCATCATCATAACTTCTTCAGTTTCCCACATCACATGTATCATCTTAGGATTTTTCTAAAGTACCTTTACTCGTGGAGTCTTCTAATTTATCAAAAACATGTTCTCTAGTGTCCAAAATATAGATAGGCGCTTGAGAATAAGATATATTGGGATACAATTATATTTATTGAGAGGTAATCCCATATTTTGGTTCTGTAATTTAATTATTTAATAGTGATATATGGAACACATAGTTTACTTTAAAGTGATGTGGTGGCATTTTTAGATGGTAAGACATAGCACAAATTCATTCTATGATTTCAAAATTTCTGACATACTTGGGGCTTAGTTTCCCTTTTTTAGTGAACCTTATTAAACCCATCTATAGATATATTTTCATTAAAATTTGATCCCCACTTAAAATTCAAAATATTTCCTATGGTTATCATAATAGATCTTTTTTCTACATTCTCATGCTTTGATATGGGTTTGAATAGTCATTAAATTTTATTTTGTCTCCTCCATTGGTTCTGGATATACAATCTTCCTTTCACAAGCTTCATCCCAATAATTTTGAGTATGACAAATATTTACACAAATTTCTTCATATGACCCAATATGAATATTTTATTAGAATCTATTTTTACAGGAGAACTCTACAAAAGATAAAATTATGATCCCACATACCTTTAATGTCAATATATAATGAACTAAACATTTCTTATAATGTTGGAATAGTCCTTTCAGACTATCCATCACTTCGAGGGTGATAAGAACCACATAAATGAACCTCGTTATCAAGATACATATGAGTTCTTTTCCTAAATTTCAATTTAATGTGTTGATCATTATTAGAAACAATTAAATGTGTTTCACCATGATGTCTTAAAACATTATTAATATAGATTCTTTTAATGTGATCTAGAGGTAAATCATATTTTATAGAGAGTAAATGTGTATATTCTTAAATGTGATCAACAATAACCCAAATTAAATCATTCTTTCTATAATTCATTGGTAATCCAGTGATAATGTCTACAAAAATCTCAACCAATTTCCATATTAGAAGAAGGAAAAGATTTATGACTCATGTTGGATACTATCCTTCCACATTCACCTATTGTAAAAAAATATGGAAATAAAATTTGATGTTTTCCACATTATATTATCCCACAAAAATGATGCATAAAATATCAATACATTTTAATGATACCCAACTACATATAGAACTTTGATCTTTGAGCATCATCTAACAATTCATTATTCAAATATGGTATAGATGGAACATGTAGTGTATTCAAAAATTTTGGAACACTATCTTCATGAATGAAGTATTACAATTTCTATAATTTATGGATTCAATCCTCTTTTGTAAATTCTCATCATAATTCCAAGAATTTTTTATATTTTTTTAATAAATATGGATTTCAATAATTTGAAAAATTAATGATATTTCCCCTTCCTTAATGATTTAGAGATCTATCTTTAAAAAATCAATTTGCATAGGATCCCTATCAATCCTCCTTTGGCCAGGACCCCATGATATTTTTATTATAATACATCCACTACCTTAATTTACCTCTTTGGGTGGTAGTGTATATTTAAAACATAGTCCTTCAGAACCTCCATCCACCACATTTTCCTCATGTTGAGATCCTTCTATGAAAAGATATATTTCAAAATCTTTTGATCCAGGTATATCTCAAACATTATTACATTGAGATAATTTATATGTATATTAAAAGTAAATATTAAATCAACCCAATCAAGATCATGTGTTTTATAGTGTTTTAAATGAATTGTTAGCTACCTTAATGAATATGAAATAACTTCATCTTTCTCTATAAGGACATAAAAAATTCCCTTATTTGATGTATACAAATATAGCATATCATGGTGATAGATTAAAAATCATATAAATCACTAATATCCTCATTAGTTAATCAAAAAATATACTTATTCCCTTTTAATAATAAAATTAACCCCCAGACAATTAATTTTAGTAAACGGGAAATCCAATGAAGTTTTTTTTTGAAAAAAATCACCAATATTTACTTTCCTAACCAATGAATATTTTTACCTTAGTTATGTTAACTAGTGAAATCAATCCATGGAATAACTTTTTATTCATAAGATAAACTGAGATTCCATTCTTGGGGGAAATATGGGAATGAAATAAAATATCCTCCATCCATATTTTACACTTTTTAAATTTTCCATATAAATATTTTATTCTAGGAGTCTGAATTTTTTTAAAGGATTATAATGGTCCTCATAGCTTTTATAATAATCCAAGATATAATTGATAAATTCTACAACAATGATATCAAGATATTCCCTGACTTCCCTATTCATTATATTCATAAAGATAGAGGGTACACTAGTCAATCCAAATTGTATTACTTTGAACATGTAATGTCTATCCCTCATACTAAATGTTTTCTTATGAATATATTTCTTATTTATTCACAATTTTTGATACCCAAAATAATGTTCAATATTTGATAAATACTAATCTCTTAGAAGTTAATCGAATAAGTCATCAATGCGATATAGAAGATACTTCTTCATTATTTTAATTGCATTGATTTCCCTATAATCAATGCACAACCTCATAGACATATCTCTCTTACTAATGAACAGAATTTGGTCTCACCATGATGAAACACTAGGGAATATAAATATATTATCACACAACTCTTCTAGTTTTTCATCAACTATAATAATTTCACAGTGTCCATTCTATAGTGTGTCTTTGATAATATTATTTTATCAAGAATTAAACCATTAGAATACTCATCTTCACACTCTTGGGTATTTCTTGGTAATTAAACATGAAATATAACACTTTATTACTACAGATTTTGTATATCATTAATTTTAATATTACATTTTCCATCCATAGATTATGTATACTCTTTTACCCCAAAAATCTATTTGAGAAGAGCTATTTAGGGGTGGATCTATACGTGACACAGATAGTGTAATCTCTGATTAAAATATAAGTAATTCTATATCATAATATTGAATGATAACTCTGTTATCATTGAAATAATATTTTGCACCATAATTTGAAAAATGAAAGATATACATGAGTATGATGACCTAGAATCAAATGAAAATTTCTCTAAATATGAGGATATGATTAAAGTACCTTCTACCACATCATTAGAGACTTCAAACTCATCCATTGTGATTATATAAGATATGATTTTCTCCCTTGGACTTTTTTTGCTAGAAATTCCCTTGACCCCTCAGACAATAGTTCACATAGTGTCCAATCCCCTTATTGTTGAAGAATTGATCATTGGTAAAATATTTAATTCCCTTAAAATCATGAGAATGAATGGTGTTATTATCCAATATTATAGTTAAGTCCTATTCCCAACAATCAAGTTCAATAATATTTTTTTCCAAAATTACTACAAGATTGAAAATCCACCATTCCAATATTTTCTTTTACTATATTTACTTTTCCAGAGTGATCAATAATACATTTTTCTTGATTCTATTTTAATTATAAGACATGGATTATTATTTCTCTATCTTGATAGCACATGATACTGTATCCCCTTATAATGATAATGTTGTGACACTGGTGTCCTTTGAAGGATTTTCTTAATCAGATAAAAAAGAAATCAATATTTATCTTTGGGTTACATATGTTTTCTGAAACATGCCTTGATGAACTTGTAAAGTTATCTTCATACATACGAAAATTTTTGTATTTCTTTTTTTCTTATAGTGTTGAATATTTTCCCTATATCCACTCATTTCTCATGAGGAAAATGTTTTACAAAGAAAAGGACTTTAAATTCCATCCACTCCATATTTTTTATTTATTCTTTAAACTTTGTATTATGTATCAATGAACACCATTTGTAACACCCCAGGTAAATAAAGAATATTACATTTCATATATATCTATATTTGTGAATAAAATATTGAAATGACTTTAAAGGGGAAGCTATGCTCGATGGCGTACCCAACACGCAACAACGAGTTTCTTGGGAATCTTACGTTGCACTCTAATAATAAAATAATATTATTTTAAATGGTAGTTAATATGTAGCCATTGTATTGGCGGGAATGGATAGAAATAACTAAAATATGATTATATATGTTCTTAAATATTTTTTCATTTATACAATAAAAGATAAAGGCTTAAAATACGGAAAGAATTCAATTTTTGGCGTACATGCCCTAGTTTTCAGTAAAGGTTCACTTATCACCTTTTGATGGAGAACCGTCATTAAATATAGTTTTGTTCACTCTTAAACATTCTTTTGGACCAAATAAAACTCTTATTAAGAATCGGGACATCAAAATTTACTTTGTGTAAATTTTTGGTATCTTTCTGATAAAGTTCATTTTTTAATGAATAGTGTAAAATGTTGTATTTTAATTCAAAACCACTTTTTAATCTAATTTATTTATATGATTAGATTATATTTTGAATTGGTTTTAAAGTGAAATTAGAATATATTTTTACCATTAAATCCAATAGTGGTCGTTGAAATCAATTTCACTTTGAAATCAGACTTAAACTAGTGTCAATCTTTTGATACTTATTGTTTCATAAAACACGCTATTTGTCATGACAGCGGGAATTAATTATTAAATTAATTAATATGACTTATATGTTTTGAATTTTGTAAAAAGGACTTCATTTTTGAATTCAGAAAATCAAATATAGGTTAGGGTGAATTTTTGGTAATTTTCTGAAAAACTTCAATTTTTGATGAATAGTGAGACCACTAAGTGGTAATCAAGCAAACTGATTTTTTCAGTTAAATGAAAGTTTACCACTAATGTGTATTGAATTTTGAAAATCCGACATACATGGTTGTCATTAAGAATTAAAATGTGGTTCAATGAGATTATAATAATTTTCTGGTGAATAGTAACTTATTAAGTTCTTAATCGCGATTAGTGGTAATTAGTGTAGTTTAAGGTAAAAATAATGTTTTAATAATATGAAATGAACTTGACACATGTACTAACCCCATTGGATGTGTTACGGCCGACCAAGACAAACCATGAGTCAACTTGGGGACCCCATGGGGACACTTTGGTTGGGAAATGACATAAATAACTTTTTTATTAAATGTAAAAGTAAAATTGACACAAACATGATATGTTTTACTAAAACAATTTTTAAGTGGGGTTCTACAAGTAATATTTTTGATTATAAATATTCATTGTAAAGCTAAAAAGATTTCCTACATCATAGTATTTGTTTTATAATTTTTAGACATTAAATAAATTAAATTATTTATGACATAATAATGATGCAGCGATGACATCATTATTTGACGATTTAAATAAAATGGAAAGATAATGTAAAATCTATAAACTAAACATGTCCAAAACTTATTGGGTGAGTGTATTTCGAAGCCTTATCACATTATCCACGAATTATATCAATGTGGGACCTTTTGAAACCGAAACACATTTTCAAATAAAGTAATATTTCTTTACTTTCCAAAAGTGCCCCTCCTCTCCTCTTATAAAAGTCCCCCACCTCTACCTCATTTAACACACTCCTCAAGACTTTGGCTCGGCCAACCCCTGACCATTTACTCTCTCCACATCCCTCTCCTCATCCTAGAGGATTCCCTTTGGGCATAATCCTTTCAAAGGAAGCCTTTAGGCTCAAATCAAAAGGAGTTACACTTTTAAAGGTAATTCATTCTCTCATGTTCATTTGTTTTATTTTGCTTCTCCAACCCCCTAAACTCTTTTTATTTATTTCTTTTGTAACAAAACCAGTATCTTTAATATACTAGGATGTTGTTATAAGATTTATTCGAGCTACACTCTCACACAACTACATCAAATGGTTAAAGAACATACGGTTTCCGTGGATGGTGAAATTCTGCCTCCCAAAACGATGATTGTTCAATACTCATTTAACAACTTCAAAGGTGGCCATTATGATGTCACTATTTTTATATATGATATATAATATGTTTATGTTTTATTTATGATTCTGTATTTTTCATTTTTGTCTTACCTTTATGGATTCCATTATGGGTATACGCGATATCTTCATTTAAGGAAGTGCGGACTACCGCCCCCTCAAAGTGATTTGATTCGTTAAATACCATATGTGGGATGTATAAAGGATGGAAATATGATATTATATATGACATTATACTGGAATTATAATATACATTTATATCATTATTATTCCATTCTATAAAATATGAAATAGAAATGAAAGTAGCGTTCATGCGTACGTACGGCTTACCGTCTCCATGAACGGTGCATTTCATTTCTTACCTCTAAATGATTATGTAATGTTATAAATTCATGAAAGTACTGGATATATATGAAATATATGATATCTACATAATTAATACAATTCTGGATATAATAAACATTTGGCCACACGAACAACATGTAATTGTAAGAAGTCCACTTTCGACTTAGGAACCAAATATCGGCAAAACAAATATTATTAACTTAAATGATTACGTAATGTTTATGACATGGTAATAAGTGGTATAAAAGTAATAATGAACTTGAAAAAGGTTCTTAAGGAATTAGAAATTAACTCAAGTTTATTATTCAGGAGATTAAAGAACGATCGAGTCAAGTCGGACCCGAGGTAAGGGATCCTAATCCTCTCATTCTTTTTAAGTATACATTTCTATGCCATTCCATTTAAAGCTCATATTTCATGTTATTGGGATGATATTTTATATTAAAATTAATGTAATTTTTATGTTCATGTGATGATAGACCCTATTCTCTCTCATCAATCCATTTTGGAAGTTTTGAGTGGCGCCGTTAGGCTGCCGAGTTTTCGTAAGGGATTTTTCATCTCACTTTTATTCCCGTGAGATTTATGCTACATTTGCCACAAATTCCATTGAGTGGTGTATGTACTGACCATTATTCTACTCTTTGTGTAATATACTTTCGTTTATGAGTATTTACATCAATGACCTATTGTATTTCTTTCATGGGGTGTATGTTTTGAAAGATACCCAAGTCAGTAAGGGAACCTTTCACCCTCCTCTTTTTTTAAAAGACTTATTTTATTGGGTCTTTTAATTTACATATTTTTATGTTGGGATATGTTCTCATACATCCTTACTGATGTAAATTTTATGTACAAGTGATGAGATACACTTTTTATCTCTCATCGACTCATTTTGATGTGATGCCGTTAGGCTGTCAAGGGAACTTTTTAACCCAATTTCGATTTCTTTGGGTTCAACTTGTAGTCATTGAATATGTCATCCATTGAATATGTGTGAATGACCTTTTATTTTTTTACACTTAATATCCACTTATATTGGGTGTATATATATTTTTCAAACATATTTTTGAGATTTATTTGTCCTTAATTTAAGGATACCTTCTTTATAAGGGATTTCATCACATTTGACATTTCTATTGAGGGTTCATTGTTGTTATGCACCAATTCACTCTTATATGGTGTATATACAGTCCTTTGGAGTATTATATCATGAATCCATTTATTCTCATGATATTATAACGTTCTGACTAAATGTTATTCTGCAATTATTGTATTCAAGTGTCTCTAATTTTGGTAAAACCCCTTTAACCAAAATATCGCTTTAAATGTTTTAATGATTTGTTCTTATTAATATCCATGTTTTAAAAATGGTTTTAAGGATTTATTTATATGGATATTAATGGTTTAAAATGTTAAAAGCTTCAAGGTGGTATGGGACACTTTGATTCAAAAATCTCTTTATTAAATGTTTTAAATGGTTTTGGAAGTGGTTTCTTTTTGAATGGATTCATTATTTAAATATACTAAGATGTTATATTGTGATTGAAATGTGGAAATGTTATGTTTCCTTTATGCATGTTTTATGTGATACATTTATGTTATGGTTCATGGGAATTGTTATGAAAACGGGTGGTTCCGTGATAAACTAAGGGCAGGTGAGCCCGATATAGCTCTCCAATGCATTGGGTAACGCGAAGGAGTGAAACGTTAAGGTTTCTCTGAAGAGATTTAGGGAATATACTGTGATGGGTATTCCAAACGTAACCAATAGGGTTACTCCCTACGTAAGAATGTTATGAATGCCTCAAGTTACATTTATGTCATATGATTTCTATGATTTATTCATGGTTTGATGAGGTATGTTAAAATGACATTGTTTTATGGGTAAAGTATGATTTCATTCTTATGTATATATGAACTCATGTTTCCTTTACATATTTTTATAACTCTTACTGAGCTTTTTATGCTCATCCCAAGTTTTTGAAATGTTTTTCACAGGTCAAGGGAATGGTACATGATGTGATGATAGTGTCAAGGATGTGTCAAGAAAGAATCCGTGTTATATTTTAAATATGTTCCCGTTGATGGGAAGAATGAATACTGTCTTTTATGTAACCACTTTGTTTAAATGTGGAATGTAATGCAAGTTTCATGATCTAATTCTCTAAAACTCTAAACCTGAAAATATCCTCAATGTGTAATCTTGTAATAACTCAAGATTAAGTAAGGTTTAAGGTTGGGGCTTTATAGTTGGTATCAAAGGTCGGTTTAGATAATTTTAGAGGTTAGGGTATTCTTTAAGCATAATTGACAATTACCATAATGTTTAGGATTTCAGAAAGAGTCTTAGTTTTATATAAAGTGAATGAGTAAGTATATCTTATTGTATATCTTACTCATTAGTACATGATGGTTTTGTTGATATACTCACACTGACATTTCAATTTTTAGTGAATGGATGGATCTAGCAGGCACCAAAGAGACAACAGGTTTGAAGGAAACTGTGGTGGTTCTCTGATTAAGATACTATATAAAATGAAGGATTCAATGAGGAAACTCATGGTTGTTCTAAACCAAATATCAAGGAGTCATGATCAACCACTTCAACCTTGGTGAGTTCTCTAATGAATCAGGTACAAGATGGCAAATTCGATGTGGAAATTCATGTAATAATTATTAAGGTAACCATTAGGGTTTTATGATACTTAATTTTTAGGTAATTATGGGTTACTCTATGATATGATGGAAAATGAAAGGAATGAGATAAACTTGAGGTTAAAATATGTTATGAATATTCTTGAAGATTTTATCTCATTTTGGGGAATGTTTTAAGAATTATATAGTTTTGGAAAAAGGACAACATGCAGACCGTGTGACATCCCGTCGCGTAGGACAAAGCTGTGGGAATCGAACCCACAACCAATGTGCGACTGGTATTTATCGCCTACCACTGGACTACGTGAAGTCCCTGGTTAGTTTGACTGATTCGTTCTAGTTATATGATTTTATTAATTAAGAGTAAGTTTATTTTGGGTTATTTTTGAACATTATTAACCTATCATGGAGGATATGTGATTAGGTTAATTACTTTTCAAAACGAGACTTTAGGAGCAACTGATATTGTTTGGAGATAAATGTTACGATTTATCTTGGAAGACTATGCGACTAAATCCTTCAAATATTTGGGTTTCAATCTTATATTGGTTTACTTTGAATAATTTTATGGAAAAATTGATTATAGAATGGTCCTCGTTGAACTTTGGGTTTTGTTGGACAAATTTTGGAGATTAAGAATAGATTTTCTTTTTATAAAGGGTTATCCTTTTCTGGATTATCTGATCTTGTACTAGCCTTTTTGGTTTTGGATTTGGTTAAAGTCTAAAGACATGGGAAGTATATAGTTCTATTTTGTGGATTAGGTGATTCTCTAGAAGTTGATTATAGTACTCTTAATGTGAACAAGTCTTCCTAAATACTCGTCTTTTGGAGAAAATATGCGTTTTTGTAAGGAATCTAATAAAGGTTGAAAGTCAATATGATAAGTGATTATGTTTCCTTATGAATAAATTCCTCAATAAAAAGTAACTTAAAACAAAAATGTTGTCTACTAACTTTTCCTACTGGGGAATCGAAGACCGTTTAACCCATCACAAGTTTGTGATTTTCTCGTGGTTAACTTTCTCCTAAACATGTTTTCTATCACTCTCCATCATAACATGGCCCTTTGTTTTTTCCTCCATGTAAATATTTTCATACTTGTAATCCTAGTATCGGTTAACTCGGGTGACCTTTGTACTTATCTTTCTTTATTTTAAAGTGTTTGTTTTACCGACTTTTGTTCCGATGTGGGACTTTCAAGGATGTTTCCAAGCGCAATTTTAAAATTGCGAGGACGCAATTCCCAAAAGGGGGGAAGGATGTAACACCCCAGGTAAATAAAGAATATGACATTTCATATTTATCTATATTTGTGAATAAAATATTGAAAGTACTTTAAATGGGAAGCTATGCTCGATGGCGTACCCAACACGCAACAACGAGTTTCTTGGGAATCTTATGTTGCACTCTAATAATAAAATAATATTATTTTAAATGGTAGTAAATATGTAGCCGTTGTATTGGCGGGAATGGATAGAAATAACTAAAATATGATTATATATGTTCTTAAATATTTTTACATTTATACAATAAAAGATAAAGGCTTAAAATACGGAAAGAATTCAATTTTTGGCGTACATGCCCTAGTTTTCACTAAAGGTTCACTTATCACCTTTTGATGGAGAACCGTCATTAAATATAGTTTTGTTCTCTCTTAAACATTCTTTTGGACCAAATAAAACTCTTATTAAGAATCAGGACATCAAAATTTACTTTGTGTAAATTTTTGGTATCTTTCTGATAAAGTTCATTTTTTTATTGAATAGTGTAAAATGTTGTATTTTAATTCAAAACCACTTTTTAATCTAATTTATTTATATGATTAGATTATATTTTGAATTGGTTTTAAAGTGAAATTAGAAAATATTTTTACCATTAAATCCAATAGTGGTCGTTGGAATCAATTTCACTTTGAAATCAGACTTAAACTAGTGTCAATCTTTTGATACTTATTGTTTCATAAAACACGCTATTTGTCATGACAGCGGGAATTAATTATTAAATTAATTAATGTGACTTATATGTTTTGAATTTTGTAAAAAGGACTTCATTTTTGAATTCAGAATATTAAATATAGCTTAGGGTGAATTTTTGGTAATTTTCTGAAAAACTTCAATTTTTGATGAATAGTGAAACCACTAAGTGGTAATCAAGCAAACTGATTTTTCAGTTAAATTAATGTTTACCACTAATGTGTATTGAATTTTGAAAATCCTACATACATGGTTGTCATTAAGAAGTAAAATGTGGTTCAATGAGATTATAATAATTTTTTGGTGAATAGTAACTTATTAAGTTCTTAATCGCGATTAGTGGTAATTAGTGTAGTTTAAGGTAAAAATAATGTTTTAATAATATGAAATGAACTTGACACATGTCCTAACCCCATTGGATGTGTGACGGACGACCAATACAAGCCATGGGTCAACTTGGGGACCCCATGGGGACACTTTGTTTGGGAAATTACATAAATAACTTTTTATTAAATGTAAAAGTAAAATTGACACAAACATGATATGTTTTACAAAAACAATTTTTAAGTGGGGTTATACGAGTCATAGTTTTGATTATAATTATTCATTGGAAAGATAAAAATATTTACTACATAATAGTATATTTTTTATAATTTTTAGACATTAAATAAATTAAATTATTTATGACATAATAATGATGCAGCGATGACATCATTATTTGACGATTTAAATAAAATGGAAAGATAATGTAAAATCTATAAACTACACATGTCCAAAACTTATTGGGTGAGTGGATTTCGAAGGCTTATCACATTTTCCACGAATTATATCAATGTGGGACCTTTTGAAACCGAAACACATTTTCAAATAAAGTAATATTTCTTTACTTTCCAAAAGTGCCCCTCCTCTCCTCTTATAAAAGGCCCCCACCTCTACCTAATTTAACACACTCCTCAAGCCTTTGGCTCGGCCAAACCCTGCCCATTTACTCTCTCCACATCCGTCTCCTCATCCTAGAGGATTCCCTTTGGGCAGAATCCTTTCAAAGGAAGCCTTTAGGCTCAAATCAAAAGGAGTTACACTTTTAAAGGTAATTCATTCTCTCATGTTCATTTGTTTTATTTTGCTTCTCCAACCCCCTAAAATCTTTTTATTTAATTCTTTTGTAACAACAACAGTATCTTAAAAATACTAGGATGTTGTTATAAGATTTATTCGAGCTACACTCTCACACAACTACATCAAATGGTTAAAGAACATACGGTTTCTGTGGATGGTGAAATTCTGCCTCCCGAAACGATGATTGTTCAATACTCATTTAACACCTTCAAAGGTGGCCATTATGATGTCACTATTTTTATATATGATATATGATATGTTTATGTTTTATTTATGCTTCTGTATTTTTCATTTTTGTCTTACCTTTATGGCTTCCATTATGGGTATACGCGATATCTTCATTTAAGGAAGTGCGGACTACCGCCCCCTCAAAGTGATTTGATTCGTTAAATAAAATATGTGGGATGTATAAAGGATGGAAATATGATATTATATATGACATTATACTGGAATTATAATATACCTTTATATCATTATTATTCCATTCTATAAAATACGAAATAGAAATGAAAGTAGTGTTCATGCGTACGTACGGCTTACCGTCCCCATGAACGGTGCATTTCATTTCTTACCTCTAAATGATTATGTAATGTTATAAATTCATGCAAGTACTGGATATATATGACATATATGATATCTACATAATGAATAAAATTATGGATATAATAAACATTTGGCCACACGAACAACATGTAATTGTAAGAAGTCCACTTTCGACTTAGGAACCAAATATCGGCAAAACAAATATTATTAACTTAAATGATTACGTAATGTTTATGACATGATAATAAGTGGTATAAAAGTAATAATGAACTTGAAAAATGTTCTTAAGGAATTATAAATTAACTCAAGTTTATTATTCAGGAGATTATAGAACGATCGAGTCAAGTCGGACCTGAGGTAAGGGATCCTACTCCTCTCATTCTTTTTAAGTATACATTTTTATGCCATTCCATTTAAAGCTCATATTTCATGTTATTGGGATGATATTTTATATTACACTGAATGTAATTTTTATGTTCATGTGATGAGAGACCCTATTCTCTCTCATCAATCCATTTTGGATGTTTTGAGTGTCGCCGTTAGGCTGCCGAGTTTTCGTAAGGGATTTTTCATCTCACTTTTATTCCAGTGAGATTTATGCTACATTTGCCACAAATTCCATTGAGTGGTGTATGTACTGCCCATTATTCTACTATTTGTGCAATATAATTTTATTTATGAGTATTTACATCAATGACCTATTGTCTTTCTTTCATGGGGTGTATGTTTTGAAAGATACCCAAGTCGGTAAGGGAACCTTTCACCCTCCTCTTTTTTTAAAAGACTTCTTTTATTGGGTCTTTTAATTTACATATTTTTATGTTGGGATATGTTTTCATACATCCTTACTGATGTAAATTTTATGTCCAAGTGATGAGATACACTTTTTATCTCTCATCAACTCATTTTGATGTGATGCCGTTAGGCTGTCAAGGGAACTTTTTAACCCAATTTCGATTTCTTTGGGTTCAAATTGTAGTCATTGAATATGTCATCCATTGAATATGTGTGAATGACCTTTTATTGTTTTACACTTAATATCCACTTATATTGGGTGTATATATATTTTTCACACATATTTTTGAGATTTATTTGTCCTTAATTTAAGGATACCTTCTTTATAAGGGATTTCATCACATTTGACATTTCTATTGAGGGTTCATTGTTGTTATGCACCAATTCACTCTTATATGGTGTATATACTGTCCTTTGGAGTATTATATCATGAATCCATTTATTCTCATGATATTATAAAGTTCTGACTAAATGTTATTCCGCAATTATTGTATTCAAGTGTCTCTAATTTTGGTAAAACCCCTTTAACCAAAATATCGCTTTAAATGTTTTAATGATTTGTTCTTATTAATATCCATGTTTTAAAAATGGTTTTAAGGATTTATTTATATGGATATTAATGGTTTAAAATGTTAAAAGCTTCAAGGTGTTATGGGACACTCTGATTCAAAAATCTCTTTATTAAATGTTTTAAATGGTTTTGGAAGTGGTTTCTTTTTAATGGATTCATTATTTAAATATACTAAGATGTTATATTGTGATTGAAATGTCGAAATGTTATGTTTCCTTTATGCATGTTTTATGTGATACATTTATATTATGGTTCTTGGGCATTGTTATGAAAACGGGTGGTTCCGTGATAAACTAAGGGCGGGTGAGCCCGATATAGCTCTCCAATGCATTGGGTAACGCGAAGGAGTGAAACGTTAAGGTTTCTCTGAAGAGATTTAGGGAATATTCTGTGATGAGTATTCCAAACGTAACCAAGAGGGTTACTCCCTACGTAATAATGTTATGAATGCCTCAAGTTACCTTTATGTCATATGATTTCTATGATTTATTCATGGTTTGATGAGGTATGTTAAAGTGACTTTGTTTTATGGGTAAAGTATGATTTCATTCTTATGTATATATGAACTCATGTTTCCTTTACATATTTTTATAACTCTTACTGAGATTTTTATGCTCATCCCAAGTTTTTGAAATGTTTTTCATAGGTCAAGGGAAAGGTACATGATGTGATGATAGTGTCAAGGATGTGTCAAGAAAGAATCTGTGTTATATTTTAAATATGTTCCCGTTGATGGTAAGAATGAATACTGTCTTTTATGTAACCACTTTGTTTAAATGTGGAATGTAATGCAAGTTTCATGATCTAATTCTCTAAAACTCTAAACCTGAAAAGATCCTCAATGTGTAATCTTGTAATAACTCAAGATTAAATAAGGTTTAAGGCTGGGGCTTTATACCATTGATCCACATCTATTTAGAGATGATAAACTTCTATTATATCCTTCTTCATTTTGTTACATCCATTAGTAATAGATAAAATCTCTATGTAAATTATCCATTGGTTTCAAAAAATGGATTTATCGTACCATTAAATTATGGATATTTCTAAAGAATAAAGGGGTATAATATTGTTATTCCACATTATGGATCCATTGTATAATCTATTAAAGCTATTTTTTCATAACATGAGTAATCTGACCCAATATAGTTATAATCAGATCAGTTTCATCTATAACTCCAGCATCAACATCATTCTATTTCCTATCAGGGAAACAATTACATAGATTACATGTATTGATAATGTTTCCATATATTCCACTTGTATCCATTTATATACAACGAAATACAATAGTTTATATCATAAAATTATGAGATATATTGTATATTACCAAAACTATTGAAACACTTAACATAAATTTTGAAATTTATGCCTACATTATACCATTATCATAAACATGGTTTCTCTAGGAATGTTTTTAAAACCTTAATAATGGGTTTTAATGAAAATGTGAAATAACCCAAGAATGTACCTTATGAGTGTAAAACTAGGTGTGTAAGAAGGCCCATTGTCATGAAATATGTGAAAATAAATTCAAATACCAAGGAAAACTTTTTGAGTTATTACCCCTATGTATAACTATTCTAAATCAATGTCCACTTATTGTATCTAGAAATGGATGTATTTCTAGGAAATAAATATTATCTTGACCTAACCAAAACATTAGGATGTAATCATATATTAATACATTTATTCAAATTTTTTCATACATTTGTAGTCTCTAATATTTGTTTTCCTAAATCTAGTTCTAATGGTTTTTACCAAAACTACTACCTTACCAACTTTAAAGACCCTAACCCTTGTAGCCTAAATTTGGTGGTAACATAGTACATTGACACTAGATACAAAGAATACCACCCTAAAGGATAAAATGGTATTTTAGTCTTGGTAAATAAGATACATACTTGAATCATTCAAAACAATTGAAAAAAATAAAATAAGACAATACACTTTTTGGAGAACACCATAATTCCATTTTTCATATCCCTTCATATAAATCATAATATAATTCCATGAATCCTAGGTAAGTGAAACCAAAGAAAGGGTTTAGCTCAGATACTCAGTAAGGGCATGCATACAATGTAATCTATCACGAATTCATAAGTCATAATAAATATAAAAAAGTAGATAACTGAAAACACAAAGTAGTTAATTAATAACATGAGAAAGAATAACAATATGGATGGAATAAATGATGATCAAATAATTACATATACTAATTAAATATGATTAAAACATATCCATGGGTATCATAACTAATAAAATAATCACATAGAAATCAATAACTAATCCTATAACAAGAGAATTAATAATGTTGGACATTATTGTCATACTATGAATGCCTCATGCGAAGACATCTTACATAATGGTGTGAGGATTTTAACAAATAACCAAGCTAGTTTGTCTCAGGAGACTTACTGATGCTTTGAGGGGATATATATGGTCCCTCCCATATAATAAAATTCCCAATGAATTCCTCATATTAAAAGAGTATAAACATAAGAAATATAAAAAATTGTATTGAAAAACTAGCATAAAAAATATTAATAATATACCCATTCAATAAACTTAATCATGAAACTTTCCATACTAATATGGAGAATGGTATCATAATAGTACATCCCAATTAAATATAATAATAAACTTGCCATATAAATAAGTTGGATGGTATCAAACTTGTACATCCCTAGTAAAAATGATCATAAATATTCTGAAGGAATAATACTGATAGTATCAATAGGAATATCTTACGTGAAACATAATTATAATAATAGTTTTCTCACTGATGAATAAAACTTCCATAAAAATGAAATTATACTAATTTTTAAGGAAAATATAATTTCCAATTTGAAAATCACATTTAAAAAACTAAAAAATTAAATAATATTAAGAAAAAGTAAATTTTAAAATGAACTTATAAACTTGTAAAGTAAGCATGAAAACAATTATTGAGGGTAATTATGAATATGTAATTTTTCACACTATTATAAAAGTGTAAAAAGTATATAATTTGTAAAATGAAAAGATGATTCCTTTTAAATAATTTTTAAAAAAATTAAAAAATGGGTAGAAATGAAATTAATAAATCATTTTGATAATTTTAGAAATATTTTTTAAAAATATATTTTTAGAAGACATTGATATTTAATAAAAATGAGTTTATGAGAAGAGAGAAATAAATTCATCTTATCATAAAATTTTTTTAGTCATATTAAGTATCAAAGAGAGGAAAATGAAAATAATAATTGATATTTTCATAAATAACTAGAGGATAAGAAAAAAATGGGTTTAACATATAAATATCGAAACAATTCTCCGAATGGAGACACAAACACCAATGATTCAAAATAATGATGAGATTGTGAAATAAACCCTCACCACATGGTTAATTTTAAATCATATGCCGCATTAAAGAAATAACAACAATTAAAAATTGAAAAACCAAGAATATAATAAGATTCATGACATAAAATATTGAAGGGGTAGTATATACAACACATAAAATAATTATGAGGTGAATATGGCAT
Source organism: Viscum album (assembly GCA_963277665.1). Lineage (NCBI taxonomy): Eukaryota > Viridiplantae > Streptophyta > Magnoliopsida > Santalales > Viscaceae > Viscum > Viscum album. The sequence continues at coordinate 2,016,155,967 of OY728165.1, forward strand.
ATGTCTAATGGAAGTAAATGTTAGACAAAACCCCTTACCTCAGATCTGATTTCCTTTATACATGTTTGAAACTATAGTGTAATACATATAAATTTATTATAAAGATATTAAAGAAACTTAATCATATACATAATACAATATATTATTTACTTATAACTTTTTATCACCCTTTTATTAGTAATTTATTTATAAAAATTATTATTCGGTGTGATAACATCTTTTTTTCCTGTATGGTTTAGTTTGATAACATTAGTCCTTATTCATTGATCATGGTACCATAATATATAAAATTTTAACAGTGATATAAATATCATATATATTCATCATATACAAATTTAGATCCATTCAAAAAAATTATATAATGAAAAATGAGTTACGTTGTTCATGGGGACAGTAGCTCGTACGTACCCATGAATGTTGTTTCCATTTTTGATCAGATTGAAAGAAAGAAAAATAAATAAAAATTAACCTTTACATAATAATAATTTTTTAATATATATACTATATATTCATTAAATATATCCTTATTACATTCCAATACAAATTTTAATGAAAACCCATTCACATTGATTTGTAGAGGTGGTAGTCCACACGTACTCACGAGCGATGTAATCATTTTCCAAAGGATTAGAAGGTAAGATGAAAAATGTAATGTTATCATTAAAAAAGTTTAATTAGGTAATGAATAAAATAAATAAACATTAAATAAATCATTATATCCACATTTAATAGAAGTTGATGGAAAACTAACTACATCAGTTTGTGAGGTGGTTGTCCTCCTAATGCACGGCCGAAAGTTTTGTTTCTCATTTGATTGAATAGGGTATGATTATTTGTTATAAAATTAACATAATAATATATTATTATATGTAAGACACTTATGTTATTATTTAACCATATTTTTATGATATTGGAAGGGGTTAGAGGAAGATAAAAAATGAAGACCCACAATTATGAACTATACCTCTTCCTCTTAGAACCACTATAACTTTATACGTATATCTTCTTAGAATAGTTTATAGATAAATCAATCTTATCTTTGTAACTTTAATTGATATAAAAAATTATTTGGGTAAGTATTATCCAAACCAAATAGATTTTTATTTTTGAAGATGAGAAGTGAGAGGGTTCCCTTTTATAAGTGGTGGAGAGGATACACTTGGAATTTTTGAAAAGAATAAATTGTAGTCTGAATTTTCACATTCCAAAAGGCACATTAATGGATAATTATCAAAATTAAGAGGATATATAGTCTACCTAGGTCCTTAAAATATGACTTAGACAATTTTTTAGGTCATTTAACTAGTATAATCTTAGTTTAACCCAAGTAAATCAATATTAACCTCACCCACATTCCTTAATTTTACTATTTTTACAATTAATTACAATTTTTTTGTTTAAATTATTATATAATATTAATTATTCTAATTAAAGTATTTAATCTATTTTTTCAAATTCAATTCAAAGAATGGAAAAAAATAATTTATAATTAATCCCACTGACACGAAAAAAAATATGATTTTCGTAATAAAATGTTTTCATGACTATAAAACGTTTTTATATCAAACTTAAACATATAATTGATTAAAATTACCTAAATTTGATTAATTTCTATATGATTTATATAATATAACATTTGAAAAAAAACAAAATTTAACATTTAAATTCATTAAATGAAAATTCATTTTCAATAAATACTAGTATTTTCACAATTCATTGAAAAATTAGTAATTTTGAAAATTATCAAAAAATCACTCTAAGATAAATTTTATATTATAATTTTTCAAATTAATTAAATTTTTTAAAATATATTTTATATATCTGTTAAAAAGTTTTAACATCAATTTTCAAAAAGCAATGATATAGTTTTTGTGAAAAAAAATATTTTTTCAAAAAAGAGTTTCCTTTTATTGAAAGTGTTTTTTTATTATTATTTCTACTTAGTTGATAGATAATAAATTTATTTAAGATGTAATTTTATTAATTTATTTATTCAGATTCATAACTTCAAATTTTACGACTATGCTATAATGGTATACTATTTTATGGTTCTTTTAGACTAAAGGTTGTGTGTATTGAATGGTTTCAAATAGATTTAATTTATTTAGAAAAAGAAATATATAATAATGTATCATCGCATTACAAAACCCAAAAAAACGATACAATCAATAAATGAGGTAATGATGCAACTCGAACCAGGCTTTCTTCCGGGAGTTATTTCTCTTGGTTCAAGTGTTAGTTTATTGTCCACCATAAAACTAACCATTTGAAAGTCTTAAGATAATTCCACACACACATATATATATTTAGTTTATTTTTATTTATTTATTTTTGTTTTGTTTTTAATTGAAACCACATCAAATATATAAATTAATTTTTTTGGGAGTTCTAATGAATGTTTTGGATTGACTTAATAATGATAGATTAAAAAGTATAATACCTTAAAATACACAGTGAATCTTATATGTAGTGTTTAGGAAATCATATTTATGGATTTTAGGATTTAGGATTCAACTGTATAGATTAATGAGATCCAATTTAATGCTTTTGAAATGAATTTCCTATATAAATACAATAGGGTAATTGACTATGTTTTTGTTTAGGATATGAGAAAGGAAATATGGATCCTATCCACTTCATTATCCACATGGAAGGATATTTTAATATAAGAGTGAATGATATTATTATTTTATTAAATAGTTGGATTATAATAAATAAAATTTATCACCTCATATTTTGGTAATTGATATAAATTTCTAAAACTGTCATTTATTTTGTGATAAATAAGATAAGTTATATGAATTGGATATTATGAATATGATCCATAATAGAGAGTGAAGATATCTTATATAATAGTAAATTCAAGAATTAGTATAGATTCATTCACATAGTACAATTCTAAGAATGGATTTCTTATGTGTTGGAGTCCTCTCTTCGGAATTATGCCTCTACGTTTGTGAGTGAGGAGGATCCCACACTCTACATGAGACAACTAGATGATGCACTATATACCTAATTTTTCATATTTTCATCTATGACTATTGAGCTTTATAAGCCACATGAAAATATTTATACATATATAATGTTGTCTCAACTATGTGATATTTTTTGGAGGAGTGGAATGAGAGGTATGAAATCTCTCAGTCTATATTTATGTGGAAGATTAGATATTCTTTGATAGTTTCACCACATATAGTCAAGATGATTGGATATATTGAGAGTTTGTAAATATTTGGTTTTATGCTACCCAATGAGTTATGAACCAATCAAACACATTCCACTCTCCCTTATAGCCTCTCTAGATTTATTTTGAATTATAATATAAAAATATTTAGTAGTATATCAAAGATAATATTACTATATATCCTGAATCTAATAAGGATATGAGGCATGAAAAACGTAGAGTTCATATAGAGAACAAGAGGAAGGGAAATTGTAAGTCCCTATAAGAACCTCTAAGTCTAAGGCTTATTTGAACTACCTAACAAAAATGGGGAATATCGAAAGGTTGATAAGGGAATAAGATTTAGAGTGTCTTCTATGTGGCAAGAAGGGACCCTGGAATAAGAACTACACCCTAGTGAATAATATTGGAGAATATTTAAGTGAATTTGTTATTGAATGTAACCTATCCATATATACCAGCTGGGAATTAGATAAAATATTTGGTTTTCACATTTTTACAAAAACAAAGGAACTATATAGATTTATGAAGGTTGAAAATGGAAATAGATCTTAAATCTACAAAGGGAGTAAGACCATCTGTACTGGTTATATGACACTACCCTTTACCATACTAATAATATTGATTCTAGTTTTAAATAATTTTTATTACATGTATAATGTTACCAAAAAAAGTATCCATCAAATTTTTATACATGGATGTATTTTTATTCATTTTTTAGAATAAAATATTTTACTTTTATAAACATATAATTTTTTATAGTATGAAATATGTCAATAATTATATTTATGTAAAATAATACATAAGTCAAATCCTGGAAATCAATAATGATAAATTTCACAGGACTCACTTCACACCCAGTAACAACATCACTGAATTAGATATGCATATGAATAATCATATGGCAGAACTCTTTTAGGAGGAAAATTTTGATTTTTTAAGCTAAAACTAGTGGTATGCCTCACAATTTTTTAAAAGGAAAAATAAAAAAACATTCATTTAGTGTAATGAGTGAAAGGGCCACATAGCTTTTTGAATTGGTTCATATAGATATGTGTAGAACTTTTCTAATTTATGTTAGATGTGGGTAATCATGTTTCATTACTTTTACTAGATATTTAATTAGATATGGATATGTGTACTTAATGTGGTATAAGTCTGAATCTTTTATATAATTTGGGAGTTTAATAATGAAGAAGAAAATACATTTATTAAAAAGAAATTGAAGATTTAATCCAATCTACAGGGAGAATATATTTATCAATTGTTCATAGACTATCTCAACGGGTTTGGGAATCTATCTTAAATGTCTATGACTTATATAGCAGAATGTAATGGTGAACATGAAACGAGGAACCCCAACTTCTTAGAATAAGTGAGATTGATGATGAGTGATGATGTCATTCTATTAAACATTTTGGAATATTCATTATAGAATCTAGAACACATACTAAACTATGTTCCCACTAAATTGGTTAATGTTATCCCACAAAAATCATGGTGTGAGAGGAAATCCATTTTTACAACATAAATGTGTGGGGTTTTGAGGAGTTTTATAAGGCCACTTATGGAAACAAACTAGCAATCTAAGGGAAAAGAATATTATTATATAGTATATACCATGTAAATAAGAGGACATTTCCTATATAATTTAATCAATCAAAAAATTCCATCTTCCTTAAGAGGGTTTACATCATAAAAACCAATAGTGGGATGAAGATTGGTTTTATTGAAGTTGAGGCTCATGATATGCAAGAAATGGAACATGAAAGTTTTTTTATAAGAGCCCATTGAATATTTTATTATAGAGACACATTTACTATGTTGGAGAACTAAATATGTTAAAGAACCATAGTGATATTTTATTCTAGTCACAAAGGATAATAAATAATAATTAGTTAATAATGATTAACATATTCACTACAAGGAAGTAATAAGAAATTCAAAAATCTTAAGATTGAAATAAACCATAAATTATGATATGGATTCCATCTACTATAACAAATTTTAGTATTTGGTTTATCCTACTAAATATGTAAATCTAGTAGGGTGTAATTGGTCAGTCATGAAGAAACAATTCATGGAAGGAAATTTTAGTACCTATAGTGTATATCTAGGGGGAAAAAGGTCCAAAAAACATCATAGTATAAAATATGTAAAACCATTTCAGTGATTTAAATATGAAATCCCTCATAATAATAATTTTCATAGCACCCTACCATATTTATAAAATTTGGTAGATGGACATAAATGCTTCTGTCCTTAATGGAATCCTTATAGAAGATGTATATATTTTACTATACATGTATTTTCTAAATGGAATAGATTCAAATAATGTATAAAAATTACATAGATCCATTAATGGGTTTTAGAAAACATATAAATAAATAAAAATTCACATTGATAAATCCATGTTTTGTGACAAATCAGATGGAGTTGACCGACGCGCCCGACTGTCGATCTCACGGAGGGATGATCTCCACTCAGTCGCTCGAATTGGGTATATTGGTATTCATTTCAAAACGCCCAATGGTTCGATATCTGAAAATACGTGGACCTGATTTCCAAAGGTAGGTGTTCGCTGGGTGATTTGGACAGCGGCAGTAAGGAACTCACATTAGTCGAGAGGATGGGAAGTCGGGCTCATCACACCCTTTGGGGGGGGGATATTGCCTATTCCGGGACTCTCCTATAGAATTAAGATGTATTCATATGTTCAAAAATCTTTGGTTTATACACAAGAATAGTATACATGGATTAATCCTCGTTGGCAATGATGAGATGAACATAGGGACTCGGAATCATTTAGGCCCAAGGTTTACCATCCCTCATTGGATTAATGACTCTAAGGAGTTTGGACTCATTGAGATGACTCTGGTTTGAAGCCCTATAACTAGGTGCTCTTGAGTTTATTTTTATCCATGGGGGATAGATAACGACTTGAGTGTTTGGATCAAACCCGTGATATGGGCTTCCTACATATCCTCATGAGATGAATTAGAGTCCACGTAGTTCAGTAATGGAGTTTAACGTCATGCGGGATGAAGGATCAGGGATTACACTCTGAAGTGCCTGTTGAGATGGTGGATGGGGCTTACACTCTAAGGCAGCCCATAGAGTTGGTAAACTGATGTAAAGGGGCCAGAAGGACCGAGTGGTGGGCTTGAACCTCATGGAGGCTTCCTACGTACCATGCCTTGACATGGATCAAAGCCCTCATAGTTCGAAAGAGGTGGTGTCGGAGAACCGACATGAAGATGGACAAGGGGTTTGATGGGTAATGGGATTGATCCTCGTGGAGTCTTCCTACGTACCAAGTCTTGACATGGATCAAAGTCCTCGTAGTTCACAAGAGTTGGTGTCAGGGTCTGTGCTTACTCTAAGCCCACCTGAGTCATGCTCGGTGTGAGAAACAAGAGGAAGTAGAGACATGACTATCCCATCGCGAAAGGTGTGTCCGTGGGAAGCGGAGTAGGGCTTACGCATGGGGAGGCCTAAGGAAATGGGGATTGGGACTTACTCTAGGATGGAGGCCTGATGGTGAAAAATCCCAGAGGGAGAGGTAAAGGATACCTTTGTGTCCATCTCCCCTCTTGGTTCATGGAACTGGAGAAGTACAGAGGTGCATGGGTGCTACCTCCTGCTAGAAAGGCTAGGTGCTTACACCAAGGAGGCTATACTTCCACTCCAAGATGAGGGGAGAAGTTCTCACCACCAGAGTTGAAGGAAAATGGAATCGGGGTCCCCCAATCTGGCGAGTGGAGAGGCAGAAAGGGGACTTCGGGATCAGACCTTGCATTACCGTGGGAATGTGAACCCAGGAACGCTTTGGGAATCTGCTAAAGGTCATGAGAAACCCCTTTTCCCTCGCTTACCATGGGTGTGTGAACTCAAGGAGGTGTGCTGAAGCCCCTGAGGGTTGCATCATACGGGTCTGGTGGCTTCAGTGGAGGCCTTGGCTTAGGGCCGATGAATGGGCCAATGAGGGGGTTGCGAAGGATCAGGCTGGATGGGAAGGATTTTATCTGACTCTGGGAACACTGAAGGATTTGGTAGGCCACACGGGTGTATGAGTAGTGGCACCCTTCAAGTAGGGGGTGCTACACGGCTGGAGAGGTCGTCTGCGTACTCGGAAGGTACACGTACTGATAGGAATCCCGCGTACCAGGGTGGTACACGACTTCGGGTTCGGCACACGCACCATGTTGGTACGTGGCTGGGTCCGTGTGAGCAATGGTGGCCAAGGGAGACACCATTCGGGGGTTTTTCGGTCAGGGATTCTCCCAAGTAGGAGGGTACTACGCGGTACATTGGATCAAAAAATGGGTATAAACTCCCTATTCTGTAGGGAGTGCATCCACATAGGGGAAATGGTTTGGGATATTTTTTTTATTTTTATTTGAAGTTCATGGTTTTCCAATTTTCTATGAATCTTCAGTTCCTTAAAAATTCATTTACAGCTTCATACCTGTTCTGGTTCATGAATTGGAACTTCGCTGTTTGCGAAATCCTAAGCTCCCTCCGAAATCCTTCCACCCATCTCTGATCGATCCCTCTCTTCTCCCCCTCGATCTCCTTTTATAGAGTGGGGTAGGAGATGTATCTGGGGTCATGTGGATCCTTTTTTGGAGGTCCGTGACCGAAAACCCAGTTTACGGATGACTTGGTCAATCCACTTCGCGGGGGGCATTGAATGCACCTTCCCCGCGAACCAAACTAGTTCGAGGAGTGCTTCCCGGCTGCGCAGGGCTCCGCCTCTGTTCCGCGAACGACGAAATCTGTGGTGCAGGACAGCTGACGTGGTTCACAGCTGGGGTGGTTTATGATGGTGTACTGGCCTTGTTCCCTTCTTTCTTCGTGCCTGCGGATGGTTCTCACCTTTGTTCCACGAACGACAGTGGTCCGCGGAGGAGGCAGATTGCTGAACCGGCGGCGTACCATCACTGTTGGACCGGTACGTGGACCGGTTGATCCTTTGCCAATTTCTTGGGTGTTCTCCACATTTTTTTTCCAATTCATGGAAGGAAATTGGGTAGAATCCTATCTTGAATTTAGGGTATTCTCATTATCCTTTGTGGATTTTTCAGGACCCTACAAATTCCCCCCTTCGGAATGGGGTCCGATCGGAACGAAGCAGAGGCTATTCTGATGTAGAGTAGTCCTGAAATGTGGATAGTTCGCGGTAGGGGAGTGGACCCGGTAGGGGACCATGCCTATAAATATGGGGTCCCTTCACTTGTCTTTTACCGGATTCTTCATGAACATAGAGATCATGCTTTTCGTCTCCGCGTGATTACTCCTTCGCGAAGTTCCTCGTCCGCGAACCAGCATCTATTTCCACAAACCATTCCTCGTTCATGAACCAAATTCCATTTCTGAAAACCATTCCTCGTTCATGCCTTCCATCACCCGCAAAACAATCTCCTAGCTGCGAACTACACTTTTAATCAATTAAAAAGTAAGTTACATTGGGCCGCGTAGGAACTCTCTATGCAGTTTTGATGACCCACGAACTAAAAACCTTCCATACATTGAAAATTTCTTACGTCCTCCGAACATAGACATTTAAATCTGGGATTGAGATTCTGCGGAGCAGCCTGGTTTGCGGTTTTCTGGCCAATACTCCGTGGGCCAGAGTGCCGCAGACTTCCTCCTCATAGGCTTGGTTCTCGGATTTCCCCTATACTTGGTATTTTTGTCCAGATTTTATTATCTTGGAATAACCATTTTCCTGGCTTTCATAATGCAGGGAGAAAATATGTTTCCTCTACATCCTGCACCCAGACCTGCTATCAAACCTCTTCCGATTGGTGACCAATGCTTAAGGGCTGTGGTCGGATCAGTTCAGGATGGAGTCTTCCACACTCCACTATACCCCTCGTCACAACCTTGATGTCTGAGTCATAGTGGGAGTACTCCTTTTCCAACAACCTTCCTGCCTTCAAGTTCTGTTTATTTTCTGATACTCCAATTCCAGTGCCGTCTCACGACAACAATCCCGCAACGTGGATATTTATGAGTATTATCCCTCAAGTTGTTATATCCTCCAGGGGATGGTCTTTCCCATGGTATAGAGCTTCCGCATCTATGATGAATCACCTACCCGTGTCCCTGACCAGAGAACAACGTCAGCAGGATGGGGAAATTCACTGTTACCGAAGCATTGCCCGCAATGCCACTGTAAACAACCAACGTGGCAGGTTGGCGGACTGGGGCCTCTGACCTAGAGGGGCATTTAAGTCATTGGATTGGGGGTGGCCCTTCAGGGTTCGCCAGAGCTGTGTGGAGTTTGCGGCGGAATTGCAAGCCGTAGGCTTATATGAAGCTTCCTTGGTGTCCCAGAACTATACCCATCAGCCCCATGGCCTTACCAAGCAGTTTATGAGACGTTTGAGTATGGATACAAACACATTACATCTGCTCCACGGGGAGGTCTGTATCAGTCTTTGGGATGTCTTCAAGATCTCAGGGGTCCCCATTGTTGGATGTATGTATGATGAATTCCTGTCTCCCCCTTCCGTGTGTGATAGTGAAGAGAGGACTTCTCCCTTAGTGAAGCAGCTTTCTGATTAGGCCCGGGAGCATTCGAATGATACATCTCTGAAATAGCATGTCCTATATCGTGAATGGATCAAGGATTTTTCTAGATAGATTGAGTCCATGGCTCTCCCACACAGGACCACGACCTGTCCGACGATGGAGTCTCACAGGTAGAGGGGCAGCTATTGGCTAATCCTAGAGGAGGGATAGTTCAACAGTTGGGGCTGGGAACTGGCACCGGATGTTGACTAAATTCTTATCCTGGTGGCATTTCTGGCCATGTTCTTGAGTGGATACTATTTCCCACATGCGAGACTGGTGGTGTGCGGGTCTCAACTTTTGTGATGGTGGCCCAGCTGGCCACCGACAACGTCATCAACTTGGCCATCCTAGTAATGTCTAGGATTTATCGGTTGCTGGGAAATATTACAGAGGGGAATCGGCCAAACTAGGTAGCTGGCTCTTTTCAAATCCTATAGGGATGGCTAGGAGCGCATATTAAGAACTGCTACACTTTCATCAACCCCTCTCAGATTCCGAGAACAGTATTCCGACCGTATTTTCAACTGACCAGTGGGGTTATTCCTGAGGAGTGGGTGGCCTAAGAGAAGGATGAAAAATAGATGGTTCAGAATATGTGTCTGCTGTCGAGCTGGATCTCGAGTTACGATCATTTCAATTTCAGACCATATCCCTCCCTGACTGGTGTGATCTCGAACACCATATCAGAGGAATTAAGCAAGTGGGGCTACCTCTTTTCCCTCCGAGAAGGTATTTTGGTGGCATGTATTGGGGGGGACTGATTTGAGAGGGATATGTGCCTTGACGATTCGGACGTCAATTTGGATGCATCCGAGCACTGTGTCCTCCTGCACTCAATGGTGCTTACGGGAACTTCCACCTAATGGAGGCAAGACAATTGTGGTTAATGTTCACCTGGGAGGATACTGGCTGTGAGGTTATGACCCCCGTGCCTGCAGACTCCATGCCTTTCGTATCCAAAAGCGATGCTGAATCCTCAGTGCAGTCGTACTCGAATGGTCAGTTAGGTATATAGGTTCCCACTATCCCGAGTCCTAATCCATCGAAGAGAAATAGGAAGAAGATGGGGGACAATGCTCCAACCAGGCCGGGAAAGGTTCTTCGCAACCCAGCTGGTCATGTGCTTCCGGGGAAAATTTTAACGGGAAGGGGTGTATCCTCACATGCCCTTGAAGCCACTTAGAGAGGGATGGCCATTCCTACTGATGCTGCCTTCCCAACGGTCGGGGGCCAATGAAACAAATTCAGAGGTCAGTCATCCTTTCACAGCTTGTCACGACTCGTCCTCGGGGCCCGTGCCGTGACTACCCCAAGCCCGCCTTCCATAGTCCAGGGGCTGGCGACTAGCACCAAGGTGTAATTCTCGTTAAAAAGGGACGGCATTGCCCTTGTAATGTAAACAAACACCACAGAGCAAGCAAGCAGAAATAAACACTAAGTAAAAAATTGGTACAACAGTGAGTGCAGAAAAGTATGTTGGACAGAATATAAACCCAAACTAAAAGTAAAGTACAACTGGAAAGGGAAAACAACAACTGAAAGTAAAGCCGCAGCCTTGAGCAGTCCACTGGAATTCCCACCTGAAGGGTGGGTACAGATAGCCTCCACAGCTCCTTGGGTCCAATCGTCCGCTCCGAGTACACCCCGCCCAGTGATCCACCTCCGGGTACCGACCTGCTCCTCGTGCCTCAACCACGATCAGCGTTGTCCGTCTTCTGCAACCAACAAAATGTAGTGCGAGCATAGCCCATGCAGGGGTGAGTATATGCTACTCAGTAGGAACCCCGAGACCCCCGAAGGTCTCCCAGAATCCACAAAGGATAATCCAAAAAGAAATGATACAAACATGAAGTAACATCTGGCACTTCATAGGTATATTCCCATACATATACCTAAGTCAACAATTCTCGTTCGGCTCCAACATCCAAGCCCAAGTACAACCCAGTCCACACATGAAAAACACAACCCATTCCACAAAAGAAATCAAAACCTAATCCACACAGGATATCAAGCCAAACTTATCGAAGATAAGGATTGAAAGTCAAGATTCATCTCACATAGGTATACTTCTTCGTAAGACGATAGAGATGATCAGATGTTTCCACTTATTCATCTAAGCCATCAGACCCACACATGATCGATAGGTACTGACCCCCGCAATGACCCATAAAGGATCGATAGGTAACTCACCCCCGCAATGATCCACAAAAGATTGATAGGTAACTAACCCCCGCAATGACCCACAAAGGATCGATAGGTAAATAACCCCCACAATGACCCACAAAGGATCGGACCCACACAGGATCTGTAGGCGCTGGCCCACACCGGACTGCTGAGCGCTGACCCACACATGATCTGACCCACACAGGATCGGTAGCACTGATCCACGTAGGATCGCTGAGTGTTGTAGTCGTCGACGTCGAATCCACAGAGGATTTCTGTACAGTCGTTATCGTCGTCGCAGTCGCAACCAGCTCTAGGGTTGCCGCACACAGCAAGCTCGTTCGGGAGGGTCCGCTCCACGAGCCGAGGGGCTGAAACATCAACTGACACATAGTCCGGAGTTGATGTATCCAAAAGTTCCGTATCGTCAACAGGAACTCAACGTCACAGACAGCGCGTCAATCGGACGCCTGGTCTGAGAGTTATTGGCTTTTTCATCCCAGGGGCCCGGTTGGTTTTTAAGTCAAAAACAACCGGACCGTACTCCAACTGCGTCAAAACCTCGAGCGGAGTAACACAAAAGGTCTGTCTCATTTAGAGGAATCCAACAAAGTCGACGGCACGTCAATCAGACATCTGGAGCTCACGTTATAAGCGTTTCTGCTCCGAGGGCCCGGTTGGTTTCGTGTACGAACCAACCCGGCCGAGCCCAAAGTACTCTAAAACCTTGAGTTTGATATACAAAAACGGCCGTCTCGATCCAAGGATCACATCGCAGCTGACGGTGCGTCGATCGGAGGTCCGCAGCCCATGTTATGTGTAACAGACTGAAAAAGTCCGGTAATAGGGGGTTCGGGCCCGGTCCGACTCGGCCCTGTACCCCCTGGGTCGGCCCGAACTGGGCGACCCAACTCGGGTCCAGGTCTGGCCTGCTTGGGCGTGGCCCGGCCCGGCCAGGGCGCGGCCCAGCCTCACGGTCCGGGCGGGCGGCTCGGCCTGGGCATCCGGCCCGGCGCGCTGGTGCCAGCCAGGTGGCTCGGCTGTTTGGCCGAGCGGATGGGGGGGGGGGGGGGGGGGGGGGGGCGGGGGCACCGCCCCCCTGTGTGTAATCGCGGAGCCCATGATGGGGGACCACTCAAGCTGGCCAGCCGGGGGTTGTAACCCCCGGCTCTTCATCTGACCGGTCGGCCCGCTCCGGACGGCCAGCCGCTGTCGCCACGGGACCGACAAGGGCCGGTCCCCCTACTCCGACGCCGGCAGCCCGGACCCGGCCGCCTGTTCCCCTGCTCTGCCGCGGCTTCAACCGTGGCCTTCGACCAACCGGCGCGTCGCGACGGCGCCGTGCCCCTCCGACGCGGCCCTGATCCGGCCGTGGTGTCTTCGAGGTTCCTTAGAGGTTTTTTGACGCGGCGCGACGGCGCCACAGATTAGTTTGTTTCCAGAGGCGCGATGCGATGACACCGCTCTTCTTCGCAGTTCCTTTAAAATTTCCCACGCGGTGCTTCGGCACCGCGTCGCCTTACATGAGCCACAACCAAAATCAACCAACAAGGGGGGAGGAGGGTCGGCCGTGGTTGTGCGGTCCGACCTCCTCCTGTTATTGCGATAACGGGCGGTTCAAAATTGAAGGAAGAAGGTGACAGAAGTAATCACGAACAATAAAATAAAATAAGCCCCTAACTCATCATGTTCGTTGAGTGAGGGTTTGTCGTGGAAATAACCATCGCGGAAGAAGACGTCGCAGAATGAGAGAGTCGTGTTGCGGAGAAATGATTCATCAGCGTCGCGTCGTCGATCTCCGAGGATCCTACGTTCTTGTCGACCTTCATCGGAGGTCGGCGTTCTTCGCGTTCTTCGTCAATGAAGAAGAAGATCCTCAAGCTCTATAGATTTTCTCCAAAGCCTCCCAAATACACACACAACAAGATTCAACCCAAATAAAATAAGTCCTTCACTAATTTTATTAACATGACTTATGTTTGAAATTCAAAAGTAGAATTAATCCACTCAAATTAAACTCACCTAATTAATTAACATAAGTTATCAACTTTAATGGTGAGTTGAAGGAGTTAGGTAAAATGAAGGGTTAGGGTTTGTGTGGGCCTTACCACCCTCATAACCTCTCATGAGAAGTTGGGTGGTTACCCAACTTCCACCCAATGGTTTTAATTACCAAGTAAAAATAAAAATTGAAGCTCAATTTTTATTTTAGCTTCCACAATTTTTAACAAGTTCTCCCATGAAAACGCAACTCCGGAAAAGGTGTTCCTAAGCAATTACCGGTGCTTCTAATCCATCGGTGCACTCAGAATTCGATTCCGAGCAACGGTTCAAAAGTTAAAAAACCCGCTCGTTTGTTCACTGAACGTACCCGAGCTAAACTTCAGATATAAATTCTGGGCACACCGAGCCTCAGAATCAAGTGCCATCAGAAACTGCGTTCTTGTAAAATCTGATAGAAAATTAAGAAAAAATTTTCCCTTTAATTTCACGGGTCTTTAAATTAATCCCCCCTTAGATCTTTTCGTCCCCATAAAGATACATCAAAAAATAGGGGAACAAATGGGGGTACTGGGAACGCATCTGAGCCTCCCGCTCCCAAGTGCTCTCCTGGAGGTTCTCGTGCTTCCATATGTTGCGCAATAGAGGAATTGACCATCCACGTAGGACCTGCTCCTGTTGATCCCCGATCTCCACTGAGACCTCCGCAAAAGTCGCCCCATCATCAATGTCCAGCTCCCCATGGTCAATGATATTCGTCGGGACGTGCACGTATCTCCTCAACTGAGATACGTGGAAGATGTCGTGCACTCGGTGTAACTGAGGAGGTAGAGCCAGCCGATAATCCACCTCGCCAATCCTGTTGAGGACCTGGAATGGTCCGATGATGCGTGGAGACAACTTTCCGCCTCAGCCAAATCTCTATATACCACGTCGAGGTGAGACCTGCAAGAAGACGTGGTCTCCATCCTCAAACTCTAGTGGTCGTACTGACATCTGAAGGTCGTCTTCTGCACGTCCTCGTCCCGAACTTTGAGCTGATGATAGACTGACCTGAGGTCTATCTTCGAGAACCACCGTTCTCCCTTGAGTTGATCGAAGAGGTCATCAATCCTCGGTAGCGGATACTTGTTCCTCACTATCACCTAGTTCAGGTGACGATAGTCGACACAAAGTCGCAAGCTCCCGTCTGCCTTCTTGGCAAACAATATCGGGGAAGCCCAGGGTGAAACACTGGGTCAGACATATCCCTTTCCCTACAAGTCCTCCAATTGTACCCGTAGCTCTCGAAGCTCAGCGGGGACCATCCGATATGCTGGAGTGGATATCGGGGCTGTCCTGAGGTATAGGTAAATATAAAAGTCTACCTCTCTGTGAGGTGGTAGTCCTGGAACGTCATCGAGGAAAACGTCCGCATACTGATCCACCACTGTAGGAAAACCAGGATTCATCACGTCAACTGCTCCTAGGATGAGGACAACCAACTGATGAGTGATGGGATGTCCTCTCCTCTGCGTGAGTCCACCCTGTGCTACAAAGGCTCCCTTCTCGCAGGTGAAGGTGAACCTGCTTCCGTCGGTGCGTACACACCACACCTTGCACCTAATACAGTCGATTTGAGCATGGAATGTAGGAAACCAATCCATGGCCAAGATGACGTTGTAAGGCCTCGATGCCACTACAAGAAGATCCCAGCCAAAGCTCTCTCCTCTTAGAGGAAGCTCACACTGCCGGTACTAGTGCGTAATTGTCGAGTCTGCTCCCGTAGGAGTCTCTAGCCGTAAGGATCGAGCCAACGGCTCTGTCGGAATCTCCAATATCTGAACAAGGGCAGCGACTATGATGGAATGACTTGCTCTTGTGTCTATAAGAACTACAACAAGGGTGGAATAGACACATATAGTTCCTAGAATCATCTCGGGTGCGCCGTGGTCATAGGCCTTCGCTGCCGGAAGCTGTGCCTGTCTCTGCCCGCCAGCTCCTTGTGGTCGGGGTGGACCTCCTGGTGGTGGTGGTTGTAGAGCCTCAAAGCTTCTCCCACCACCTGCTACTCGGCCAGCTCCTCTGCCTCATCCGCCTTCTCCCTGGGGACTGCCACGGTCGACCCTCTGCCTCTGCCTGGGTGGTCCCTAAACCATCTGCTGCTCCTCTGCATGGCGGGTCGGGCAGTCATGATCCATGTGGCCCTGGCCACCGCATGCATAGCACTGTCTGCCTCTATAAAGACTGGCTCTATGATGTGTTCCCCGTACTATTGAGCTAGTGTCCTGAGGTCGTTTGCCTGAGGGTCTGGTCTTCCAAGACCCATGAGACATCCATTGAATGCCTGCTACAGAAGACTCTGCTACGTGCCGCCCTGTAGTAGGTCTCGCTACTGATGAAGGCTCAGCAAGGATGCTCTCGATCAGAAGGGATCGTTCAGTACCCCTGCCTATGTTGGAATGATGAGGTAGATCAGGGATGCCCTGATCTCATTCCACAATCCCTGCTCAAAGTTCCGGGCCCAGAAGAATGGGCCTCGTACCATGTCTGTCGAGTAACGTGAGAGATCGGTAAATCTCGTAGAGTACTGGGAGACCATCAAGATGCCCTGCCGCAGCTGTAGAAGCTCCTGGATGTGCACCGCATGGAGGGTGGCTGGGACTAACTCCGAGAAGAAGAGGCTCCCAAATTCCGTCCAGAGGATAGATGCCTCGTCATGCACCTAGAGCATCAAGCTCCACCATCTGCCTGCTTCCGCGTGCAGGAGGCTCGCTGCGAGGATCACCATGAGGTCTGATGGTGTCCTCACTACCCTCAGAACCCGTACAACTGCCTCCAGCCAATCCTCAACTGCCTAAGGGTCCATCTCCCCGTGGAACCTGGGCGGTCGCCGACACTGAAACTTGTGCAGTGCACTAAGGTGATGTGAATCATCATTGGCCGGGGCTGGTAGCATCGGTGGCTCAGTGGGTAGCGGTACCGCCGGTGCCTCTGCTGTCAAAGGGCCTTGTACTGAGGCCTCATCGCTCGGTGGGATGTCGTCACACACAACTCTCAGAACCCTACCTGGCTTCCGTCGTGGGGCCATCCTGAAAAGAAACTGGTGCGCCACAGTCAAACAGTATATCTGGTGAGCTGACATAAAGTAATCACAAAGAAAATTTGAAACACACATGCAATCAATTTTTTCGTTCATTAAGTCGGAAATCAGAAGTCAGGATCCTGGTGTACGGATACGTCGGCCGCCGCACCAACTCTGGACTCCCTGGACTGATAACCACACTCAATAATCTTAACACTATTAATTCACATAGAAAAAGATCAGAGTCCTGATTTCTGTGGTAGAACCGAACTCCTCTGATAGCAATTTGTCACGACCCGTCCTCGGGGCCCGTGCTGTGACTACCCCAAGCCCGCCTTCCATAGGCCAGGGGCTGGCGACTAGCACCGAGGCGTAATTCCTGGTAAAAAGGGAAGGCATTGCTTTTGTAAAGTAAACAAACACCACAAAGCAAGAAAGAAAATGTAAACACTAAGTAAAAACTGGGTACAACAGTAAGTGCGGAAAAGTAAGTGGGCTAGAATACAAACCCAAACTGAAAGTAAAGTACAAATGGAAAGGGAAAACAGAAACTGAAAGTAAAGCCGCAGCCTTGAGCTGTCCACTGGAAGACCCACCAGAAGGGTGGGTACAGATAGCCTCCACAGCTCCTCAGGTCCAGCCGTCCGCTCCGAGTACGCCCCACCCAGTGATCCACCTAAGTGTACCGACCTGCTCCTCGTGCCTCAACCACGATCAGTGTTGTCCGTCGTCTGTATCCAACACAACGTAGTTCGGGCATAGCTCGTGTAGGGGTGAGTATAAGCTACTCAGTAGCGACCCCGAGACCCCCGAAGGTCTCCCGGAATCCACAAAGGATAATCCACAAAGTAATGATACAAACACAAAGTAACATCCGACACTTCTTAGGTATATGCCTATACATATACCTAAGTCATCAATTCTTGTTTGACTCCAACATCCGAGCCCTAGTACAACCCATTCCACACAGGAAAACACAACCCATTCCACACAAGAAAGCAAAACGTAATCCACCCAGGATATCAAGCCAAACTTATTGAAGATAAGGATTGAAAGTCAAGATTCATCTCACACAGGTATACTTCTTTGTAAGACGATAGAGATGATCAGATATTTCCACTAATTCATCTAAGCTGTCGGTCCCACACATGATCAATAGGTACTAACCCCCACAATGACCCACAAAGGATCTATAGGTAACTAACCCCCGCAATGACCCACAAAGGATCGATAGGTAACTAACCCCCGCAATGACCCACAAAGGATCGATAGGTATCTAACCCCCGCAATGACCCAAAAGGATCGGACCCACACAGGATCTGTAGGCGCTGGCCCACACAGGACCGCTGAACGCTGACCCACACAAGATCTGAAACACACAGGATTGGTAGCACTGATCCACGTAGGATCGCTGAGTGCTCTAGTCATCGTCGTCGAATCCACGAAGGATTTCTGTACAGTCGTCATAGTCATCGCAGTCGCAGCCAACTCTAGGGTTCCCGCACAGAGCAAGATCATTTGGGAGGGTCCGCTCCATGAGCCGAGGGGCTGATACATCAACTAACACATATTTCGGAGTTGATATATCAAAAAGTTCCGTATCGACAATAGGAACGCAATGTCACAGACGGTGCGTCAATCAGACGCCCGGTCTGAGAGTTATTGGCTTTTTCTTCCCAGGGGCCCGGTTGGTTTTTAAGTAAAAAGCAACCCGACCGTACTCCAACTGCATCCAAACCGCGAGCAGAGTATGCCAAAAGGTCCATCTCAATTAGAGGAATCCAACAAAGTCAATGGCACATCAATCGGACGTCTGAAGCTCACGTTATAAGCGTTTCCGCTCCGAGGGCCTAGTTGGTTTCATGTACGAACTGACTCGGCTGAACCCAAAGTACTCCAAAACCTTGAGTGTGATATACCGAAACGACCGTCTCGATCCAAGGATCGCATCGCAGGTGAGGGTGCATCGATCGGAGGTCCGCAGCCCATGTTATGGGTAACATACCGAAAAAGTCCGGTAATAGGGGGTTCAGGCGCGGTCCGACCCTGCCCGGTACCCCCTGGGTCGGCCCGAACCGGGTCGACCCGACCTAGATCAACCCGACCCAGGTCCGGGTCCGGCCTGGGTGCGGCCCAACCTGGAAGTCCGGTCGGGCGGCTCGGCCTGGGCAGCCGGCCCGGCGCGCTGGCGCTAGCTAGGTGGCTCGGCCGAGCGGATGGGGGGGGGGGGGGCTGCCCCCCTGTGTGTAACCGCAGACCCCATGATGCGGGGCCGCTCAAGCTGGCCAGCCGGGGGCTGTAACCCCCAGCACATCGTCTGACCGGCCGGCCCGCCCCGGTCGGCCGGCCGCTGTCACCACGGGACCGGCAAGGGCCGGTCTCCCTGCTCCGACACCGGCGGCCCCGAACTGGCAACCGGTTCCCCTACTCCACTGCGGCTTTTTCCATGGCCTTGGAACGACCGGTGCAGCGCGACGGTGCGACACCCCTCTACCGCAGCCCCGCTCTGGCTGCGGTGTCTTCGAGGTTCTTTGGTGCGGCGCGACGGCGCCACACTTCTCCACCCTTCCTTTATCATTTCCTACGCGGTGCTTCGGCACCACGCCGCCTTACATGAGCCGCAACCAAAATCCACCAATAAGGGGGGAGGAGGGTCATCAGTGTTTGTGCGGTCCAACCTCCTCCCATTATTGAGAAAAAATGCGATTCAAAATGGAAGGAAGAAGGTGATAGAAGTAATCACGAACAAACAAATAAAATAAACCCATACCTCGTCGAGTTCGTTGAGCGAGGGTTCGTCGCAGAAATAACCATCGCAGAAGAAGACATCACGGAAGGAGAGAGTCACGCCATGGAGAAATGATTCTTCAACGTCACGTCATCGATCTCCGAGGATCTGGCGTTCATGTCGACCTTCATTAGAGGTCGGCATTCTTCGCGTTCTACGTCGATGAAGATAAAGATCCTCAAGCTCTATAGCTTTTCTCCAAAGCCTCCCAAAGACTCACATAACAAGATTCAACCCAAATAAAATAAGTCCTTCACTTATTTTATTAACATGACTTATGTTTGAAATTCAAAAGTTGAATTAATCCAATCAAATTAAACTCACCTAATTAATTAACATAAATTATCAACTTTAATGTTGAGTTGAAGGAGTTAGGGAAAATGAAGTGGTGGGGTTCGTGTGGGCCCCACCTCTCTCATAACCTCTCATGGGAAGTTGGGTGGTTACCCAACTTCCACCCAAAGGTTTTAATTACCATGTAAAAAATAAAAATTGAAGATCAATTTTTATTTTAACATCCACAATTTTTAACAACTTCTCCCGTGAAAAAACAACTCCGGAAAAGGTGTTCCTAAGCAATTACCGGCACTGCGAATCCATCGGTGCCCTCGGAATTCGATTCCGAGCACCATTTCAAATGTTAGAAAAACCTGCTCTTTCGTTCACTGATCGTACCCAAGCTAAACTTCATATAGAAATTCCAGGCACACCGGGACTCAGAATCAAG
Source organism: Viscum album (assembly GCA_963277665.1). Classification (NCBI taxonomy): domain Eukaryota; kingdom Viridiplantae; phylum Streptophyta; class Magnoliopsida; order Santalales; family Viscaceae; genus Viscum; species Viscum album. The sequence goes on from OY728165.1 coordinate 2,016,176,476, forward strand.
TGCCGTCAGAAACCACGTTCTTGTAAAATCCTAATGAAAATTAAGGAAAAAAATTTCCCTTGAATTTTATGGATCTTTACAGAGATAGTACCCCCTCTCTTTGTGGAAGCATCTCTAGCAGTCAGAAATGGCATTCGACGGACTGGGCTACATATCTGCTCCTGTCGACATTCTTTACGATGTGGATCCTGAGAGGAACAATCAGTATCTCCGAGACCTCGAGGCCTACATTCATGCACGCCAGGGTTATGTGGTGTTGACTCATCAAGTCCAGGCCATGCTGCGATTGGTGACTAATGATGGGGAGGAAGAGAGAGATCACTATCTTGGGGGTGATGATTCCGCTGGTTCCACTGCTGCGGCTGAGGGAAGGGAATTCCCCCCTGCCCATGAGGTCCCGCCCACTGGTATCCCCAGAGAGTTCTAGGGTGGCGGTGAGATCTGGAGAACAAACATGGTTTTCAGTGCCTCTGCCAGCCCCTACCACTACCCGACCCTCTCATGTTGATCCCCCCGACTAGTTGTTCCTGTTACTTCCGCATTTCTCGATGCGTGGAGGATTTGGGAGGACATGAGGGTCAGTGTATCAGATGAAGAGGTTTGGGCATTACTCCAAGTGATCCTACTCGAGCTTCCGGGCATTGGGACTATTTTCGCCCCGCCTCACCGGATGTTGGAAGAGGATCTGGACAAAATATTTTCCTCATTGAATGAGATGGAAGAATACGTGCATTCACTCTGAAACCGGCATTATGGGTCGAATCAAGTGTCCATGATGATAAGACATCCTGAATCATCTGATCTCAAAGAAGAGTTTTCCCTGTTCGTCCTTTCTGGATTTCTTCTTCCTTTACTGTGGAGGTTCTAAATTTCTTCCCTTTATGTAGGGTTCCGAGGAATCCCAGGGGGAAATCCATTCCCCGAAGTATACTCCCCATGGTACTGTAGCAGGCGAACACGTGCCTTCGACTATGGGGGTCATCGAGGAGGGGTCTCCTGGTTCGGCTGAGCACCTGGAAGCGACCATCACAAATCCAACTAGGGTCTTTCCTCCTCAAGCTCCTCCCAGTGATCCGAGTGGGGAATTGTCTCCTGTGAAGATCTAAAGATGTTGTATGGCATCCCGAATATCGAAACGGATCAGACTGGGGACGTCAGGTAATCATGATTATCATTTCCTCGATTACCAACTCACATACTCTGATTCTACCAGTTATTACCAGTTTTGTCGCTATGGTGTAGGGCCAATCGGTGATCTGGACGTGGCTGCCCAGGTGGTCGTATCTTCTGTCCCTTTATTATCTAAGGGACCACTTATGGCCATACCTGAGTGTGACGAGATAGCGGGCCCTACTGAAGGGGTTAGTGATATAGACGCTTTCCTTTTGTCTTCATCAATCAGAGATATGTCAGAAGACAAATTGCTGGAAGCCAAGACTCCTGTTGATCATATAGCCTCTCCAATTGAGGGGGAGGATAGGGATCCCATGATTACTAAAGAGGCCCCAGATCTGATGAGGTCAGCTGCCTCAGACTCGATGGATCCCATGGTAATGCAGGAAGAGCCTGTCATCAGGACAGTTGTCGGAAACCCAGAGCGGGCCATCATCTTGTTCACTGGGGGAGTAATTTCCCCGAGCATGATCTCTGTAGACGAAAATTTGGGGAATTAATTGGGCGCTTCTAGACTTGGGCATGTCCTTAGGTCCTGGACACCTCTGGTGGTTCCCAGGACTCCCTTGCCTCTCGAGAATGTAGCGTCTTCCTCAAGAGGTGGAAGCGGTGACGTAGAGCTTGAGGGCACCAATGCCTTGATGATTGGGGGTAATCTTCTCAATATTTTTCCACTAACTCCTTTCTTTCCCTTTTATGATTAGGGATAATTATCTATCTCATCTACTTTTGGGCCTTAGGACCACGACCTTCGGTGCTGGTGATTGTGCCGTCAGATCCAATCGTGCCTGTGACCACCACCGTCGGGGGTGAAGTTTCCACATCGTCAGAGCTTGTGGGTGAGGCCGCATCGGGTCCCTCATTGGTGACATTCATCCCAGAGTATGCATCTTCGTATGGGAGTGACTTTGAGCTTGATCAATGAGTCCTTTCCAGTCTTCGACCTGCTCGCCAAAGGGCATTGGAGAAAATTTGGATGCTGATTTCTCAGACGCCCCTGACCAAGATGCTGAATAAATTTTCAAAGCTACGCAATCTGTTTTTGCTACTAGGATTCAGCGGATTTGAGTACCATGGTATTTATGATATAGTTAAGTAGGTGGTCACTGACTAGGAGAGGGTTGGTGGTTTCGAATCTCGCATTTCTATTGCTCAATCTGAAGCCTACATTTCTGCGACTTGACAGCTTTGCCTAACAGAAGCTCATGATCATTCCTGGGTGGTAGTGAGACTTCAGGGAGAGGTCATTAAGAAGTGTTATCAATTGGAGGTGATGAGGAGTGAAAAACAGCGGCTGCAGCAGGAGGAGACTAATGTCACAACCATAATTGAAGAAGGGGATCAGAAGATGGAGGAGGAGATGAGGGCGAGCTCAAAGGCAGCACAAGAGGCGGAAGCTTTGCAGGCTGGTGCAGAAGCTGAGACAACCTTGGTGCAGAATCTCTATCAATCAATCAAGGATTCTCATCATTTCCTGATAGAACTTTTTGAATCCACTGAAAATCTCTTGTAATAACATTTCATGCTGGAGGAGGCTCCAAATAGTGGATTCTCATCCCATCAACTTTGTTATGGAACAAATAGATGTTTCCCCTTAGTGCTTATGTTGTCCTCTCCTATGATAGAAATTATATGACATGATTGCTGCAAATGGTAATTCACCAAACATAGAATAATCAGATTTTAGGACAATTGATAAAATAGAAATGAGCTCTAACTTTTGCCTGGACCATGGGATCTAACAAGCATAGTTTGACTATTTCTAGGGTTCTGTAGAAACACCCTTCAAACTTTTTGTCTTTTTTTTAACACCCTAATTTTTCCAAGGCCCATTTAGTGTGGAACCAGTGTGTATTGCCCATATTTTTCTTAGGTCGCCCTTTTCGGTTTTTTGGCCTAACTGTCATTGCACCTCTCTTTTTTCTGCGAGCGATTTAATGTACCACAGACAAGGAAATCATTACTGATGTATTAGGTCGAACAGCTTTGACCAGATATGGTGGGGTGAGGGCCCCGACAGGTTTGTTTTATTGAAAGATATCTCAATACCCTTCAGATGCACATGGGGGGACAAGTTTATATTTGAACTAAATGCATGGCATGTCTCAAGGCATGGGAATCGTATCCGCATCCATAGGTCAGAAAAGCATCACCTAAGGAAGACTTTCCTTTGTTTGATGGGCCAGAGGTGATCAATATGCAAAGCCACAGAGGGAATAATATGCATAGTCTTGAAAAGGTGTCTTTAAGTCAATAGTTTTCCATTTCTGATGTCCTGAGGACTTCATGGAATTACGGCTTATGGAAACCACCATGGGTGTCTTGGAGAGTATGAAAACCATCAGGGGTGTCTTAGAGAATATGAAAACCACTAGGGGTGGATTAGAAAGGGTGTGTGACGTCTGAAAGGGTTTGGAAACATCTGTACTAATCAAGAGTGTGGACACAGGGTCCCTGTCCTATGCATTTCGTTTGCGTAGAGGATGGATGGAACATGGCACAGTTTAAAGCCATGCAGCTGGGACATTCTGTAAAATGTAACAGCTTCTCTATGTTCTCGGTAATCTCATTAGAGACAGTCCACCATATTTAGGCGGGGTTGTAAAAGAGGTTGGTAAACTGCATCTCAGAGGGTTTCCGAATCCCGGTATGGATATGGGGGCTCAGAAGCCATGATTCGTATGTAGCGAAGCATTGTCTAACGAAATATTGACAATGGTAGATAGGCTAGGGGTGATCAATATGCAGATCCGTTGAGGGAATGGTATACATAGTCATGAAAAGGTGTCCTTAGGTCAGTGATTGTATTCTCTCGATAGCTGGCCAACTTCTAGGAAGTTGAGATTTGGGACCACCAGGGATGGCTTACGAGAGATCGTCATTTTCTAAGTACATAGTATGGTTTATGAGGAAATGGTGACTAGATATGGGAGAAACATCTGGGATAAATTTCCTGGGAATGGGTGAAGTCATCCCTTCTCACGCTGGTGCGAGATGGTGGTTTTCACAGGTTTAGCCCGTGCACTGAGGGACAAAGGAAAGCCTCCATTCCAGACAGAACCCATGATAGGATCGACTGTATGCGACAAGTATGGAGGGCATATTAAATTCTGTGCATTTTAACATAATGCGATGAGGACAGGGAGAATTTTAAATTCCATGCATTTTAATGTCATGCGATGAGGATGGGGAGCATTTTTGTAGATATTGTGCAATTTAATGTCATGCAGCGAGGACTAGGGGCATTTTTAAACTTGTGAAAAATTCTTTCAATTGAAGATAGTTCCAGGTATTCTTAATGCTTCGTCTCTGCAGCTTCACTCCAAGCAGCAAAGACATGCTCCATGCTATTTTAATTGTCATGTAGTGAAGACATAGTTGCAAATGACACTCTTGATCAGAATGTAACTAGTCTTGAACATCCTGGCATGTAAAAGACGTGGAGAGGGGTTGATGGTGTAAACTATGGTTCCGGGGCTTCTTGGATCAGGAGAGACGATATGGGGGATCTGAGGTCGGTATGTGTATGGTGCTAGGAAGAGCATCGCCTGGGGAAATCTTGCCTTTGGTAGACGGGCCAGTGGTTATCAATATGCAGAGCCACTGAGGGAATGGTATGCATAGTCATACAAAAGGTTTCCATGGGTTGATGACTTTCTAATTCCGATGGCCATAAATGATTATGAGGATCTGCGATTGTCCAGGCCACGATGTCTGTCATTTGGTAAGGAAATATCTAGACATGTTGTAGATGTTCTTCCCTAGTTGCAGTTAAAACTCGAAGAGTTTACCACGTTGATTTATCTTGAGAATGGGGTACACCTTTAATCCATGCAGTTTAACGTCGGGTAGTAAGGACGAAGTACTCTTAGTTTAACAGTCGTAGATTTCGGACCATTGGGTGACTATTGCTATAATTACCTGGAAGGAAACTGAGTTAAGAGGTTCTGGTATACTTTGAACTAGTGTGAGGGAATAAGGGTGTAAACTGTAACTCTAGGGTTTCCCGGATCAGGAGGTATGGAATGGGGGCTCTGAGGCCGATAAATGTATGGGGCTAGGAAGAGTATCGCCCGAGGAAATCAAGCCTTTGGTAGACGGGCCAGGGGCCATCAATATACAGAGTCGTTGAGGGCATGGTATTCATAGTCATGGAAAAGGTGTCCAAAGGTCGATAAATTTACACTTTCGGTGGCCATGAATGATTATGAGGATCCAGGATTGCTCATAGTACAGACTTCGGCATATGGGGATAATGGTTTCCAATCATACAAGAAACATCTTTTCCACAATTTCATGCTGAGTCAACGTATCCTAGCCCTGAATTGATGTTTGTAGATGCAGATCGTCATGCTAACCATGGGAAAATACATAGACTGACCAGGTAAGGATACCTTGGAAACATTTGGATGTGATAGGGGAAAGAACTTGTAAACCACTACTCCTTAAATTTTAGGATCAGGAGATATGATATGGGGGCCCTGAGGCCGGTAAGCATACGGGGCTAGGAAGAGCATCACCTGAGGAAATGTTTCCTTTGGTAGATGGGCCAGAGGATATCAATATGCAGAGCCATTGAGGGCTTGGTGTGCATAGCCATACAAAGGTGTCCATAGGTCGATAACGTCCCACTTCCGATGGCCATGAATGGTTATTAAGATCCACAATTATCCAAGACGTGCAGTCTGATGTATGGAGAGAATGCATCCAAACGCGCAAGGAGTATTCCCATCTCATGTTTCCATATATCTTGGGTGGTCATGACGAAGTCCGTGTAGTTTAATGTCATGCGGTGAGGATTAAGTCAGTGCAGTTTAACGTCGTGCGGTGTGGATGAAGTCCGTACAGTTTAACGTCGTGCGGTAAGGATGAAGTCCGCGCAGTTTAATGTCATGCGGTGAGGACGAAGGTGAACTGGCATGAAAAGGGGATTCTATGCAGTTTAACATCTTGTGGTAAGGTCGAGGGGTATACATTCCTTTTCTTTTATGGGAGGCTGGGCCTGGAGGTAAGATCCCGACGTCACTACATATCCTGTGAGGGCATTAATAAAGCCTCACATAGTTTTTTTGGGGGAATACACTTCGTGTGGGTCTGGTCCGTATGGGGGGAAAGGGGGTATTTTTAGCTATATTTGGGGTGGCTGGGCCATGATGTGGAATTATGGTGTCACTATGTATTCTATGAGGGTAGGAATCAAGCTGTATGTAGTTCATTAGAAGATAATACACCCCGTGCAGGTCGGGTCCGTTCACGGGGGAAAAGGGAATTTTCAATCCTTCTTATCCATGCAGTTTAATGTCATGCAGTAAAGAAGATGGATACACCTCGTGCAGGGTTGGTCCGTACATGGGGAAATAAGTGAATTTTTATCTTTATTCAGGGGTAGCTGGCCAGGATACAAAATTATGGCATCACTACGTATCTTGTGAGGGAAAGAATCAAGCCGTACGTAGTTATCTAGAAGATGATACACCCTGTGTAGGTCTGGTCGATACACGGGGGAAGATGGAATTTTTCTCTATTTTTTTATTCTGTTTGGGTGTGGTTGGGCCTGGATGGAGAACTCTAGCGTTACTACGTATCCTAAGAATTCAGGAATCAAGTCGTACGTAGTTCTCTGAAATCCATGCAGCTTAACGTCGTGTAGTGAGGGTGAAATACTCTCAGTTTAGGTTCATGGAGTTTGGACTGTTAGGGCTTGGCAGTTTATGGTCCTACATCATGGATGATGGGTGATTTTGATTATGTGAAATACTTCTTTAGAAATATCTCATTTGTAAGAGCAGTAGTGAATTTCCCGTCCATGGAGATCATCGTATATGCTCCATTGGAGCTGACCTTGTGTATAACATATGGTCCCTCCCACTTGGTCTCTATCTTTGGAGGCTTCTTTCTGGGTATCATTGTGGTCCGAAGGACCAAAATTAATTCTCTTTCCAAGAAAGACCGATGAAAAACATTTTTATTGAAGGCTCGTGCAATCTGGTTCTGATATACCGCCAGATGGTGCAAAGTATGCAACGACTTCTCATCTAGATACTCCAATTAACGTAGTCATTTATCTGATTTCTCGCCATTGGATAACAGATCACAAATGGAAACATGGAGTGAGGGAAATTGGAGCTCAATGGTCAGGACCTCTTCTATTCCGTATGCTAATGAGTACAGTGTATCACGAGTAGTGGTGCAGATTGTGGTTCGATATTCCCACCATGCATGGAGGAGTTTATCCGGCCATGATTTCTGGTCTTTGTCCACCATTTTATAGATAATGTTGGACATGTTCTTGTTGAAAGCCTTTATCTATCCTTTGGCCACTGCATGGTAGTAGGATGAGTGGTTAGCCATGATACCAAATTCTTGGTACAGTTTCTCCAATTCGGTAGAGTGGAAGTTTGTGCTATTATCCATCAATATGGTATGGGGGACACCAAATTTGGTGATGATATTGGTTTTCAAAAAGATGATGCTGTTTTTTCCCTGACTTCCTTGAGGGGTACAACTTCTTCCCAGTTGGAAAAGAAGTTGGTTGTTGTGATGATATACTTGAATTGATTGGTCGTGGTGGGAGGATATGGTCCCAAAATGTTCATTCCCCAGATGGAAACTGGCCAGGAGTACATAGCCTAATGAAGTAACTCTGGGGGTTGGTGTGTGAAGATGGAATGAATTTGGTGTGACTGACATTTTATGGTAAAGTTCTCGAAATCTTGTGCCACGGTGGGCCAATATTACCCAAGCCGTTGAACATGATAGGAAAGCTTAGACCCTGACTGGTGTTCCCCACATACCCCGGCATGCACTTCAGTCATGACGGAAATAGTTTATTCTCCATCAATGCATCTGAGGAGGACTCCATCAAGGACTCATATATAGAGGACCTCTGGCTGACCTATGCCTCCATATATGACAAAGTTAATTTCCCTTATCCGTATTTTCTCTTGTTTTGCCCTGTATGATGGAAGTTCTTCTTTTTGATGGTAGTTTTCAATAGGGTCCATCCAACCAGTGGTAGGAGCGTGTGGATCAGGGACAGGACTGACTTCATTGATTTCTTTCTTATTAGTCTAAACAAATTTCTAGACCATTTGACGATGAGCAATACTGATAATTGTTTCATCCCTGTCCGGGTCATCTAGGGATGTGGCCGCATTGGATAATATATCGGCCTGGGAATTCTCATACCAGGGAATATAGGTCAATGTTGGTTCTATAGAGAATTTTTCCATTAACCCTTGGACATGGTCAAATAGGGGAATCAACTCCACCTTTTTAATAGCATAGTCACCATTGACTTTCTTCATGACCAGTTCCGAGTCACCTTTTACCATATGGTGCGGTACTTGCACCTTGAGTGCCAGCTCTAGGCTTGAAATGAGGGATTGATACTCCGCCTCATTGTTCGTACATCCTTTTGGAAGGAGGAAGGAATATAGAATGACTTCCTTTTCTGGGGACATTAGTATTATCCCTAATCCCACCTTGTTAAATTTAGGATCCTCCATCCTTTTCCCTGTCGGGCTTTGGGATGCACCGTCGAAGTACATTTACCATGTTGGGAGGTCCTCTTGAATAGAGAATATATCTTTATCAGGTAACTCAATGTCCAGTGTGGTGGTCTCTGTCGAGGGGTGATCTACCAGAAAATCTGTTGACACCTGGCCTTTGATGGCTTTTTGAGGCACAAACTGGATGTCAAACTATTGTAGGATGACTGCCCATCGGGATAAGTGCCCAATCAACATTGGGCGACTGAGGATGTACTTGAGAAGGTTACTCCGTGATACCAAATGGACTTCATGATGCTGCAGAGAATGTCACAATTTTTGAACTGCAATGACCAAGGTGAAAAAACTCTTCTCGTTGTTGGAGTATCAAGTTTCAGTGTCGATCATGGTTCGACTGAGGTAATAGAGACTTTTTTCACTACTGGCGTCATTTTTCTGCACAAGGAAGGCTCCCAGTGACTGCTCTAGGACCATCACATATAGGATGAGAGGTCTCCCTTCAACCGGGGGCATGAGCACCGGCAGGCTTAAGAGGTACATCTTTAGGATATCAATTGCCGCTTGGAAAACATCTGTCCATTGGAATGTAACCACCTTTTTCAATAACCTGGTGATGGGAAAACATTTTCCTGCCAGGTTGGCTATGAACCGCCTGATGTAGGCCAAGTGCCTTTGGAATCCTCTTAACTCAGTGAGTTTGTGGGGAGGTGGCAGGTCAAGTATAGCCTTTTTATTTTCAGGGCTGACTTCGATGCCACGATTGTGTAAGACGAAGCCAAGGAATTTCTCTGATGTAACCTCATAGGTTCATTTAAAGGGAATCATCTTCAGGTTATGTTGTCGAAGTTTTTTGAAGACGGTTTCATTGCCTGACAAGTGATCTGAGCACTGTATTGATTTCAACACCAAGTTGTCCACATAGAATTCTATGAATCTCCCCAGGAATGGTTTAAAGATACGATGCATGGCGCGTTGATATGTGGTGCCAGCGTTCTTGAGACTGAAGGGAAGGAACCTATAATAGAATATTCTTTGAGGGGCTCTGAAGGTAGTGGCTTCTTCTTCTTATCGGTCCATCCAGATATGATTATACCCAGAATAACCGTCCATGAAATAGAGAGCCTCATACCCGGCCGGTGCATCAATTAATAACTCAATAATCGGCACTGGGAAATCATATTTCAGGAAATTCCAATTGAGATCTCTAAAATCGATGCAGACACGGATTTTTGCATTCTAATTCTTTACTGTGACAATGTTGGCCAACCAAATGGGGTATTGGACCCCCCGAATGGAGACCAATTTAATAAGATTATCGAATTCAGCCTCTATTTTGGTAACATGTGAGGGGTGTGTCCTTATGGTAGCCTGTTTATATCCCTGGTGGTCATCTGGAAGACCTAATCGGTGCGTCTCCACTTCACGATCAAGTCCCAGAATTTCTGTTTAATTCCAGGAAATAATATCCCAGTGCTGCTTCAGGAAAGAGTTATATACCTTGTTCTCCTCGAGAGACATGGTTGTACTAATGAGAGTGGGCCTCAGGTCTACCTTGGTACCCAGGTTTATTTCCTTGAGCTTGTCCACAATGGTGGAGATACCTTCCTCAAATGCGGAGGTGCATCCCTAAGATATTCTTCCTCTTCTTCCCCCACATTCTAATCTTCATGATCCGACGGGGGGAGAGTTTCCGGCCTGAGCTCATGGCGGTCTAGTGGCGAGGCATCATGGGCGTCCCTACTCATGTATTCGCCCCAAATTGAGGGTCAGCAGTTGTTTCTCCACTTCTATGCTTAGACGTTATGGCTAAAGTCATGAGGACAACTGAGTACATGTCTAGACTTGTACCCCCACTCTCAACATGGTTGATGGGAAGCACATAGTCTTTGTCAAGCTGCATGAGGGGGTCATCCAGAACCATTTCAAGACCATTTGGAGTGGGAATCCAGTCGTTACCATAAAAAAAAGCTTGTTTTTCATTTTCACATAAACCCCTGCATCAATGTAGTGCGACTTAGAGAGCTCAAAAGGCTCCTTGTCAGCGTGCAACGTCCCACTTTTTAAACTAACACAATACTTGATACACTGGTTGTAGGATGAAGGAATGGGCATGTTCTTATGGAGTCACATCCTTCCAAGAAAGGCATTGAATGTTGTGTTCTACCAGACCACCAGGAATTCCGACTAGGGAACAAGGTCACCAAAATTGGTTTTTAGCTTGATTCGTCCCATTGGATTTTGGTCACTCTTGTCATAACATAACAGAGTTGTGGAAGAGGGTATTAGGTCATCGTCACTGTAGCCTAATGGAAGAAGTGTCCGTAGGGGAAGGAGGTTAACTCCAGAGCTTTTGTCAATAAAGACTTTGCGGATCTCAACATAATTTAGTGTGACAGACACATATAGTGATTTGATATGTCCTTGCATGATGACATCTTCATCCTGATCCGTGAAGGAAATCACTGTATTGCATTCAGTCAGCCCAGTCACCATCCGGTAAATCTCGGAGGCAGCTACCTCGACTTGAAACTCCCTGGGGCTAAGCAAGGCTTCTATAAGTGCCTCCCTGAGATCTGATGACATACTCAGGGCATCCAGGATTGACAGTCTAGCTAGTGTTGATGCCATATGCTTAAGGATATCTTATTTCTTCTCCAGCGGTCGGCGCTTCTCCGTCGGAAGGAGAGTTTTAGCATGCATCTTGGGAGTTGGAATACATGACGAGGAGGGACTGGCTGCGGGGTCAGATGCGGATGATGTCACCACGTTCTTGGGACTCAGCCCGGCCAGTCTATTTGTGTGCCCTAGGTGGCTAGACACTTTTTCCCTATCTGATGGGTACCGCAGAATGATGGGCCAGAGTGTCCTCTTGTGGAGGTGAATGGATATTATTTCTCTTTTTTAGTCCATTGAAGGGCTATCCCATGGGTTTCTGCGATATTAATGGTTTTGGATAGGGTAAAACCATAGGGTTGGTTTCTGCCGCGACTGCATCTCCCCTGGTATCCCATGCCTCTGTGATTCCTCCTCCCAGTCCCTTGCGTTGGGAACTCGGGTTCGTAGCCATACCCTTCGTTAGGGAATGATTCCATTAGATGAATGACGTTGATGGAACCAAATATTAGTTCCTCGTCCTGTGATAGGTCGGCCGAGTCGTTTGTCCCTGATGGTGCCATTTGGTGGTTCAGTTCACGTGTTGCCATGTTTGGGGGCATAAAATCTGAAAGTGTCAGGGCTAACTTCGGCATCATTGCGGACTACTCCTCTTGCGCTTGTCTCCTTCCTTCTCGATTACTCCTGGATGACCGGATCGTGGAGGGTATTGAGGCCAATATTTTCCGTTGTGCGACATTAGGGGCTGTTGGAGGCAACACCGACTATTGTAGTTGAGCTCTGAGTATGCCCTGGGCTCGGTTGACAGTCTTCTAAGTCATCCAGTTATCAAATTTTTTCCGCTTTTTTCCAGTGACTTCCTGCCACCCCTCCCCTTTGTCATAGTTAGTTGTATAAGTGTATTTCACATGTGCTAGGGGTAGTCCCAGCTTGACTTTCCTGGACTCTACCATCCTTTGCAGGAGGTCTTTTAAGACAAAGCATTCCTGGATATTGTGCCCTAACATTCAATGGTTGGGACAGTAATCAGGCCGGTCATTGCGGCCAAATTCTTCGGGCTTCCTTGGCTCTAGGAGGTGGAGCATGTTGCAATTCATGGCGAAAATGAAGTAGCTGTGGACTTGGTCCACTCGTAACGAGTATACTTTGTGTCTTCGTTTCTCGTACTGGTTCCGCTTCTATACTCTTTGATCATCCCACTTGGGTAGAGAAGGACGCTGATATATAGGTGTCCCTTGACAATTTGGAGGAGGCCTAGGTAGTAGAGCAGGCGCAGGGGAAGGTTTGAGCGTAATAGAGAACACTTCAACTCTAACTGTTCTCTTTGCAGGATCCTATGAGGCTATTCGGGATTTCAGATTGGTCCACTTCAGGGAGTCTTCAATTCTCTGGGATATGACAGAGAGATTGAGAAATCCATTGGTGCACTCCACTGGTATGAGTGGTGTTCGCAGATCATGTCGAAGGTTATCAACGCATATGGCCAACATCTCATATTGGGGTATTTTCCTATTCAGAGAGTAGGTCAGACCCTTCCATCTAGTGATGAAATCTAGGACCCTCTCGTTCTCCCTCTATTTTCAATTCATGATGTCCCTGACCATTGTTTTAGGCAGCATTGAGCTGAAGGGGAATAGGAACTTCTGCCGAAGGTCTTCCCATCTTTTTATAGACTAAGCTGGTAGATTCATATACCAGATGAAGGCGAATCCTTACAAGGTCCGCACAAAGCATCTAAGTTTCACTGCTTCTTGTTGTTCCAGGTTTCCCATCAAAGGGTCACAATAAGACGCGTAGTGCATCAAATGTTGTTCTGGATCACCAGATCCATAAATATAGGGAATATATGGCTACCAAAATTAGGCGGGGGAGGCATGGTACTCACCCAACCTGGGTAAGATTTTCGCTCTGGCTGTATTGGTGCGCGTCGACCTTCCATTTCTTCCAATCGAGCTGTCAGTTCCTCGATGGTGCTGGAGAGTCCCATGTTTACATCATGTTGGGCCTAGTCTTGGGCAGGAGTAGCCCGAGGCATTATTTGTGGATCCATATCGGCTGACACCAAGGGTGAAAATGCCGTTTGGGACACCTTCGGAGGGTTCAGACGTACTCGCTCTGGTTGTGTCCTGAGTGGAGGGAAGTCTTGGTAGTCACCCGAATCAATGTTCAGGTAGTTGGATGGACCAGGAACCTCATTGGGTGGGGGAAAAACTGGGTCTTTGAGGTGCACTTACTGGAAGTCTAAGGTGTGGCTCTTCTTGGGAAGCACTTTCAATAATACGATTCCTCTAGAGTAGCTTGGCATTAAGCGGCCCCAGTTCTTTCATTTCCTCTTCCTATCGAGCAAATCTCTCTTTGAGCATAAGTGGCTCTTTTTTATCGATATAAAGAGGCGGGTTAAGGGTAACCGGTCCTTTGTTCTTATCATAGTTGGAAGCATGCAGGGTAAGTGAAGGAGGGTTAGGTAGAAGGGAGGCCATATATAGGGTGACCCTCTAGTTCTAGGTGTGCGCACCTGGTGGTTCGTTGTGAGTCACAACCTAACCGGAATCATCATCTCTTGGTCCGTCCAGATTTGCATCATCTCTGGTGTCACCCATGGGGTCAACCTCTATGGTGTTGATGGATGCATATCATAGGGTGGAGGAGATGTCATCTTCCAAAGAAGAAGAGGATCTCCCACGCCTTTTACTGGACCTCCCCTTCCTGTCCCGGGATTTCTTTTAGACTTCTTGATGACGGGTGATATAGAGAGTTCTTTTATATGACATTACGGTACGCCTCCCTATCGATGGGGATGATGATTCAAAGGATGGGATAGGGCAGGAACCTCCTCTCCTGACTGTCCTCCATATACGAGAAAATACTAATTCTCATGGGGGAGGTTGTTGTTGAGGTGGTAAAAATTCCCCCAACCCTGATAGCTGGGGTTGTCTCTATTCCCTAGACACTGAGTCTCTTCCCATTTTTATTGGTCTTACGGGGGCATTTTTTGTTAAAAATGACCCCAGCCCTGTAGGCTGGGGTTGACCCTAGATTGCGGCAATGGCTGCTACTATCGCTACCTGCCTATACCTGTGTTCCCCCATCCAGGGGTGAACTGTATCTGATTCCAAGTTCACCTATGAATAAATCCCCTCTGGGGAAGCAAGCAATGATTGCTGACTATCCTCTCTTAGGTGAGAGGCCTGTTGTATGATTTTGGTGTTCTGATGTAGGAGTTCATGAATGGCTTGTTCCGGTCGGGCCTGACACTACTAGGACTTACTCAAGGCCTGTCTCTGTTGGGTGTGTCACCTTTCCTGAATAAGGAAACCACTCGATCAATGTATTGACGTGATGGTTTGGCAAGATATTACGCCGAACGGGTTCTTATGGGTGGGGAGCAGAGTGAAATGCATAGCTTCATGTTCTCCCTATCCTTTTATATGGACTCCCATCAGAGCATTACCAATGAGGTGGCGCAACTGGTGTAGTGCATGGAGGTAGGCTAACTCAATATTTCCTTTACACCTCTCAGGTGGCGGTTTCCGCGCCAGAGGAAGAGCTTTAAGGTTGATGTGATGCAGGAGATCCCCTATTGTATTGAAATGGTCTACATACCCATTATAGAGCAGGAATCCTGATTTCAACCGGTGGAGGGTTGTCCATATATTGGAGCGGATGTTGTGCACACATTCCTCTAACAACTTTCTAGGTATGTCAAAATGAGTGGTGGACGTGGGCCAAAACATAACTAGTATATCATCTCTAACCCGTTGTTTCCTCAGGTGCAACATGTCAGCATACTCCTCTGCTAGTGATTCCTCTACCTGGTCGACCCAACTGAGGCGTTCACCGATAGTGTGGTCGGAGTCCATGGGGCCTGTAGGTATTGAATCATCATGTGTGTGATTACGAGGTGGTTTAGAAGATGAATGTGGCCCCAGACCGTCTCCTGATTGAAGAAGGGTGTCGTTGGAAACTAGGTTGGAATTTGACATGCTTGATTCCGTCCTTCTGAGTGCCTCGGAATATGAGGGATTTTTTGTGCTTGATTCGGTAGGGGGAGTACCTTCATGTCGATATGATATGTCACTATAGGGAGAACCTTTGCAATAGAGGTCTTGATGGTGAGGGCTACCATCACAGCTGCCGTAGGGAGAGAACCTGCGAGGTACACCCTAGGGAGGGCCTTTAGAATGTACCACAATGAGGGGAGGGCTTTCTCGTTGATTGAATTCTCTACGGGGAGGACCTCTTCTATCCATGTTGTAATTGAGATGGCTACCATTACAGATGGATGCCTCACTGCATGGAGGAAATTTGCAGTGCACACCCTAGAGAGGACCTCCAAGGCATGTCGCAATAAGGGGAGGACCTTCTGGCTATGTAGTGTTGTTATGAGGAGGGCCTTCACAACAACCACCATCATGGTGAGGATGACCAAAATGGTTTGACATTAGATGTGTATCCTAGGGAGGACCTTCAAGACACACAACGAAAAGGGGAGGACCTTCTTGTTTCTTGGTACCATTGCAGGGAGGACCTTCGCCATGGAAGCCATGGTGGCGAGGACTACCATCAAATTTTCCATAATGGCAAGGAATACCATTACAGCTGCCGCATGGAGCATGTCTGTGGGGGTACACCCTGGGGAGGGGCTTTAGAATGTACCACGATGAGGGGAGAGCCTTCTCGTTTCTTGATTTATCTACGAGGAGGACCTCCGTTATCAGGGTGGGGAGGACTACCACCATGATCTGATGCCTTGCTGTGTGGAGTATCTTTGCAACTTAACCCCTGGGGAGGACCTTCAGTGCAGACCACGACAACGGGAGGTCCTTATTGTTGTGATGAGACGTCACTGCGGGGAGGGCCTCCTTATTTACCATTATTATAGAGAGGTCTACAATCATAATCTGTGGTCCCACTGTATGGAGAGTGTTTGCAGTGTATACCCTGGGAAGGACCTTCAGGGTGGACCACAACAACTGGAGGGACTTCTTGCTACTTGATCTTCTGGTCATGTGGAGGGCTACCGTGAATCGCATCAAAAGAGAAGCTCTCGTGATCGATCATTATATGCCCATGGGGGAGGCTCCCGCAGGTTCTCTAGGGAGGACCTTCAGAGCTGCTGGTAGCGACATTGCAAGGAATAGCTTTGCAATTGCTACGACCACTCCCATTATATGGTAATGGGTGGGTAGGGTTCTGAGCCTTCAATATGTGCTTAGTAGTATTGGGAACCCCAACTTCTAGTCGAGTGGATTCATAAACCCACTCTTTATTTTTTGGCTGCCTTCGGTGAGTTTGGGGCGCTTTCCTGCAGGCAGCGGGGACCTTCTGCTGTTGATAATAGCCTTCACCTCTAGGTCCCTTTCTAATTGGGTCCCATGATGTTGTCGGGATATGACGACGATCATCTTGAATTTTAACAAGGATATATGCCTTATTTAGAGCATCCACCATGATGGACGGGTGTCCCCCAGTTGGAATGAGTGAAGCTGCTCGATCCTGTTGCCCTAGTATCGTGGAATATGGTTGACGAACCACTTTGGGAGAAACAGGGATGCAGATCTGCTCCGAGGTGGCTATCTCATCTCTTAGATGAGTCGCCTTAATTGGGGAGATGGTTCATGGGCCCGAGTCCTTGCTGTCTCTGCTGATGCATTTACATTCTGGAAAGTCTGCAATATATGATCTGGGATCGATACCTACTCCTCCATCATTTCTAGGATATGCAGAGAGACATATTTGGCTGGAATGGGTATGATGTCCCATTTCGGTATCAGAGTTGGAATATCCTTCTCCGGTCCTCCGGTGGTTAGTGGGTACGGAAAATTATCATGTGTCAGGGTAGGTGAACGAATCACCCCTATGATGGGATTTACCGGTTTATCTCTCCGTTTTCCGCCACATCGGGATAGTGGACTTTACTTGCATCTGTAGGGAGATGGCCCTACATATTTTGGTTTCCCACCATATCGAGTTTGTGGCCTTTGTTAGTTGATAGGAATGCCCGCCTATTAATTGCCGCCACATCTGGATGACATGCTTTGTTGATCGCCACCACATTGGGATGGTAGGCGTCAGGAGAATCTACTAAGAACTAATCTTGCAGGCGCTGGGTTGGCACCATGTCTGGTTGGTGGGCTTCTCGACCCTGGGCAGGGAAAGGTGCCTGCCGGGTAGGTGTCGTCCTGTGTGAGTGACGGGCTTGAGGGAGCTCGGTGTGGATGTGTGCCTACTCGTATGATGCCTCCATGACTGGATGGTGATCTTTGGAGGAGCGGAACGGTGTATGTGCCTTCTCTCGATACATCTCCATGACTGTGCAACAGAGCTCCTCTTCAGGGAAAAGGGTGACGACCGGTCCCTAGTTGTACGTTTGTCGCCCTCGTCGAGCGGTCCGAGGGGCCAGAGCTCAGAGAGCATGGCCCTAGATCCTCGGGGCGACAAACTACTTGGCATGAGGATATTGAGTCATGGAGTAACCGCGATGATGTCTTCCGGTGGGGACCTTAGAGCGGAACCCCCGTTCAATGGGGATGAATTCATCAATGCCGAACTCATCCGCCTCCCTATGATTTGGGAGGTACACATTGTCTCATTCCGGGGATAGACTCCCAAAACGGTTTGATACAGCAACAGGATCCATCAAGTACTGCTTTCGTGGCCGCTGTTGGGCAGGCGACCGGCTGGTCTTGGCCGATTGGAGGGCGTGTGTGGCCGCCTCTACCGTCGGGAGAGTACCTTTCAAGTGTTACTCTCAGATCAACACATCCGAAACCTAGAATTGAAGACGTTGAGTCGGTGATGGGGTCCTTCGTTGGTGAGGAAGTCTGGTCATTGCGTAGCTTGAAGCACGCACCTGTGAGTTCCTCCGTGATGCCATCGGATCGAAGGGAGTTTTGAGTGGTACCTGTAAAATATTTTAACAAATACAAACAAAAAACCCAGAAAATCAAAATATCATTATTACATATGTAATTAATGACTTTTCCTGGCCCTCCTTGTGAGTATAAGAGGGAATAGAGTGAGAATTGGTTAAATTTGTAATGCTTGGTCAAAGATTCATGTCGGGTTCACAATTTTCTTGTTTCGCGACAAATCAGATGGAGTTGACCGACGCGCCCAGCTGTCGATCTCACGGAGGGCCGAGCTCCGCTCTGTCGCTCGAATCAGGTATATCGGTCTGTGTTTTGAAACTCCCAACAGTTCCATATCTAATGATACGTGGACCTTCTTTCCAAAGGCAGGCGTTCGCTGGCCGATTTGGCCAGTGAGGCTTAAGAACTCACATTTTTCAAGAGGATGGGAAGTCGGGCTCAACACACCCTTTTAGGTGGGAAATTATTTCCTATTTTGGGACTCTATTATATATTTAAGACGTATTCATATTTTTGAAAATCTTTGGTTTATACCCAAGCGTAGTATCCACTGATTACTCCTAGTTGGAAATGGTCAGCTGAACGTATGGATTTAGAATCAATTAGGCCCGAGGTTTACCATCCCTCAATGGATTAATGACTCCAAGGAGTTTGGACCCATTGAGATGACACTGGTTGGAATCCCTATAACTAGGTGCTCTGGAGTTTATTTTCATCTAGGAGGGACAGATAACGACTTGAGCGTTTCGATCAAACTTGAAATATGGGCTTCATATGTATCCCCATTAGAGGCATCAAAGTCCATGTAATTCAGTAATAGAGTTTAATGTCATGCAGGATGAAGGATCGAGGCTTACACTATGAGGTGGCCCGATGAGATGGTGGATGGGGCTTACACTCTAAGGCAACCCACAGAGTTGGTGAACCGACGTAAAGGGGTCGGAACAACCGGGTGGTGGGCTTGAACCTCTAGGAGGCTTCCTACATACCATTCCTTGACAAGGATCAAAGTCCTCGTAGTTCACAATATGCGGTGTCAGAGAACCGACGTGAAGATGGACAGGGGGTCCGATGGGTAATGGGCTTGAACCTCATGGAGGATTCCTACATACCATGTCTTGACATGGATTAAAGTCCTCGTAGTTCACAAGAGGTGGTGTCAGGGTCATTTCTTACTCTAAGACCACGTGAGTCATGATCGGTGTGAGAAACAAGAGGCAGTAGAGACCTGACTATCACATCACAAAAGGTGCATCCGTGGGAAGAGGAGTAGGGTCTACGCATGGGGTGGCCCAGGGAAATGGAGATTGGGACTTACTCTAGGATAGAGGCCCAATGGTGACAAGGACCAGATAGAGAGGGAAAGGATACCCCTATGTCCATCTCCCTTCTTGGTTATTGGCACCAGAGAAGTACGAAGGTGCATGGGTGCTATGTCCTGCAAGAAACGCTAGGGGATTACACCAAAGAGGACACCCTTTCACTCCCAGAAGAGGGGAGAAGTGATCACTACCAGAGCTGAAGGGAAATGGAAGCGGGGTCCCACAATCTGGCGAGTGGAGAGGCAGAAAGGGGACTCCAGGCTCAGACCTTACATTACCGTGGGAATCTGGACCCAGGAACGCTTCAAGAATCTGCTAAAGGGTCAGAGAAAACCCTTTTCCCTTGCATACCATGGGTATGTGAACTAAAGTAAGAGCGCTTATGTGACTGAAGGTTGCATCATACGGGTCTGGTGGCTTCGGTGGAGGCCTTGGCTTGGGGCCGATGAATGGGACAATGAGGGGGTTCTGAAGGATCGGGTTGGATTGGAAGAATTTTATCTCACTCTGGGAACATCGAAGGATTTGGAGGGCCACACGACTGAATGAGAAGTGGTTCCCTTCATGTAGGGGGGTGTTACGCGGCTGGAGAGGTCATCTGCATACTATGGAGGTATACAGACTGATAGGTATCCCGCGTACCAGGTTGGTATGCAGCTTTGGGTTCGGCCCACGTACCAGGATGGTACGCGGTGGGTTCCGCACGAGCAACAACGGACAAGGGTGACGCCAGTTGGGGGTTCTTCAGTTAGGGCTTCTCCCACGTAGGAGGGTGCTATGCGGAACGTCAGATCGAAAAAGGGGCATAAACTCCCTAGTCTGAGGGGAGTCCATCCACAGAGGGGAAATGGTTCATGGTCTTCTTTTTATTTTTATTTGAAGTTCGTGGTTCACCAATTTTCTATGAATTTTCGGTTCCTTATTAATTCGTTTCCAACTTCATACCTATTATGGTTCACAAATTAGAACTTCTCTTTTTGCGAAATCCTAAGATCCTTCCTCCGAAATCCTTCTACCCGTCTCTGATCAATCCCTATATTCTCCCCCTTGATTTCCTTTTATAGAGTGGGGAAGGAGATGTATCTGGGGTTATGCAGCACCGTTTGCGGAGGCCCATGACTGAAAACTTGTTTTACAGATGAATTGGTCAATTCGCTTCGTGGGGGGAATTGAGTGCACCTTCCCCGTGAACCAAACAAGTTCATGGAGTGCATCGTGGCCGCGAAGGGCTCTGCCTCTGTTCCACGAATAAAGACGTCAGTGGTACGGGCTGGTTGATGTGGTTTGCAGTTGGAGTGGTTCATGAGGGTGGAATGGCCTTTCACCCATCCTGCTTTATGCCTGCAGAGGGTTCCCGCCTTTGTTTCGCGAATGACAACAATTCGCGGAGGTGACAGATTGTTGAACCGGTGGCGTACCATCACTATTGGACCGGTCCGCGGACCGGTCGATACTTTGCCGATTTCTTGTGTTTTCTCCACATTTTTTCCCAATTCCTTGAGGGAAATTGGGTAGAATCCTCTATTGAATTGAGGGTATTCTCATTCTCCTTTGTGTATTTCTTAGGACCCTACAAGCCATAATGAAATGTTGTTTAATAAATAATGAATTTGATTCTTGTATATATAAGTGGGTCAGTGGATGTGTAATATTTTTACTAACATTATATGTTCATAAGATATTAATATTAGGAAATGAGATACACGCATTCCATTTTTTAAGATGTTGTTGAACACATTCTTCTCTATTATAGAACATGGTGAGGTAGACTATATTGTATTGATTAAGTCAGATTATAGTTGTGGAAAATATTCTGAAGAGATTCAGTATGGATGTTTTCGGGAGGGGAATATTTCTAGTGTCACATTGAATGCATATCTTCTTGAAAATATATCCAAAAATTCAAAAGAAATTATATAGGATGCATATTATTCTTTACGGGTCAACTATAGGATTATTCACATATTCTATTCTATATATGCGCCTTGATATTTCCTAAACCCTGAGAATGATTTGTAAATGTCAAGAAGATATATGATACCACTATGGCATGAGAATACATACTATCCTAATGTATTTGGGGGTGCAATAAGTATATGTTCCATTTTTTTGAGGAGAGAATGTTTTAGTTATCAGGGGATAAATAGATTCTAGTTTCATGAAAAATATGATTATCTAAAATCAATGTTAGGATATGTATTCACCCTCAATTGAGGAGTTTCAAGTTAAAAGATTAGAAAAAAAGTAGTAGTTACAGATTCTATATTATTTTTTGAGTGTATTGGGGCTTCGAATGAAACTATTTATGTGGAATAGATATGTATCTTTATCGATTAGATTGATTTTGTGTCTTGTAGTAATGAACTAATCACATTTTATTATGATAATCATACTATGGTGGCGCTCACCATAGAGTCTAGGTCAAATTAATATACAATTCATATAATACATAAGTATCACCTCATGATGAATTTTTATGAATGGTGTGAGGCCAATGTAAACAAATTTTCTATATAAGTGGATGTTTTAGATTAATTTAATAAAGTGTTATCTCAAAATAAGAATGAATATCTTGTGAGAATTAGTGGACTGAAAGTCATTTTTAATTGTCTTTAGTGTATGTTGGTTCTTGTTGGTGTCAGTGCCCTAGAAAAATATGATTTTAAATTTAGATAACCAATTTTTTAAAGGTCTTGAATATTATTAAATATATTACCCCATATTTAGTGGGTTTTTTTGGAATATTGACATGATAATGTCATAAGAGTATCTTTTTGGTCAAAAGGTCCTAACAATTACATGCTATGATGGGAACCATGAAATTATATGATGATATTCTTAAATAAATGTTATATGATCGAATGAAGTCATATGAATATATATTGAGGATATAATATATCATGGGTTTGGGAATTATAAAACTTTAATAAATATTCTCAAGATTTTTTCTCTTGGTAATATCTAAGAGAGGAGTTTATTAGAACAAACCCACCCATAGTTATTTCACATTTTATATGTGTTGTTGGATATTTCTATCCACATATTCATGTATAATTCCATATATAGAAACACATAAATTTTATACATATATATCGCATATTAATTTTTTAATACTCATTATATAACATAAATATCTATTAATAAAATTATAAGAATAGTGCCTTTGGAATCTTGAACACATAAATAACTGGTTCATAAATAATTTACATTAGCTCGCAATAAGTTATTCATTAATGTCACCCTTCATTGTAATATCATATATTGTACCTGTATTCATAACATTGGGTAAGGAAGAATAATAATGGTTGATATCAGATGCTCAATATGGGTAAATAAGGTAGATATCAATGATCACTTTAGAGAAACATGAACATTGGGTTATGAAAACATGATCATTTCATTTTTAAATCATACCATGCATATCATATGTCATAATATAGAGTTATGTAATAAATATTTTCAATTAATAAGACATGGAACATCAAAGAAACAAATAACATGAGCCATACGAGCATACCAATGGAATATTTGATATATTTTTGGGATAAACAAAAGCTTGAAGAATATACATAAGCATAGAAAATAATTTACTCTATGGTCAAGGATCATTTATAATATTTTCATAGAGGAATGTTTTCACACCCAAAACCATTATAGTAGTCAAGGTTCACTCCCAAGAGTATTATAGCGAACAAATTAAATTACGGAACATGGTTCACTCCCCTTTCTAGTCAGGTTTAACCATTTCATTTGAGGGAGATATAGGTAATATCCAAGCATGGATATAACAAAACTGATGTCCTTGGTTATAATTTAACCACATTCCTTGGATATAACAAAACCACCACACTTTGTAATAAAACAACCCCCATCCTTTGTTATAACATAACAACCATTTTTGGTTATAACATAACCATCATCACATAATCAAAACCATACATATGTGTGCTACATGATCATAAAACATCCATCATATCACCATATCATAACCCTATAAAAGATAATGAGTTTAAAAAAACTTTCATCCATTCCTCAAAACATAACCCATAAAAAATGATTGGGTTTCATAAATATCTCATTTGCATAAAAATGATCATCCAGGGAAATAGAAAGAATGGTATAAATAGATAATATCCCTAGTAAATCATAATTAATATCAACGGATTTCATTATATATGTTAATTACTTTAAAATTTCATATAAATATTTATTAATGAAAAAACCCTTACATTTTGAAAATTATTTATAATATACAAATATTTACAAAAATATTATCGAAAAAATTTTCTATAGTAATATTCTAGTTAAATTATAATGGAGGATTCTAAAAATTGACCATTTATGAAGGAGGAATTTTTTTTTCATGTTGTATATGTTAAAATAACTCATTCCTTCCACACGATTGTATAAATAATAAAACAGAACCTCACACCAAAATTGAAAAAAGTTTAATTTCAACCATTTATGAAAAATTAAATGATGGAAAAAAGACAATTTAAAAAATCACAGGATAATATTATAAATATTCTATAATAAAATTTTTGAAAACATGGATTAAAAAAAAGGTTTTTCAATGGAAGATTGAAATAAAATCAATTTTTCTTAAAACAATAGTTTAATGTCTTGAATAGTTATGTTAAGTAAAATGAAAGAAAAACAAGTATTCTCAAGAAATAACCAGATTATAATAATATTCATGAGTTTCATGATAGGTAAATCTTAATATTTCATCATTTGAAATATAATCATAATCAATCTCGATAAAAAATGTGATTGTAACCCAAAATAATTACCACTTTTGAAACATTTAAATCATATGTCTCATGAAAGAAATAAAAAAATGGATATGTATAACCGATAATTTCATGAGAAGAATCATAAAATACATTCATTAGATGTATATAAACCACACAAAATAAACATGTTCTGTATAATACATGTGTCCCGTGAAATTAAAAGTGAGACAAAAATCCATTACCTTAAGTTTGATCTAATTTGATGGAACTCTATCCTATTATATAATAAATTTATTATTATAAAATTTATACATTAGAATAATTTAAAAACTCATACTATCATATATATCCATTATTTAAATACTTATAATCACTCATAAATGGCCGATATAGAAAAATCAATCACATAATTCATGGAGATGGAATTCCGTGCACACACAAGAATGTAATTTTCATTTTTGGACATATGGTATGAAATAATGGAAACTATATATAAGAATTTGAAAATAATTATTATATCATATTTATCATATATATTAATTAAATATATCATAATTACCATGAAATTATAATATAAATGAAGAATAAATCACATCGCTTCATGGGGCAGTAGTCCACATGTATACATAAACAATGTTATTGTTTTCAAACAGTTTTGATGGTAGAAACTAAATTTGATATTATCAAAAAATAATCAAAATTATGTGAAAAATATATTATATAAACATTAAACCAATTATAATAACCATCTGTGAATGATGGCGATGGAAAATTAATGGTATCACTTTGTTGAGGCAGTAAACCGAACGTACACATTAGTCTTACATTAAAATACAATTTGATGGAAAGATGTTGAATAAATGTGATTTAATAATATTAATAGTATTTAATTATATTTAGGATACTGAATTTATTATTTTATATGTAACTCCCCGACTCCAGTTACCCAGAGTCGGTGCATTATTACATAACATTGGCATGATCACAAAAGATCAAGTCTCAAAAGGTCGATTAGTTTAGTAGATTTGGAAACACTAGATTAATTCATAATGTTTACATTACATCATAAAGTGAAAACTAAAACGACATATTTTCTTGATACTCATATCCCCTTATACTATCCCTGCAGGTCATTCATAAAATACTTCTTCACATCCTGGGAAAAATAAAACATAGAAAGGTGTGAGCTCAAATTCCCATTAAGGATAACAATATTGCAGAAACTTTCATAAATAAGCATAAACATTTAAGGAAATCATTAAATAAAACAAATGCCATTTAAAATTGAACTTCAGAATAATATGGAAAAGATAAAATTAAATAATTCCATTTACTTATTCACATGGATATTCTACTAGTCAAATAATCACACGCAATATCAATAACCACTTTCATAATGATAGAATGCATAATTCCATACAATCGTAACCACATAGTCATGGCCTTGTGCGAAGACTACAAATAAGATTTGGTCAAGGCCTTGTGGAAAGACACTAGTTTGTCTCATGAGACCTACCGATGCATCTAGGAGCTATAGCGGGCTCCACTCATCACTTATTAAATCCAATGCATTCCTCATATGAACAGGTTTAAACATAACATAAACATTTGTATTTGAACTAGCATATGAAATGTCAATACTTTATCCATAAAACATGAATGGTATAAAAATAACACATCCACAGTAAAACATATCACAAAACCTTTAATACAATATGGTAGTTTACTATCATAACAAATCAACTTCAAATAAGCTTAAAATCCCTCAAAGGATGTTCACATAGATGAAATCAAAACTATTTGAGAGAAATATCTATTTTTTTGAAATCATTTAAAAGTCACACGATTATGAAATAAAACATTTACATTGAAAATATTATTTTTAATATTGTAAGGGAATCTTCAAAAATTTTATAACAGTGGAAAATAGTCGCACCCGCCATGTAAGTTAAAAAAAATCATTCTTACCTTCATTCTGTCAGAAAGGTAAAAAAGGTCCTTGTTTGGAAAACGATAGAAATATTCCTTTATAAAATTCATATAAAAAGTCAAAAAGGGTACAAATGACTTTAAACCATAGTCCGTATAATATTAATAATGATTTGAAATACATTTTTAAGAAACATGGATGTGGATGATAAAGAGGTCCCAGTAGACAATTACGTATAAACAACCTCAGATAATGAAGAGATTGTGAAATAAACCCTTACCTTGTACTTTTCCTTGGTTGAGGGTAGGTTAACATCCTATATAATGGTGAAATTATTTTTATTAAATTATAAATGAATCATATACATTAATATGATATCATATATGATCTTTTAAAAATTCTTTGTTAATAATATCTCAGTATTATCGTCGTTTCAGGTGTTAACATACTCATTTTCATTGAAATGTTTTCTTAAATAATCCATGTTTGTTATGGATAGGTTGTATCTTTTTCATATACAAAATGATATGAAGTCCTTAAACTTTATTTATAATCATCAAATGAGAATTATACTTGAATGGATACGATGGGAAATGAATCTCATCGCGTTCGTGGAGACGGTAGTCCGTACGTACGCACGAGCGACAATATCACTCTTTTGATATTAAAATAATATATAATTGGATAGTATATCATATATACAGAATTATTTTCATGTTATATTTATTATTTACATGAATTACACATCATTATTATACCCATCCAAATAATAATGTTTTGAATAGCAATTACACCACGACGTGGAGACGGTAAGCCGTATGTATGCACGTATAGTGACATGTCATTCAAAAGATGGATAGAACAATGAATATGGTTGTACAATATTTATAAAAACATTATGGTATACAGAAGATACTGGAGTTAATATTCTAGAATGGGAATAACAATGAAAGAAGAAGTTGAAGAAGAAAGGAACTTGAAAGAGGGTTGTGAGTTCATTACCTTTTCTTCGTGTTCTTCCTTTTGATTTGATCAAAAGGGATCCATAGGTTAGATTTATGACTAAAGGAAGGCCTCTAGGATGAAGTGGTGGAAGTTGAGAGAATATATGGGCAGGGGTTGGCCAGGCCAAAAGGCTTTGAAGGTGTAAATTATATATAAGGGGGAGTGTCCTTTAATAAGAGGGGTGAGGGGCATCTTTGGAAAAGTTAGAAATATTATTTTATAATAAATTTATATTCACTTTATAATTGCTCCAAAGTGGATTATTTAAAGTTTAAGGTGGGTATGGGTCGAAATATTTTCATCCAATATATTTTAGATAGTTTTGGGTCACTATATTAACCTTATCATTTATATTTAACCCTTAGTTAAATAGTTTTACATTTACCATGTCTCTTTGTATTTTTATATTATATAGTTAATAAACATACTATATACCTCCAATAGACTGGCAAGTGGTCCATTAATGATACACCTATCATTATATAAGTCCTTTGGCCAAACCATATATTTTTAGGAATATAATATCAATTAATAGTATAATATTTGTTTTAAAAACTCTTTTATGTCAATTTTCACACTATTGGGTATTGGATTTTTGTGAAAATCATAACAGCATGATTACTTCGAACAAACATAATTAAATAAATACTAACATATCATATTAACCTATTATATTATTGGAGTTAATAATAGTCTCAAATATCATTTATTTGGATATTTATAATATCAGTTATTTTAATACTTCATTAATTAGGTAATTACTGCATCACCATTGTGTCATAAATAAATTAAATTATTTAATGTCTAAAAATTATAAACAAAATATCATTATGCAGGAAATAATTTTAGATTAATAATGAATATTTACAATTGAATTTATCTTATGTATAACCCTAAATTAAAATTTTTTAGTTATTAAACTTTAATTTTAACTCTTTTAACTATTGATTGAATTAAATAATAATAAATGTCCTAATATAATCCAAGTGAACCTAAATGGTATTATTTTATACCTAATGTAGTTTTTGGTCGAGATACACTTGTCCAATATAATTAGGACATGTGTTAGGGAAATATTAATATCATTTTAACCGTACTTACCCTATTTACTTTTAACCGTGGTAAATAAAAGTAAAACATTACTATTCACA
Source organism: Viscum album (assembly GCA_963277665.1). Taxonomy (NCBI): domain Eukaryota; kingdom Viridiplantae; phylum Streptophyta; class Magnoliopsida; order Santalales; family Viscaceae; genus Viscum; species Viscum album. The sequence continues at coordinate 2,016,204,789 of OY728165.1, forward strand.
AAAAATTATTTTTATCTTATTGAACCACATTTTACTCCTTGATATTAATTGTGTCTCTCGGATCTTCTAAATTCCACTCAGAGAAGCGGTAAAATTTAGTTTTATGTGAATTTTCAAATTCTCCTAGGAGGTGGGTAAAAGACGGTGAAAAGTACCATAAAATTTTATATATCTAAAATTATTATAAACTAACTATAATGAAATACATTGAACTTATATAGGTATTATGTATCCATTTTGACCTTAATTAAATAACACAAATAATTATTTAAATAAAAATGTGGTTTTAAACTATTACTCGTTGTTTTTTAACTATTCAAAAAAAATTGAATGTTTTCAGAAAAAACAAAAAATTCACTGTAAGATAATTTCGATATTCCAAATCCAAAAATGAATTCCATTTTGAATTATAAAATTTATCAAATTTTCAAGAGTGGGTATTAATATTCATAACGTCTAGTTTGATTGGTTGTGGTGTGTGTTAGAACTCAAAGCTGCGTACAACACACGCTACCGTATTATTCAAAGGGATGCGTACCGTGGAAGCTTGGGGTGTTATATTCTACCCTCTTTCAAATAATTTCATTCTCAAAATTTCTAGAATACTACCACATGAAAAGACTCGGGTGATTCTTCATCATAATTTCCTCATGTTCCGACTTTTCCTCTAACAACTTATAGTTTCTCGATAGAACTTTTAACAGAAAAGTTGTCCGGTTTCTCAGCACTTGTTATCTCGTATCAAGAATCATGATGAGCTCTTCACAATAAGACAGATTGGGTTCTAGTTCTAATTCCTCATATGTGAGTACATGTGTTGGTTCAGTCATGTATTTTCTCAATAGTGATATGTGGAACACATTGTGAACATTGGAGAGATTCAGAGGCATTGTTAAATGGTAAGCTTCAACACCAATTTGTTCTAGAATATCGAATGGTCCTATGTTCATGGGACTCAATTTACCTTTCTTAGCAAAACGTATAACTCCATTCCATGGATATACCTTCAAAAAAAGATGATCTCCTACCTGAAATTCCAAATCCTTCCTTTAGTTGTCAGCATGGCTCTTCTACCTACTTTGAGTTGCTTTGATGTGGTTTGGGATTACCTTCACCTTTTCCATCATTTCCTCCAGCAGTTCTGGGCCTATAAGTTTTCTTCACCAACGTCATCCCAAAAGGTTGGTGTGTGACATCTCTTTCCGTATAATGCTTCATATGGTGCCATATGAATACTCGAATGGAATCTAATGTTATAGGAAAATTTTAACAGAGGTAAATATTGATCCCACATACCCTAAAAGTCAAGTGAGCAAGATCTCAACATGTATTCTATGGTTTGAATAGTCCGTTCTGATTATCCATCTGTTTGAGGGTGGTAGACAGTGCTCAAATGAAGTTCAATATCCAAGGCCTTCTGAAGAGACTTCCAGAATCATTATGTAAAATGGGGATCATGATCAGAAAAAATTGACAGGGGTACTCCATGAAGTCTCACAACTCAATTAATATATAGATTTTCTAAATGTTCAAGTGGTAAATCTTCCCTTATAGCAAGAAAATGTGCTCACTTGGTAAGACGATCAACAATGACCCATATTGCATTGTTCCTTCTAGGAGTCTATGGTAGCCCCATGACAAAGCCCATTTTAATATTGTCTCATTTCCACTCTGGTATGGGAAGAGGTTTCAATAATCTATCAGACTATTTCCTTCCCGCTATCACTTGTTGAAAAACCATACATCTTGACACAAAATCTGGAATCTCCCTCTTCATGTTGTCCCACCCAAAATTTTCCTTCAAATATCTATTCATTTTGGTCCTCCTAGGGTGTATATTCAAATTGGGGATATGAGAATCATCTAAAAATTCCATTTTCATATCAAGTATATCGGGAACCCAAAGTATCTTCCCAAATTTCAAAATTACTTCTTCATAAACAAAATCTCTCAATATCCCATCATTAATATCTTTAATCTTATTTTGAAATAAAAATATTCATCATCGGTCTGAGAACTCTTTATCCTTTCTAATAAAGATAATTTGGAAACCTTTTGAAAAAGCATTGATGTTTCACCTTTCATGGTGATTCCCATATCCAACTTTACTAGATCCATGAAAATTGGATCCCTTTCAACTCTCATCACGTTCAAAACTCCATGATCTTTTCTGATCAAAGAATCTGCTACTTTATTTGCCTTCCCTGGGTGGTAGTGTATCATGAAATCATAATCCTTGAGTAGTTCAAGCCATCACCTTTACCTCATGTTGAGTTCTTTCGGTGAGAAAATGTACCTCAAACTCTTATGTTCAGTATAAATCTCAAATTTTTCACCACAGAGATAATGTCTTCATATCTTTAAAGAAAAAATTATAGAATATCACTCAAGATCATGAGTAGAATAGTTTTTTCTCATGAATTTTCAGTTGTCGTGATGCATAGGCAATAAGCCTATCATTCTGCATAAGGACACAACCAAGTCCTTTCATTGAAGCATCACTATAAATAACAAACCCATCATTCCCTGATGGTAGAGTCAATATAGGAGCATTGACTAATATTCTCTTCGGTTCTACAAAACATTCCTCACACTCTTTTGTCCAATTAAATTTAACCCCTTTACATGTGAGCTTCGTTAATGGGTTAGCCAATCGGGAAAAGTTTTGGAAGAAACGTCAATAATAACCTGCTAAACCAATAAAATTGCATACGTTAGTTATACTCGTCAATGAAAGAAATTCTTGGATTTCCATGGTCTTAGAAGTATCAACAGAGATTCCATCTTTTGAGACTATATGGCCAAGAAAAGAAATCTCCTGAAGCCAGAATTCATAGCTGATAAACATCCCATATAATTCATGTCTTCTCAGAGTCATCCGGATAATGCACAAGTGATTTTCATGATCTTCGTATCTTTTGTAGTATACCAAGATATACTCAATAAATACCACCACAAAATCATAAAGATATTCCTTGAAAACTATATTCATTAGATCCATGAATACAGAGGTTGAATTAGTCAGCCCAAAAGGCATTACTGTAAACTCATAATTCCAGTACCTGGTTCGAAATGTTGTCTTCAGAATGTCTTCCTTCTTCACACACAACTTATGGTATCCAGATCGAAGGTCAATCTTTGAAAATTATTCAGCTCCATGCAGTTGGTCAAATAAATCATCAATTCAAGGTAGGGGATACTTGTTATTTATTGTTATAACAATGATTTCCCTATAGTCGATACATAACCTCATAGATCTATCTTTCTTCTTAACAAAAGGGACAGCGGCTCCCCATAGAGAAAGACTAGGGAGAATAATACCTTATTACTCAATTCCTATAGTAGTTTCTTTAGTTCAACTAATTCCACAGTGGCCATTCTATAAGGGGTCTTTGATATCAGCCTTGAACTAGGAATTAAATCAATGGAAAACTCAATTTCTTGTTCTAGAGGATGTCTAGGTAAATCTTCTGGAAACACATCAACATATTCTCTCACAATTGGTACATCCTCTATTTGAACGTTCTTTTCCTCACCCACAATAATTTCATTATATTCCTCCCGAATAATTTAATTTAGTAGAGCTACTGGGGGTGGATCTAGGGAAGAATTATTTGGTGATGATTCCACTCAAAAGATAAGGTGTTCCTTATCATCATCATCAAAAATAGTAACCTTATTCTTACAATTAATTTTTGCATTATGGTCCGAAAGCCCATCCATATCGAGGATTATATGAAATTCAATCCTAGGTATGACGATGAGATCCACAGATAAAGAACATTTATGTTCTCTTGATTCACGCTCAAATTTACCCAAGAGAAGAAGGTAGGACGATCCTTGTAGTTTAGCTTGGGTTGTCGAATCCTCAGAGACCTAAGTAGAAAGCTATAGACACATAAATTCTATGGAATATTTTTTTCTATAAAGTGTCCAACATGGGTTGAATTTAGATGGGTATAAAGGAACTATAAGTGACTTAAGTGAATTCAGTATAAAATAATGCATTGATCCTAGGTTATCACTTGGGGTGGATTGGACGTATTCCCTTTTCAATTATATCAATTTCATATATTTGAGTTGAGTTCTATTAGGGAGATAAAACAACTTCATCACTTACTGATTTTATACCAACACACCAAAATACTAATCACCTATACACTTTAAGGATCAATGTTTTGAGCACGTCAAGGTAAAGTTTCATATTAGAACTTGAATTGTGTGGCCTTAAATTCAACAAGGACGATGGAGTTTAAAAAAACTCAAAATAAAAATCTCAATTAAAGAAGTGATTAGAGATTAATGTGGTGATAAATAACATCCAATCTAGCCTATTTCTACTCCCTTGGATCAACCCATAAGTGGGTTATCTCTCCATTGATTCAATGGTTTCAATGGAAGCGGAAAGTAGACTCATGAGGGAAGAAATGGGGAAGTAAAAAAACACAATAAAATAACGATCACTCCACCGTTGTGTGATGATTTCACAAGGATTGGTGTGAATAAATTCACACCTTGATTCAACGGTATAAAATTTATATGAATAACAACAGAATAAGAGGATAATAAGAACTTTTATTCAGATACTAATGTGAATTTAACAATTTACATGTGAATGACAAACTTGAGACAACAAAATCGCAGCAAAACATTACAATTGAACAAAGTGTCAAATATGAAAAAATCATCCACCACCACTACATTAAATAGGAATTTTGGGATCCTTGGGTCGAGCCTCCAATAGTAAAAAGCATACCAATTGATTATGGTAGGCCTAGGGTGGTGGAAAGCTTCTGGAACTTGGACTTTTCCACCCTTGACCCGAGGTGGAATCCAGCTTTCATCCTCCGAAAATACATGCTTGGAAGAACTTATATATAGAAGAATAATAGTGGGCCATATAATAATAAAATAAGGGCCCAGATTTACTATAAACTCCTGTAAAATTGGGGCCCATTTGGAGTTGTGGATTGCGCGATATGATCATATTTTTAGGATTTTGTTCTGGGGCGCAGAATCTGTTCCAGAATTATAACTCCAAATTGGGCCGCCTTAAGGACCACCATGGAGGCCGAATTAACATTTAATCATGGAGTGTGATTTGTTCCTAAACATGTATTATATCATCCTACTGAAATTGGGATTCATTGGGCTTATATGTTTGGCCCCACATTCTCTTCAGTTGGATGATTTTCAATCTGACTTCTTCAGAATTGTTTCCTTTCATCACAAAGTATCCCCATCTTCTTCTAGGAATTATCATTGATCCCTGAATAAAAAATGTTCATATTGATGTTTAGATCAATTCCCCAAAATATAAAATTAAAATATTTATAATTATATTCCTTAAAACCATATTAATCCTTAGGTACTTTAATGTTCAAAAATGTACAGCATAATAGTGCATTTTTAAGAAGGAATTACAATCATAATGTGAAATAATGTTCAAGGTGTAAAATTTTCTAAAATGGTGTTTATGAATAATAATGAAAATAAATATTACATATATTAACTATGAATATTATCCTCATTTAGTGGATAATCACACCCCCAACATGAGTCATGCTAGTCCTGAGAAAAATATAACTCAACAATATGAAATGTGAATTCCCTTTTACAAAAACATTTTAATACACAATGATCACCAAAAAAACTCATACCAAAAAAATCATGAAACCCATAAAAATATTTTAATACATGATAGTTTCTTAATAATATCCCAATCCCAAGCCCATTCCTTTGTTCAAATTCATTTCGATATTTCATCCAATATAAATTAAGTATGAGGATGTGTGGTGGATCACAATAGACATGGGGGTTCATATTTATTCAAGGGGAAATGATGGAAGCTTTAGATGGAATCACATTTCAATATTAATATGAGTATTCAATTTTTTTTGTATTATATTATTTATGTTTTTGTTTTTTTTTTGATTTTGCAATTTTTCCATGGTAATTGAAATTGCACTCAAAAGAGTCAACCACTTAAGCGAGTCTTTTCCGATGACTCCCAGACTCAAATACATTAGGGCACCAAGTGAAGCCCATATAATTGGGAATAATCTCAAGTTAACTCAGTGAAAAACAAATTCAAATTACTAAAAATAGAGATAAAATTTCTGACTTTGGGCCAAACAAATATGGAGTCACGAACCCCATGTGCCGAAAGCCACACATTATGTCATTGCATTGCTCTACGTGACAAATTTTTATTTTTTTTAATGAATACTCATATTAAATCTAAAATGATTGCCAAAACTATGCTATTTATTTAGGGGACCCCATGAACTCAAACTAATACCCCACTATCCAAAGGACGTGCATTGTGATCATTTTTTTATTTGAATGAAAATATAAACGATAAAATATCACATTGGACAACCACACTTTCCAAAATCTATGATCATGAAATTATACAAGGATTAATATGAAAATCGAGGCATGCTAAATTATTTGACATTCAGTTTCAAAGTGGGCAATGTGTGTTACTGTGTTCAATGTTAAAGGAATTTTTCCTTCTATTTAGACATATTTATTTCAAATCATTCGTTTTGTATTGACACAAAAAACATTTTTATTTTACCTCCCCCCAATATAAAATAACACTGTACCCAGTGTTTGACGAAATAAAAATTTAGAACGATTTGAGGAAGATAAGGGAAGATCAATAAGGAAATTGAAATATGAGGATCATGTAATGAGGCCACCTATGTTTGAAGTTGAAGTTCTTGCTGCTCCAATTTAGTCCCTTGATCTCGATGTCACTCTGAGAATTCCCTAGTAGGAAAAGGAAAAAAAAGGAATAAAAACAAAACAAAACAAAACAAATATATATATATATATAATAAATAAAGTAAAATATAAGTATATAGATAAAACTTATAGAATATGGAAGCACAAAAAGACGTAGGTCAGTGGTAATTGTGCACCCCTGCCTCCCTTCGGTCCCAGGTTCGAATCCCCATGGATTCACCGGTTATGACAGGGTTTTCCCCATGGCATAAAATGTGGCCATTTATTATTATTATATTATTATTTATTTTTTAGTATTTTTATTTTATCCTAAAAACTCATAAAAATAAAATAAATCAAATTGATGATACATTGTCTTCTTTTTAAATTTCAGGGCAAGGTATTACTCAAGGATTACACTACGTGACATAGATGAATATGGCTCTCCCCTTTCATACCCATCCATACTCATTATAGAAGAACATGTCAATAATTTATTTTTTTTATTACTAAATATCAAAATGACTCATTAATCCTATTTAAAATATAAAGTTGATTAAAAAAACAAAATGATTGGAAACTTGAAAACCATCGGTTGCCTCCAATGCAGCACTTTTTTTAACATCATTATCCAGACATGGATCCCTAATTGATTAATTATTTTAGTCAACTATGGTATGTTCACACAATTATTCATCAACATCATGTTTTTGGAATGGTTCTATGAATGTTTTGACTCTTTGACCATTAAATTTTAATGTTTGACCACAGGTGGGATCCTGAATTTCAATATCCCCATGGGGTTACACCTTATGCACTATGTTTGGACCTGACCATCTAGAAATCAACGTTCCTATTTGTAAATGAAGTTCAGAACTGTAAAAAAGAATAGGTTTACCTGGTTAAATGTGTTTGGTTTTAATATTTTTAGATTGCTAGGCTTGTACTTTAGCTTTATTGATCCTTGAATTTTCAAAAGCCTCCATCCTAAGTTCCTCCAGTTCATTGAGATCTAATTTTGTTTTTATTTCAGCCAACGAGAGGTCATATTTCATTTTCATAATTGACAAAAAGACTTATTTTCAATCTCCACTGGCAAATGGCATTCTTTACCATAAACCAACCTATATGGGGACATTACTAAAATGGTTTTATATGTGGTTTGATAGGCCCAAAGAGCATCTAAGAGTATCTCGGACAAATCCTTCGTAGAAGGATTGAATTTTTTTTTTCAAGAATATTCATAATCTCTCAATTTTCTAACTCAGGTTGAACATTGGTTTGAGGATGGTACATAGTGGAAGCTTTATGATAAATCCCATACTTTTCCATGTGTGATGAGAATGGATGATTGCAAAAATGAGTTCCATGATCACTAATGATAGCCCTAGGAATTCCAAATCTAGAGAAGATGTTTTCTTTTAAGAATCTAATCACAGTTTTATGATCATTGGATTTTGTGGGAATGGCCTCAACCCATTTTGAGACATAATCAACAACTAAGAGAATTTAGAGGTATCCTTTAGTGTTTGGGAAAGGACCCATTAAATCGATTACCTAGCAGTCAAAGATCTCAATCGCTAAGATGGGAGTGAGTGGAATTTGATTCCTTTTTGTGATTGAACCTACTTGTTTACACTTAGGAAAACATTGAAAAAATGTGTAGGAGTCCCTTGAGAGGGTGGTCCAGAAGAGACCACACTGAAGAATCTTAGAAGTTGTTTTCTTAGAGGAAAAGTGACCTTCACGTGCCTCACTATGACAGAATTTAAGGATGGACTCTTGTTCAGATTCTAGGAAACACCTCCTAATGACTTGGTCAGGGCAAGAACTTATAGAGGTGTGGATCATCAAACACACAGTGTCTAACATCAGAAATAAATTTCCTTCGATCTGGAGTCCCTAAATCTTTTTGAATGACTCATGTAACTAAGAAATTGGCTATATCAGCATAGCATGGGAAACCACTCATAGAGTATAGGTGTTCATCATGAAATGAATCAGACATAGAAAGATGATTTGATTTGTCTTTTAATTCCATCATAGAGAGGTGATCAGCTAAAACATTTTCAACACCCTTTTTATCCTTGATTTTGAGGTAAAATTCTTGTAAGAGAAGGACACACCTAATCAGTCCAGCCTTGGCATCTTGTTTTTGGAAGTGGTATTTTAGTGCAGAATGGTCAGTGAACACAGTGATGGGGGATCCTAAGAGGTAGGACCTAAACATCTCTAAGGAAAACACTATAGCAAGTAACTCCTTTTCAGTCGTGGTGTAGTTTATTTGGGAATAATTTAAGGATTTTATTGCATAAGCAATTACATATGGTGTTTGATCACAACGTTTTACTAACACAGCTCTTAGAGAAAAGTCACTTTCATCACACATATGTTCGAAAGGAAGGTTCCAATTTGGAGATTTCATAATGGGAGGAGAGGTGAGAGAGGATTTGAGGGTTGAGAATAAACCCTCACAGCTTTCTGTCGAAACAAATGGAGCATCCTTTACTAGAAGAGCACAAAGGGGACGAGAGATTGAACAAAAGTCCTTGATGAATCTTCTATAGAAACCAGTTTGTCCTAAGAAAGACCTCACTTCCTTGATAGTTTTGGGTGATGGAAGGTGATGAATGATGTCAACCTTGGATTTATCAACTTCAACCCCCCTACCTGAGACTAGATGGCATAGAACTAGTCCCCCTTTATCCATGAAATGTCATTTTTCCTAGTTTAAGACCAGATTATTTTCTTAAAATCTTGACAAGACTCTCTCCACATTCCTCAGACATCCCTAAAATTTATCCCTAAACACAGATAAGTCACCCATGAAGTCCTCTATAAAATCTCCTACCATGATTGAGAATATTCCCATCATGCACTACTGAAAGGTTCCGGGGGCATTGCATAAACCGAAGGGCATGCGTTTGAAAGAAAATGTGCCAAATGGACATGTGAATGTAGTCTTCCCTTGATCCTCTAGGGAGACCTCAATTTGATTGTACCCTGAGTACCCATATAAGAAACATTAGAAGTCATGAACTGTCACTCTCTCAAGGACTTGGTCAATGAATGTTAAGGGGAAATAGTCCTTCTTGGTGAATGAGTTTAGATTCTTATAGTCAATGCATACCCTCCATCCACTACTCACACTAGTTGGAATAATATCTCCATCCTTATTGGTTATCACTGTGATTCCTTACTTCTTGGGAACCACTTGGATTGGGCGGACCCACTCACTCTCAGCTAATGGATATATGATACCAGCTTTTAACAATTTCAGAAGTTCTTTCCTTACTACCTCCATGATATTAGGATTGAGTCGCCATTGAGGTTGATGACATAGCTTTGAATCAGATTCTAGAACAATCCTATGAGTCTTGAAAAGTGGGATAATCCCAGGAATATCAAAAACGGTCCAACCAATGGCTTTATTATGTTTCCTAAGAACATTTAAAAGCATCCTCTCATGATTGGATTCAAGAGATGAAGTAATTAAAATAGGATGTGTTTGATTGTCCCCTAGGAAGTCATACTTGATTGCATAGGGAAGTTCCTTAAATTAAAGATCAGGTTGGTTCATAATTTCAGCAGAATATTGGTACATTGGATCATGTTCAACTTTCTTTTCTAGAGTTTTAGATAGAATTGATTTCCCACATGTAGAAGTTTCAGCTACAAGATTGGTTTGATCAGATTTATCAAAGGATTCTTTCTTGGTCTCTATGAAATTGGTTTCTAGAAAGGTTTCACTGATTGTGGGACCTAAGACTTCACCATATGATCAATTTGAAAACGATTCATGCCAAGGAGATAAACTTCCTTCATGTGAACAAAGGAAATCAATCTCATCCTGACTTAAACATCCATCAAATATTCCTTGATGCTCTATGGATTCATTATCAATTCTTCCAATCATGTTTACTTCCTGAATGTCCTCATCATCCCCTATTTGTGAGATTGCATTGTAGATGTTCAAGTCTAGGCTCATGTTCTCAAAGGTGATGGTCATGTTCCCATTTCGAACTCAGATAATAGAGTTGATTGTTACAAGGAAGGGACAACCAAGGATAATTGGGGTTTGTTCCTTATTTCCTAAGTTTGGATGGTTTTCAAGGACAATGAAGTCAGCAGTGTAGATGAAGTTTTCAACCATTAACAGAACGTCCTTTAAAATACCCTTTGGAACCCTAATGCTACAATTAGCAAGTTGAAGTGTGACAGATGTGGGTTGGAGTTCTTCTAGGCCTAACTGGCAGTGCATAGTATAGGGAATGAGATAGACACTAGAACCTAGGTCACACAAGGCCTTGAAAACTGTTCTCTCTCTTAGTTTAACATTGATGTAAGGAAAACCCATGTCTTTCAACTTAGGAGGAATAGTCCCTTGAATGGTGGTACTCACATTAGTATCCAAAAGAACTTGGTTTGTATGTTAAATTTTTCTTTTGTGCACAAGTCTGTAAGGTACCTTGAGTAGGCAGGTATGGTTTGGATGGAATCAAGAAGGGTAATGTTCAACTTGACATGTGAGAATATTTCCCTCAATGATTCACTCAATTCATGCTTGGTTTTCCCCCTCATGCGTTGAAGAAATGGTATAGGTTGTGGGGTTGTTTGTTGAAGAGTTGTTTCTTTGACAATGTTATCGTGTTTTTCAGTTTGATTATTTGGTTCATTTGAATTTTTATCCAAGTATAAATCTTTACGTGGGTTCTGAATTAGTTTTTTTGGTTTCTCAATTGATTTCCCACTTCTTAAAATAGTCACAACAATTAGTTGTTGATGAGTTGTCTGAGTACAACTTGAATCTCCCCTTGAAGATGAGGATGGAACTGACTGAGTAGGCATGGGTGACTTTCTAGGTTTTATGGTTTGAAGTTCTTGTTTTAGGTAAGAGACTTCCTAGTTAATCCTCTGCATTTGTTTGCATAGTTGTTCTAGTAGGATTTGTGGATCAATTTGGTTTGGTTCTTGAGAAGAATGGTTTATCCCAGGGGGATATTTTGGAGGTGGGATGGTTTGTTGAAAATGGACCAGTGGCTATTGGTATTGGATAGGTTGGGTTTGGAACTGGTTATGGGTTTGGTAGTTCTGATGGGGTTAAGGATTTTGTCCCTGTGGTTGGCTAGGTTATTGGTTATCTTTCCAGCGGAAGCCTGGCTGGTCATTATACCATGGGTTGAAGTTGTTTTGGTATTGAGGATTTTGAAAGCTCAAAGCATTTCATTCTACTGGGGGTCCTCCTAAAAGAACATACTTTATGGATGGAATAGTTGGGTAGTTTTCTGTCTTATGGTCATGTTTGTCACAAATTGTGCAAACAGGGTCTACAGTTTGGATTTCTTGGACTTTCCTAAGGTATATCTCTTCATCCTTCCTAGAGAGTGCTGCGAGTTTAGCCCTAAGGATTTACTCTCCTCTAAGTGTATGAATTCCAGTAGTTCTTTGTCTCTTTTTTGAATAAAGTGAAGTTCCCCATGTTTGGTTTTGTTCAGAAAGGATTTCTAGATACTTGTAAGCATCATTTGGGGCTATGTTTTTAAAGGTTCCATTAATGATCATGTAAATGAATTGTTTGTTCCCTAGACCCAACCATTCATAGAAAATTATCACATGTTCAGGAATAGAAAAACCATGTGGTGGAACCATGTTTAGAGTGTCCTTGAACCTCTCCCATGTTTCATAGAATGACTCCCAATTTTTCAAAAACGTTTTGGATGCTCTTTTTAAGTACAATTGTTTTGTGGTGGGGAAAGTATTTTTTTGTAGAATTATCTTTGTAGTTGGTCCCAGGATATGATGGATGATGGTCTCAAATTGTTTATCCAATTTATAGCTCGATACTTTAAAGAAAAATGAAATAGACTCATATTAACTGATTCTAGATGATGTTGGGGACTCATGGTTTCTACAATGTCATTGAACTCTTTAATGTGAAGGTAGGGCATCTCAGACTCCATTCCATGGAAAGTGGGAAGGTGGTTTAGTACAAGGGGTTTAAAGATGTAGTTGGAATATCCTACGTAATTGTGTCTAATGAATGAGGGGGCATTGGTCCAAGAAGGTGTGAGGTAGTCATTCATGATTTGATCTATTTCATTCCCCAAGTTTGGGACTTCCTCATTTGTGTTTCCATTTTGGTTCCCACCCGGGTTTATGAGTTGGTTTCTTTGAAGAACTTCCAATGAAATAGGCTCGATTTTTTGAATCTAAAGTATTAGGAAGATTAATATATAATGGAAAGAGTTTCCTTGGTGTACTTGACTCCCCAACCCCAGGACTATCCACCCTAACTAGACCGTTATATTGATCGCGGGTGTAGGCGGACATGCGCCAAAAAAAACAAGAAAAGGACAAGATAAGAGAATTTGGTTGAGGAAAGAAGAAATCAGGGTGAATAGAATGGGTGTTTAGATGGATTACTTGGGTCCCCGATAACGGCACCAAAATTTGATTCACTCTCAAATTTACCCAAGAGAAGAAGGTAAGATAGTCCTTGTAGTTTAGCTTGGGTTGTCGAATCCTCAGAGACCTAAGAAGAAGCCTATAGACACGTACATTCTATGGACAATTTTTGGAAATGAAGTGGCCAACATGGGTGGATTTTAGATGGGATTAAAGGAAATCTAAGAGACTTAAGTGAATTCAATTTAAACGAATGAGTTTATCCTAGGTTATCTCTTAGGGTGGATTGGACATATTCCCTTTTTCAATTATTTCGATTTCTTATATTTGAGTTGAGTTCATTTAAGGAGATCAAAAAACTTCATCACTTACTGATTTTATAACAACACACCATAATACCAATCACCTATACACTTGAAGGATCAAAGTTTTGAGCACTTAAAGGTAAAGGTTCATATTAGCACGTGAATTGTGTGGCCTTAAATTCAAAAAGGACATTGGAGTTTGAAAATCATCAAATAAAAATCTCAATTAATGAAGTGATTAGACTTTAATGGGGTGATAAATAACATCCAATCCATCCCCTTTCTACTCCCTTGGATCAACCCATAAGTGGGTTAGCCCTCAATTTATTATATGGTTTCAATGGAAGCGGAAAGTAGACTCATGAGGGAAGAAATGGAGAAGTAAAAAAACAAAATAAAATAACGATCACTACACCGTTGTGTGATAATTTCACAAGGTTTGGTGTGAATAAATTCACACCTTGATCCAACGGTATCAAAGTGATATGAAGAACCACAAAATAAGAGGATAATAAGAACCTTTATTGAAAAACTAATGTGAATTGAACAAATTACATGTGAAAGAAAAACTTGAGACAATAAAATCACATCATAACATTAAAATTGAACAATGCATCAAAGATGCAAAACTCCTCCACACTTGACCCGAGGTGGAAGCCAGATTTCATCCACTGAACAGACACGCTTGGAAGACCTTCTAGATGGCCGAATCAGAGTGGGCCATATAAAAAGACAATGGATCCTCAGATGTATTCTAACCTCCTGTAAAATTTTGGCCCATTTGGAGTTTTGGATGCCACGATATTATCATATTTTTAGGATTTTTTTTCTGGGCCGCAGAATCTGGCCCATAATTTTATCTCCAAATTTTGACGCCTTAGTGAACACAATAGAGACTGAATTAGCATTGGATCCAGAAGAGTGATTTGTTCCTCACCATCGCTTATAGCATTCCACGAAGTTTGGGATTCATTGGGCCTATATGTTGGGCCCCACATTCTCATCAGAGGGTTGATGTCCAATCTGACTTCTCCAGAATTGTTTCCTTTCATCACAAAAAATCTCCATCTTCTTCCAGGAATGCTCCATTGATCCCTGAATCAAACTTGTTCATATTAAAGTGTAGATAAATTTACCAAAAATATCAAATTAAAATATGTATAAATAGATTCCTTAAAATCAGATGAATTCTTGGGTACTTTAATGTTGAAAAATGTACCACATAATAGGGCATTTAAAGAAGGAATTACAATCATAATGTGAAATGATGTTGAAAGCGTAAACTGCACTAAAATGGTGTTTATGAATAATAATGCACATACATATTATATATATTAACAATGAATATTATCCCCATTTAGTGGCTAATCAGCTATAATGGGGACTGATTCACAAAACTTTGTTGCAATGATACTTCCCTTAGGAGTTTTGATTAACAACTCCCTTGATAAATAAAATTTGAAATATCTAATTTTCATTGAAAACTGAGAAGATGTGAAACAATTCAATGATCCAGAATCAAATAATGCATTTTCTAAACTTGAGGAAACCATTAAATTACCTGCCACCACGCCTTTCGGAGATTCTACCTCAGCAGTAGTGATAACAAAAGCTTGGTGTTGATCCCTTGACCTTTTATGAGGTATGTTCCCTTGACACATAGAACATTCATTTTCATAATGTTCCATCTCCCAGCAGTTGTATCGTTGAACATCTGTATCTTGTTTCTTCCCCTTGCAATCACGAGCTTGGGGGCCTTTTTCACCACACTTGTAACAGACTCACATTCTTTTCAACCAAGTACCAGGGTGTTTCTTCCCACATTTATTGCAGGATGGATATTCAACATTTCCATACTTCCCTTTATTTCCATTTCCAGAGTGATCAGCAGATATCGTCTTCTCTCTCTTTTCTTTAAAGTCATAATACTTATAGAATTCTTTTTTTGTCTTGATATCACATGAGACAATATATTCGTACAACAAGAAGGATTGTGACACTATTGATCGATGAAGAAATGGTTTTAACCCATGAAAGAAATGATCAATATTACTTCTTGGGTTACGTATATAATCTCCGACATACCTTTCTAACCTTTTAAAGTTGGCCTCATACTTTGTGACATTCTCATCCTCTTTTTGTCTCAGGCTCAGAAATTGCCTTTCCATATATAGTTGATGGTCACGAGAAAGTATTTTTCTAAGAAAATATTTTTGAAATCCCTCCATTGCATATTTGATACTTCATAATCTTCCTTTGTGTTTTTAATCAATGCTCACCATTGATCAGCATCTCCAGTGAGGCGGTAAACTGCCATGATAACTTTTTCTCTTTTAGTACTACCCAAAGCCTGAAATATTTTCTCTAGGGAACTTATCCATTTCTGAGCTACTAATGGATTTTTACACCAATTAAATATTGGTGTCTGTTTCCTCATGAAGCAATCTAACATTGATCCTCCATGTTGCGGATCACTGTGCTCCATACAGGTAAGGTTATTATTCATAACCTGAGTGAGTTGTCCCAGTATGGTAATTAGCTGATCATCACCAATTGTATCACCAGCTTCACTATAATTGTCTTGAGAAGGAGGGAAATACCTACATTGATTGAATGCATTGATACTGTTTCCATTTCTTCCACTAGGCTCCATTTCTAACCAATGGCATAAACTAGATCAGTTTATGAATCAAAATACATAATTCCAAACTTGTAAAACACTCAACATAAAATGAACTATTTATAGATATAATCCATAATCATAAAAATGATTTCATGGAGGATATATATACTCATAAACCCTTTATAATAGTTTGTAAATAAAATGAGATTTATCCTAAGAATATCCCAAAGGAGTGTCCTAACCAAGAGTGCAGCAAGGCCCGTTGTCATGCACCAGTTCCCATTCGAGTCAAGCTCAAAACGGTGTTTTCGAGTTTTACCCCTAGGTACATTTGTGCCATAGCCACCTCTACCTTATTGTATCCAGAAAAGGATGTATTTCTCGGAAAACTCACAAAATCTCTACAATACCAAAATTTTTGGAAGTTCTTCTATACTAATCCTAAAAGTTAATCTTAGGTCTATGTACTCTAATTAGAGTTTATATAAATATAGCTCTCAACGATTGTAGTAAACATCTTCTAATACCAACTATAACACCTTGCCCCCAGGTACCTAGAGTCGGTGCATTATTACATAACATTGGCATGATCACAAAATATCAAGTCCCGAAAGATCGATTAGTTTAGTAGCCTTGGAAACACTAGATAAATTCATAAAGTTTGCATTACATCATAAAGTGAAAACTACAACGACAACTTTTCTCCACACTCATATCCCCTTATACTATCCCTGCAGGTAATTCATAAAATACTTCTTCACATCCTGGAAAAAATATAACATAGAAAGGGGTGATCTCAAATTCGCAGTAAAGATAACAATATAGAGGAATCTTTCATAAATAAGAATAAAAATTTAAGGAAATGTATAACTAAAACAAAAGCCTTTTAAACTTGAACTTTAGAATAATATGGAAAAGATAAAATGAAATAATTCCATTTACTTATTCACATGGATATTCTACTAGTCGAATAATCACATGCAATATCAATAACCACATTCATAATGATGGAATGCATAATGCCAGACTATCATAACCACATAGTCAAGGCCTTGTGCCTAGACTACAAATAAGATTTTGTCAAGGCCTTGTGCCAAGACACTAGTTTGTCTCATGAGACCTACCGATGCATCGAGGAGCTATAGTGAGCTCCACCCATCACTTATTATGTCCAATTCATTCCCTATATGAATAGGTTTAAACATAACATAAACATTCGTATTAAAACTAGCATAAAAAATGTCAATATTTTATCCATAAACCATGAATGGTATAAAAATTACAAATCCACAGTAAAACATATCACAAAACCTTCAAAACAATATGGATGTTTTGTATCATAATAAATCAACATGAAATAAGCTTAAAATCCATCAAAGGATGTTGACATAGATGAGATAAAAACTATTTGAGAGAAATATCTCTTTTTTGAAATTATTTAAAAGTCACATAAATATAAAATAAAACATTTACTTTGAAAATATTCTTATAAGATTGTAAGGGAAGCTTCAACAATTTTATAACGGCGGAAAATAGTCGCACCCTCCGTATAAGTTAAAAAAATACATTCTTACTTTTATTCTGCTGAAAAGGTTAAAAAGGTCCTTGTTTAGAAAATGACAGAAATATTTCTTCATAAACATCTTATAAAATGTCATAAATTGTATAAATTACTTTAACCCATAGTCTGTAAAATATTAAGAATTATTTTAAATACATTTTTAAGAAACATGGATGTGGATGATAAAGAGGTCCCAGTAGGTAATTACGTATAAACAACCTCAGATAATGAAGAGATTGTGAAATAAAACCATACCTTGTACTTTTCATTGGTTGAGGGTAGGCTAACCTCTTGTATAATGGAGAATTAATTGTTATTAAATTATACAAGAATCATATACCTTAATATGATATAAACTATGATCATTTATCATTGCTTTGTTAATAATATCTTAGTATTATAGTCGTTTCGGGTGTTAAATTACTTGTTTTCTTCTATATGATTTGTTACATAAGACATGTTTGTCATGGATAGTTTGTATATTATTCATATCTAGAATGATATCAAGTCCTTAAAAATTATTTTTAATCATAAAATGAGAATTATACTTGAATGGATATGATTGGGAATGAATCTTATCGCGTTCGTGGAGATTGTAGTCCGTACGTACGCACGAGTGACAATATCACTCTTTTGATATTAAAATAATATATAATTGGATAATATATCATATATAAAGAATAATTATCATATTATATTAATTATTTATATGAATTTCACATCATTATTATACCCATCCAAATAATAATTTTTTGAATAACAATTACACCACGACATGGAGACGGTAAGCCGTACGTACGCACGTATGGAGACATGTCTTTCAAATGATGGATAGAATACTGAATATGGTTGTAAAATATTTATAATAACATTACAGTATATAGAAGCCACTGGAGTTATTATTTTAGAATGATAATAACAATTAACGAAGAAGGTGAAGAAGAAAGGAACTTGAATGAGGGGGGTGAAATCATTACCTCTTCATGGTGTTCTTACTTTTTATTTGATCATAAGGGCTCCTTAAGATGGATTTATGACTAAAGGAAGGCCTCTAGGATGAAGTGAGGGATTTTGAATGAATATTTGGGACGGGTTTGGCCGAGCCAAAAGGCTTTGATGGTTTAAATTAGAGAGAAGGGGGAGTGCCCTTTAATAAGATGAGTGAGGGGCACCATTGGAAAAGCTAGAAATATTATTTCATAATAAATTCATATTCAGTTTCTAATCACTCAAAAGTAGATTATTTAAATTCGAAGGTGGGGATTGGTCAAAATCCATTCAACCAATATATTTTAGATAGTTTTGGTTCACTATACTGACCTTATCATTTACATTTAACTCTTAGTTAAATTGTTAGACATTTACCATGACTATTTGTTTTTTTATATTATATAGTTAATAAACGTACTATATACCTCCATGAGACCCCCAAGTGGTCCCTTAATAAAACACCTATCATTATTTAAGTGTTTTGGCCAAATCATAGATTTTTATGAATAGAATATCAATTAATAGTATAAAATTTGTTTTGAAAACTCTTTTATGTCAATTTTGACACTATTGGGTATTTGAATTTTGTGAAAATAATAACAGAATGATTACTTCGAACAAAAATAATTAAATCAATACTAAAATTTCATATTATCCTATAAAATTATTGGATCTCATAAAAGTATCAAATTGTATTTATTTGGATATTTATAATATCATTTATTTTAATATTTAATTAATTAGTAATTACTGCATCACCATTGTGTCATAAATAAATTAAATTATTTAATGTATAAATATTATAAATAAAATACCATTATGTAGTAAATCTTTTTATCTTTATAATTAATATTTACAATAGAATTTATCTTATGTATTACTCTATATTAACAAATTTTTAGTTGTTAAACTTTGATTTTAACTCTTTTAACTGTTCGTTGAATTAAATAATAATAAATGACCTAATCTAATCCAAGTTGACCTAAATGATAATAAATTATTCCTAAGGCTGTTTTTGGTCTAGGTACACTTGTCCAATATAATTAGGACATGTGTTAGGGTAATATTAATATCATTTTTACACTTAATTACCCAATTTACTTTTAACCGTGGTAAATAAAAGTAAAAGGTTACTATTAATCAAAAATTATTTTTATCTTATTGAACCACATTTTACTCTTTGATATTAATAGTGTCTCTTGGATTTTTGAAATTCCACTCACAGAAGTGGTAAAATTATGTTTTATGTGAATTTCGAAATTTTCCAATGAGGTGGGTAAAAGAGGATGAAAAGTTCCATAAAATTTTTATATATCTAACATTATTCTAAACTAACTTAAATGAATTAAATTGAAATTATATAGGTATTATGTATCCATTTAGACCTAAATTAAATATAATAAATAATTATTTAAATAAAAATTTGGTTTTAAACTATAACTCAGTGTTTTTTCATTATTCATCAAAAATTGACTGCTTTCAAAAAAATACCAAAAATTCACACTAAGCTAATTTCGATATTCTGAATCCAAAAATGAAGTCCATTTTGAAATATAAAACTTAAAAAATTTCAAAAAGTGGGTATTACTTTTCATAACGGCTAGTTTGATTGTTTGTGGTGTGTGTTAGAACTCGAAGTTGTGTATAACACACGCTACTGTATTATTCAAAGGGAAGCATACCGTGGATGATTGGGGTGTAATATTATAACTAATCTAAAAAATTTATTGTATCAAAAATAATAATTAAAAATGAAGTGATCAGTTAAGTCCATTACCACATCTTTGAAATGACTCCTTTACATAACATCTAATGGGATGTAGGGTTTGTATTTTGGGAAGAATAGAACCTAAGAAATGTGGATAAAAAATAGTATAAATCATCATGTTAGAGTTTTGTCAATATATAAGGCTCAATGTGGTGTGATGAAGAGAAAGGAGGGGTTCCCTTTTTATAATTGAGGAGATGGGCCCTCTTGAAATTTATTAAAAAATTAAATTAATATAAAATAATTTTGATTAAAAAATAGCTCCAAAACGATAACTTTGAAGTTAAAATGAGTACAATTTAAAATAATATCACCGAATATATATTTGTAATTTTTTTTCACATTTTAACCTTATTTTTTGTTTTGTTCCTTTGTGAACCATTTTGACAATTACAATAAAATTACTGTTTTCTTCCCTTTAATGGTTAATAATGTTATTATAAAATGACTAACGACCCATAAATAGAATTTGGTTGATTTTTAAAACCATATACTAGTAATTTGGATGAATATATTATTTTAATGAATTTTATATAATTTATGAAAATATTATTCATTATAAAATATCATTAATGTCCTTTTCAACACAATTCATTAAATTTGACATTAAATTCATCAAGACAAAGAGGTAATTTGAATATATTTTTAACACATAAATAATATTTTATAAAGATCTTGAAAATTATTATTACACATTAAATTAGTCAAGTTATATTACTTTTAATATTTTTAAAATCATTATTTTTTTATTAATTGGAGAAATACTACATTTGTGTGGCAAAAGAATTCTACGTGATTATGTAATTACTAAAAATTATAAATAAACTTTAATCAAGAAAAAAAATTCATTAAGCTAAAAATATATATTTATATTCATTCATAAAATTCTTTTTTTACCTTTGTGGACACATAAGAGTTATTAAAAACTATGAGAGTGATATTTTTTATATTACTTTACTTTAAAAAGTATATAAAAACATTTAATGGAAAATTATCCATTCAATAACAAAATTTATATAATAAGGTGATAAGGGTAAAATTAAATCTGTAAAATATGATTTAAGATGAAAAATTATTGACTTATCACTTAATTTTAAGCTAGATTATTGTGATATACCCATTTCTAAGGTGATAAATTTCAGCACAGTAACTATTCATATTGGCCAAAAATAAAAGTGGTATATTATAAAAATTAAAAAAATAAACTACATATATAGAATCCATTTTAAAAAATTAAATATCTATAAGTTCAAAAAATATTTTTAAAATAAGTGTACAACATGTGATGTAAACAATTTTGCAGAAATAAACATTTTAAGCATAAAACATAGTTTATTCTAACCGAATGCATAGAAAAATATTAAAGAAAATGTTAAAAATTAGATTGAATATAAAATATATAAATTTAATTAAAACCATTAAAAAAATTCGTTTATATAATTTATTATGATAAATCATGTTTACTCTCAAAGAAATACTTTTCTAGAAATATATAGATTTTACTTTCAAATGCTTTAGTTTTTATTTGTAGTCAATTAGTAACCGATGAATTTATTTTATAAATTTTAAACCATAAACATTTCATCATTTATTTTAGTACTATTCACTCCATACATTATAATGACTTGTTTGTTACTACCACATAATAATATATTAATTATATATGGTTGTTCATTTAAATTGTTGTGTGTAATACAAGGTATTTGAGAAATAAAATTAACGTTAAAAAATATTTCCAAAAACATTGAGGTGGCATATCCCCCTTTAAAATGATTTTATCCTTTCAAATTATTCCCTATGATAAAAAAATTAGGATATATTTTTTTCATTACATCCTCGTCTTCCCATGTGGATTCTTCAAATTTATGATTTCTCCAGAGATCTTTCACCACGTGAGTAGTCATGTTCCATATCACAATATTTTTATAGTACAAGATTTTTGTTATATTTTACACATAATAAATATAATTTTCCAGTGATATTAATTCTAAAATAATTATTTGTGATGGATCCTATATGTACTTCCCCATGAGTGATACATAGAATACATGGTAAAATTGATGGAGGTTTAGTAGAAGTGCCAAACGATAGGAAATTATCCAAAATCGATTAAAAATATGTAAAGATAAAATATCCCTAGGGATTATATTATCCTTATTTTTTGAGTTTACTAATATTATTATATGGATAAATTAATTTTAAAACCTTCTCAGAAACATAAAATTCTAGACCACATCGAAAACTATCGACATAAATTTTCTATTAACTCTGAGCTAACTTGTTGTGTTATTGAATGGATCTAATTCTCTCTACAATTTACTCACCTATCCTTTGTCCCAAAAACATTAATTATTCAACTTCATCATATTATGTTGGTTTTCTACACTTCCTTCCATAGAGAGCTACCAAAGGATCCTTCTGAAAGTTCATGTGAAAAATATTTTAATCAGAAAACATGAATAGAGGAAGGTGTTGATCCCAAATATCATTGAAATATATAGAATTATAACTCAACATAACCTCTAGGGTATAAATTGGTCTATTTGAATTTTTATCTATCCGAGTATGATATTCCATACTAGAACTCTTCTTTTTGACAAGAGCCAACTAAATAATTTCCTAGAACATCTCGGTAAACATTAGATCCTGATAAGATAAAATAAAATGTACTACTATGAAAAATATTAACACATACTATAAATTTATTCTATATGATCATGGGATAAATATTCTATAATATAAATGATATGTGTTGAATTATTAAGGTGATATGTTACAACCCATATAGCATTATTCCCTTTAGATGTTTGGGGGTGTCTAAAGACAAATTACATGGTGATTTTTTCCATTTTCATTCTTATGTGGGTAATGGTTATTGGACACCCTTAGACATCAGTTAACCAGATGTAACTTGTTCATATAACAAGCATCAATATTTATACTAAAAAACATATCTCTTCATGATATACCACAAAAAAATATTTTTTTAGAACCCTATACATCTTTTTTACTTCCAGGATGAATAGAGAATGGTGAATTGTGAGATTGATCCATCATATCATTCTTCAAATATGGTATGGATAGAACACATACATGATTCATAGTCTTTATTATTCCATCATAATCATGTTTAAATCCAGGAACATTTCTCACATTATTATGTGTCTATATATCTTCTTTCAATTCCTCTTTAATTATCACATGGATGGATGGATGAACACTTATTTGAGAATGATACGACCATTCCCATTCCTTATATATATCCATTAACTACCATTTAAAATCCAAAAATATTGGATCATTAATGGTCCTCATCATAGATAATCCAACAAGATCCTTTTGACTTGGTGCATCTTTAACCTTATTTTCATTCACAAGGTGGTAATTTATTGAGTAGCCATAATATTTAATCTTCTACCAACATCTTCTCTATATCATAATCAACTCTTTATATTATAAAATATCCATTATAATTTTATGATAATTGTATATGTCACACCTTTTTTCCTAAAAATAATTCCTCCATATCTTTAATATAAAAATTTCCACTACTAAATTCAAATCCTGAGTTGGATAATTTTTATCATGAACATTCAATTGGAAAGAGTCCTATGATATCACCATATCATTATACATGATAATGAATTTTATTCCCTTCTTCGATGCATCTCCATTGTTTAAAAAAACGTCTCTAATATACAGAAGTGTGTGCATAGGTGCAATGACAAACCTTCTCTTTATATCATTGAAATTATCTACAAATTCATCTATATAAAGGAACATATATTCTTTCCATGTTAAATTGATGAGTGGATTATATATTCATGAGAAATTACATTCAAAGAATTGAAAATTTAAAATCAAACTATGAAAACTATGGATATCTGTCACAATGGTTTACCAGAACCCACATTCAATAACATATATATTTTATTGTTCTAATATAACCCCTCACTTGATATTATGTTCCCTAAGAATGAAAATTTCTTATGTTATAATTCATAAATGGAAAATATTCCATAATTCTTATTCTTTCATAGGGCATGCATTATATTTCTCATCTGGTCCTCAAGATCTTCCTTTATCCTTTAATACATAAGGGTGTCATCTAAAAGTGTACTACTAACTGATAAAGGAAATATTAGAGCGATATATTTATTAAATCTGTGATGACAATGTAGGAATTATTAAAAAGAAATGGAATCACTAAAAATTCACAGCATCCATACCTTCAATGGAATGTTTTATATGATATTTCCTCCTTCTAGACCCTTATTTTGTGATATCAAAAACAAGATAAATCATAGAAAAGTATTGAGCCTTCCAATTTTGATAAACAAAATTCATCAATACAAGGTATATGATACATGTTCCTAGTAGTAAACTTTTATATTATCTATAATCGATTTATATTTTCATTGACCCATTATTCCTATGAACAAAAATAACTACCACACCTTATATAGATCCACTTAAATGAACGAATCCCCTATCAATATTATCTTGGAGTTTCTTCTACTAGTACTGGGTCACACCAAAAAACTATGTGGGTTCACAATTTAAAAATATCATCATTAGAGTGATAAAAATCCTCGATCTCCGGTGATCTTAGCCCTAGTTGAGGTTTGAGGATCTCTCATGAATTATCAAAGAAAATAAATTAAAATATGATGAAAAACTGATTTCAATCAAATAACTCTCGATAAAATCCTGTCGCCAAACACCATTTCTTAAAGGATCTAACGAAGAAGAAATCTATATCATCTAATCTCGATCCATGAATCCATGAAAATTTCAATAATCTAATTCCTAGTGCTAGAATATAGTTCTTAAGATTCCTTCGATGTAACAATGATCACATTGACATCATTCCTTTTATTCGTGAACGTGTTCTTGGATCAATCAATCAGATAGGTCCTTTATCTCTCTAGAATATACGATGATAAAGGGGATCTCAATTCAATTGAATAAACTATCTCTTTGAAAAAAGATCAATCATACTTAAATAGAGGATGCAAAAAATAGCTGGATAGATTTCCGTAACCCCCGTATATTTAACGTCCACTAAATAACTAATATATAAAAAGAAATAATGAAAAAACTACATTATAATCATCATTTATGTTTTATCACCTACTACTAATATATAAAAAATTTATTACTTGATAAACCTAAGTAATTTACAAGACTCGTAATTCAAGAAAATATTAAACGAGCCATGAATTTTAAAATAATATTCATCCATATAATATTATTTAATGTGTTTAAAAAAGCACTTGTAAATACTATTAATAAATAAATTCAACACAGTTATTATATAGTCAAATAATGATTAATTTATTTGATTAATTTTGATTGATAATACTTGAAAAAATCTCAAACCCCCTGATCAGGCCCATAATTTCCTAAGGACATACTGACCAGAATAAGGAAGGCTCTTGAATATGATATTGTGTGTGACCCTCTATGCCCTTATCTCGATAGTAGTGAATACTATTCATAGACAAAGAGAGGGGTCTAGGAACCATCAGGGCCCATAAATTTATTAGGAAATGTCCTAGAAAGAAGTAGATTCCTTAGGAAGCCACACTATGTCATAAAATATATATGTCTTTGGATCCGTTAGAAAGCAAGATGTACAGATTGTTTCAATATCCATTATTGCTGTACAATTTTTTGATCTAACTGGTCGAATTAACCTTCTTCTACAGTGGAAAAGGATTAGTGAAAGTACTTCCATCCTAATTAACTAGGATTGATATATAATTTCCATAATTTGGAAGTGAAAAATTATATCTTGACCATTCATTAAATTCCATACCACCATGGATTGACCCAAAACAAGATACCTCACCATGACTTCAATGTCTTGGTTTTTTTCTTTAATAAAAGTATATAATCAAATAGAACACATTGATAATGATACCTTGTTAGGAGACCAATATAGATGTTCATAAATAAGGATATCCAATGACACCTAAAAATGTGATGTTCCTATTGGTCGGTATATTCTCATGACTCAGCTACTAGATATCAACTTGTATGAACTTCATGTGAATAAGTATAAATGATTGTGAGGCCCCAACACCTAATTGTTGCACATCATCTATGTATTATCAGTATGATGTATCTGGACTGTGGTACATAACTTTATCATTAATATCATGATATTTATAAATTATAATTATATCTAAAGAACTAAAATAATCTTTTGATATGATACACAATCTAAGGGAAATAAAATAAATATAGTGGACACACAAGTATCAATACTATTTTGGTAAGATAAAATCATGTGTATATCAATTTATATACATGTTGTAAGAACCTGGTTTTCTCTATGGTATTGTTCCTTTAATTTTAGGTCAAAATATTTACTTTGGAATGAATATGGATGCCTAATGAGTTGGAAAAGGTTCTAAGGGTGTCCAAGGATTGTTCAGATCCCAGAACCCATCCTTCCCGAGAAAGCAGACTTTGCGCATTGTTTAGAGTAAACTGTGTAGAATTCCATATGGTTAGGGAAACCATGAAGATGATGCTTTTTAGACAGATCCACCTCGCATAGTTGGCACATGATCGTGTCGCATATATGTTTGGGTGCCCCTTTTTCTATAAGTACCCATGTATGAGTTGCACAGAGATTTAAAACATGTTTGTACAAAATTTTTTGGGCAGAGTCACCCACATGGTTTGCATACTGTTTTCCAAACCGTGGAGACAAACAGTGCGCATGCTATTTTTTTCGGTAAATTTATAGTTTTTTACCTTAATGATCTATTAATACTCCCATTGCTCTATAATCTAATTTTATGTGATATTGACCTATTTCTCTCTCAATTTGTGGAATTTTTAGGATAAAAACATGGAATCAAGAGATCTCCATCATCTGTTATCTAATCGAGCTTCTATTCATCATGTTAGATGCCAAACAGTAAGTACTCGAGTCCTCTTTATCTGGTCTTATTATCATTATCTCTTGAAAAAGGTATATTCATGTGACATGTTTTCACATTTTCTTAGATCTACTCCAATCTGAGGAAAATCAAGGGCTAATACCAGAGGAGAAGGATCGTGCAACCCTAAGGTGGGTGGTATATAACTTATCCATAAAGTTCCTTGTTTTTTTGAAGGTTTGTATGGGGCCTATTGATTTAATTGAAAACCATTTCATAAATTAACATGGAATGATTATACATGATAGAATCAAATGGTTATGATCTTTCAAAATATGTGATTAGTTGTTAGTGGTTTCACCCACAACTCAAACCTCCTCATGTCAAAGGTTATACCATTTTTGGGGATTATTGTTTTGACATGTTTGAGACACCATTCGGGTGTGCCCTTACTTTACCTTTATAATGCTGAGCCTTCTTATAATAAATGAATTGTTATTAATGAGAATTTCATAATGGAAAGTAGGGGTGTCCAGACCCGACCCAACCCGACAGGTCCAAACCGACCCGACCGGGTCAGGTTGGATCAGGTCGGGTTGTGCTAAAAATACCTAGGTTGGTTTTCTCACAGGTCGTCCCTTGTATGGGTTCGGTTGGGCCTCAGTTTGGCTGCATATCCACCGAAAGCCGACTCTTTAACCCAAGAACACAGCTATCATGTGTAAGGAAAAAAACTCGGCTCATCGGGATATTCTCATTCCTTCCCTCCCTCCGCTCTCTCGCTTCACACTCGCGCTCGATGACTCCCCCCCTCAACACGACCTTCTCTTCTCTTACATTTCATGGAGGCCAAAATCTATTTCTTCTTCCTCATATTTTCCATCCCTCATGATCGACAGGTGATGAATCCTTTCTTCACCTCCTCCTTCACACCATCCTCTTTTGAGCTCCTCCCAAAAAACCCTAACTCACCTCTTCTCATTCTTTTGCAAAACCCTCCTCCTCTATCCACATTTCCTACCTCCTTTCACATTATTCTTTGGTGGTGGTACGTAGCTATATTTTTTTGCCATATATTCAGAATACACAGTGGATTCCAACTCATTTTGTTTTAAAAGATGAAATTTCATGCTACGTTGGGGTTAAATTTCGATAATCATGGTCCATCTTCAAGCAGTTGGCTACTGATTTGATTTATGTTGATGTATATTTACAACACAATGGATTAGAAATCATTTTGTATTATGTTGATGTATGTTTATATTTTTTTTTCATTCTTTTTAATTCTGAAGATTTTATTCTTTATTTATCATAGTACGGATTGCCTGCCATATGAGAATTTAACCTTGACTTAAGAAGTGAGGGATAGGAAGTTCTTAGTTGTTAACTTCACTGTTATAATGTAGTCAAATTTACCATTACTTCCACTGATATTGGATGTAGCTAGAAATGTATTCATATATAACGTGGTACAACAACAAGTGGTTCTAATCCCCTAGTTGTCGTACAAGCAGGAACTCAGAGTCAAATGAGGTCTACACCCTCTATACATTCAATTACAGAAATATGAGTGGGGATTTGTAGCAAACTAGTTCAAGAAACTGAAGGTAATATGTCTTCTGAAAAGGTAATAATTCCTAAAGCTTCTGCTGGTTATGGAGTTTCTCAAGCTTGGGATTGTTTTCAAAAGAAAAATAGAAGAGTTGTTTGTAATTACTATGGTAAAGATTACACCTACACGTCTGGTCAGCATGGAACTAGTAATTTAAATAGGCATTTGACAAAGTGCTACAAAAATCCTCACAAAAAATTGTGAAAATTCAAACCACTCTTGGTCTTAGAAGGAAGTGTCAAGATGAGTATTATGGAATGATTAAAATTTCGCTATCTCATTTTAATCAAGAAGAGTGTAGAATTGATCTTGAAAAAAAATGATAATCATTGATGAGTTATCATTTAAATATGATGAGAATCAAGAATTTAGGGAATTTATTGAAGTTTTTCAACCTCAATTTCAAGTTCCATCCAGACAAATAGTTGCAAGAGATTGCCTAAAGTTA
The DNA here is from genome assembly GCA_963277665.1 of Viscum album. NCBI lineage: Eukaryota > Viridiplantae > Streptophyta > Magnoliopsida > Santalales > Viscaceae > Viscum > Viscum album. The sequence goes on from OY728165.1 coordinate 2,016,234,129, forward strand.
TATTTTAATGAGAAAGATAAATTGAAGTCCATAGTTGATACGTTTTCTCATATGGTATTTCTTACCACCGACACATGAACTTCAATTCAGAATCTGAATTATATGTGTGTGACTGCACATTTTATTAATGATAATTGGATCTTGAATAAAAAAATAATCAGGTTTAGTCTTGTTGCAGATCATAAAAGGGGAACAATTGGTCAGGTATTAGAGCAGACATTGAAAAAAATGGGGGATTGAAAGGATTAATACTGTTACCATGGAAAATGGATGTTCTAATAATACAACAATCAGTTATTTGTGGAGGATAGTTATTGATTGGAATTGGTCTATTATTAAAGGAGATTATATGCATATGCAATGTTGTGCAAATATTTGAAACCTTGTTGTTATTGATGGGCTAAAGGAATTATCAACATCAATTGGTAGAATCAGAGTTTCTTGTAAATTTGTGAGAAGTTCACCTTCTAGGTTGGTTCTTTTTAAGAGCATTACTAAGGAGTTAAAAATTTGTAGTAAACATGCTATAATTCATGTTGTTCCTACTAGGTGGAATTCTTGTTATTTTATGTTGGATGTTTCTGAAAAATATGAGAAGGTATTTATTCGTCTTGAGGAGTATTCAAGCTTTAGGAGTTCTCTTGTCTATGATAGTGGGGCTCCAACAAACATATGATTGGGAGTGTTCTCATGTGTTTGTCATGTTCTTAAGGATATTTTATGATAGCACTATAGAATTTTCTAGTTCTATGCATGTGACATGTCACACGTTCTTTCACACTCTTTGTTACATATATAAAAAAATCAAGAAATGGATGAAGAGTACTGATATGACTGTGAGTACACTGGCTATTGCAATGAAGGAGAATTTGGAAAAATATTGGGGTATTGGTTCGAATTTTAATTCTATCTTACTTGTCGTAGTTGTTCTTGATCTCTGATATAAATTAGAATATGTTCGGGATAATTTTGAAATGATTTTTAATGATGGAGACAAGAATGAGTTGATCAGTAAATTAATAGAGGTTATGAATAATCTCTTTGAGGCTTATAAATTCAAATATCCCATTCTGGTGGATCAATGCGATTCATGTTCTCATCAAGATGAACATATTCATGATCCCACTAGTGGTAGTGAGGATGATTAAGAATGGAATGATGGTTATAGATCAAAGAAAACGAAAAGACAATTGACACAACAAATAAATTAATTAGAAAGATATCTATAGATTGATGATGGTGAGGATGATTTCTATGGATTTGATATTTTAAGTTGGTGGAAAGGAAAGTCAAGAAAGTATCATGTTCTCTCGTTCATTACTAGATATATTCTATCAATTCCGTTAACTATAGCATCTTCAGAGTCCGCATTTGTTATAAGAGGATGAGTCATTGATCCATTTCGCAGTTGATTGAATCCTAATACTGTTGAGGTGTTAATTTGCTCCCAAAATTGGTTTAGAAAGTCTAAACCAATTGACATTCGAAAGAAACTGGAAGAAGTTGAATTGATTGAATCAGGTATCATTAAAAATATTATATTTTTTTTTCAGTTCACATTTATTAATTATTAAACTGTGTTTGAAAAATAAAAATGCCAACTTGTTATTTCTTCTTTTCTGATTTTCATATATTCCAATCATCCACCACAACTCATGATCAAAATGTCTCTATCTAAAAATAATGACTGGTGTTACTATGGTGGTTTCCCTTCCACAATACATTTCAATTCAGTTTCCCCTACTTTTTTGTGTTTGAAATCGGATGTTTCTTTTGTTTGGTTTTTGAATATTTTATGCTTGATAGTTCTAAATGGTTATTAATTTCTCTTGTAATGTTTGAAAAATGTTGAATTTTGTACAGTGCTTTATTCATGTCTAACTAAAGTGATGATATAGTTTCTCTGTCAGGTGTTGCTGGGAATTTCAGTTCTATTGGAGTGACGTCTATTTAATCATTGTGGAAGTTATTCCATTCCTGGTATTAGCTGTAAGTTACATCATCAGGATTTGTAGTAGTTATACTACAAACTTGTAAAAAAATTACCGTGTTTTGTCTCTCTTATGAAATGTCTTCATAACTTTTAATTAATGAATTTCAATGGAAAACTATTATCTGACCAGTATTATTTATTTATTGTGCTAGGATATGTGGACCTTAATTGACTTATAATTCTATTTTCCAGACAAACGACTCAAAAATTGAACTGAAACCTACTTATTATTGTTGCAGCTCTTGTTGTTCTCTTGGACTTCCTTCTGCAAGTTACTACTACTTTTTTCACCTTGATGGTTTTTGATTTTATGAGAGAAGAGGATAACAGGATCGACTGCTTCCCATGCATAAAAGTTCTTTTATCTTCTAGGGAATCTAATGAAGGTTTGTGAATTATTATTCACTTAACTTTTTATGATGGACATGGTGTTTAATATGCTTTAAATGTCAGTGCAAATATATTTCCAGTATTCTAAATATACATTCTGATTTCAGTATTTAATTTATGTGTAGGCATCAATGCTAAGATCGTGGACTAATTTCATGCTATATAAAGGTAAATTGATTGGATTTCAGTATTATTGTGTTATCGAATGTTTTGATCATCAAAATAAAACATGGAATTTGAGTCTGTTCACATATTCCCCTATGTTTATTTTCACATTAAATTTTATACCACTTAAAAGGCCCATGATGTCACACATCGCCTAATTGGTGGTTCACTTCCCTATAATTCTCAGTTGAGTAACATTGATTTTGAATCTACCTTTTAAATTGAAGTGGTTGGATCCAGTGATTTGATCAACGCTGAGGCGTTTTTGTTTAATGTTGAAAGACATTCTTTCTTGGTGGAAGACAGAGAAATCATATGGGTTTGTGGAATTCTATGATAGGGTTTGCACTATTTAAGGAATGTTGTGCATGTTGGACATTCAGATTTCGATGTTTAGGGATATCGAGCAATGCCTGGCTAACCTGGGTTGATTCAAGTTATGTATGTAACATTCATGTTGAATTGGATTTTCAATCCTTTATGACATTAATGGTTTTCATTATATGTGTGTGGCTGTGTACTAGGGGTAAAAAATCACAAATGTAATGTTTATTGACATACATGATGTTCATAGGATTCAAGTTCTTCAGGTTCAATTCTTTGTTGAATTAAAATTACGTGTGATGTTATATTTTTTTATTTTCATGATGATTCATTTTAAATTTCATTTGTCTCATCCTTAATTTTGGAATTTAATACCCCTAATGAACTGAAATTATTGACGCCTCTTTCCTGCATTTTTATGGAGTTGCTTGGTTGGAACTGCTGCATTGGAACCAATCCGATCTGTGGCATTTTTTTGGAACCATTCTTTACTACATTTTTTTGGAACCAACTGAATTGGGTTGGGTTGGTCAGGGTAGGGTCTCGGTAGGGTATGTTTGATCTGTTGCATTTTTTTTGGAACCATTCTGTGCTGCATTTTTTTTAATCCATTATGTGCTGCATTTTTTTTAATCCGTTCTGTACTGCATTTTATTAATCTTTTTTGTGCTACATTTTTTTTGAACCAAATGAATTGGGTTGGGGATTGTTAGGGTAGGGTATCAGTAGGGGTATGGGTTGGGTTGTTCTGGGCAGGGGGTAGGGTCTGGGTCAGCTTAGGTCTATAATCCTTAGGATGGGTCGGGTCTGGATGTGCATCCCTTGGGTTGGGTTGGTTCTGACCACTCAACCTGAGCTGATTGACCTAACCCACAAATTTTTGGGTTGGGTTGGGTCGTTTTTTCCATGAATCACCCAACATAAACCCTACGGGTTGGGTGGGGTGGGGTCATCTGGTCTTGCAGTGTGTGACCCGACCCGACTCGACCCAAAAATGTTCTTGCGGGTTGTGTCCAAAACCACCTACGAATGTAAAACATAAATTAAAAAAATCGCATCCCTTCGTAGAGGTTGTAGTCCACACATACACATGAATAATGTTACTATTTTGTAATGGTTTTAAAGGTAAGAAGTTGGATATGATATTATCATTAAAGGAGAAAAATTATATCATAAATATCATATATAAAAATTAATCCAATAAAAATAACCATATGTGAAATATTGTTATGGAAAATGAATTGTATCACTTTGTGGAGATGGTAACCCTTATGAACGCACGAGAAATACTTTCACTTACCATTTGATGGAAAGATGGTGAATACATGATTTTTTCAACATATTAATAATAATATTTTATGGTATTTTGGATACTTATGTTAATATTTAATTGAAAATATAAGATATTTAGAGGAGGAAAAAAATAATTAAAAATGAAGTGACCAATTAAGGTAGTTACCTCTTCTTTCAAAGGGCTCCTCCAGATCTCATCTTAAGGGATCAAGGGGTAGTCTTATAAAAAACCAAAATATGTATAAGTATGTTTAAATGTTAACATGGTATATGCTTGTTGATATATAAGGCTTAATGTATTGTGAATATTTGAAAGGAGGGGTCCCATTTATTATTGAGTGGAGGAGAACTCTTGAATTTTCATTAAATATTAAACTAATATAAAATAATTTTGATGTAAAAAATTCAAAAAATTTATAATATTCAAATATAAGATGATTATGAGTAAAAAAATATTATCCAATAAAATCTGGACTAGTTTTGACCTAATTTTAACCCTAATATATTTATTTTAAGCCTTTCCTAATGGTTTTTATAATTACCATATTATGAACATTTTCTACCATTTAAAAGTTATAAATGTAACTATTAAAAGGAAAATAATACATAAATGGTCTATGGTGGATTTTAATGTCCATATATCATTTATTTGGATAAATCTAATATTTTTTTTAACTTTTTTATCATTTAATAAATTATTATTTATTATAAAATATCATTAATGTCATTTTAAAGACAACTAATTTAATTAAATATAAAATCATGATGAAAAGGGGTGATTTGAATATATTGATTTAAAACCTCCCAAATATTTTGTATAGCTATAAAAAATTTTCCACACATTATCTCACTCAAAATATATTACTTTTATTATTTTGAAAGTTATTTTATTTTTTATTAATTACAGATATAATGAATCAGTGTTTCATAAGAATTTAAGGTCATTAATATAGTTACTAAAAATTAAAAAAACTAAATTATTTAAATAATTTCATTAAGATTAATATAGAAAATTATTTTCGTTCATTAATTTACCTTTTCCCTATTTAGACACATAAGAGATATTTAAAACTAAGAGAGTGGCATTCTGTAACTTTTTTGGATGAAAATATTACATATTTCATTTTCATATACATGTTCTATTAAATAACAAAATTTAGATCCTATGGTGATAAGGGTCGAATTGACATCCTCAAATACGAATTATGATGAAACATTATGGCCTTATCTCTAAATTTTAACCTAGATAAACCATATCTATCTATTAATGAGATGATAAATATTACGACGGTATGTATTCATTTTTACCAAAAATAAAACATGCCTATTTATACAATATCAAAGTCCAAATTAAAAATATGAAATAAATTTTATCAAATTCAATATCTATAAGTAAAATATATTAATTTCAAAATAATAATGAAACATGTGATGAAAACCAGTTTTTTGAAAAATATATTTTAAATAGATTACACTTTTTATTATAACATCACGTACAAAAATATATTAAATTAATATTAAAACATGTGATTGATTATATAATATATAATTTTATTTCATTAATTAAAAAATTTATTTATTTAATTTTGGAATACTAAACTTGTTTGTGTGTATGTAAACATGTTTTTAGAAAAGTTTCTCTTTTATTTTCACATGGTTTTATTTTTATTTATGATCAATTTGTAATAGATAAATTTATTTAATTAAATAATTAATAATACATTTTTGATAATTTATTTTTTACTATTCATTCACACCAATCCATTGGTTACACAATAACGATCACTTAATTTTATTTTATTAGTATATCACCGTTTGTTAAAACATGGTGTTCCATGTAACAAAAGATATCAAAGAAATAAAATACATTTCTAATATATATTTCATAAAATATTTTGTTGTTACAACTTATACACGAGATTATTATTAATTTATATCATGCCTTACACACAAAAATTTATTTTTGAAAACCATGAGAGTGTATGTTTGCGGTGAATTAATACGCATTGGGTGCATCATAAGTCATATAGAATTAATGAATAATTTAAGAAATTATTTTCACCATACATGTTAAACGAAGTATATGTATTAGAATATTTTATTGTAATTAAACAATCTAATTAAGTCCATAATAATGGAGGTTTTATTAAAAAATTATTTTAAGGAAGTCGAAGAAAACATATCATGTATATAGGTTGATGAAACATATGATTAAACCTTCACGTAGAGATATCGAGACAAATAGATTATATTAAAAAAATGTGAATTCATAGGATTTTATTGTTATTGTGATATTAATGTATTTATCTATAGGTTCGTTGGCATGTTTTTAGACTCTGATATTCAACATTAGAGGATTTTACCAGATTCCACTGAGAAAGAATACTATAGGGTTAAACATAAACTGAATCCCTAACCTTAGTTAAATTCTATATATATTTAATATTAGAATATATTCTATTCTCATGTTCTATAGAATAATGTTTATTCTAGTCATGTCATCACTGACATCCATTCACCTATTATTTGAAATTATATATTTCTGAGTTGAATATTGAATTTATATTTATTCATGAGTTTAGTGAATATAATTTTTATTTATTTTTTAAATAAATATTTTTGTGATATTTATTTATTTATTTATATATATATTACTAAATTTTTGATAAAATTTGAGGATAATTTAAAGAGAGATTCAATCCTTATCGTCCCTATATAGTACCAAAGAGAAGTAGATATGATCCTTTATGACCTGAATAAATTATTTTTGTGATCTGTGGGAGTCAATTAAAGTGGTGAAAATTAATCACACTAACACTAGGTGATTCTATAATGATCTTATGAGGGTTGTAGACCATTTTTATTTTATCTATAATGTGATTATACCCTTGGATAATTCATCCCAACTTTGATGAGATAAGAGTGCTCATCTGATTCAACAATGAAGGGAAAATTTCAAGTGTTAGTAATTTTTATTTATTTGAATTAATTATAAATTATATTTGGAATGATTCTCTATATGAGTATGTTGGGGTATTTATTATAAAATATGAAGTATTGTTTCAAATAAATCGATAAAAACCATTATCATTCAATGTCTTGACCACTTTCACTATGATTTGAAACCTTCAACGAACATAATATATCTAACGGTGTAGTACATCCCACCGTGAATCTTCACTAGTCACAGTGTGCATAATTTCCCACCTCACATACAACACCATTCATAGATGATATATAATCAATCTTACATTATCACGTATCACAGGGTCATGAAATCCCACCCCACATATACCATTAGTCATAAGGGAAAATACAACCTTCCTCATACCCCTAACCAGCCAGAGGGGAAACCCTCTCTACACTGATGAAGTCAACACAGGCCACTAGTTGGTATAACATCAAACCAGCATGGATCACATCATAATCATCATGTTGTTTGGATGAATAGTGCATCACCATTAACATAACATTAACAAGGGTGTAAATAAAACCACCTAACCCCATAACCTCAGTGAATGTGACCATGCCCATGGAAAATTATTCATCTCATTGGGTGTAATTTTTTCATTAACTGACACTCTCAGTAGACTATCTACAAATATGGAGTGTCACACCTTTGACCCATGAACTAAGACTATCCTTTAATCTGAAACTAGTATAGATCAAGTGAAAGTACCCATACATTATTGTTTATTCCATGAGATTACTCATAATTCCAAAGTACCATTCCAATGAAATCCAACCACATAAGATGATAATCTTGTGGGAAAAAGTCATAAAAAATAGTAAATCCCCACAAGGATTAAAAAACTATAGGGACAAAGGAAATCATCATGGACCCATTCTTGAAGAAAATTGAATCTTTTGAAAGAAAAATTTATCATCAACATCCATATTCTCAAAACCAACACTGTAAGGATCCTATCATAATATATATTTCTCAATTACATCACCCATGAATAAAAAAACATTTATTCTAGCATTGTTATTCTCATATTCCCTCTTATGCTAACAAATTAGATAGTTACATCATCCATAAACATCGGGTCATCAATAGCCATTAACCCAAGTGAACATCCCATAATCCTTATATGACCCATTTAGGTATGTCAAGCCTTATCCCATGATGGAAACCCATTCTAGGATCTCATTACATATTTACCAATACCCTCCCTTGTTCTATATAGTCTTTGATGACTAAACCATAGATGGAAAACCCCAACAGGCATGTTAAGGGTCGAAATTTACACACCAGTCTTGCCTAAAAAGCTAAGAACCACAGGTGATAGCAATCCCAGACACTCATTCCTACTCAAAATCATCTAACACAAAAAAACACGTATAAACCATATAGAGATTAATATTAGTCCCCACCTACTTCAAGTTGGGTTTATTCCCTTTGATATGATGCTTTATCAATATTTTTCTTGCCCGATCAAGCTCTATTGACCTCTATCCATCCAAAAAGGACAAATTCCATTAGGAAACAATATTAATTTATTATAAGACATTGGAATTTTTAAACATAGTTAATTATATAATTAATTAATTAGTAATATTATTGTAGAGGCACACTTGATGGTCCAATGATACAAAAACATCATCAAATAGAGGAAAATTTACCCTTGACAATACCATGAAATGAACAAATGAAATCTCTAACATCTAACCTTAATTCATCAATTTATTCTATTATTATTAAATTTAATATCCAAAATAAATTTTTTTAATGGATAAACTCCAAAATAAAAGATGAAACCTTGAGTGTCCATCCTCATGGGACATCATTTATCCAAAAAACCCCAAATCCTCTTCATCCTAGCATTAGTCCATCATTATCTAATGAAATAAAAATGTAATGCATTAATACATCTTACCCGAAATCAAATAAAATGGTTGAAGGATGTATTAGATGATTGGAAATGGATAAAATCATACTAATTTAAGGAAATAGTACCAATATATTACTTTGGTTGAAGAGGAAAAAAGTAAGAGGAGGATAGGGAATGGGGGTCAACCTCCCCTCTCCATGAATCTACCCAAATCAAGGAACCCTAACGGGGTTCCCAATTGAAAATGGGAATGATTTTAATGTTTCCCTTAAGAATGTTTCCTATGATTCCATTGAGACTCTAGTGAACTACCATTATAAATTAAATGATAGGGATAATGGTGAAACACCACTATAAAACACATTGAAACTCTAGTGGACTACCATAAGGGTTCTGGTGGGTTCACTCTTGCACCCCCTGTGACTCCTCCTTCTCCAAAACCAAAAATTTGACAATGAAACTCATATAACCAAGAATAAATCATGAGAGAATTCTTTTAATAATTTAAAATTCATTTAAAAACATAAATTATAAATTATGAATTTGAAGTCGACCTCAGTTCTAACTGTTGAAAATCCATTCAAACTAATTATACTTTTGATAACAGATTAGAAGTAATAATTATGGGAGCACATGGATGAATTGTATTCTAGAAGAATAATCCCTACTAAATGTTATAGAATATGGAAGAAACAATGCTTATCCCAATCAATGCGCTATTTTGACAACCTCACTTCAGCCTAATTTACGTAGAAAGGTAAATCGTTCAAGAAATGTACAAAAATATAAGAAATTGAAGAGCACATTGATTTTGTCTTGTTTTATTGATATTTATAAGTGCATGGGAGAAAAATTTAAGCATTTAATTTATCTGTATTAAAGAAGAATATGTGTATTACTATAAAATAAGTATTAACTTCATGTTCGGTATACTTTCATTCATACTAAGGTGGACATACCTCTATTTATATTGAGTAAATTATGGTTATACAGTTACGCCAACCTATGAAAAATATGGGAGTAAATATATTCCACTATTCCAATCAATAATTTCCAATATCAATCTTTAATATGAATTCCATATCTGGACTACCGTTAAACACATCAGAGCTGAATATTAACATCTTTCTTAAGTACAAGCTATGTTTGTCAAAAAAACATAGATAAAGCTGAGAATATTGGATGAAAACCATTCCAAAACATATTCCATTTGAAAATCTAATTCCATAATATATATGGAAAGCACTTATAGTTCTATATCTTAAAAAACCAAATTTTGTTTGGAACCAATCCTTTTGTTGAATCATTTTTCTTAACTGAAGTAGGGTTCAAAACACCCTAAACTCTCCCACATTAAGTCTAATTATGAGAGGACCATACCATCACCCTTAACTCCCAAAATAATAATAATTTACTATATATCCTCCCATTAACCCTTGTATTGATAAGGATTTATTTTTCCTGAATTCTTCTAAACCCAAAATCTTGGTTAACATTTCTTCTAGACACACTTTCTAATCTATCATTAGTAACACTAATTAACCATCTTCTCATATCTTCTAAATGTACTGGAACTATCGATCAATGTGGTTTTTTTTAATTTAACATTGTATTCTTATCCAAATTAATTACACTCTGAATATCATATAATTACAACCCTTTCCCCTATGATACAACCAAGACATTAAACTAAATGTATTAACCAAATCATATTGTTTTTTTCTTCTATAACAACTTCATACTATGGCTGTATTGTTGAAAATGAAATAACAAGTTGTATCTTATATGTAAAACAAACCATGGTACCTTTTTAATAGAATTGAAATCAATCCCCAAATTTGAATAAAAAAACACGTAACTGATCATCATCTCCAAAACAAAGTGTTATTCCATCCATTACATTGAGATACATAATATTTCACTTAATGAATACCGAATTAAAATTTATTGGATTTCCATAAATTTTTTACCGCTCCCACTACATTTTTATTACTCTAGAATGAATATACCATATCATAAATATATATTATATCTATAGAAGAATTAGGATCATTAAATATGTAATTTTTTTATTCTTTAATTTATGTTAATTGTTGCTTCAAATGTATAAAGTGAATAGGTACAAGAGTTGAAACCAGCTTACATCCACTTATTTATAGTCTCTCAATGATCTTAAACTTATAATTATTCTATGAAAAAATACAAATATATGGATTTTCTATCATTTCCAATCCTTATGAGTATTATCTTCTTAACTTCACCATGATTTTTGACCTCAATCTTTACAGACAATAATTGTTTAAAATTCTGAATTAACTTAATATTCAAAAGCACCAACCAAATATCATCCACTTATAAATGTAAGATTATAAATTCATTTCCAATAAAATTATTCCAATAACAACATTTATCATTGTTACTTAAAATTAAATATTTTTCTATAATGAAATAGTAACAATTATTTTTCCTACACCTTGATGGTTTCTTTATATAAAGTTCATCTTCTAATTTCCTATGAAGAAAACATGGAATCACATTGATTTTACCAGAGTTCAAGGTTATGGATGTATCAAAACATAAACTAAATCATATTTTAGTATATCTAACAATTAAATATATTATCTCATATATTACAATACCTTATTTTATATAAATTCATATCACTACCATCCTAGATTTATATATATTCCTTCCATCTATTTCTTCATTAAATTAGAATACTCAATTATTATCAATTTATTTCTTACCTAGTGGTAATTTTATTAGACCCTATGTTTTAATCACTCATAGTGAATTAAAATACTCTTGTATTTATAATTACCAACTTTTAAAATAATCTAAAGCAGCCTCTTCTTTCAGACTGTTTGGTTATATGACTTCCATTAAAAGTAAGAATCTCTGACCATATCTATACCATTACACCATCCCTCTAATTAAAAAAATATATTTGAACATTAACCTATGACAAATGTTGTTTAGGAATCAGAACCTTTAAAAAATATCCTTTAATAAATCCTCAGTATAGAATATATCCTTATAGAGCTCTCTAGATAACTTCCCCAATTAAAAAATATGTGTCATATATCTTCCTATATCTTAAATTTTAAACATTTTACACCACCATCAGAACATCCTTCATGAAAATGTGATATTCCAAAAGAATAATAAATTTTTTAAAATTACATAATATGTGTTATCTGTGAATCCCTATTCACATTGACATGATTTACTATTATATCTTTATCAACAAATTATCTCATTTTCAGGTTATGAACATTCCACCAGGTCTTCTAATTAAATATAACATTATTTCTTATAAAAAATTCTTTATTTAAACATCCTAAATCTAAAAATTAAATTATTCAACTAGATATCCTAAGAAGAATCATTACCAAGATTATTTTTATGATTATCTCAGTCTTTATCATCCACATGAATTTAGGTAAATTATTTTAAAAATATAGGTTGAATAATTTTGAAATGTTTTACCAACCAATTTTCTTTTGGTGTTTCTTATCTAACTATTTTCGATGGTCATATTTTGATTATTTAACTTGTTATACCCACATAATTATTTTTTCAATCAAATGAATGTGCCTTGTGTTCTCCCTCATCCGTATCTTATGTTGACCATTTCTCTTTGAGATGGATTTTATGTAGTTGTTCAAGAGTTTTTTTCTCCCGCTACATCACTATAAGAGGGTGATAGTGAAATCCAGAAGGAACCACCACAATATTTTTTCTCTATCATTACAACCAATGACAGAGGGGTGAATTATTTTCAGGATACACTTCCTGTTTCTTCTTCCTCATCATGTATGATCTATTTTCTTATCATCTCAAGCATTTCAATTTACCTATAGTTCCTTGCTTGGATGAATGGTTGTTCCAAGATGTATCACTTAGTTGTTAAAATCATTGCAGTGAGAACATAATACAACTACTCCATTGTGGCTAAAATTGACAATGAGAGGCTGCCCGATTTCTATATTCATAGTTTTATAGAGACTTCGAGAACTGAATATCAAAAGGTATTTTTTAAAATATCTTGGAATTTTTCCTATATATTCCTATAATCCAGAGTGGATTTCATAAATGATTGATCTTGGGAGGCTTGGTTGTGTGGGGTGTGGAGGAACTCATTACCCAAGTGTTATTGGTGGGTAGATGTTGGTAATGATTCTGGTATGGTAATAGTTTGGGACAATATTCAGAAGGATCCACAACCGATATAGAACAAATAGATTCTTCAAACTGTAATAGTTTCATTAGGTCACATTTTCTTGTATTGATGAGGATATATAGATAATTAATATAGCCTCATCCATGAACATTTATGTAGAGATGGACCTATCAGTATCCTTTCCCTTTAATGATCTCATCCAAGACATTGAATAGATTTCATGGTTGTATTGGGTATTTTTTTAATATTTTCCTATGTTCTATGTGGTTTTATATATTAAAGGACATTAAGTAGTTGATTGTTGGAGAACATTATTTGGATTTAAGGTGGAAAAAATGGGGGATTATGGCATGATTGATGAGTCCACTAGTCAGAATGGTTTACTTTGGGTGCATGGGTATGTCCCTAAACTCTTATTCAATGAAATTTATTTAGTGATAGTGTCTTCTCAGATTCCAGTGTTAATGATTGATTTTCTATTCGAGAGGTTGTTCCCCTCATTTAACCCCATATTCTAGTTCCCTTTTTCTTTGGAGGTTTTCCGTTATAGTACCGTTTAGCATAATTTTAGGTCATTATAGAAAACTGATTATTTTTGTGGCAGAAATAGATCCTCATAATTATTTGGTATTATATTTAACCTCATTGAATAAATTTATTGGGAAATATTACTTGATATTTCATTTTTTATGGAGTTGGGGCTCGCTAGTGTGTTGGGGGGATATCATCTTGGGTTAGCCTTCTTTGGCCCCAGTTGATGCAAGTATGGATCCCCTATATTCTTTTTTATTTCTAAAGTAGATGCAATCATCCCAAATGATATTGAAGTGTACACCATACAACCATTTTTTCATTACACACCCAACCTATGAACTCTCAAATCTATCACCACTAGTGGTGCACCTAAAGATCTATACCATGATAGGAATATAGTTTTTCTATTCTACTAGTTAGGAATGTTTGAGAGATTCTTATTGACTAATAGAAACCCATTGTAAAAATTGGTTTATGTTTCATCATGGATGGGGATTACAGATCACACAAATTGAATGAAAAAAATCTATTCATGAGTGGTATTCCATTAAGATTATCAAAAATCAAATAGGGAGGGATCAAAAAGGATATTGATAATATGGTATAGAAGTTACAAGAGAGTTCTGATGATAAATAATTTATTATTAAGTTAACAATGAAAAATATTATACCTAAAAAAATACTATAAATCAAAAGAGTTTCCTGGGAGAGATCATGTAAAATTTGTCTTAATGAAGGGGAGAAAAACAAAACCTATTTACAGGCATGTGTGAAGGAGAATAAGGTGTTTATAAGGATAAAACATAGACTTATAGATAACTAATATACATGGTATATGGATGTTGTAAGTAAGATTACGGTGAAACACTTTCATGATCTCCTTATAGGAACTACTAACATAGATATGAGGAGATGACCAAAAGTTGATGGAGTGGATATCTTACATAAAAATATACCTTCATTGTGGTGGATTGGGATAATGAGGAATTTGGGACCATTTCATGAGAAGAGGAAATAATGGATTCAATTTCATGCATGTACATGAATAGTGGCTTCCTTGGATCTTCTTATGTGGATGTATGTTATATAATCTAGTCTCAAGTTATTATGGCGGTGAAAGAATTATATTGATGTGGGTTTCTCAAAAGAGTTGTATATATTTCTATGATTGTATTTATATAGAAGGTTAAATATCCCATTAAACTCATCCAATATAGGACTATATTTATTTTCATCTTATACTATAAAATACTCACATACCTTTTGAAAAAATGATGGGTTGGCTCATTTGAAGGATAATTTCAAATGAATGACATGAATTAATATGAAGACAAAGAATTCAATGAGAAATTGAAATTTTCAAAGAAATGGTGGACAACATTATCAGTAAGAATATTAGATATAATATTATGATCAAGGATTATGTGGATAGATATTAAGAATAAACGGTGTGGGTTTTTATTTTCAGAGTTATGATAGAATTTGGATTAATGGTGTTGGTGTGTGACTTGTTCTCCATGTTCTATGTGTTGACATAGTTTCCATTTTGAACATGGGAATGTGAATTGGTTTTTTCAAGATCGTTTATAGATTAAGACAAGGAGACCTATTGTTTCCCAGCCTTTCCTTTTGTGTGTAGGAGTTTCTCACTAGGATTATAAAATCTGGAACTAAGGAGGTGAAGATAATTCATTATAGAAATATATTGAGATGTAAAATTATGTATCGCATCATGTTTGTTTTGATTACATAGTGGTTTTTATGGATAGAAGTATGAGAAACATCAATGGATTCATCAAGCTTATGGATTATTATAGAAATTCGAGAAGAAAATGGATCGATCATAGAGAGGAAAACGTTTTTATCTTAAAAAAATTATTGGTTTTGGAAGGTAATTTTAATCATTATAATCAAGGTATATAAGGATGATGTCTGCTGATCGTTTATCTTGGGGATCCTCTTTCATATGGAATGATGAGAAAGTTATTATTTGTGGAAATCATTATTATAATAATTTGGTGCATTTTCAACTATAAGAAACACTTATTATATTATAGAAGAAGGATAACACTAGTAAACATTGTTCTCAAATATATCCACCGACACATACTTTCATTAATCAAGATTCTCAAGGATACCGTCAAAGGAATTGATAAAGTAATGATGGAATTAAGCTTGGATTCTAATATAGTTGGTATATTTCATTGGGAATCCTGGGTGAGAATGGAGAATTGAATCAAATAACAGGTGCGAATTTGAGATGTGCGTTAGAGGATATACATGGAATTCATGTGAGGATGTATTGGAAAATTGTTGATGTGAATTACTTTTTGGAAAGGATTATCAAGAACATGTATGGAGAGGATTATATAGGATTTAAGGATTAAATTGGAAGGACATATAGCATAAATAATTTCATGATCTTTTAGATGGATATTCTTAAAGAGAGGGGAGTTCGGTAGTGTGTAATGGTGATATTAGATTCTAGAAGGATAATTTTTTTGAGATAATCTCTTCTTCCAAGGGTGAACAATTTCAGAACCCTCTTTACCAATACCTAAATTGTACACTAATATTATCAATATATTGCTTAGATAAGATAAGAATTTCCTTCATGGGATGATAAATATGAATGAGGAACATTACCCATATGTTGTTTTTTATTTGAAGTCTATATGTGTCAGTATCTTGGATTATCACAAGATGAGCCATATAGACAATGAACATGATTAGTGGGTGAGAAATCATTGGTGAAATGAAATACAAGAGAATAATAACTTTTTGGACTGGTATTTGAAGAACATGGAGATACCCATAGATGATAATGTTCAAAGGAGAGGTATTTTCTAGCCATATATTTCCTATTTTGTGAGTCCACTTTTTTAGAGTCACTATGGAGAATTTTCCTGAAACAGGAATGGTCCAAAACAAATATATGGATTTATTTGTCTGATGCCTAGGGATATCAGTGACTATAGGATCCCTGTTAGAGTTTATTGTGTCTTGGATTAAGTGGTGGGCCCATATTGAAGGGATATTAAATTCATGGTATGGTGTTTTCAGTGGTGTGTTGAGATCTAGGTGGCTAGGAACAATGATACATAAGGAATATTTTGATGACACCTTTTCTTTTAGGTTTGCGTGATATCACTTGTGGTGAACCTTGAATCTATTATAATAGGTGGATGTCTTCGCTCTCATTAATGTGGTTTCATATGAGGATGGTGATTCAACAATATATTTGGATAATTTCAATCAATGGAAGTGGGTTAAATTTAATCCTTAGAATAATGGAATGAAAAAGAATGTTGATGGTTTCTATATGCTGGGAGAGATGAAATGGGGTTACATGGTTTTTGATGACAAGGTTTTGGTGATTTTTGGATTCAAAACTTACTATAGCACAAATAATTAAAATAGGATGGAGACATAGACTATGTTTAGTAGCCACATGTTATGATGAATATAAAAATTAATATCTCTATGCTGGATTTTAATTATAATATTACTATGGGATTTCTGTGAAACAATAAGAACACAATGGGAGTTGACCAACTATATTAGGAAGTGAAGGATGGCCTTTGCTCAGGACCTTGAAGTGTTCCATATACCGAGAGAAGCGAATTTGCGATCGAATATTGTGCAATAAAGGATGTTGTTGTGAAATGATCATTTTATATAATGGAACTAAGATTTTACTGGATTATTTTATTATAAATATAAGGGGGGGATGCACTTTTCCTTCACCATTTTTACCTCATAAGGTGTGAGATTTTTGTTTGGAGTAAAAAAATATATTTTTGAGTGAGTGAGTATACCCACTACTTCCACCCAAAAATTATTTGGCATCTTGGAATATATAATCATGATTATTTTTATTTCTATCAATGTTTTATTCATTCTCTATAAAAACATAATGGTTTGGTGTTCTTGGAACATCCTTCTCATTCTAGATAAGACTTTTCATATAATAGTTCCAGAAACTCATTCTGGTACCCTCACCACCATTTTTTGATCATATAAATTTTAAATTCTTCTCGTTTCAATATTCACCATATATTTCTATTGAATAATGATTTAAACTCTTAAATTTTATGTTTTAAAGAGTATACCCATATTTTTGTTGTGGAATAATTAATGATGGTAACAATATAGGAAGATTTTCTATAAAAATGATCTCAAGAAGGTATAAAAAACATTTATGACAAAATTTTAGCTTCTAGAATATTTTTATTATTCTAGAAATATAATCCAACCTTCCATTTCAGGACAAGAATTTAAATATCACAACTTTTAAAGTCTAATTAATCCAACTTCAAAATTCATATTTTAACAGTAATCTTCAATCTTTTGTCACTAAGAATCCTAAATATATTATTCCAATGTTTTGAATTACTAGAATACATTGTTCCAAAAAATATTGATTTCATTTCTCTTATAATAAGATAAAAGGACCCATATTTTTCAAATATAGTTATGAAAAAATAACCTTAAGTAATCTTCGATACAACCTTTGCAAATAACATCCAAACAAATATTTCGAATAGTTATCTCACTAATATCAGGATATTCCTATGTGTTGAAAAATATAGAAATTACATCATTGTAAGAAAGATTCCATTATTTAACTAAATTTTCACATTCCCTTTCCCAAAATATCAATATATTAATAATCATCATGATGAAATATAGAAATATATCTGAATATATATTTTGATATACACCCTTTTTCTCCAATCAAATGGAATAAAGCTATGGAATCTATGATCTATGTTTAAAATTTTGTTTAGAAATTTTAAATTATATTTAAAATGCACTCCATTAACACACTATGTTATTCATTAGAAGTTCATCTAGAAGTTTTATTTATATCATTAAAATCTCTATTGAGGTGACAACTCTTCACGAAATTCCATAAAATAAGATAACTTTTAGAAGACATTCATTTTCTCTTTTCCACTAACATTAGATCAGATGGTATATAATTATTTTGATTATATGGGACTCTTATTTCTTAAATATTCGACACTTCACTAGAAAATGATGGAATATCTCTTATTTGGAGCTCCTCACTGAGAATCATATTCTGAACACTATTGAATACTAAATAATTATTTCTCCCAGAACTAATCACAACTATTATCATGGAGTCCAAAGTATCTGTTAAGAATAATAAAAAAATAATCAAAGCATAAACTATAAGTATAAACATTATTGACTCCAACAATCAATAGATTCTATTTAAACCATCCTATAGACTAGATGAGGATCTTCCATTCGATAACTTCCTGCGGAATAACCTCTACATCAAGTACAAATTCTTAGTATTAAAGTCTTCAAATACATATCTTCTAGGGATTCCATAAAAAATTATATAGATTTGTTATCTAAAATGTTCAGAACCCTCTCCAGACTAATTTCAATTGAATCACATTGAGTAACATTCAGTCCAAATTATCCCATTCACCTTTATCAGTTTCTACTAGTCTGACCACCATCAATGGAATCTATAGATCATTACATGTTATATAATTTTCACTATTAATTTTATAGAAACTAAATTTTTTCCATATAATTTTTCATTATAAACCATTCCTTATTCCAATTCCAACCTTCAAAAAAGTAATGACTCCCACTTAAATTTGGAAAACGTCTAGAGAAATAGAATGTTACCCGAATTGTTGATAAAAACCTTAATCCTCATAAGAACCTTCCATCTGATACCACTTATTAATAATCCATTCAACCAAATTTTCCATTCAATTACCATTGATAGGTAGTCATTCCAGAATCACCTGATAGAATATAATTATAGAAGGAACTTTGTCAACTTTATGTTTGAGATCATGGAAGAAACAATGTTCACCCAATGCACTACACTAATTTGAAAACCTCACCACATGCCTATTCACTTAGATATATACATCATCCATGTAAATTAAGTAAATTTTAGGAATAAAATAAATTTTTTATTTTATGTTGATTAGGTTAATAGTTCATCATGCAGGGGAGAAAAATCATACCTTGTAATTTTTATACAGGAATGATTACAAGAATGATTATTATAAAAATATAATACACTTTTTTTTTAAAAAAAATCTTTAAAAATATGTTGTATAATTCCTAATTATAGAGAGTCACTTACAGTCATATAGTTACACAAAACTCCAAAAATTATAAGATTCTATTGGTTCCATTGATCCCAATATAAATCTCTAATACAATATTCAATATTACTTCATTATCCGTTAAATCAGAAAACATAGTAGAACAAAACACCCCCATCAGTCCAAAGTAAAAACAACATCTTTTGGAATGACACCAATTGAAGTTGAGAGCATCAGAAGTACCCCCTTCAGAAACATATTCCTTCTAGAAATTTCATTATTAAATGATAAAGGAAACCATTATCACTGGAAAAAAAATCAACAAATTTAAGAACATTTAATACTACTCCTTCCCATGGAAACAATCCAAAAACTAAAGTAGGATTCAAAAAACAAATCAGAAACCTCATTTAAAACTAGTATTTCATCAAAACTAAAAAAAATTATCAGTAAATGGAATTAAAACCTCCCATCCATAATACATATCATCCCCTTGAATTATCCCTATGTATCTCATATTAACTTATTTAATAAGATATATAAAATTCATGGGAAATTTTTTAAAAAAAATATATTTTCCCATTTTGATACCACTCCCAAACCAATAAAACTACCCAAAAAATTGGATACCTATCTCATAATCTCACCACAACCACTTATACTTAATTAAATTACATAAATTGATCATATTTTTATTTATAAGGTCCAATCGTGTGTGAAAATTACTATATAATACCCCACCCGCAAAATATATCCATAGAACTTACAACCAATGAATTACGACACCAGTGAATTCCAAAAACTCTTTAATGATACCCCAATCATGGTGGTATTCATGAATTCCTATATTACCCAAATTAGAAACCATTACGTAAAATAAATGACCTTAACTTGAATATCACACACAAGACTACACACTCATGCACCTTAGGACAATTCTAATGTAAACTAATGTCTCATACCTCAGAATATATATATATATATAAAATCCATGTTCTACCGTAAATTTCGTACTCCCCCAATTATTCCATTGTGTCCTAGATCTATTCACCATAACAGATCATAAAAAACCGAAAACCCCATTATTCATGTACAAATTAATTGAATTTAATCCTTATTAATTGATACTTTTGTTAAGGTATTTCCATTTACAAAAAACCAACATAGCTACACGCGCCCCATCACCAACAATAAACTATACCCACATTTGAGTTGGGACTACTAGTATGCCACCTATTTACATTTATCACCAGTATCCACTGCATGGGTCAAAACTAGAAAATATAATTAGTGGTATCTCCACTATAAAATTTTATCTAGTTCTCAACATACATGCATGATCCTATTTTAATTTCACTATCAGCTAAGATATGTCACTCTTGAAATACAATTTCTAATACCCAACATTCGCATCTCATGAGTATTAATCTAAGCTATGTAACATCATGATACTCTACATTATCCTTACATTATCTGTTTCATGAACCGAGAAAAAACATCTAGTCTTGACGTACTCATTACCATTGGAATCTCATATTCTAGAACCCCACAAAATCATCCTAGACACACTAACTATTCTAAATCTCATCAGTGTCAATATCATTATTGTTGAGGAACTCATCATATTCCACATCCAACCCACCAATACACGTGGTCTCTAGAAATTTGTAAAGATACAACGGTACTCAAGACATATATCAAATATAGAAGACCATAGGTCTTCTCCAATTTGAACTAAATATTCTGATGTGATATTAATTCTCATTACCACTCAATCATTTTATCATTGATTTATAATGATCTCATGTAATGAACCCAATCCCAGTAGTACAGTGGTAGTGGTTAATATATTACATTGGAAGAAGACACAAGTTATCAAATTCAAAAGGACCAAATAGTTTATTAATCTTGGTAAACTAGAAATATATAATGTAATTTCACATACATTTGAAAACATAAAATACACAGTTTTTTCATTTAAAAGGCCATATTTCCCCTTAGAATATCTATAAATATCAATAAAAACACTTCATTTAACCCTAAGGAAAATAATATAAAATAAATGCGTGTGATTAGATACTTAGTAAGGAAAAGCATTCATCAGAAGCTATCATGAAAAAATAATAATAATCAATATGGAAAGGTAAATTATAGAAAAAAATTCCATTTAAACAATAACATGATCATAAAAATCCAAATAAAATTAAAATGAGATTGAATAATATCAATGGATATTATAACGAATATAATAATCACATGGATATCAATAACTAATAACATAATTAAGGAATTCATAATTTCAGGTATATTAAAATTATTGTCCAGGCCTTTCACAAGACCATTTAAAACTATGCGTAGAAATCTATCTAATCAGGACAATTAATTTATTTCGTGAGACCTATCAATGCATCGATGGGCTCTGTATAACCTAGCCCCAACCATAACTTACTATGTATAATTCATTCATTATATTAATGGGGTGAAACAAACACATCATAAACATTTATATTGAAAATATATCATACCAAATGTTAGCACTTACCCAAATCAAACCATCATAATCATAAACTATATAGAGTAATATAGTGAATGGTAATAAAATTGTACATCCTCAATGGAACTGATCATAAAACATCCAAATAAATAATCTGTATGAAATAAATACAACATATACTCAATGGATCATATGTATTTAAAACTTCTTGCTGTTATTGACAAAAATAAAAAAGAAAAAAAAAATTCAGGAAAACATTATTAAGGAAAATAACCATTTTATTCTGAAAATATTTTTAAAACTACAATTCCATAAAATATTTAGAAAATATTTTTCATTTGAAATAATCCTCTAAAAATAGAAATTATTTTTAAAAACATGACTGGTCATGATATAAGAAATTCAGTACATGCCGTAAATGTTAAAATAATGATTCTTATTATATTTTTGGTAAAAGAAAAATATGCTTTGTTTGGTAAATGACATGAATATTACTATCAATTTATAAAAAACAAAAAAAATGGGGAAAATTAATTTAATAAATATTTAGGGGAATATTTAAATTGATTTTAATTTTTTTAGAAAACAAGGATTTTGATGAAAAATGACTTTTGACCCAGGAGAGAAAAATAATATTTTATTAAAAAAATAATAATTTTATGTACAAAATAGTGGAAAATGGTAATTTTTATGGAAATCACCTTATATAACTGGAGGAAGTGGAAATATATTAGGTCTCTGATAAAATTACAAAATAATTCCCCAAATGGTCACTTAAAAAATCCAAAATAATGACAAAAATGTGATATAAAACCTTAACACAATGGTATCCTTTGAAGCATAAGTCACATGAATGGAAAAAAATCAATTGAAAAATTAAACACAATAGAGATAAATTTATTAATGATTTAATATATCAAAATGGGAAGTATATACAACACATAAATAAATATGCGATGAACATGTTGTATGTATCACAAAAGTAATAGTGAGACGAGAGACCCTTAACTCATGTATGATTTCATTCATACTTGTTTGAAGCTCTAATATTATAAAAATAGGTTTATTATACATCGATTATAGAACCATAATCATATATTTCATAACATATATTATTTAATTATTTTCCTTTATCACCCTTTTCTTATCATTTTTTATTTGGTTTGGTAATATTTGTCCTTTTAAATTGATCATGGTTACATGATTTCAATAATATTAACCATGAACTAAACATCATATATATTCATTTTATATGTAATTATAGTAATCTATAAAATTTATATAAGGAAAATGGATTACATTATTCATGGAGATAATAGGTAATAAGTACACATGAATATTGTTTCCATTTCTTCTCGACAGATAGAATGAAAAGAAAATAAATAATAATTATCCATTATATAATCATTAATGAATTATTTATATCATTTTTATTAATTCATTATATCATTCTTACCATATATGTAAAAATAGAATGAAAAAATTTCAAATTACTACGTGGAGGAGGTTGTCCACACACACGCAAGAGCGACATTATTGTTTTCCGATGGATTGTAAGGTAAGAAGTTTTATGTGGTATTATGTATCCATAAGTATTTTTAATTCATAAATATTAAATATATTCATTAAATTAATCCTTACTATCTTCCATGTAAATCATAAGTGAAAAAACAAATCACATCACTTCATAAGATGATAGTCCACGATACACAAGAGTGCCGTTATCATATCCGTCCACAGAATAGTATGTAAGAAGTTATATGTGTTATAATAACTATATAAGTATCATAATTTCATAAATATCATATAAATGTGTTAAATCCACCTTTATATCTGTCCTTCAAAGTTGGTGATGGAAAAAAATTACATCAGTTCTTGAGGTGGTAGTTTTCCATACACAGGATCAAGAGTTTCGTTTCCCATTTTCTTATAGTGGAGATTGTTATGGGTTATTAAATTAACATAATAACATATCGGTATATAAGGGATTATAGTTTTATGATGTTATAATATATTAATATTAATTTCTATATGTGGAATAATAAATAATACAATTACAAACATTATGGATTTTACCTCCTCTATGAAGAACCACTTTAGGATTACAACTTAATCATTTATATATTAGATTCATGATTAAAAAATTGCTATTGGATGTTGATATTGTAATAAGGTTGGGTTTTTGTTTTTTATTTTTTAATCATAATGGTTTTTATATTTTGAAGATTAAAATAGAGGTGGTGGCCTTTTATAAGTGGGGGAGAGGACTAACATGGAATATTTGAAAAGATATAGTGACAACCACATTTGTATCAAGACAAAACCCACAAATATGGGACATTATATAAACTTCTAGGTGATATGTTCTCAATAGGTTATAAAATAGGAGGTTTTAGATGTTTGAGTTCATTTATAACCCTTATTTTCTTACTTTAACCCCTGTAAACCCGTTTTCACCTTAACGACGGTAATAAAATTTCATTGTTTTCAACATTCATTATTGTAAAAAAGTAATTTAATTTTTTAGATAATATAAATTGTTTTGATTCCAAAAATCAAATAAATATGTCTTTATTATATTAATTGAAGTATCATAATTCCCTTTAATATTGAACCCACAAGCACATCGAAAAAATAGGTCTCAAAAGAAAAACGTTCAAAAGAAAAAAAACGTTTTTATATCATAATTCATTATGAAATTGATTGAAATTACCTAAAATTAATTAAATTAATTTTAATCAAACTAATTTTTAATTAAAACCACTTCTAAATATGATTTGAAATAGTTAATAATTATAACAAATACATTGTTTTATTTAAAATCAGTATTTTCCACTATTCATAAAAAAATTGTCTTTTTTGAAAAAATACAAAAAAATAAACTAAAGATGATTTTTTCAAGTATATTTTAAAAATAAAATTTATTTTCCAAACAATATTTCTAATAGTGGTAAAAAATTATTTCAAATTACATGCCCAATGGAAAACTAAACAACATGTTATGAAAATATAGTTTTCTTAAAACAATTCTTTTTCATTGAAATGATTCTTATTTTATTTATAATAAATTTACAACTATTGAATTTATCTTATACATTTGTAAATGATATAATTTTTATAAATTATTTAGTGCTATTAATACCCACCAACATAATATATTGGTTATAATTTTCAGGTTTAAATAATACAATTGTATTAGAGTTTTACATTTCTTTTAAAATTGATGTTCTATGCATCACAAGCTATTAATGTGGTTTAATTTATTTAGAAATAATTATATAATTTTTTTGTGATTTAATAAACTTTAATATCTTGTTGTTTCATGTCATATTTACTATCAAATATGATAATCCTCTATTAAAATACCAGGGTGTTACACCTTATCTCATGTACGAGTCATATCATAATGCATTGGTTTTCACTAGATAATCGCACCCAAACATTTACAAATAATATTTTGATTAAACCCACTATGATTAAACATTTATGAAAAGCATACATGCTCATTCCATATCCAAAAATATGTCTATAAGACATCCATGATCACAATAAACCATGATCACTACACATGCATGTTCATCCATCGAATCTATTAGCACCCCATGACCGCTCTCGAATAAATTGATAAGATCAAATGAGTCATTTTTCACATCGAAACATAGTTAAATCCATTGAGGTCCAATATTATATACAAGTTTCCAATTACTAGACCAAAAAAACATATGGTCTAATACACACAATGGGAAGGAGTTACATGCAATCACGATTCATTAAAAAAATCCCGATGAGAAACTCCCAAAGAGTTGGATGACCTCTACAACTTATTCTACCTATCCCAAATATTTTTATAACATACCCATAAATATCTATCACTTAATATCCATGGAAAATTGTTCTTACTAATACATCAAATTTCCTCTTCAAGTCTGAGTATAGACTATGAAACCCACACACCACATATTCCAAGACAAAAGTAATGATCTTCCTCCTAAGGTAATAGATAATATTTAAACCACTAAAAACTAATCCTTACACTCACTATTATTAGGGACCATAAATCCATGTAGTTTTACAACCAAATTATACCCTTCAATAAAAATTGAATTTCACTCCCACGGATCATATTTTTTCATTCCTAGGATCACACACCTTAACCCAAAGTTAACCATGCATCCCATGCATGTCCATATCTTCCTATTATATAAGTAATATCCATGGTATCACTACCACCACCATGTTCAAACAACCCCTCTCATGATTATCCCACATACCATATAACACCACTCATTTATCAATCTCATAACTCAGGGAATCCACTCATGCTTTGAATCTATAACATAACCATGACTGTGGGATACATTCTTCTTTCAAGGGATACCTTAATATATCATATCCCATCATGAGTAATAATAATACGGGTGCCATGTTATTTTATAAACATACCATAAGTCACCAATATTTTAAGTTAGACCCATTATCATTGAGCTCTCTCACCTATTCTATTTACCATACGCCCCTGTACAACACATACCATAAAAAGACCCCTTATTTAGTCTTGATTTTTTCAATTATTCCTATAAACCAAAACACCATCCAAGGTATCTCATCAACATTGGGAATCTATAAATCAATACTCCCCACTCTCAAATTCAATATGAAATACATGTATATTCACAAAAATATTCATTACATATGTATATATATAATAATAATCAACAACCTTGGTATATTTGAGTATAATTTTACAAATAAGTTATATTGGAAAAAACTATAAAATATGTTCATAAAACACAAAAAAATTGATCCCACCTCATAATCTAGTCATTAATCACACACCGACACAAAAAAAGTTATACGAATCCTAGAAATAAAAGATGATTCCAAAAATTATGTCTCTTTACACACTAAGACGTGATAAAATCCAATATGAATATAAATCAAATACCATACTTGAAATATTTAAATATATCAACTGTAAAAACAAAATGCTTGAAAAAAAAATCCAAACTCCCTAGAAACTTAGAATTAAACTCTTATAAGTGTGGTATAGGAAGAAAATATATCATCTATATTAGGTTACAACTACTTATATCTCTTTCAATAAAATATATTATAGAAATATGATTAAACAAAAATCCGATATTAGTTTGTAATTTTTGTACCTTACCAGTCCAACCCATTACCAAACTATAGCCCCACATGACCATAGGTGTGCTTCTGACAATACCAGAGGGTATCGACCTAATGTGAGGGTCTAAAGAACCATATTGGTAGTTTATTTCACCCATTAAAATCATATAAATATAATTAAATAACTTTAAAAAATAAAAACAAATGAGCATCAGAATTCATAATGGAAATTTTGTAGAAAGAAAACCATAATGAATAATATCCACAATGCTAAAAAATGAACACATGTCAGACTAATATGAATTCTTATTGAATTATTTCCCAAAGGAATAGATTATATACAATATTTGAATCAAAACTAAACTAAAATAAAATAATATTGATCCAATATTCTTCCTTCATATTTTTTTACCACGCACCTATTAACCTTTTTAATCAATTTGTCTATATTAGGGCCATCTATTGAACACCAATTCTAATATCAAAGAAAGATGTGCACTAGGGTTTCTATGAAATGTGTAGTCATTTTATTCAACAATATACCATAGAAAACGTCCCTAATAAACAATATCATACATGTTCCTTCATATAATGTAATAAAAGAATGCATTAAAATCATATATATAAACCTATCAAAATAAGGATTTTTAATAATGCTCTTTGACGGTTAAACCATACCAACATTTTCTAATGGTGGAGTATCGTTGAACAAGTGATAATGTTGGAATTACACCGAACAAGAATACCAAATGGAAACCATCCATGACACCATGCCCTACCACAAACTGAAGAGGAATTATGTCCATCCCACACCACTAATTATCTGCAGGAGAAGTACATGACTCATGACATATCCATAAGTATGAGGGGTAACACATCACATGTCACATGAATAATCCATATCTGGGGGAATTACATAATCACCATCCATAATGTTGTAATATCCCACCTCAAAACACATCTAGTCATACGAAACATGACACCCCACCTCACATCATCACCATTTACATGTGTCATGAAGTTTCACATTTCACATACCATATACTGCAAGGTGTTTTACATCCCTTCTCATAAAAACAACCATTTACAAGGGATAGAAATTTAGACCTTGAAAAAATAGATACATGCCACTAGTTATAATATGATCTATCTGGGGTGTCTCATATCCTCATTACCTTATTAGAGGGGTCAAGAACATATCACCTATAAGATAACAAAAACAAGAATAGAAAAAAAACCAATTGGACCGAAATATTATCAAAAATAATGATGCATTTAGAAAATGATTAGTCTCACTAAGTGTTAGTTCATCAAGAACCATCCCTCTCATGAGACATACCATGACCACAAAGTTGCATTATCTGAACCCATACACTAATCCTAACCATCATCTTGACATAGATTTTGATCCTTACCACTACCCATACCTCAAATATCATCTCATTGTGATCCTCGTAATTCTTAAGTATCATTTTTGTCTAGAATACCACTTATCCTATCCAACTTGATAGTTGCTTTTCTAAAAACCACAGAATGAATCCCAAAAAGAATTACCATAAAATCATATGATAAGAGAACCCCTCAGGATTACTTTCATGAAGTATCTAGAAACTTTATATAGATGATATAGACAACATCATCCATGATATCAAGTTAATTAGTCCAGGGGACCTATCACGATCAAGATAACCCAAACTCATCACTCAATAAGTAATGTAAACCCATATGGTTCCATTTAGGGTCATTCTAGCATGCCTTACCCGGATCACATATCACCTTGATAACTTAACCACAACCAATGGCTCACCCCTAAACATTAACCTATTTAGACATTCCATAACTCCAAAAATAACTGTATTGGAGTTTTCGGACTTCTATCATTGTGGAAAATCCTTTTTGTTTAAATTCCATCTTTTATTAGGCCTCACACAGAGGCTATATAGTCACTAATGACTAAAACATAAATTCACAACCCCAATGTACCTTCTGAGGGTCTACCTTAACCACTTGTCTTTCCACACGATGTAAAGAACTTTGAAAAATAATAACTCATGACATTAAATCCTACTCAACGATTATTATTATCCAAAATTATAAACACACCTATGTAAATCAGAAAAATTTGGCCATAAAAACCCAAATGTGTAGTTATCTACATTGATACAATTACTGATCATAATATTTATGGCTCAATAAAGCTCTGTCATCCACCATCAATCCATTTTTGACCCTAACACAATCAATAAATAAAATTAATTAATTATAAATCATTATAATTAATTAAAATAATTAATTATAAATCATTATAATTAGTTAAAAAAATTAATACCATAATTAACTAAATTAGTATATTTGTAGATACTCTCACTAGATGATAAAACATTGGTGAAAACACATCTCAAAAAGTACCTTTTTCACATGAAACACCTCTATAACAACTACCCATGAATGCTATAATATTATAAATCAAGATATCTATATATTACGATATAATAAAATGGATAAAATAAATTATGGTAGTGTATTCCCTTAAATTTGAACACATGAAACCCTATGTATTAATCTTCCTATGACCTCCTCTACTCGATCCACACATAATATCCATAATTTAAGACCAATTATATCAATATTTATTTTAATAAACATGGAAACCCTATCTAAAGCCCAAACAAATTTATAGAAAATAGTATGATGAAGGTAGAGGGTATGTATAAGTTAGGAAATCACCTTAATTGAAAGAGAAAATACCAAATAACCACATATAGGGAAGAGGGAAAGAGGATGAATAATAGAGGTAGGAGGGAGGATTAGCCATTAATTTTCATGAAACAACCCAAATCAAGTAACCTTGAGTGGGATACTAATTAAAATATGAGAAATAATGTTTATCCTTATTCTCTTTTAATGAAATTACTAGAATGGAACTAATACTCTGGTGGACTACCTCCATACATCCAGTGGTAGGAAATATGGTGAATCACCTTTATCCATCCCACCAAAAGTATTATGGTCATATATAGAGGATATAATGTCTTCCATGAACCATCCCTAGGGAATCCTTTCAGACTCAACACGAAATATTTTTCTTTAGGAATTTTCCACATGAACATCCATATCAGGAATATCCATTTCATCATTTAAATTATGTATAATAATTATAATCCACAATATTGAATATGAAAATCAAATTAGACATGGTCATAACCACATTTTAACTAGTAATTTAATTCGATTTATCAACATGAACTAGAATAGGGAATTATATGGGTATTCATGGTTTCAACTGAAAGATCATGGGTCTCAATTTCATTCTTCAATTATTTTTCAATTCAGTAGTCCTTATTCATATCTTAGAGCTTTTGGTTTTTTTATTATTTATTTCATAAAAATTATTAGTTATAGTCCCTATTTATTCTCAATGGTTTATATGGAGAAGGTGTCAATTTTCAAGTGCATTTGTAATAGTTTTCTCTTTTGAGACACTATTATTAGTAATAGTGTTATTATGATTTCTCATTATGGGGTTATGGTGGAGTTTATTGAAGAAACATCAATGATATTACTCATCCCTAAGGAAATAAAGATACCTCTACTCATTGAGGTGGTCTTTATCAGGGTCAACTAGGAAGATCAAGGCATGGTCAGTTGCTTGCCACCGAGATTCCATCACCAATATGCCTATGAATCATCCATGGAACAATCAGTATATTTTATCACTTAATATATTAATTTTTTATTCATGATATTTTCATTCATTTATAACTCTTATCTTAGTATGATCTATGCTATATAAAGTAGATGTAGTTTTATTTCCCTTTGGCTTGACTTTTCAGGTTGGAGGACAATCCAGTTTGGTTGAAATGTTTCATGATTGGGTGATGATGAGGGGGAAATATTGATCATTTGGGGATTTATTATTATTTTAGATATAATAATACAAAAAAACACCTGACATTGATATGTTTTGTTCAATACATTTTGTTTTTTATTTCCCAAGAAGAGTCTTGTTTTCTTCGATATTGAAAAGAAAACAAGTAATGTTCATTAGAGAGAAGGACCACCTGATAAATTATGGATGCTTAGATCCCTTCACTCTCCTGATAAGAGATATGATAATTATTTTAGTGGATATATATTCCATAATTTTACCCTAGGTTGTCAAGAAGGTCCCTGATGCCTTTTTTGAGAGGTTGTGAAACTACCCCTAGGCATGATATAGAGTTTGGGATTGAATTGTTACATGATGAGTCTTTTATTTCAATGTATCTTTATTAGATTATGAGTTTTTAACTATTTTATCAATTAAAAATAAAATATATTCTAAAATGTGTTCATATGAGAGTGTATGTCATTATGGGGTATCAATGTTTCTTTCAAAGAAGTAAAATGGAATTAAAAGGTCATCTATGTACCACACGTGGTTAAACCAGGTGATGGTAAGGAAACCTTATCCGCAAACATGGATTTATGACCTATTAAATAATTTAATGGGTTATATTGATTTTTAAAAGATTAATATATATTTCAGATATAAACATATGTGTGTGAATGAGGTAGATATCACAAATGATTCCTTTATGTGTAATAATGGGAACATTATGTTTGTGGTTATGCCATATGGGGTCACGAATTCCCCAACTATTTACATAGAACTAATGAAATCAATGTTTCATGAGTTCCTATAAATGATTATTTTTCATTTCATGGAATACATATTTGTATATTAAAAGTGAATGGTGGGTATTATGAGAATATATGGACCACTCAAGAAGATCTCCAATAACATCAATTGTATTAGAATCTTTACCAGTACCAATTGTAGATGTGATATATACATTTTCTTAGACATATTATGTCACAACTTGGAGTAATAGACAAACCTTTGATGATCATGTATGTTATTAATTAGGTGGATTTCATGAATATTATATAGTATTGAAGTTACATTTTTATCATAAACTATTATTATAGGGTCATAACTGAGCTCTATAAAATTGTATCTCCATTAATAGATTTGACGTAGAAAGGGAAATACTTTTTAGAACATATCATTGGTAGGAAATGTTTTAGTGACTAAAAGAGAAATGATTAGAACTTCTAGTAATAATTTCTCGTAAGAGGTATTCCTGTTCAATGTTTATTTGGATGATTTATTTCTTGGTATATGATTTCTTATATAGTTGATGGTAGTGATATTCTAAGGGTCTTGGAATATACTTCCCTATAATCACAACTATTCCACCCATGAGTATGAGCTTGACGTAGTAGTTCTTTCTATGAAGTTATTTTAAATTAACCACATTAGTGAGAACATTTTTTCCCTATAGATTATAAAATCATGAGGGTTAAATTATATTAGATATATTTAAATTAACATCATTATATTTTGATGAAGTTATAATAGGCTTATGACTTCAATATGTGCTAATATTAATCGAATGTCACTGTGGGATTTGATGCACTGAACATAATGTTTTATGGTGATATTTTGTTGGAGTTTGGGGATGTATGTATAGTGATATAGAAGTTATATCCTTGCTTCTTGATATGAAGGATTCCTTTATTATGGGTTTCCAATTTTAGGTGATAGTGTAGTCATCCTTGATGAAGGTTGTTCATGAGTCTTAACTAGGGAATCATGAGGTTGATGTTTTTCATATTAATTTCATCTATGGAGATACTATTAAGTGATATTTAAAGGATTATCATCATCTTGATTTATTTCAATGGGAGATATTTTTTTCATTGGAAGTGAATGAGTATGTTCTATGTGAGTTTAATTTCGCCTTTTGGAAGTTTACACTAGTATAAACACGATTTACCCTGACTTGATGGGTTAATTATTATGCATGGGTATTAAGACTTCATTGTATAAGTTCATTTACCATTTTAGATGTATCATAAGGTAAAGGAATAGTTTCATGTTCATAGTGGTATTCGGTATCCATTAGATATTTCTCAATGGAAGTGAGAGGTCATTTTTATTGATTCCATGACTAGTTTGTGTTGACCTGAGAGAGATTCTGATACTATATTGGTTATTATAGATCAATTATGATGTTTTATAATTTATTGGTGATATAATAGTTGAATGTATTATATTCCATATCGAATATTCATCTTTATGAGATTATATGAACTCCTTAGGTTACAGGCACGATCATATATAATCAAGATCCTTCTTTTACTTCATGGGAATAGAAATTTCTTTATCTTTAATTTGGATATTATTTATAGATTAATATTTATTTACATCCCAAAATGTATGGATATATTTATAAGAAGTTCTAGACAATGGAGGAGATGTCGTGAACAAATGTCCTATATTTTAGTGGTTGTGGTCAAAAAAACTATACTTGGATTATTTTTCATATAAAAATAACTATAAAATTTTCAATGAAATGGAATTTTTATATTCATTTTATAGGATTCATTATATATATCCATTGTAAAATATTGAGGATTGGGGCACTATGATTCATAGATTATTTTTGGTGTAGATAATGATAATGATAACACATTTTATTTGTGAATAAATGAATGCTACTCAATACTATCAAGATTCTTATGATGATAATAAGAGGATATATCTAGAGTTTTAGGTTCTTCATTATTCATTTGTGATGGATTATACCAATAATGGTAAGTAGAGGTTCTAATATGGAAATAAACATTCTCGTTTTTTTGTTGATCATTTCATGGTGTTAGATCTTGTTGTTAAGGAAGAATATTTGTGGTGTGGCATATTTATTAACTCTTCCTCTACATATAGATTTGATTCATGGTGTTTTCTATTTTTTATAGCT
Source organism: Viscum album (assembly GCA_963277665.1). NCBI lineage: Eukaryota > Viridiplantae > Streptophyta > Magnoliopsida > Santalales > Viscaceae > Viscum > Viscum album. The sequence goes on from OY728165.1 coordinate 2,016,268,383, forward strand.
TCATCAATATCTTTATGATGATTATCATACCATTTTATGGGGAAAATTATATGTTTACAATGACATAACATTTATTGAGAATTATATTAAGATTGATGATCATCAGCGGATAGTGTTGTAATAGAATTTAATTCCCATGGTTCATGTATTGTGGATGAATGGTGACATAGAGGAGTGTTTTTCATAATTATAGTCACTTATGAATGCATATTATCATTTTTTGTTTCTTTAAATCATGTTGAGATGAATAAATTGATTTTATGGTCATATGACAAAATATGTATCCCTTTTTAATTTATTTTCATGATTTTAACACTAATTATATTATTATTTTAGAGATATATGATAAGATGTTTAGTTTTTTTGTTGTTATTCCCTCCTGTTAGATTTGATTCTTATTTTGGTTGTTAGAAATGACTTGATAGGAATTTAATACTGGGGACCAGAGCTTCTTTAGTCCCCCACTCGGTGTTATGAATGTATTAGGCATGTTGGAGTGGTGTTTGAGATGAGTTAGGTGGAAAATTATTTAAATTTTTTATGTTTAGGGGTCCTATGTATTTATCTAGGGAAGGAATATATTTTTTCTGGTGTATTAGTCTTGCCATTTTCCTTTAGTTATGACATTTTATTCTGAAATTCCCATTATTGAGGATTCTATGTTGTGGTGGTTATATATACACTTGAGAGGTTTCATTAAGCTAGAATGATTCTTGGTGGAATCCCTATAATATAAAATCAAGGTTAAAATACATATATTAGGTTTTTTGGTGATAATATGATGTTTGTATGAGGTTTCTATGCTATGCTGGGGTCATAAATTCTAGGTGAAAAAATACATTATTTATATATTGTGTCATAGTGGTTCATGGATTGACATCGTGTTAGTTCCATATGACCATTTATAAGACTTCTATGCCATGCTAGTGGTAAACTGTATTTTAAAAATGGGTAAAAGTATATGAAATTTGGTGGGATGTGATCAATTAAGTACCCATAAATTATAAACATCTTTGATCAACCCCACTAAAACATGGTGAGGTTTTTAAGATTCCACAAGGGAATAAATAATATAAATTGAAAAACAATTACTTTATCAATGAAATTAAATGAATAATTCCTAATGAAATTTCATAGAAAAAGGGAAATTATCTCATATTTAATTAATTGGATGTTTTTTAACATTATTTTATATGTGGCCTCAAATGAGAATTTTATTAATTTAATTCATTTACTAAATTTAATTAACTGGTCTATAAAATTTTAAATTTTTGATTATTTTTTAGGTAAAGAGTAAACCACACATATGAGTAAAATTATGATACATAAACTCCAACAGAAAAATTTGCATAATATGTATGGGTTTCATGGACAATTCATAATATATGTAAGATATTGTTGGTTGGAGAGGAAAACTCAAGAGGGGTGGGGGTGAATAATGTTTCAAATTGATTTTTTTCCAAAAAAAATTTAAAGAATAAATCCCCCCATTTGATAAAATTTCACACTTAACAGAAATATTAGTAACATATTATTTCATCTTTTGAAAATATTCCGTAAATATAGTACATAAATCAGTTAAAATACTTCTCCAAATACTCTAACATTTGAATCTAATCTACTTTGATCATACCAGATATATAAAAAAATAATTTAAGTTAACTATTAGAGTATAGTTTGATTTAACATACTAAAAAAATAACTAGTTTTATTTGAATATAATGAAACCAAAAGAGATAAAGACAACATGTGAGATATAAAAAGGGGTTTAGTCTTAATCTGAGATTTAATCCCCTCCACTTGGATATCACCTATTTCCTTGTCGTTCATTATTAACTAGAATGTTTCAAAATCTATATTGGGTTTTATAGAAAATAGTACATAGGACTCTCTATGAATATAGCCTCTTCCACAATTATATTTTTGATAAAACAAGATAACAATCCACACAAAAAATCTTCCATAGATTCTATGGGAATACCGATAAAACTTTGAAGAGATTATAAACTAATCTCTACCTTAATACGAGTGACTATGTTTTTATAGATAAAAAATAAATATAAAACACAACATTCAAGTAAATCATAAATATATTTATGAAGAGAAATGAGATAAGGAAATGTGATGCATCTCAATCTGAATAGATTAATTTTTTTAATTACTTGAATTTTCCATAATAAGTAATGTGGAATATTTTCAAAGAATTTTCTGGAAAATATAGTAGTTTCTATACTACCAATGATTATTTTTTAACTTATAATCCTCTATAAATATATTTAAGAGAATATTATCTACAACACTTTTCATATGAAATGTTTTTACCTTCATAAGATGATATTTATCCAAATGAAGTTATTATAGAATAATCAATTCACTCTTAAATTCAATAACACTTAAATTAATTCTTAAAAAACAAGGCATTGGAGATTTAAAATTCTACAACTCTTTGTTAGGTATGTCAAGCTATGTTAACTTAAAAAACTGTTAGTTGATCTGACGATTTACTAGCATGGTGAGTTGGCATGGAAACCTGTCACCGTTGGATAAATTATTTTTTTGGTCTTTCCATTTAAATTTTTGGTAGGTTCATAACCCCATGCATTATCTTGTTTCTGCGTCTGGTAAATACAATGAAATATATATTCACTTGATGAAAATTTTATATTTTTTGGCTTGATAAATTAATTTCTCCATGTGGTAGGTAGTTTCTTTAATGCAGTCACTTAATGGATTCACATGATAACATTATTTCATCACATAGTTAGATTATTTTTTTACTCATTGTATGTACCACTATATTTCATTATAGGTTTCTTGAACTTTTGGTAGAGTGATCTTCATCAAATGGTATTTTCCACTCCACTTAATGGTCAGTTCATGACTATGCCTATTTTTTCATCAGATGCATGGTATGTAGAGTGTACATGTAGTCAAGTGAAATATAATGTACAGTAAGGTAACAAAGTCACTTGACCATTACTGTGAGATGAAATTCTTTACCTGGTAAGGTTTCATGGTAAGTCCCAATGTTTTCCATTTTTTCATGTTTTGGCATGAAAATCCTTTACTAAAAGAAAACAATAAATCCATCAATAAAATTATAAATATGATTTATGATCATTAAGATGAAGATTTTAGGGTATAATCCAAAAATATCACCCTTTATTATTATAAAAATCATGAAAATTAAAATGTAATTTATTGAATACAACAATAGTAAATCACACAATGCTTTCTAATGAATTTAACAGGTTTTAAAATTTTACCACTCAATATATTTCTCCCATTCGTGATTATCCAAATGTGGGATAAAATAAAATCTCAAGAATTATGTTCAGAAAAAAATGATAATAAAATAGGATATTTCATTAATATATCCTAATATATTAAAAAAATAAACTAAAATGGTAAAATAATTTTATATCAAGATCATAATTGGAATCCGAATATGGGATATCTATGATATCTATAGGAAGGATATGTTCCTTTCATCTGGATGCATAGGGTGGGACAAAGGTAGTCTGAGGAGAAATTAATTATTAAGTCTTGGAAATGACTACACATAAGAAAAATGTTCATAGTTATTGAAATAATTGTATAGGAGTTAGGTAAAAAAGGCTGATGGCAGAGGAGGTAGTATGTAGAAATAAAGGAATGGATTAAGGAGTTATCCCAACTGTCTGATTAGTATAAATATAAGGTACCATCAACTAGGTTAAATCAATTATATATAGAGAATCAAATTTCATATCTTGAAGGAAGTCATCTCAATTATCCATGAATTCTTGAATAATAGGGTTTAAAGGCCATTGATTTTCATCTTGAGACTTGAAATATTGATTCTAGGGTGGAATATTGAGATCCATGGAAAGGGTTATAAACATACCCATTAAATAAAAATATGTAAATATGTGTATAAGATAATAATCAATATCACTCTTAAATGATTCTATATCTTGAAATGATTTCTGGAAAACCCCTCTAACAACTACAGTTGTTTTGGTAGCATGTGTTTGAAAACAATCAAACATAGCTTCTACATATTTATAAACTCATCAAAAATATTCCTAAACTCACCCCTAATGAGTTTTATAATTTTTTTATAATAGAAAACTAACTTAACTGAATGAGTAATAGGATTTATATGAGTAGCCTGAAAAATAGAATTTTTAAGCATTTGTTCAAACCGAGTCATCATATTAGATTGGTCTTCCTAGTGAGCACCATCCTGATCACTCAAAATTTATTTATCATTGTACATCATTTCAAGTCATAAATTAAATATTGGTTAAATATGAGAGAGTAATATTATAACTTAATTATAAATTTTAGATTTTCTATCTTGTTGCAAGGAGATGTAATTTTTTTTAAAAAAACATTCTTGAACATATCCACCGTATTAGATTTGACCACATACAAGTTATTCATAGATATATATGATGTCGAAGGGATAGAGGTAAAAGGATCATAATTATATTTCCAACCATCCAACGTAGGATCATACTCTATTTATTTAGATATATCTAGATAATATAAAATTCTAACATCAACATCCAATTTTCCCGATGGAAATAAAGAGAACCATACTCAATATCATCTCTAGGAGCACTATCTGGATCACATTCGTCACCAAAATTGGTGAGTGTATAATCAAGTCTGTAACATAGGGTCTAATCAACTGAAGGTATAGTTTGAGATACCTCAATAATTACCTGAGAATATTTACCAATAATAATTGATCCCTCAAATAGACATTGAGTAAAGGTTATGGTATGTCCACTATGTTCTTGTGAACTTCCCCCATTATCATTAGAATCAGGATAGTACTACTAGAAAAAATATATCCCATAGAATTATCCCCCTTAGTAATTTAATCTAGAAAAGTATTTTGGGAGTACTTCTAATCATAAGTGATCCATCTAAACTATCTTTAACACATTTATAGTCCTCTAAAATATCCATATCAGGCCTATAACCAATGAAAGAAATATATATTTCAACCAGTTCCTCATAATGAATCTTTTATCCATGTGATTTTATGGGTAAGGGAGATCTAAGATTTCTATAAATCATGGTAGGGTATTCTTACCTACTATCCTCATGAGCATCTCTTTTGTCTATATCTGAATCTACCATTTATTTTTCATCATCTGCTTCTTTCTCACCGAAAAACCACATAATAATCTTAATATATACCTATCTCATCATGTTATGGACCTAGATCAATAATATCCCTAGGTATAACCAAGTATTTTACATGACTAGTTATTTCATGAATCTTTTCAAGGCTAGATACCACTTCAATTTTCCATGGGTTATAATTTACCTTAATCTACTAAAAAATTTTATTTATAATTTATAGATCATATGATTATGTAATTATTTCTTCCTTAAAAATAATTAATACTTTGTAGTATAACAAGGATAAAATAATCTTTGAGAAAGGTAATGAAATAAATATTGTATGTAGGATTACACAAATCAACAATATTTCTCAGGACATATCTATATAGGTTTATTTGAACACAATTATTCATCAAAAACAAGAAAATATATTCTGAATTTATAGGACACTGAAGTCACATATTCTTGGAAAAATTACATTTTGGATAAACCTAACAATAAAACATTCTTCGATACTAAATTAACCAGTCCATGGTCTTAAATGAGTTCTATTTCTAGTGTGATCATCTGAAGCATTATGAAACTCAATATGAGAATGATTAACTTGACATGAGCTCTATTAATATCCAAACTCTCCATTGTGTGGTGCAATTTTTTTTTCATTTCCTCAATGAGAACACTAAATCATCACAATTTATCATTTCTTAATTGTTATAACCTTTCTCTCTAGGTATGAACTCATGGCATGCATAAAATTATCACATAACATTTGAATAGAAAGGCTTACTATTTTCCTTTAACCAAATATCCCATCCTTGTTCTTGAATAACATTCCATACTAGGGATCTTCTTAATTTCGAAAATTACACATCAATTTGTTTTTTATAGAGACATGATGATCAACTAAAGATAATTCATAGGCTCTACTCTCATCATTGAACTGAATTTTTAATTATTTATTTTTTTCAAAGGTGACGACTAAATAGGGAAAATAGTTTTCAACATGCATTTCATCCTCAAAATATTCAGTTTAGTTAGATTTATGAATTGTCTAATATGGATGCTGAAATAAATATCTTCAGGTTGGAGTGATTCAGAGGTTTGAGATAGGAGAAATATATTATCTAAAATAATTTAAAAAGAATTCAAAATATCTAAGGGTAAAGATGGGTGTCAATTCCTATTCAAATTTGAATCCAGTTAAAATCAATTATAGATTTAATGTAACAATAGACTAAAATAAATTCACACAAAAATATTCATGAAAACTTTTATATAAAAAAACTTGGTAGGAATGCTGACCGTGGATCTATGAGACTAAAGGTGAGCGAGGTATGATGACCATGGCCAAACAATAGGTATGCTAACCGCATAAATAAAAAATTTAGGGTTTGAATATTAACAATGTCTGTTAATAATCATTGTAAATATATTGAACACGTGGGTAAGTGTTCATGATAAACATAATGATCACATGAACAAAAACTCAAATTCGACATACTGATCCTGCAAACATCACTTCATAGTTACATCTAACAATATCCAAAAAATAAAGGTTAAATAGTTTAACAATGTAATTAATAACTGATGTTAAATAAAAAAGAAAAAAATATAATTTATCATCCCAAATTTATGTGTGATATACTTGATTCTCTCAATAATCATGGGATTTGTAATTATATCAGTAAGTTAATGTTTAGTACCAATAAACTCAAGAGTTATTTTAGATTTTTGAAATGATCTCCAAAATTTATGTCTTATATCCATGTGATTTTTTCTATAATGAGACATATGTTTCTTAGGAATTTTCATCGCACTCATATTTTCATAATTTTTAGGGACGTTTCATTTTTATATCCATAGTTTGATTAATTATTTTATATCCAAAAAATATGCACACAACAACTACTTAATTCTATGTACTCGGCTTCAACAATAGATAATACAACAAAAAAATTCTTCTTGCAACACTATTAAAATAGATACTTTCACAGAAATTGACTTGTTACATAATTTAAGATTTTAATAAAACATAAACATAACAAAAAATTCATATTAATAACTAAATAAATCATATTATTTTCTTCCAGACTAATACAATCCTAAGCTTGTTCTATTTTTTAGGTATTTAAAAATTATGTCATGTGTACATAATTGTGAATATTTTGGGTGTTCTTAAAAATGGGTACACATACACAAAGTAAAATATTTTTTAAGATAAATAGAAGTTAAGTATAGTATACTTTGAGTCATAACTCAGTATGCTATATGATAAATTGGATTCTCAGTTTCATCAATTTTTAGTTTATATAAATTACTCATGGGAGTGACACTATCTCTAGTTCTATCCAAGACCAAATGTTATAAAATATCATTAGTTTTCTAACATTGAAATAAAATAATTCCATGGTTTCTTTGTTAAATTTTAAAATGAGGAAATAATCTATATTTACCCATCAAACTCATTTCGAATTCACTTTTCATAATTTTTGAAAACTCGGTACACAAATTATTTCATGATGATTCAAAAATAATATCATACACCTAAATGTTTATAGCTAATATTACTCGAAATTCATTTAATAAATAGACTAGGCTCAAATATTCTATTAGTAAAACTTTTTAAATCAAATAATGAGATGAGCCTATAATACGTAGTTATAGGTTATTGTTTTAAATCATATAAATATTTTTTAACTTAAGTTCATGATTTTAAATGTGTGGGTTTTGAAATCTAATGGTTGTTAAAAATAAAATTACACCACTAAGAAACCATTTAATAATTCTCATATTAAAAAATTTGAAATAGTTTTAAATTCAAATGTACTACATATGAATGAAACATCCTAATGGCTTAAAGTCTTACTACGGGTGCAATGGTTTCCTTATAGTCAATACTATTTTCTTTACTATATCCTTGTGAAATAAATATTTATTTGGTTATAATCATTATGTTTGACTCAAAAAACATTATTTTAAACACAAATTTTTTACATCAGTTATGTAGCACTGGGGACATTCAACTAGTTCACAAACTATATTTCATTCAAAATGGTTTGGATATTCTTGCAATTAAATTACCAAAAATTCATTGTTAATTGTATAATTAATGTTTATATGTTTAATCTATGATAATAATTACTAAAGTTAAATTTAGTTTCTAATAGAAAATCGAGTCTAAGTTCCTTTATCTTGGTCTCCTATAAATTAGTGTAAGGGCTGAGATCTGTTAGTCCAAAAAACTCAGGGGATACATGTGTGTGGAACATCATTTTCATATGTAGGATTGGGTTTAGTCTATTCAATAGTACTGGACAATTTTTGTATTATATTTTTAGTATAATTGATTTCCCCATTGGATTAATCATATTACCAATATTTAAATGGAGTATTAGGATCATGTGGATCATGTTCATTAAATGTGACATGAAAATATTCATCCATAATTTTTTTCCTTTTATTAAACACCCTATGTGATTTACTAGTTATAGAATATCCACGAAAAATTAATTCATCACACATAGAAAAAAACATTTCTAAATTATCTTTTGTATTGAGTATAAATAAATTACAATAAAAAAATAGAATGTAATTTTTTTGTTTTCTACCATTCCATTTTTCATAAGGGGTATTCTTTAAATGAGGTCTAATTAAAACTATATTAATTATATAGAATGTTTTATTCATCGATTCTACTAAAAATAAATATGTAAATCATACACTTTTAGTATGGTCTGGGAAATTTCTAGAAGGGTTCTATTTGAGCTCTCTTCTAAACCACTTAGTTGGGGATTTGAGGAGAAGAAAAGTTGGGATTATAGCCACTTTGGAAGAAAAATGACTCAAATTCTTGATTTTTGAACTCATGTCCATCATCACTTATTATGGAGTTAATTCTAATTCCACTAAATGTTTCTACATACGTAGTATAGTTGGAGAAATAGGAAAGATCTTCACTCTTATGATAATTGAAAAAACACTCATTTATATCTTTTATAATCATCCATTATAACAAAAGCCTAATGTTTTACATCTAGAATAGACAATGTATGGGGTCCAAAAAATTCCAGGTGAACCAATTCTAAAGGATTAGATGTAGAGGATTTGTTATTTAGTTTAAAAGAGAATTTGTGATTCTTTCCCTTATAATAAGGATTATAAACTTTGTTTATTTGGAATTATAGCTTAGATATATCCTTGAATACTCCTTTCATAGTTATATTACTATGTAAATTTATATTTTAATGTCTATGTATTAAATTCAAAATAAAATATTCTTTATGAAAGGAATATAAACAAGAAACATTTTTAGAAGACACTGAATTTAAATATAAAGACTAAACATTTTCATTTCAGATGGTAGTAAAAACCAAAGAATGTTTTGAATCAATAAACTTACAAGAATTATTTTCAAACATTACATGAAAACTATCATTAGAAAATTGATAGATGCTAAGAAGATTATCTTTTAATCCATCTATCAAAAATAATTATAAAATTTAAACTATATTTGATTTACCAATTTAGAAAATCCACATAATTTTTCCATTGTAATTTTCCCCAAAAGTAATATTTATTGCCCCCACATTGATTTGGGTTTTCAAATTCGAGCCCAATCAAATTTATAGAACATCCAAGTTCTAGATACCATAATTTCGTACTAATAAATATTCATTAACGTTTCCTAAAAATGAGATTCGAACCAATAATTATTTTAGAGCCCATATTTTCTTAGTTTGAGAGAATATTTTAGTTCTTTAGGAATACATATTTGACTTAGTAGTTTTCAAAAATACGATATTATAATCTAAAAAATTTACATTTTATTTGGTCTATAAGAAGAATAGTTATTAATAGAACAATACAACTATAACTTGGGAAATTTTTTTATGTATTTTCCCCGACCATGGTTAATAACATTTTTCTATACTATACTATGGAGTATTTTGTTTACCAAGAATCAGGAAAATGGTTTTTTATCCTTTTTAAATCTTTAAATTTTTTTCTTTAATATTTATTAGATAGCATCTTCTCAATATTTTCCATAAGAGGATGATAATTATTGTCATTATGTATTATAAGATCACTTTTAATTCGAGTATTTATTGAATACTACTTCATTAAACTTTTATAATTATACTTCAATTAATTAAATGTTTCTTAAAGAGTGTTACAATGTTCAAATAATTCATCACTGTATATATTCTCATCATTAATTTGAATTTTAGTATGAATTAGAATATATAATAAATATTCAATAAATTCATTTATTATGTTGATTTTTTTTCGCAAATCACATATTAGATATTTCATTTCTATCTTGTATGTCTCACTTGAGCTATCGTTGGAGGCACTCAATGTGAATTTTATATCATTTTGATGTTTTATTCTATTACCCTCATATTTATTCTTACACAGAATCTTGGGATAGTCTACATTAATGTTTCCTTTCCTCTTTTATTAATATCATGATACTTCATTGAATGAATCACCCTTTTTCCATTGTTTTCCCAATTTAATCTATTATCATAATAAGCATTATAGTATTATTTTTTGGATAAATTGTTTTTGTAGAACTTCATGAAATGTTTGGGTAAATGAACACTCTCTCCGTTACTATCTTATGGTGATTACTCATCACTCAAGCTTTCATATTAGGAACTATTTTTAAGAGTTATAAATCTTAAAGCATACTAACTTCTTATTAGGTTCATCTATATGCTATTTTTTACCTTCTAGTTCCTCTTCATACATCATGAGAATTGCAGTTTGGTCCATAACCAATAGTTTACTAATTTCATAAGAAACATTGATGGAAACATATATTACACTCTATCTGTCTAGTAAGAATATAAGAATTCACCTGACCTGATCCTTGTCAAAAATTATATATTCAAGTGCATGCATCAGGTTTACGATCTCAGTAAACATGAGATAAATGTTTAAAATGAATTCATTCCTCTTAATATTAAATGTATCATATTGACTAATATATATATTTAATAACTTTTCATTAACACTAGATGTTTCTTCCTAGAAAAAAATCCAAAGTATCATAAATCATAAAAGAAGCTGGACATGATGATATTAAGTTAAATGAATCATCTCATAAAGAAAAGTAAAAATAATTTAAATATTTACAGATATAATCATATCATAAATTAATAGAATCATTCTAAATAGATCTATTATCTTGAGTTTTTAATATTTATATTTATTGAAATTCTTGATATCAAAGCCTATACTATCTAAATGATTTTTCATTTTTATTTTCTTTTGATCATAATTTGTACCATCATTAAAAAGAAGATATTTAGTGGATGTAACATATTGTATATGGATATCTATAAATATAAAAATCTAGATAAATTTTTTTAGATCCATAAATAAAACAATATCATAATAAAATGATATTTTGAAAGACCTTTGACACTGAGTGATGGTTATAGTGGACAACTAAATATGGGGAGGGGTAATTTTTCTTTCCAATAAATTTTTTGTTTTAAAAAATTAAAAATATATCCCCTTATTTGAATAAATCATCTAGTTAATAAAAACAACAGAAATATATATTTGATTTTTTTAAAATCATCTCTAAATATCGAGCAGAGATCATTAAAAATTATTCTAAAAACCTATATCAATTAAAACTAATATACTGAAATAATAAAAAGTATGAAATAATAATTTGAGATAACTATTAGAGTATATTTTTTAAAATAAAACAAAAAAGAAGAACTAATTTTATTTTAATATAATGAAAAATAAATAGATAAAGATCATTGTAGAAATTTAATACGATGTTTGGTCTCAAGATGAGATTTAATACCTTCTAGTTGGTAATCACCAGCTTCTAGGAAGTTTATTATTAAATAATTTGATCCCAAAATTGGATCTGGTATTATAGTAAAATGTACATAAGGTTTTATATGAAAAAAATCCTCTTATATAGTTATACATAGTAAAAAAACATGATGCCACATCACACAAGTATTATTACATAGTTTTTCCTTGCAATATAGATGGTTGGTTTGATAGAGTACCATGTACTCTCTACTTTAATATAGGAAAATCTGTTTTTATGGATAAATAGATCAAAAACGAAAAATAGTTTAAAGTAAATCATAAATAGAAATATAATTAGAGACACGATAAGAAAATGTGATGTAGCTTGATTCGAATATCTCCACTTATCTAGTGTCCTTAAATTTGTATTTATAAGGAACATGGTGAAGTTTAATAGAGGATTTATTAAATCATACTATTATCGAGATTTATATTTGAGTCTTATTTTTTTTCATAGAATCTTATGTTATTTCATGTAGGAACATCTGTTCTACAAAAATGTTTCCCATGATCAGTTTTCCCTTTCTTATGAAGATCACAATCCAAAAGTAGCTATTAGAGAACAATAAATACCCTACTATATACAATGATGCTTCAATTAATGTTTCAAAATTAGAATAAAGAGATTTAAAATACATCACTAATAAGTTTGACATGACAATATATATTTACACGAAACATATTTGGCTAAGCTAACAATCAGTTGGCATGGTTAGTTGGTGCAACAACATGCCCCGATCGGTTCAATCCTTCATGTGGTCAATTCATTTTCACATGCTGATGGTTTATGAATTCATGCATTATCATGTCTCCTCCCATAGTCACTATAATAAAAGAAAAAATCAATATATTACTTAATGAATATTTTACATACCTTGAAAGGGTAACTTGATCTATTCATACTCTAGGTAGTTTCCTTTTTACGATAAATTCACTAGTTAATATGGTAGATTAATTTCATTGATGGTTTAGTTTATTTGTACCCACAGTTGTTTATATCAATTATATGGTAGGTTGATTGAACTTGAGGTAAGGTTATCATAAATATATGTTAGGTTTAACATCACATCATGATCAATTCATGACTTTGACAGATTTTGTTCATCTAATGCACTCTAGGTAGAGTGTACACATGGTCTGGTAAAATTTAATATGCAGTAAGGTGATATTCACACATGAAATTTGTGGTTAGCTCAAATATTCACATGGTAACGTGGGATGGTATGTCCTAGACTTATCCATTATCACATGATTTTTACAGAAAATAAATTACTAAGAGAAAACATGATATTCAACAGCATCATTATAAAAATGATTCGGGATCATTAAAATAGGTAGGTGTTGTTATAAGAAAATAGATATAATACAATTACATTTTACATAGAAAGATAAAATTTACCTATGACTCTTATAAAATTCAGCTACAAACATAAGGATTTCAAGGATTATACAGAATATAAATGAAAAAACAAATCATTAATGTAATATTTACTCTATAGATTAATGTGATATATAGTATAAATGAATTTTTAGTATAGGATACATGACTCATATATTTTTTTTAACTTAATCCATGAAATATTAAAATATTTATTTTCAATATCTCATTATATTAAACTTTAAGACACAATCTCCGTGAAATAATAAATATTGAAATATACAAGGAAATTATATCTTGACTAAAATAAAAATTCATATTATCTTTGTCTTCCAAAATCATGAATTTATCCCTCAATGATTCTGTGGGGCTTCCATGTATAAAAAAGTAAGAAATTGATCTTAGGATGATTCAAAGGAATAAAAAACCAAGGAAGGATAATGAATATGTGTACATACAGAAATCTAAACTTTTATTACCCTATCCTTATGGAACTGATATAGAAGAGTGTAAGAACCCAATTTTTTCCTTGAGGTATAATTTTTTTAAATTTTATAAAACCAACATCATGTTTTAATTTATGGAATAGACTTGATGACCATGAATTTAGGCCATTCAGTTAGTTATTTTTTGAGCGGTAGCTCGGGGGTTGGACCTAGGATCTATAAGAAATAAATGGGGTGAATTTTAAATTCACATCTTGTATTTATATGGCCATATCCTCTGACCTAAATTATTCATGGCCTGAATTTTAAATCCATGATGTGAATAGTTCATGTTGGACCACTGACATGGGTATTACTTGACTTTTAAAAATTTACACACTGGGTAAATGTCATGAGTTTTCTAAAAGGAAGAAACCCATTTATTTTTTCTATACCGTAATATTATCTTTTCTCTATCATATAAGAGCTCCTCCATAGGACACCGTTTAGAGAAAAAATCTAGGATTTAATCCTATATCTTCATATAGACTATGAATTGAGCGATGTATGTAATATGGGATAGAAACTAGTAGGTTCTTAATTCATTTATCCCCTTTAATCTTTTGTTATCTTAACATCCCAAGTAATTAATGAATAATATATATTTTTATCTATGTCTATTAATGATTAAGATAGTGTTATAGAGGCTTAAAATGAAAATAAATACAATCTTATGCATGGAATACACTAATATTCTTAAAAGATTGTTTTATTGCCTTTTGATGGCAAACCATTTTTGAATCTATATTTTGGCAATTTTATAAACTATGTTTGTCAAAATAAACTTATCCTTTATTATTGGGACATCAAAATTTACCTTGTGTGAATTTTTGGTATTTTTCTGACAATGTTCATTTTTTAATGAATAGTGAAAAATACTGCATTTTACATCAAAACTGTTTTTTAATCTAATTTATTTATATGATTAGATTATGTTTTGAATTGGTTTTGAAGTGAAATTAGAATATATTTTTACCATTTTATCCAATGGTGGTCATTGGAATCAATTTCACTTTGAAATTAGACTTAAACTGGTGTCAATCTTTTGATACTTATTGTTTTGTAAAAACACGCTATTTGCTCTGGCAGCGGGAATTAATTATTAAATTAATTAATGTGACTTACATGATTTGAATTTTTTAAAATAGACTTAATTTTTGAATTCGGAATATCAAATATAGCTTAGGGTGAATTTTTGGTAATTTTCTGAAAAACTTCAATTTTTGATGAATAGTGAAACCACTAAGTGGTAATCAAGCAAACTGATTTTTCAGTTAAATGAAAGTTTACCACTAATGTGTATTGAATTTTAAAAATCCGACATACATGGTTTTCATTAATAAGTAAAATGTGGTTCAATGAGAATAAAATAATTTTTTTGGTGAATAGTAACTTATTAAGTTTTTAATCGCGATTAGTGGTAATTAGTGTAGTTTAAGGTACAAATAATGTTTTAATAATATGAAATGACCTAGACACATGTCCCAACCTTATTGGTTGTGTCATGGCCGACCAAGACAATCCATGGGTCAACTTGGGGACCCCATTGAGACATTTTGGTTGGGAAATGACATAAATAACTTTTTATTTAATGTAAAAGTAAAAAATGACACAAACATAATATGTTTCAGGAAAACAATTTTTACATGGGGTTATAAAGATCAGATATTTGATTATAAATAGTAATTGGAAAGATAAAAATATTTCCTACATCATAGTATTTTTTTTATGATTTTTAGACATTATATAAATTAAAATATTTATGACATAATAATGATGCAGCGATGACATCATTATTTGACGATTTAAATAAAATGGAAAGACAATGTAAAATCTATGAACTAAACATGGCCAAAACAAATTGGATGAGTGGATTTCGAACCCTTATCACCTTATCCACGAATTATACCAATGTGGGACCTTTTAAAAACGAAACACATTTTCAAATAAAGTAATATTTCTTTACTTTCCAAAAGTGCCCCTCCTCTCCTCTTATTAAAGGCCCCCACCTCTACCTCATTTAACACACTCCTCAAGCCTTTGGCTCGTCCAAAACCTGCCCATTTACTCTCTCCACATCTCTATCCTCATCCTAGAGGATTCCCTTTAGGCAGAATCCTTTCAAAGGAAGCTTTTAGGCTCAAATCAAAAGGAGTTACACTTTTAAAGGTAATTCATTCTCTCATGTTCATTTGTTTTATTTTGCTTCTCCAACCCCCTAAACTCTTTTTATTTACTTATTTTGTAACAACAGAAGTATCTTCAATATACAAGGATGTTTTTATAATATTTATTTGAGCTACACTCTCACACAACTACATCAAATGGTTAAAGAACATACGGTTTCCGTGGATGGCGAAATTCTGCCTCCCGAAACGATGATTGTTCAATACTCATTTAAAACCTTCAAAGGGGGCCATTATGATGTCACTATTTTTATATATGATATATAATATCATTATGTTTTCCTTAAGATTCTGTTTTTTTTCATTTTGGGCATACCTTTATGGTTCCCATTATGGGTAAACACGATATCTTTATTTTAGGAAGTGCGGACTACCGCCCCCTGAAAGTGATTTGATTCGTTAATACCATATGTGGGATGTGTAAAGGATAAAGTTAATGATATTATATATGTTATTATACAGGAATTATAATATACTCTTATATCATTATGATTCCATTCCAGAAAATATGAAATAGAAATGGAAGTAGCGTTCATGCGTACGTACGGCTTACCGTCTCCATGAACGGTGCATTTCATTTCTTACCTCTAAACGTGTTTTAATATTATAAAGACATGTATATGATGAATATATATGATATATATGTTATCCAAATCATTAATATCATTCTAGATATAGCGAACCTATGACCAAATTAACAACATGTAAGTGTAAGAAGTCTATTTTTGACTTAAGAACCAAATACCGACAAAATGAACATTATTAACTTAAATGATTACATGATGTTCATAACATGGTATAAAAGGAATAATGAACTTGAAAAAGATTCTTAAGCAAGTAGAGATTAACTCAAGTTTATTATTCAGGAAATTAAGGAACGGTCGGGTCAAGTCGGATACGAGGTATGGGACTTCGTCTCAATCTCCTTTCATTGAGGCATATTTTATTTTATACACAACTTTATTTTATACGGTGTATAAACCCCTTTGACTTTTACGTTTATTCAAAATGAATCTTTTTTATATGAAGTGTTTACTAAACGACAAAAGGGAATGTTTTTGTCGTACGTATGCGGCGACAACGACTTCTCTGCCATCGTGACCGTTATTTGAGTTTCGGCTTCCTCTACAAGCCATACCTTCTTTTTAAAATAAAAATAAATACCATGTTTTAATTTTATTATATTTGGGTATTGAAAATGGTTTTCACAATGTTTTTTTGTGTTGTATTGATATGTTGTGATTGAAATGTGGAAATGTTATGTTTCCTTTATGCATGTTTTATGCGATACGATTATGTTATGGTTCTTGGGTATTATTATGAAGACGGGTGGTTCCGTGATAAACTAAGGGAGGGTGAGCCCGATATAGCTCTCCAATGCATTGGGTAACGCGAAGGAGTGAAACGTTAAGGTTTCTCCGAAGATATTTTAGGGAATATACAGTGATGGGTATTCCAAACGTAACCAAGAGGGTTACTCCCTACGTAAGAATGTTATGAATGCCTCAAGTTACCTTTATGTCTTATGATTTCTATGATTTATTAATGATTTTATGAGGTATGTTAAAGTGCCTATGTTTTATGGGTAAAGTATGACTTCATTCTTATGTATATATGAACTCATGTTTCCTTTCCATGTTTTTTTATAACCCATACTGAGTTTTTATGCTCATCCCAAGTTTTTGAAATGTTTTTCACAGGTCATGGGAAAGGTACATGATAAGATGATAGAGTCAAGGATGTGTCAAGAAATAATCCATGTTTTATTTTAAATGTGTTTCCATTGATGGGAATAAAGAATACTATCTTTATGTAACAACTTTGTTTATATGTGGAATGTAATGCAAGTTTTATGATCTAATTCTCTAAAACTCTAAACCCGAAAAGATCCTCAATGTGTAATCTTGTAATAACTCAAGATTAAGTAAGGTTTAAGGCTGGGGCCTTATAGTTATACCGTAAATAGTGTTGTTTTGGTGAAAGATAATATACACAATTTTAAAAGAATTTTCTTATTTCTCTAGTTTTTTCTAATATATAGGGAAGGATGATACTGGATGATGATACTGATATATTCTTCCGGTAGGTTGTTTATGAATTTCCCATGAAAGTGTTAGTGTTTATAAATTTTCTTGGTTTTGACCGCACTAGTTTTACGAGGAATTGCACCTAAAATAAATATCATTTTAATTCAATCAATTATATTGAAAAATAATTCATTAGTGAGAACTTTTTTTGTCTGTGGAAGGTGAGACCTCCATATAGACTAACTATTTTGGGTGGGAACCATGTTATTCCTCGTTGACCCATTTTTGAATTATTATGAAAACCTTTCAGGTGTGATCGATTCACATTTAATTAATTAAGTGAATTATTTTTATAAACAAAGAATTAGTTTTAAAATTTAATATATATATCAAAATGTATAGATATCACTTGTCTTTTATCGTTAATAATTAATTTAATAAATGGTTTCATATCCCGATTTTACATTTTCATGCATACTGAAATGTAATGGAATGAAGAAAATGAAAATTTTAATTAGAACGAATATTATATGAAACTAAATGAATTATGATATATATATATATTAATTGAATAGAGAAATTTTTGTTTATTATAGTAATGGTTATATTTGATCCACCCTTGGATTCTTAACAGAATTTCTTGAGAACATAGAGGACACCATTCAGATTCTTTGAGGTGGTTGTCAAGGGAGATACCCAACATGGAACATTGCCTTTGTCTATTATTGGAAGACTAAAATGATTTCATAAAATTTCTTCACATTATCTATTGAAATTTAAATTACATGGATACAATCCTTGGATCCTTCTTGACATCTTCATACATGGTACTCCTTGGTTCATTCTCATTGGGATAGTTATGCTCATCATGAAATTTAATGTGGATGTTCACCATGGACTCAGTTAGAAACATGTCCATTGTAATTCCTTAGGGGTTACTCTCATATTACATTTAGTCCCTTACACTAGGCTACTTGGATGTATACCATGAGTTGGCTTGACCATCTATAATCAAGGATTCCTTGGGATCAACTTGGTCCCTATGTTATTATCATTATCTTTGATAGTAATACTGAAACATTTATATGATATTATTTTTATAAATGGAATTATAATTAATTAAATCTATTAATGATCAGATACCAACTAAGGATGAAAAAACTATGGGTTGTTTACATTAGAAACTTAATTAATTTTGATATACCTTCACATTGTATAGTTTATATTCACAGAAATTATTTTTTATAGAGGTTGTCGGTGGAGAACTACTCAGATTTTTCGCACATGCTATTCAGATTGTTGTTTCCACCTTAGAACAATTTAGGATTGCATTGGTTTGTAATGGGAAGTGTCTAACACACAAATCATGACATATTACTTTAGGATGAGAGCTTCGTTACATAGGTTTAATCCTGGGATTGGGAGTTGGATGGATTTTCCCCATTGTGATCATTTTTATATAATATATTTCATTGTATACCTTCTTCCATGGGTCCTAGATTTCCCTTTTTTATAGCCATTCCATAATATTTTGTAGATGATATGATTTTTAGATTTCAGTGAGCATTTGTTACATTGATACTTATATTTCTTTCTATTTTGTTATTTATAATTTCCATAATTATTTAATTTTTTAGTATTCATCACTATCATGATACTTTTGGACAAGAGGGAATAGAATCCCCATGGATATATCATAGGACTTCATGACTATTTGGATGCCTTTGGCATACTGGGTGGAATTCAAGAGGCCATGTGGCCTGCTGAGTTCAGATACTTAGAATTCAATCGTGTTAAGGATGTCACAAAGTGGAATCATATAGGTTTTTTCTTATCCAATTATTTCTAAAATATTGAAATGATATTAGGAACATGTTAGAACTTGGGCATAAGCTTTTCATAGGAATAGATAACCCACAGTCATTGTAAAAACAATATGACACATGGTGTGATATTTGTTTTATATTACACATATTAAAATTGATATATTTTCTCCTTTTGATGATGTAAATTAATTTGGTATTAGTTTTTTATAGATATTATACCATATCTAAGTATGGAAAGTAGAATTGTTACATGAAACACCATAGGAACATAGGGATTCACATGCAATGCACATGTAATTCCATATTGGTGAATTTATTTGCTTACATTTCTTATAATTCCTATTATTGTTGCGTTTTCCATGGTTGTGATATATTCTTATTCCACTAACATATTTTGTAGGAAAATGAAATAGTTTGTTTAATATATCATCATGAAACTAAATATTGTTTTCTCTTATAGATTCATAGTAGCATATTTATAATCCAATTTTGATCCTTGTTACCCATGTACCCCTAGTATCATTAGATGCCCATTGGATGTGGTTATATGAGTAAGAATTGTAAATTATAAAGTGTATGGGGATTTATAAATAATAAAGGAATGTTCCTCGAATTAATCCATCATATTTTACCCATTACATTTTGAGACTAAATGTAATGGGGTATCATTTCAATCACAAGTGTGTCGATCTAAATTTAGAATGTGAACGATACTTTATAAATAGTAAATGATAATCCATTTAATTAAACCTTTTAATTTTATATATATGGTTATAATCATAAAGCGTAACTTTTTTAATTTTTAAATAAAACGGTTAATAGTAAATGGGAAGCTGAAGTGCAACATAAAGAATGTTTTCTTCCTTAACATGCAATCAAAACCTCCAATATACTAGAACAATTATGATTGAAAACATAAATAGATACCAACACCTTTACCTCAGACCCAGGTTGATGGGATAATATTCCTTTTGTAGTGATCCCCTATGTTAATCTTGCTACTATAAGTAGAATTTGGTAGTTGGGACTTCATTATTTTCATTTTTTTCGATTGACATCTTTCTAATTTTTTTCAATTAAACTTGTTCATAGGTGTGTTATTGGAATTTGAAGATCTATGAAACCATGATGTTTTTGAGACATGTTCTAGGAGGGTGGTGAAAATTATGCTTCGGAGGAGGAGGGCCCTGAGCCACCAATATTACCCATCAAGATTGCCACCTACATGAACTAACGAACATTCCAAAACTAAGAATTGATGTTCTTCTTCGAGATAGTTTCTTACACATGATGATGTATATAAGGGTGTTACATTGTCTTCACCAATGATTTCATATCTCACTCATGAGCCCCATCGGTAGCATTATAACATATTCTCAAGGGATGAAATGTCCTCAAGCGACTGAGTCATGGATAACATCCAGTTTAGCTATTTTTTTAGAAAATAGGGATTCCTAAAGAGAGGAGTGTCATGCTCACCATCTACATGAAATCTGGTTATTCGTAGGGCTGATGGGATGTGGTTACTTGGGATGGTCATCATCAGGGAATTGTTTGAGCATACTTGCAAACATCCATCAATGATTACTTTTTCTCTGATATGTTGAGAGGTGACCAAGATAAGTAGTTTATGCACATGTAACAAGGTACCATGTCCTTCACGGACTATTTATTTCACTTAACAAATCTTAAACGTTTTACATCAATTCTTTCTAGGGAGTTTCTATCACAAGAGATAATCTTTATGGATAGGATCAGGTATTCAATATTTTCTTAGGATAATGTCTTATAACTATATAATTTTTATGGTATTATGAACTAGGATTTCATCAATTACTGTTACTTGAGTGAATCTAATAGTACAAGGACTATAAGGATAGTTTTGAGATAGGGGAATAGTTCTTCTAGTACTATAATGTTACAGCTTGAGGAATCTTGTTACAATAGTAAAGGATACAGTATCCAAATTGGTAGCTCTATTGTGTTCTATTAGTGTGGATGTGATTGTAAGGTGTAGCCACAATCTGACAATGACCTACGGGATAGTTGTTCTCATGTCCATATGAGTCATCTTAAATGACTTTATGATATTTTCCACCAATTTCTAGTAGAAGAGGTGCCACAATAACTCCACCCTTAGGAGTTGGATTAGTTACTCCACATTAACCTTGAATATAGAGTATCAACAACCGAACATGCTAAGGAGGATGTAATGGGTAACATAGTGATACTTTTTATTTCTTGTATTGGAAGAGAATACCTAATCAAGGTAGACTAGTTGTAGAATAGGGATGTAGATCAGGATAATTTCACACATTACAATAGATACCCAAGGAGAGGAGGTCATGACTATATACTATATTAGGTAATATTCATGTATCCTCTTATATGATATCTTTCTTGATTAATATGGGTTCCTTTCAATACTTAATTTTTGTATCTATAATATAATGTATTAGGATTGAAATTTAGTACTATTTTTAGGTGATGAACCTCATCACACCATTGGGTGTACGGTCAGTTGGTATATTCCAATTAATGGACTATCCTCTAGTTATGGGTAGTTATTAGTTCTTCTATAATACCATTGTCCTTTAGATGAAATGGGTTTAATTTCATACTTCCGATGGATTGAATCAGGATTTATTACTCCCACATTGACTGTTATAACTAAAATATTACTTTCACATAGTTAGAGAGAGGTAGATATTCATATAATGGACAATAGGATGTCTAGGATGGTTGAGAAAAACCAGAGCACCATGGGCTAGGAGGAGTGACATCCTGGATTTCCAACCTTCTCTAGGATGATCAAATGGTGTGTCAAATAGAATTTCCTCTGGTGGAGGATAATTTTAGGGATGTTTTCTTAGATGGATTTTGAAGATTACTTCTTAATATAAATGTATATTTTACAATCAATCTTATTCTAATAGTATCTCATGCATCTATACCTCCATATAAGATCAAACCTAATAAACTCCAAGAGATTAAGTTACATTAGTAGGATTTAGATTCTATGGGTTTTATGAAATCTTGCATGTCTCCATGGGATTTTCCTGAGATTTTTAATAAGAAGGAAGATGGAACCTTCCATATTTTCATGGATTAATAATGGTTGAACCAATTTATAGTTAAGAACAGTTATCCATTGACTCAAATAGATGATATCTTCAACCAACTCTGAGGAGGTAGAGTGTTATCAATGATTGACATGAGATCAAGCTATCATAAAATTTGATTCAATCCATTGTTTATACCACATATGGCCTTCCAAATTTATTACAATTTATATGATTACATGGATATTCTGTTTGGTCTTAAAAATGATCCGTATACTTTCACGGGCATGATGAATATGATATTTATCCCTACTTGGATTCCATTTTCATTATTTTTGTGGACGATATATTGGTGTATTATCAAACTCAAAGTGACCATGATAAACATCTTTCAATCATGTTTAATAAACCGATATAGATGTTGTAATATCCTAAGCTCAAAAGGGAATCATCCAGATCAAAAACATTCACTTCTATGGTTATATTATCTCATAATACATAGTATCAGTTGACCAAGAAAAAGTTGGTGTTGTTGATTTTTGGGATAATCATGGGAAAAGGTTCGATATATGTAGTTTTATAGGTAAAGCTAGCTAAAATCATCAAATTACATAAAATGTTTCATGCATTGATGAACCTATAACCAGTTAAATAATAAGTGTGTGATTTTATTATTTTATGAAGTATGAGAGGGGGACTTTTTGGTTCTAAAAGGGAAAATTAATTTGAAACTGATACTGATTCTCCCATATCCATAAAAAGGTTATAAAATGTTATGTGGTTAATAAGGAATCATGTTGGTTGTAGTACTGATGTATAAGGATCTATTCATTTCATATGAGTTTCTCTAGTTGATACCAGCTTAAAAAAATTACCTAACACATGACCTCAAGCATATAGTGGTTGTTCATGCCCTGTGTTGGTAGAGACATTTTCTTATGGGAGATATATTTTTGGTTCTTATGAAATAAAGACTCAAATATATATTAATGTTGTGTGACTTTAATCTCATAAAGTGAATACGGATCAAATAATGCAAGTCTATCACATTGATATTTCCTATACGTCTATACATGGAAATGCAGTAGATGACACACTGAGCTAAAAAAATATAATTAAGATGTTTAGGAAGATAGTGGTAAATAGAAGTTGATGAAACTATTTTCTATGTTGCATTTGGAATTTAAATAGTATCAAAAGTGAACTTTTCCTAGAGACTTTGAGTATAACTCTTCACTCTTTAACAAGATGAAGTGGAGGTATTCAGAACATGATGTTCTAGTCCCACGTCAATGTTGATCAGGTAAGGAGTAACTTTAGATTAGTCTACTGATGGAGATGAGATCATGTGTGTTCATTGAAATATATGGGTCCAAACAGAAATATGAGAGTAGATGATGTGAGAATCCAATTCTTCTTAGTAGGCAGTGCAACTTGAAATCTCCAAGATGTACAGTGATATGCACTGCCAGTATTGGGGGCCTGAGATGAAATGTTAGATCGTAGGTTTTAACACTAGGTTCACCACCTATCAGCGGGTGTTGGTGGAACAACATTTTCCCTCTATCTTGTTACAACACTTACCACAATTGGAATGGAAATGCGATGACATAATAATGGATTTTGTTGTTGGTTTACTAAAGTCACATCGAGGAAGTGAAGTGGGTTGAGTGGTTATCAATATACTAACATAGGTGGAAAACTTCTATAATATTAAAGAGACCTTATCAGTGGATGATAATGGATAATTTCACATCCACTAGACTATAATAATACATGGTATAACTTGTTTCATCATTTCAAATATGGATTTCTATTCCACATCAAGGTTTTAGAAAGGGTTATAGAAATATCTGGGTACATAGTTACTTCTAGGAATATAATTTCACTCGAACAACAATGTCCAATAAGAACAGACTATCTAGGTGTCAGAGGACAGGCTCCAAGAATGTTTCCTTAATTTTTGGGGTTATTTGGAGAAAAATATTCCCTCATTGAGTTTTCAAACAATAATATATTTTATGAATCAATTAAGATGGACTCATATGAGTTCTTATATGGTAGACCATTTCATTCACCGATTTTGTGGATGGTTGTGGGGAGGAAGTGAAAATAGATCCTAGAATCATTAAAGATTCCTCCAAGTAGGTTAAGTTGATAAAAAATAATACTAATACTACTTAGTGTTGGAAAAAATCTTATGGTTATGTTCATAAAAAACCTACAGAGTGTGAGGTTGGGGATTGTTTTTTCAGGAAAGTATTACCCAATATTAGGAATTGGTAGATAAAGAATATAGGGATGATTAAAATCATTCTATCATGCCTTTTTAGATCTTGGATAGAGTAATTTTGATAGCCTATTTGTTTCATATACCTCATTGGTACATTTACTTACATGATGTCTTGGACAGTTCACAAGTTATCCACTACTAGGCTAACCCATCTCATAAATTTGATCATGAGGATGTTGTGGTTATTTTGATGAATATCCCATTCGTATTTTTGGCCATAGCACGATGGTTCCTCATGGATTTTTTTCTTCTCTAGTATGGGTTCTGTAGTAGAAAAACTGTGTATAGGGAATGATGTGGGAGATAGAGGACGAAATACATGGTCAGCGGGCATACTTATTCTCATATAAATCTTTTCCAACCATGCAAGGGTAAAATGTGGATATGTTTATTTAGGGGGTGGGGAGAGTGTAAGAAAATGATTTTTTTTCATGAGTTTCGAATATCTGAAATTTTGGTAAAACCCATGTAGATTTTTTATTTATTGATTAGACCTGATGGACGAGACTTTAGGTAGGCCAGTCAGTTTGTTTTGAAAAGGTGGTAGGGGGATGAACCTAGGTTTAAGAACAAATACACTGTGTGAATTTGAAATTCAAAACACGTATTCATCTAGGTTGATTTTCTAACTCAAGGATTTAATGTTATGAATTCTAAATTCCCGACATGAATAAGTTGATCCAGACCAATAACCTGATCATTACATGATGGGTAAAAATTTACACTTCCTATAAATGTTGTTAGTTTTTAAAGGGGAAGAACCCCATATATATTTTTCACAAATATCTCCTCTCATTCCTCTATCCCATTAGAGCACCTTCATAGAAGTCTCTCCATTGCCTAAACCTAGGATTTGATCCCAAATATCCATCCGGACTCATATTTAAGTGTTTCTTATCACATTGAATAACCAATGTTAAGATATTTATTCTTGTAGATCCTTTAATGATTTTTCTTTCCATCAGTAGATATATTTTGGGGAAAGCTAATATTCACAATTTTTAGGCCTTTTTATTATTTATATATTTTCATCCAACATCGACCAAATTTAAATTTGATATTAGGAAATGATAAAGTTATAGGATTGAGGTATTTTGTTTATGAATTTTTCCTCAAAGACTCACCATTTATAACTTATCACCATTTTTCCCTCAACGATTCACAATGCATTTCTCCCCCAAACTATCCTCCTTTAATTTAATCATATAAATTGAAAACTAAGTCCCTAGTAAAAACTTTTTATATCATTTTAGGTTGAGACCTCAACATTGACCACCCATTTAGGTTGTGTTCCATGTTATGATTTTTGACCAATTTTTTGTTTATTCGGAGCACATTTTTGGTGTGGTCAATTAGACTTTAATAAAGAAAGATATTTAATTTAAAAAATGAAACATTATTTGTTTAATTGAATTTGGATATTCATATATATATATATATCACTTTTTACTTATAATTTATAATTTATTTGATAAATGGTTGCATGTCCCTATTTCACATTATCAAGAACAATGAATGGTAATGGAATGAACCTAATGAAAAATCTAATATTCATGAGTATTACATAGAACTAAATAACTTATGATATATATATATATATATATATATATATATATATTAAATTTATAAGGTTTTTATTTCACATGGAAAATTTTATTCTTAATTGGAATGGTAAGACTTGAGGCATCCTTGAATTTCCCAAGGGAATGCCTTGATCACTTAAAGGATTCCATTCTGATTCATTAATTTTGTTTCTTATAGAGATACACATATTGTAATGTGGTATTTTTATATTATTGGATTATTGTAATTATGTTGTGAGATCCCTTAACATTCTATCTTGAAATTAAAATGCCTTAGA
This sequence comes from Viscum album, assembly GCA_963277665.1. NCBI lineage: Eukaryota > Viridiplantae > Streptophyta > Magnoliopsida > Santalales > Viscaceae > Viscum > Viscum album. The sequence continues at coordinate 2,016,295,471 of OY728165.1, forward strand.
TACACTCCTTGGATTCAACCTAACGTATATAAGCATGCACTTCCATAGATCATTAACCTTTTATCCAGTAATACATAGACAATGATTTACTATTCATGTACTCCATAGGCTCAGTTAGAAAATCCTCTAGTGTAACCCCTTGGGCGTTCCCCTAGATTATACATAGTCCCTTACACTAATCTATTTTGGTGTATACCAGGATATGGCTCGACGTTCTGAGTTCAAGGATGCATTTGTTTCTACATGGATACATTATAAGTATCCTTATATTTAATAGTAACCCTGAAACCATTATATTATCATAATTTAATAAAATAAATTTTAATTAATTAATTAAATGAATATTTAGAGACCGACTGAGGTTGAATTAGGTATGGGTTGTTCACATTTCATACTGCTTTACTCTAGATATAACTTCACACCATATAGTTTATATTCAAAGACTAGTTTTTATAGGCACCATCAGTATTAGCCTACTAATATTATTCTCAGACCCAATAAGAGATTTTTTTGTCAAATAATAATATTATGTGATTACAAGTGTGGAAAAGGTTAGTTTCTAACTTTGGACCCCTAACTTCAGGTTTTAGGATGGATTTTTTTTAGCATAAGAATGATCCAGTGCACATGGTGCTTGGATAGTTATACCCTTTTGAATCTTTCAAATGTCGTGTATTAAACTTTTTACCATATTCCATTTGTATTTCTATCACTGTTTTAGATACATTCCAATATCTTTTTTTACATGATACAACTTACAACATTCGATTATTATTTATTTCATTCATTCGTATCCTTAATTTTGTTTCCTTATTCATTAATACCATGATTCCATTGTTTACTCATGTTATCCACCACTATGATACACTCTAACCAGATTAAATATTCTCAACATGAATACACCCTAGGAACTAACTTTTATTCATAAGCCTCAAGAATATGGGGAGGTAAACTTGAGGCTAGGTGGGCAAATGAGTTTAGTTACTCATGTGTGAAAAAGGTCTGTGACATTACAGAGAGAAGATCACAAACTCTAATTTTCATTATAGTGAGGATTCACATCATAGATTGTGTGGTTATAATTTTTTAAAAATAATGGGATACACTCCGTGTAAAGGTACTCGTATTGTGTATTAGAACTTGATTATAATTATTTTTAATGTACTTTTAATTGTATTTATTCTATGATCGTATGTGATTATTCTTTTTTTCCTCCATATCTTTTTATTTTTTTTCATTTGGATATCTAATTATAAAAATGGGGAAAACTAAACTATAGTATATCTATTGGTAAAATTCCAATGATGAACTAGAGTCTATTCTCCTTCATGTTTAATTATATATACTTTACTTTCAACTCTTCCAAAGACTGCATATGGTGGTGATTTGTGATAGTTCTCCCACTTTAGTTGTTTTGGGATGAAATTATTATTATAACACTATTATACATCCCTTCACTAAATTATATAAAAATAAAATGGATCCATGATTTTTCGATCTTGAATGAGTGTGATTTCATACTAAAATGGTGGGTTATGGGTTTTTCCCTATTGGGGACCCCTCTAGAGGACTAACCAATGAGGAAGTGAATGTGAAATTTCCTTAGAGATCATTAGGCACACTCTATATCTACAAATATTGTAGTGTATGATGACCACACATAATATGAAGTGTAATCATTAACTTGGTATGATATTAGTATTGAGGAAGTTAAGGTCCACTCAATGAAATTACCTTGGGATAATTGTTTTCTTCCGAACATCATTGATTCATCTGGGTTTCCTTGTTTAATTCCGCTATTTGATTCCATCACAACCAAACCCCATTTTCCATTGACTTTATAAACATTTTATAAATTCAAAAATAAAATCATTAAAAAAGGAGTGATTATTTTTTTATCCCTAAAATAAGATGACCTTATTCAGATCCTTAGAAGAAATTTTAGGAATTAAAATATAATGTGGAACCATGGTCTTACAAATGTTTGTTTCACCACATGTTTACACCATATTTAAGGATATGAGTGATATAATAAGTTTTCTTGTCATACCACAATAAACAGAACATCCAATGGTGGACTATGTTTGGTTTTATTTTTCTATTTAATTTAAATTTTTCATGATTAATTTGTATAAATGAAAAAAAATTGAATTGATTTAAAATATGATGTAAAAGAAAAAAAATATTATGATGAAGGATTATCCTAGTCGAAAGAGATCATGGAGTAAATGTAGAGTATATTTATCCAAATTTCACTATTATCATAGTACCTCTGAGAATCCAATGAACAACAAATTGAGTAATTCGGAAAATAACCGAAACTAGTTTAAGAACTTTTACTACCAAATTATCATTTAAAAGAACCCAAGGAGGATTATAAGGGATAACTAGAACACAAAAATCTATATTTAACTCAACCACTTCCATATAATAACACTAAATACGACATGAAAACAGAATTTACCTTGGTATAATAAAAATGTTTTGATGAATTTTGGTGTAATTTTTTAATAAGAGATATTCCATATAGGCATAATATCTTTGAATATTCATAATAAACAATAATCTACCTATATCATTGTTTGGAAAATAAATTAACCACAAAATTTGTGACATTTAATGATATGATACATTTGTTTGAAAAAATACCTCTAACTAAAAAATATACTTCTTGCTGGCATTGAAAAATGAATAATAAATTAACATAAAAAAAAAATCAATATTTTATATTCTTGAACTCATTTATATATAATATCATTGAAAATTAATTGATCACTAAATCTCAATATTTTGAAATTATAAATTCATCCAAACCATTGATCACCCTAGAGAGTGATTGTGATGAAGAAGATGAACCTGTAGAGGAACATATGAAGTTTCATGAATACATTGAACATTTAAAAAAGGTATTAGAATACCCAGTGGCCTTACCTAAATGGAAATAATATTAATATGATTATATGAAGGGGTAATATTTTATTATTTTCTCATTGGTATTTAATTATATTCAATTTGAACTTTTAATATAAGCCCCTTTTGGGACAATATCTACAACACTGATAGAGTATGCAGTAGAGGAAGAGGAAACCGAATAATTTGTATGGTTATAAGAAGTAGTGGATGTCCCTTACATAATTTCACCCCCACCATGAATGTTCTATCTAATACAAAATGGGATAAAATTCATTTCACTAAACAACAAGATCACTTGAAATTTATTGAAGGGATGCACAATGTGAATAAAATAATTTATTGGTTCATATAAATGAAACCCAACCCACCATCAGATGCGGGATAACATATGGTAATTATTTATGTAAGGATTTCAAAACACAAAACACTCCTAGAATAATGAACCAGGATCTCTTTATTTTCTTTATATTTTTCTTATTTAAATATTTTAAAAAATTCCTATGATATTTTATTTATACTTTTACAGGTTTATAGATGACACCCGTTATAATATTAACTAAATCCTACCACATAATTATAACTCATGCTATATTTATTCTTAATACTATTTTGATGACTGCCTAAATATTTTGAGCATTATTCTTCAACCTAAAAGAGGATGAATTGAATGTGTGTTAGGGGATTTCATCCTTATTTTTGGAAATTTTATACTGTTTTGGTTTTAAATTATTGGTGAGTGTTTTTAATTGGAATGTACTTTGTGCATTATTTCAACACTTCATTATGAATATTCATTTCTATTTTGGTGAAATAAAATAGTTTTGAAATAATTTATTTTAACTTATTACTGATATAATGTGTTTTATATTTTCATAAACATAAAATTGTGTTAGTCTACCAGATAAAAATTTACTTTCCATGAAATGATTATCCGATTTTATTATCCCATTCCTCTAATAAATTATAATCCTATCTTACAGACTATTTATTATAATACCTTTGTTAATAGTTTGAATCCATTTTAAATAATAATTTTCCACACTTCTTGTTCAATGATATGATATTTAACATGAACCTAGAATTATTGTTGTAAATATTATAATAAAAATATTCAATAATAAAAAATAAAAAGTATATAATTGAAAATGATAAAGGAGTGTTTTTCCAAGGTAGTAAGGAGAAGATGACCTTGGTTATCTCCCATGATGCAATTGATGGAATTAAATTCTAAAGTTACAACGAAACATTTGAAATGGTATGAGAAATAACTAAAAAAATTAACATAAATTTATGATAGATTATTCCGTTATATTGATTCCTTTATGTTGTCTAGGATCTCAATTAATCCTTCTGTCTCTTTTATATATCCTCAATTATATCCCTGTGGATATAGTCCCCATGATTCATTGTATCAAACTATTTTTTATCCATGGTACTTTTCATTGTCATTCTCCTTCATTATTATTATTCTTAACAATCTTAAAGGTTATTATAGTAATAATTTATTAGATTTGTTATGTTTCCTGTGTATTTTATGGGGTTTAGAAGTGGATTGGTCTTATAGATAATTATAATGTGTTCGATTATGTTTGATCATTGATTCATCTTTGAACATATAATATATTCATTAAATATTTAAATCAAGAAAACGTATTCAAACATAATATTTTACTTACTTTTTAATGACATTATTATCATGACTTAGTTTCAAATGAGAAAAAAGAAGGAATTTTCTTTTGAATATAAAAAATAAGACACTCTCTAAATGAAAGAAGTTGGGTGCATCAATATTTACACACTTTCCAATTGTTTTTTATTTTCTATTTCCTTTTTTTGTTTTATTATTTTCTGTTTAAGAGTTATAATATGATTTTATTGATGTTATTAATATGTTGAATCATGTGAAAAATGTTAATATATTAATCATGGAGGAGAGGAATAGAATTTAAAATCATATAACTAATTTTTCATCATTGTTGAAGCTTAGACATATGATTTTTTTATTTCCATGTTATTATTTGATAATTCATTTTATATTATTGTGTAGGTTATTTAAGATGGGTTTTAGTATAATAGGAGGATTATTGTGTTGCAGTTTACTATGATTTTGAGTGAAGGTTTGAATGTGTATGGTTGATGTGGGATAGAGTGGATGATGTCCTAAAAGTTGTGATATTTTAGTTACAGTTTGTGAGATGTTGTGATGGTTGTTATTGTGATGTGACATGGGAAATCTTGTAGTGGTTGTTTCTATTCTCACAACAATTTTGATTAGATGTTATCTTGGTTGGGTAATATATGTATAAAATTATGTAAAATGATGGAATTAATGGTATTGTTGAGGGGAATAGGTTATGTTAATAAATCAATGTGGAAATTTTGAAAATTATAAACAACAAAAACATGAATAATTGGATTAAATGATGCGGAAATGAAAATATGATATATCTGTAAGAAATGTGGTTAAATAAATGTAATGTAGATGGTAAATAGTTAAACCGTGATTGGAAATAAAGGGATAAAATGAGGATCTTTATTGTAGTTGATGTGTAGGGTCAGTAATAGTGAATAGAGGTACCAGTGATTGTTGGTGTATGATAATAAAATGAAATTGATATTATAGGATGTAGTTTTAACCCATTGTATGGGTTTTTTGTGCTATATATATTCAGTACTTCATATAGAATGGAACTCATTTTAGGTAGCACTACCAACACCCATATAATGATTTTGGGCTATGAGTGTTTTCCCTAATATCAAGCAGGAAGGTGACACAATTGGAAGACTACTACCCCTTCCACTATTTGTAACTCCCCGACCCCAGAAGCCTAGAGTCGGTGCATTATTACATATCATTTGCATGATCACGAAAGATCAAGTCTTGAAAGACCAATTAGTTTAGTGGATTTGGAAGTACTAGATACATTCATAAGGTTTACATTATATCATAAATGGAAAACTATAAAAAAATTGTTTTCATAGACAACACTGAGATCTCATAAACTATCCCTGCAGGTCATTCATAATATAATTTTTCGCATCCTAGGAAAAATAAAACATAGAAAGGGGTGAGATCAAATGCTCAGTAAGGATAATAATATAGCAGAAACATTCATAAATAATCATAAACATTTAAAGAAATGTATAAAACAAAAAAAAATCCTTTTCGGCATATACATCATCATAATATAGAAAATATAGATCAAAATAATTCCATTTACTTACTCAAATGGATATTCTACTTGTTGAATGATAACATGCAATATCTATAGCCACTTTCATAAGGATGGAATGCATAATGCCGGACATCATAACAAAATATTCATGGCCTTATTCCAAGACTACAAATAAGATTTTTTCAAGGCCATGTGCGAAGACAATAGTTTGTCTCATGAGACCTACTGATGCATCGAGGATCTATAGTGGGCCCCACCAGTCACTTATTAAGTCCAATGCATTCCTCATATGAAATGGTTTCAACATACCATAAAAATTAGTATTAAAACTAGCATACGAAATGTCAATAAAATTTCCATTAAACATGAATGGTGTAAAAATAACACATCCACAGTCAACCATATCACAAAACCTTCAATAAAATATGACAGTTTTGTATCATAATTAATCGACTTCAAATAAGATTAAAATCCATCAAAGGATGTTGATATAGATGAAATCAAAACCTTTTTTAGAGAAATATCTCATTCTATTTTAAAATCATTTAAAAAAAATTAATTTTCAAAATATTATTATAATCTTGTAAGGTATGCTGTGATAGTTTTATAATGGAGGAAAATAGCCACACCAGCTGTATAAGTTAAAAAAACATTCGTAATTTAATTTTGTCAAAAGGTCATAAAGTTCCTTGTTTGGAAAATGATAGAAATATTCCTTTAAAACCATTTTATAAAAAGTCAAAAAAGGGTATAAATTACTTTAACCCATAGTATAGTAAATAGTAAAAATTGTTTGGAATAATTTTTGAAGAAACATTGATGTGGATGATAGAGAGGTCCCAGTAGATAATTACATATAAACAGCCTCGGATAATGAAGGGATTGCAGAATTAACCCTTACCTTGTACTTTTCCTTAGTTGAGAGTAGTTTAACCACTTTTATATCTGTTAAATAATTGCTATTAAATTATACAAGAATAAAATACATTAATATGATATCATATATGATCTTTTAGCACTCCTTTGTTAATAATATCTTAGCATTATCGTCGTTTCAGGTGTTAACTGATTCGTTTTCCATTAAATTCTTTGTTAAATAAGTAATGTTTGTTCTGGATAGGATGTAAATTATTAATATTCATAATGATATTAAGTCTTTAATCATTATTTTTAATCATGTAATGAAAATTAGTCTTGAGTGGATACGATGGGGAATGAATCTCATCGCATTCATGGAGACGATAATCCGTACGTACGCACGAGGGACAATATCATTCTTTTGATATTAAAATAATATATAATTGGATGTTATATCATATATAAAGAAAAATTATCATGTTATATTTATTATTTAAATCAATTATACATAATTATTATACCCATCCAAATGATAATGTATTGAATAAATATTACACCACAACATGGAGACAGCAAGGCGTACGTACGCACGTATTGTGACAAGTCATTCGAAGGATGGATAGAATAATGAATATGGTTGTACAATATTTATAATAATATCATAGTATATATAAGATACTAGATTATATATATTATAATGGAAACAACAAAGAAATAGAAAGTGGAAGAAGTAAGGAACATGAAAGAGGTAATGAAATATTTACACATTCTTCAGGTTCTTCCTTTTTATTTGATCAAAAGGGATCCTTAGGTTGGATTTCTGGCTAATGTAAGGCCTCTAGGGTGAAGGTAGGACAGTTGATAGGGTATTTGGGTTGGGGTTTTCTGATCCAAATGGCTTTGAAGGTGTGAATTAGAGAGAAGGGTGAGTGCCCTTTTATAAGAGGGGTGAGGGGCACGTTAAGACAAACTAGAAATATTATTTTATAATAAACTCATTTTAGTTTTCTAGTGGATCCAAAATGAATTTTTTAAATTATAAGGTGGGTATGAGTCAAAAACCACAAAAAAAATAGCTTTTAGACAGGTTTGGGTCACTATATTAACTTTAGATTTTAGATTTAAATCTTAGTTAAATTGTTTGACATTTACCATGTCTCTTGGTAATTTTATATTATATGGTTAATAAACATACTGTATACTTTCAAGAGAACTGAAAGTGGTTCATCAATGATACACCTATAATTATATAGGTATTTTTGTAGAAACTTAGATTTTTTGGAATATAATATCAATTAATAATATAATATTTGTTTAAAAAACTCTTTTTTTGTCAATTTTTACACTATTTGGTATTTTGTTTTTTCTAAATTCATAGCTGCATTATTACATAAAAAATAATAAACAAACCCTAACTTGTCCTATTAATCTATAAAATTAGTGAAATTCATAAAAAGTCTCATATTACAATTTTTTAGATATTTATAATATCAATTATTTTAATATTTCATTAATAGGGTAATTACTGCATCATCACTGTGTCATAAATAAATTTCATTATTTAATGTCTAAAAATTATAAATAAAATACCATTATCTATGAAATATTTTTATCTTTATAATGAATTTTTATAGTAGAATTTATCTTATGAATAACCCTATATTAAAAATGGTTCTGTTATTAAACATTGAATTTATCACTTTTAACTATTCTATGAATTAAATAATAATAAATGTACAAATCTAATCCAAGTGGACCTAAAGGATCATATTTTATTGCTAATGATGTTTTCAGTCGAATTAATCTTATCCAATAGAATTAGGACATTTATTATGATAATAATAATATCATTTTGACCCTTAGTTACCCTATTTAATTTTAATCATGGGAAATAAAGCAAAAAAGTTATTATTCACCAAACATTATATTCATCTTATTGAACCAAATTTTTCTTACTGATATCAACTGTGTCTCTAGGATTTTTTAATTCAACTCTCAAATCTGATAAAATTTTGTTTTAGGTAAATTTTCCAATGCTCCTAGCAGGTGGGTAAAAGACGGTAAAAAGTTCAATAAAATGTTTATATATCTTATATTATTAGAAACTAACTCCAATGAATTACATTTAACTTATATATATATTATGTATATATTTTGACCAAAAATAAATTTAAATAAAATAAATAATTATATAAATAATATATTCGGTTTCAAACTATAACTCAGTGTTTTTCACTATTAATCAAAAATTGAAGGCTTTCCAGAAAATACCAAAAATTCACCCTAAGATAATTTCAATATTTCAAATCAAAAACTGAAATCCGTTTTGAACGATAAAAATTTCAAAATTTCAAAAAGTGGGTATTACTATTCATAAAAGCTAGTTTTATTGGTTGGGGTGTGTTAGAACCCGATGTTGCGTACAACACACACTATTGTATTATTCAAAGAGAAGCGTACTGTGGAAGCTGGGGGTGTTACATTCTCCCCTCCATTAAATAATTTCGTCCTCAAAATTTCTAGAATATTACTGCATAAAAAGACTCGTGTGGTTCTTCATCATATATTCCTTAGGTTTCCACATTACTTCTTATATCTTATGGTTTCTCCATAGAACTTTTACTCGACGAGTCTTCTGATTTGTCAGCACTTGTTCTCCTAAATCAAGAACCCTGACAGGCTCTTCACAATAAGATAGATCAGGTTCCAGTTCTAATTCTTCATAGGTTAGTACATGCGCTGGGTCAGACATGTATTTTCTTAACAGTGATATGTGGAACACATCGTGAACTTTGGAGAGACTTAGCGGTTTTGACAAATGTTAAGCTATAGCCCCAATTCGTTCTAGAATTTCGAAAGGTCTGATGTACTTGGGATTAAATTTTCCCTTCTTACCAAAACGTATAACACCCTTCCATGGAGATAACTTAATGAAAACATGATCCCCTACATGAAATTCCAAATCATTTTTTCTCTTATCGAGCTATCTCTTCTGCCTACTTTGAGATGCTTTGATGTGGGTTTGGATTACCTTCACCTTTTACATCGTTTCCTCAACATTTCTTGGGCCTACGAGATTTCTTTCACCAACATCATCCCAACAAGTTGGTGTACGACATCTCTTTCCATATAACGCTTCATATGGTGCCATCAGAATACTTTAATGGAAGATATAACTATATGAAAATTCTACCAGAGGTAAATGTTGATCCCACATACATTGAGAGTCAAGTGAACAAGATCTCAACATGTCTTCTAAAGTTTGAATAGTTCATTCTGATTGTCCATCAGTTTGGGGGTGGAATACAATGCGCAAACAAAGTTCGGTATCCAGGGCTTTCTGAAGACTTTTCCATAATCTTGATGTAAAACGGTGATCCTGATCATAAAAAATAGATAGTGGTACTCCATGATGTCTCACTACTTCATTAATATATATTTTTTGTTAATAGTTCAAGTGGTAAATCTTCTCTTATAGCAAGAAAATGTGCGGACTTGGTAAGAAGATCAATAATGTTCCATATTTCATCGTTCATTCGAGGAATCTTTTGTAGCCCCATGACAAAGTCCATTGTGATATCATCCCATTTCCACTCAGGTATGAGAAGAGGATGCAGGACTCTTCCAATCTATTTCCTTCCACCTTTCACTTGTTGAATAACCATACATCTTAACACAAAATCAACAATATACATCTTCATGTTGTCCCCCAAAAAATTTTCCTTCAAATTTCTATACCTGATAGTGCTACCAGGGTGTGTAGAGAAATTGGAACTATGATCATCATCCAACAATTCCCTTTTTAGATCAGGTATATTAGGAACACAATGTCTCTTCTCAAATTTCAAAATTTCATCTTCATACACAAAGTCACTAAACCTCCAATCATTCACAAATTTAATCTTCTTTTGAAACTCTTAATCATTAGTCTGAGAAGTAGATATCTGTTCTAGTAAAGATGGTTTTGGAATCATTTGAAAAAGTATTGATGTTTCACATTCCATGGTTATTACCATATCCATCTTTATAAGATCTATATATATTGGATCCTTTTAAACACTCATCTTATTCAAAACCCCATGATCATTTCTTCAAAAAGAATCTGTCACCTTATTTTCCTTCCCCAGTTGGTAGTGTATAGTGAAATCATAATCCTTGAGTAGTTCAAGCCATATCTTTTGACTCTTGTTGAGTTCTTTTTGCGAGAAACTATACTTCAAACTCTTGTGATCAATATAAATATCACATTTTTTACCATAGAGATAATGTCTTCATGTCTTCAATGTAAATATTATAGGTGATAACTCAAGATCACGAGTAGGGTAGTTTTTATCATGCATTTTTCAGCTGTCGTGATGCATGGGAAACAACTCTATCATTCTACATAAGGACACAAACAGGTCCTTTCTTAGATTCATCACTATAAATAAAAAAACCCATCATTCCTCGATGATAGAGTCAACATAAGAGCATTGACTAATCTTCTCTTTAAGTATTAAAAAAAAAATTCACAATATTTTGTCCAAACAAATTTAACACATTTTCATGTTAGGTTTTTTAATGGGTTAGCCAATCAAGCAAAATTCTAGACGAAAAACCAATAATATCCTGCTAATCAAATAAAACTATTTACGTCGGTTGTACTCATCAGTGCTAGACATTACTGGATTGCTATTGTCTTAGAAGGATCAACATAGATTCCATCCTTAGAGACAATATGGCCAAGAAAAAAAATCTCCAGAATCCAAATTTCACACTTTCTAAACATCCCATATAATTCATGTCTTCTAAGAGTCTTCAGGATAATGCGAAAGTGATTTTCATGATATTCATAGCTTTTAGAGTATACCAAGATATCATTAATAAATAACACTACAAATTCATCAAGATATTCCTTGAAAACTCATTTCATTAAATCCAAGAAGATAAAGGGTACATTAGTCAATCTAAAAAGCATTACTGTAAACTTTTAATGCCCATTCCTTGTTTGAAATGCTATTTTCGAAATATCATCCTTCTTCACACACAACTGATGATATCCAGATCGTATTTCAATCTTTGAAAAGTATTGAGCTCCCTGAAGTCGGTCAAATAAATCATCAATTAGAGGTAGGGGATAATTTTTCTTAATTTTTATAGCATTGATCTCCCTGTAGTCAATGCACAACCTCATAGATCCATTTTTCTTTTTACTAAAAGGAAAGGGGCTCCCCATGGAGAAATAGTATGGAGAATAAATACCTTATTAATGAATTCCTCTAGTTGTTTCTTTTGTTCCACTAATTCCACTGAGGCCATTCTATAAGGGGTCTTCGATATGGGCCTTGATCCAGGAATTAAATCAATGGAAAACTTAATTTCTCATTTTAGAGGATGTCCAGGTAAATCTTATGGAAACAAATCAACATATTCTTTCATAATACGTACATCCTCTATTTGAACATTCCTTTCCTCACCCACAGTTATTTCATTCTCTTCTTCCCTAATAATTAAATTTTGTTCAGCTACTGGGGGTGGATCTAGATAAGAATTAGGGGGAGATGATTCTACTCTAAAGATAATGTGGTTATTATCATAATCACCATTAAAAGTAACCTTTTTCTTCTTACAAATTTTTTTTTCATCATGGTCTGAAATCTAATCCATACCGAGGATTACATAAAATTCAATCATGGGTATGAAGATGACATCAGCAGATAAAGAACATTTATATGATCTACTGGGGACTGATTCACAAAACACTGTTGTAATGATACTTCCCTTAGGAGTTTTCACTGAAAACTCCCTTGTTAAATAAAATTTTAAATATATAATTTTCTTAGAAAACTAGGAAGAAATGAAACAATGTGATAACCCAGAATAAAATAATGAAATTTCTAAACTTGAGGTATCTATTAAATTACCTTCCACTACGTATTTTTGAGCTTCAACCTTAGCAGTAGTTATAGAATAAGATTTTCATTGATCCCTTGGACTTTTCAGAGGTAAGTTCCCTTGGCGCATTGGAAATTAATTTGCATAATTCCCCCTTTCTCTACAATTGTAGCATTCAACATTTAAAGCCTCTTTCTTCCCCTTGAAATCACGAGCATTGTGACCTTTTTCACCATGCTTGTAACAGACACCCATTCCCTTAAGGCAAGTACTAGAGTTTTTCTTCCCACATTTACTACAGGATGGATATTAAACTTTTCCCTTATTCCCATTATTTCTATTTCCAAAGTGTTCAGCAGATCACTTCGTCTCTTTGTTTTCTTTAAAGTCATAAGACATAGAGAATTCTTTTTCTGTCTTGATTGCACATGAGGCATATCTTCATACGATGAGATGGACTATGAGACTAATTCTCGATGGAGAAATGGTTTTAACCCACCAAATAAATGATCAATCATACTTCTTGAGTTACATATTTAATCTGCAGCAAGCCTTGCTAACCTTGTAAAGTTAGCTTCATACTTTACGACATTGTCATCCACTTTTTGCCTTAGACTCAGAAATTTTCATTCCATATCCAGTTGATGGTCATGAGGAATGTATTTTTCTAATAAAATTTCATTAAACTCCATCCATTCCATATTTGATACATCATCATCTTCCTTTCTGTTTTGAATCAATGACCACCATTGATCAACATATCCAGTGACGCGGTAAAGTACCATAAAAACTTTTTCCCTTTCAATACTCCCCATGGTGTGGAATATTTTCTCTAAAGAAATTATCCATTGCTCAGATACTAGTGGATTTCTAATCCCATTGAATGTTTTTGGTTGTTTTCTCATGAAGCGATCTAACATTTATCCTCCACGCTATGGATCGGGGTGATCCATAGAGGTGAGGTTCTTATTCATAACTTTAGTGAGTTTTCAATATATGGTTATTAGCTAATCAACACTAGTTTCATCACCAAATCCACTATAATTATCTTGAGTAGGATTTAAATCCCCACATGGAGTGCGTGCATTGATATAATTTCCATTCCATCCACTGGGCATCATTTCTAAACAATGGCATAAACTAGATTAGTTTATGAATTGAAATACATAAATCCAAACTTGTAAAAAACTTAACATAAATTTAACTATTTATGGATATAATCTATAATCATAAAAAAAATTTCTTTGAGGATGTATATACTCATAAACCCTTCATAATGGGTTTTAAGGAAAATGAGAACTATCCTAAGAATATCCCACGGGAGTGTCGTAACTAAGAGTGCAACAAGGCCCGTTATAGTGAATTAGTTATCATTCGAGTCTAGCTCAAAGAGGTGTTTTCAGGTTTTACCCCTAGGTACATCTATGCCAGAGTCACCTCTACCTGATCATATCTAGATCAGGATGTATTTCTTGGAAAACTCACAAAATCTCTACAATACCAAAATTCTAGGAAGTTCTTCTATACTAATCCTCAAAGTCTATCTTAGGGCTATGTTCCACAATCAGAGTTTATCTTAATCTAGTTTCCAAGGTTTGTAATAAAATTCCTATGATACCAACTATAATGCCTCAACACCAGAAGCCCAGATTCGGTGGATTATTACATATCATTGACATGATCACAAAAGATCAAGTCTCGAAAGACCGATTAGTTTAGTAGCCTGGTAATTACTAGATACATTCCTAAGGTTTACATTACATCATTAGATTGAAAACTACAACAAAATGGTTTCCATAGACAACACTGAGATCTCATAAACTATCCCTATAGGTCATTCATAATATACTTCTTCGCTTCCTGGGAAAAATAAATCATAGAAAGTGGTGAGCTCAAATGCTCAGTAAGGATACCAATATAGCGGAAACATTCATAAATAAACATAAACAATTAAGGTAATGTATTAAACTTAAAAAAAAATCCTTTTCAACACAAACATTATTATAATAAGAAAAATATAGATCAATATAATTCCATTTACATACTCACCTGGATATTCTACTTGTCGAATAATCTCACACAATATCAATAGCCAATTTCCTAATGATAGAATGCATAATTCCAGACATCACAACCACATAGTCAAGGCATTGTGCTGTGAATAAAAATAATATTTTGTCAAGGGCTTGTGCCAAGACACTAGTTTGTCTCATGCGACCTAACAATACATCGAGGAGCTATGGTGGGCTCCACCTGTCACTTATTAAGTCAAATGCATTCCTCATATGAAAAGGTTTATACATAACATAAAAATTCGTATTAAATCTAGAATATAGAATTTTGATACATTATCCATAATCCATGAATTGTGTAAAAATAACACATCCATAGTCAAACATATCACAAAACCTTAAATACAATATGGATATTTTGTGTCATAATAAATTGACTTCATATAAGCTTAAAATCCATCAAAGGATGTTGACATAGATGAAATCAAAACCTTTTTTTAGAGAAACATCACTTTCTATTTTTAAAACATTTTAGAAATCATTTATTTTGAAAATATTCTTATAATATTTTAAGGGAAGCATCGACGACGTTATAACAGTGTAAAATAGCCGCACCCACCATATAAGTTAAAAGAACATTCTTACCTTAATTTCGACGAAAAGGTCATATAGTACCTAGTTTGGAAAACGACAGAAAGATTCCTTTCAAACCATTTTATAAAAAGTAAAAAAAGAGAATAAATTACTTTAACCCATAGTCTAGTAAATAGTAAAAATGTTTTGGAATACATTTTTATGAAACATGGATGTGGATGATTAAGAGGTACCAATAGATAATTATATATAAACAACCTCAGATAATGAAGATATTATAGAATTAACCATTACATTGTACTTTTACTTAGTCGAGGGTAGGGTAACCTCTTGTATAATTCTGAAATAATTGTTATGAAATTATACAATAATCATATACATTAAAATAATATCATATATGATATTTTAACATAGCTTTGTTTATAATGTCTTAGTATTATCATCATTTTGGGTGTTAAATGATTCATTTTCCTTTATATGATTTGCTACATTAGTAATGTTTGTTATGGATAGGAGGAATATTATTAATATTAAAAAGGATATTAAGCCTTTAAACATTATTTTTAATCATCTAATGAAAATTAGTTATGAATGGATACGATGGGGAATGAATCTCATCACGTTCGTGTAGACGTTAATCTATATGTACGCATGAGTGGAAATATCATTCTTGTGATATTAAAATAACATTTAATTGGATGTCATATCATATATACAGAATCATTATCATGTTATATTTATTATTTAAATCAATTACAAATCATTATTATACCCATCCAAATAATAATTTATTGAATAACAATTACACCACGAAGTGGAGACGGTAAATCGTACGTACGCACGTATGGTGACATGTCATTCAAATGATGGATAGAATAATGAATATTGTTGTACCATATTTATAATAGCATCACAATATGTGGAAGATACTGGATTTATTATTTTAGAATGGAAACAAAAAAGAAAGAGAAGTGGAAGAAGAATGGAACTTGAAAGAGGTGATGAAATATTTACCTCTTCTTCGGGTTCTTGCTTTTGATTTTGATCAAAAAGGCTACAAAGGTTGGATTTATGACTAAAAAATCCTATAGGATCAATTAAGGACAATTTAGAGGGTATTTTGGCAGGGTTTTTCTACGAAAAATTTCTTTTATGGTGTGAATTAGAGTGAAGGGTGAGTTCCATTTTATAAGAGGTGTGAGGGGAACCTTAAGAAAAGCTAGAAATATTATTTTATAATAAAATTATGTTCGTTTTCTAATAGTCAAAAATTAATTATTCAAAGGATAATGTGGGAATGGGTCAAAAACCACTCAACCAATATGTTTTAGATAGGTCTGTTTCACTATTTGAACATTATCCTTCAGATTTAACTCTTTGTTATATAAATTGTCATTTACCATGTCTCTTTGTATTTTTATATTATATGGTTAATAAAATTACTATATACTTCCATGAGAACCCCAATTGGTTCTGTGATGATACAACTATCATTATATAAGTCCTTTGGCCAATCCTTAATTTTTTTGGATTAGAATATCAATTAATAATATAATATTTGTTTTAAAAACACTTTTATGTCAATTTTGACACTATTTGTTATTTTGTTATTTCTAAATTCATAACATCATTACTACTTCGAAAAACATTCATCTAACCAACCCCAAAATATCATATTAACCTAATTTTTTTTGTAATTCCTAAAATGTCTCAAAATACATTTATTTGGATATTTATAATATCAATTATCTAAATCTCTCATTAATACGTAAATTATTGGATCATCATTGTGTCATAAATAACATTAATTATTTAATGTATAAAAATTATAAATAAAATAAAATTATATAGGAAATATTTTTAGCTATCTAATTAATATTTATAGTTGAATTTATATTATGTATTACCCTATATTAAAAATGGTTTAATTATTAAACATTGAATTTAACACTTTTAACTCTTCTTTGAATTAAATAATAATAAATGTCCTAATCCAATCCAAGTGAACCTAAAGGATCATATTTTATTAATAAAGTTATTTTTCTTCGAATTACACTTATAAAAAAGAATTAGAACACGTTTTAGAGTAATAATAATATCATTTTCCCTTAATTGTGCTATTTACTTTTAGCCGTGGTAAATAAAAGAAAAAAGTTAATATTCGACAAAAGTTGTTTTATCTTACTGAACCAAATTTTAATTAATGATATCAACTGTGTCTCTCATATTTTTTAATACAACTCACAGATGTGATATAACTATGTTTTATGTAAACTTGCAAATGCTCCTAGGAGGTGGGTAAAAGACAGTAAAAAGTTCAATAAAATTTTAATATATCTAAAATTATTATAAACTGACTCCAATTAATTGAATTTAACTTATATTTGTATTATGTATCTATTTTGACCTAAAATAAATTTAAATATAATAAATAAATATTTGAATAAAATTTGTGGTTTTAAACTATAACTTAGTGTTTTCACTATTCATCGAAAATTAAAAGTTTTCAGAAAAATAGCCAAATTTTACCCTATGCTAATTTCAATATTCAAAATCTGAAAATGAATTCCATTTTGAAAGATAAAATTTATAAAATTTTAAAAATTGGGTATTATTGTTCATACCAGCAAGTTTGATTGGTTGTGGTGTGTTAGAACTCGAAGTTGCGTACAACACACGCTATTGTATTATTCCAAGTGAAGCGTACCGTGGAAGCATGGGGTGTTACACTATCTCTTTTCTAGACATAGTATAAAACATTATGGAATTCAGTTATGATATATTATGATTTGGTTGTTATGATGAGTTGTTTTCGAAATAGATTTATGGTGGGGGAATAGATTTAAGGAGTTGGGTACAAGGTTGATGTCCTTTATGATTATATACACTATCATATTGAGTTAATGGATATGTTGTGATATGGTATGAATATATAGTTATGTTATGGCTATGAAAATATATATATGTTAATAATTGGTTGTTTCGATGATGTAGATTATTGTTTTTGTTTGAGTGTATATGAAAGTGATAAGTGTGCCATGATGTTTATCATTGGAGGATGAGGGTGACTAGTTCAATGTAGATTTAGTTGTGAGGTACCTTCACATATATTTTCTCTTGATTATTATTTTGTAACTACCTTGTTTTTTGATTTGGGGAGTGAGACTCAGTGAGGTTGGGTGATAGTTGATCTAGTTTAGGGAGTGATTTTGTTTTTTTATATTTACTGACTTAGGTAGAAGTATTCTTCTCCCACATATTCATGATAGAGTTTGATGATAATTTTGTTGAGTATATCTGTATTCTCTCCCTTAAATATATATATATATACATATATTTGTTTTTATAGAATTTTCTAGGATATTTTTTGATTAGGCTAATCATTATGAGATCATAGAGTTCAGGATCTGGCTAGAGTCACTGCGATAGGATTTGACTTTTGTATTTCATTTTAAAGACCTCGGTTTATGTAGGACATTATATGTACTGTGAGATTGGTATTATTTAATGTTATATGGTGTTTATTGGTGGTTCTCGTTTATGTTCCTAGTATTTAGAAGTGTAATTCATCCCATACACATATTTTATACCTTTGGTGATAGTTTCCAAACCATGGATTAATGGAGACAGTTTACAAGGCCCACGTTCAGTTTTTCTATTGAAAGGAAAGGGTATTGACTTTGGATGTTTTTTGACAGATATTATTAATAATCATTATAGAATAATTTTGAAAATTAAATATGAAACTTCATGTAATGAAAATATTATATAAATATTTTTGGATAATGTTCATTATTTTTTAAATATATTATATTATTTAATATTATTTTAATGCTTATATATATATTACTTAATTGGGACTATAAATAAAAAACCTAAATTAATAAAATTTACAAAAACACATTGTTAAATAATCATTTTATTGAATGGATATTAAATATATACAATTAATATATTTAATTATATAAAATATCAAGAATTTCACCACTTAAACAGTTATCATTACTAAATATAATGTAAACTATAAATATTTTCACACATTTATAATTTATTTAAAATTTAATTATATATATGTTTTTATTGAAATTTTTAATTCACATAGATTATATTTTCCAGTTTTATTATTTTTTAAATCGCATTGAAACACTTAAAATGTACACCATAATAAATAAATGTTGGAGATGAATAAATGAAATTAATATGACATCTTAATGTAATTTTTTAAATAGAATATAGTTAATGTGTCTAAATTAATTATAAGAATTTGATAATTATTATGAATATCTACACATTAAATTTTTATAAAATAAGTATCAACAATAAATCATTGATCCTAAAAAAATCATCCTGAAACATTGAAATAAAATAAGTAATCAAATATAAAATATTAAATTTCAAAATCACTTGATTAAACTAGGGATGAAATGTAAATAATTACTATATTCTAAACTAACTATATAAATATGAATAATAAAATATGATATCAAAAAATAAACAACAGATCCCATAAGGATCGAGAAATAAAAATGCTGTTTAACAAATTGAGGAAGGTACTATTATTATGGGGTAGAATTATATATTAAAAAGCTACCAAATATAAGAATAATTTTGAAATTAAAACCATAATTAGGGAAACCATTTAGGATTTATATCGATATCTTTAAATATAATAGATTACTTCATACCTTTAGACTTTCCAAAAATTATAGGAAATATAAAATTGAATAATATAATTCCTTCTATACTCCACATGGGATTTATTTGTTGTATTGTTCTTATTTGTTTATAGTGTAATGGAATTAGTATATATATTACATTCTCTCCCATAAATATACTACCCTATCCATATTTTTGAATTTATGATAGTTAATTCATGGTTGGTTAGTGGGTAATAAATAATAAATTTTATGTTCAAAAATTTATTTTCATTTTTTTAATTTTAGGGAATAAAATATATTATATTAATTTTTAATATATATAGCAGAATTTATTCCATTTGAATCAATATTAATGATAAATACATGTAACATAATAATTAGTTTTAGGGTGCATAATTTATTATATAAGTTGACTACTATTTTTCATGTTCCTAAATTCATGCTTCCTTATAAATGCTTTTCAACGGTAGATATTAATTAAAGGACAATAAAGATGATTGGATATTGCATATAAAAACTAATATGATGGTTTTCTTAATAGACTCATAAGTCAGCTCAGTCTGTAGTTGCTGTCTCTCTTATAGATTTAAGAAATATTCATGAAATCCTTCCTAATAACAAAACCAAATACCCTTTTTGGGATGGTGGTTGATTAAAACCATACATTGGTGAGAACACTTTATGAATGAGTGGTTCTCTATCACATCTTGAACTGATTGACCACAAAAGTGGTAGTAAGACCAGTCACCACATGACCTCATGTTTTCCACCCTATACAACATAGGCAGTTGACCATAAGAGAGGGTATAATGATGTTACGATTGGGAGACTATACCATCATGATTATAGCAGCACATTGGCATATCAGAATGTAAATAACAGAAAATAACAAAATTAGTAATAATAAATGACAAAATAATAATTAAAAGATAATTATAGACAAACTAAATAAAAGTATAACGACCAACAACAATACATATAATGATGCACGTCTATCAGATGGTGCTACAGATTACAGACTGTATATTAAATAAGAAGAAAAATATACCAAAGGCTAACTCCACTGGTATCCTAATTAATAAATCATTCTTGTTCTCCCTAACTCCCAAGTACATGTTAAATGACAAGATATCAATCCATGGACATAATAAAATGTAGATCTACCATGGTACCCAAGTGAAATGGAGGCCCGAGCAGGGTGTGAGATATTATTCCATTAAGCCACCAAAAAAAATTTCTACATCAAATGTGGTTTATTCTCTATAAAAATGAATAGTGTTCCTACACAAATGATCCAAATCAATAAAAAAATAAAACTTCATTCATGGTTCCTATATGTTCCTGACCAATTCTACCTATATTGACCTAAGACAAATGTTTGATCCATGGAAACCTATAGAATTAAATTGGTAATAACATATTATAATAAAATAGGAAATATAAGTTGTTTAAACCTATTATTGTGCTTTATCATGGTGGTCACACCCCTAAGACATCATCCATGCATTTAAATACCACTTTATAATCATAAAAACATTAATAATGAATAAGGAACCCAAGTAATTCATACAAGGTATCATTGAAATCCTTTAATGGAAACCGGGCCCTGTATAAGGAGATTTATAATGGAATTCCCTAGGTCACTACATGAACCCTTGATATAACCAACTCAATAAATTCCACCTTTGGTAACCCATAACATCATCCAATGTATCACTCATGGTAGGGAATCTCTATGTCCATAACAAGTATATAATATAGGGTTCTTAGTATCACCTGAGGAATTTTGTATCCATATTTCCAATGACTCTATCCACTGATTCTCCCTTAGGGAACTGGAGTCACCCCTGAGTATAGTAATCCAACCAGATATCTTGTCCAAGGTAAGACAAAGGATCACTCCCATCACATTAAGTCATACCAAGATAATAAAAGCGAGTCCATCCACAAAATCCTTATGTTGGGACCCCTATTATCTCTCATCCCATCAACAAGAAAATAATCTCATATAATAAAATCTCCCATCAACATGACATTGTATATCTATAACCAGAATAGCAGGATATCCAAACATTTTCTCAATGTCAAGAACAATGTCATAAGGCAATAGACATAATTCACTAAACATAACAAAAGAAACTAGTTACCAGTCACATATATATGGAATGCGCATAAAAATTAAACAACATGAATAATGAAAGAATCAAATAATTTAATGATTAAGTGATATAACATAATTGATAATCAATAAGAACTAAGAGATAAGTAAAATTTTAAAGGAATTATATAAGAAACATTTATAAGCATTTATAATGTTTTATGAGTTCTATGGTCCATTGTATATGGATTAAGCATTAGGAATCTAGATATTCAATCATATAATTTAACTAATCGAATGAAACTCATTTTATTTAGAAGTCAAAAATATGAAAAAGGGTCATATCTATTAATATTACTAGTTTAACTCATGGCTACCAACCCTCTTAATTCATATCATTAATATATAGTATTTATTATATATGAAACACACCATCAAGGTTGTTGGAAAAATTCAATGCTCATTGGAATTGGTTCCCAAAGGTGGAACCATGCTCATATAAATGGAAAAATCCATGTAGATCCCCCAAAGTTGTGATTCAATGTACACTATGTTCATTCCACACATATTGACTTACTAAATTTAATTAATTTGAAAAATGATAGCTTTCGTTAGAAGATTACAGCACACATAACAATGAAAAACCATGTGAAAGTTAATGGAACATGTATGCAAGATATAAACCACCTACCTTATACCATTTATGACTCACATTTTTTGATATCGATCCATAATTTGGTTCTTTTCGAGAGAAATCTAAAAAACAGACGACCACCTGAAGAACTGGGTGATTATGTTGGACCAAAAAAATGGATCATAGGTGGGAAAAAGTAATAGAAGAAATAGGAGTGAAGAACTTACCTCAAGATTTCAGATGCTTCTGATGGAGAGTGATTTAGATGACGGATGAAGGATATATTATGATACCAATGTTAGAGGATGATGGCTTCATGTGTGAGGAAGGAAGAGGATTCCATTAGAGGAAAATCGGAGTAATAAAGAGGGGTAGAATAAAAGGTTTGTTATGGTAATAATGGTAAATTAACCCGAAAATGGTTTATATGGGTTGGTCACATGGTTTGGAAAAAATGTGTGACAACCGTGCAACTATTTCTTCTTAAGAACCATACCTAATCCCCCACCCACATTGTTTCCCCCCAATATTTTATCATTTGTGTACCAACAATGTGCTGAACACTTCACACACATCCATAAAAGATCTAAGCATGCAAGATAGGTGCATATTTTGTGAAATTGGAAAAAATACATGCTAGTCACCTCTTCTCACCTACTTTAGTTTCACGGTTTTCACTAGTGGGCAACATGGTTTCTGGAAAACTGTGTGCCCTTTCCTATCCACCCTAACAAGGTTTTTTCTAGGGCCTCGTGGTCCCAAAACTCAATGAACGACCCGAGGAACCAATCTGGCTTCCATCCAAAACTAAAAATCCACATTAATGTGTTACAATACTCATAATTCAATTCTTATTATTGGTTTACAAAATAGACAATCCATCAAATAAAGAAATTCAATTTTTTTTGGAATTTTATCTATTCCAAAAAAACGAGATGCTACAATCCCCCCTCCATAAAACTTTTCATCCCCACAAAGAATTGGTGAAATGAAGAGAACAACACTCAACCTACATTGGCCATGAATTATTTTTCAAAAGGTCGTGTTTCAGTTACAAACACTCAATGAACCTTTGAGAATCTCCTTAACAGGCGACACATAAGCCGTAGAAACATTGTCCAATTATTTTTTTCTAAACTGAAGCAACGATACAATACCAACACAAGATTGTCTTACCCATGACACTATCACATCACTATCCACTTTACCATCAGTCTCTAGAATTTTCATGAACCAAACTGAGTCATATTATTACATCGATGGAACTACAGATTTAATCATTACCTTAGTGCTCCAACAACACTCTTGGCATAATTCATAACTTATATGATTGGTTTCTACCATTCGACCTCAACAACCTAGTTGATCTGACATTTCATGAAAATTATCAGCCAGAATTCAATACACCTTCCTCAACCTAACAACATGGCATTAATAAATTCTTCATCAACTATACATGAAAAGAGATAGAGATAGATAATGAGTTGAATCTTCTTTGACAGGATACCCTCAAAGAACTTAACTTACATGGTTGATGCATTTCAAAATATATACCCAAATCCTGTTGATAGAGGTACCACATGATTTTCCCCAAGAATACCCACTGAATCCAATAACTTGATTCTAGTGACATCCTTATCCAATGAACCCATGTTAAGATATCGTGACCCAAGACTAACGTGAATGAAATCATGATCCAACTTACATGGATCATTTACATTTGATTAAAATAATCTATACCAAATACCAGTCCAGGGTTGCCTCTAAATTATGAACTAGTAACAATGGATTACATCCAAGGTGTACCATTAGAGAGTTTAAAAAATAGTGACACATATACAAAGGAAAAAAATCCACATATCAATAATGGTGATTGATCCCTAAGTGACATCCACCTAGTGATGAATTCCAAGGAACAATTGATGTCCATTAGTTTGACCTTTGTGTTCCTTTTCTGAGACCCTCGTATCACTTAGGACTAACCAAACCTCAAATGGAAACCCTAACAACAATGAATAATTTGCTAGAGACTAGTTATCATGACCAATAGCGGTTAGAAAGATAGCATGGCGTAGAAACAATGCTCTCTCATTGTACCCATAAGATATCAAGATAGGGGAATCAATCATCAAATAATTTAGAGTACCCTAATAGTATCGAATGATTTTCAAAAAGGCCCCTAATAATCTCCCACTACATAAAGGGAGAGGTGTTCAATTTGGTTTTCACCCAACCATACTAATCCTTTAAAATGATGAATAGTCAAACAACTGATGGTTGACTTCTTTTGATAAAATCACAACTTCATGTATTAATGAATCTCAAAACAGAATAAGATACCATCACCAATGAGGCATCCCATGGTCAATTAAGAATATCCAACAAATTCTATATAAGACCAAAAATATTTTGAAGGGTTTCATATATGACAACCTAGTTATTGTCATGCTTGCTCACTCGAACCGATGTAGTTTAAACTCCCCATCCCCAACGAAGTCTACAGACAACCGTAACCATCTCAAAAGAATCCTTTTTGTTTCTCTCTAAGTACTTGGAATGAAATTTTTAACCTGAATTGAAGCAAATCTACCCCCTAGGAGTGTCCTTAACATTGGATTTAAAAATTGAGGGATATCATCCTATGTAACATCCTCAATTGACCACTAATAACGTTTTCTAGAGGTCTCCATCACACTTTAAAAATTGAAAAACATAAGAGATAGATACAACCATCTTCATAAGTGGTCTAGATTAGATTCACAGTAATAAGTAAACATGAATCTCCTATTACGTTATGTCCACATGTGACATGGAATTGGGGGTAAAGGATAGAGAAACTGACTAGCGTGTCAAACACCCGATCATATGAGAACACCATCCTTAGTAATGGTATGAGTTTGATTTCATTAGATGCTCATGTAACTCTACTCCAAAAATAACCGATGAATATAACACAACATCCAAATGCTTACATGAGTACTAACCAAAAAAAATGGTTCCTGGTCTCATTTTAGATACATGATGAGTAATGCATGAACCAATGTATACTACATGAGATTACCAAAAACAATAGAATATCCATGATAATATCAATATTCTTAACATACATTTGAATTCAAGTATCAGATGTACTGAATATGTTTTAACTCGAATATATATTTTCCTATATA
Source organism: Viscum album (assembly GCA_963277665.1). Classification (NCBI taxonomy): domain Eukaryota; kingdom Viridiplantae; phylum Streptophyta; class Magnoliopsida; order Santalales; family Viscaceae; genus Viscum; species Viscum album. The sequence continues at coordinate 2,016,321,458 of OY728165.1, forward strand.
GGTATTAACATGGACGATTATTTAGAAAGTCATCCATCACTGATGTGGAAGATGATGGGTGACTCATCTGACCTACTTTTGCAGCTGACCACTCCCTCGACATGTCTATATTGTTAGAACATAGCATTTCATAATTCCGACACTTGTAACAGGGATAAAAAAAACATGACAAACTATTTAAACAAGGGTGTTGTTCTAGACACAAATAGTCTTGCATGAAGAACAATGCCTGAACAAAACCACAAACTAGTAGGATTCACATGGTTTTATCATGATCACTGGAGACATGAAGTTGCTACCTATTTTTGGAAATCTCGTAACAGAACTCAAAGCGTCGACCCAAAGTGATTTCAGCCCTATAAAAGGTCACTAGGATAAATGGAATATTAAATCGGTTTGAGATAAAGAAGAAGATATATATGAAAAACCCTCATGTTTTTTCAAGGAAACTACTCAGTGAAACATGTAGAATGATTTAAAGTACCATTACATGAGGGACCTACAAATAACAACACATATTGTTCCATTTTAAGTCATCACATTCATTTAAATTTAATTATTTAAAAATTTCATGATTTAGATTCAAGGATAACTAATAACAGTCATAATGAAAAAGCATCTGGTTAAGCATGTAAATAAAAATATGGTAGTTACATTAAAAAAAATTTAATTAATTTATTTATGAAATATCATTATAATTATGCCACTTTATCACATAACCCCATTTTAAACACTAGAAATTTATTTAGAAGGTATTACAATAGTACATCTAAAATAAAAAAGATCCCTTACTAATTAAGGAGGTATGGTTAGAAAAAATGACAACATACATTTACATGAAAACCCATATATATGACTACATGTATTTCAAAATTCATTCAATACACAACATAAAAAATACCCCCTTGGGGTTAAGAACTATATTGTATCAAATGAGAAGGCACCCTGAAAGGATCCCATTAATCCATTATGGGTTCAACTAAAAGAAAACCAATCATTTTAATAATTAATTATTTAAAAAACCCTTAATAGTTCATAACATAAGAATCCTTCCCCACTAACATACTTTGGTGCAGTGGTGCATTTTAGATATTTGGCCATATAGGTCATTAAGCCAAACAAAAGGGGTATGATCCTTAACAAGGGGAAAAATTAATTTAAGGTCAAAATTTTATAACATCTAGATTTGAAAAAATTATAAATATATATATAAGCTTCATAGAACATGGTTTGGTTTAATGGGTTACAACAATCAATTTATAAAAAATAAATACACTTTATATGTTGCTTTTCACTCCCATCTAACCATTACTATATTATCCAGGTTTAGAATAAATCACAAAAACCTCAATATTTATGAAAAAAATTTATGTATATATATTACACCTATAAGAGTTGGATTATATGGTTCACTCTGTTCAAATTCAGAAAGCGCCCATACAATTTATGAAATGAAAAAATTGGGTCACACTTGACCACAAACTATTTTTTTATAAACAAATATAAATTAAATATCTTTAGCAATTATAAATTATTATTTAAATACATTTGGTGAATATACAAGGTTTTGATTATATAGGTTGTAAATTTTAAATTTTCATGGTTCTCATACACCTTACAAAATTTCTGGTTGAGCCCTATGAAACACAAACTATCATTATCAACACAATTTTAACAAGAATAACCGCATGAATATTAAAAAAACAAGATTTATTAATTACATAAACATGATAATAATATATAAAATATAAAATAATCATTGGGAATGAAAATAAATACAAGAATGTAAAATTACAATGAAAAGATACTACGAATACAAAAAAACACTTAAACATGAAATATAGGCAAAGCCTGATACTTTAAATAAAAAAATCATGTTGTACTAGAAAAAAATGATAAATTAAACAAAATGATTTTTTCTAAAATTACCTAAAATCGTGTATAATAGAAATATATGTTAAATACATATATAAAATTAACAAATTGAAAACAACCTTGCCAAAAAATTTACATGGAATAGAATAGGGATGGAATGCGAATTCCTTTGTGCCTATCAAGATGCATGTTACAATAAGTCATTAAAATCTATAGCCAATGTTAAATGCTAAATATCATAAAATATTAACTAGAAGAATGTATACCAATCAACAATGGTGAAGTCATAATTAACTGAACAATAAGAAAATCAATCCCATCCCCGACCACTTTTAATTTACCTTATACATGGGTTGATCACTCCCATGCATGACTATTTACCAACTGAAGACATATTCCTATAATCCTATCTATCCAAAAAAAAATTAAGAAAAAAAGGAAAATGGGATCTGATACAACATTGTAACATCTCAGCCCAACCGACCACTAAACTGACAGTCAGACCAGTCACCACATGACCTCAAACACGCCTCTCTATACACCAGAGGCTACCAACTATTAGCGAGGTTCTATAGATGGTATAGTGGGGAGGCCATACCATCCTGATCAAAGAATAAAAATAGTATATTATAAATTATATAATGGAAAATAATGGATTCTGTAATAAATAATGACAAATAAAGCAACAGAAGAATAACATCAACTAACTGAATAAAATTAAAATGGCCAACTCCAACACATATAATGATAAATGCATGTCATATGGTTATACAAGGTACATATAGTAAAATAAAAATCTAAACAAATTTTAACACCACATGTATCAGGAGTATTATATCATACATGTTATCTTTAACTCATGTGTACATGTCAAAGTACAAGTAATCAATCTAGGGACCTACTAACAGGAAGATTTTCTTTGGTTCCCCCAATGCAATTGTGTCCCAAGTTGGTTTTGAGATTCAATCCTAGTAATCCACCACCAAGTGTGTTTAGACAAAAAACATTTTATTCTTTATAAAAAATAGTGTGTTAACTTAAATGAAGCAATGAAAAAAAACAACACTTTGGTCTATGTCCCAAAATGGATGGCTGAACAATTAAAGATACATCAAACTAATCCAGATGTCTAAACCAAGGAAACCAATAGAAGTAAAATGGTAAAAACATCATAGACTAAATGATTCAAAAGAAGAACAATGACTCTAATATTTTTCTTTGACCTGGTGGTCCCACACCTAGGATATCTTCTAGGGAATTACAAACTAGTTTAGAAACATAAAAAAATAATAAGGATACCATGTAATAGATATGAGGTATCCATCAAATCTAGTAATGGAATCTTTATTCCATCCATGGATATCTTTAATGGAATCCCCTGTGTCACTATGGGATCCCATGATATAACAAATGACACAAAGTCCATCTAAGGAAACCTGTAATTGTGTCTCTCATGTCACTCAAGGCATGGTAACTTCGAGTGCATACCAAGTATCTCACATTGGGGACCAGATATCACTCGAGGCATGATGTATCCATCATTTCTATGAGTTTATAAATGTTTTCTACCCTACGAAACTGAGGTCACTCATGAGTATAGTAATCAACCAAGAGATCCAATTCAAGGAAAGAGAAAGGATTATTCCATGTGCACCATGTCATACAAATCCAAGCATGGAGATTCCATCCACGATGACGTTATGTCAGGTCCTGTGTTGTCCTTCGTCCAACAAGTAGGAAAAACGTAGCACATAGAAAAAACAAACATCATCAAGAAATAACATACGTATAAATAGATAATTTAAAAATACAAAAATATAAATCAATACAAATAATATGTCATAAAGTAATATACATAATTAACTAAGAATAACATAAGAACTAGGGTACAAGGCATGCACATAAGGCATGATCATAGAAAGTCAACAACTTGAATAAAGCAAGAGGCAGCTCATGTAATTCCTAAATGACAGAACATATTTCATAATCAATAAAAATTGTGACACATGGAGAAAGTGAAAGTAAATACATAATTAAAATTCATAAGCATTTAAAAATATTAATGAGTTATATGGTACACAATATAGGGAATAAGTAACAGAAATCAGAAAGTACAATATTATCATTCAACCAATTTAATCAAACAAATTTTTTTAAAATGGTGAAACTATAGAAAGAGGAATATGAATTTATATTATAGGTATAATTAATTACTAAAAAAATTATTAATTAAATTAAATAATATATGAAATTTATTAAATATTAAACACACCCTCAAGGATATCAAAACATATCAAATCTCAAGGGAATTGTGTACCAAATGAAGAAACACTCCCATAAAATGTAAAGATTCAAGGTCACTACCCAAATTATTTATTCACCACACACTAGGGTCATACCAATAATGATTACTTAATCAATTTAATTTATTTGAAAAAAGTTATCCAGCACCGAAATATTTTTTTACACTGTACAATAATACACCATATGAATGGAAACAAAACAAATGGGAAATAACTAGACCTCATTCCTTATAACAAGAGAGAATCATGGATCTGATATCATGATCTAATTTAGTTTGGTTTGTGTGAAATCAAATAAATATATGAGCACCCTTAAAATAGGGATAATTGTATCACACAGAAAAATATCAAAAGAGGAGGAAAAAAAAGATGAATCAAAATGAGTTTATATCCTAACTTAAGCTTTCCAATGATTCCAACAGTGAGAAATATAGACAAAGGAAAAAGGAAATATCAGGATTCCTACCATGGTGGATGAGGTATTTTTGTATGGGGAATGAGGAGTTTTGTACTAGAGGAAAAGAAATAGGTGAAATGTGGGTAAAATAAATGTTTCATTAATGTGTGAATAGTAATTTAAACCTCAAAACTAGGTCACACAGTTTGGAAAAAAATTGTGTCAACCATGTGGCTCATGCTTCTCAAGAACCCCCACATGGTTTTACCAACTTTTTGATAACATTGAAATGAAACGTACACACACACTGCCTAAAAAGAACTATGCATGTGGTCTAGGTGTATGATTTGGGAAACTATCCACAACCAGTGAGTCACCTATACACACCTACTACAGTCACATAGTTTTCATTGGTGGGAAGCATGGTTTCCAAGAAATCATGTGCCCTTCCCAGTCCACCCAAATATGTGTGTGTATGTGGGGGGGGGGGGGGGTCCATAACTCTAAAAACAGAACAAAAAACCTTAGGCACTAATTGGGATTTGAAACAAAACTAAAAAAACGCTTTAAATTGTACCTCCACAAATAATTCCATTCCATAACCCTGTTTAATATATAGACTATTGACTGAATGAATAAATTGAATTTTTTTATAATATATTTTGGTCCAAAAACACTAGACACTAAATTCTCTATCAAATACTTAATTGATTAAGTATGATATATTTTAATGCTCAATAATTAAGGAATTTCGAATTTATCCATATCCAGGGATGATGAAACTGTCATTGATTTGTGATTAGTCTCATTAGATGGGATTCCTACCTATCCTTATGATGTGAATAAAACCCAATGTAGTTCTGCTACATTTTATAAGTCACATTTTATGTTTTATATTAATGATAAAATGAATATTGTGATTCCTTTCAATATTTTACAACCATGACCAGTGATGTTCCTTTTATGTTCATGCATTGTGATGAAATGATGCGCCTTTTAATATTATGCATATAAGACTAATGATGTTATTATTAATGACATGGATCATTGACCAATGTTTATATAATTTAATGTTATGCACATATTTCTATTGGTTATTTCTTTTATGGTCATGGTACCATCACCATTGTGATGTTTTATTTAAGTTCACATGAATAGTAACTACTCTGAGGTGTTTAAATTCAAAAAAGGACTACTTTGTAAAAGCTACTTAATAATGGTTTATTGTATGAATTTTAAATGATTATCCTAGAGGATAATATTTCCATAAAGGGGATACCAATACTAAAAAATATTTGGAGACATACCCCCATGAATACGGTAATTTCAAATCTAATAATCCATCAAAAGAAGAAAAATAAAATTTGCCTAAAAGGGTAAGATATTTTCAAATATGGTTTTTATGGGAAGGATTTAACTTCTCTAAGTAATTACATGAATGAGAGAGATCATTTTGTGGTTCTTTATGAAGCTTAATCAATTGGATCATTCACTAAGAGGATATGATCATTAACCATTAATGTGAATCGTATATCCCCCATTTATTCCTAGAACTATGGTTTTTACTGATATTTTTCATCAAATTATATGTTTCTATGGTTCAGTTACAAACAAATCTATTACTCAATTTCTCTGATTTAGAAAAATCCATGTATCAAAAAATGAATTTTTGATGGGATACTTATAAACAAACATGATCACCCATGATACTTTATATGTCATATCACATAAAGGGATAACAACATGAAGGAATACCATTAACCATTAGAAAGGAGTTATACCTTATAATAACTAGTAATCTATATTGAAATCCCATTCTTTGAATATATATATATATATATATGGATTTTTGGCCACCTAAAATATAAGATACCGTGATGTAATATTATTCTTTGACACATAAGGGATCCATAATATAAAAAAATTAAGGCATTAATGAATGAATCACATTCTACGGCCACATAAAGGATCACTATTGCATTATATTTTTATAGTTGGGATGAAATTATAGAAACCTAATCTTTTCATACATAGATATTAAATCTATGTAGATGAATCCTTTTCACATCACTTTAAAATTCTCACCAAAATCATATATGTTGCGAATATTTTGAAGCATAAAAACATAAAAAAAATGTTTCATAATAGTTCAACATCGTATCCCACATAGATATTCATAACTACCACCCTTCTTAGAAATATCATATAAAAAAACATTCATTTTAACTAGGATATGAAATTAAACAAATGTGTGATCTATGATGCCCAATAAGGGTAAAAAAGGAATATATCAATTTTTATATAATAATAACATGATAAAAAGTGTGTAATAACATGATCCTTCCATTTGATAACCATAACAAGCATATAACATATCATAATCTTGAGTCATGGCATAAATATTTGTATCTTATAAGACATGAATTTTGAAGGTATCATAGATCATGATCCATGGTATCCTAATATAGACATAATAAATAGTATTTTCGAATAAATAGAAGCATAAAAATACATTTCCTTAGTATTCAAGGATCTTTACCAATACTATCATAGTGGAATGGTTTCACCCCCCCAAAACATGAATGTATTCAGGGTTCAATCCCAAGACAACCAGTGTGGATAAAGTCCCATATGATCTAGGTTTAATCCCTATTACAGTTCGATTTATCTCCTGAGATATCAATATTAACCCAGTGCATTGGTCAAAGATATTATTCCTAATAATCACATAATTAAAACCATACATATGTGTTCAAAATAATCATAAACACTTTAGTATATCAGAACCCATGAATACAAATGGTTTCCATAATAATTTTAGGATAACATAACCAGTGGAAAAGAAATTGGTTTCATAAGAATAATCCATCGTAAACATAAAACATCTAGAGAAAGAATAAGTATGGTACCCTTGGATCATATTTCGAGTAATACATAAGAAAAATTGAAGGTTGTTTTAGTTATTGAATCAAAATAACATTAAACTATTCTTATATAGAATTACATTTCCATTTTGAAATAACATATTAAAAATATAAATAATTTAAAAAATCTGATAGAGAATTCATATTTGAAAATAAATAGGGGAACAGTTATAGGAAGAGTCAATTAATTTGGTGGCTATGATGGCCAGAAATTTTGTTCAGGCCATATAAGTTACAAAAACATTCTTTTCATACTTTTGTCAAACTAGTCACAATGTACCTTTTATGGAAATAGACAATAAGGTTCCATTAAAATATTTATTTCAATTGATAAACATGAATAAAAATTAGTATAAAAAAATATTATACAATTACTAACATCAAATAAAACGTTTTTATAAAATTGGGATATGGAAGATAAATGTTTATTAACATAAGAGAGAAATGATGTTGATTTTTTTTGAAATCATATTTTCAGTCTCTTGAGTACATAAGGTGAGGAAAATGAATGTAAATAAATTATTTTCCATAAATATGTATATGAGAAGAAAATTAATGAGTATCTTGATAGTAAGAACATTTTACTTCATCATCAAAACTTATAAAAAACAATCCTTATAATCAATGAGATTGTAATATAAACCCCCTACCTGAGGTTCAACATACTTCATATGTCTTTGATGCATCTATATAATAAATATAGTTTTATTATAAAACCTATTCATAAACGAAAAAATAAATATCAAATCATATAAAAATTAAATTTAACCTTTTATCACCATTTTATTAATAATTATTTTTTAAAATCACAATTCTAGGTGATATTTTTTTCTTGTTAGTTTTGGTATGGTAGACTAGGTCCTTGTAAATTAATCATAATTAAATCATATATAAAAAAAATTAAATCATGGTTTAAATATCCTATATATTAATTTTAATATAATTATAGTTATCAATAAAATATATGGATGCAAAAATGAATTACACTATTCATGGAAATACTAAGTCGTGCATGTGGATGATCAATGCTCTCACTTTTCATTGGATAAAAAAACTAAGGAAAATATTAATTCACCTTTAAGAGAAAATTATTATATAATAAAACTAATATATATTTATTTTATTCTTCATCATTACAATCCATGTAATATATAATTGAAAAAATAATCACATCAATTCGTGGAAGTGATAGTCCACACACATGCATGGCCGACTATATAATTTCCCAAATTATTGGATAATAATAAGTTCAAAATGATATTATCATTATAGAATTATTTTTTTTGAAGAAAGCGGTGACATGAATTGGTTTACCAATTCATGACCCCGAAGGAATTTATTAAAATGAAAATGGTATGTTACAAACTCGAGGTGAAAAGAGCTTACACCAACATAGGATTATTGGGGGGTATATGAAAAAGACTCAAAATAAGACCAAGACCAGAATACGAAGCCCTCCACAATGAGGTCACCATAAAAGAGGAAGAAACGACCTCCAAGTGAGTCCAAACTCATTCTTCACAAACTTCAAATCTGAAATCGCAAGAGGATTATCCATCATGACAGCCGAAAATCACTGCAACAAGGAACTCATCCATTATAGAAATCACCAAGTAGAAAAACAGTCAAATCCCAATTCATCTTTTATACATCAAGAGAAATCCCCTTCCCTCTATGATAACAGAAACACCATGCTACTCAAGGGAAACAGAGAAAATGCACAAAAACTAGGAGATCAGAGATCAGGAATCTATGCAGCGCAAAGATCCATTCTGTTGAACATTATAACAAGGATTCTGAACACTCATCAAATTTAAATATCACCAGAGAGACACCCCAATCAGATAGTAGATGAAAAAACCAGAGTAAAAGGGAAACTGAAACCTATCAAGAGATCTTAGAGGTCTATAAAAAATGAAAAACAATCTGCCAGTGGACCCAAACCATAAAGGATCCAAACTGATCTTTCATCCAAACTCCAAAAGTGAAGAATCTGTAAAACCCACCACCACAATGCACTATGTAAACTGAGAAAAAAACAATTCTGAAAGAGTTATCCAATAGAGAAAAAGACAAACCCAAGAGGGAATACAGTGTAACAATAAAACCCATCTTGTTTCACTCCAATCAAAGCAGAAAAACCGAGTAGAAAAAATAAGATCCATCCATAAAGGCTCCAAGCAGAAATGAAATAGCCTCTATCTAAGAAAATCTCGATCAACTTATGGAGACTGCATGGAAATCTTCATTCCTTGGTTAAAAATATAATGTTTAACATTGAGATACTGCTCAGCAGTAATGACACCTTATTGAAGTTTTTGGTTGTCCAACTTCTGTTGCCCATCCATATGAACATTCCATTCCTTAATGTCATCCTCTGTGAAGTGCGTCGAAAAGTATTATAATACTATATCTGGATCATCAGTCTGGGGAAGGTCCTGAAGAATATCAGAAGGCTTTTCCTGAGAAGGTTCAGTAAGATCATCCTTTGGAGGATCAGATATCTTTCCCTGAGGATGTTTAATAGGAATTTCGTGAGTAGGTTCCATGGGAACTTTTCTAGAATCATCAAGTGAACGAGTAACAATAATTCATTCAGAAAGAGAGTAATCCCTTCATTTTCAAGTTTTCTTCGGATTCGGAGTGATGAAACCATCAGTGTTCACCATGGATTGTTTTTCCATTTCGGGCCATTTTTTCCATAAAGGACTCTTTAATATGACCCGGCTGATCATTCTCCTCAATTGAGGATCCATTGGATTCTGAAACCTCAAGATGAGTCTTTTTTTCCTCTATAATCTGACTTTGAGATCCTTGATTTTCATAAGGTGGTGGATCAGGGCAGGAACATTCCCTTCCATCAGAATGTGTGGAAACAATCTGATTAGGATCTCATTTTTTGTGATAAGGGATATTTTCTGTGATGTATAGAACAACATTTACATAATCCAAAATTTGGTTCTCAGGTGCTTTGGAAATATTCAAACCTATATTGTTTTCAGAGCAATCATTTTTATAGATATTGGAGGCGCAAGCCAGATCTTTGTTTCCAGGCTTTCTCTTTTCTATCAAAGTGTAATTCCAAATTTTATCATCATTCATATTTTGAACACAACTATTTGTAGGGTGATCGAGTTTAAACCACATTTGACAAAAAGTAGGAAGTTTTTCATATAAAACTTCAAGGGTGAAGCCATAGTCACCACATTGAATCCATATATGTGTAGGAAAATGTTGTGAGACATCTATTTCTATGAATATTCGAGCTATCGAGGGTCTATACATAGATTTTGTAGCTGAATCCAATTTTAAAGGGGAGCCAATTAGACTGTAAATAGGAAATAATTCTGCCTGTTTGAATAAGTGAAGAGGAATTTATGGGAATCCTACCCATACAGGGACGATAGGTGATTCTGAATGAGGATCAAAATCAGGGTTCCACTTAATAACTTTAATCATGAAACCACCAAAAAACCATGAGCTTTTAACCCAAAGCCTGTAATAATCATCCTTAGAGATGAATCTAAACAAGATGTGGGTGTTATTTGGGAGATGCATTCAGAAACCCGAGAAACCTATAGCTTCGAGTGAAGATTGAAGGAATCTCAAAGAGCGTCGTCGATTCAAAAACATCCCAATCAGTGCAAATCGAAGATCTGATGCAAGATAGGTTACCTCATTTGGTGAGAAGGAAATGGCTAATTTCCCACAGTGTCGATAGAAATTAGGTTTGATCTGAGGCTCTGTCACCACGTTTTCATTCAAAGAATCCACTTCCACTGCTCTCCCCTCCACCACATCCACGAATGAACGATGATCTGCATTAGGGTTTACAGTCCAAGACGGGTTTTTCCCTTGCGCGCATCGAGTCTCCATCTCACCCCTTTCTGTTATTTATAATTATATCATAAATATAAGATATAAATATTAAACCCATAACAATACACATCCATAATATATGGTGATGAAAAATTAATTGTATCACTATGTGGATATGGTAAACGATATATACATTGGAGCGATAGTTTCATTACCCCTTAGATGGGAAAGAGGGTGTGTAATGGTTTCAATGTAATTATAATTTCATTTAATTATATTATTTATTTTTATGTTATTATTTTATGTATAATATAATATATTTAGAAGAGGTAAAATTTAAATTTAAATGAAGGTGATCTGTAAAGGTGATTACAACTTCATTGAAATGACTCCATTAGAATGCCTATAAAGGGCTCTATGTTTGACCATTTGGGAAGAAAATAAAACCTCTAAGAAATATCTAGGGAAGTATAGAGGAGAAATTTTTAGGGGTTTTTTGATCTAGAAGGCTCCAAGTGGGGTTTATAAATTAAAGGATGGTGTCCTTTTATAATCTAGGGGTGGGGTACACATTGAATTTCTAAAAATATTTAGTTAATAAAAATTAATTTTGATTTTAAAATTGATAAAAATAAATATTATTGAAAATATATATATATATGAGTTTAAATTATCTCAACCAGTAAAAGTTTAACAAGTTTGTTTCAGATTTTAGCCTTCTCTTTTAGTATTAACCTATGTAAACCCTTTTGATAAATATTGCAATATTAATGTATTATACCCTCAAAGGGTATATAATTTTATTAAAAAAATAATAATGACTCATAAATGGATCATGGTTCATTTTTTTAAACCATATCTCATTAATTTTTATAAATCTAATATTTTACAAGTTTTATATCATTTAATGAAATTTAATTTATTATAGAATATCATTAATGTCATTTTGAACACTATTCATTTAATTTAACATTAAATGAATAAAATGGGTAAATTCAAATATAATGCTTTAAAACTTCCATATATGACATATATGTGTTTATGTTTTGGGGGAAACATTATCACATTCAAATTATATCACATTAATGTTTTTAAAAACTTTTATTAAATTTTTTTGTGAAATTGAGAAATATTTAATCATTGTTGCATAAGAAATTACGGTAATTATATAATTGATAAAATTTAAAAATAAATATAAATTTTGAAAACAATGTTATTAATCTCAACATATAAATTTATATTCATTCATAATTTTCCTTTTTAAAAATATTTACACATAAGAGATTTTAAAAACAAAGAGAGTTGGATTTTATAACTTCCTTTGATATAAATAATATATAGGTCATTTTAATTGACTATTATCCTTTAAACTAATATATTTTTAGCCAAAGGTGATATAGGCTGAATTATATTCATATATAAAAAACCAAGACAAAAAATTATGGCCTTACCACATGGGTTTTACCTAGATAAATCTGATTTACCCTTTACTGAGTTGATAAATTTTTCCACAGTTACTATTTGTATTGGAAAACATAAAAGTGGATTATTTAAAATATTTGATCATCTAGATAATAAATACGTAATTTATTTTATATAATTAAATATATATAAATGGATGATATGAATTTTAAATAAATGTACAAAATGTGACGGAAACAACTTTTTCGAAAAACACATTTTAAGCATAAAAATGGATTTATTATTATCATATACATAATAATTTTTCTGGATAAATTATTTAAAATATAATCAATATATAATATAAAAAATATATTAAAACCATTCACCAATCGTGAAAAATTTAATTATTTTGCATAAAAATACATTACACACATAAAAATACTTTTTCGAAAATAACATATTCTTTACATTAAAATGTTTTTTATTTTAATTTATAATTAATTGTTTACTAATTTATAATTTTTTAAAGGTGTAAAACATAAAGTTTCATATTTTAGTTATTTTTAATTTTACCAACCATTCTGTTAGCTATGTCACAATATTATTTTAATAATATATCATGTTTCGTCAAAACACAATGTTGTGTGTAACCCACACTCTGAAAAAAATTAATTTTATTTAATGAAATATTTCAAAATGTAATAGGTTGATAAATTATACACCGTAAAATAATATCACCCATGAAATTCCATTACCCTACTATACATAATCGGGGATAATTTTTCCTCATCAAATTCATAGGTTTCCACATAACTTCTCCAAATTTGTGCCATAAAAAAATTGACATGGTTAGTGGTCTTGTTTCATAGTAGTTTCTATATATAATCAATAATCTATACCGGTTCTTCCACATAAGAAATAGATTTATCTAGTTTTATGACCTCTAAGTTTAGTGCATGTGATTTATTAGGAATGGAATTCCTCATGATTGAAACATGGAACACATAATGAACTAGAGAGAGATTTGGTGCATGTGAAAATTGATAGGATAACATTCTGATATGATCAAAAAATTCAATGGACCAATATATATGGGGATTAAAATTACCATATTTTTAATTATCATCACCCTCTTTCTGGGTGATAATTATAGTAATACGTTATCACAAACTTAAAACTCTCTACATTTCATTAAATTTATTGCATAACTTTTTTGTTTACATGGATTTTCTATTTTATGGCGTTGAATGGATCTAAAATTCACTTCCATTTCCTCACCTTGATCTGGTCTTGTCATGACCCGTCCTAGTGGGGCCCATTCCGCAACTCCCCAAACATGGCTTCAATAGTCCAGGGGCTGGTGACTAGCACCGAGTACGCAAACTAGTAACATGGGATTAATTTTATTAGAACATGTACACACATACACATCTCCATGATAAAAATGGTGAATAGTAAAAACCACAAAGAATCAAATGCATTCATACCACTATAACCAAAAACCATAGTACAAAAGTGAATGTACTAGAAGATAAACTAGACTAGAATACAATCCCATAAAAAGAATGTAAGAATGTTCTCGAAACTCATCCATTGAAAACCATTTGTGATCCAACCTAAAGGCAAGGTGTTGGATCAATTTTATGAAGCTAGAGGATAACCTCATCCCTATTGATCTAACAAGGCTCTCTCTAGAACTGTTCCTCCCTAGTCTCTCTGAAAAGGTAAATTGTCTTTATTGTGCATGGTGAGTATAACAATACTCAGTAGGATACCCAAAAACCCCAAATTAATACACAAAGGAAAAGTATATTTAGGTCTACACAAGTATATTTCTACAACATATACCATGAATATCAGGATATACTCATATGATACCACAAAATCTAGGGTAATTCAAAACTAATTCATATCAATGGTAGGGATTCAGTTTGATGATTCCACAAAGCACACATCAGGGAGAACACACTTGTGAGTCCAATAACAATGATGACATCCATATGAGAAGTACCGTTCATCGGAAACCATCATGAGATAGTGGTACATTGAATGATCTTAATAGATATATGATTCATTAGATGAGGATCACAACCAGGGCCATGGGGTGACAACAAGTACTCAATATGGATTAACCCACTATGTAGAGGATCAATGACTGATGAAGTTTTTCACTTCAATACCAAAGACTATACCTGGGGAACAAAGATGGAATAGACACTAGGCTAGACATGAAATTCCAACAACCTTATCATGGATGTTCGAATAAAAGGGATCATACTCCTATGAGCACGAAACGATACCAAAAAACTGTCATGGAAATGATAATGTGAATGAACCATAAAAAAAATCATCTATGATACAATGGATGAGAGAATCAACTCATTTAGAAAAAAGAGGGTCCAAGATGAGTAGTAGTTACACCCTCCAAACCCCTTGATCCTGGGTACTACTTGTGTAAAAGAACCACAGAACTAGAAATATATTCAATTTAATGTAAACCATTGGTCCCATATGGACCGTCTCATTTCAAGGGTTCTAACTTTTTTGATGGTGCGTGAAATAGACGTTGTTTGAATGTTATGATAACATTATTAAAAAGAGCCGACTGAACCAGTTAGACCTAGCCCAACCTCACCAGTTCTGGTCAACCCAACCTCACATTGTCAATTGGGCCCTGTCCATCCTGCACGTACATGGTCCGACCAAACCACATTCCCACTGGTGCCGCATTTCCACCCCACATCCCAAGCAGTCGGAAAAAAACATCAGTATCTAACCCACATGGTCCACCTTCCCATGGCTTCTCAACAGCCGCGATCTCCCACGTGGCCCCCTCCACGCCACATTTGGCCTCCACTGGACACCTTGCTGGCGGATCGCCATCCTCCTCATCATCAGCCTAGACCAGCCCATTGGAATAGCGTCACCGCTCTCCTGGTTCGATCGAAGCCTCCACAATGGCCGACAGTGCCTGCAACATCAATCACCATTATCCCAACCAGGCTATACCACATGTTCTCCATAGTTCCTCCAATGTATTTTTAGGAGGTATGGTCTTCAATTATAGATATTTGCGCCAATAATAGAGGGTACAATAAACAATCGTTCATAATTCATGATGAACATGAAGAACACAAAGAAATTCTGGGGAGAAAACCACAATGAACAACCCAAGGACCAAACCGATATTATTGTTCATTTCATTCTTGACCCATTCCATTATAATAATAAAGGAAAGAAAAGGAAATCTCCATAAACAAACACAGATATTAATCCCAAAATATATTCCAATCCTCTAAGAATGATGAACCATAGATAAAACTATTCATTATATTTTACATGTTCTTCCGTGAATTTAGAAACTATGAAATAAAATCAAAATAACACACCCTACGTCTAGGTTGGATCATTCACTAATGAGGATTGATCTTCATGTCATAGTTGTTGGCGAGATCCGTCAAAATAATGTTCATCAATCTATGATTCGAAATCCCATCTTTATTTGTCTGTGATTGAATTCTGAAAGTTCAACTCCCTAGAGCCTCCATGGAATTATAGGGTTATGATCCTAATATTGGATTCCTATGAAAATGTATATTCTAAAAAGATGCATCATTTAATCGAATAAAAAATAATTTTATTAAAAAAAATTTATTCCTGGTACGTCCAAAAACTATCTTTCACTTCTAATCCACATTGACTAATTTTAGGCCTCTTCTATGTTAATTTCACTTCTCTGAACACAATGGTGGCCTTAGATTTAGGATCTAGGAACCTTTTTATATGTTATTCCACTTTTTCATGAAAACTGATCATGTGGAATATTAAAAACTATTATTTTTTCAACAAATTGTTTCTAGAACACCGGGCCTTATAATTTTATGCAGTCTCAGTTCATGGTATCGAAATAATTCCACATAATATTTGGAAATAATTCAAGAAAAAATCCAGGAAATTACATTCTCCACACCTTATGGATTTGTGTCACTAAAAATCTCAAAAATGACTACTCAATAAAATGTGGGTACTACGCATGAATTTGATCCTCTCGCTCCCATGTAATATATTGGTGATTCCTGTGATTCCACTGGACACACACCAAGGTAATCCCACCCCCATAAAGGATCATCTCATATCGATCCTTGATCTCCACTGGGAACTCAGATAAATTCCCTCCATCCTCGATGTCCAGCTCACCTTATCTGATGAAGTACGATGGGTCATGCCCATACCTCCTTATCTATGAAACATGGAAGAAATCATATTCCCAGTGAAACTTCAGGGTTTGATCTTGTATGTAAACCTCCTCAACCACTCTACATAGTATTTGAAAAGTGATGATGAAACTTGAAGATAACTTACCACCCCACCCGAATCTCCAAAATCTCAATTGAGATGACACCGGAATGAACACATTGTCCAATTACTCAATCTACGAGAGACTCCATATCCCTTCGGCATATGATTTTGGGTGTCTCTTTGTAGTATTCATTTCCTCATCAATGATAATTACCTTCGTAGTATTAGCTCACATGAACTCCGGGCCCATGAGTGCTGACTCTCTTGGGTCAGTCCAGTAATGTGGTGACCTACAAGGTTTTCTGTATAATTCCTCGAATTGTTCCATACTAATGGTGCAGTTTTATCTGTTGTTATATGAAAAATATACAAATTTTAGGTGATCCTCCCAACTATGACAGAAGTCTAAAATGCACTCCCACAACATATCCTCCAAAACCCAAATGGTCCTCTCCACCTGGCCATCCGTTTGGGGATGAAATTCCATGATAAAAAATAACTATGTCTCAAACACCTCTGGCAGTCCCTTCGACAATTGGTATGTGAAATGAGAACCATGATCTGAATCAATATTCAATGGAACTCTTTTATTTCTAACAATATTCTGTATGTACAGGCATCACAAGATCTCTACCAAACTATGCTCTCGTCTCGGTTGGATGTGGGCTGAATTGGTGAGTCTGTTAATGATCACCCAGATTGAATGGTACCCCAGGACAAGTTTGGTAAACCTGTCACACAGTCCATGGATATCCCATCCTAGTACCACTCTGGAACCACAATGGGTTGGGTCAAACCCACCAGAACCTGATGCTCAACCTTCACTTGTTGCCAAGTGATACTCTATAAGCAAACTATGTAACTCCGTTATTCATTTAGGGCCACAAAAACTGTAGTTGGGGGTCCTATTACAACTTTTCTACATCAGGATATACCACCAACGGGAATGTGTCGAATCCCTTTAGAACCTCCTCACAAAATTTCCATGGTACAATTTTAGGTCCTCTGAAAATAACGACGTTCTCTTCACATTTTGAATATCCATTAGGAGCATGTCTTGTGCATAACTGGGATTGAAGAGTCTCTTAGTATGTATCCTAACATTGTTCCTATCGGACTCACTATAATATTTTATGGGTAATAACCATGAAATAGAGGTAAGATTCCCTATATCCATCCTAAAAGGATAACTACAATGAGGCCAATGACTCTGACGCCTCATCCCGCAATTGGGAACTCAACATCCTGCTGATAGAATCTTCCACCACATTCCCCTTTTTTAGAGTGTAGATGATCTCAAATTCAAAAATATAGAAGAAATATGTCCACCGAATCTATCTCAAGTTCATATCCTTATGATAGAATTTATACCTGAGACTCTTGTGATTAGAGTAGATGATAAACCACTCACAAATCAGGTCGTGTCACCACATATTCAATGCGATGACTATTGGTTCAAGGTGAGGGTTGTGGGTCACATAGTTTATATCTTCTAGTCTCAACTAAAATGAACTATAGGCAATAACCCCTTTCCTCTGAATCAGGACACAGTCAATCCATGTTCCTGGTGCATCATAGAACACTAGTTATTTGACACACTCTCCCGATAATCTCAAGATTAGAGTGCTCGTCAAACTCTATCTCAACTACTAAATATACTGATGGAACATCCTCTTCCACAAAAAAGGCATCAAATTTCAGGTCAATGCTATCATAGGTGATGATATCTTGGGTAAATTTGGTATGAATCTCCGATAATAGCCATCAAGCCCAAGGAAGCTCCACACCTCTATTACGCTCCTAGGTGACTCCCATACTAGCATTGTCTCGGCCTTGGCCGGGTCCACTACCACTCCATGTTCCGATATAACATGTCCCCAAAGGTGGACCACCTAAATTTAGAACTGACACTGAGAGAGTTTCTCATAAAATTAATAGTCTTGGAGTACGTCCAAAACATTTCTTAAGTTTCTCATGTGCTCATCCTCGTATGATGAGTACACAAGGATATCATTAATGAAGACCACCATGATTCGTTCTAAGTATGGCTAGACGATCTGGTTCATGATTCTCATGAACACTAATGGGAAATTAGACACACCAAAGGGAATCACTATGTACTAATAAGTACCATAGGAGTGTCTAAAATAAGTCTTTAATATATCCTCATCTGGTACTCACAGCTTGTGACAGCCTGATCGAAGGTCAAACTTAAAGAAACATTGTTCCCCTCTCAATGGATGTAAGAGATCATTGATCCTTGGAAGTGGATACTTGTTCTTCACGATCACATGGTTAATGCATCAAAACTCCACACACAACCTCATTCTACCGTCTACCATTTTAGAAAACAAAATTGGGTCCTCTAAGGGTGAAACATTGGATCTCATGAATCCCTTCCTCTCTAAATCCTCCAACTTCACCCTCAGATCATGATGTTTTGTAGGATCCATCCAATATGATTATGAAGATACGGGTGCCATATCGGGGTGTAAGTCGATGTAGATGTCGATCTATAGGTAGGGATTTAATCCTAAATCAAATTTTTGGAATATGTCCTCCAACTCCACCACTACTACTGAGAATAAGAAACTCGTCACACATACGAATGAATGACACCCTAAGAGGGGAGGAGTGAATCTGGGTGTAAAAGTTTTATTCTAATGTGACTAATCTTTTACCCATGTTGTCAGGAACTCATAAAACCTATATGATGGATATGATCATCAATCAAACATTCAAAAACCAATATACAACACACAAATTTTACTTGGATGATCACTAAGGGAAAAATCTAAGGAGCATATACTGATAGTGTTTCAGTCATACCAAAATGCACTAATATTTAGTTGTTTTGTAAAACCAAAGTCCAGTCACAATCACTACATTCTAGGAGAAATTACTCTAAAAGAATTTAGGGATAGCTCACTACATGCCCCAGACCACTTCTGTCGATGCCACTTTGATCACTACTCTCGGAGAAGTCAAACTCTGTTTATCGACATGAAGTTCACTTCAATATAATTTTCATTAATGTTTTTTTCATTGAAATATCATAAAAATATGCTCTCATCATAGACCCAAGTTGGTGCACTTTGTAAGCATTGTTCACTTAAACATGATATTCAATAACTACCTTTCGAAAATCTCCTTCTCAAACTCACTCCTTCATAGAGATCACTCTTTCATAGAGATCACTCCATCATAAAAATCACTCCTCCGTAGAGCTCACTACTACCTAGATATCACTCCTTAAAGAAAACTCTTTCAGAGAGATCACTCCTCTATGGAGCTCACTCCTTTGCAAAGCACCCCTACCTTCATGAAACAACCTAATATTGTAAAGCACACTAACTTCACAAAGCTCACTCTAGGTAAAATCTCACTAAGCTGACACAGAATGTACAATCATCATGAAGAACTCAATACATAATATAATTTATAAAAGCTCGTAAATAAAATAGTCTTTTAGAAACAAACAATATTGTATAGAAAACTAGTTTCGTGGAGTACCCCTTTCTTCGCAAAAACATAATGATGCCAGATTTTCTATAAAATGTTCATCTCAAATGATGAGGGTAGACATTTCTTTATAGTCTCAGCCATCTATGAAGCTCCACAAACTATAGTTTCATTTCCTAATCTATCAATAAATTACACCATGGTGCTCGTCCCATCACAATGCTGTAATGAAATTCTCTATTCTCTGTGCTCTTCGTTG
Source organism: Viscum album (assembly GCA_963277665.1). Classification (NCBI taxonomy): domain Eukaryota; kingdom Viridiplantae; phylum Streptophyta; class Magnoliopsida; order Santalales; family Viscaceae; genus Viscum; species Viscum album. The sequence continues at coordinate 2,016,342,200 of OY728165.1, forward strand.
TCGCGGAACCTTTCTTCAAAACATCCTTCACGCCACTGTGATGCTCCTTCTATCATAATTGCAGTTATTTTTTCAAAACCATTATATAACCAAGATTCTCACTCATAATTCTCCATTTATCCTAATCTTGAATGTCACCAACAAAATCGTCATGTCTTTGTGATGCACACTTTATGAAAACCAATCTCTATAAAACCCATGAATTTTACATATTTTAATAAGGCCTTTAGAAAAAACCAATTTTCATAATTTCTTCCATTCTCCAAATTTTGGACCCCAAAAATTTGGAAAGCACTCAGAAATAAGGCCACATTAAATAATTCTTTCTTCTTGAACAATATTATCCCTTTCCATGCAATATCGTTGATCATCCATTGGTTCTACATGATAGGATTGACAACTAAAGAAATTCATACCCCATTTCTAGCAAAGAACAACCATGGTTTCAACAAAACATTTGTTGCATTAAGGGTCAGTCTAGCCAATTGATAAGTTATTGGATCAACCCTATTATGCATGATTCCATTGAATGAATACTAGGTTTTGTTTTCACTAACAATTGAAAACTGTGTTTCATCGTTGTGGACACATTTCACCCTTATCCTATAATAGTCTATTTCAGTATGGGCTATAGATAACCAATCCATACCAAGAATTACATCATAAGGCATAAACACTGCCTCCATGAGGTCCCAACCAAAACTCTCACCTACAAATTTTATGTCTCCTTATTGAAATATATGTGTGATCATTGAGTATCCCCTCTTTGGTGTCTCCAAGAATTGGGGTCTATTCAATGGTTCTACCAGAATCTCTAGGTCTCAAAAATGATACGTTTAATGGAATGAATGACTAGAAATTGTTTCTATAAGTACCGAATCTTGAGTAGAAAAAAATAGATCGCACATTTAATTATCTCTAGAGACCCTGGATCACATGCCTCGACCACATGCACCTTCCCCCTCCCATTTCATCCATCTCCCTAAGCCTGGCGTAGAGCACCTGGGGGTGGTGGTGGTAGGATGATAAAATTTTGATATTCTCTCGCTACTCTACCACTCCTCTACCATTTCCTCCACCCTATAGATATGCACGTTCCTTCCTTTTCCTATACCTTAGTTGTCCATACACTATCTCCCTATCAGAAGCATGGTAGGTCATAGAATATTGAGTGAGAAGTCCCCTTCCGTCACATGAGTAGCACTGCCTCCCCCTACGCTGACTATATCCATCCAATGAACCCTAAACTACAGATCCTTTGTTCTGGGGAATCCTCTTAAATCATCTCCCATGTTCAATTCTATGATAATAATATCATCTCCCTGTTACCAATGTCTCTGCACCTTCCCAACCACTGGTGACAATCCCCAATCGTCTCTACTCATCCAATAAGCTCTCGACCACAAAATCCCGGTCAAGAATACCAACAAAAGTAAGAGTTATCATAGGGATAATACTAGCTATAATTTCTATAAACTCACTCAAATGATGGAGTACAGAAGTACCAATCCATAACCATATCCACCGGGTACCTGGAATGGTTGGTAAACCATGATGAATAATCAGTTGTTGTCATACTTCCCTACTAGAGCTAAAGAAGATAATTTATATTCACATCTCTCATCATAACTACAGAAAAATCCTCTCTCGAGAAAATATTGAACTCTATTTGTGACAGAGTTGTCTCATCGTGAGTCTGAATAGCCAGACTCTACTAGCGTTCTACTGATCCATGCAGAAGGCTCACTGCCAGGACCACCATCTGATCGGCCTAGTGTCCTTAATAGATGGAAAACTCGGGTCACCACCTCAGGGAAGTCCTCAACATCCCAAAGGGTCAGTTTATCCGTAGAACTAGAAGGGTCACTCTCTATGTAACTTATGGATCACGATCCCCCTGTTCTCCCCATCTACCAGAGAATCATGTACCAAAGGTAGATTTGTATGTGTAGGTACACCCGGTGCACCAAATAGAGGTAACATCTGGGAAATGTGTCCTTGTTCTGATACCTCATCACTGAGGGGGTCATCCTCATGATTAAGCTACCGAATCCTGGATTGTATGCATCGTAGAGGAAACCTACATGGAATCAAGATGTACCAAGGTGAATTAGCATACCTAGATTTCTATCTCAATAAGGACCTGAAAATCAAAACTCATTCATATATGATACATGTACTACTATTTTTCCTGTAACCAGTGTTCTCATGTACCGAGATGAAAAGTAGGTTATAAGAGACCAGAGTATAGTTACATCGGTTGCGGTAACCACACTAGATTCCCTATCCTAAAATCCAAATTTGGAACAATTGACACTATTTCCTCAAATGAAAATCATAAACACCCAGTCTTAAGAATAATTGAACACATCTAATACCACTCAATCACAACCTGTCCTAGTGGGTCCGGTTTCATGACTCCCCAATCCCAACTCCAATAGGATAGGGGCTTGTGGCTAGCATTGAGTTAAAATATCACCAAGATGGGACACATTGCCTTAGTACATGTATATATGCACACATCTCTAAGCCCCTAATGATGAAAAGTAAAAACCACTTAGAAACAAAAGCATTCATACTACTATAACCCACAACCAGAGTAAAATAGTGAAAGTACAAGAAATAAAACAAGGAAATACTAAAATCCCACCAAAAGAACGTAGAAAAACATGATCCTAAAACTCATTCATAAAAAACCCTACGTGATCTGACCTGAAGGCAAGGTATTGGAACTGTGGTCTGAAGCTGTAGAAAAAACCCAGACCTGCAAGATCTCAAAGCCATGGTCCTCCCTAGAATCTATGAAAAGGTAGTCCATTTGCACAGGACACAACACGTGTGTGAAACAATCATTCAGGTTGAGTATTAAAATACTCATTTGGACACCCTAAAATCAAAAATCAGTACAGAAAGGAAAAGTACATTCATCTCTACACAATTATTCTTCTATAACATATATCAATAATATCCAGATATACTCATACCATACCAAATAGTTTAGGATAAGTCATAACCACTTCATACCAATACTGGGGATATAGTTTTAATATTCCCTGAAGAACGCATCCTAGGGAACACACTCATGTGTCTGGTAGCACTAATGAAGTCTGTCTGAGAAGTACCGTTTGTTGAAAACCATTATGATAGAGTGATTTGATGAAAGATATAAAGAGAGATAAAATACATCATATGAGGATCAAATCTAGAGCCATTTGGTAAAACCAACAAATAAATATTGATCAACCTCCTATGTATATGATTGACTCCCAGTGAAGTTCATAACATCAATACTGAAGACTCTACCTATGGAACAAAGAAGGAATAATGGATCCCACACTAGGCATGTCAGGGTATTCCAAAAACTCTATCCTAGATGTCCTGATGAAGGGATCATACACCTATGATTAGGAAATGATACTAATAACCATTAATGGAAACAATAAAGGAAAAAACCATTACCAAACTCATCATGGATATGGTGGATGATAGAATCAATTCAAGTTGAAAATAGAGGGTGTATTTTGAGTAGTAGTCACACCCATCATACCCCATAACCCCAGGTACTGCCTGTGTAAACAATCCACATTATTGAAAATATATCCATGTTTAAACCCATCATTGGACTCACAAAAACTACCTCATCTCAAGTAACTGAACTCCACTTAAGACACGTAATACATATGCTCTGTTCAAAATTTATGATCACATTAGTAAAAAGATCTGACCCAGGTCCCGTCTTGGTCTGACCCGACCTGCCAGACCATGCCCAACCCACTGGCTGACCTAAATCATTCCAGTAAACCCATCCCAACCTATTAATCTAGGCTCAATCCATCTAGAACACATGCATGGTGTGCTTCCACCACACACGGTCCTCCACGACCACATTCCCCTAGTCCCCCGGTGTCGTACTACATCTGATACGGTCGGACCATACTATCTATACACGCTCGTCTGGGCCACGGATTCACCAACACCATGAGATCACACATAGAACCAACCATGTTACATTCCATCCCTATCATATTCCCCTCTACTTCTCACCATCTTCTTGGCCGTTGTCCTGGACTGGCCCCCTGGACCTGCGCTACCGCTTTCCTGGGCCTATCAGAGCCATCACCCTAGCCACTTCCATGTTCCACCACCTATACTCTCATGTGATACTATCCCATCCAAACCACACCACACCTTCTCCATCGTACCTCCACTACATTTTCGCGTGATCATATCTTGAATTTCAAATCATTACGCCCAGAATCATGGGTGAAACGATCATTTTTTTATAATTCACAATGAATGCAATGAACATGACAAATATCATGGGAGATAAGCACAATGAAAAACCCAAGGAATGGAACTTTTAAATTGATCATTCCAGGCTCGATCAATTTCAAAATAATTATCAACAATACAAAAACAAATCCCCATGAAAAGACCCCGATAATAATCCCGAAATATATGGTCATCCCGTATTAATGATGAACCGGAGATCAACCTTTTTGTTGTTTGGGCTACATTCATCATTGAATTCTGAAATGGGGAAAAAATCTAAATAAAACACTCTACTTTGGGTTTGTATCTTTTACTAATAATGATTGATCATTATGTCACTACCGTTGGTGAGATCTATCAAAACAACGTATGCCTATCTCCGATCTATAATCACGTTGTCATTTGTTGTAGAAAGAGTCATCCATGTTACTCTCTCTAGAGCCTCAGGGGAATTATAGGGTCATGTTACTAACATTGGAACCATATTAAAAAGGAAAAAATATAGTGAAACATATTTGCATTTAATAAAATATAGTTTTATTAAAATATTTTTATTCTCGTTACGTCCAAAAACTATTGGGTCATTGTCCTATCTCTGATCTGTAATCCAATTGTCATTTTTTGTAGAGAGAATCATCCATGTTCCCCTCTCTAGAGCTTCAAGGGAATTATAAGGTCATGTTCCTAGCATTGGAACCATATTAAAAAGGAAAAATTATAGTGAAACATAATTGCATTGAATAAAAAATAGTTTTGTTAAAATATTTTTACTCTTGTTACGTCCACAAAGTAATATAAAATGATTTTAATAAATGAAAAAGTATACATTTTTCAATGAATTTCTCAGGGCACACCGAGCTTATGAATCGCACACCGTCTTAATGCTTGATCATGAAATAATTCCATGTAATATTTTAAAACAATACACAAAAATTCCAGACATTACAAGTCCCAATATATTTCTCTCTATAACATCATTTTAGAATGATGGAGTTCTTCGACACCTACCATAGTGGGTTTCATAAGGATCCATTTAATTATTGGAGATAAATTCATTATTTTAAGAAAAACCCACCAAAGTAAGGCTTCAATACAAAAATCCTTCAAAATTCATAGAGAAATCACTCCTCTTGCCTTCTAGAGTTTCAATGGTCCTATCAAACTAACTATCTATCTGAGGATTATGAGTACTACTGAAACATACCTTTGTATCCATATCCTTATGGAGACTTCTCCAAAACATCACAATAATTCTCAAATCATGATTAGATACAATTTATAGTGCCGAATAAATAAATTATACCACTTCATTAATGTATAACTGTGTAAGATGATCAAGAGAGAAATCCTTTAATGGACATAAAATATGTTTACATTGTACGGTGAGTGACTAAAACCCATATAATATTATTCCATTTAGATGTTTTGGGGATTCTAATAAAAAATTCCATGGTTTTACATTTTTATAATTTAAGACTGAGTAGTGGACGAGGAACTATGAGCTTTATCCAATAGATCCTTCTTCAAATATACTATCGAAGGGACATATAAAATGTTCTTAAAACTTTTAATTACATAAAAACTTAGTTTTAACATAGGATCACTTATCACATACATTTAAAACTCTACATATTCCTTATGCAACTATTTGACATTGACATCGATAGATAGTTGAACCCTCAATTGAGTAAGATAAGATTTATCACCCTATGTTATGATTTGAAGATAAATTATTGGAAATTCCATAAATAATGCATCCTTTTTAATCCTCACCATAGATAATATTTCATGATGATTTTGACATAGAAAATCCACCACCATTTTCACTTTCCCAGGGTTGTAATGTATTGAGGAACCATAATAATTAATTAGATCTAACCATTTTCTTCCACACGTGTTTTTCTCTGTTTGAGTAAATATATAATTTAAAATTTTTAGATCAATATATTTGTCAAACGGTCTTCTATAGAGATAATTACTCCATATATTTAATGTAAAAATTACCAAAGCTAACTCCAACTCATGAGTTGATAAATTTTGATCTTGTATCCAAAATATTCATAAGGGAGAAACTATAGCCGAGTCATTATGGATGATGATACATCCAACTACTATATTTTATGCATAAATATAGATTAAAAATACTTATCCACATAAAGTCACTCTAAGAACATGTGTGATGATAATACTATTCTAAATATCCTCAAAAAAATTCTTCACATTCATATGTCCAAGGAACATGGATCCATTCATATTTAACATAATGATTAGATTCGATAGCAATGAAAAATTATCTAAAAACAGAAATAATACCCATCCTTTCTAGGAAAAATGTTGATCTTTGTCACAGTGGTGGGTATACACCAATTTTCAAAATCATATATCATTGAAGGGTCTGCTGTATTACCCTCACCTAATATTATATGTCATAGGAATGAAAAATTCATAATCAGAAATTAATACTTGGTAATTTTTTCATAACGATTCTCATTCATTAGGGAATTCATTATAGTCCTCAATTGATAATCATGCTCTTATTTTCTCTTTGAATATTCAAGAATATAACCTATCAAATCTACCACAAATTTATCAATGTAAACTTTACAGACCCTATTAAACAAATCCATAGAAATACTAGGGGAATTAGTAATACCCAAAGGAATCAATATAAATTTATAGGTTTTTACTTTTTGTGGAATGATATAATGGGTATATCATCCATATTGAACCCTAATTGATGATATAATAAATAAAGATCAATATTGAAAATATAATGATATTGGTACAGTTAATCATACAAGTCATCAATATAGGTTAGATTATACTTGCTCTTAATTGTGATCTTGTTATGTTCTTAATAATTAATGAAGATTCACATTGATCCATATTTCTTATTAACAAAAAATAGGCACACCCCATGGTGACATTGATTGTTTAATGGATCCATTTTCAATATTCTCTTAGAGTTTCTTATTCAATTATTGGACTCAAATGGGGCTATTCTAGATGGAGTCTTGGAAATATGTGTAGCACCAGATATGAGTTTTATTGAAATGTAAACCTCAAAATTTGGTTGAAGACTAGGAAATTATACAAGAATGACATCAATAAACTCCCACAAAATAGTTATTCTTAGTTTTTGTGTTTCTCTACAAACATTAAAGAAAAATGCCTATTTAAAATAGTAATAATAACCCCTATAATGGATGTAATTTCAATTAGATATTAAATTTTAGTTACACTAATAGAAAATAATCTCTTTGTTTGGAATATGAAATAAACCTTAACTTTATAAGAAATTGATGTGTTATTTGTATAAATAAAACCAATCCTCTCCCAAAATAACATTGAATAAAACTAGATGAAGAATAAGAATATTTTCCAGAAATAAATTCACAGAAACATCAACCAGAGAAGAATCATAGACTTGGGATGTGATGATCATACAATTAATAGTTTTTAATAGTAGAAAACATCTAATTTTTGAGGTGGTACTTTGATACCCTTATAAAATTATTTATAGATAAAAGTGTTGGTAAATCCATAATCAGATAAGTAATTAACTATTATAGAGTAGATTGTAAGTGTACCATTCAACATTTCATTGTCATAACCCTCATCAAAAATAGTTATCACATGAAATTTCAATTTTAGTATTGTCTTAAGATTTTATTGACATAAATCATCATCACTAACAATTGTATATGGGCACAATTTAACATAAATCCCATACCCATCATGTTTAAAACACTAGAGTGTGGGTGGTAAATTCTATGTTACATTCGTTTTATCTATATAAATAACTATCGTCTACTTATCACATTCGTATTAGATTTCCCAATGACCTCCCATTACACACATAAAGCATTGACCATTACCCTGAACACAATCTCCCCTTGTTTCTTTCTGATTTTTTATCATATTGGAAATCCTATATTCTTCTCTCCAAGGGTTTTATAATTTTATTTTAAATTAATTTCATATTTCTTTTCATAAAAATGATATTGATGGGTAACTATAATCTTCATATTTACCGAGATAACACAGTGAATTATTTATTCAAAGCTACTAAATCCTATTGTGGATAGTTCTCTTTAGAGATATATTTTTAAACCACTGAATAATTGGTCATACATTCGTTCAAATTGGATGATAATACTAGAAGTGAACCATGAATGTAATATAAAATTTACCTCATAGGTTCCAATATATTCATGATACATCTGATTCAAATCAAATAATTTATTCTCTATTTTCATATGAATAGTACAAGGAAAATACTTATTATCTGAAAATATATTAAACTCACCCAACTCTATAGAATCAATTTCATCCTATTTATTTGTGTTCATGATAATTTTACTCAATTGATCTTATTCACCTTCCCAATGATAAATAACCTGGATAACTATCTCATGTTCCAAAAATTATAAAATGGAAAACATCATTTTAGTTTTACTATTCTATTTCGTAGTGACTAGTGGAATAGTGGATCCAAAAAATGAATTTAGATGTATCCTCACGTAATAATCAACAACTTTTTGTTTCCTCATTTTCTCATTTGGAAAATATATATGCTTCATAGTTTTATAATGTGTTTTGAGAATAATATAGAGATTTTTTATTCCAGAACCCATAAAATTTTGATTCTCAAAAGGAAAATCATTTCTGTGTATGTCACATTCCACATTAACCTGATTCTTTTGAGGTAAATCAATTTACTAAAAAAACATAGTGTAATAAACAATAATAAAAGTGGGAAACCAAATAATAATGAATAAAATGTTATAGGATTTATAAATTAAGAATCCTTATTTTATGGAATATATGGTTTAACCTAGGTCAATAATGATCATTACAAAAACATTAGTATTCTATCCTATACTTAGACCTCTACCTAGTGTTCTAACCAATGGTTTATCTTCCTAGATTACAAAGGTTAAATAAAAATTTCTCTAAAACCAATTATAGTAAGCCAAATGTTTTATACATATACATTATATATAACTAAATATATATTCTTTACATAACATCACTATCTATTCTAGAATCATGTTGGTTTAGTATATTTGGAATCACGGATATATAAAAAACTAGTTTATAATAGTTATACATCATATCCAAATTTGATCTTCATAACTACGAACATTCTTATAAATATCATACATAAAACTTGTATTCACAACCTCAAAATGGAAACATAATAAAGGTTGATTTTTTATGGTTAGTAAGGGTAATAAAATGAGTAATCAATGATGATATAAGCATAAAATGTGAAAAATTGAATGACAATATGAGAACAACATTTTAAAACCATACCTTATATATCAATGATTATAATCTCAGGTCATTGCATAAATCAAGGTAGTTTATTTGAAATGAATCAAAAAACAATTAATGAACATGATAAATGAGTTATAATATAGGAATAATGCATATAATTGTTTCATAAAAATAAGTATATAAAATCATTTCCTTAGTATTTAAGGATATTTTATAGGAATATCATAGTTTAATGGATTCACTCTCCAAACCATCATAGTAGTCAATGATGACTCCCAAGACTACTATAGTGGATTGTTCACTCTAAATTGCTATATTTTTTATGTCATGGTATATCAATCATTTCCCAATGCCTTGGATAGAGATATAGGTTAAAAAACTTTAATAATGAAATTAATAAATATTTGTGCCACATGATAAGAAAATATTCATTATATCATAATCCATGAAAACAAATGGGTTTACTAAACATTTAATCATTTCGTAACAAAAGGAAAACAAATGGGATTCATAAACATCATTCTGTCATAAACATAAACAATATATGGGAAGAATAAGGATGGTATAACTGGGGTATATTCCATGTAAATTATTATAAGAATTTAATTTTTTTTTCATTGATGAGTCAAAAGATCATTAAAATAATCATAAGAAAAATAACCTTACAATTATAAAATAACTACTACAAAATCAATTAAATTAAAAAATATTTTTGAAAAATTATCATTTAAAAAGAATATGGCATCATTTATGGTTTTTTAGAGAAAAATAATCCATAATGGTAAGAATATAAATTCATTCCATGTACGTAAATATATAATCATTCTATACTATTGTAAGAAAAGTCACAAAGTGCATTGTTTAGATGATGATAAGAAGATTCATATCAATGAATTATATAAAAAGTTAAACAAATGTAAAAATGACTTAAAAATAATACAATAATTGTAAAAGAATTATTCCAAATTTTTTTATAAAACATGGATATTGATGAAAAAGTTTTAATCCAAAGAGAGAAATAAAGATGATTTTTCATAAAAACATATATTTGGACACCCGAGCACATAATGTGTAGAAGATAAAAGTAAAAAATTTAATTTAAAAAATTAAATATATTAGAATAGAATTAACGAGTATATTTTTATGTTGATCATAATATTTCAACATCAAAATGTAATCATAAAAATTATTGTTAAACAAAGAGATTATAACATAAAACCCCTTACCTCAGGTCCAAATTTCTTCATTTTTTTCAAATACATCTATATAATAGACCTAATTTTATTGAAAATATTAATCAATAACCTAAAAAAATATATTAAAACATTTATTATATACTATTATCCTTTTATCACTCGTTTATTAACAATTCATTATAAAAATTACTACTTCGGTTGATAATGGCATCACTTTGGATGCATGTTTTTGTTTGGTAGTATTTCTTCTTGTACTTGTTTCATAGATACATCTGGTAATAAATATTTTTAATTTTATAAATGTCATATAAATAAATTATATATATCTTTATAGAAATAAATAAATTTTATGGATAGACAAAATAAATTACCTCATTCGGAGAGATGATAGGCCGTATGTACGCATGAATGCAATTTTCATTTTTCAAAGGATACAATGAAAGGTAAATATTTACTAAACTTATAGATATAATTATTATATCATATACATATTATATATTCATCCAATTCCTCCTCATTACCGTCCAATTACAATATAAATGAAAAAAAAATCACATCACTATATGATGGTGGTTATCCACATATTCAGATGAGAGACATTATCATTTCCCAAATGATTTTATGGTAAGAAGCTATAAATTAAATGATCATTAAATAAATATATTATTTTAATAAATATAAAATATAAATATTAAACTAATCCTTATACCAATCTATAAAATTTGGTAATTAAAAGTGAATTATGTCGTTATGTGCAGATGGTAATATTTATATACTGTTGAGTGATACTTTCACATTTGTTTGATAGAAAAGAGAGTTTGTAATAATGATATAATAATAATATAATTTTATTATATTTAATATAGTGTAGTAAATATATTTAAAATAATATAATTGATTTAGATATGTAGAAGATAAATAAAAATGAAACTGATCGGTTAAGGTGATTACTTATTCTTTGAAACGAATTTATTAAATCTATCCTAAATGGACATTGGGCATGTATTTTGGGAATAAAAATCCCCTAGGATTTGGTTATTGATGTTTATATGAAAAATGGGAAGAATTTCATTGATCTATAATGCTCAATTATGTGTCAAGAAGAGTGTTTCCTTTTATAATTGAGGGGAGGGACAGTCTTAGAATTTCATTAAATATTAACTTAATATAATTTAATTTTTATGTGATGATGGTAAAAAATTAATAATATTATAATAAAATAAGAGAATGATTCTAAATAAACTCATAAAATAGTATGTGGTCTAGGTTTTATCATATTTTACAATTACATATTACTTTTAATCCCTGATTAACCCTTTTGACAATTATTGTAATATTAAATATTTCTACCATTTAAGGGTTAATAATGTTACTATAAAATGATAAAAGTAACATTAAATGAACTTGGTTTATATTTAAAATTATATTCCATTAATTTGGATAAATATATGATTTTGAATAATTTTTTTCCCCTTAAGAAAATATTATTTGTTATAAAATTCATTAATGTCATTTCTAACAATATTCATTTAATTAAACAATAAATACATCAATAAAATGTGGTAATTAGAATATAATGCCTTAAAAATACATAATATTTCATAAATATCTATAAAATTTAGGTTAAAAATTAAACCCTTCAATTTATATCAGTTTTGTCATTTATAATATTTTTTTATTAAAAAGCGAAATACTGCATCAATTTTTCTATGAAATTAACGCCATTATATAATAACATAAAATAAAAAACGTAATTAGGAAAATAATTTCACTATTCTCAAAATAGTAACTTATATTCATTCATAAATTTATTTTTTCTATATCTGAACACACATGAGATATTAAAAACCAAGAGAGTGATATTTTGCTACTTCATTTGATTTTTATATTATATAGGTCATTTTCATGGAAAATTGTGAATTAATATAATATGATTATATCCTAATGTAATAGCGGTAAAATTACCTTCATAAAAAACTCATGATGAACAATTATGTCCCTAATACATAGTTTTGTCCTAGATTATCATGATCTATCCTTTATTGAGGTGATAAATTTTACCAAAGTTAATATTCATACTCACAAAAAATAAAAGGAGGCTATTTACACAATTTAAACATACTAATAATAACAATCTAATAGAATTTATAAAATTAAATACCTATAAGTAGAAGAAATTAATATTAATTGAAGTGCGCAAAATGATATTAAAACCACTCTTTAGAAATATACATTTTAACCATAAATTGGATTTATTATTTTCCTATGTCTAATTACAAAATATTAGATGAATTTAAAGACATTTTATAGAATATATATTATATAAATTTATTAAATCCATTCAAAAATAGTGGTCAATTTTATTTATTATGATAAAAATACATTGTGCAAATAAAAAAGTTTTTAATAACAAATCACTATTATTTTCAAATGTTTTTTATTTTTCATTTCAAATTAATTGATAACTAATAAATTTATTTTGTACATATGAAAACCACAATTTTTCATAATTTTTTTTATTATTCATACTCTCCACTCAAATATATAATTTATAATAAGTTTTTAATAGTATATCTCAGTTTGTGTGAACACACTATTACATGTTACACAAGTTATTGAAGAAAGTACATTTTTTTGAAAAAAATATTTCATATAATATTAGGCAGTTATATAGAATATTATTCTCTGACTGCATAAAATATCCCTATCATATAATATTTTTTGTAGCTATGAATTAATATTATTCTCCAAAAACAAATGTAATATGGTGAAAATAATTATTTTATTGTCTAATAATGTGCACGTGGTCAAAATTCCCCACCTATGGTAAAATGAATATTTCACCTATTTTTCTCCCAATATTATTCATAGAGTCAAATATCTATGATAGTAAGTGTTTGAGTGTGTAATTTTTTAAGGAATCCATGTTGCCTTTATCTAGGGTTACATTGAATAGTTATTTATAAAACATATCCACAAACACTTTAACTTGAAAAAAAATAAAACTATTGACTCGTGTGTCCAATTTGGATCTATGAGTGATCAAATTAAATGAAACAGAATGGGATAGGCCACTGGATACCCCTTTTAACTATAAAATATTAATCAATTGGAAAATATATATTTAAAGTTTTTAAAAATTATTATCATTGTTTTGAATACTATTGATTACATAATCGATAGAATCCATGGTGTACTCTTTGTAGGTGGTTCTCACCACTACATCACCAAAATGAGATTTTTAGATGGATATCCACTCCTAGGTTAATTATAAATCATGAAACACATGGATAAACTATTACCATGTTAAAATTTGAGTAAGGAATTACTTTATCTTTATTTCAACAATGTAAGGATCTTGGTCTTTATGGAAAGTTTCACATCTCATTTTTGGGTTCTAGTGGATATATATATATATATATATATATATATATATATAAAGAAAAGCTATGTGAAGAGAAAAATAGAGTTTGTTGTAAATTTGGGAAAACAATTATGTGAAGGAAGAAGTAATTGTAATAAAAAAAATTCAAGAGTAATTAATTTATGAATAAAATGAAGAGTGTAATATCTACAAGATATTTTGGAATATATTGTATCTCAATTAGTACTTTGTTTGATAGATTGTTTCACATTAAACACAAAACTAAATCAATCCATCATATATTAGATGAATATTATTTAGAAAATTAAAAAACAATAAAAAGAATAGTAAATATAAATATTGTAATCAATTTGAAATTTATAAAAAATAAATTTAAAAACATATAAAGTATTAAAAGTGTATTTTTTTCAATAAAATTTGTTATTCTTTTTATATTATTTTTTATTTAAATTATAAAGTTATATATATATGAATTTTAATTTGAAAAAATAAATCTATTTTTTTAATAAGGAAAATATTATGAAACCTATGTTTATTTCATAGGGAACTAAATTAATATTTTATATAAAAACTATTTTTATTCACTTATATTAATAATAAAATTTTATCACCTGTAGTAATTAAATATAAAAATATGGATTTAATATTTTTTTGTGAAAATTTTAATATTTAGTAATATGCTAACCATCATTTTAAGTAAAAACATTATTACTATGATTAAAGTTAGTGACCACAATAATGGTGAATGGTTTATTAACAATGAAAAATATTTCTTAAATGTCATGAGATTTTTAAATATTAAATTGAATTATAATATTTTATATAATGACGTTGATATGATTTTTACACTTATATAGAAATATATTATAACTCATGAAATTGGTAAAAATATTATAATAGAATCAGAACACTTTATGGAAAAACACTATTTTTCTATAAAATGGGGTTTCTATAAATTAATATTTTTAATTTAAATATTTCCATTTTCATATTTATAAATTTAATTTGATTATATGAAGCTTTTATTTTTTATTAGAACACAGAAATTCTGTTATACGAGTGACTTCTTATTTTTATTAAAATATCAATTATTATTGTAAAAACAAGTTACCAATGTAAAAAACGAAAAATGTAATATTTTAAAATTGAGTAGTTAAAAGACTAGAAACTATATAAAACATATGAAAAAATGATTTATTCCATACATTAAAGTATTTATTACTCCTATATATTCATTATTAATATATTTTAATCTAGTGATGCACGAATAGTTTCATTCCAATATTGAAAAATAATGGCTATTCAAAAAAATAATTTTTCTTCACCTTTTAAAGAGAAACATTCCGCCCATTAATTACACATAATTCCATTGAATTTTATCATTAAAATATCTTCTATTATTACAGAAATATAAATATATCTCATTATATAATGTTTATGGTATCATTTAGTTATCCTAAATAGTTCATTTCCCAGGATACTTTCAAGAGAAAGTCCAAGGTACAAACACGATTATTACATTATCCTTTAATTTTTCTTCTTAATATATATCTACCAAATATATCTTTAATATAGTAATATAATTACCTTATTTTAATCATTTTAAAAAAATTATTATATTAATTTAACTTCGATTATTTATTCCCTCTCATCCACTTAGAAAGACTACAAAACATTGGTCGTGTGTTTGTGTGGAATATCACCTCAAAGAGGTGGTGTCTTCCAATTTTCCCCACTGCATCTCTTTTTTGGTTATAAAAATATAATTTTATAATAATTGAGAAATATATAATATAATTATCTGTAGTAGTAGTCAAATTAAATCCATCTTCGTTTCCTATCATTCATTCCAAAAAGGGAATATTAATTTTTTGTTGTGCGGACCACCCAACCATGAAGCAATGTATCTTGTTTTTTTATCTAGGTTCATTGTCATTTATTAAAACCACGAAAAAGTTTTAAAAACCTTAAAAATATATAATTATTATAATTATTATTCTTCAATAAATATATCTTATCAAAACTGTCAACTTTCATGACAATACACATCTATTAATCATGGTTTGTTCATGTTTGGGTCGGTCTATACACCCACTAGAAAAATAATATAAAATAATATCATTGTAGACTATGAGAGAATGAATAATGATTAAATATGATATAAATATTTGAATAATTTTTTTATATACTATTTAATTTAATATTAAACTCATTAATTACAATACCATTGTTAATTCTTTAATATGAAATAAAACAATCTTGTCGCAATTTTTGGTGCACAAGAAAGATAAATATAATTTTAATTGAATGAAATTATAACTTTATTAACTATTAATATATATTAATTATAGATCTTACTATAATATGATAATTTTTTTAATTTAGAATAATTATGAATAAAAACACCACTATTATAAAAGCATTTCAAAAATGATCATGAATACTCACACCTAATATTGAAAATAGATAACAAATAATATGCATATAGGGAATAATAATTAATAAAAATTATAATAAGTTTAAATATATGAATAATTTTGTCAAATATTTTATTAATATAGTTATTATCTCTATAAATTCATGAAAGGTGGTTCTTTGTCTCAAATTTAACATCATAAGACATATTTATTATTGTGAACCATAAAATCCTTGATATGGGGGGATTTATTTCTAATTAATTTCAATTATCATAATCATGGAATTTATGGTTTTTCAAGATACATGTCATATTATATTATTAAATTGATTTTTTTCAAGGGATGTGAGGTTTGACATATTATTTGGTCAACTCTCTTATTTTTGTATTAATGATTCTTCTTGAATGAAAATTTTCATAGTTATGTTTCTTATACCAAAATATTTTATTTCATTTTCAATTCAACTCTTTTGTAATGGAAAATGAATTTTTTATTATAAAAAATTATATTGAAAAAATTCTTCTTCTAATAGTTTAAGATTATTAATATTAATTCCCATTCTCTCTGAAATTATTTTCTCCCCCATGATTTGATTTTTTCCTTCCAAGAAATGATATAATTTATATTCTAATACCTAAGTACAAATTGTCTCATTTGACCTTAATTTTTCCCTTCTAATATTTTTATAAGTATTTTTTATTTTCCATTACTTAGGATTCTAGATTTCAATAATGTTATATTAAAATATTGAAATATTTTTCCTTTATAGATCATTATTTTATCTTCTTATATAAATTTACTCTAATAAAATTTCTATACATTTCATGTTTAGCTTATTGATGTTACATTAAAAATGTAATTTTTTTTCATAAAATTTCACTTTACATCTCTAATTATTACATTGAAATGTGACCAGTAACATGGGATTTTAGGAGTATAGTAAAAATATTTTTATAAAAAATATCTAAGGGTTTATCTTACTACAGGAGAATTATTATTTTTATAAAATTTGTCACATTTTTAAAATGGATTTATAAATGTTTTAACTCTTGATTAATTTGATATGAAAATGAAGTATTCATATATTTTCTAAAAGTAGAAGTTCAATTTTTAAAAGGAATTCACGATTCTAACTATCATATTAATGGATTATGTTTTTAATAAGGAATTATTTATTATGTATATGAAATTTTTTAAATAATTAATTTTTATTAATTGTCTTTTGTGATATCCCTACTTGTTTTTAAATTGAAATTTAGAAAAAAATTTATTATAATCTATGGATTCTATTTTAATGAAAATATTTTTAAAGAGTGTCCACGCCATTCAAAAATGGTGATTTCCTATCAATTTTGAACTGATTTTTTTAATGATAATAAATAATTATTTTAAATTTATTTAAATATACTTAATGGATATTATGATAAACTATGGATATTTTTAAGACACTAATGAACTTCTATTTATAGATGTCTTATGGAAGGTTCTAGGAATGTTTAGGATGAAACTCATTTCTAATACATGGTTTAATTAAGGTATATTTGATGTATGAATGTCATTCTGTTATAATGAAACACATATGTATAAAATATTATTATTATAAATTTTGGGGGTCCTATATCACCCTCTAATGAATTTTCTTGTATTTTTATCTCACGTGACAATGGACTTGTGCATGAGTGTTTTTGTGGTAAGATACACTAAAAAAGATAAGGAGTTACTATATTTCTAGTTATATATGCTCAAAAAGACTATACGTGACAGTATTTATCGTTATCTATGATCCAAATGACTGTGAGTAAGTGTATATAAGGATTTATCTGCCAACATATATTGTCTTTGAGTATATTTTCAGTAAGTAATGCTAAAAAATTATTGTGCTTGAGTGTATTCATGGTTTTCAATTCTGAAAAATATTATTTTTCATAGTATTTGAGGTTATATATGCTTGAAAATATTATATGTGCCTATATTTGTGTTTACCTAAGCTTATAATGATTTTGAAAGAGTGTATTTACAATTATCTATACTTATAATTACTGTGTGTGAGTGTTTTTACGGTTATATATGCTCAAAGAGTTTGTGTATATTTTTGGTTATACTATATTTATAAGACATTTTGTGGTCCTAGTTATGGTTAAAATATGTCCACTATGATTTATTTTTCATATGTATAATATTTTTTATAATTTATCTATTTTTTAGGAAACACTTTATATGATGTGTCGTGTCTTATGTTATGATCATATCCAAATAATGTGATTTTTTTATGTTCCCAGTTCATTTTTTATGAATACCTTATAACATTCTCAGGGATATTAATTATGTTGTAATACCACATCTTTCCTTTTTTACAATTATGATATTTTATTATTTCCTCTAATGTTTTCCCTTGATTATAATTTATTCTCACCCTTTCATATGTTTCATTTTTCCTTGTTATGAAGATGTGCACAAATTATAAGAAGTATAAAATGGAGTCCAGTGTTGTTTGATTATAGAGAAATATTCACAAGCATTATTATATATGTTTCCTATGTAACTGGTCCTCATAGATACTAAACATTCAATTCATTGGATTGTGTGAATATTGTGAGATTTAATTTTTAACTTATAGAGAATTTATACAATAAATACACGTTATTCTAAATTTATATCAAATGATGTGATTAAAGAATGTTTTTATCACTAGATCCAATAGTATAGATCTAGTGTGGCTTTTTTGGAATTAGAGACAGGTTTAAATATTTTTGGGGATTAGTTTAGGAATTTCGGATAAGGATGATATAACTTTAGTAAAATCAATATGGAGAAATGTAAAGGATATGTATATGTATTTGATAACATCCGTGAGTTTTGTAAAGTTTTATATCATTTGTTTCTTCTATAAATTAGATCCCGGTATAGATATGAGAATGTGGATGGGTTGTGTCACAAATGAAACAAGGGGTTATCACCAAAGTAGGATACTTGTGTAAGAACCCTGCATTTATCTCAGGTATGGATCCTTTTAAATTTTCTATAATTCATTATTTTGGACCTAATATAGATTCTTAATATGATTATGGTTGTTTCAAAGTGGGAATGTGAGGCTGGTTTGAAGCCCATATACATAATTTTTAGAAAAAAACAAAACCACCAAATTTTTAGGAGAAACTATTCAGGGTAGGACATACGGTTAGCTGTAACTATTCAGGACTAGATGGTGATAAGAAAAAGGGTGTATGATTTGAGAAAACCATGCATATTGGACTGCACACCCTTGAAGATAGAATATAGGTTTTAGTAGAGCCATTTCACATGGTTGGAATAATTTTTCTCTAACAATGTGGCATAACAATCATTATACTCTCCTTTGGAAATGATCCAAGCACAATTTTCACATGTTTTTCCAACAGTGTGGCCAAACTGTTCCCCTTGTTTTTATTGAGTTAATTTTTTTAAATTTACATAATGGGTTATAATCTTACATCCTATTGTTTTATTCTTCTAATGTATAGATGAGGCTTCTACTCTCCAATTTTGAGCACCCAAGACCTCTTCTGTAGATTCTGATCTAGATTCTTGATATGATATATGATCAAAGGTGCATTAGTCTCATTATATTCCTCTTGGTAAGATCTTCAATAATTTGTCTTAGTTTAACGTTATTCATTCTATCAATGAGACCATTTAAATGGAGGCTCAAATTCCTTATTTTTAGGGAGTTGATTCATTTTTCAGATTTCATGTGATCCAGGACAATCTAAATGAAGACACAAGATGATGAGTTTGATATAGCATTGAAGTAGGTAGTCTATGACTCATACATCAAGCCTCATCATTTTAAAAACTATCATTATGGTGTTAACATATAATTCACTAGGAATTTCCTATTTAGTTCATATGAAATTATTGAAATAATCATTGTAGTATAATATATCCCTATCTATATATGATCATCACGTTGAGTAAGGTTGATTCCTCAACTCTTTCCACTCCAAATATGGTGTTTCCTTTAATAATTCCTCGGTGACCCATGTGGGTTTACCTATGACACCATTAAGGTGTGTGTAATGAGTCTACAAATGGTAAGTCCTCCGTAATTAAAAGGGTGATAAATTTATAATGGATATATGTGTAATCACTACTTAACTCTTATAAGTTATGTTTTGAAATCAATTAAATGAATCTCAATTGTAAAAGTAATGTATATTATATGAATGAGTTGGAATATTTGAATTTAATTTAATATATTGGTCAAATATCCCTAGAAAAAATATCCATGTGTTTTGGAAGGAATATGAGTGAACCTAATTAGTGTTTACGTAATTACATTGAAAATGGTTACATGTCCTTATAATTTCATGTTACAATAAAGAATGGTATGGAATGAACCAAACTGACTTATAAAATGGCATGTGTATTAGATAGCCTAATTTATTAAATGATCCTAGGATAATGTTCCAATTTTAGATGGAAAATTTCACCTTTATAGGATCGATCAGACTATATCCATAATTGGATTCCCAAAGGAATTCATTGAGGAGTCATGGACGCCAATACGAATCAAGGATTCTGGTTTCCAAAGGAGATACCTACCTTGGAATCGGGTCCTTTCATACTTGTGGATACCCAATATGAAACCATAGTATACATCCCTTTTAGTATAGATATTAGGATTTCTTGGTTATACTCCTTGGATCCAACATGATGTCTTTTGACAAGCAGCACCATGGATACCCCCATTGGGACCATACATTGCTTATCCCATTTTACATTGGATGCAATACATGGACTCGAATAGAACCATATTAAAATGTATTTACTTGGGTGATTCCCCTTATATTACACTCATACCCCTTTTATATTGGTTATAAGTTATTTATGAGTATTATAGATCCATAAGGTTTAGGATTCCATAGTAACTACCTTGTATTCTCTTTATTATTATCTTCATAAGGTATGCATTGTTTATAATCTTAGATCCTCTATTATTATTATTATTATTATAATTTTTATTATTATTATTATCATTATAGGACCCCTTGTTATACATTGGATCCTTTATCCGTATTATTAGCAGGGTACATTATCAATGATTTTACACCTCACATGAATTAATTATATAAACTAAATATTAATGAATGAATTAAATGGTCATCTATTCATAGAAATTAACTTCTGTGGTTGAAATTGGTATCCCATATCATTATAGTATTTCTTAAAATTTATTTATACCTACACTATGTAAGTTTATATTGTTCATATTGGATGATATAGATGTCATTTGTTTTGGCCTAATGAGATTTATCTCCAACCCTATTTGAGACATAATTGGTACCTGTTAAGATTAGATGTATACTGGTGTGGAAAAGGTGAAGTACCATTAATTGGATACCTAATCATTCTTACTTTCCTTAGGATTGATTTTGGTAGCAGATGACTGATCTAGTACATGGGATGCTAGATAGGTTTGGGTTATTTTTATTATTTTTTATAGAATATACTAATTTATTCAATGTATAACTATTTTAAAAAATTATAGTGATAAGAAATACATCATAATATTTTTATATGGTTCAGTTCCATTTTTGGGTATTATTATTAGTTTCTGGAGTTGTTATTCACTAAAATACTTCATCCACTATGGAAAGTTACTAGTCCTATCTATTTAGTGAATGATTCTACTGTGTTACTCATTACTATAGAACTTACTCTATTTATCTATTATTACATATTCACTATTCTCTACTATGGTTATAATGGAATAATATCCCCATAGACACACCCTAGGCTCTCACTACTAGTTGGAAACCCTTAGCATACTTTAAGATGCACTTGAGGCCATGTGGTCAGTAGGATTCCATGAACCATTGAGTGACACCTAGGAAAAGACATCACCGAGTGGTATCAGAGAGGGTTCCTTTATTTCTTAATATTTTTAGTCAATAAAAAGAAGATTAAAAATGCTTAGAATATGGTTATAGGCCATTATTTGGCATAGCTAACCTAGGTTAATGGAAATATTGAGTTTCTTGAGAGAAGATTATTTCTTATGTATTTTCCTAATACATTTGATATCCTTTCACCGTTGGGCGATGTAATTGATTTTTGGTTTTGATATGATTTATTGATATTTTCCTTCTCCTTATGAGATGAGAGAAAGGATAATTGTTAAATATATCAGTATTGGATCCTAGAATTCACACTCCATGTAGATGAAATTCCATATAGGTGAATTTTACATCGTTCATCACTTGTGATAGAAATGATTGTTGAGTGAGCTGGGGTAGTTATATTTTCTTGTGACGCTAACTTATTATATCTTAATACAATAGATTCTATGTGTCTATAATCTCGTTAATTCCAGTTTTAATTCACGAGGTGTATGAGCCCTTGTGGGTTGGAGTATGTAATTTACTAATTCCATTGATTGTATATTACTCATTACATTATTAGACTAAATGTAGATGGGGATAAAAAAATTACAGGGGTGTCAATTTTAGTGATAAGGTGTATGTGTCCTTATTAAGTGGAAACAATAATCCTTTTTAATCTAAACATGATCTATATATATGATAAAATGATTAATTAAAATATAATGCATGACTTATAAATCATATGGTTTCTTGTAAATGAAGAGTTAATGTACAATTTACCATTCATCTACTCAAACCTCTGTATATTAAACTTAAGAACTTACCAATACCTTGGCCTTATATGGGGGTAGTAGGGGTAGTATCTTGGATAGTGAGCCATTATTATTATAATATTCTTATGATAATACTTATATCATTTAATAAATCATATTCTGAGGCTTGTTATTGGAATCTTTAGACCAATTCATCTAAGATGTCCTCATATCACGTTCTAGGATGGTTGTGATGAACATGCACCAATGACAGTGGGAACAAAGCTATCAGTATTACCTACAGGTGTGCCACTAGAGGAAAAACGTTTTATAACTGATATGGTAAGAGAAGATTAGCTTCTTTGTAGTTCCACTATCTAATGCAGTCCATGTAAGGTGTTCCATGACTTGCAGCTTCTATAGATGATCTAACATGTGTGTTCCAGTATAATTATCCTCCCACATTATTAGGGGATGGTAGTCTACAAGTTACTGGATCTTGGATAGAGGCCACTCTATCAATATTTTACAATATAAAGATTCATCTAGAGATTATGTTCATGATTGAAGCCCAAATGTTGTCTGATTTGGACAAGAACTTGTGGGATGTGATTCCCCAGTATAGTCATCATTAATGTATAGTTTGGGAAGATTTTAAAATTTCCTTCTATGATCACTTCATTCCTCAAAAATTGATAGCTGACTAAGAAAGAGAGTTTATGCATCTATGTATCATGCCATGCTAGTTATGGACTACTTAGAATGATTTACTCAGTTGAATCAATTAACAATTCTTCTAACTACTGTGGATTTTTTTCATGATGCACATTTTGAGGATGCGCTCTTGTATTCCAATCATATTCATATGAACATTATTTATTTACCTAAATTTTCAAGGATCATTAATTAGGATATTATCACAAAGAAAAAACCAAGGTAATTAGATAGTACCAGGAACATAAAATGAATGGAAATGAATTCCATTAGTTCATCCAATATCAGAAAGCATTCCCTTCAAGTTTCTCATCATAGTAGTGGTATTTAGAGTAACCATATGTGAATCTCCATTATAGGCTATTCCTTTGGATGACATGGAACTCTTAAGCCTTAGTGTGATAGAGACCATCTATAGTGTTCTTCATGTAGTCATATGAGGCATCATTATATATTTTTTAGACCCTTCCATTTGTTGTGAGTACAAGAGGATTCTCACCATCTCCATTTTTAGGGGAAGGGTATTTTATGTTGCGTTAGGATGATAGCTAGAGTAACACTAATAGGAAAGAAAATGGGGAGTTCACGGTCATGGTTGAAAAACTTCTAATTATCAGTGATAGTAGAGCGGTCACACATAGGGCAGTCGAGTTGTAGCACAAGAAAACAGATCGGTATGGTTGCATTCTTTACATATAATACATTAGGATTAGAATGTAGGATATCTATTGAATGAGGAACTCTTCTCGTATACTTTTCTATTTCATTTTATCTATTTTATATATGTACTTTACAATCCACTATGTCATTATTGATCATGGATGTAATCAGGTTGGAAATTAAGTATTACTATGGGGAGATTCCCGTAGATACACTATTGGGTGTACTATCCTAGATAATACACAAATTTAGGGACTATCCCCATGAGTTATTCAGTTATCCCTTCTTATGGGACCCATTTATCCTTGAGATGATGAGTTTCTATGTGAATATTGGGATGGATTGGTCAGTTCCCTATCATGCAATTATATACTGCTATCGCTGGAGGGTGTTGTTTACCTCACCATTGGGAATGGTCTATCTTCACAAGGTTGAGTGGGATGTACAAGCCACTAGAGATGGACCATATAATCATGGGCTATGTGTATTGACAACCCATATTTCTAGTTTGTTCATGGAGTTTTAGGGCCTACCTCATACATATTTTCCTACCATAGTTGATCATTTTAGGGATGACTTCCCTGATGCATTTTTCCATCATACTTCTTGATTGGGATATAGAGGTTATGATTAATCTTGTTCTTAGAGTAAATCTAGTGTCTATTCCTCCTCAAAGTATGGAAGCTACTGAGATCTAGATTTTCAAGAGATTGTTGGAAGATCTATAGTCTAAATGATTTATCATACCCAATATTTCTTCTTTTGGTTCACCGATTATTTTCCCTAGAAATAAGTATGGAACCCACATTCTTTTCATTTAATACCAATGATTGAACAAGATTATGGTTAGGAACCAGTATCCACTACCTCTAATACATGATATATTTTACTATGTATGAGGTGTTGGGGTATTCAAAAAGATAAACCTGAGATCGGGTTATTATCATGTGTGATTCTGGCCTTCATACATACATCATATAAATTTTCACAGATTTTATGGTCCATATGAGTGGATTTCAATGTCATTATTTCATATGAATTCACCTACAATTTTCATGGATTTTCTGAATAGGGTTTTCCACCCCTATCAGGATTTTTTCTTTGTATTTGGGGAAGACATCTCTGTGTTTTCTAATACTCATTGCGACCATGGAAGCATATTGAGATACATTTTCATACATTAAGAGAAAATCATCTTTATGAAAATATTTCTATTTTCCACTTATAGACAATAAAATTCACTTCTTGGGTCATATTATCTCTGAATTTGTAGTATCTATTGACCCATAGAAGGTGAGTGTTATATTGTCCTAGAAGAAGCCCAAGAACATGTTTGATACATGGAGTATCTCAGGGATGACTGAATATTATAATAATTTTTCATAGGACTTCTCATGCCTTAATTAACCTCTCAGTAGTTTTAAAAAGAATGGTATTATGTTACTATGTTCAAAAATGTGTGAAAATTCATTTCAAGATTTGAATGTCATTCTTGTTTTGGAACCTATTCTGATTCTTCCAGATTCTGGAAGAGGCTATATAGTGTTTTGTAAGGAATCAGGAATAAAGTTAGGAGATTTTTTTTGAAGTAGGAGGATATGGTAATTTCATATGTATCACAGAATTTAAGGCCTGATGAGAAAAACTACCCAACACATATAAGCTAGTGTATGTTTTCTATGCCTTACATTGGTGGAGAAACTATCTGATGGTTGTGATATTTTTTGTGTATACAGGCCAAAAGCACCTCAAAATATATCTTTACACAACATTATTTTGATCATATATAATTAATATTTGTGGAACTCCTTTAGTACTTTGATTATGAGAATCCCTATATGCATGGAAAAGTAAATTTCGTAGCAGATAAACTGAGTCAGAAAACTCAAGAACATGCCGTATAAAAAACCAGTGTGAATAGAAATTTATGGGAAAGGTTTTGGAGATGTATCTAGTGATTCACGAGTGATGTGATTAGCATTATATTCGAGTATTGGAAGTTACCTCTAAAATCCTTTAATGGGTGAAGGGAATGCAGTTTTCAGATCCCAAAGGCATGGTTCTCCAGGAGAGTATTTTTTATAAGGACCCACCTCTGTATTGGTATGTGGATATAGATGATATTCTATGTATTGCTAGATGTCTATAGGTTACCATAAATATGAGAGAGGTACTAATGCAGGAGTATCAAAATTCTCAAGGGTATTTTATCGAAGAATATCTATGATGTACTGAGATATGTGATGACAGTATTGTTGACTTGTGATGATGCATTAGATAGTATGTTTTTTATCATAAGGTGCTCCACCTGTCTGTAGGTGAAGGTGGATAACTAGAAAATATTAGGCCTATTACATCTACTTAAAGTCCTATAATGGAAATGGGAAGATGTTTCTGTTGATTTTATAGTCATCTTTACAAGGTATTTTTGGGGTTGGGACATTGTTTGTGTAGTTATTGATAGACTGATGCAAGTATCATACATTCTATCTATTAAGATTAACATCTCAGCTGATGATCTTGGAAGGCTATATGTCTATAAGATCATAAAATGACACATGGTACCTATTTTACTTATTAGATAGGGATTAACATTTCACGTCATGGTTCTAACATGGGTTCAATAAGGTTATGGCTACATAGGTTCTTCTGAGCACATCCTTTCACCATCACACCAGTGGCCAATCGGAATGGACGAAACATGTGTATGAGTGTATGCTGCAATCAGACATCATTGATTTTTGAAGTTCATAGGATAATCATATACCTACCATAGATTCTTTATAAAATAATAGTTTTTAGGAAACAATTCATATGGATAACTATTATGAAATATATGGTAGGCCATTAAATTCTCCCATGTGCTGGTTTGAGGAAGGGGAGGCCGCGCTACCAGGTCCCCCTCTCATGCATGAGACATCAGAGAATGTTCATCTAATCATAAAAAATATTTGTACTACTTAGTCTAGAAATAAATGTTATGAATATCTCCATCGATGACCATAAGAGTTAGAGGGTTGGGATCATGTTTTCCTCTTGGTATTGCCCATTCAGGGGAATATAAAAATACAGAGCCATGAGAAACTATTACCTCATTTTGTAGGACCGTTTGAGATTTTTATAGTGTCATTCCCAGTAGCCTAATAATTTATATTAACCAATACATATTATTACATGAATGAAATATTCTATGATTCATTGATTTTCTATTATCACGTTGACCCATCGCATGATTTCGATCCAGAGGAGGTTGAGTTAGATGATGATGCATCTTTTAGAGATTATCACATACACATCAGTGACTAGTGCAGGAAGGATCATCAAGGATAGTCTCTCCCAATAGTACATGTGCTATGGTATGACAGATAGGTACATGAAGTGACCTAGGGGTTGGAGGCCGATGTATGTACCCAATGGAAGGAATTTTTCTCAAATGAAGTTTTCTATCCTTAGGAGGACAAATCATGGAAGAGTTCCTTTAATGGGGGAGATTGTAAGAACCCTGTTTTTATATATGGTATTGATCTGTTTAAATTAGATATATAATATTTATTTTTTACTAAATATGTATTCCTTACATGATCATGGGTGTATCAGGGGTGTCTAAGATTTTTTTGTATGCTAGAGCCCATCTTCATGGAGAAAACAGACTAACTGCATTGTTAAGGGAAATAGTTCAGGGAGGCCACACCATTACCCAAAACCATGTGGGTCTTGATAGTAAAATTTTTGAGGCTTCATGGTTTGAGGAAACAATGTAGATTGGACCAAATTCTTGTATAGATGGTATACAGTTTTTAGCATAACCATTTTGCATGGTTGGTGAATAGTTTCTATAATAGTGGGGCCTAACCATGTGGGTACCCTATTAGGAAGTGTGCCAAGAATTGTTGGGGCACATTTTGTCCAATGGTGTAACCATAATTTTATTAGGTTGATTTAATAAAACACACTTAATGAATTATAATATTACCATTCTATTTCTTATTTATCAAGAATCCATAGATGGATATTACTCTCCCATTTGAGCTCCAAATGTCATTTCCATTGATTTTGATCATTGTTCTTAATCTAGTTTTTGATAAAAGATCTATTCATTTTGTTGGATTACTATTGGTAAGATCTTCGATCCTTTAGCTCTGTTTGTCATTATTATTTCTATCAAAAACTCTATTTAGATGTCGGAACATATGCACTATTTTCCATGCATTGATATATTCTGCATATTTATTCTGATCCAGGACAATCTAATGTTTGATACTGGACAAAGAGTGTTCTTTAACCTTGAGGTATGTGGTTTATAACTAATATCTCATCTCTCACAATTTTATAAACATCATTGTGGCGAGAATGCCGATTTCATCAAAAATTTCCTATTTAGTTATTATTCCTTAATTATAAAAATCAGGATAGTATTTTAGAGACCATATTATATATGAACATCACTCTATTAGAGGTTGATCCCTCAATTATTTCAACCCATGTAGGGTGTTTTCATCAATTACTCCTTGGTGACCCATTTGTGTTTACCTATGTCTCTATTCTAGTGTGTGGATTTACACTTCTAATGGAAATACCTCTTTAATTAAATGATTTATAATTTTATTATGGATAGCTGTGTATTCTCCCCTCCTACCTTCAAAGTTATTTTTTTATGTCAATTAAATAAATATCAATTATAAATGGAAAGTATATTATATTTATCTCATTAACTATTTGAATTTAATTAATTTTCTTGGTTTTCTATCTGTATAATAACATTACATGCAAGAATGATGGAAAAATATTGAGCCAAATTAGTGATTAAGTATTTAAAGTGTTAAATGTTTACACATCCTTGTGATGCCTTATCGTACCAATGAAAGGAATTGAATGAATGAACATGAATTATTAAATAGAATGAGTATTACCTAGACTATTTTATTAAATAAATCTTGGATAAGGTTCCTAATATATATGTATATGTTCACATTTATTGGATTTTTCAGACTCGAGCCATCCTTGGATTCCAAAGGGAATTCCTAGAGCACTCATTGATGCCATTCCGATTCAAGGATACTAATTTCTGAGGGTGATACCCACCTTGTAACATGGTCCTTAACTAATTTTTGTTACCTAAAATGACACCATAGGATACCTCCACTATCATTAAGATATTAACATTCCATGGATACACTCCCTAGATCCAACATTATGTATTTAGACATGTGGCGACATGGGTACCCCTATTGTTCCCAATCATTGCTTACCCTATTTTACCGTGGACTTGATCCTTGAATTTTTTTGAATATAATAATGATGTAATTCATTGGGATATCCCATTATGAAGAAATTAGACCCCTTATATACATGATGTATTTTATTACTGGGTCAGTTCGACCCCTGAGGTCAAGGATTCCATGGTTACTACCTTGTATCATCTTCATTTTTATCATCATATGTGATGAGTTGGTTAATAACCTGGATCCTCTATTATTATTATCATTACCAGATGCATTTTAATACCTTGGATCCTTTATCATTATTATTATCATGTTACTTTTTTAGTTCTATTACACCTCACATGAGATAATTATATGAAATAAATCCAAATGAATTAATTAAATGGTCGTATGTTTAGAAACATTACCAGCTGAGGTTGTAGTAGGTATTACATTTCATTATAGACTTGATTTATATTTATTCATAACTTCACATTAATAGTTTATATTTCTCAGAATTGATGGTTTAGATTCCATTAATAGTGTCCTACTGATATTTATCTGACACTCTATATGGGATTCCATTGTTACCTAAGAAAATTACATTTTTTCGTTTAAGGAAAATGGGAAAAATAGAAATGTTAACACCTGATCTTTATCGGTTAATTTAGGATAGAGCTCAAAAGAAGTTGACTGGGGCAGACCTTGGGATTCTAGATTTTTTTAGGTTATTATTGATTATTTGTTATAACATGTATTTTCTACAACTGTTTAAACCTATTTTCCAGCTTTTTTGATATATGACATACATTATCATCAGTTTTATATGTTTTAGTTCCAGATTTTGAGTATTATTGTCAATTTATTTAGTTGTTATTCAATATAATTCTACTTCCACTATGATGGGTTACTGGTCTTATCAATTTAGTGTATAGTTTTTTTGAGTTACTCATTATTATTTTTCGTTATCTATTTACTTGTTATTACTTATCCTCTATGATAAATACTATTTATAAAGTTATAGCCTCCCCATAGACACACCCTATGCCCTCACTTATAGCCGACAACATATGGAATATGGGGAGGTGAACTTGATTCCATTTTTCAAACTAGCTTAGATGCACCCTTGAGTGGAATTAGGGTCGGGATTCCTCAAGTTGAGTATCAAATCATTCCCCAATCTGGTGTATTAATTGTGGATGTAAGGCCACACACCATGACATCTAATCGCATGGTATATTACTTGGTTAATCACAAACACTTTACAAAAAAATATGCCTTATTTTAATGTATTTGAATTCCAATATTATTTAGGATTGATAATCTATTAAAAAACTAACTAGAGGAAACCATGGTCAAATCAAAGGAGTGGTATGTTGTACTAATTATATAAGTGTTTAACTGAATTTATCATTGGTTTAAATGAAGATTTCATTAGAGAATAAATCATTGGATTTAGTTTTCATATTCTTATAATCATTTACTCTAATTTGATATGAAATTATCATAACATTCATGGTTGTCGAATTTGGTTGGAAACATCATCACAAAAATAAATCTATGAAAGGTATTCCCCTAATAACTCATAAAGAAGCTTATTTGAGATAAATATTTTACTAGTCTTATCAAAAACAGTGAGGCAGATATATCAGTAGAAGATATATCTTGAGTTTCTTAAGGATAAATATGTATCATTCTTTAGTGAATGATAATTAATGTTATTATGAGAGAAAATATTCTGAGGGATAATATAACACCCTAAGATTATGGAATGTATGTATTCTAATTTTCTACTTTGTTTGATATATTATTTTACAAGAAACACATAACTAAAAAAAGATTCAATATATTAGACTAATATTACTAATATAGTTAAATAATAATAAAAATAATTGTAATTTATAATATTTTAATCAATTATAAATGAATATAAAATATGATTAAGAACACATAAAGTATTAAAATGATATGTTTTTAATAGAAGAAATTTTTATTTATATAATATATTTTTAGTTAAATGATAAATTTATACTTTTTATAATTTTTATTGGAAAAAATTAATTCTATTATTTTATTAAGTATCCCAATATTACATTTTGTGGAAATTTTCATATTTTTCTAAAATCCATGATTTTGGGTGAATAGTAAGAACACTGATTTTTCTAATACCACCACTTTTATGAAATTAACATAATAAATGAAATAACTAAATGACTTTAAATTAATTTTTATACAAAAATATATAAATCATTTAAAATTACAATTTTTATTTCATTAAACCTATTTATAAATTACTGGTAATGTAAGTAATAGTTTATATTTAAAAAAAATCTATTATATTAAAAATTAGTTCTCATCCTTCACAAAAAATTAATATAAACAAATTAGTTCAAAATTTTTAAAAACATATTTATATTATGTTTTATGTTTAATTTAATTTTTAGGTATGAATTTTTTATTTCAATGATTAATGATAATGAACATGATAATTATGAAAGGGTTATTGTCAAAGAATTATTTTATTAAAGATGTAATATTTTTATCTAATGAATTAAATTGAAATATTTTTTTATAGTTAGCTTTATATTTTGTTTAAAAAAATATTAAAATATATTACTAGAAATATAATTGGTAAAAAATATATAATAAGATTATGAATACCTAATTATAAAAAAACCATTTTCTAGATTTTTTTTTAAAAATTTAAATTTTTTAAATTTAAATATTAATTTAATCTTGTTTAAAAATTGAACTAGAACATATGGACCCAAAATTTAGTTTTAAATCATGATATTTTGTGAGAAATGATAGTCTATATTATTAATAAAATATATACTACTAGTATTAAAACTAATTACCAAAGTATAAACTAAAATGTGAAAATATAAATCTACAATAATAAAAGGATTAGAATATGTTTAAATCACTTAGAAAAATGAGTGGAAGATGATGGATTGAAAGTGATTCACAAAATAATACATTATTTAAATATTTTCTTTCAATTGACTATTGAATAGTATAAATCCAATATTTAAAAATAATGGGTATTCACAAAAGATCCATTTTCTTCACTTATAAAATATGACCACTTCAACCCCTTCACTTCACCATGATTTCTTAAGTTTTCATCATGAAACTCTTATTTTCTCCTCTTTTAAACCTATTTAGTGTTCATAATCCTATGTGTGACATCCCCATCATGATTCCATCATATGTATCTAATCCATAGGTCCATATAGATTTATGAACACCTCTCTATAATCTAGAGGCTTCCGAATAGAAATGAGCGTTTAATGGGTGTACAGTGGATAGACATACCCTCAAGACCATTAATAAAAACTATTAAGAAATAAATGAGATGAATTATCGATATATAATAGTAAAATGAGAAACAAAAACATTCCAAATAAAACAAATTGTGATTTATAGTATGATTCTACACGTAAATGTTAGTAAAAACATACAACATGTGATTCACATGAAACTGGGATATGGAGAAAAAAATAAATAAACAAGATGACCCTACTTCTAAAGGAAGTATGACTTCATGATCAGTCCACAACTCCTAGGCCAAGTCCCATCCCAACACATGTAATAATAAAAAGTTACCATCCAATGTTCTATCTGGAAACCATGTGATCTGCCTGGCTACCAAGCAACATCCCAAATAGGGTGTGAGTAAAACATTGTAGGCTACCTCCAATGTTGTCTAATGGATTTATAGTCAATGAGTATAAACTAAAATGGAGTTATGTATATGAATAAGGAAGTAGTAATGTGGATATAGACCATTAAATACCACCTACACCACCCTAAGTCAACTATCTCTAGTCATGTGATGCAATATGGGTGTTGTAGGATCCATGGGATATAACACATGCATCCATAAGAAAACTATAATGATTAATTCATCGATTGAGTATGGGTACTCCCAAAAAACCATGTGAATCCAAGGTAAACTCGATTTCATAATATGTATGGAAATAATGGCCAATACATTGAGGTAAGTCCATGTATTCTAAATATAGTTTAGAATTCAATTGATGAACCCTCAAAATTCCAATTTCTAAAAGGGTTATAACAAAAAAAGATCTTGTTTTTGGAAATTTTTGGAAGGTCTTTACTGTGATCCATGGAGGTAATCAATGGAATTTTATTTCTAATTTCATAAATTAAAATTCATATGGTCATCTAAAGAATTATAATGTTTTTAGAGATTCTAGGGGAATTTAAAACACCTGGTTGATAAATAAATAATACAAGACATTGACTGAATCAAATGTTGGATACCCTATGGTCATCACCTCAATGAATCAAGATATATCAATTAGGTTTTTTTTCGGTAGAAATCCCATGAATACAATTTGGGCCCATGGAACATCAAAATTTTAGAGCATAAATTATTTTAGTATAACATAAATGCTTTATGAGAATAATGTACCTTTTTGAAGGATTGAAAAATTAATAAAGTCAAATAATTATCATGGATCAAGGATATTCATTTGGAATACACCCCCATATATCCATTAGATATTAGCACATTATATTCCATATTTTTCTTTATGAAATTATCTTATTTAATTAAGTGCGTCATAAATCACTAACACCATTGACTTAACTTATATACATTAAGGAATATCAAAGGATCAATACACCTTTGTTAATTTTGTTCTTTAAATGTGGTATTTTATATAAGATACCATTTTATTAACAAGAATTTGGAAAAAAACAAGATCATAAGGGGCATAAGGTTACCAAATCCATGTTTTAGGTTAATTCACCCAAATAAAAGATAGGTTTGATACTAGGGATCTAGTACCTCATTAAAATTTATTCACATACATGTTATTTATACATTATGTACAACTTGATAAAGATGAAACCTTAAAGAAAACACATTTAAACCAGCTAGGACTATTATATAGAAAATATATGGTCTGTATAATGAGTGAATAAATTTATTAGCCTCACATATCATGTAAAAATTTATGTTGGTCCATAAGTTAAGAAAACTAATTTCTAGTATCAAGGTTCAATATTAAATCCCCCATGTTATATACACAAACCATGGGATAGATTGAAAATATTTGGACACTACCAAAGATGTTTGAATTAAATTAGGTTCCCTAAATTAATATGAAAATATTTAAAATTAAAAACATGGTTTATTCTGAGTTATTATAATGACATAAAATTGGTATGATTTAAAAAACAATACAATAATGTAATGGAAACTAGACCACTTAATTAATCATTAGGATGATTCATAATTTCTCTAACAACCCTCAGTTGTAGGTACAATTAAATAAATCAGATGTGTCTATAAATATAGATCAGTTTATAAAGAATGAATAGGAAAATAAAAATGTAAAAGATACTACAAAAGCAACATATAGAGTCATAGACTTACCTTAGGCATTCAATTTCTATATATGACACTCTATTGCAACCTGAGATGAAATATATTTCTTATGAGGGAAGGGAAGGAGAATAAGGTGAGGGGAGGGGTTATAGAAAAAATGGGGAGGAAAATTTAGGTGAATATTTAAATGGACTTAGGGGAACAAAATTAAATCCCTAATTTTTTTCTGATGAAAACAGTTTGGCCTCAGGGTTTTCGGAACTGTGCACCAACCATGCATTTTGTAGTACCTCAAGAAACCCCACATGACATGGTAAGGAACAATGTTTTTTAAAAACATTTACAGAAATTGTGATCATTATTGATGTCATTTATAAAAATTTATTGTGATAGAAGGCCCCATTATCATGGTTTAATAAAACTCAACTTCTTCTATGGGTACCACACATGATTGATGTGCCTAGAAATCACTAACTATACCCCTTAGCTGCACCTCCCAACACCCCAATATCCACACCAAAAGCTCCAAAGTCTAGTATACATACCCAATAAAACAGTCTATCCCAAAACTATATCCAAATATAACACTTCATGGTTGAAAATATTACACAATTTCAACACAAATCAAGATTCTAAAATTAGTCTATCCACAAAATGAAAACTAAATATTCCTTTTAATTTCAAACACTATTTTGGAACATGAGGTCATAAAATCTCCCAATATTATAATTTTTCATCCCAGATATGTACATATAGGAAAATGACAGTGTAAACAATACAAACTACATAAAATTGAGGATATATGAAAGAATAGAATTATTTCTGGAAGCTTAGATACAAACATGACCCCATCTCTATATTTAGAATATAAAATTCTGAAAAAATATATTTGAACTAATAATCAAAAGAATGAAACCAAAGGATAGCACAACCAATCTTACCTCAGTCATCATTTTTATTGTCCACAAAAATCCTCTGGGAATTTCCAAATGCAATTTGACCACACAAAATCGTTACTAACTAATTACAAAAGATCGTTTCCAACAATATATGGGTTTATCACCAAACGATCACTTCATGTTTTGAATAACATTATCAAAATAATTTTTACATAATTTTTGTTAGTATAAAATGCAATTAAATATCAGTCTACCACTAACTGATTTCGATTATGAATGATTGATTCAAATTATTGATGTATTACTAACCATCTGGCCACAAAATTCCACTTCAAAAGGAGTTCTAAAATTTATCCCAACCAAGTTATGTCCATATTGACTAATACCACATGTATATTTTTGACCATATATATATAAAAATATTTATAAGAAACCACATTCTTACTCTTGATACTATCTTTAAACTGAATCATAACACCTAACTAACAACCTGCATTAAGTGTGTGTTCAATTTAGTAAGATGATACCATTATAATACACATATAATAACCATCCCTAGGGTTCCTTTAGCATCCCAATTTAATTAGGACGCATAAAAAATATGAAACTCTATGAATGCACCCACTATTAAGTTATGGGAATTATTTAAGAAATAATGAACTACTAAAGTAGTCAATGGTGGCTCCCCACCATTATACATTACATAACTCTAATGTATGATCACCACACTACTATACATATCTTCCAGTTTCATAGAAACATAATCAATCTCAAATCACTTTATTTAAAATACCTCTCATGCAATCTCTCTTGAAAACTCTTTATACAACAATTTGAATCAAAAAATATTACACCCGTTGGGAATAACCATTATCATCCCCCCATTCATGATGGTTTAGAATTAAGGTTCATACCCCAAAACATTGTTCTCAAATATAACTTTATGTAAAAAATCTATCTATGATATTCTAATGTGTTTATTTATTAAACAGTAATCATACCACTTAAGGATGACCTATTTATAGGGTTTACAACTTGAAAAATAATTCCTTATTTAAGGTGACAATAATGTTACCCAAAATTATAATTTATGACATGATCATTTGTACATACTCAATTATGTATAAAACAATTTAACAGTCTACATTAACAGTTTCATTCTCAACTAACCCATTCACTATCATACTGTATTATAAGCATTGTTGTGCCACCGATCTGTCAGACATCTCAGATTTCTTACACACCCAAAACCTGAATCTTACATCCAAACTCGATCCATTCTCATACTAGAATATTAAATTTAATACCTTTTCTAATATTATAATATTATAATTCAACAAATCGCCGACTTATGAAATCAATTATGAAAATTAAGAACTGGTATTTCTATGACCATTGACATTCTCTCTTAAAGGCCACACACTCCAAGACCAACATAGTACTCCCCAATATATGATTGTCTTATTCATCATTTTACAAAAAATGAAAACCTAATTCCCATTAAATATGTTCTATCCATAAGTGAACATAGTTTCTAGACTTCTCCCAATGATATTATACCATTCGAAAACATGGATCTCCGCCCCTAGAAATTTTTGGAACATATTTTTAAATGAAGATTCCTTCCTTGAACGACTAGTGGTTCACTTCCCACATCATGGATTTACTCAAAAAAATTAAAAGAATAACTAAGATAGGTCTGTTCAAAGGAAAACATGTGATGTTTTTCTCATTCCATGCTCATGTATGACACTAACACTAGACACAAAAGACAATCTATAACTTAGATCAACCGAGTTCTATAACCTGATCATTTTACATAGTCATCAATTGAGTTGAGATAAATAAATTTTTCAAATAACTTCATAGGATATATATCAATGTCCACAAAACAATGAACACCCATACCACCATGCTTCGTGAGTGGCATGTTAATGATAACTACTAAGACCCCACATCCACTATAATACACAATTATTAATTAACACTTCTCATGGTTTTACCATTGTTACGACACTAAAAAATAAATGAGACTTGAATGACTACCATAGTATCATACATCTCTCAATTAAACATTTATAAATTTAATTGTTTTCATTTATGCAAATGTGTACTACCTTGATATTACCTCAATGCAATGAGCATACCCAATTTGTATGATTCACTTTCCCATCTACATGATAGATTCCTAGTGGCTTATAAACTCATGAAATACATCCAACCTTGGGGTTTTATTATTGTACACAACCATTTGAAATCTAGAGTACGAATTTTTATTTCATACATTTTCAAAATTAGGCTCACGATACTCACTAAATGCCTAGCCATTCCTTTGGAATGTACATCCCATTAAACTAAATCATCCATGATTCATACAAAACTCACAAGACTCAATGTACCACATAAAATCACTACAAAATGGTTCATTTCTTCAAAACAATAACAAACCAATTAAATCTGAAACAATATGTGCACAACACAGTCTATTCACTTAAACTAGATGCAATAATCCACTGATTTTTGTTATATATACGGTGTTTTTTTTCCAAAATAGGATAACCCCACACTTATCATGAGGCATAGAATCTAAATCAAGGCCCAAACCTAAAATTTCACTTGGATTGATCTCCAAACCTCTAAGAACAATATAATAATATTTCAATCGATACCCGTGGGAAACATAAACATTACCATCGAAGGCATCCTCCATGAAAACAATAAAATCACCCCCACAGTATAGTATTTTATATCAACATATTTAAAAGGTATTATTTATTGAAGTTCAATAGTTCTCATTTATTATAATAATTAATTATGGTTATTAGGATACAATGAAAAATGAAATATATTATACAAGAAGGATGGTATTGATCCAATTACTCAATCATCAACATATTTTTTTAAAGACTTCCATCAATCTGAATGATATGTCTAAGGAAATCATTGTTTTAAGGTCTGGATAAGTAGACTTCCACTGAGAATCTATATGTGAAAGTAGAATTTATATTGTTGTTGAAATTTTAGAAAATTTAATCCATTTAACATATATTGCCCCAGGGTATCAATTTCTATGGAATTTAATGGAAATATCACTCTATGAGGGCCACATTTTTCCAATAGGGTCTTAATTATACATGTTTCATTTTTTTGTTAGGAAGATAAATGATATAAAATTTTTAATTGGAATCCAATTTAATGTGAAACCCATTAGTAGATAATTTATTAATGATTTTAGCACACACCATAAAGAATTTTAATATCTAGACATGTAATACTAATATTTATATACATGGGATGAATAAATCATATAGGGATTTCATTATATAGGATTCTATTCAAATTTTATCATGGTAAAACTTTTTATTATTCAATTAGAAACCCATTAAAATGATATCCATCATTTTCATATGAATTTAATTAATGAAAAATTAATAACTTTATTATTTTAATGAATATAAATATTATTCATTTATTAATTTTCATAAGGATATTTCGTTTATTTAGTCAATTTTAGGGTTGTTTGATATAATGAAAACCTCATGATATAAAGTAAAATTCCATTTATGTTGATTTTGGAGCCTTATTTAACATGAAGGGCATCAATCACATGTGTAAGTAATTTAAGAATCCAAGAAAGTGTGATAATGACATGTGAGTCCAATGTACCCAAAATAATATACAAACACACACCTTCATTACATACTGAGTCACGGGTAAGAATAACACAAATCAATAGTCCTATAATTATGGACATCAATCGAGGTGAAATCGGATAAATTATAATAACGAACAACATGAAGATTGGTCCCATCACTGGAAACCTGTGTCTTTCCCCTATGTGTGGGTTTTCCATTCATAGAAACATTCCATTTTCCATTTTTTGATAAATTCCAAGTCTGTTATGAATGAGAATAAAATTAAAAAAAAGTAAAAAGTGACTCTAATACCCCTTTGTTATTTCTTTATCCAAATTCATTCGTAAGTAATTCAATTGGAGTCCCATATGGCCTCCAGAGAACCTCCCCATACATTAGAGGCTTCTGAAAAGTAGTGAGAGTCTAATGGTTTAATGTTGGGTAGACTATAACCTCTGGATCAGTACTAAATACATTAGGAAAATTAATGGAATACACTATAGATAGAGAATTAAAAATTTACAACCATGAATGTAATAAATAAAACCAACCATGCATGAAGGAATAATGATACATATATTAGGATGTTAAAATAAAAAAAGACCATTAAAATTAAAATGGATCATTAAATAATATGACACAAATCATATATAATGTTTGAGTATATTCATGGTCCATAATATAAATACACTGTCACAACCCAAGATAGGTAACCATAACGAGGTACCATAAAAACTATTACCCTATAGCCATGAGACCTACTCTAGAACAAAGATGCTTTCCAATCATGGTGTTAGTAAAACACAATAGAACACAACCTTTGATGTCTAAGTAATTTAAAGTATTTTAGTATAGAAAATAATTGTTTTTAGTATACGAATAGGAACATATTAAAGTTAAGACAGATCAAGGAATACCACTAAATTCAACCTAGGCTTTCTATAAAGAATTATATGTATGTTATTAGTGAAAAAAACGATAAGAATTAAACGAAAACTATAATGAATTAAATGTAGGTTACTAGTGACAAAAAAATTATGATCAAGACATGGTGTCTTAATCTAGAACAATATATGAAGGGGGAACTCTCAACACTCCACATTCTAAAGGGGGTCTAGATAATCCCTAGGAGAATGTCCTATGAATTTTAGGGAGGGGTTGACTGGGATCAATGTATTTAATCCATGTTACTCCATATTTGAGTACATCAATATAATTATG
Organism: Viscum album; assembly: GCA_963277665.1. NCBI lineage: Eukaryota > Viridiplantae > Streptophyta > Magnoliopsida > Santalales > Viscaceae > Viscum > Viscum album. The sequence continues at coordinate 2,016,383,058 of OY728165.1, forward strand.
GGAACTCATCCCTAACATTATAATGTTTTTAGAGTTTACAGGTGAATTCACAATGTCAATATGAGGAATCCCTGAATATAAGGAATAGAACAGATACACTATTATATTACCTTGAGGAATTTACATGAATTAATAATATGGAATCCATTGGATTCAATATTTGAATTCCAACCATAAATCCTAGGTGTTCTCAATAAAAGTATCACTATTAAAAAATTACATGTTTTATCATATGAACATGTATTATAAAAAAAATGTACTCATTGATAGGTAGGAAAAAAAATAAATAATAGAAAACAAAAATAATGGATCAAGTCCATTTTTTTAATACACCAAAAAATTATTATTTTTATTAATGCATTAGATTCCATATTCTCTTTTAAAATTTATATTATTTAATTAATTATATCATAACTCGCCTACGTCATTTCTTTAACTTATATACTTTATGTAATCTCAAAGTATCAATATCTTGTGGTTAATTTTATCCCATAAATAAGTGATTTAATGAATATAAAATTGTATTGACTATTTTTACTCACACCTAAGATACTAAGGGATATAAGGTTATCAATTACATGTTCTTGGTTAAGGAATACTATTCCAAGATAGGTTAATTATTAAGGATCAAGTACTTAATTGTCATATCATCTCTTTTTGTTGTTCGTGCACTAATTCCATCTAGTTAATGATGTATCCTCAAGGAATACACATTTAAATGGGAGATGAATTGACCAGAGACCTTAAATTTTCCACTTTACTAGTAAATTAATTACTTAACCACACTTGTTATATAAATCATTACCTAGGGTTTTTAGGAAATCCAAAATATTTCATGTATCGTGGTTTGGACATAGAACCACCATGAACCTTCCCCATTCCTTGGTAAGGATTCAAAATACAAGGACAATACCTAAGAGATAATAATTAAATCAAGGGATAAAAATTAAGACACATATATATAAAATTCAAATCTTGTTCAAACTAGATTTTTTAGAAGAATACAAAAATGGCATGATTTTTTATGTAATGATATGTTAAACAAACAAAAGAGAGTACACTACCTGAGGTTTAAGAAGACTCATTCACTCAATATAAACCCTTAGTTCTTGTTATGATGGAATAAGTAATAGGTGTTGGAAAATTCCCTAAAAATAAGGAACATATTCCAAAATAGGGAAGGGAAAACTAGAAAAGTTCAGAAATATGCAAAGGAGAATAACAAAGTGGTAGCCTTACCATAAACATTATATCAAAAAAAATGACACTATATTATGAACCCAAATAAAAGAGAACTATCAAGATATAAGAGAAGGGGAAGATGGTCAGAAGGAGGGGATTTTAGTCCAAAATTATGAGAATCATTTGAGAGATGTCTTATAAAGGATTTATAAGAAAAAAGATAAATCTATATTTTGTATTGGAGTGCATGATTTGTCTATATGGTTTTCCAAACCATGTTCCAACCATCTAGTTAGTACTACATCACGAAAAACCCTTCACCTAGTAAATCATAATATTTTATAAAATTTTACAAACCATGTGATTAATATTGAATTAATTTATAGACCTCCCCATGGTTATTATGACTCCTTAAGCATGTTTAAGAAGAAAATACCCCTTACAAATAAACCCAACAATATTGGGGTTCATGGTTAGCAGTAAATGTGTTCCCAAGGAAAAAAACCCCCAATACCCTTTATTTCTCTTCCCAAATCTTGTGATGATTTTCTAGGCACCCAACACACCTCTTGGTCCCCAAAAACTTTCTCCAAAACAAAACATTATGGAATCCAACCTTTTTGAATTCCACCCCGATATTTGATTCTAAAATTGGACATTACAAAAAATGAAAAAAATAAGATTCCTATAATTTTAAATTATCATATAAAACACAAGGACTTACACTTTATTATCAATTTTTTTATCCTTAACAATTCATTTCCATGTATAATTTCAATAGAATGTTCATGGTCTCAACACAAGAATTACACAATCCCTAACATTTTATTCATAATATATATATCTTAATAATACTAAATATTGTAATATAATACCCTTATCATAATTAATATATTGAAGTTTTATTTTATTAATTGAGAAACATTTATTTTTTCCTTCTCATACACTTAGAATAACAAATTAATGTTAATTATATATTAATGGGGACTACCGCCTCAACGAAGTGATGTATTAATATTTCACCACCACATATTTACATGTGTAATATATATATAATTGATAAATTAATTCAAAAAATATAATATAATAAATATTATGTGAATATTAGAATCCTACATTTTCCCTCTTGTTCGTTGAGAAATGAAAATGTTAACCACACATTGTGCATACTAAAACCTGCACAAAGAATCATGTGTTTCCCGATTGTTTTTTATTATTCAATGAAAAATCATGAAATATGATTCATCATGATAAAATAATCTAATATATATCACTATTCTCATGTAAAAATGATATTATAGAAAAATAAACCACTTTTATAACTATACTCATCCATTAATTATGAAATGCTCATGTTTGGGTTTGTCTAACTACATACATGACCCATGATTTAAAATAATAAAATGGACGACTATGATAAAATAATTACTTATTATATCTGAAATAATTATATAAATTATTATTTCATTTTGTGTTTATAAAAGAAACATTAATATCAAACTCACAGACTAAGATAAATTTTATTTGTTTGTTAAAGATCATCGAAATATACTTGTCGCATAACTTTTCAATAAGAACCGTAACTAAAAAACACATATAATTAAGTTAAAACTTCATAAACACTTATAATACATAAATTATAGTAACATAAATGATCTTATAATGAAGAATGTTTTTAGAATAATGAATAATAACACCTCTATCAATAAACTAGTTCAAACTGTCAAGATAACTCACAATAAATCTTGAAAATAAATAATAACTAAATACTGTAAATATAGATAATAATTATAAATTTAGTTTATAAAAGGATATATTTTTGAATAAGGTTTTGAAATTACAAAATAAGATAATAATATTAGTTAAGGGGTGATTTATTCCCTCTAGTGGAATTCAATAATTAAGGTAATGGGGTTGTTAATCTCAAATCTAATTTCATGTGAACTATTAAATATTATGAACCATAAAATATTTGATATGGTGTGTTTATATAAAAAATAATTAACATTAATAGATTCATGTAATTCAAGGGGTTTGAATATCAATACAATTTTCATTCTACAAATGGATTTCTAATTAAAGGATTTCATGTTTGTATGATTCTTTGTTATCTAAAATCCCTTCATTGAGTTCGAATGCTTCTTCCTCAAATTATTTATTTTAATTTTGGTTACATTCACCCTATGATTTTATTTCATCATCTATTATATTAATATTTTATGTAAAACTAATTCTTGATTAAATATTTTTATCTTCAATGACTTCATTCTCAAAAAGTATATCATTTTTAAGAATAACTACCTTCATCTCTAATGATTGTTTCTATGATATGCCTATTTTTTTTCTTCACACCAATGATATCCTTTATATTTAAAAAACTAATTATGGTTTATCTAATGTAACAATAATTTTTAAAATATCATAGTGTAATAAGTATGTTTTATTATCCCTTTTATTATATTAGATTTGAAAAAGGTATTTTAATGTACAACAATGGTTTTCCTTCAATAGATGTTAGTTTATCCTCTACTAAAAATTTCCTCTAAAAACCATTCCATACTTTTGAAGGTTCCAATATTTAATGTATATTTTTAAAAAAAAAAATTTCCAACAGTATTTTCTTCATCCTTTTAGAAAGGAATTCTTAATGAAGAACATAACGTTTTATTTTATGATTATATGGAAAACATTTTCTAAAAACAGTTTTATAGTTTCTCTCAACTAAGCGAGTTATTCTTTTACATATAATTATTTATAAGGTATGAATCATGTTTTAAAATTAGTTTTAAAAGAAAAGGTAATATTATTGTATATTCCAAAGGTAATATATTTATTTTATATAGGGAATCTTGATTTTAAAATTTATTTTAATGGATATCATTTTTAATAAATAATTATTTATCATGTATATTAACTATTATTAATAATTTATTTTTATGAATTTTTTAGACAAGTGAAATTATTTTTAACTGGTAAATTTTTATACTTTTTGTTAAGTATATGGTATTTCATTTTAATGAAATAATTTTAAGGAGTTATCAATCCTTTAAAAAAGGATACTTCCTCTCATATTTCAAGTGATGTATTTATTGATCATAAAGTTTAATTTCTCCTCTATGTTAATATAATTAATTCTCCTTATTGTAAATTAGGTAAATCCTTAATCCGTAAAAAAATTTATTTCCCTATATGGAATATGGAATATTTTTCATGAAAATGACATCTTCTCCACTGGTCAATTATGTAATGTTTGATGAATGAATTTTATCATGTTCTAATTGAAAATAAATGTATTGATAATTATTTTATTAGTTGGGGGCCTATATTTTCTTAAAATTAATTGAATAAGGATTTGTATCTCATGCGATAATGACCTTTCTCAAGAGTTGTTTTAGTTAACTATGCTGAAAAGGCAATATAAGAATGTATCTACAGTTAGATATGTTCAAAAATACCTTTAGTGAGTGACTTTCTAGTTTTAAATTCCCAAAAAAATTTAGTGTTGATATAGTTTCTCACCATGATTATGTGTGAGATTATTTCGGGTTATCTTTTCATAAAAAGATTATTTGTGTCTAGAAATTCTCATAAAGATTCAGAATTAGTTAAATTTCGATTATCTATTCCCAAAACTATTCTGTGAGTTTATTTTTAGTTTTCTATAATCATAAATATCGTGTGTGAGTGTATTTTTAATATCTATGATGAGAATGAATTTTCATGAGTGAATTTGTGGATAGATATGCGCACATAGATTGTGAATATTTATGGTTAGTATATGATTATATAACCATGTATAGGACTTGTTATGGTTAAAAAATGTTTACTATTTTATGTTTTTCCTCTCCCTAAGATTGTCTAGAACCCACATGTTTTTGTATTGAAATATAGTTGTGGTTCTTTATGTATTATGTTATCATCATATCTTTGTAATGTGATCATTGTGTTCTGTTCCATAGTAATTTTGTCATGAACACCAAACGACAAGATCACGAACCTTTATTATGTCCATATTCCACATATTTTAGTTTTATCACCTGTGATCTTTGTTTATTGTCTCTAATTATTTTTCCTTTATTGATAATTTGACCTGAACATTTTATTTTGATCCCCTATCGCATGTTATGAAGATTATTATTACTAATAAGAATCCTAGTTGGGAGTCCTATGTGTTTTCATTATTTATAAATTTTCAGAAGTATTTTTAAATGAGTTTCATATTTAACTAGATATCAATGACACTAATAATTGTATTATCATAATTTTTTGTATATTTTGAGTTGTAATATTTTACATTCAGAAATGTTATAAAACAGATATAGGTTCAAATCCCTTTATATCAAAGGCAATGTAGGAAGAAATGGTTTTCATCCCCAAATGTAGAAGTTCATGTCTACAGTACCTCAATAATGATAACAATGTTTTATCTTTATAGAAATAATGAAGAATATTCACTGACATTTATCTATGAATTAAAGACGAATTGAATAGCGTAAACACAATTTATGTCTTGAAAGTGATTCACCTACCATTATTCAAGACATTTTAAATGGCAAGATGAATATTTAATGGAGTATCACTAATCAATTGATAGAATTCATAATATTTGTCTCCAGTACTAATTACATTATTAAAAATATTCATTGGGTAGTAAATTATAATGTTGAATGCATAAAAATGGAATCAAAATTTATCTCACATGGTCAGAAGATATCCCTTCATATTTTCTAAATATTTATGAGATAGATTATTACAAATTCCATTTCATCAAACTCTTGTAATCCCTATTATTTTAATAAATTTTTATTAGAAACTTTCACTGAGGAAAGTCTATCTAAAAAATTATAATGGGTGAACCATATAAGAAATGACATTAGAACCAATTTATTCATGGTACAAGTCTATTAATTTATGTTATTATTATGTAAAAATCATTGAATCAACATTACTAGGGTAGTAAACAAATGTAGTATAGAATATTATATCGATTAAACTTAGTAAAACACTAATAAAACCATTTGAATGGATGTGAAACATAGTGAAAACGTTCCTTTCCAGAAAAACACACCACATGGAGTGATCTAGTGGATTTATTCATAAAAAAAATGATTTATCCATATGACATTGAAGAACCTTCATTTTGAAGATAGACTAGGTAAATACTTCAGCCCGGTGGGTTTAATTTATTTTAATGTAATGTGGAGATGTATATTTATAAATAAATGATTACAGTAATCATCTAGATGACATTTAAAAAATTTCTAATAGTGAAATTAACAGTAAATATGATCTAATATATAATAATTTTAATAATAAGGCCAATATCCAAATAGGGAATGATATTTAATTAAATAAAACTTTGATAAATTGGAAAAATGTTCATACCATAATACCCCTCTTGGAGTCTCTCATATTTGGCCTCTAATCCTTAAAATCGGTATCATAACCAATGTTTTCTCTATTTAATTAACATATATATATTTGTGCATTGAATATAGAGAATTAATTTTTTTATCTTTTGTAATCAAATTACTATGTAATGAGTTACTAATTTAGTGAATTTTTAATTTTTTGTTATTATGCTGCTTTTGATATCATTAAGTGGGTTTATGTGATATTGAAGGGATCATCATTTGATTTTTTTTAAAATAAAAAAATTCATAGATTAAAATGTCAGTCTGGAGAGATTCCATTTACATAAATACTACAAAATTATAATGATATTAAAATTAAATATCGTAATATCCCTGGAGAGGAATGTATGGTATTATAAGTACAAATTTTGTTTATTTAAAGTAGTAAAATAAGGTTTTATGGTTATCTAATGAACATAAAATTGAAATTATGGGTGAACCTGTATCAATTGATGATGAAAATGAACAGCAAGGTCAAAGGAATAATGTTACTCAATAAATAGAGAAAAAGAACATAGATATTCAAGAGGATATTTTAAAACATAATAATAATAATAAATCATTTAATGTTCATGAAATTTTATATAAGATATGTAATGAATGATTAATGAATAGAAAATTATTTTTATCAATTAGATTCAAAAATGAAAATGCTGAATATATTCATATGAATGATTATAAATAATAAACTATGAAGTTGCAAATTTTTTATTTCTAAAATGGATTTCAAAATGAAATAATCATTTTATAAAAATTTAATATATTTGAAAAAATGACTTCATCAATATGGAATCACAATTCATTATATTTTGAAATTGTTGTTATCACTATGGAAAATACAACCAATACCCATGGGTTGAAATCATTAGTATATGACCTTAAATATAGGATATATATCGCCACCACTATTTGTTGAATGGTGTAAAATAAAACTATAATCAAAGGTTTAAACCAATGATTTTTGCAATCCATTTTTATATAATTTTATACAAAGTTTTTTGTAACCATATGTATTTAATTCTACACCCATGTTTCAAGTGATGATTATGTTTGAGCCTCACCAATGGTGAAACAATAGAAACTAGACTATACGAACACGTCATATGAAACCACAAAAATGAATTTTATAGAATCTATAATAGTTGGAAATATATTTACACCCGTCATAATATATTTTTGAAATAGAAAAAAATAGTATATATTTTTTATTTAAGTAGTCTAAACCTAAAAAATCATATGTTAATATACATATGTAATAAGTTTCAAAATGTCAAAACATGGATGAAACAATACCCAAAGTGTCAAAAAAATCTATTCATAAATATAGAAAATAATTTTCATGATTAAAAAATTCATCAGTATAGTATCCACTACCATCTCCCCATCATGAAAAGCATTTGGATGATCATTATTTATAAAAAAAATATCACAATCAATTCTAGAAAAGTAATTATTTTGATCACCATAATTAACATGATTAAAATCACCCAAAACATCATATAATGATCACAATAACCAAATACCTATATTAATTACGCTAGTAATACTTGGAATAACTAAAGAAAACATATCCATCATATCTTTTGTGAAATACTCATTTATATTTTTATTTAATTTGTAGTCTGGGACTTTAAAATTTTCCCCACTCTAGATTCTAAATTAGTATCCTAAAACTATTTGTCATTTCCAATAATTGTAATTAAATTATATGAAGTTGATCAATACCGATAGGGCATTATAATCTCTTAAAGTCAATAAGGGACACTTCTCTGGTGATCCTCAACCATCATCGTGGGAATGTTATCTTGTAGGTTGAAGTTTTCTTATTCATTATCATCAAGATCTATGGGGTAATGTTATTGGAAAAATAAATTAAATATATATTTAAGAGAGATAAATTTAAATAATATATGATGATAAAAATTATTACAATCATTACTTGAATACTGACTTCAATAATAGCCTGATTTTTTCCAACTGAAGAATTTTCTTTGCTCATGGTGCATTCCCGTAACTATTAAACACCTATAATTAAAATAATGGATGTAGGAAAAATGTATTTAATCATATTATATTATTGACAAAAGGAAATAAACTAAGGTATATATGAATCATTATGATTCATTTTACTAAAGACTAAAGTCCCAAATAACCTAATCAAACTCATTTGTAGCTAGAAGCACTTTGTATTTCATAGGTTTCATCATTTTTTCTCATCACAAAGTATGAAATGTCGTCTTGGAACTCTTATTTTTTTAGTTCATTTTTTAAAAATCAATAGAAAAATTCAAAAAAATTATAATTAGAGATTAATTAATAATTTCATTTCTAGGATATTAATGAAAATAAATAAATTTATAATACTGAAATTTTTTATTTTTAATAAAAAAAACATTAAATCTCAATAACACCTCAATTTGAACACTCATAATATTAGATATCATATTTTATATTATGTAACTAGGAAATCATTTAGTATATGTATATCCTATAGCTCACTACTAAGACTAATAGTCCATCCAATATATAATACATGATTATATTCTCTCAAAATTTCATAAAATGTCATTTAATATCTAGTCGAAAAAGAAAAGTGAAGATGTAAAAAAATTTATTAATTTATATAATATAACAATAACGTATATATTATTATAAAACAATTCATTACTATAATTTTAACCCACGAATTGAACTGTATTTTTTCACCAATGTGTTACATGGAAATTGGTTTCGTGAGAATGATATCATTATATTTTTCATGTTTTTTTATAAATATTATGTTCTTAATACCAAGTTTCTCAATCATTTTTTTCACCATTATAATAATCCATTATTTTTATATGGTTGTTCTACACCCAAAAGATAATGGTATAACCATGTTTCCAAGTATTATATTTAGATATGAAAGATAATTTATAAAACTGTCAAATTAATACACATTATAACCTAAAATAAAACTGTTGTAAACCATTTTAATACAAGTTTGAAAATAAACAAAAATAATGGTTTTCTAGTAGACTCAGAAGAATCAGTATTATTTGAAGGATCATTTGGATGCGAATGATTATAAGGATACATAATATGTTTAGGATGACCAATAATATCTTAACGATCCACATTCATAGGAGAAGGTATTTGAGAAGCATGAGCATAAATTCCTAGAGTGGTAAGAGAACAAAATAATGATTGAATCATAGAAGATGGTGGGAGATGATATTAGTGGTGAAAGAGAATCATTGGGTATGTAAATGGTGTTAAAAAATTTATGGTTTAAAAAAATATAGTGATTTAAGTTGAACAATGATATAATTAAGTGAACAAGAATGTATATGGGTATTAGGGTTAGAATAAAATTGTAATGAAAACACAAGTTTCCTAAAAATACATGCTAGCTCAGGCAAAACCATATGTTTAGAAATTTTGAAAAAAGGATATATGGTGAATTTTTTGGGTGAGATTAGGTATATCGTGTCATTCAAGGACATTTACTACTCCTCCCTCAATTAGCCATGATGATCACCACTATAGATTACTTGATAAAAATGTTTCATCCAGTATAGTTAATCCTAATTGAAATTTAAATATGATTAATAATATGGAAAATAATATTTAAAAATTGATATATAATATTATAATACTATACTCACTATAGGTGTCAAAAGATGGAAACCAGACTCTCAAACTGAATGATCATTTTTTGAATATATTTTCCTTTATTCAATACTAGATATACAATTTAGAGTGAATTTAATTCATATTTTATTAGAATTCCAGTGATTTAAAAAATAATATTATTTAAAAATTTGGAAAAATTATTAAACTCATTGAAAAATAAATTATAAGAATGTGATGAAATAAATTGTAAAAAAATTTAAATATATCACTACAACTTTAAATTCTAAAGACTTATGGTTTAAAATCACCTCTTACAATTTATGTATTCTAATAATAATATGATATATTTTTTCAATAATTCATAGTGAATTCATAGTATAATTTTCATCTAATCCATAATCCAAAAATATTATTTGATATAACTTAAATAATGATAGTGAAATGAATTTTTAGAGTACCCTAGGTAAAATTTTATTATTTCATCAACAATGCTAAAATAAAATGATCACAGATAGGGAGGAAGAGAATCAGGTCAATGACCATAAATCCATAATTATCTATATATGTTTCTTGTATCATTATTAAATGAAACCACCTATTATTTAATATAGAGTATTTACTATCAGAGTAATAATCTAAGATGAGTGTTTTCTAAACAACTCCATAATATGATAAAATTTAACTTTAGGACATACAATATAATTCACCAATAAAATATTCTATAATTTTATTTTACATTACATCATTAGTTTATATTCAATTGTTTACTTCGTGACTAATTACAACAAATTTACATCCTTTTTGACAAATAATTTACATTCATGTAGAAAAAAGAAAAAATTATTATTTCTAGATGTACCTAATTTTTTCGTAAACTAAACACCTAATGTAATTAATAATATGAAACTTATGAACGACTTGAAACTTTTTATTATATAAAAATAATTTCCTTACCCTATATTTCAACCATATACGGAAATATTTATAATGTTATGTAATAATCCTTCTGAAAGGTAATGTATAATTTCATATACTTGTAATTTTACAAAACATTACATGAAATTAAATGTGTAGGATATATGTGTGATTATAGTTGAAATAAAACACACACACACACACAGACCCCCCACATAGATATATATATATATGTCTCTGTGGGTTTGTTTATTCATATTACGTACTTATTATAGTAATAAATCACATCATAATTGAACAAGACCATGTGATATGGGCTCTCTCACTCATGAATAACAAAATAACACATCATATACAAACAAAAAAAATCCACCAGTGTTGGGAATTTAAGGAAAATGGTTTCAATAAACTCATATTTCTCATCTTTAGTTCCAATTACCAGTTTAAATATCATGCTAAAATCAGCCAAATACATTCGATAAAAATCCCAAAATTATATGATATAAATAAAAAGCTACAATGGATCTTTCATGAGGGATCCCACTCATGACTAACGAATTTATTTTGTACATATTTATTCTGGATAGATATATCTAGTGATAAGAAACAATACCACCTAGAATATATTTATTAGTGATTATGATGGTTAGATTAATTATGTAAATGAAAAAAGATGTTGGGGGGTGGGTATGTTCACTAAATCGTAATTATTTATTGGTTATTCATGATTTATATTTTTTATGATAATATTTATTAATATTTTATCAAAAAATAGGTATATAAAAGTGATACAATCAAATAAATTTCATCATTTCATTATTTCTCAAAACATTTAGAACGCTATTAAATTAATTTAGGTAAAAGGATGAGATAATCGTGAGTTTTTGGAGATTTTAGATTCTCCGCTATTTTAATTACCCATTTCAATATGTTTCATGAATAACTATGTGAAAACTTTAGTGTCTCAAAATCTAAAAAAATATTTTTTTGAATAAATTTAAGCACATTGAATGTACAAAATACTTCTAAGTCATTATAATAGAAAAACCCAAGATGGTGTTCTTTTTCTGAAATCCATATCTATCAAGTCATAACATGATCATAAATCATCATTAGGCTTCCATTAGATATTTAAAATAAATTAATTTATTATTTCATGTTTTTTCAATAATCATTAAATCTATAAAGTGAAATAATAAAGTGTTTTATTAATATGATAAATTATTTTAAATGGTATTTTTATCCAATAGGTGATGGATTTAGTAAAAATATTCACCCTATTTATAGAATTCAATATGCCTTTTTAACTATAAAAAGTAAAATCTTTTAATTCATTAAGTATACCACTTCTTAAAACATGATATGGTTGTTTTTATATCTCAATAGTATTTAAAAAAAATAATTCTAATTTTGTTGATGATTCATTGTAAAGAATCATAAATTTCCCATGAAAATAAAACTATAATGAAATTTAAGCCTTTAAGAACATGTATTATTTATAAATATGGTAGGAAACTTTATTATTAATACTCAAACCATAAATTATTTCATAAGTAAGAGAATTGTTGAACAACTACATAAGTTTGCACAAATTTGAAATGGATCTATTATAAAATCATTGTATTTACACATACCCAAATTTTAAATCTACTATAAATATTCTAGTAATGGTTAAAAGTATATATTTAATTTACTTTTGGTATCATAAGGTAAATATAATGGTATATTAAATATAATAAATGGTTTGTTTCATAAAAATCAATGATGTATGGATAAAATTTTGTATGAAACCAATCAATTTAATTTGTGAAGTAATCATCTGATAAAAAATATTAAATCCATCACATGATAAAATCAACATAATAATACACAGTTCTTCTAAAAATTCTCAATGTTATGCACAAATATTTTACAATGATAATAATTTAACATGAATAACCCTTTTAATAAAATTCATATTTTAGTTATCATAACTCCATTACATATTTGTTAATTATATTATCATATATAATAATATTTTGAATCCAATGGACCAACGAAATGATCCACATTATTTTTATGGGACAAGAGATGGTTTCTCTTCTTTATTGGCCTTCTATATAGATGTACCAAAATTTTTCTCATTTTTAGCTTAGTGTTTTATTTCTTAAAGAAGATGTAATATTTCTAGAAAGAATGAATTTTAGTATTTTAAAATCTAAGTTGATCGTTTGTATAGATTTCCATTTACTGATTTTTGATAAAATCTACATCATTTGGATGTGTATACTTATAAAATAAGAATGTAGTAACTCATGGTATTTGAAATTCTACACATGGTTCTCCCATGAAACACTTGAATTTAAAGTTATTTATTTATCAATTTACCAAAATATTGATATAAAGGCGTCCTTGAATATTCCATTAACAATACATAATCTATTTACATCACTATTATCAATAGTTTTATAATGTGTACTCATACCAATGTATTATTTTAATAAAATACTTCCATTATCATTTTTATTAATAAAAAGGAACTGATCAAATATCAAAATTTCTATTTCAAAAATTTCATTAGTATCATTAATTTTACACACATGATTTCTCCCTATTATGATGATATACATAATAGTTATTTTGAAAACCACATTTTTTATTTGGTAATTTGATTTTTCACAACTTATCCTTTGACTTAAAATAAAAATTTTGAAATTGTAATGAATAAGTCCCTTATACTAGGCATTATTAAAATACAACAGCTAATGAAATCCACCGCATTCTAAAACATTGATGTTATTTGATCAAAACTATTTATTGAAATTCTACCTATAAAGATAAAAAACAATTATTATAATTAAGGAATTAGAATATATTTATATAATAAATAATAATAATTAATCCTTATAATATGAAAGAGTTGAAAAACATTTAAATAATTAAATATATATATTTGATTGGTAATAATGATTATATATTTTTATCTCACTTAATATAGTATACAATCTACCAACTCATTATATATTTTATTATGAGGAATTATTTAATATCATAAAAAATATGAATGTGAGATTACAAGTATTTGATTTCTAATATGGTTTGGAATTTTTAAGCCGTGTTTTTTTTAAATAAATTATTATTAGTAATATTTTATGTAAAGAACCCTTTGTAAATTTTTTAGTTGTCAGTTACACAATAAAATTATATATATATGATACATATTAGAAAATACATCAAACCTAATGTTTCTACCTGAGTTTAGGAATCTTCTCCCTCATAGGATGAATGTGTGCATCTCCAACATATGGATGAATTTAGGGGAAAGCATCTTCTCACACAGTTTAGTTGGTTATAATCCATTATGAATAGATTAAATGGATTTTCATTATTAATGTACTTCAATGAACATTTCCATCGATAATTAACATATTTTGACACATTGCATATGGATTACATAATTCATTAGCTGAAATATGCTGAGGATACCATTATAAAGGGACGATATGCTTTTTTTTGGGTATGAATGACTATATGAAGTTCTTTAGAAACTATACTCCTTATAAAATGTAGATTATTAATAGGTGAAGGATCCCAGACCCCCTTATATGATTAGGGATTCTCAATAAATATCATTGGATTCATTGGCTTATTCAATCTACTCGGAGGTAGGAGGGTTTCTCCTACCACTTCAGTGTTCAACACCTAGTGTATACTATAAAATATTAACGGTAGATATCATTTTTATCCAGGTATTCAAATTATTTCACCCTTTATATTACATATTGATATCATCATTTATATTTTAGGAATTATATGAGTTTCATTCCACTACCGATTAATAATATGAAGATCCCATATAATTAATCAGTGAAATTGGAGTACTAGATATATTCTTCATTCAATGTGTTTCTTATGTTATTAAATGAATAACACAATTATTGAAAACATAACTTATTTTCCACCTCATTATGTAGTTTTATATGATAACATGTTATTCTGAGAACAACATGAAATTAAATTATTCTATTTACACAATTTGTAATAGAATCCATGACTTATGTTAAGTTGTTAACGTAATATGCGTTGGTACTACAGAAAAATAGAGCATCAATTTTTTAGGTTAATTATAAAATGTTTATAAGTAATGAAATAATATATTTTGTAATATTTAAAGAATTTATATTTTTTTTAATAATTATATAAATATAAAATATTTATGTATATTTATTTTAATTTTTTTAGTCTAAATAAATTTTTTATCTATGATATTTATATTATGTGAAATTTTGACAAAATAAAAACTCAATTATAAAATAATCACAATACTTAATAATATCAGATATATTAAAATAAAATTTATTGCAACTAATTATTTAAACATTTGATATTGAAAATAGATATAAAGTGTTTATATCCAAGATAGGGAAATATCCATAATGTTTAGACTAAATATAAA
The DNA here is from genome assembly GCA_963277665.1 of Viscum album. Classification (NCBI taxonomy): domain Eukaryota; kingdom Viridiplantae; phylum Streptophyta; class Magnoliopsida; order Santalales; family Viscaceae; genus Viscum; species Viscum album. Next base: position 2,016,398,619 of record OY728165.1, read on the forward strand.
ATTTTTACAATAACATGTTATGTATAATTATTCATAAATAATAATTTAATTTTTTTAAAATGTTTTTACAATAATTAATTTAATAAGGAACATTATACTTATTGTTTATTATTTGGTGCTAAAATACATGGGTTAGTAATAATAAAATTTTGTTTTTATACACCTGAATTAAATATGAATGATTTATATTATTTGTTAAATAAAGTGTCTATTTATTTTATTAAATATATATTTATTTATAAATGAGTTATGAATGATATGTTTTAGGATTTAGAAAATTTATACATTTTTTTAAAATATAAAAACTCATATTTTTTAACATGATTTTAAAAATGTTTATTCAATTGTTTTTATGTAATATTATTCATATTTAAAAACATTATTTTGGAATGTTAATAAAATGTTTGTGAAATATGAACATTTAAATTTTTTATAAGTTAACTTAAAATGATTATTTATGTTATTATTCATTTACATTATTTTTTATTGTAATTTGTAATTGAATATGACTAATTTTTATACATTATTTATGTGAGGTATTTCCTAATGGTGTTAGAACCTTAAATTAAATTCGAGGAATTAGAATAGTTGTTGAATATAGTTTTTCATATTATAAATTATATATATATATATATCATAAATTAAATTATCTCTTGAGTAATGTATCCCTAAGGAGAGAGACTTGGGGCCATAATACACAATGGCCATGAGGGTTATTCCATAATTTTTCGAGGTTATGGGTCTACTACTTGTCACTTTATGGTTAATCATATGATGTTTTTCAATATCATATAGCTCTATTCTGGTATAAAAAAATGTTATGTACCTTATACATAAGATGTATTCAGATTTATATGAATATACATGGATTCTATTTTTTGAGTGAGTAAAACAAACTATGGCCTGTGTAATTTGGTACCAATTAATGATAGGTGATAACATTAATTTCTTAAATGAAATGTGGATTTAAAAAATGAATCATTAAATGTATTCATAGAAAACAGAATAAACAATGAAAAGATAACAATTTTATGTGATTTAATAGTTATGAATTTAGTATGAATAAGATCTATATTTAATTGTAGAAACTATAAAAACTCCTTAATATTCAATGAGATATTCTTTCAAAAGAGGAATGTTTCCTGACCTAGGTCATTCAACAGGGCAGGATAAATGACTACACCCTCATTTATCATGTGTAAGGAAAGAAATGTATAAAGGATACCAGATTATCTCGACAGGTTGTTTCAGGTAAATCGAGTTCCCCTTGATTATTCTTTGTTATCATATTATTGGTGTTTTCATTATTTTTCACTAGTTGGTAAACACTAATATTAGAACACCATAAGAATATAGATGGGTTTATCCATATTATAGATTGGAATAATGGTTTTCTACTCAACTATCCAAAAAAATATATGGTATATGATTTAAAATTTTTAACTATCTGGTAATGTCATGGATTATTTATGAGAAAAAACATGTATATGTCGTGATAATATTTTCATTTTGGCTCAATGAATTGGTATGATATGTGATTCTGTCATTCTATGGGTGTGGAATTTTATTAAATGTCCATGATGAAAAGATATAAAACATTATACTCTTCTGATAAAATATTACATTCTATGTAAATAAAATCAACATCACCAAACCAAAAATATATATAAACCATTGAGTAATTTAAACTTTTTGTAATAATTTACAAAGACTGGTACTGGAAGAAAATTTCATAATTAAGTGATATTTTATTGGTTAAAAGAAATATTCTTAAATCAACTATTATTTTATGTTTCCCAATATTTGAATTTAGATGCTAATAGTAATACTAGAGTTATTTACTGAGGGTTAGAAAGGGATTTGATGAAACATTACCTATGAACTATTAATATCATGTATTCAATATTTTTTTTACTTCTTTAACATTCAATTTGATTAGACAAGTTAAATAATTGGTGGCATTAATATTTAATATTATTTAATATTATGGTCAATGAAATTATTTTATTATCATCTATGGAAATGTTTTGATAAGATATATGAATTCGAGAAAAGTATACCTGGAATACTATTATGATGAAAATTAAAGAATTCGACTTTTGATGTCTGGGATCTTGAACTGTAAAGAGAGTTCAAGTGGGAAAAATATAAAATTTGAAAAATAAATGTTAGTTGGAAGGTCCAAAAGAATTTCATCATTTATTTAGTCAAGGTCATTAAAACCTATGGTTTTACCATGATGAAGGGGTAATGATTCAATTTGATGGAACTTTAGAAAAATACCTGAATGTGTTTTGGAAAAACTATTGGATGTCACTATTTTGTATTAGTGTTATATAAATAATTTCACTTTTCTAAAGGGTATATGATACAAAATGTATACATTACAATGTTTTTAAATATACATAAGTTCAAAATCATGGAAAACTTTTATTTAACTCTAGTTTAAAATTAAGTGATACATCAATGAGTTATAATATCTAGGATTTTAATGTAATGGAATATATAAAGACGAGATGAATTTATTTAAAATACCTGTATCTTCGTTTCATTTCTAAAATATGATAATATTAATTGTTGTTAATAAAGAATTTTTTTGAACAAAATTATGTGATTAATAAAATACACATTGTTTATGATTAATCCAAATATATAAAATTTTTTAAAATGAGAAAAGAATATATGTGACATCATAGACTCTGATGCCACATAATATATGCCTCAAGCCAGGTGGGCCACATGGACTAAATATCATCTTCCTGAATTTTCGATGCTGTTGAATAGCAACGAGGGATTACAGTTTTTCCATGGCCAGACTTTTCCCTCATTACAACAGTGTTGCACAATAGATAAATAAAAACATAGGTAAACATCACAAGGAATATAAGTAAAAAAGATAAATAAGAATTAAGTAATTAATGGAAAAGGATAAAAATAACTAAATCAACTCGAATAAATGATGATGATATGTCATTTCACAAAGAAATTATAAAATGTGGACAAAAGGCATTAAGAATATCATGCTTCATAAAAGTATAAAGGATATCCAAATAATATCCCAAGCATCCCGAGCTCTAGCCCAGTCATCTACTATAAAGATCTATCCTAAAAAACAAGTTATCAAGTGTGAATTTCCACATGACTCCCTTATTCAACACATATATTATGTAATGTGCCTCAGGAACCAAAACGAGCACATAGAGGGTGTGATATAAATCTCAGTGGGATACCACCAATAATGTCTATAACATTCGGATCATGTATTAGAAATTTAACAGTGTGTAAGCATGAATATATAATGTAAATATGTACAATGTAACTGGATACCCAAGTTCATACTTTATCCATTGGTTGGTGTTTGAACATGTAACTAATTCATTATTTTATTATTACCAATTTATAAGTAAGTCACATGTTAACAATAGTGAAGGTTCCATGACATAATAAGGCATCCTATAATGATTTTTAAATAATGATGTTCCAAGATAACAAACAAGCAAACATTGACCTCAATGGTCTCTAAATAATTAATGAATGTATCCTAAATAAGGGAAAGAGTGTAATATAATGAGTATAGTCAAAGTCATTCCAAGATAATATGCCTACAAATTCCAAGGACATCATCCATGGTAATATGAGGATAAGCAATGACTGGGCCATATGGGTTATTACCATGGAACCTACTCTTCAATGATAAATTCAAGTAGTATATACACAACATCCTGAAATATTATTGAATGGATATTATGATGTCATACTAGGAATCCATGAACAGAAAAGATTCAGGTCCTCGGTGGGTCATAACCAAAGATAGTTTTGTCCTTGAATCGAAATGGGGATCCCGAGTGTTCAAGGAATTCCCTAGGGAATCCAAGGTGATATCATGTTAGGAAACTATTATTTGATAGTGATTTCATATAATATTTCATAAGGATCATACCTTTTCCTTTCCTTAGTGTGACAAGCGTAATTATTCTGGAAACCATTTAATCTAGTCTAAACTAATCAACAAGTCTAGTTGGTTCAATAATTTCCTTTCATTATTGTGACCAAACCATGTAGCATAATACCATTCATTTAACCCATTTATGTAATTTTCAAGAGTCAAAGGCCCACTCTGATACCTTCCATTAACAAGGTTAGGTGTGCTACAGTCATGAATCCTATTATTCAATTACATTTAGAAATTACAAGTCATATACTTAACAAACTTCCCAATTTCCATTTCAAATATAATGATCAAATTGAAGCACTTACCTTAGACAGGTCCAGTGGTAATCATACATCGTACTTTCCATTATGAAAATCAAAATTTAAATCAATCCATTTATTATAGAAAATATTACCATAAGAAAGGTCATGCCAAGGAACACTTTAATGATGACTCAAATGTGCCAAAATAATAAAACAAAAATTATGGAAAAACATCCTAGATTGGATTAATGGATCTTTTGGCATAACCACGGAAAACTAATCACATATTTGGTAGAGAAAAACTGTACATTTATAATGATTGAAATAATAGAATATAAACTCAATAAACGACACCCAATGGAATTGTATGAACCCACACATAATTTCCAAAATCAATTAATATGAGTGATGAGTTATAGAACACCAAATATAGGCTTTTATGACTATCCTTGTCCAGTATTTGCCGCATATAATTCAGTTAGGAATAACGTATATATGAGAAAAATTTAAATACACTGACACCTCGATAACTCGGTTGACATCAAGAGAGACGAAGAATGGATAAAAGGACTCGAGTACTTACCATTTCATTTCCCAACTGATGATTGGAAGCTCGAATGGATCCCAGATGAAATATACCTCTTGATCCCAATCTTATTCCCTAAAAATCATGAAAATGAGAGAAAATAGACGTTCTGTCTGTTGGTATTTGAATTAGGGACGAAAGAATTATTAATTAGATCATTAATTATAAAAATATAAAATTACCTAAATTTTTTCCCGTGCATGGATTGTGCGTACGGTTTTTCAAACACATATAATAGAAAGAATGGGGTCCTCAAGAAGAGGGGACAGTCTCATCATTAGGCTGAATGATTTGGAAAGCTGTGCACCAGCTGTATGAGATGGATCTGCCTGGAAATATAGGATATCTACGTGATTAAATATAACTATGCGACCTACCCACATGATTTCCTCTATCCATATGATAATCCCACTTTTCCCTAATAGATGGGTTCTTGGATATGAAAAATCCTTGAAAACGCTTTGGATATTCTCCAACCCATTAGGCATCCATAATATGTCCAAAATAACGAATTAGGCCCAAAAATGATCCACACTTGAGTGAGAAGACCAGGTTCTTACATTCTACCCCTTAAAAGAACTCATCCCTGAGTTCTCCTTCTAAGGACGGTGAAACAATATCTCCGAACAACATTAGACACTAGGCACGTACATTGGCCTTTTTCTCCCATGTATCATCGTTTATATGGTCGTGCTACCATAACACCCAAACATGAGAGACACACTGGATTTAGAGAGCCTTCATGCTCCGGTCAACGACGTGTGATGGATACTCTCAGAAGGTAGCATCAAAAGCTAAATCAACATCCTCAGGATCAAATGTATGAGATGGTTCATCATGATATTAGCGAAGCTATGAAACATCGAGGACATTGTTCATGTAATGATATCTCTAAGGTTGTAGAATCTAATAGGTACTTGGCCTGAGTCTCTCTAGAATCTCAAACGACACTATGTTACATGGTGATAACATCCCTTAATTATGTAATCATCTATGCCCTATACAAGGATGTACCTAAAGGAAAATGTGATCCTCAACCTCAAATTCTAGAGGCATTTTAAAACAATCAACAAAACATTTTTTATAGATTCACAGTAGTCATATGAATTTTGATTAGCTGAACCTACTCTGAAGTCTCCTGAATAAGACAAGGACCTATTAGGAGTACCCCGCCTTCCTCTATCCAGTATTGGATGGATTGAAAATACCTAAAATATAGGAACTCTAAAGGATCCATCTGATTTTTTTCCTAAAAGATGTTATTATAATCAAACATAGTGAAATAGATATGCTTCTCCCATGATCCTCCAAAATCAAGGACACATGTTTGGAGATTGTCCTCTAAAACCATTAAAATATGTTCTAATTGGACATCTTTCTAAGGGTGAAAATATGAACATATATGTACCTAGGTAACCATATCTTTAAGTACTTCCTTCCAGAGCCATGGCATGAAATGAGCATCCCTATCCAAAGTGATAGTATGAGGGACCTCAAGTAGTTGAATGATGTCATGAACACAATTTATTACCAACTCATCAACTAATAGACATTCCTGAATAGGAATAATGGGAGCCACATTTTTTAGTCCATCAATTATAACCCATACAACGTCTCTACCAATGGGTGACTTGGGTAACCCAACTACAAAGTCATCAGAATCATCTTCCCATATCCATTCTGGGACCGGAAACAACTATAATATGTCTAAAGGTATATAATGATCTACCTTTTCATACCACTAGGTAGAATACCTATGGATAAAGAGTACTATTAAAATTTCATTATGATCTACCAGTATTATTATCACAAATCTTGATTCAACATGGAGATAACTGTATGATATTCCCACTAAGAAGCATGGAACACATGAATTAACTCCCCTATCTGATCTATAGGCACCCAGACACATCCATGTATGCATAAGATGTCATATGTATCCACAAACCAATCTAGAGGTGATTCATCTTCTGATATACTCTCATAGTGAAACAAGTACTCATGCTTTGAAAATTTTCTACCCTTCACCTTCTGAATGAGGGAAAAGGCAACTTTCATGGATGATAGGTAAGACTTCTCCTGACTATCACGAAACTATATATACCTATCAAAGAAGTGGGCCATTAATTTTTATTCATCATTGGATTCTTTAATGGAATGCACCTATGTTTCCTAAAACAATGAATCTATAACTACATTTCCCTTTCTAGGAATCCAAGGGAGATCAAAATAAATAGACTATAGATATTCAATGAATCACCACTGTCTAAGGTTATAGTCACACTATAAAAGGATATATTTGAGGCTCTTGTGGTCAGTTTACCCCACAATGTGTTGACCCAAAATATAGTGTCTCCAACAATGTAATGCATGGAAAACTACTTCTAGATCAAGGTCATGCATTATATGATTTCTCTCATTAGACCTTAACTATTGAGATCTATACACAAGGAATATATCCACCTACATCATCATTGTTTCTATGCTATTGCCTGATACATCATAGATGATTATATATCCTCTTATATGCTATGGTAGGATCAGAATAGGTGTTGAGATGAGCCTCCATTTAGTCTCTTGAAATGATTTTTCGCATTCTTCTAATTAAAGGAACATAACAGCCTTCATTTTATGTCCATTAAACGGTGAATCAAGGAGTGAGAAGTCCTGTATGAAATTCCACAATATGCAGCCATATCAAAGAAAATTCTTATATTAAATAGATTTTGGGATTCTCCTAGGAAACTGCATCACTAAACTTTTCTAGGTCAACAAATACACCATATTGTGATGTGATATGACCTAAGAAATGAACTATTTTGATCCAGAAGTGGATCATATAAATATTAGAATATTGTAGATTCTCTCTTAATATATATAAAATGATCTTAAGGGTCTTTTCCTAGTAACTATGATTATGGGAATACACCATTATGTCATCTACAAGGATTATTAAAAAATAATCCAAATAGGGATGGAAAAATCTCATTCATTTGAGCCATGAAAAAAACACCCGCATTCATAATATGAACAACATGAGAAGTTATCAAATAGAGCATACCTACTATGGAATACTGAATGAGGTATGACTAATGGGATTACATGTAGTTGGTGATATCCAGACCTCAGGTCGATCCTAGAGAAGACCCAAGCTCTTTTTAGATGGTTGAATATATCATCTATTTGAGGAAGTGGATATCAGTTCTTCGCCATAAGTTGGTACAACCTTCTGTAATCCATGTGTAGATGTAGGTTTCTATCCACCTTCATGGATAAAATCATGGGTGAACCCCAAGAGGATGTATTAGTCCATATAAAAAATTATCATCTAGATCATCTAACTTCCCGTTGAGTTACTAGAGCTCATTAGAATCCATAAAATATGGAGAAATAGAAATTTTAGCTTCTATCAAGGCAACCTCATTCATAAAATACAACTCCCTATTAAAAGGTAATATAGAAAATTTGTTTAGAAAAACATACATGAAATGATCTAATAGTGGAGGGAAACCATCTTAACATAAAGCTTGATCTTCCATGAAGATATTTTCAATTTGGGTAGTCACTCCATCTATCCATTGATGCCCCGGTCCTGCTCTACTAATGTTGACAGCCCCCTCACCCTTATGTAAAAAAATGTTGCACTCTAGTGATGTAAACGATAACCTATAATGACATAAGTCTACAAAAGTGTGATATTGAAACAACCAATCCATCTCAAGAATGAAAAAAATTTCCATCATCTTTGGAACAAAAATGATCCCTAAGAAAGGGGAATTACATACCTTAATGGGGAAATCCCTACATTGAAGTACGCCCTCTGACCACACTTCTAACAGTGTTACATTGGTCATGACATTATAGTAATACTATATCTCTATTATGAGACATACTTCCCCAACTAATCGCTTAGATTTCTTGGTATCGATAATTATTTAGTTATATGTTTTAGTGGTTTTAGTATAGGAAGGGTTAAATAGTACCCTACCCCATCATTTATTGGAAATTGTTTCATTTAATGTTATATTTAATTACAAGGATCTATCCATTACCATTCATAAACATGACATGAAAAGATAAGGATGTGAAACCATTCCACTTTTATGCTTTCATTTGATTATATCTTGTATCAAGATTCATTTAAAATGACTTTTCCATCCTGTTAAATCAGGTACCATACTCCTTATCACTATGACTAACATCGACATTGATTTCTAATAAAAGGATTAATTCAATAAATTAGTCATTCAATCCAAAAGGTCCCATAGAACCTCGTGAATTTAAATTGGAATAAGTCAATCATAGACCAAAAGTTGAAAATTCATATATACAAGAAAGGATCATTCCACAATGATAGGCATAACAAGAAATAAATGTAGTGAAATTCACATATATGGAATGGAAATATGAATGATATATAAATATAGGATCCTATAATGGTGCATAAAACAATGTTACTTTCCATCATATCATCAAGCCATAGATGAAATGAAATTATAAACTATAATAATAATCAACAACTCCACACAACATGTTTTTCACCCTACGGTGATATGATATTATCTGTAATAGGAAAAAACATAACAACAATTTTATTTCTATAAAAATAGATTCTACCCCAAAGATGGGTTTTTGATGCCCATGAATGAATTATGACCACGTTCCATGAGTTCCTAATCTCCAATTTATTATATCCAATTATTAAATAATGAAAAAAGACTTTTGATACCACTTTGTAACATCTCGAACATAGATTCCACTTAATAGGTTCCCTGATCCAGGTAGGCCATCTAGCATCAAGCCCATCTCCCTAAATTCCAAATTATTTCGACTAGTAGAAAGGGTCTAGGGCCTATCATTGGGGATACTATTCTCTCGTTTCCATAGTTTAGAACAATGGATAAATAGTAATATATGTACCTATAAGAAGAAATATAAGTAAACAATAGATGAAAAATAAATTAATAAATAGACAAGGATAACAATTACTGAATCAACTAGAATAAATAATGATGATTTGTGATCTTGTGATATTATAGGAAAACATAGATATAATATAGTATCCATAACATGTTCCAGAAAATTATATGAGAAATAAGCATATTATCCCACGTATCACAATCTTTGGGTTGTTTATTTACTATCAAACTCTACCCTAAATATCAAGAAATAAAGTTTTTGAAGTTGTATGCCTCACTTTATCAACACCTTCATTCACATATTTATCCCGTGCAATGGAAATGTAATAGTGTTCAACCATGAATATATAAAGTAAAAAAGTACAATGTAACAAATTACCCATCTTCCTACATCATCCCTCAGCTGTTGTATGAACATGTAACCAATTAATAATTTTACAATTACTAGATTATAAATATTTCACATTTTATAAATAGTGAAGGTTCCATGATGTAACAAGGAAATCTGTAATGATAATAAATAATGGAGTTCTAGGGTAACAACCAATCCTATGTAGACCTCAAGAGTCACTAACTCTATAATGAATGTATCATGGCTAATGGTAAGAGTGTAATCCATGAATCATAGTCTAAGGAATTCTACAATAAAATTCCTACTGAGTCTAAGGAGTTCACCCAAGGTAAAGTGGGGCTATGAAATGATTTTCCCAGATGGGATTTAACCATGGAACCTAATTTTCATTGTGATATCCAAGGAGTGTATCCAAGACATCTTATAATATTATTGAATAGATCCTACGGCGTCATATCAGGCTTCCAAGAGCAGACATTAATCGGGTTCCAGGTGGGTCTCAACCAATGGAATTTACATCCTTGAATTAGAATGGATTCCTAAGTGGTCAAGGTATTCCCTTTGGATTCAAAGGAGAACCTGAGTTAAGACACTCCTATTTGATAATTATGTCATGTAATATTCCATATGGTTCAACCAATCATCTTCCTTTAGTGTGACAAGGATAAATGAGCATCGAACAAATTAATCATGTCTTAAATTATCAATAGTTCCCTTTGGTTCAAGCCTTTCCTTTCATTAGAGTGTGTAGACACCAAAAAATGTGTTCAATTCACTTCTCTGCAATTGAATATGTATTTCCATTTTCTTCAACTCAAAATTTGTTCAACCAGGATCAAATGATCGGGGTGCGACTCAGCATTTTTTAATGGTGGTTAGTAATTGTAGAGAAGGAATCATCTCAAAGATACGAGATGGCAACCTAACACTGATCCCATGCATGGGTGCGGGGGCACAACTCCACCAGTATGGAGAAATTATTTGTTTATGTCCCCAAGGAGGTGCTCAGAGTACCCGCTTGTAAAAACCTGCGCGCCACCATGCTGGAGGAGAATGAAACTATGATTTTGGAAAAGTCCTCAAAGATTCTCCATAGTATAACCTAATCACTAGTGGAATGCATGTATATTTGGGCACCACCCATCTGGCGTGCGTCCAATTGCACTCCACAAAATGTGGCACAACCTAATTTCATGACCGAACTCTTTTCACCCAAGGTCATATTTTTGACTATAAATAGGCTCTGGGGGTATTCATTTGTATGGATGAATTTCCCCGAAGCTCAATTACTACTATGGTTTCCATATTAATTCTCCCCAGTATTCAAAAACATTCATGGTAGTTTTTCAACACCTTTTGTGGATAATTTAATGGTCGGTCATTGGACTTATGTCCTTTTAGTTTATAAAAACCATAACACTTGCACGCCTAAAGCACCCAACCTCCCAAAATCATAAATACATGTACGCAGCCCATTCCTCCTATAGGAACATGAGAGCCCCACTTCTGGGATCACCTATGAAAAATCTTGAAGGCTTGTGCAAGGCATCACCCAAGTATTACCTTACAGGTTGTTTGTCACTTAAGTGAACATCATGTATCCCAAGTATACTTGCTTACCCATACCTACATGCCCTGACATACATGGGATCCCACCTTTGATTCACTTATTCTCTTCAGTCTATAAGCCATGAAACCTTCTTTAATGGCATTCATGGAAAGTTTTCTTCTTCCTTGTATCCCTTATTTGAAAGGGATTTTCTTGAGACCTCCACCAAAACCTCTTGACTTATCAAACCCTTCAGAAAATAACATTATCGTGTCTCCTATTTGGGTTTGTATTTCCACAGTCAGAGGTTTCCCACATTTGATTCATAATGGGTTTAGGATTCATGGAGTGATTGTGGGTTTGTATATCCATAGTCACATGGACTTTTCTCCCTAGAATAGGGATGGGAAGATCCTGTTTTGGAGGTGGGTTGGGTCCTGACACCTCCCTTCCCTAAGAGATGACCTAGAACCTCTGGCCTCTAGTAGGAAAGGTACAGTATCCTTCACCTTCTAGGATCAATTTTTGGGAAACCGGCTTGGCATAATCCTCTATCATTCCTTACTAGAGGTAGCATCATTTCTGCTCCTCTCTTCATTGGTGAAAATGACCAAAGGGGAGATGGTCATAGGTACTTTCATTATCCTTTCCCTCTCCCATGGGGCTTTGTAACCATGGTAGCCATCCTGGTGTAAGCCCCTAACATTCATACCTTCCTCCTAACATTGGACCCTTGTCCAATGTAAATAGAATAGAGGGAAGGCTCACACCCTCACCCTCTTCCAAGGTCTCCTCGACCTCTTCCACCCTCTCCCCCTTAAGTGCGCCCTCTTCCCCCAGAGAAGGAGGAAAATTTTGAAATTTCAAGTTTCATTGTGGAATCTTTGAGATACTTTTGTTTATCACACTGAGCATGACTCACTTGGTCTTAGAGATATATCACGGTCACAACATTTTCACAATTGAAAGAACTAAAAGAACTCTGATTCCTGTTCAAACCAGGATACATGGGAGGCCTTTTCAGGGATCGATCTTACTGGATATCCTCTTTAGGAATCCAACCTTAATTCCTTTAATATGGGAAAACTCCTTAGAGATAATCCCCAAATTAAACCCTTAAGTCTCTAATGAAATCTTTTAAGGACGTAAGGCCAAACTCATTTCTCTCAAAAGACTATACTCTCCTATGAGACTAATCGAACTATGTGGGATTTGATTCCCATCTACATGGGATAAATAAGAAGCCTCCATGAGGTTCAAATCCAATACCCTAAATCAAACCAATTCCCCTTGGGTCATATTCCCAACTGGGTCCGATCCAACATGGAAACCCATATTCTTTACAAATTTCATTGGGATGCTTCAGTATAAGTCCCACACTATGTTTTGACTAAGCACCTTCGACTTAGATGTACACACCACATGTCATTAAATGGTACGTCTAGTTCCTTATCACATGACCTTAAAAGGTATTATGTGTCCAATTATGTGGCGCCAAACTATAGGGGTTCTGATTCCTTTTACCAGGATACGTAGGTAGCCCATTTTATGGTCACAAACACAAAATCAAACAAAACCATCATCTCCCTGGATGACAATAAATTCTGGAGTTCCCCACTGAGTTTCATAAACACTAGTATCATTACAAAAATGACTAAAATAATCTCTATGTAGTATATTAGAGGATTCTATTGATGGAAAACCTCCAATACATACGGATACTTTCATTAATGAAGAACCTTGAATGCACATTGATGATTCTAAATTTTACACATGTTTATAAGTGATTGTAAATTCAAAGGGAAACTTATTTTATGACTGATGAATTAATAATCATTCATCAAAATATCTTAAATATACAAATAGGGTCCCTAATTAGACTATAATTCCTCTTAAATGGGTGTGATGATTCTGACCTCCCATCCTCTCAACCAATGGACGTTCTTAAGTATCAAATAGTACAAACGTAACGAATGCATACATTAGGAAATAAGGTCCCCTTTAGATGAAGGACTATTGGAAGTTTATGGTTCCATAAACAAATCTAATGGAAACCGCTTGGAAACAGTGATTCTTCAAACTAGAACACATGTTTCAAGGAACTAGGAAACAACGTGGCATGACCATATAATATGAATCCATTAATTTAATACATTTGATACATTTTCAAGAGTTAATTTACAATACTATATCTTCAATTTACATCATAAGGGGTGATACATACATGAAATGTATTATTTAATTACATTTAACAATGCAATTTCATATACATAGTATACATTCCAATTCCCATTTCCTATGTAATTATCAATTTGATGAACTTAACATAGGAAGGTCAAGTGGTGAGAATAAAAGGTACTTTCCATTATGTAATTCCCAATTTAAATAAATACATTAAATATAGTTTAGATTAACCCTAGAAAGGTCAAGCCAAGGCACACATGAACAACAACTGAAATGTGTCAAAACACTAAAACAACTATTATGGGAAAAATCCTACATGGGATTGATGGAGTTCTGGTCATAAACACGAAAAAAATAATAACTTATATATAAATATAATAACCATACTATTCTAATGATTATAATTATAGAATATAAATTCAATAAATGAAACTTGATTAAATCAGTAGGCAACACACATAATTTCCAAAATCAATGAACTTGAGTGATGAGTTATAGAACAAACACCTTTGGATTGTGTGACTCTACTCATCCAATATTATCCTATAGTTAATAATGGAATAAAGTAGATCTGAGAAAATAGTAAAAACTTTTACTCCAAAAAACTAAATTGATAGCCAGAGACATGATTAATGGATAAATAGTACTAGAGTAATTACTATTTCACATCCAACATCATGAATGGAATATCGAACATAACCCAGATGAAGGAGATCTCTCGATCCCTAGAATATGACTTCAAAAAGCTTTAAAATGAGAGAAAATGGAGGTTCTATCTACTATAATTTGAATTAGGGAAGTTGGATTTTTTAATAGATCATTAAGTGTATAAATGTTAAATTACCCAAAATTTAGACTCGGCACAGATTGTATGCATGGTTTTCCAAACTGTGCGTAAACCCTACATGGTTACCAGGAGTGGAGGGGGAACACGCATGGTTAGGCCAAATGGTTCGGGAAACCTTGTTCCAACCATGCGATATTGGTCCACCCAAAAATGTAGACCATCTGTATGGATATATCTAACCATGATGCATAACCACATGGTTTCCTCTAACCATGCATCAATCCCACTTTTACCCAAATGATGGGTTCTAGGCTCTAAATAAGCCTTAGACACCCTTGGGACATTCTATACCCCTTAGGTTTCCATAATATGTCCAAAATAAATTATTAAACAAAATAATAAAGGATCCACACATGAGTGAATAACCAGGTTCATATAGTAAAATATTTATCCAACTATTTGTCAAAATATGAGTGAAGTCATCCCACCTCACATTAATAACACATTTTAAAGAATAATTTTCTTTTCATAAAATTTTCCGAAACTCAGAGTATACAATATATTATATGTATATATTATTTTATTTGTAAAATATTCTTATAAAATTAAATAAGGGGAATCTCCAAAAACAAAAAACATAGTGTTGATTCTTTGAAGTATATTCTGATGAGGATATATTTATAGTAGTCTAATAGAAGTATGTTTGAACATATAAAATATAAATTTTAACAAAATAAGCATTATGCCAGTGTAAAATTAAAGTGATATCCTAAAAGGTTTATTCTATGTGATGGTGTGGGAAAATATAAATAGGTATATTTCGTAATTTTATTCTAGAGAACACCACTTTATCTAAACAGAATTATGATGTTATGGTTTGTAAAAATGTGAAAATGTAAATTTATTCCAAGGAATGGGTTTTATGGTTTGGGCTTCCAAGTATGACATCTTTATTCATATAAATTGTCCTGAGTAGATATTTAAAGTTAACATCATAACATTTTATGTTGTAAAGTTAAGGATTTTTAATAAGATCATGTAGTTAGACATCAAGAGTATAATTATTAAGTATTATTATTATTCAAAAATTATTTATGAATAGATTTTACTAACATAGTTATTTGGTAGGGTAATTTATTTGGTGTTCAATTATGATTCAAGAATTACATGTCTATGTGATGAGTTAAAAATTAGAAAATATAACAAACATGAGTATGAAATGTTATTTTATCATATTGGATATGATAAAAATGATAATATGTATGTTTTTAATAAATATTACTATATTTTTTATGAATATTATATGTAATAGGATTTTAAAATAATATAATTCGACTTTTATCATTCATTCTTGTGTGATGTAGTTTTACATGAAGAGTTAAATGATAAAATCCACTCAAAGTATTAAATTGAGTCTTACCTAATTGATGATCATCACGAAGTATTATATATTGTGATAAAATGTTAATGTAATCATGAATATAATATTATACTCTATAATGAGGGTTGTAAATGAAATTAAAAGAATATATTTGTGATGTAATAAGTAACAGACTATCTCATGGATTAGCTTTCTTATATATATCCCAAGTAATTTCATATAGTCATTGACATACTTCAGGTGTATGCTTATTATAAATACAACTTACCTAATTTTGGAAAAATTACTATCATGATAATATTGATACTTTTATACCTTCATTATATATTTCAAAAGCTATTTATTTAATTAGAGGGTGGTTGGGTAGGTTTCTTATCATATTGTCACATGAAGTGTATATACGATAATATTTATCCCTCAATATGATGAGTAAATACATATTTTGCATGATTGAATTAGGTTATAAAAATACATTTCTATTATTATTTAATTCATTTATGATTTTATTAACTTCATAGATTAGGGAGATGTTATGTGACCTTTAGTTTGATGACTGTCATGTGATATATTCATCAACAAGGTCATTCTAGTTCTGAGAATAAACAGAAGATAAGATAGACTAAACTATATTTTTATTGTTCCAAGGTTATTTGAAACTAGATGTTATAGAGAAAAGGTATTATATATGTATAAATATAATTTATTTGATAAATATTATAGTGGAAAAGTAGGTATGAAAATATGAGTATGTTGATACAGATCGCACTAGACCCCTTAGTAACAAGTAGAAAAATACAGCATTTCTAGAGGCTACTCTTTTTTATACACATATATAATATAGATTTAACAATTTTTTCAACACTATTAAGTCCCCATAGGTTCTTAAAACTTGATATTTGGATACATATATAATTTGGTACAAAGTGTTCGATATAAAATGAACAGTGTTTGATGAAATCATATCTGAAAGGTGTTTTAGATAAATTCTATAAGAGTAATGGAGTTTTGATGAAGTCATTATAGATTTTTTTTCCAATGGGAGATTTTTGGTCATGTACTAAAATATATATATATATTACATATGAAGAAAATCATTTCTCAAAATTCTATAAGATGAGTGTATTTATCTGACAGCTCATCGATTATGTGCTCTCTCTACATTTGATGCATATATTTAGTAGAATAAATATTCGTGCACAATTTCATTGGTTATAATATATTATGAATAGGATGAATATCATGCATTAACTGAATTAACTAATTGAAAAAGTACAATAAGAATAATCATATACTATTAGATTGAATATGGCAGAAACATTTCCTTTAATGAAACACATTCAAGAAGATTATATAATGGGATGAGATCAATCCTATTCGGTATCATCAATTGTATTCAAATATCCTAATACTCTATTCATCCAAAATCACAGTTTATCTATAGGTGAGTGTTATATATCCCCTTCTATGTTTAGGGATCCTCAATAAATATTATATGATTATTTTGATTGTGGAATCCATTACATGGTTGTAGAAGACTTTCATCTACTACCCTAGTGATCTTTATCATGCATACATGGTCAGATATTGAAGATTGATCCTTCTTTTAAACTATTCACATTTATATTATTTTTTTATATTACATATTGATATCATCATGCATATATGTTAATTATATGTTTTTCCTTCTACTCCCAATTAATCATATTATGATCCCCCAATACACATCATAAGGTTAGTATTTTTTTCAAATATAGATATATAACTTGAATTATATTATCAAATTGGATTTGGGGATTCCTAATGTTATTAAAAATGGTTTAAATGTTGTTAATGTTAATTTTATTTGATTTAAGGTGAATTTGATTTTTTCGCGAATTCTAGAATAACTATGGTGAATCTACAAAATATTTTTTTGTTATATATAATGTTATTTGTATAGATCAGATGTTTAGGTATGAATCTTATGAAATTTTACAAAATCATTTAAAATATAAGAAATTTGTGTGATGTGTAATATATTTGTCTACCATTGGAAAGAAAAAGTTCCAAAACAATAACTTTTATAGACACAATGATCACACATAACATATTATCAATAAAGAATCTATTATATCTAGAAATGGGAAATATGGAAGTGTGTCTTCATACATATATATATGGGATGCAAATTATAGAATGAGTAAGATTTTGTGGATAGAAAAAAAAATTAACCTCTTAGGTATGAAATGTATGATATTTATTTATAGTATAATAGAGTTTTATATTATATTTGGATCTTCATATGATAGTACAATAATTACATATGATGTTTTTCCAATTTCTATGGTATGTGAATTTCATACAATATAAGACGCATTGGATACTCAAATGTGTATGAAAAATGGTCAGTTCATATTATAAATTTTTTAAGATGTCTTTTTATATGATATCTGATTTTCTTTTCATGAATTAACTCAAGAATATTTTTATATAATTCATGTGTGATGATAATGTGACGTTTGGTACTTCTCTAATAATATGGAAATGTTATTTCATTGATTCGAGGTGATATTTCATGATTGAGAAGTATTTTGATGTTTAGATATCATGAGATAATTCATGTTTCATATAGGCTAAAGAAGAAGAGGCTGTGCCTTGGAAATTTTCAAACTACCTACAAGAAAAGGGTTATTTCCTATGGTTACTTTAAGAGATTTTCGAAGGCATACCCATGTGATGGGTAAGTTGAGAAAAACATATATGTTATCAGGGAAGGACACTATTTCATGATTTTTTTCTTAGCTAGGGTTCTACAAAATACCTTAGTTATTTCTATTTTTTATATATGGAGAAAATATTCAAATATCTTTATAGAAATGTGTATAAATTATTAGAAAATATTAGAGGATAAAATAGTGACATTATAAGAAGAAGCTATGACAAGCAAGTTAACACTATATATAGAGTAAGAATTTGAGACTAAATCCGATTCTATTATAGATATTTGAGATACCGTCTTACATGGTCATTAAGCTATAAGAATAAGAAGAACTTTAAGGATCTGCATGATGTGAGACAGAAGAGTTGGGAAGTTTCACTTCATTCAAAAATGGTATTTTTCCGGGTATCTATTATTGAAGTGGTGAAAAATATATTTTATAAATATCTATGACTGATTAAAGAAGTTGATTTATTTTCCTTTCTGGAGAATTTCAAATATACAAGATTTCTTTTTCAAACTAGTGATGTTTTATTTTCCCCTGTAACTATTGAGAGGAAATATATAAGATACTAACTAGAAGGAGGATATAAAATATATATGATGTATAATAACTCCCTTTCAACTATGATTTTGTTTTATGATGGTAGGGTAATATTTCTCTACTGAGGTAGAAATATTACATATAAAGGTGTAGGCTCCCTAACTAAGGAATAAACTTGTAAAAATCCGTATATGCCTTATTTTATTTCATGATATATTTTATTAATTATAGGATGAGTTTTTAATATAATGGAGCAATCCTAACTATTAAAATGGGTTTATATCAATTTAAATTAAATTAAGGTGAAAAAAACTGATTAACCCCCTCTCTTATGTCTACACCTCAATAATTGGTTCAATCAATTGGTAGCATAGCACTTGGTTTCCATTGTTAGATCATCTAGTTGTGAATTATGTTTAATATCAAAATAGTTAATAATGAATGTGTATATACCTCTAATGAAAATAATTTTCATGGATGAAAAAAATAGATGCTACCATATCATTTTTCACATAGTCTAGAAGGGTTGGTTGTGCTAATAGTTGAGATTCCAAACATTAAAAGGGTTCTAAGGATGATTTTTTTATAAAATAAAAATTTATGATAATGGAATGTAAATAAATTATATTCTTTTGTATCTTTATAATTTTTTTCGCCAATGTTTTTTGGAACTCACATTGTAAAAAATCATGGATATACGTCAAAGAAGTTATGGTAGTGAAGTAAAAGTTAAATAGTCCAAGCTATAAATATTGGGAAGAAATCTTAATGATTAAAAAAATGGGTAAATAATAAATAATTTATGACTACAAAAGTATATTGAATAAAATAGTGAGTAATATTAGTATCTATGGAGAAAATAATAATATCTCAACCATTACAAAAACAATCATGAGATATTTCTTGGACATGTCTGACCAAACAATTTCACATATGGGAGATATAGAGGATATTAACTAAAATGGGATACAAAATATTCTTATTATTTATGAAAAGTGTAGAAAACCTACCTTTATAAATAAGTTGAATACTGTGGAGGATTTTGATCATATAGAATTGATTGAAATATATAGTGTATATGATGATGATGATGTGCATGGGTATTAAAAGTGAATTATGTATGTTTTCTTTATATAGTTAAAATGAGAAAATTTAATTATATGGGATAATTTCCATTAAAATTATCTAGATACATAGATATTGGTTACATTATAGTCAAATATATAAAGAATAAATTTTATGGTATTGAGTATAAATAACGTGATGAAAAAACAAAAAAATAATATATGGGGATAATGATCAAAACAAGGACTAAATATAGTGACACCAGGAATAAATTCTTGTTAACAATGAAAATAAACATGATTAGTATAGAGGAAGGGGATAAAGGCTATTCAAATATCTAATTTGATAATGATTCTATTTATAAAATCAAAAATTTCATCTCTTGTGTGGTGAACACAAAGAATCATCAAGAAGCAAGGGAGAATAAGATGATATATTCTAAAAGTAAGACATGTTCAAATATAAATTGTAAGAATTTGTTGATAATAACTCATTGATCATGATGGAAATTTAACTATTTAATAATGTAGATGAAATCAAATTTGACACATTTTTTTTTCAAAAGTGAAATTGAACTTATTGAAGACTATATTAAATCACAGTTCAATTCTATTGAAAATAAAACCATCATAAACGATCATAAAGAAAAAATAGTTGCGAAAACATGAATTGATAAATATAAATGAAATTATCTTTTGTACATTATAAACCTAAATAGACCAAATAAGACTTCAAAAAATTGGTTGATGTCAGGTATGTAACTTCAAAAGTAGCTAACGATCCATTAATAAGAAATCAGGTAAAATCATTACATGAAGAATCTAATTGTAAATCTATAATCACTGATAGTTCATGAATGAAATATAAATTTTAAAATGATAGGTCTAATAAAAGTTTATATAAACCTTCTCCCACATAAAATTATGAAACGATAATTTGAATAAACACATCTTCCCCTATAAATATATGATTTAAAAATAGAATTTTGCTGCAAAATCATAATTTTGGGTAACGTTTTTCTACATAAAATTACTGTAATTATAGATAACCTATATTAAATGAATAATATTTTGGGGATGGAATATTTTAGAACAATTATTATTCATACTGGTACATTATTTATATTTCCTATAGAATATATTAATCTGGGGGGGGGGTTACAAGATTTGAGAATATGGGAAAAGGTACTTAATATAAATAATCTATGAGTATAAAAACATAAAATACATCCAAAAAAGTTTCTTGAATGTTTATAATAAATTTATTAGATGTTATAGACCGGTACATTGTGTTTACAATTGTATATAAATTTTTACTGGTCAAATTTTCTGCAATGTAAAAGGGATAGGAGTTCAAAATAAAAATTACAAAGATAAATTTCTTAAAGTTGATGTTAAATTAAAATATTTTATGTCTGGAAGACCGTGGATCTTTGATAGGGGTTATACCTATAACATTAATGTAGAAATGAAAATATAAAGTAACCTAGAAATTAATAAAAGATATGTGAAATATTTTTTGTTAATGGTTCCTTAAAAAAAATTTGTTGGAACTAATAAAATTGAGTCAAAGAATCTCAAATTTAAAGAAGTTTTATTTTTATAAGTGATAGAAGTCAATATACTTTGTTTAAAGAATTTTTTTGATGATGTTATTGAAGTAATATTTTTTAATATTTAATTCACCATTAAGGAATCTATATGTGGAAGGGTACTTAATTAGGAAGGATGAATATGTAGGAATTTGATACAAATTGGTGAGATAACCCATTATTCCCACTTAAGTCCCAAGGATGTGTAGAATTCATAGAATATGATAAATTTACTCTTGGTAAAATTAGCATGATTAAAATATTAAAATGAAATGTTTGTAGGTATTGTCTCCACATCAAAATGAAGAAACATGTTAGAAACGGATGATGGTCATAAAACATACTAATGATTAGAGATTATGTCCCCTAGACCATTAAAACTCATGCATTGAGTTTTGTGTTGTCTTATATGTCAAAAGTGAATCAATGGTGATCCTTAATTTGTTACATTGATCAATTATTATAATTGAATGAATATTCTCTTATTCATGAAACTCAAGTTAGGAGCTATACAAATACTAAAAATCATTAGAATAAATATTGAGAAGGATCATGGTGTACATATCAAGGATACAATATTAGATAATGGGGAATAATACAAATGAAATTCCTTTGAATGTTATATTCCTAACCATATGAAAACAGATCTTTCAGAAACTATACACACCCAACAAAATTGTATAACTGAAATGAAAAATATGAGAATTGGTGAGATTTCAAGAACTATGCTATCTATAAATGAACACTATAAATGTTTCTCAAAAGAAAAGGTGTGTACTACTATGCACATTCAAAAAAGATGTTTTTTGAGACTTGGATGTCATAAGACACAATATGATTTTTGGAAAACATTGAATCTAACCATTAAGTACATTAAATTATTTGGAAACCATTTTCTCATGAATATATAAGGCATAAATCATGGAATGTTTGATTTAAAAGAATAATAATGAACCTTTATTTGATAAAATTCAAATGTATGTACATTAAAAGTCTTTACAAAAAGAGAAAAAATATTTTGGAGTGTTTTAATGTTAAAATAATTGAAAATCAATGAATCATTAATGGATTTATTAATAAAAGAGTATCTAAAACCCAATTTTGATGCATGTTGTTTTAAAAAATCATATTGATGACAAATCATAAAGTGTTTAAAATATATTTGAAATTGATTCAATTATAAAATATAATTAAGATGAGATATTTGGGAATGAGAGATAAATATATAATAGATTGAAGAAGTGTACAGATTATGAATATATTAATTTAAATTAATACACAGAAGTTAAAAATAAAGAGTTTGATGTTAAAAAATATAAATAAAACAATCATACGTGGTGAATCATAGACTAAATCACAGGTAGTTGATCATGAGGATTATACCAATAGTATGGATGAAAAAATTGATAATATTAAAAATTACTCTCATATGCATCTTTTTTCATGACATGATCATTAATTTTTATCTAACCCAAGTATGTTTTTAGAAATAAAATAAATGAAAAATTATAAGTTACAAGGAATAAATATAGAATGTATTTCAATGGATACACCTAAGAAAAAGTAGTTTATTATCATTAAACATTTACACTAGTATCTAAGATTGAAACCATCAAGATTTTATTAGCAGTATCAACACATAGACATCCCAAAGTCCATAAAATGTATGTGAAATATGGATTTTATAATGGTGATTTAGATTAATAATTTTTTATTAATAAAATAGAGTATTTATCCTTAATAATGACGAAAACATTCTATTTAGGATTATTATGATTTTTTATACCTAGAAATTAGCCCATGGAGCTTCATATATGAATCTGGATGGTTGTATGATGAACAAGAAATTCTCAAAGTGAAATGTTGAGAAAAACCTTAATGTAAATGTTATATTTATTAGAAATCTTATAAAAATTGTGTATGCCGATGAATTTATATTTTCAAGTGAAAAATAGTACATTTATTATAAAATTTTTAAATAGATTAAATGACATTTAGAGGTGTCTATGTAGTGGAAAAGACATATTTTATATGATTTTATGTTGTGTAAAGAAGATTAATTTAATTAGCACACAAAAAATATAACAAGGAATTATTAAAGATATAAAAAAGGGACTATTACAATGATATATCTGCTCAAATAGATATTATAATAATATTTACAATGAATGAGTTTGGAAGTAGTTTTAATAAAAATATTTTTAGTGAAATCATTGGGGACCTTCACTGAAAGCCTACTTCAAAATTTGATATAATGTTTGTCATTAATCTATAAGAAAATGTTCAACATTATTGAAGGGAGTAACATATGTTGGCAGTAAAAAGAAATTATATATACATTAAATATACTCTAACTTTTATCCTTAAATGTAAATTTAGTCCATATTTGATTTTAAATTGATTTATCAATGTAGATTATGCTAGACTTTTCAAAGATATGAAGTGCACATCAGTTGTAGATTTATTTCTTGGTGATAGGTATGTATATTGGAACATGAAAAAAACAAAATTAAATCTCATTTATAAAAAAATAGATAGAGTACATATTAATTTCAAAATCTTGTATGAATATTATATGGATTAAAGTTAACATAGATGATTTGACAGTTGATATTGAGATGCCACTTTGAATGGGTTGTGAAATTCAATGATTTGTTTATCTTTCAACGAATCTAGTTCATCCCTAAAGATCCAATCACATTGAAATTAGATATTATTCTAAAAATGAAAATGTGGATAATTGTTCGGTGAATGGTTAATATATATTCACCATAGATAAGATTGTAGAGAGTATTATAATGTTAATGGAAGCATAAAAATATGAAGAATTGGGGATAAAATTTTATGTTCATCTCAACCCTCTAACATGGGAATTTGAATAAGGACACCCAGACAATCCATTGGATTTTGTTTTCAAAGGAGGAAAGGAAGTAATAAATGCTCACAAAGGATAGTTTATTTGTCAACGGGTGTGTGTGATGTTTCTATTAATGTTTTCAATTAGATATGTGGTTATATATACATACAATGTTTCATCCTTTTAAATTCATTCAAGGATTCCATGACCATTGTTTTGGCCTCCTGTCATTTAGGGCATATCATATCCGGATAGGTTTTCAGGGTACCAGGGTGTCCAGGTTGGATTGTGATAGAGTGGTATCAGTGGTGCAAGTTAATCATCTATCATTAAAGACAATATGTGTTCTAGGTGGTCTTGGTAGATAGGAGGTAATATTTATTATACTTGGGAGGTATTTATGTACAAGATCCAATCCATATATTATTATAATGATGCTTATGTCACCATGAGGGATGAGGGAAAATGTATTTGGAATGTAAATTTATATATTTATAGTCTTTTACATGTATGATTATAGTTTTTTTTAATCCCAAAATTTTGAATCACGTTTGTCTTTTATATCTAAAGGTATGTGATTAAAATTCTTCTTATTTCCTACAAATGGTGTGTAACATCATGAATATGAAAAGATGATTGAAGAAAACTAAGGAGGGAAATTCTAATGAAAAAATAGAAAACATTTCAGTTGACTAGAATCCCATTGAGACAGTGGTGCGAGTTGACCAAGCTCTTGGATAGGAAGACACACACATTCCCGTCCAGGCTCCAGTTGTGGAACCTAAAAGGGATGACCCTATAGATCATTTAAATGAGTTAATTTTATATAATAAATCATAATTCCAAGGCTCTAATGATCCTCAAAATGAAAATTATTGATTTAATGTAATTGATCATCTTTTTGAGTTCTTATAAATGATTGATTGAAATAAATTTAAATGTGTTTCATTCACAATTGATGGGCCTATTTTAAGGTAGTCAAATTTGATTTCAATGGAGATTAATAATGATGGATTGAATTAAAAATACTTCATGGTAGTTTTTTATGATAATTTCTATGTTGATTATATGGTTTTAGAATATTCTATTTAGTTTTTTAATATTTAGAGAACTGAGAAGGCTATAAATAATTATGAAAACCACTTAATCAATTTCTTGTAGTTTTTCCCAAGAATATGTCCAATTAAATGGTTAATGAATGATTATATTATTTGTAACATTGATCTAATATTCAAACCTAGGTTTTTATTCCAATGAAGACTCCTTATTCTAATTTACTAGATATTGAGAGGATGAATACACTTTACATGGCGGGAAAGAAAATGTTGGAATGAATTATTTTTCTCCCAGTAAAAATTCTATGAGTTCCATTAATGGGAGTAGGAAACATGATGAGTCTCATGTTGTATAATGATAACATGGTTCTTCAAATACTACTAGAGTTATTGGTATATTCCCTTTGACTTTCTTTTAGTGTGTTAAGGCCAGGAATTCAAAATGGGGTTTCACTAAATCACCAATGATATGTATTTCTTGTGGATTCTCAGTCCACTTGAAGAATTTATAAATATATATTCTACTCCAAATATAGTAAAAATATAATCTTCACCTTAATGTACTATGGTGAAAATATATGGTTCAAGAACATAGGGGTTCCGGCCAGAAGTCTCTGGAACAAAGCATCCTTTTGTTGTAGAAGAGTCTATAGAGGTATTTTATATGAGTTCAGTGACTGAGATAGGTACCATAACTATATATTCATCCTTAGTGACTAATTTATGTGATACCATTTAATATCCATCATTCAAATCGACACTTTTAATATATTTTTTATCTGTTCCATCAGAGCTCTTATCTTAGGTGATATATATTACTACACCCCTCATAATGAAAAGTGTGTAGGGTCTTTAGTGCCCTACATGTGTTTTATCTTTATGAAATGTTAATAATACTAGAAATTATCAATTCCTCTATATGAAATCTATTTATTAAATTATCAAGATGTATTGGATAATCGATCATAAGGATCTATTTGTTTTCTATCATTGATGAGTTTCATTTACCATGCTCAATAGGGTGGGAAATTTCATTGAAGGATAATAGGATATAAGGTCGATTAGAAAGGAACCTTATTCTCTAGAGAAGGGAAGGATAATATCACTTTTTCTTAATGACTTGGACTGAGAATCTTTGAGTTATTATCTCCATCCCAATTTCATCTTGTTTTCTGTTGTTTTTTTCCTTCATATTTCTATGGTATACCACCAGTAAGAGTGGTTGAGTTCTCTATTGATTCAGTACATTGTAAAAACTAGTGTCTATTCCTTTATACCATATGGAACCATTCTAACTGAATGAGTTAAAGACTCAGTTGGAATATTTTCTTGATAAAGGGTTTATATGACCAAGTGTGTCACCTTAGATGGAACCAATTATATTTATTAACATGTTTTTTTGGTGTGATTTGACTATCTATTGATTAATCGATGATCAACCATGTTATAGTAAGGAATAAGTATATGTTTCTATATATAGATTCCCTATTTGAATAATAGAAATGGGTAAGTGGTTATGAGAGATTGATCTTCGGTTTGGCCACTGACAGTTCTAAATAAACAAATATTCATTTAGAAAAACACCATACATAGAAGGAAAGAACATTATTATTATCTAATCATTCCATTTGGTCTAACAAGTTCTTATATAGTCTTTATGTATTTGATTGACATGGTTTTCCCTGAGTACCTACACATTTTTGTGGTATAATGTGTGGATGAAGTTCATCTTTACTCTAAAATCTAGAAGAATATTGGGTGCCATCTGAGGAAAGTGATAGAAATTTTATATAGATCATTGATTTTATGAGAATTATTTAAAATTTGGTTTTTGTAATTTTTATGTCATGTTATTGGGACATGTGTTCTTAGAAAATGGTATCTTATTTGATCATGAGAAATATAATGTTCTTATGACTTGGGAATAAAAGAGAAAATTTTTCAAGAATCATCACTTCTTGGGTTTATCATAGCATTAGAACTGGTTTGTAAAGGATTATTCAAAAGTGTCTTTCAAAATGACCACACCCATTAAAAAGGATTGAATTTCATTTGAGATGATATGAGTGAGAGATATTTTATTTACCAAAAACATCAATCAACTTCTACACTACAGTTGACCCTTCTAGATGTACAATATTTATTTTTGGTCTTCAATGATGCACCATGATGGGGTTTGGGATATATTCCTATGTGATTTAACAATGTCATATCCTACATATCTGAGAAAATTAGACCACAAAAAGGAGAACTACTTGACCTATGAACTTAAACACACAGTATTTCTACATTCACTTAAGAGTTTGTGGAACAACCATTCTAGGGAAAGGTTTCCCATTTATTATGACTACATGAACAAGAGTTATATCATCACCTTAGAATATCTGAATATTCACCATATGTGTTGGATAGAGTACCTAATTTATTCTTATTTCGACATTTCTTATACCTTGAGGATGAGTAATTACATTACCAATGGTATATGAAAGTAGCTTAATAAGTATTCTATGATGGAACATAAAAAGAGTTAGAAATTATTTATTCTTTTGGTTAGTTTCATTTTAGAGTCTGTAAAGAAGATTCCAAGGTTTCCTTAGATAGTCTTGAATTATCCGACGATCTTCTCGAGATGATTCTTTTAGAGTAGTGGATCGATGAAAAACATTGTAGAATTAGGAACACTTTTTATTACAGTGAGATAGTCGGTGAGTGGTAAATATCAATAGAGTCTATTTCATGTATACAATATTGGTACCTTGATCCTTTATCAATTAGGATGGTTGTTATATTAGGCTTTCACAGTTATATTAAGGAAGATCAACAACATTCCATTATGATTTTTAATGATATGTGGTGATGATTCTATTGGTTATGTAAGATACAAGAAATACAAGACATTGTTTCACACTATTATACATTTCAACGTGTCAATTTCAAGCACCAAACACTTCATGTTTTCTCCAAACCCCTCTATTGAATACTTTGAAGTTAGATTATATTTCAATAGATATTATGGTGGGTTTTCCTTTTACCCCTGAGAAAAAGAACGTGTTATGGGTTGTGATCGATTAGATGAGAAAATCATATCACTTTTCACCCATCCGTGATATAACCAAATAATATGACTTGTGAATCTTATACATATAATAGGTAAATCATATTTCATGTTGTTCAATCAATGATTGTCTCAGATTTGAATCCCATTCCGACTTATAATTTTTGGTGGCCTTCTATAAGAAATGGGATTTCAGGTTAGTATGAGGTTGATATACATTCTAAATACATTTTTTAGACTAAAAAAGATATATAGGTTTTAGAAGACATTATCCATGCTCTGGTCATTGATTTTAGGGGATCTTGGAATAACCAATTGATACTTGTGGAATTTTTCTATAAAAATACACACATATATGGAATTCATACAGATCCGATTGACGCCTTTTATGGATGCCTGTGTATATCTACATTGTGTTGGTCAGAGATAGGTGAGCCATCCCTGGTTCGACCAAGATTGGTCTAAGAGATAAAATATATAATTCAGTTGATTCATAAGATTATGTTAATGGGACATATCTGATATAAATCTTATGATAACCTTCCTAGGTGAATGTTATAGTTTTCAGTTTGTGACTAGGTGTTCATAAGAGTTTCACCCCATTTGGGTCATCGATGACTTAGGAGGTAAGGGAAAGTTGAAAATCTAATGGTGGGACCATTTTAGGTTGTTGGACATTTATAAATGTGGCTGACCATTTAACACTTCCACCATATTTGACGTCAATACATAATGTGTTCCACGTATCTCAGATTTAGATGTATCCTTCTTACCTATATCATATCTTCTCTCTGGAGGATGTTTATGTTGAGCATGATTTATCCATGACTAAGAATCAATTCAGGATAGTTGATTATGAGATAAAGGTAATTTGTGGGAGGATTATAACATTGGTTTATTTTCTATTGTAGAATGGTTATGATTATCATGAGATTTGGGATTGTGAGGCACTGATGATGGAGTAGTGTCGCAGTCTCGTTGTTATAAAAAAAATCTCCGCAGGCTTTCTAGGGGTTAAATTGTTTTATGCTGGGTAGGTTTTAACATCCTAATACCTTCTTTTAGAGATTAATTTACCCTTATATTGATCTCCACTGAGTCTAGCCTTGTTATAGATGGATTTTGAATCATTATAACAGCTTATCTACGATAGTTTGGGACATAGAGAAGACAAAAAATGAATCCATGAATTGATAGAGGGGTTAATATGACTGTAAGATGAGTTTTTATGTCACTTAGACATAAATTATTGTCCCCAAGAGATGTAATTATCAAAAGGAACTACAGTATCTAATGGTTTAGTGTCATGTGATATCTCATTTGTGATTAGATATCTCAAGTTATATATCATTTTGGAATAGCTCTGACGTTATGGTTCTTGTATGAGTTTTTGGGATTTGGGAATTTATTTTATGTTATAATTGAAATCCATAGTTGGATATTGAATTACCATATTGAATTGTTAACTATGGGTATTTTTTACAACCATGTATGTATAAATAGACGAAATATGGGAAAATAGTTTTGATAATATTCGAAGATATTAATAATGTTTTGGAAGTTTTTTACTTTGATTCTAGCTGATTGAATGTGATTCTAAGATTGGTTTATGCATTCCATAATTTTTTAGGTGAATCTTTTTAAGCACTATTTGATACAAATTGTGTTCAGTGAATACATAAAATTTTATATTATAAGTGTTTTAAATGTTTACAAAGTCATTTAATATATATTCATTCTGTGTGATAAAAAATTTATATCTATCACTATTATAGAATATTTTTGAAGGATAAATTATTATTCACTCAGGGGGAATACCAAATTTTTTTCTCCACATAAGATGTTTTTTCTCTAAAAGAGTAATTTAAAAATTAATCTTCCTATTTAAACACATATGTTTATATGTATTTAATAAGTATGTTGTCATGGCTATAATTAAAAATTAGTATCATTAAAATTTATACTTATAATATATAATATCTTTCTTCCTATGACACTAGAGTTTAATATGTTACATGTATATTTGTAGGGAAATGTTGATAATGCATAATATGTATTTTCAATACATAAGATATAAGGACTTTATAAGATATAAGATGCGTATGATACTAAAACTTGTATGAAATATGTTCAAAAAGTATGTTATGTTTTTGTAAGATATATTTCATAATAAATTTTATGTTTTTAAGATACACAACAAATTTAAAAAATATATATACATTAAAATATAATGTTCCAATATAATTAAAAAAATTATGATTGGGATGAATTTTGTAGATTAATTAATAAAATTTAAATTTTTATTTAAAAATATTAAAGGTATTGTTACTTTCATATATTGTAGAAGAATATCACACCATGAAATCAACTGAATGGAGAATAATTCAAGTGAATATGATTTTGTTTCAGGCATAAAATCTAGAATAATATTAATGAATGAAAATGTGTTAATGTTTTGAGGTTTTACAATTATCTAATCACATGAAAATTTTGGTCTAGTGATTTAAGAAAGGATTTAAAGAGAGATATTTTTTTTAAGTTTTTATGAGATACTTTAGGTTTTGTGTAGGTTTTAAGAAGATGTGTTTGGTCAATGAATGTTTTGTTATTGCATATATAGAAAAAAAAATGTTTAGAAGGACAAATTTGAAATTCATGGAAGGCATACCCACATGATCGTATTTGGAGAGAATAATGAATCTGATCATGAATGAGAAATATTTCATGAATGTGTTCATTGTTGGGGTTTCTTGAAATATGTGATATAGATAAAATTTTTGTATAATTAAAAAATAAATTATAATTATTTAAGTCACTTCTTGTAAAAAAAGTGGCTATTCAGAGTTGATAAAATATTGTCATTTTGAGAACAAGGTGCGATGATATATTTAATGCTTTGTGATGTAAAACAATTTAAAATTAACTCTAGTTCTGTAAGAGAGATGTGAAAATCCAGATTTCTCAAAAATTGATTACTGAAAAAAGAAGACCATCAAGGATCCACATGAAATTAGAAATTAGTAGATAGATGTTTCACTTTATCAAAAACTGATATATTCTATAGTCTCTATTCATAATGAGGTATAAACTATATTTTATTAATAACTGTGAACACTAAAAATTGAGAATTATTTTTCTGCTTAATCAACTCAAGGATACTAAGAATCTTTATAAAACTAGTTCTATTGGGTTTTCACTACAACTTTCTGGATTTGTTATATATAATTATTACTAATAATAATTTTTTAAATATATGTGAAAGATGATACCTCTCTACCCACTATTTTTTGTTTTAATTATTATAATGAGAAATATGTTGATGCAGATAGGAATTAGAAATAATAAAGAGTAGGCTCTCTACTAAGGAAAAACCTTTTATAAATTCTTGTGTTCTTTATGTTTTATTATTTTTCACATTCTTCTTGAGAGGATGGGTGTTCTTATAGTTAGGGTGACATCCTAACCTGTGGCATGGGTGATTTGAAACTAAAATAAATAGAAAAATATGACAACACATGATTCATAACCCTCTCAATTGTTTGTACCTAATCCACTGGGACAATCATTATGAAATCGTTTCACACCCCTATATAATAATCATATTAATTTTTCCATTATTAATTACACCCAAATAAAAAAATTGATAAAATATAATCAATTCATTTCTTTTAATTAGAAACTAGTGGGTTATTATAATTTTATTTATAATGTAAGATGTTATATTCTCTTAGATCAAAATATTTATATAAAATGATGAGAAATCAAATATTAAAATATTTTCCCAATATATTATTACAAAATAGAGGGAACATTTGTAAAACTATTCTTATAATAAGATGGAAAAGAACCCACATATTAAATATGGACTTGAGGATTGAAATTATTAAATGACCATGATTCATTAATGAAGATTTTATTAACGAAAACATATCATACAAATATATTAAGGTAATAGAATTTTTCATATTTTTTAATGGAAATAAAAAATATATCTAATTTTATGTACACAAAATTTAATAAAAACATTTAAAAAATTATATAACATTATTCCATATTTGATTAAAATTAATTATAATATTTTATCATTTAATAATAAATATAAACCTATTACGTGACTAATTATATAACCCTTAAAAATATGACAAAAATAATCAATAAATTATGTTTACTATTAATATTTTGTATGTTTATGTCAACCATATACTACATAAAATTTTATTTTACATTGGATTTAGTTGGAGGCATTGCGTCATAAATAATGAAAGATATTATGGGGAAATTTATTAAACATGTATTGAATTACTAAAATTATGATATTCTAAATACACCATTCATAGATTAATTAGAAAGTTTCATGGATTAAAGAGATGTATACATTATTTTTATACCTGGAAAAAATTACGTGGATGCTCGACTAAATTGATTATTGATCAGGGATATCTAATTTATTGATGGAAGTAGATAATATAAAAAAATTTATTAACATAGAGGGGATTGTTTGGGCTTAGAGATGGAAAAGTGAAATAATACACCGGTCAACTATCGGTTATATATTTGTAAATGTGATTTTATATAATTGGGTAACATTTATAGGGATATACTGACAGTTATAGAAATGAAATAGTGGAGAAAAATATATATCAATGGAATTATCATTAATATAGAATATATGGTTAGATTATATACAAATAGTTTCTTAAAATCAATGGTATAATCTATTCTATTCACATGGTTACTATAAAAAATGGGTATAGATCAATAGTTATATCCAAAAAATTATTATAGTGTATCAAAAAATTATCAAGGACTATTATAACGTTAAAGATGAATGATCGTGTGGAATTCATGAATTTATTTTTCAACAGATTTATAATAAAAAATATAATGAAAATATTTACGAAGTTATTATTCTTTAATGTAGGAGGAACTCTAGTTTATTATGAATGAGAAAAAAATTAATGAAGAGTACATAGATTCTTAGATAGATGTAATTTCAAGTAGAAATGAGAAAACATAATGAACATATATCTTAATAATAAAATACATGAAGTAAAATGTGATGATGTGAATTTAATTCGATATGGGTCTTTATTCTAGGTACAGTTAAACAATATAAATGTGTAAAAAAATTAATTAAACATCGAATTGTCAATAAAGATTTAAGAACACCTTATGATCCAAAGACTAAGGTATACATGTAATAATCTACTTTCTTTTATCAAAGATAAATCAATTAAAGTATAATTTTTCAACAGACATGAAGACGAAATTAGGTAAAAATGATGATGTTTATTGAAATATGATTCCTACGGAAATAATAATTGAAAAAATAAATCTAAATGAAAATAAGAATTTGAATGTTGGAACTGATAAGGGATCTAATATTAAAAGGAGGAAAAATAAGTAATTTTCTAAATCTAAAAGTTTTTGAACCACTATATAATCATATTTATAGAATGAAAACTAGATAAAATGAAAAACATCACATCATATTAATGTGAGAAAATTATTTCTAAATAATATAGATTTGGATTTAACAAAATCATATTATATGAAAAAGAGGAAAAATAATATGGTTCTGTGAAGAATTGATATTTTATAAGAAATCGGAGAATAATGATGCATTAGGGGAAGAATTCATGGTATGGCTAATTAAATGATGAGGCTATATGAAAATATGTATACCTAGGATAAAGATAATGATGTTTTAAGTTAATGTATTAAACTGTATCCTTTACATTAAGGAGGGTTGTCATGGATCTTTGACCCCATTAAATTAATTGATAATTAATTTTTTATTTTGGTATAAAAAAATTCTAGAGGAGATACAATACTTGTAAAAATATAGATTATTATCGAGATAATTGAGAAATATAGAAAATTTTGAATTGAATTATTTGATGACAATTTTCAAGCATGTGGGGGGGGATACATGATATAAAAGGAGTTATTTAATATAGATGATCAATTTTATGATAAAAAAGTTTAATTATAATTGATGAAAAGTGGTATTACATTGGTATCAATTTTTCATAAAATTTTACATTAAAAATATATTTAAATATACATAGGGATATGTTCTTAGTTCTTTTCCATTTATATTTAAGAGGCTTGGAGAAAATGTAAATAATTACCATAAAATTTATGGATGTTAAAGACAAGGGGTTAAATAATTGATGATTTGAAATCATTTATACATTAATTTAATGATTCAAAATATATTTTAAAAAATTGTAAAAAATATAGTGATGCTTTGGTGGACTCATTATTAGTATCAATTTTCAATCATTATTAGCATTTGGTATCAAAATATGGTCTTAAGGTGGAGGTTCTTCCTTGATGATTGATGTAATTGTCATTTTATAAGAAGTTTAGTCCCCTTACTTGCCCCAAATATATAGAAGTGAAAAGGAATAGATAAAAAATGGAGGAAGTTTATTGGAGAATTGATATAGGTGTGTGATCATTCGTGAGTAGTAAAATTATAAAAAAATATTACAATAAAAAGTGTTTAAGTTTATATAATATTGATTTATTTTAATTCAGAAAAAAATCTACAATTAATTTTTTATATCAAGATAAAACTCAAATGATCTTCGAGATAATTATGGGAAATGTTTTTTAATATAATAAGAGAGTACATGATTGGTAAACAAGAATTTGAGCGCATTTGATGTTTTTATAATCAAGAGAATAATTTGGAACATGTTGATAACATATTCAATGACTTTGATTACTATTCTTAATAAATAGTATGTTTATTAGATTTTTTCCATCCATGTAATGGAAATAATAACCATGATGATAAAGTTTTTATCCATGATGTAAATATAATAACATATGTGGAAATACAATGAAACTATTATAATGATTTATAAATGATAATTTGAGATTTCAGAGCTTAGATAAATCAATGTTTTAAGTGTTTTATTGCTACACCTTAGATGCATTTATATTAAGTATAATATTTATTTTTAAGGGAAAATATAGATAAATGTACATAGATTAATCTAATAGTATGATTAAAACAACATTTATGAAATTTTAGAATCTTATTTTTTATAAATGAATATATTTTGTGAAGTCATCATGATAAAATTCTACGAGGATTAATTTTTTACATTCTTCAGAAGTCGTCAATTTTTAGGTTAATTGTGAAAACAAAAATTTTAAAAAAATGTCACTTCTTGAAAATTATAAAGATATAAGAACAAAATTTAAGCTTAATGAATCTTTTATAATAATAAATATATATTATATAATTATTATAATTCATATAAAAATTTAATTCAGAACTTATTAAAATATGGCTAATGTCTGGGAAATATAATTAATGTTTTCATTCGAACCTAATATGTTAATAGTTATTTTAGATATATCACGTATTTACAAGGAAAATATTGGTTTTAATATTCTTTTAATGAAAATTTTGAATTCTTTTAGTTAAAATAATCAAATTAATTTCATTTTAATATATATAATAATTTCTTTTACTATGAAATCACCATTATCATTAAAACAAATAATTTTCTAAAAATAGTTGTGTGGTTAATATTTAGAATTTATATTAAATGTAATTTCTAAAATTTATAAGAGTTAAATAATGAATATTTTATTACATAACATGAATTAGAATGAATATTATTAGTTTATATGTTCAACATAATTTCATTTTCATAATTAATAATAATAATGGTAAATATTTATCTTGGTTAAGGGTAAAAGAGTTAAAAATAAATAGACAATGCTTCAAGATAATAAAAAACACTTTTTTAATTCACATTGGTTTGTAATATTTTGACCATAACGTTATTAAAATTTAAGATATTATAATTTATATCCATTCTAAAAATAAAATAACGTTAAATTCATAAATTCTTTTAGTTAATTCCATGTTCGTCTGTCCCCTCACTTATAAAAGGGAACCAATTCTCATCCATTATTCCTAAACATCAATCCCAATACCCTAAACAACAACTATACAAAAAACCTTCATATATTAATTCCATGAATGTTTGAGCACCTTTTATTATCCTAATACCATCTAATGAAGACATATGTGTTAAGTCAAATGAGGTATCACAATCAAGAGGTAATCATCTTACCTAACCATTTCAAAATTTACTTCTCCTTATATGTCTACTAAATATATTGTATCATTCCTAACATAAATAACACAATCTAAAAAATATATTCATATGTTTTTTAATTATGGGAAAATGATTTTACATCTCTTTAACAACCTAATATATTAAATAATGAACACTTTGTTCAGGATCATATATAAAATTCTACACCGAGCTTAAACGACCCGTTACATATATTATATAAACATGATGATATAAACTATCTATTAAATTAATGGGTATGAATAGGATAAAATGATTTATTAAATAAATATGAACTTTCTACTCAATATATATGTAATGAAAAGTTATTAGTAAGTAATAAATCAATTTTAACTCATATAAATTTATTCCTCAAAAATATGTTTTCTTCAAAAGTGTTTTTATAGGTTTTATGAGAAAATAATGTAATTAATTTTTTCCACTCATAGAAAAATTATTTGATAATATTAACATAATTTTATATTTAATCATATTAAAATTTTATTAGGGGAATTTTTTTGGTTTTTCATAAAAATTTTTCTTTTTCAATGAATTGTGAAAATGATGTTTTTAATGAATTTTTTTTATAAATGTATAATTTAATTACAATTAATTAATTAAAATATTATTTAATAATTAATATTTTAAATTAAATTTTTAGACTATATATCTAAATAAATGTATTTGAATCCATATAATGTGATCACTAATCATATAATTAATGTTAGATCCTCTTATGCTCTAAAAATACATTCCATAAAAACGGTTTGTGAAATGTTTTGTGGGTTTATTTTTTAATTAGGTTCCTCCAATTATGTTAATTGAAGTAGATAATATGTATTAAAAATTTGTAATCAGTATAATTAATCTTAGGTAATATGTTAAATGTAATTTTTGGTCACAATGAAAAGTAAAAACATTAAATAAATGTTTACCTGGTTAAAGGGAAAAATGGGTTTAGTGAGGGTTAAACAAAAGAGATAAGTGTTCTAATTACCAATTAACATCTTTAATTTCTATAATATGGCCATATTTTGACCATACAACGTATATGTTCTATAAATTTCCCATTTTGAGCTATATTGCCATTATTTTGACTTTTATAATACATTGGGTATAAAAAAAATGAACACTGTGAATATCTTGATTTTAATAGCTATAACATTTTTGAGAAAGGGATTAAAATAGTCAAATTTTTTATAAATATATATTTTATAGGTAATTTTGTTTTTCCATTGTATTTTTTTATAAAATTATGGAATTAAATATTTACTATGAATGTTTATGCCCCACCAAAAAATTAATTATTTAATAAAAAGAAAAATGAAATAAATTAATTTTAAAATATTAAATGTAATATAATAGGAATAAATTATTGTATTTAGAGTTTTTTTATATTTATATGATTTTAGTGAGGTTTTAAATGAATATAATAACATATCGTCTTTGTCTTGATGTTTTTAGTGTCAAATTAAATGAATAGTGTCAAAATTGACATTAACTATACTTTATTACTAATAGTGTTTTATTAAATGATTATAATTACTAAAAATATTATATTCATATATGTGAATGTAAAATAGTTTTAAAAATAAAAAATTTCCCATTTATAAAACATTTTCAATTTTATAGTAAATTTGTTGACCACCAATGTCTAAAAACAATAATTACAATAGTTATGTTTGTAACGGGGTTTTTCAAGTTATATATGCATGTGCTAAAATTAATATTAAAAAAATATTTTTTATTTGATAAATTAGATTTAATATTTATAATTAGTGTTTTCAAATTATCTAATGTGGCCCATTTTATTTTTAGGCTTAAAGGATAAACTACCAAGTTAAGAAATGTAGTTATTTTGGTGAAAACTAAAATAGTTAATTTGAGTGACCATAGAGTTAAAGAAAATAAAAAGTTTAAAACATGTTTCGGTATAGTTTTGGAGGTTTTAATAGAAAATATATTCCCTCAAATTTAGTATTTATAAATTTTAGAGGCACTTGGATTAATTATGACTTCCCATTATTGAATAGTGTTGGGTATTTACAAAAATTCTACTTCTTCTCACTTATAAATGGGAACCCTCATCATCTCCTATCGACATTTAAAAAGAAAATTTTTATTCCAATATCTTCTAAAATACATTTCTAGAATCCCACATCATTTTTTAGAGGCCATTATTATATTAAAAAATGGTCCTTTTAAGGAATTTCATGCAAACCAAAAAGAGGTTGTCCAAAGAGTATGCAACGTTATTAAAAGATCAATTTCAGTTTATTTATTTTTCTACATATTTAAAATATAATTATCTTATTATTAAATAATAATACATGTATATTACTTATACTGATATATTATGATGTCAATTTCATACCCTATATCCATCTCCACTTCAATCAAATGGGAAACGAAACCATCAATCATGTGTACAACGAAAAACCACCTCAGAAACCGATGTTATTCATATTCGATCACCACATATCACCGCTCGATATAATTACGTTGTTAATATATATTTATTATATTTATGATATTATTATATTAATGGAATTATAATATCAAATATAATGTATGATCATCCAATCTGTTGGAAAACAATAAAGTTGCTCATGCATAAGTGTGTACTATCACTTCCACCAACTAATGTGAATAGTTTTTTATTTTATTATTAAATTTATGGTAAAAAATATATATTTTATTAATATATATTATGTATATGAAATAATAATTATTCTTTAAACATGAATTATTATTTAACATTCTTTCAATCAATCCATCAAAAAATTAAAAATGTGTTAATGGGTACGAATGACTAACCATCTCTATTGATGATATAAATCATTTTTTGATATATAAATTTTATAGATGACCCTAAATATGTATATATTGAATATTTTATATATATATATCATTACTAACACTGTTAATATAACGTATCCATGATCAATTTACAA
This sequence comes from Viscum album, assembly GCA_963277665.1. Lineage (NCBI taxonomy): Eukaryota > Viridiplantae > Streptophyta > Magnoliopsida > Santalales > Viscaceae > Viscum > Viscum album. The sequence goes on from OY728165.1 coordinate 2,016,438,498, forward strand.
TTATAAAAAAACTAAACCAAAACATATATGAAAAATGAATCCCCCAGTACACAAAAATGGCGATTTTAACAATAATTTCTAAATAATTAGGTGATAAAAAGGTATATGTATATAATATATGGTATGATATATATGAAAATAGTTATTATGAATGGATGTTGGACCTAATGTAAGGGATCTCGTCTCAATTTTCATTAATTGAGCCATATTTTATTATTATGAACCAATTTATTTTACATGGTTTATAATCCTACCATTTAAATTTTATATAATAAATCAATAAAAATTTATTTTATTTTATGTTTCAATCCATATTATTTCTTTTATGTTGATTTGACTAGATATCTACAAAGAGGTAAGTGTTTTACAACTTAATCTTCTTTCATTGGGTTATATCACTTTTTCATTTATTAAATTTCTTAAATTTTATGTTTAAATTGATTTTTTATTTTATATTTAAATGTTTTTATATGATTTTAAATTTCGTACACACAATCACTTCACCGACTAGTTCTCACTTCAATTTTATAATCATTATAAATGTTCTTCACCTCAAATTATCTTCTTTGGGACATATATTTTGTTAGAAACCTATATTATTTTTTAATGTGTATATAATAAACCATTGATTGGATATATCCTGATTCATTTTATATATATATAATTTAAATATTAACTTGATGTTATTTTTTCCATAGGGATTATGATTAAAAAGATACAAACCGGTATGAGTTTTTTTCACCGCCACATCATTATTTGAGATTGTTTATGTTTATGTCTCCACTGAGAAAATTATATGATATTTATTTCCTAAAACCAATATATTTCAATCCCATATAGTTTTTTTAAAATTATATTATTTTATATCATTTTTTTATTTTATGTACACAAAATATGAAAAAATAAAAAATAAAAAATAGACATTATTTAGTCATTATTCGATATTCATTCATCATTATCCATGTTTTGTAAAATTCTTTTCATGAATAATTTTAATATTATCCAATTATTTATTAAATAAAACATTACACATATATACTTTTACAAAAATTTTAAAAGGAATCATTCTATTGTTTTTCTAGAGAGAGATTTTTGACCCATTTGTTGAAAATGTGAAATGTATCATTACTTTAACAAATTCGGTATGAATGGAACATCCTACCATAATGAATACCAATTTATTTAATGATTTACATAATTTTTTAAAAGTTTATTTTCAATTAATAATGTTTCTATAATATTCTATACATTTTTGGTTTTAAAAATTATTCTTCTTAGTGAAAATGATATTTTCCCCAAGTATGATTTTTATGTTATTTTATGGAATTTATATCCATCAATTAAAATTAAAATTTATATTATTTATGATCCAATGGAGATATGTGAAAATTATAAAATCATTATTATTTTTTATGGTTTATGATCATTTTTACAATAGAAAATATGAGCAATTCAAATTCTAGTTTCTCATTTCTAATGATTATATTTATAATGTCATTCCGCCTTCCATTTGATGAATACATTTGGCTCAGTATGTAATGGGTATGGCCTCCTATAGCATCTCAATGCATCAGCAGGTCTCACAATAAAAATTATTTTATGCATTTGGATGAGTCCATTATAGAGACCCAGGATTAACATATATGGATATTACATCATTTTTTAGGAATATTCATCACATTACAAAAATACATTCCGAAGGACCCTAATAGAATTGTGTCATTAGAAACATGGAATAAATTCCACTAATTTTTTGAAATATCATCAAAATATATCATAAATATCTTCCCCTTATTACAAATACATGAATCCTCATTCAGAACCTAATAAAAGGAAACATAATAATGGGTTCCCTAAGATGCTCAGTAAGTGTAAAAATAAAAAAGATATGTAAGAATAACATAGACATAAGGGTTTTAGTTGATGATAATAATATTTTAAAGTCATTTCACCAATATCAAATATCATACACTTGAGTCATGACATAAATATTGGAGGAACATAGGATGAGAATCATATTGGAATCAAGAACATGAGCCATGAGATCTTAAGAAAGTCATAAGGCCAAGAATTTTTTAATAAACATATGAATAGAAAACATTATTTGAAGGATACCTACCAAGACATTCAAAATTGATTAGTCTCGAGATAATCACTCATGTACCTACTTTAGGCATGGAATGTCTTCCTATGTATCCTCCTATTTCGAGCTTGGGATGCCCTCCTGTGTACCCTCTTAGTGTTGGCTTGGGATAACCTTCAAGGTACCCTATTATTATAGGAATGGGATTACCTCCCATATACCCTATTATTGTGGTATTGGGATTCCCTCCCTAGTACCCTCTTATTTTAGGCTTGGGATTCACTATTGTTTACCCTCTTGTTGGGGGATTGGGATTTCCCCCCATGTACCCTCTTGTTATGATCATGAGATTGCCTCATGTGTACCCTCTTGTTAGGGGGTTTGGATTCATTCCATATACCCTATTACTATAGGATTGGTAGTCCCACCCATATACCCTATGATCTCATTGAACATTTTTCATAACTCATTTCATTAGAGGGAGATATAGGTATCTACCTTCAAATAATTAATTCATACATGAATGTGACACAATATAATAAAACATTCTTCATATAATGATCCATAAAAAATATGGGTTTTAAAAAATTATATCATAACCTATAAAAAATAAAATAGATTAATTATATTTTATTCATGTAATTAACTATGAAATAAAGTTGTTTTCATAAGAGTTTATCATGGTATAACACAGGGACAAGAAAATTGACTCATAAACAGCATGTCATAAAAAATATAAACCATTTTGAGAGAAAATAATAATTTCTCCATTGGATAATAACCCAAATAAAAAATAGATGACATAAAATTATATCACATTATATAGAATATAGATTTTAATAAACATTTAATTAATTTCACAAAGATCATGTTATTTATTCATGGAAATTCATTTTTGAAAATATTAAACATTTTCAAAATCAAATTTCATTGAAAATAACATTGAAGACATATAAAAGAATATTTTAAAACTATAAAAAAATTAAGATCATTTTAATTTAAATTGAACTTAAAATATCATTTAAAAATATTTATGGAAATTTTTTTCGAAAAAATTGTATTTGAATAAAATAGATTTCTAGCTGAAGAGGGATAATAAGGTATGATTTTATTAAGAAGATTATTACTTATATTAAGGACAAAATATTGGTAAAATGGTACCTATACATGAATATATCATTTATAATAATATTAGAAGAAAATTCATGATATTTCATGAGATAATGATCATAAGACCTCATCATTGGGAAAAAATAGTAAACAACTCCGATAAATGATGAGATTGTAGAAACAAACTCTTACCAATTTGGTTTATTTCAATTATAATACTAATGAGATAATAACATTACTAGAATTTGAAAATATCATTAAAATAAGCATATTTATGATAAAAAATCTGAAATAGAGGTACATATTCTTTGTAAAACAATATTGGTTCATAACATAAAATGAGTCTCATAGAATTCTAATTGAGAAAAAATTACTTTACCAATTTATTAACTGTTTAAACCTTAATAGCATGAAATAGATATAATAAAATGGATATTTAAATACTCATAAATTTATGTATAATAATTATAAAATACATTCATGGGATTTATATACACCACATAAAATAAACAAGTGGTGAATATGGAATAACTTTCATTGAAATAAAAGTGATACTATAAATCCCATTACCACTAGGGTAACTTTTGAACTATGATTACAATGAAGGAATATAAAAAACTAAAAAATTTAATATCATTAAATAAAGTAAATTCATGATATAACATTTCATAATAAAATATATATTCCTCATAAAATAAATGAGTAGTGAATATGGAATTTGTCTCACTGATATAAAAAGTGAGATGAAATTCCCCTATATTAAGACTTGATTTTTTTTATAGTTTTTAAAATATCCACTTATTTTTAATCTCTATTTGGTTTTTACAAATTTTTTTCCATATCTGTATTTATTCCAAAAGAGAGGCTCCTCGGATGAATTTAGTTAATTTGGGAGCTTATTTGGGTGGCGTTTGGATAAGACAAAGGGATTGAAACTTGTGATGAAGTGGGGGGGGGGGAGTTTCCTTTTATAATTTGGGTAAGGGAATACATTGAATGTTTTAAAAAACTATGTTCAATCTCCACATTTTTACAAACCAATATTCACAAATAACACACCAAATTCTAGCCACAAAAAGGTATGGTCGAAATATGGATATCCAATGGGTGTTCAATAAGTGTAGGTTTAATGTTACTCCTTATATTCCATGTTTAGTAATTAAGTAGCCTCTTTTTTATCTTTATCAATATAATTAATTTTATTCTCTTTAACTAAACAATTTGGTAAAAATTAATTTTGTGTAATGCCCCTACCCTAGAAGGCCGGAGCCAGTGTATTAATTATTTCATTAATATGATTACAAGGAATAAAATCCAAAATGAATGATCATTTTAGTAGTTTTGGAAAACCATATTACAAGCATGATACTCATTATAAAATAGAAAATAAAAAATAAAACAAGATACACAATAAATTGAGATGAATATCCTCCTTGTAAGATTATTCAATGATATTTTCATCATAACTAGGGGAAGGGTAACAAAATAATGGTAACAAAAAATCCTTATTAAGGGTAAGAGAACAATGGAAATATTAATTATTCAATAAGAAATTGTCAACAAGGAAAGGTATATAATTGAACACACTTTACATTTATAAAAATAGATAAAGAATAATCTATATGGAAAGATAAATAACTGAAACACATTCCATTTAATCAATAAGATGAGAATGAAATTCATCCATAGATATATAAAAAAATTCCATGGATAAAAAATAATATAGTATGAATGAGGTAAATTCATAATTATTGGATTACTTGTTTCCTAGGTACATTCTACCTTTATAATCAATACCTTTTATAAGATAGTTTACCATATCAAGTAAAAACCCATCTAACTTGGCAAATTTATTGATCTCAGGAGGTTACTGATGTATCAAAGGGCTATCTATAAATGCGTCCAACCCCAACTATAACTATCAAAATATTTCCTCATATATTGAATAATATATTTAAATCAAGAAATATTTGACTAATCAAATATCCATATTTAATAAATGATAGATATTTTTCAATAATTCCCCAGTTAATCAAATAATTTTCATAGTGAACATCACAGGTAAAATAGTATATGGGTTTGGAAATAATAATGTCTATTGGTGAGAATATATATATTTATGTCATATGTAATGTACCATAATAATTATCATAATAAATTGAATATTTCAAGATAATGTTAATAGTCAAAAAATAAAGTGAGATTGCAAAGGTAATCATTGAACACATTCACAAGAAAAAAAATATTTAGACATTCCATAGTGTCCCATATTAGAATGAAACATTTGAATCCTAAAACCCATGAAATAATAAAATTAAATAAATGTTTTTAATACTATGAATATTATATGATTCATGATATAATATAAAAAAGGGATAATAGATACACAACAAAAAATAAGTATGTTCTGAATTTGAAAGTTGTCTCAAATGTAAAATGCGTGATGAAAATCCCTTCCATTGAGTCTGACTTGTCACGAGTGTCCTATCTTCCTGAATAATAAAATTATGTTAATTATTTACAAGCATGAGAAAAATTTTATTCTTTATTATTTATTTTTATCCACTTATTACAATGTATTATAAAACTACATATACAATTATTTTTACTTCATGTCTTTTGACCAAATTCAGTGTGTTTGTTAAAAATAACATTGGATGGTCAACTATAGTCTAACGGTTCTTTATATAAACATATAAAAAATAATAATAATGGAATAATTCTTGTATATATACATCAATTAATCTTTTAAAAAAATCATTAACAAGGTTTTTGAAAAATGAAAAATGTTATAATCATTGAGACGGTAGTTTATACACACAAAGGAGTAAAGTTCCCATTTTTCAAGGATCATTATGGAAATAAGTTAAGTACCATTATATCTTTTTGGAACGGTAATTATATAATAAATATTATGATATTTAATAAAATATAATTATTTATATAATTATTGTTATTTTAAAGTAATAACATCACATTGGGGAGGTGATAGTCCACATGATCATGAATGACATTATCACCTTTTTAGGGATGTTGAGAGCTTATTTCGATAGAATTTAGGTGAACAAAGTGATTTAGAGGTGTTAATATGTCGGTGGGGTGAGTGGATTTTTATAGTGGAGGTGGAGTTCCATTCATGTAAATTTCTAAAAAAGGATTTCCACCCATGTTTTTTCCATGTGAACTGGATCCAAAAGATAAAAAAATTCAAGACATGAGAGTATAGCGTCGAAATATGTCAAGCCATTTAATTTTATAAAAGGTTATAGTTCATTTTTTACCTTATGTTTAAGGTTTTTTTTCATTTTAAGATAATTTTTCTCTTACTCTCTATAAATAATTAAAATTAATTCCCCTAATATTTTTGGAAAAAAATTATGTTTACCATATTATAAATGATAAATTTTTATGATTCCAAATATGGAATTAATTTATCCAAATTCCAATGAAATAAGTGGATGAAATTAATTTCAAATTAATTCAATAGTTGGGATGATAATACATGATTGGTATTCCCTCCCTTGTACCCTATTTTTTATGGGATTGGGATTCCCACCTATATATCCATTGAACTCATTGATCATTTATCTTTACCCAATGTTTTGGGGGGAGGTATAGGTCTCACCCATCAAAAAATGAAATAATATGTGCACGTGCAACCTGATAATAAAACATTCATCATACAATGAAATATAAATAATATGGGTTTCATATTCATTATATCATAACCTATTGAAACATAAAAAGTTTCGTAATCATTTCATCATAGAATAAACAATTAAAATATAGAGTTTTCATAATAATTCTTCATAGTATAACCCGTGGAAAAGAAACAGGTCTCATAATTAAAATTTCATCAAAAATAAACCATCAGGGGATATAATAAGAATGGTACACAAGGATAATAACCTTAATTTAGAATATATAACATTAAGAGATTCCATCATATATGACAAAATCATCCTAAAAATTCATTTGATACATTTCTCGAGGAAATATCCTTTCAAATTTCATAAATTATTTTTAAAACACAAAACATTTTAAAATCACAATTTCTTTTAAAATAACAATGAAAAATTTTAAAAGATTATTTAAAAACCATAACCCATTTTTAAAGTCATTTTACTTGAAAATTATCTTAAAATATCATTTAAAATTATTTTTGGAAACAATTTTTCAAAACATTGTTTTCAAATAATACATATTTTCAAATAAAAAGAGAAATAAGGTCTTATTTTCATAATTTTCATAATTACCAAGGTGTTGAAAAGTTATACGTATAAATGATGATATAATGAATAACGGGTGGAAAAGAAAATTCATGAGATTTATTGAGATATGGATCATTATATATTACCATATAAGCAAAATCATAAACAATCCCAACAAATGATGAGATTATAGCATAAAAATCTTACCACTTTGGAAACATTAACTCCTAATAGACACAATAAAATGACAAAAAATTTATATTAAAATAACATAAAACAACGATATTCACGATAAAATATTTTAAATGAAATTATATACACCTTGTACAAGAATATAGGTTTATACCATAACACGTGTCTCAAAGAAGGAAAATTGAGAAAAAAATTACTTTACTGATTCAGTAACTTTTGAACGTTATAAACCATGTATGATAGATTATAAAATGGATATATAAATACACATAAATTTAATTATATGATTTATATAATTCATTCCTGGATGGTATATACACCATAAAAACAAGTGGTTAATAGTGCATAATTCTAATAGAAAGAGATGTGAGCCTAGAAATCCCCAAACTACTTGAGTAAAAATTGAAAAATGATTCTCATTAAAGAATAAAATCAATTGATAATTTTAATATCATTGAATTAATTAATTTAATTATATCACATGTCATAGGATAGTACATGCATCACATAAATGAATTGAGTGGTGAATATGGAATGTATCTCAAAATAAACTTTATTTATTAGAAAGAAGTATTTTTAGATAATGTGAGAAACCCCATAGGTTCACCGTTTAAGACAAATAAAATTTGATATTAAAATATCATTTAAAATGATCCTAATGCTATTGGAGGAATTCAACCAAAATAACTAATTGGAGGGAGTGTTTACCTGTGTCTCTTGATCATCCTTTATAAGTTTTTCAAATATTCAACCATCTTCTTCCATGTTTGAGTGTTCAATTATTTATTTATCAACCCTTAGTTGAACTCACTTACGAGTATCTTGTCTTTCTTGTTAATCCATGCAGTCTGATTAGGACTAGTATGAAAAAGATTCTTTTTTCCATCATCATGTCTACCTCCTCTATTGTAGAATTGATTATAAGGAACTCCTCCACTATTTCTTCCTTCAAGTGGATATGCAACTCCAATGTTTTATCGTTAATAAAATAATCCAAAGCCATATCTTGTTGACAAATAGTCATGTCACCCACGATAATGACAACAATGCCTTTACTAACATTAGATCAAGTTGATTGATATTTCTCCGACATATATTTAATACAAGAAGGAACACACTCCATCTCCTTTGGTTTGGTTTTTAACCAACCTGGTCTCCATTGGTTTTTGGTAAAAAAATTATCCATTGATCCATTTTATATTCTTTCCATTATTAAAAATTAAACTCCCCAATTCCCAATTATTATTATTCCCCTTCTTATTCCTCGATTTGTACAAGCCTTCACAATGCCTTCCTCCTGCCTTATCCTCTAAGAAGTAACAAGGATCTTCCTCATCGAATGAAATATAAATAATCTCCCATTCAATTTCTTTTCCCTCTTATAGCCCCCTTGTTTTGATTCAATCGCATATTATCCAATTTTTCGAATAGGTTACTAATTTTTACGATTTGATTATTTTTCCTTCGAATAGGCTTGTTGGTTTTGATCCATTGAAAAACAAGATCAATTGGGGAACCCTATAGTGAAAACTATATATCAAAATTTCTCTGCTTATTTATCTCCTTAACAACCACTTATTTATCAGTAACAATACTTAGTTTCACTGCATCGATATGAGAAAGAGGATATAGTCTGATTCACTCAGCACTGTGAACCCCCACAACCCCCATAAATATACATCCAAATCATTCTCCCATTTACCCTACTGTTGAAATTATATGAAAAAACCTCATATGTCTCTTGGATCATGGGTTCCTAAGGGGATTTGTTGTCTAGACTCAATGCTTCTCCATATGAGGGAGTGTTCCACTTCAATCCTCTTGGATTTGTGGAAAACCCATAATCTTCCCAATGTACTTCCATGAACAATAATTAATACATTAAGGACATGAAAATCACATTGAAGTTGATCTGTCATATCTTCTACCCTTGATGTTAGATTTTTAAATTTCAACCCCTTCAAGATGACTGTAGAATTCTAAAACACTTCAGTACCCAGAAGATCCACTTTGGGGGAATTCCATATTATACATGTATCCATAATATGCATTCCATTCTCCCACTCACCCAGTATTGGTTGACCATATTCCAAATAAAAAGATGGGATAACTCCTCTAGAATTACCAGACAAGCCCCATCAGAACACAGAAGATTCATGAACAAGAAACAAATAGTCCGAACAAAAAAGAACCCATGATTTGTAGATACAAATTATTACCAATGTTGTTCTCCTACTACCTCAATGCTAATGAAGTTCAATGATTCATTTTAGAAGTCAACTTCAACCAAAAGTCATAATGAAAATTGATAGAAAAGAGCACTGGTTTGGGTATCCGAGCAGAGGAAATGAAACACCATATTACCAATAAACCATAGAATTACTGGATTATGAAAGATCAAGGGATGGCCTTGAAGGGATAACCATATATCTATGACTAGGGAGTCCCACTTCATATGAAAATACAATGAACATAAAAAATTTAATTAAGAAAACATTCCATAACACTCATATAATTTTCCCAAGCATATATTTGGTCGTATTTGTTCGTGAAATGCATCAAGATATTCCTAGAATACAAAAGTCCAACAACTTTCAATTTATAAAACATTCAATAAGAGAAGGAAAATCTGTCTATGGCATCAAGAGAGGATAATTGATTCAAAAATTGGATGAAAAAAATGAGATGCGGCATAACTTAGATTCTCGTAGACTCCAGGGAAGATATTGAAACTGAATGAATACCATTAACATGAGATTGGACTATAGGGAAATCATAGATCAAGGGAATGTGGGGGTGGGGGATTATAAATTCATTAAAAGAAGAATCGTTAGGAGTGTAAGGTTATAAAGACCATGATATTTATTTTATATTTAAAAAATATTTGTTAAATAGACTTTCACTTAATAAAACACTAAAGATCAGGAGATTTAGTGGATTTGGGGTTTAAGAACAATACATTACAACATAAATCATGAAATACAATGAAATATTTATTGAAAACATCCTTGACATAACCAAAACATTACTTTGTACATAACACTACATGGAATAACTTGAGAACATACATAAGAAAGTGGTGAGCTATAAAGCTCAATAAGAGAATAAACAATGAATAACATGAGGATGAAAATTTATGTTTTACAATAGGAAAATAAATGCATAAAAAAGGAACTTGCATAATATGTCATGATATTTCAAGATAATTATAACATCTTAAATGTGGTAAAAACATACAACAAGACTTAATCATGATTCAACGCTTATTTCACATGGAGTAGCATGAGTCAAGGGTAATTTCACATGGAGGAGCATGGGTTGAGGCCCATTACACACGGAGGATCATGAGTCAAGGATCACTATACATAGAGGATAATGGGTTGAGGACCATTTACTATGGAGCATCACGGGTCAGAGCCCATTGCACGTGACATATCATGATAGTAAACATTACCCAATTCAATGGAGCACTATTAGAGTGCACCCTTCATAATTAGTTCATTATCGTGTTTAAGTGTGCCACATAGATCATATAACATGGATTAATTCAACTTCATAATTTATTCCGTGATCTAGGATTGTGTAACAAATACATTAATTTCCCAATTTCAATAAGTATATGTGGATTAAGTTGATTAACTTTGATATAAATTTATTTTTGGTATTCACTACATAGTTATTTTGACATGGAAAATCATGGTCCATTTTGGAAGAATTACAGAATCATATAGAATTTCATAAAATGGTTTGATGAGAGAGAAAAAGGTCTATCATAATATATATATATATATATATGAAATGGATTTTAAGGGGGACATAAATTAATTCCACAACACAAGTAATTGGAAATAGAAGGCGTAACATGATAAAGAAACTTGAATATTGAAGAGAAAGGAAAGAACCATTACAAAATTTCATTATGGTAACAGATGTACATAAGATTTCATAAGGGGAAAAAATTTGATTGAAAGTAGATCTAATCATGTATAAATTAAATGAAAATTAAGGGGTTTATTTAATAAAATTTATTAACATATTAAAAAGTAAATTAAAATACATAACATAAATGGAATGTCTGATAAAAAAGGGAGTGGAAGATTTCTTATAGAGTTTCAGCATACTAGTTAGTGTATATAAGGGTTCATAGGATGGGTAAATGAGACTTAAATGGAATTCCATCATTTTTTAAAAAATAATTTAAGGGGGGTAGGTAATAATTTATCCTAACATAATAAAATTGAAAATAAAAGTTATATCCTATAATAAATGCTTGATAAAAAGGAGAGAGAGAATCTATTACGGAATTTCGGCATAGTAATGACATAGGTAAGGGTCCAAATGATTAGAAATAAATTATCCCTTTTACAAATAAAATCATTTTTATAGTAAATTATTTATAATAAATTAATTTAAATATAATAAAATAAATTAAAAGAATAAATCTCAAAGAAGGTAATTGAATTCAAAGGAGAAGAGATAAATCCCTTGGATGTGTGACACTAAAGGATTAGGAGAGGCTTCTTGGTATCTTGTGGTTTTATTGGGGGGAATCTACGGAGTAGAGGATAGATTTTGAATGTGCTTCAATGAGTTTTAGTGAAGTGAAACGGGAGATCGGGTGGGATTATACTGGATTAGAGGGGTGTTTCATTATTAATTTGGTTTTCGACACTACATAATAAAATATTCATAACCAAAAACAATACCACATTTTTTTCTTGTTTTTTCATTCAAAATGGAGGGTTATAAATTATTTTATATGCACATGTTTTTAATATCATAAAAAATACCTTTCTTATTTGGAGGTTAGTGATACTTTCAGAGAAATGATTTTAGAATCTTAAAATTTATTATAATTCATGGAGGATTCACTATGGCCTTATAAAATAAATAAAATAAACATAAGATACATTATTTTAAATTAAAACAGAAATTTTTTCAAGGATTCCTTTTATAGTATTTATTACATCACTATTAGGCCATTATGATGACATAAATCAAACAGTATATTTATAATGTATTTAATTTTTACCCAAAACATCACCTACCTCAGAAATTTATTAAAAACTAACCATTTTATAATTTCGACATCTTGATTCCAAAAATAAAATTCATTTTATATAAATAATTTTCTAAATATGTGAATTTTCACTTTTAAAATGAAAACACAAATGTATTAAAATTGATAATTTTATTCAATAATAGTTTTCAATCGCAAATAAAAATTACATTTGACTTCATAAAAATGATATGGTCATTTATAATTTTAAGAGAAAAATTATTAATAATACTCTATTGAGGTATTTTTAATTTAAAAACCCATAAATTCAACAAAATATATTTCATAGTAGAATTTGAATATTTTAAAAAAATATTTTTTTTGGTTTAAAATAATTTTTAATGTAACAATAATTAGGTGAAAATATATTAGATATTCTATAGAAATATAATGTACATATTCATATTTATAGGGTCTTGAGACATATCCTTTTATTACACAACTATATGCAATAAGAGTAAGATGTGTGATGGTGGGGCTTTCATTGGGCTGATCGGTGAACATGGTTTGGTTGTGATCTCAATGAGCTTGAAATTATCCCTTAAATGGTTTCAATCAAGATTAAGTTGTTGGATAACGGCTTAGTCTTAGTCTAGGGAAATTCAAAAAATGCAATCTTCCTTGGATTTTTTGATAAATGGTATTCATAGGTTATGCTCCTACTGGCTGTGGCCATCACATCTTTTGTCTATGCCAAAAGGATCTGTTAGAACCCTATATTTATATTATCCATGTGATCATTGATCCAAAACTATATTATCAATGATAAAGATACTTAATTGTCATTTAAAATCCAATTGGGTAAAACAATAAAAGTGTGTTTGTTTTGTATATCAGTAATACATTTAATAAAATAAAAAGAAAGGGAATTTCATTTATAAATGTTCTGGTTGTTACAACCTCCCCCTTTGGGAAATTTCTCCCTCATAGTTTAAATTTTACACATTAAAATAGATAAGGGTAAATTTACTTCATCACCTCCTCTATTTCTAATAATACTTCTTTAAACTTTTTGTTTTCCACCACACTTGGATGAGGGGTATTGTCTAATTTCAATGAAATTTTCTCTACGATCAAAGATCTTCAACGGATACTCCTCATAGGAAAGGTCATTCTCAAATGGTACCAAATTTGTATTGAGTACATGCGATGGGTTTTGATATGTTCTTTCTTAATAGGGATACATTGAAAACATCACATACTTCTTGATAGGTTTGGTGGAGCGCAATTGGATAGGCCACTAGTCCGTTGTGATCAAGGTTCTCAAAAGGGAATATGTAACTTATAATAAGACTTATCTAGTTCCAAAATATCATCACTCTCTTTCTAGGAGATATGTAGAGGAATACCATGTATCGGAAATCAATCCCTATGTCTATTTGGAGATTGTCTATATAGCCCTTTTATCGACTCTGAGCTGCTTTGATGTGCTGTAGGATGGTCTTTAACTTATCCACCATTTTTTCGATTATTTCAAGGCCAAGAAGTTATCATTCCCCAACATCATTCCAAGATTCCACTATTCTACACCACTTCCCTTAAATGGATTCATAAGGGGACATTTGGATGCTTGAGTGGAAACTATTTTTGTAATATAACTCCACCAAATAAATATTTTCGTACCATCTACCTTTGAAGTCCATTGTGAAACCTCTTAACATGTACTCAAGTGTTTGGGTAGTCTATTCAGATTCATCATTAGTTTAAAGGTGATAAACCATATTCATGTTCAGTTCAATGTTTAGAACATTCTAGTGACTTTTCCAAAACATAGTGGTGACCATTCGATCTTGATTCTATACCATCAATAATTTTACTCCATGAGGCCTAACCACCTCTCTAATGTATATCTAAGCTATTTTACCCAGTGTTAAATCCTATTGAATCATTGCAATGTGTGGAGTATTTGTAATATGTTCTACAATAATCCATATATAATTGTTTCCCAGGGATATATTTAAAAGTCTAGTGACAAATTCCATAGGAATTTTTCCTATTTTCATGTTTGTATGGTTAATGGTTAAATAATTCTTTTAGAATTATACCATTCATCCTTCACTTACTGACATACCATGCACATTGATGTATATTCTGCAATATCCTTCTTAATGTTAACCCACCATTAGTGCTCTCATATATCTATGTACATATTTTTGTTTCCTAGGTAAATGGAGAATGTCTAACTATGTGCATCATCCAAATGTTTTTTCATTAACATAGGATTTGATAGAACACATAGTGTTTACCCAAATATCTCTATTCCTTCTTCATTAACATTTAAGTATGAGGATTTCCTTTTAATGATAGTATCCAATTTCTTCTAGATTTCTACACCATCTTTTTTATCATCCTTTAACCTTTCAAAAAGAGTTGGTTGCTCAATCATTTGTGAATGGATTAATGATGTTCCTTTCATTAGGATTCCCATGTCCAAAGTCTTTCAAGTCTTAGAAGACATTATCCTTTTCAATTCTTATCAATGATATAATTTCTATATCTTTACTACTTAGATCATATTACACCTTGTTTAGTTTTCTCGGATGGTAGGGGATTGAGAAGTCGTACTCCATGATAAGCTCTAACCATTTTCCTCTGAACATATTTAACACTTTCATTATGAAAATATATCTATGGATTTTGTGATATATATATATTTCACACTTCTCCCAAAAGAGTTAATTCTACTAGATTTTCAATAAAAATATCATAGCTACTAACTCTAGATCATGATTGGGGTTGTTTTTGTCCTGAATTTTTAACATACTTTTTGTGTAGGAAATGAATTTTTTATTTTGAATAAAAACACATTCAAATACCTTCTTTAAAGCATCACTGAAAATAATGAAGTGTTCCCCACTCGTGGGTAGTGTCAGCAGAGGGGTGGTGATAAGATTCTTTTTAAACTCCATGAAGTATTCTTCAAATTCAACCTTCAAAGAAAATTTGAATTCAATTTGAGTTATATTGGAAGAGATATTGACAATTATGAGAAATTTATCACAAATCACCGATAATATCCTGCTAACCGAAGGATTTTGTGGATATCTACTATAGATTTTGTCCTTGACCATCCCTAAATTGAATTTTGTCTTGGAAAGATTCACAAATATCAATTTTTTGTGATGATATTCCCCATTAATGATACTTCACTAAGCCAGAACTAAGTGTTGTTCTACTATTCCAGATCTTATCCTTTCTCAATATCATTAACATAGTGATTAAATAGTCCTCATGCTCCTCCTTGGTTTTTGAGTATATTACAATATCATCTATAAAGACTACTAAAAATTTGTTGAGGTAATCTCTAAAGACTCTATTCATCATGTCCATGATCATTTGTGGAGTATTAGTGAGTCTGAATGGAATAACTATGAACTCATAATGCTCAAAACTTGTATGGAAAAAATTCTTGTGGATATCCTCCTTCGTTACCTTTATTTGGATTTATCTTGATCATAGATCTACCTTCGAGAATTATTGTGCTCCATAGAGATGATCGAACAAGTCATCAATTTGTGGAAAAGGATACTTGTTCTTTGTCATGATTTTTTTGAGCTCACAATAATCAATACAAAGGTGCATTGACCCATCCTTATTCTTACTCAATAGGAATGGTGCAACCCATGGTGAAGCACATAGGTGTATAAACGCTTTATCTAGAATCCCCTGTAGTAGTGTCATCAGTTCCTTAAGTTTGAAATCATCAATTCTATATAGTGTATTGGATATTGACAACACCCTAGGTATAATCTTGATTGAAAATTCAATAACTAAACTATGGGGAAGACCATCAAATTTATCAAGAAACATCTCAGTGAATTCCCTCACAATAGACATTTCATTGAGTACTGTTATTTCTAAAGAATTGATCCTTTGATATGGATACATTTATTCATAGTGAAAAAAAATCCATGCTTCAAATGATGGGGATAAATAAGATCCATCCTTTTCGTTTCACATATATAAAATTTGGGGACAACATATGGACAATGATTTCCCTTTCATGACAATTAATCTTGTCTCTATAAATAGAAATTGAATCCATGTCTAGAATTTCATTTAATTATACACAGGGAAGTATGAAAAGGTTCCCAAGGATGTTCAATCAACAAATTGGGACATGGGAGGGGTTATATATATTGGATGAAATAATTTCCCTATTTTATGTCTTCATTGATATCTTAACTTCCATGCTTTGGGGTGGGGATTTAATATTTTTACAAAAAAAATCATGACATAAAGAAATGCAAAGAACCAGAATCAAAAAGTATATTTTCTATTCTCTAATGAATAACTAGTATACCTATCACCACCTCAATACTAAGATTCTCTTCGGCGGTAGAAAAATCTCACCCTTACTATCTTAGTGGTTATTGGTTTCCTCCAATAACTCTTGTCTTGGGGAATTGATTCTCAATGTTCCATATTTCCTTGCATTTGTAGCAATGATCAATGTGCTGATTGTTGACTATAGCTTTCCATTCCTGTATTTCAATAGCATATTTCTCTTGTCTATAATTATTACTTATGTTACCATCCTTCCCACACCTGAATCATTTCCTTGTTTCCATTAAGAAATTTTCATGGTTCTTTTTTCCACACCTTTGACTAGCAGGGCACAAAAACTACTTAGTACCATTGGATTTATTCATTGGAACATCGAAATTAAATTCCATTATTTTCTTCTTATACCCGTGATACCGATGAGACCCACCGAACTCCATTTCTAATTTTTGGAAATAGTAGAAAATTTCCCTATAGCTATCAAAGTCATGAATATACAAGGATTTTCTTAGATTTTTCTTTATCCCACTAATGAAGTGATCAACCTTACATTCAGGGGTATCAGAAAACCCAATGTCATATCATAAAAGTGTTGTGACATTTTTCAAATACACCTAAATAGAGTAATAATCCTTTTTCTTTAGTGGAAGGATGTTTGTTTCCATCTTAAGATGGATACTGTAGGGAAAATATTTATCAGAATAGATTTTCCAGAATTCCTTCCACTCCATTTCTTTGAAATCTTCCTCATGTTTTTTATTATTCATCAATGTGAAACTATGATCATCTTCACCCTAAATATATTAAATATCCCAGAGAAACATCTCTTTGTTGGATAATTAATGTATGAATAATATCTTTTCACTGGAATTGATCCATTTATCAATGATTAAGGGATCGTAAGATCCATTGATTGTAGGATGCCTTTTTCCCTGAAGCTCTCTACTTTGGGTTTCTTTATCTTGGCTGGGGGGGGTGTCCTCCTATTCTAGGTTTATAGTCATAACAGGAGTCAACTGAGAGGGTATCATGACAAAGTTTTTAATTTCCTCTCCCATCCGGTAGGGAGTCTCTTGGGGGAAATATTCAAACTAATATTTGAATCTATTGATAGGATAATTACACATATTTATGACCATTTTATAGAACAAAAGTGAAATTAGGGATTTCAATCTTAAAATATTAAACACATTAATGGGAATCCAGTGAAGATGAAGTGATAAATTACGAATTATATTTATGTCCTTAATGTATAATTTTTCATGATTCAGTATATGTTATACCTAATCATCTTCCAAAAATATATTCTTATTGGAATTTTTTTCATTATTCACAATATTATGGTTTATAATTAGCATAAGAATTTTCAAAATAATATCCTCTGGGATTTTCATCCTGTGAGCATAGTGTGGACCATTTTCATGAACTCGGTTACACAGATTCTAGCTTGGAACACCTTGTATGACTTGTTTCTCCTAGGTACATCTATTACAAAATAAAAAACACTTGTTATATCTAGGAACAGATTTTTTTGATAAACCACATTCTCTATACTCACCAAAATTTTGGGATGTTCTCTTACACATAGACTTATCCATAAGAGTTTTCAATATGGTTTCCTTATCTTAATCCCAAATAACAACTAAAGATATCATTTGATTCCAAATGTTACAACCGTTCACATTATTTCATACCTAAAAAGGATTTATTACATAGAATTTCACTTAACATAACTCAGAAGATCGTGTGTTCTAGTGTGTTTGGGGTTTAAGAATATTACAGAACAAATTATTTCATGAAATAAAACAACATGTTTATTTAATTTTTTTTTGATATGAATAAAACATTCCTTTGAACTTAACACTTTATGGGATAATCAGAGTAAATAGATAATAAAGGGGTGATCTATAAAGCCCAGTAAGGGAATAAACAAGGCATACCATGAGGAAGACAATACATGTTAGACAATATGTATACCAATGGATAATAAAAAGAACATGAATAAAATGAAAGGATATTAAATGATAATTATATCTTAGGAAATGTGGAAACAACATAAAAAATGATGTAATCATGATTCAAGTCTCATGTAACATGGATGAGCAAGAGTCAATGCTCACTACACATGGAGGAGCATGGTTCAAGCCCATTGCACGAGGGGGAGAATGAGTCAAGGCTTATTTCACATAGATGATCAAGGGTTGAGGCCCATTTAACATAGAGGATCATGAATCAAGGGGAATTTCAATTGAAATATCAGGATTATAAACATTACCCAATTAATTAGATCACTATCAAGGGACACGCTTCATAATCATTTCATTCTCAGGTTTAAGTTTGCAAAAAAGATCGTATGACATTGATTCATTCAACATCATAATTTTTCCATGATATAGGAATAGAGAATATATATATATATATACATATATATATATGTAAGTCCAAAAAAATATTTATATTCTTGTAAAGTGAATACCTTTTATAGATAAATGTTTATGTTATTCACTGCACAATTATTTTGGCGTGGAAAATCATGGCACAATTTCGTCAGCATGACGATGTCATATAGAATTCTATAAAATGGGTTCACTAGAGAGAAATAGGTATACAATATGTTTGAAATGAAATTTATAGTAATATAAAAATGGAATTATGTTCCCCAAAATAATTTATTGGAAATTGAAGCCATAACATAATAAATAATCTTAATAAAAGATGAGAAAGGAAAGAACCCTTACAAAATTCCTGCATGGTAGTGGGTGTACATAAAGGTTCATAGGAGGGTTAAATGAAAGTGAAAGATGATATCATAATATATAAACGAAATTTAAATTAAAGGGGATATTTAATAACATATCATAATAATGTAAAAAGGAAATTAAAATACATAACATAAAAGGAATACTTGAAAAATGAGGGTGGAGGATTCTTTATCGAATTTCTGCATTGTAACAGGTGTATATAAGTGTTCATAAGTAGGATAAATGAATTTGATATGGGATACCATTATTTAAAAATTAATTTTAGAGTATAGGGGTAGGTAATAATGTATCAAAACATAAGAAAATACAATATAAAAGACATATCATAAATGAAATGCCTGATAAAAAGAGGAATGACAGAACTACTTATAGAATTTTGGCACAGTAATAGCTTAGATAAGGGTCCAAATGAGGCATAATAAATGATAAATAATAAAACTAAAATCAATTTTATATAATGTAAATTATTATAATATAATGGAAATATATGGAATTGAAATTAAAAGAACTAATCTCAAATAAGGTTCTTGAATTAAATAGAGTGGAGAGAAATCCCTTAATTGGATGTGTGACTCTAAAGGATGAGGAAAAGATTATTAGGATCTTGGGGTCGATTGAGAGGAAACTAGGGAGTTATATAATATATTGGATGAGCTTTAAGGAGTTTTAGTGAAGAGAAATGGAATATTTTGTTGGATTATATAAGAAAGGAGGGGGATTTCTTTATTAATTTGGGTTTTCACACTACATTGGAAAATACTCAAAACCAGAAACTGTCTCATGATTTTTGAGCAAATCTTTGGAAAAACATTAGTGGTACACATTATATTATAAGTCCATTTTATGAAGATAATACAATATTTCACATTCTTATATAGGGATGATTCATGCTTTCAAATAAAATATTTTTAAATCGTAAAATATATTTTAAGTCTTCAAGTACTCACTAATGCCATATAAATTTAATAAAATAAAATATAAATACATTATATTAAACGAAAAATATATATTTGGTTGTGTATACCTTTTATTGTATTTATTACATCACTATTGGACAAATATTATGTCAGAAAACACACGGAAAATGTATACAATATTAAATTTTTAAGGAATCATTTGACTATATCCAAAAATTATAAAAAAATCAATGTCGGATAATTATGATGAAATAATTCCAAAATGAAACTAATTATATCTTAATAATTTTATAAATATTTTAATTTTTCACTTTTAAATTAAAAACATCCAATTTTTAAAATGACTTATTTTTGTTAATAACAGTTTTCGAAACCTAATAAAAATTAAACTTAACATCATAAAAAATTATATGATCATTTATATTTTTAAAAGGTAATTTAATAATAATATTTTAATAAAATAATTTTTATTTCTATAATACATCAATACATTAAAATATATTTCTTAATTGACTTTAAATATTAACAAAAAATATGATTTTTTTCATCAAAAATAATTTTCTAATTAAAAATAATAGGAAGAAAATATATTCAATATTATATAAAAAATAATATATATTCCTATTTATGGGCTCTTGATACCTATCAATTTATTGAACCATAAAATTCCATAAGTTTAAGGTTCGTGAGGATGGGTTTTCATGGGGTCATCTGGTGAACATGGTTTGGGTTATGCTCTCGGTGAACATGAAAATATCCCATAAACTTTTTGTCTGAAGCTAAAGTTGTTGTATGTAGGCTTTGTATTGGTGTAGGGAAAATCCCAAAAATTATATCTCCCTTATATAATCTCATAAATGGGCATCATATGGTGTTTTCTAACTGGTTGAGGTCATCACTTCCTCTGTCTGTGCCAAAAATATTTATTAAAAACCTATATTTATACTAGTCATTTGTTCACTGTTCAACTGCTATTTAACAATGGAAATGATACTTAATATTAATTTAAAATACATTAGGATAAGAAACAAATGTGCATGTTTTTTATATATCCATCATATATTTAATTAAATCAAAATAAAGGTAATTATGTTCATAAATATCCAGGTTATTATAGAGGAGGTGTAAAAAGATGCGGATTACCCCACAGGTCGAGAATGGCCAAGGAGGGGAGGCTACAAGTCGAACCTGGAGCATAATCCATCAAAGGATGGAGTGAGAATTGAGAGACAACCCAAGTCTTTTTCATTATATTTTATATAAAAAATTATAGAAAATATCATCCTTAAAAAATAGTAAATGAAAAAAGGATTTTCTTTTGAAAATTTGGCATGGATAATTTGTAAGATACATATCCACAAAAAAAATAGTTAGGTAGAAATATAAATGAATATGTAAATATAAACATAAGAAAAATAAAATATATTATCTCACCCTTTAAACTATCTCACATAATGAAGAAATGATGCCTTTCCTTGACCTACCAGGTATAATGAACCTCTGATAAAATAACCTCTAAACTCCCTCAGATGCTGCAACTCTGATGATTTTCTCATGCCTCCCATGTATAATGATCATTGGATAAAATAACTCAAATTACAAAAAAAATCAATACCCTAAAGAGAGGACAACAGATTAAGAAAATCATAATTCATAATTCAATGTCAATTGATCTGGAACATGAATATGTTATGAATGGTCCTAAAATAATACATATAATTCCCATTTAGGATAATGAAAAAAATCACAAATAGATAACAAGGCAATAATTGAAGGATTTTGAAAGGGTGTGATGCACATGCCGTAGAGGTACAGCCTAGGGTGGGGTGGGGTGGGGTAGGGTGGTTTTTCACCTGAAATAGTGAATGTATCTCACAAATATAATAATTTATTTGAACAAAAATTACCTTAAGTCTTTACTTTCTTTGTACATGCACAAACCACCTCTTTTTTGTGAAACTCTATTTTGTTTCCCCCAATAGGATTACTTTGTTGGGTTTCTTCTCCATGTCGGGCATAATTGATGATAGAAGGTTATTTTAGATCTTATTTGGGATGTATTTTTATGAGAAAAATTTCTTGAGATGTGTGAATAAGTGAGGGTGTGGGGTTTGACCTTTTAAGAGTGGGGGGAAAGACATACTAAGCACTTTAGAAAACAATTTCGGCATTATTGACATTTTTTGTGACCAAGATGCTTTCATAACAACCCAAATTAAATTAATTAATGGTTAAGTTATAAATATAATCATTAAATGGTTGATGTACATTTTGGGGTCATTATAAAAAATTATATTCTTTGTTTATTTATTATGTAAACATGTTTTTACCTTAATCAACATAATTAATTTAAGAGTCTTTCACAATTAAATTTGCAGAAAATTAATCTAAGATTTATAGAAATTATAAATTATGATGATTTCAAATATGGAATCCATTTTTCCATATTATAATCTTATAAATAGATGAAATTATTCTAAAATTTATCTAGAAGATGAGATAATAAAACATGTTTTCAATGTTAAAAGGTCAAAATTTTGAAATGTCATTATATCAAATTTCAATGAAAAATTGACTAAAATTATATAAATTGTAACAATATTTGTATTGAGGATATAATTATACTTTAAAACCAACATGAAATACAAATAATCTAATAAATAAATAATAGAAAAATGCAGTTTTCAATTATAATTCTATTGTTTCACGATTAATCAAAAAATAAAAATTATCCATAAAATATTGAAAATTCGCCTAAATTAAAATCTGATATTACCCTTTAAAAAATGTACATTATTTTTTGAAATAAAATTTATAAAAGGTTATAAAATCATATTTAAAATAGATGCACCATTATGAGGCAATAAATTTACCTTTAAAATAATGTACATATCTTTAAGCATAAAATTGGATTTGTTTTTATCTCATCTAAAGAAAACACAAAATTTGAATCTTAAATAGGTGAATTAATATTATATATATTTCATTAAAATAAATTATCAAAATTGGTTCACTTAATTTATTGATGTAAAACAAATTTCATTTCACAAAAATAGTTTTCAAATAAAAAATTTCATATTTTTTCATGTTTATTTCGATTAAGATGACAGAGGAACCATAAATGAGGTGGATTTTAATTTTAATTGATGGTTGATTGTAGGGGATTTAATTACATGAAAAATCATTCACATAATATCACCACTATTTTTCTTATTGAAAACTCCCAATGGGTTCGCTATCTATAATAAGGAACAGACCTACTTTCTAAAGCCAGGTGGTCACTAGGGGATTCAAAACCAATAATGCTTAGGGACTCACATTATTTTAGAGGATGGGATATTGGGATCATCACATAGTTTTTGGGGAAATTTTTAATGTGCTAGCGTTCTCTTATATATTTAATATATGTTAAAAAAATTTCTTCTTAATCTAGATTTGGGACTGGTTACCCTAAAAAACAATCTTGGGTTAACTCTTCTTATAAAAAAAAGAAGCATCATCTCATTAATGAAAATACGAAAGGGGATATTATTATTTAATTAATCTCTATTTAGCTGAGGTTATTCACCCATTTTTGTGTATTGGGTAGCTGATTATGTGGTGAATCCATATAACAAGGCACATTAGGATTTTCTTCCATGTTGGGAGGCGGTTAATATTATGAGGATCTGATTGAACCATTATGAAGCATCAAACATATATTGGTTATTGTAGGAATAAAAATACATAAATTCTATTAAACCTATACTGTTTAACAAAATTAAGAGAAGACATATGAAAATGCAATTATGCACTTTATTATTAAGGTAGAGCCTCAGGGAGTTATCTTACATATCCCGATTATATAAGGAATAAGTATTTTCATTGTTCGATCAAGCACTTAGGATTAGACAAAATGTATATCCCCATATGTGTTGGGTTTTTTATGTAATGCCACTAATCAAGTATTACATATTTGTATGTCCATGGCTGGTGGGGATTCATTATGTCAATGAGGTGATCATTACATCTCCTTAACCCGACATGAGATATGATTTGTCTGAGAAATAGGGGATAAAAACTGATCAGCCTCATTTCATATCGATGTGAGAATTGTGTATTAGAATGACCCTTGGATTTCAATATAGACTCATTCCATAAAGTAATATCCTATGTATCCTGATTATGGTAGGAATCATAGTCACTATAGATAATCTAATTTCTCAGTCCACTGAGTGATTATGTACAGCGATTTTCCCATGGGAATGATTGGGTCCTGATAAATGAAATATTGAAGACACAAGGCTTACATCGAAATGAAAATGTATTTGAGATCAGTATTTCGGAAAACATCCTACATATCATGGGTATAATAGGAATTGTAGTTATTGTATTTTGATCACACCCTTAACAATATCCCTAATGTAGACTCCCATACGTGTAGGGGTGCTTATGTCGTACCAATCATTAGGGATTACATACTAGTATTTCCATATATATTTTATAATCATGATGCCAATAATATTTTCCTTGGGGCTCCCAAATCCCATGTGACCTATGATTGGTGTGAGAAACATTGGATTGTAGTGAACAACCACATTGAGTATAGATGTTATACTTTTTCCCAGAGATAACCCTTGGACGTCAATATTGAGGTCAAGACATACAGATCCATCTTCCAAATCCTAACTATGAAAGGAATCAGATTCATCGTAGATTAGTTGATTTATAAGACCACTAAGGGGTGAGGTAGAGTGACCGGTTCCTGGGAATGATTTAGTCTTTATGGTTAAAATGTTTACGACATGGAGCTAAAATTGAAATGGATATTTATTTGAGATCGGGAAATAGGAATGGTTCATTCATATTCTGGTTATTTTAGGAATCATATTTCTCATAGTTCAATTGATTATGGATTACATACAAATAGTTCCCTTTGGACATGACATATCACATTACTCCATGGATTGGGGATTACACTCTAATATCACCCTTTCATTTGCATAGGCTTATAAGGAAAATGATAATATCGTTGTAGCTCCCTAAGACCATGTGATCTATGATCATTATGAGAAACAAGGGATGAAAAATGATCAGTATCATTATATATGGATGTATGAATTATGTATCGAGACTTCCCTCTGGGTGATTAATATGGAGGTCGGCCCTTAGAGTGGTTTTATTCATAACCTAGTTATGGAAAAAATCAGAGTCTGCATAGTTCCTTATATATGGGATTTCTCACGGATGTCTGTCTTTCTTTGGTTGGGGCATACACACCCATGCTGTAAAAAGTTTCAATTCTCTTGGATTCCCTTATGTCATGTCTTTCTTATGACCATACATGTGTTTATTGTTTGGTTGAAATTCCTGGATTGTCTACGTGACATGTCAGAGGACTTCTTACTGACAATCCGTAATTCCATCATATATTCCAGTTGACTTATCTGAGGGATATCTCACATCTTGGATGGCATGTATTAGGCTTATCTCATGATGAAGGATTAATCATTCATTTGAAATAACAAGACTTTTATGTTGTGCCTATAGTGCATCACAATATCCTATTGATAAGCAAGGGTTATACTATGAGACATAGGTAACATGTATTGGTACATTTATATTTGTCAAATGACATTATTGAAGGACATCAAGAGACTTAAACAGAGAACAAAAATGGTTTTGATACACGTGGGTGGTATGCATAAGGGGAACCATGTGACATACTTTTACATGTTTGGAGTAATTCAACTAACCCAAATATTATACCAAAGGAGAATCATAAGATCATGGTGACATGTCCTGGTGCATTTTCACATCATAGGAGGTTTATGTGAACTACATGAGGCTCAGTCTGTATGTCCTTCACATAATTCTCCCACCAATAGTAATTTTCTGGACATTATTTTCAGAATACCTTATATTTTTTTGTGTTATATTATTTATAAGTCTCACACGATATAGTAGATATGAGTGATGTTCCTTGTGTGTTTATCTGGAAGTCCTTCAAGTGATCTATGACTGATCATGTGAAGTTAATTATTCATGGAACAAGATTTCTCTAGTTTTTTCTCTTTTTTTACTCGATGGGAAGTTTTTTCTAGTAACAAGCTCAACCGGTATGAGAAATCCTCTCTTGCGCCAGTGATTTTGAATGTGATAGGGCCAACTCTTCATCTAGAGAGTTGTGTTGGTACCAACATGTGAAGGTAGTGTCACATTTTTCATGCTGGTGTGGGGGATTTATAGGCCTCACCAACTTGGTTGTTCAATATTTTTCAAGATGGGTATCATTAAAATCCTACAAGGAGTCAGTGAAGGGATTTTGTGTCGGGTGCCTTATAAAGTCTCTTCCTTGTATTATTATGAGCGTGTTGCCTGGTTTTTAGAAACTATGGGATCATCCTATCAATGCCTCCTTTATTGGATTGTTTCTAATTAATGGGGACTTGTTTGAATCCTGGAGTCATTCAAAGTTACTTTCATATTGTCATAACAACATTTCCAGGGGACTTCACAAGATCAAGGCATCTCTAGAAGTCCTTCACATGATCTCAAGTGACTTTAATGTGGGTTTTGGGAGATAATGTTGTAGATATACATTGCTTATTTGTGAGAGTTTTAAAACCACAAGAGGCTTCGACATCCTCCCCATTTTATTTAATTTTTTTACTTTATAATGGATGGGGAGTTTATGAGGTTTTGTTATTATTATCGAGGAAACTCGCCTTACAAATAGGTGATAAATCATGTGCCACATAAGATCCAACATAGATGTTTGATAATTTTATAGACCATTCCATATTTGTTTCACTATGGAAGAAAAAAGTGGGACCAAGAAGTCACGTATCCATATCCAAGGACTTTCATGTGAAAAGGATGATAGGAAGAATGGATTTCATGAGATAGGGATAGAACACCACCTTGATATTGAGTTTCCTTGCATACCACCCAGGGAACATCACGTGTCTTTTATGACTGTAAGAGACTCATACCTCCTCTTTATTTATTTACATTTTTCAATTGTGCACTGGTATAGGAGTCTCATAAGTTTTCTTAAATGATTTCAAGGATAATCATTCTTCCCAATGGTGATTCATTGTGTGAGTTTGAAAACAGCAAGGGGCCTCCACCTTTTGGATTTGTCCATCCTATTTTAAAATGATATTTGGGTGGGTTGTTTTGCACAATCAGTTTACAAGCCACGTGACATGAGGGAGCTTATTTATCTACCAAAATTTGATCATTGGTTGTATTGTTCCCATTATCAAGAGCACAAGGACCTTTCAAAGGGGATTTGGGATCTTTTAAAGGTTATACACCAGGCTTAACCATCCTAATGACCTTATTGGGATCATGTGATCACGTGTCTCTTGTAGGTTTTCATGATATGTGTGTCATTGACCAACTTCTTCTTCCTTTTCATTGTCAGGAAAACAATATCCATATCCTTTTATTCAATCATGTTTGAATATTTCGATTCTCAATTGGAAGTCATCAAAAAATTCCCCCCACCCTTTGGAGTTACATATGTAGGGATAAGGTATTGTTACTGAGGAAAGTAATTTCCTTCATGAGGCTTTGGTGATATAAGATTGATTTTTTCCATGTCAATATGGAAGAAATTGCAAATTTTTCCATTCATGAAGAATATATCACTATTTTTTTGTATTTTAGGGTAGTGTTTTATTTTACCTATTATCAATTTAGTTTATGTTCTTTTATCATGGACCATATAATGTTATAGTTTCAAAATTTTAGCTCAAACCATATATCCTTGTAGTTTAGCGTCTTTTAGCTTGGACCATCTAAAGATTTAGTTTAGGCTCTTTTATCCTAAGTATTCAATAATTATAGTTTCAATACATTTTTCTCAGACCTTAAATCCTGATAGTTTAAGGAAATTTAGCACAGACCTTGTATTGTTTTATGTTATAGTCTTTTATCCTGGTCTATTTATTACTATAGTTTTAGCTACATTTAGCTAAGACCTTATATAAATTTAGATTTGGGTAATTTAGCTCCTATATTTTATTTATATATTTTAGGGTCATTTATATAAGAACTTATATTATTTTAGTTTATGATCTTTTAACGTGGACGTGGTTAATGATTTTGGGATATAGTGAAAACTTTCCAGGAATGATCCAAAACACACTATGGTGTTGGTTTCTTCTATTGTATTGATAACGCTCATGAGGATTTGAAATCCATTTTTTCATAGTGATTCATTTGATTGATGACCATAAGTGCATATAAAATAGACATTGGAATACAATCATAGTTAAATATAGGGTCTCTATAAGATGGTTATATTTTATAGGGGATATGGAAGATTAATTTATGTAATTCTGATTGAAGAAGAAATACATGGGATGATAGGTCATCGTAGATAGTTGGAATACGAGTGAAGTAATTCATAACCCAAAATTTTGATTCCATGAGTATGGTATGGGGAAGACATAAAGGGTATGTCTTGTAGCACTCTGATATTCTAGGTTTATCATGGTGTTACCAAGGCTCAAAAGCATTGAATTACCTTTCAAGCAAGGAGGAGATTCCATTATTTTGTGGGTCAAGTACCTTATTCATCCATAGTATGGTCATGATAAAGATAATATCCACTTATTTTTTAGGGACATGAATGATTTTTGAAGAGTCAAATTCCTAGTTATGATGATGTACATGAGAAGAAATCTATATTGGAAAAGGTTTGGGAACCCTAAGGAGGTCCAAATCTCGATTGTGAGGCTTTAATCCAACACCCTTTGGTTTCGAATCATGATGTCTGGGAAAAAAAAGGTTTGGGAATGCAATGTTGTATTCTGGAATTGAGAATGGGTACAAAACCCAATGACATAATGTTAAGGATGTTAATTTCTCTTGGATAGAATTATACATAGATTATAAATCAAAATCTAAATAGCACGATTAAGGAAAATAATATGGGAGTATTATACAGAGAGTTGTTCATATCACATTAGGGTGATGAGTTCTGATGTAGTGATGTCAAGGCTCACATAGATTGGAAAAAACTTTTTACAGAGGGATGTATTTGGTTGATTACCATAAGCATATATTCAGGAGACTTATTCATACATGCATAGTCAAGAAAAGAGTATATTGAAGATTATACTTTATAAGGGACATGGAATATTATAGTGATCCAAGGTACCCCATATCATGAAGTGTGATTTTTAAAAAGTGTAATATCAATGATGGGTTTGAATATCTTAAAAGTTGTGTTACCAAAAAGATAATATATTATCAAGACAAGGAGATGTGAAAAATAACTACCCTAACTTTATCTGAAACTACTGGGTCCATCCAGTATAGAATGGGTTTTACTAGGCCTATTGATGAGGCATTATTATCATTATGCCTTTCTTATTTTCACCACATTTTTACTAATCTTTGGATATCAAGAGTTTTTTTGAGAAAAGACTTTATTTTTTCCTCTGATGTCCCTTGGGTGGATTTCAACATGGTATGTTTTGTGTTTCATTCACTATAATTTTAATGTCTTATGATTATACTGCTATAGTCTAGTGTTTATGTTCTAATATCATTGACCAGTGTGTATATTGTTTTAGGTCATGATTCACACAGAACTAATATGGAGGATGATACACAAGATCCTAATTAGGATATCCATGGTCAAGAGT
This sequence comes from Viscum album, assembly GCA_963277665.1. NCBI lineage: Eukaryota > Viridiplantae > Streptophyta > Magnoliopsida > Santalales > Viscaceae > Viscum > Viscum album. Next base: position 2,016,468,760 of record OY728165.1, read on the forward strand.
TACCCAACATCCTTCTAAGAGGGAGATATAATATTGGAAATAATGGATCTAGGTTAAATGGTCAAGCGTTTTGATATGAGATATTTATGCTGTGAGAAATTTAGATCACACTATGGTGTTGAGTTTTTCCATGGTTATGTTTGGGATGATAAGGACCAGTAATCAATTTTTGAAAATTGATGATTTGGATGATGACTAGATGCATTTATGTGGGAGCTATAAGCCTACATGAATTGTCCAAAAAAGGGTCCCACGAAGCAGATTATATCTTCTATGGTCCATGGAAGGATTTGTAAACTTGAGGCACTTGATTCATCAAGTATGGTTTATTTATTGAGGTTATTTCAAAATATGTTGGATGTGACCCATACTTAGGCTAATTAGTGTATGTATCATAGGGTACCTTGATAGGGGATGAAAAGATGGGGTGACATAATGTAATGTTTATTTTTATGCAGTGGGGATGTTATTTGTTTAGTATAATGTCATGCGTTAAGGACATGATTCGTGTAGTTTATTATCATGTCGTAAAATAATTTGTGTTGTGTAGTTTTGATTTCATGTGGATAGGAAGTTTCCCTTGTAGATTATTGTCCTGAGGTAAGGACATGTTTAGTGTAGTTTATTTTAATGTAGCACGTAAATTATTTTTGTGCAGTTTTGATTTCATGTAACCGTGATGTTTTCTTTGAAGTTTAATTTCCAGTGGTAGGGATGTGTTTAGTGTAGTTTATTGTCATGTGGTAAGTAAATTTTTGTTTTTCAATTTCGATGCCATGAAACAAGGATCTTTTCATTATAGTTTAATGATAAGTTTCATGGATACAGGAACCAATGTGGAATTTTTTTCTGTAGACATTTCATCCACAAAAAGACCACACATATATCTGATTAATCAATCGGAAATGATATATTACATGTTTAGGCCCCTATGTAGTTGGGGTGCATTTTATTAATTTAGTTGTTGTATCTAGGTTTCAGAATTGAGATGATAGCATTAATACATATCCTATGATGAAATGAATTGATCCACACATAGTTATTAAATGTGAAAATGTCTATACAGGTCTGACCCATATGCAGATGTGGGAATTGATTATCTTGATTATTGTAGGTGGTCACATTATTAGTGATATAGGCATCAATACTTATTATATGATGATAATAATCAATCCACACATTTTTCTAGGGTAAATGTACAGTTTAACATCATGTAGAAAGGATGTTGTCTTCTAGATGTGAAAAGGGGGAAATTACAGTTGGTCAAAAAAATGTATATCTTGGAATTTCTATGTAACCTATGGTAATATGAATAAATCTAAATGTAGTTATTGAAGAATGAATTTCCTTCACAAGTCTAGCTTATATGAAGAGAATGAGAATATTTATCATGTAGTGGAAGGACCACGATATATGATTGATGGAACCCGACATATCTCATTGAAAATGAGAATCAAGATGCACACAATTCTAGAATAGAGGTATAGTAGAAGAACAACACCAATAGTAGTGGTCCTCTTAGGCAAGGACTACAAGAGTGTGTAGATTAAAGTCATGCAATGAAAATTAACCATGATGTTTGACATCTCATGGTGAGAACGCATGGTTTTAATTTTATAGTCTTTCATTCAGGAATATGATGAGCCTTTCAAAAGGTGTTATGCCTTATTTGTGTGGGGGAATCCATTACTGAAACTCCTTTGATAATGTGATCTAGGAATGGTGTAAAAAAATAATATAAGGGGTTCCACTCACCATGAATAGTATTTTAATAATATTTTAGGGGAATTTTGTATCATGAGGTGGATGGAAAAAGAAATAGGATTGTGGAATTCCTACATATCACATGTTCAATGTGAATCAAGACTTACATAGTTATATAAATACATGTTGTTTAATGTTTTATGAAATGAACACCTAATGATCTCTTTAACTTCATGCAGTAAGGAAGAGGATTCACCCAACATGAATTTGGAAAGGAACATTATAGATCTATATAATTTTATGTTTTGTGGAAAGGAATAAGGTAACCTAATATGAATGAAAATGAATGTTGTGAATGGGCCCATTCAGTGTCAATACATATCCTATAATTTCAAGAGCCAAGACACCCATAGTTATTTAAAACTGTGTAATATTAATATCATTTGGTAAGGAAATCTGCCATGCAGTTCAACATCACTCAGTATAGAAATGAAATACCATGTAGTTTCATGTCTTACCACATTTACTTCTCTATACAATATAAAATCATATTGTTAGGAAAATATTTTGTTTTTTATCATCATGTGACCAAGATAACATTTTTACAATTTAGTTTCATGTAACTAGGATTTCATTTATACAGTTTAACTTTATGTAACTAGGACAAAATTCGAACAGTTTAACTTCTTGTAACCAAGATGAATGGTGGGATTGACACTACTGTAGATTCCCATATGATAATAGATATCAAAATTATTTCTTGAGAAACAATTAATTTTTTGGGGGTGTAACTTTCTCCCCATACACTATGTCCAATGAGTAATATCTATTGTGATAGAACTTATATATCATATAAGGCCCTTCCCATTTTTGTTCCAGAATTAAAGGCATCATTCCTAGTATCATTGGGGTTTTTACCACCAGAACAAATTTTTATTGGAGAAATGAATGTAGGTAAAACTTTTTATTAAATGCTCATATGATTCAATTCGAATGGACCGCAAGGTTGTGCACTGTACAAAACCAATTATCAATATGCCATTCTAATTCACCCATCAACTTTTGTGATTTCTCTTTATTTGAGATATATTCACGAATGGATATTCAGTGGAAAGGAAAATAGATGTCTATAGGTAACATTGCATTTTTCCAATACACCAAATAGTATGTAATTTCTTTTCTATCATTATGAGTGGTGGTACGGTAGGCCCTTAAATTCTGGAAGAGATTGTCTATCAAAGACATCTTATCCTTGTTCACAATATTCTAGAGTTTCTTGAGAGAGTATTATTGAAGGCATAAATCTATCCATTTTCCAATTTATGATTGGAAGGTGAGTGATTGGATTCAATATTATGCTTCGGGTATAGTTTCATTAACTATTTAGAAAAGGATTTTGTGTCGTTGTCTAATAATATTATGTGAGGGACCCCGAAACTGGTCATGATATGTGCCTTTTTGAAGATGATAATGTTTTAATCATAAATTTGTTATTGTTATTTCCTCATCCCATTTGGAAAATAATTTTGTGATATTAAGTGTTTACTTATACTACTTTTATGTGGTTTGGGGATACGACCTCACAAAATCCGTTCCCCAGTTGGAAAATTTCTTTGAATATTTAGTTGTCTGTAGAAATTATGGGGGGTTATGAATGAAGTTTATGTTTATTGGGAACATATGACATTTCTTACTATATTCCACACAGACATATATTGTGGTTTTCCAAAAGTATCATAGCCTCCTAATTTTATGGGAGAGCCTAGTCCATGTGTAATTAGAACCGCATGAAACCAGTTGGTCTTCAACCATGGCGGAGAGAATTACTGCATATTTTATGAATAGGAGGAGGATTTCTATACAACATATCATTTAGAGTACTTTTGTTCATTTGGGAATTCCCCGTAAGGTAAATTTCACTACACAGTGCCGGATCTACACAATTTTGTCTCAACCTATTGACAGATCTCTGTTTTTGAGATAAATAATTATGGGATCCATCTATTCAAGGGTAGAAGTTGGTTCATCATGCTCTGAGGTGGTGTTGACATGATTGATTTCTTCCATATTGCATATGATGATTGATGATACCATTATTTAATGTCTGATATCGAAGATTGTTTCTCCCAGATTAGGGTCATTTTGTACTTTTGTGGTATTATCCAATGAGTCAATGTGAGCATTCTTTGATCGAGTAGCATGGAGAAATGTGGGGTCAAAAGAGAAAATATCCACCATCTTCCAAATTTATCCAATAATATTGTATAGTTCTTCCTTTTTATGGATTATTCTCCATCGATCTGATTTATAACTATCTTTGAGTCCCCTTTGATATTAAAGTAGTCTATTTTGAAGTTGTAGGGACATTTACAACCCTACTATGAAGTATTGGTACTCTGTCTTATTATTAATGTAGCATTTGGATAGTATAAAATAGTAGGGAAAACCTCTTTATCCGGATATACTATATTGATCACTAACCAATCCTGATTGAGTTTTAGTTTTTCAATCCCTTTTTAGATTGGACATCTGGAGGTGCCATCAAAATACATCTCCCGTAGTTGGGGAGTGTCATGGGAATTGAAAACTTCCCCATAAATAATCTTAGTGTATACTGATGTATTATATTGTATAGGATGTTCTATGAGCAAATCATCCATGTCTTTCTATTTCATCAATTTTTGGGATGAAAAATGAATGTTATAATGCTCTAAAATGACAACCCATTGGGAAAATCACCTAATTTTAGTAGGGAAACAAATGATATAATTGAGACGATAAACATGGAAGAAAAAATATACTTCATCATTAAAGTGAGTGTTATTGTCTCCAATCAACCATTCAATGGTCCGGTTCTCTACAAATGTGTATAATGATACTCAATTCAAATCCTCTATTATAGTAATATTGTAATAGTCGATTATTTTAATTTTATATATTGAGGGGGGTGGGGGTCGATGAGATTAATTAAATTGACTGGTGGATGATGTTTTCTTTATAAAATATATAAATATTGGGGTGAGTTCATTATTTGGGATTTAATCTTATGATATCCATGAGATTTTCTTTATATTACATTAAATTAACACCCAATTCATAATATGATTTTGATCAGAATTCCTAGTTGTTAAGGAATTAATTAAAGAATTAACTTAAATAGGGTTCTAATCTAAATCAAAATTTTTTTGTTTTTGTATTAATGGTTCCAATAATCTTTTTAATCCACATGTTAAAAAAAATGTCATCAATTCATGACATTTTTAGTTTGACAAATACAATGTTAACCAATAGAATATTAATCAAGAAAGAGGTCTCAAACACTTAACATAATAAAATTATGTCCCACCCCATGGATGAATTACTCATCCATTGGGATGGTTAGTAATCTATTTTAATATTTCTATTGTGATGAGTTAAAATAAAATGAAATGAATGGGAAAATAAAAGAGTAGTGCGCTGAACACACACACACATGAATGATGAAAAGAATTAAAATTGAATTTTAATTGAATGAGAAAGAAAAATAATGGTGTTATTTTCAAATTTACTAATAAAATTAACATTACAAAACATAGGGTTTATGATAATAAGAAATAATAAGAAACAAACATGCATTTAAATAGAATTTCAACACAAACACTTAAGAGATTACAAAAAATGAATAATGAAAAATTAAATCAAACAAAGAATGTTGGAATAATATCTGAAAGTAGAAACGTGATATTGGAGATCCTCACAATCCATTGGTATAGCCTTTTTCATGCCAACATATTCTACTTTTCTCTTAAATTCGGACCCCTTGCAATGAGAAAAGGGGATGAGTTTATAGTCTAAGGTGGTGGATTGTTTTCAATCCAAATATGCCCCTCCATGTGGATAAAAAATTAAATAATTTAGAATTACATATCTATATAAATAAAATGGTTAAATGTTTTATATGTTAATGTTGATATTATACCTATGAAATTTGGTGTCCATTAGACGTTTGGATCCAAAGTTATGGATACTTAAATAAACAATTCAATGTTTTCTATTCTAATACAGTATTTTTATAATTCTATAATGGGAATGGGTTTTTGATAGTAATATTCCCTAAAACAAAAACTAATTATAGTACAATGTCGACCACCTATATGTTGGCAGTCACTCTTCTAAATATCAACTCTACTTGGTGTCTATATCAAGATAAACATCACAGATTTCATATTACTTTTAAATCTCGGATATAATAGTTGGATAAACTTTCATAGATAAAATAGGACCCTTATTAATTAATTTAGGTGTTGATTTTTTTTCCAAGATTCCTTTGTCTAATCAAGAACATATTTTTGAGTTTCATCAAATTTGGACTTCTTTGTTGAGCTCAGGTAGTATATCATCTCGGCAGTTCCATATTTCTTAATAGATTTGTTTAGTCATATTGTTTGGTTAATATGGCAATTAAAATTTCCAAATTGGCCAAAGATACATTCTAATGATATGTTTTAATTTTCCTCAGGAACACTAAAAAGTAAGAATTACATAATTTGTATTAGTATTCTAAATGATATTGTCAAAACATTAAATTGTATCTTAATTAAATGAACTCAAACATTGTTCCATTTATTTTTTTATAACCAAAACATGAACATTGATTGTAAATTATTCAGTTTTAAGTGATAAATATATTATGGAATTAATGTAAAATCCTTAATAAATATTTAATATCAACTCACACACAATTATTATTTTAAATTTTCTCATGTATTGAATACAAAAACACAACGAAATCATTTTTACTCACTAATAAATAGAAAAATTTTGATTTCTAAAATTTGAGGGGTCTAGACTACTTAACACATCCATAATGAATTCTACTGAAAATTTTTACATAAAATATGTTCCCAATACAATCCAGTTTTTCATTATGAAATTATGTAATTGAATATGTAAGAATATAGAACATACTACTCTCAAGAAGATAAATATTTATTTTCAGAGGTTCACCCATTCATGATGAAAAAGTAAAAATATCAGAGTTTCAATGAGAACTCAACTTCGACTCCCTATCCTAATGTGAATAAGAATCAAGAGGTTTTTATAAGGTGTTTATTAGTGGTAATGGTATGGTGGGAATGTAATGACCAAAAGAGAAGAAAGGAGGGGTAAACACACAAACCTGAAAAAATAAAATCACTGTTTTTTAAATAAAAAATACATGGTTTTGGAAACAAATATTTACAAGGATATGAAGTTTCAAGAAATACAAGATAGATAAAATGATTTTAAAAAAAAACAAAACTTTTCCCAATGACACAAGAAATGATGACGTAAGTGTTCTTTTTTAATTTGGTTTTTCTATTTTGTTTATCGAATGGTTAACTTGAAACAGATATGACAATCATATCCTGAATAATGATTGATCTCCTTATGCAACTAATGATAATAGTTATTATAAGATCAATGGTGGATAAAATGGTATTTTTTACCTACACAATAAAAAACCCATTCTTTTTTATATATTTTTGTATTTTTTCATTTATTTTTTATGATAATTGTTCAACAAGATTTTTACTAGATGACCTAAACATATATACATTCTAAAAAATCACCTAATGTAAACCTATCCCCCACACTAAAATTGATGATTTACCTCATGCATGTGATAAAATTCTGAAAATAAAGAGAAGTATACCCAAAATGAAATCACTTCCCCCACACCTAACTTTCAATAAATCACGCAATGAAAATCCATATAGATGTTTGATGGGATAAGGTATTGGGATTGTAATGTGTATATAAAAATATTTCCCCAGGTTAGAAGGGGATTTCAAAATGAGGATCAATTTAAAGATAAATAGAGGATATTTGGCCATTATAATTCTCTTGTGGTTAATAAAGTTTCTCTATCATAATAATGTAATTTAAATTAAGAAATTTAGCTCAAAGTTCCATAATCTCAAGACACAAAAATGTGGGTGAAAATTGCAAAAAATGAAAATATGGTCATAAGTGATTGTTGCATTAATGGTAATTCTATTCCTAATGGTTGGGGAAGAATCATTTTCCATATCAAAAAATTAATGTTTGAAATTTATTTTTCTCGATAAAAAAATATCCAAATTCAGGATGAAAATACAATTTTTTTTATTAGAAAACATGTATTTTGATTCCCTATAATGGTTTGAAAAAAATTTAAAGAGTTTATGGTGAGTAATTATGGAATTTTTTCATATCTATTTTTATTTTTTGATATTTCTATAAAGAGATACCCTCATGATATAGATATATTGAATAAATTTTTTGATGAGGAATGTGGTAAAAACAATTATGGGAATGAGTGAGGAAGAAGAGAGAGAGAAGTTAATGGGAAATAAGTTCCCCTTTTTGAGATTTGGGGGGTTTCTATATCTATCCAGTGGTATGTCTATTATAGTGGATGGTGATTTCATGTATGTCAATGTGGTTCCTAGGGTGTTTATCATCTCATGGTGATGCTTTAATCAATGTTCAGTAACCGTGAATCTTCTTTTGGATGTTGGTACTTGGACTTGCACTACACTAAATCAGTGAACATTATTAATAATAAAAGAATTTTTCCAATGAGAATTATTCTTATCTGGGTGAAGCTGAAATGGGTAATCGAAGAGAATTAACTTTTCACCTTCATGAAATACGTTTTACATGATTTTTTTATCATGGAGTGCCGTATCCTTTTCTTTTTTAGAGATTGTAATTCTCTTAAGAATCTAGTCTAAGATCCACCCATTCATTTAAAAGAAATACTCTCTCTACACCATATGTTTCACAATTAAAATTTTATTTTTTGATATCACAAAATTACTTACGTTGGATTATAATTGGTTAATGATATGCTTTATAAAAAACTATCAAAAATGGTGACAAACCAATGGGTGTTTTATTGGCAGTTAGATAATCCTAAATTACTTCACCAAGTCCTTTCGGCCAGTCATCTCTGGTGGGATTTACAAGTTTCTAATGTACTCTTTTAACTTCCCTATAAGAAATTTCATCAATTCCTTTTTTGGGGATGATACCCATTTTATTTTTATGAAAAAACCCCATTAATTTTTAGATGAAATTCCATGTTCAAATTATAGAAATGAGTTTCTATGTCACTTATCAAGGAAAATGGTGTTCACAACTAGTGGAAGATGTGTGTTCTTAATAAATCCTTAAATGTATTTGAATAATCATTTCTATTGGGTTTGGGCTGGACCCACCTAGAAGCATAATTTACTGTAAAAAAATTGAGAATCCATCGTAAGGGGGAAACAGTCCCATGAAAATGATTCCCCATGCATAAAAGATCTCACAATAAATTTAAATTATTTTTGGAAATTTCATTTAATTTATAAATTGTGGAAACCTGATAGAATGTGGTATATGATTTATAGAACATTTTTGATTCCTTAAAGAGTGATGGCTAGAAGAAACCTGAGTTAAGGACATTTCTAGAGTTCATTTTTTGTTTAAAGTGTCCACCACCAAGAATTGTGTGACAGAATTCTAATATGGATTAATGTTAAATTCCATCAAAACATATCTTAATTACAATTTCATTCCTATTTTTCCAAATATTATTAGCATTTGAAAGTAGAATTTTGAATTACTTTTTACCTTCAATATTTGTTCTTTTGAATAAATTTCCGGGAAACACCAGCAAGTATGCAGTTCAAAATTGGGGCATACCATGGAAACAGTTCAGGGATAAATGGGAGGTGTTATGATGGAAATTTAGGATCATTTAATGATGAATTGGAAGAATAATAAATTCTACTCAGGTAATTAGTTATAAAGATTTATTTTCTAAGTATATATTTAATGAAGATTCCAAATTCAGGGAGAATTATGTTCTATCTTATTAGCCTTGGTATGGAATCAGATATCTTGAGTAATAACTATAAAGATTAATGTTTTGTAAAGATCATGATTTTGGATCCCAAGAGTAGGGTCGGAATTTATCTGAGGAAAAAATCACAGCTAAAAGAGCCTTTTGAGTCAATGTGTAATGATTTTGAATTTTATCTAATGATTATTTTGAATAATAGATTTCATGAGGAATATTTTCTTTCCTTTGACAAATAATTTCACAAATGGACCTATCAAAAGAATCACACATCAATTCAATGGGTATGGACCAATTTGGGGGTAGGATTATTTGGGATGATGTAAGAACAAAATTGAGTTCAATGAATGATCACTTTAAAGCCATGTCAAAATGTAATGTGAAATAATTTTGGATTATCTGAGCGAGGGGGAGCGAAATCCTACTGACATTATAAATGAATTACTGATAGAAACTAGCATGAATAAAGAAAGAATGAATTTTTGGAACTAGTGTGAGTTCAAGAAAGTTATTTCATCACCTTAATTTTGGTAGGATTGACTTGAATACCCTCTTTAAAATAATATTCCCTGGAATAATCAAATTTGTAACTATGGATATTAATTTTTCAAAATTCATCAAAAGGATATATTTTACATAATTTTGAAGACTAGATTTATTTAATTCAAGAAGTATTTAAATGACTCCTCTTAAATGGAAAACTCATCCATGAATACCTTCAAAAAATGCTCAATGAAATTAAAAAAAACATACTGATCATACACCTATAGAATGTTTAAGAATCTTTTAATAGGCCAAAATTAATTTCATTATATGCATATATTCTAATGGGGCCAGTTAAGGTAGTCTTTCTTGGTCCTAAGATGTGATTGGGATTTATAAGTATCATGCGTATCCATTAAGAAAGCAATATTGTGACATTTCAACAAATTGTTCTAGAATTGTATTAATGAAAAATGAGGGTAGTGATATTTAATTGTTTCTTAATTACACTTATGATAATATTTTTGAAAACCCTTTTTCACTTACATTGTGACCACCTCTCTATTTTCATTGGTGAAAACAGTTATCTCACGCTTCTTCGATACCACATGAATCAGAATAACACATTCACTATCAGAAATTGTGTAGATAACACCATCTTGAATAAGCTTCGTGATATCATCCCTAACTACATAATGTATGTGTGGATTGATTATTAATTTTGATTTTCTAATTGTTATTAATGACTCTTAAAGTTGGATGTGATCCATGAAAATTGCGGGTTTGATTCCTTTCATGTAATCTTCTTTCCAACCTAAGAAACCTATTTCATCGAACAAATAAATATGTTTGAACTCCAAAGTTTCTATAAGTGTATCAGTGAAAAATATAAGATAGGAGTGATCATGAAAATGGAATGAATATTTTATGTATGTGGGAAGGGATTTCAGATCAGTCTCTTCTTTCATTTAAGGTATAGACAACTTAAGAATGGAGGAATGAATTTTAATTGGTTTTTATTCATTTTCCACAATACTGTCCAACGGGGAACAATAGAGATTATAGTTGAGATGGGATTCAAGAGATTTTTCAAGATAATTTATATTTATGGAGTCTATTAATGCATGGTAGACATAAACTTCCCCATTTATGACTTGGTTTATCATGGTGAAGATTTCACAAGCTCGACACTCATTAGAACATGATGGTTACTATATAATGGAATTCAATTGACTCTCAGTAGTGTCCTCAGAAGTATGTATTGGTAAAGAAGAGTAATCCTTATATGGGTATCACATGGCATGAAATTTTTTTAACTTGACAATTTGGTCACCAAATTCCATGGATAAGATGCAGGCATAGACAACAACCATAGTTCTAGCTACCAAGAGGAATGGTGTTCCAATAATTTGGGTAGATCGAGAGGAGTTTGTCTCACTTTCAATGTCAAGGACATAAAAATAATCTTGTAAGATACGATCATTATCTTAGATAAGTACATCCTCAATTGTTAAATAATTACTAGTTGTAATTTAACTAGATAACTAGATGAAAATCGTTTTTGGGTGCAAGTTACCTAAACCATGGATGGATAATATGGATTTGGGAATGAAATTTATTGAGGATCATAATTCAATGAGTGAATCATCAATGTTGGAACTCTATAATTGGCATGGAACCATAAAAGTCACTAGATCCTTTCAATTAATTGTTATGTAATGTTGCATTGAAACATTATTAATGGTCATATGTTACCTTTTATGGGTTCACAATTCTATAAGAAACATGGCATACAAAATAATTTTTTTTCATGTCATCTAACAAGATAATATTAACTTGTATACATCTAAACATGTAGAGAATTTTAGGAATGGGTTCAAAGGACTTCCTTGTATTAGATATGTCTTGAGGAATAATAATTGGGTTCCTTAGAGGTACGGAAGGATATGTTAGAGTTTATTTGAGTTCTTTTTCTGTCTTTTTTCATCTAATTTTCAATATCAACTTTCAAAGGATCATTTGAGGATGCATAATGAGGTATGGGAAAAAATGATGGAACTATAATTGATCATACATTAACCTTGGGGTTTGGAAATGGATAATATGGGAGTTAGAAATAATGGGTTTATTGTTGTTGTAGGCAGAGGTGTGAAGAAAGTTGACCAATTTGGGTTTTAAATTTTTTATGTCTGGAATGGGTGAATGAGGCAATATCTTCTACATCCCAATCCCACTATTTCATTGAAGAAGAGGCATGTCACACATTAGTATTACCTTGATTGTGATTCTTGGGAATATTCTTGTATTAGGTTGGGAATAGGGAAGGATTATTAGGATAGTGGAATCTAGGACATGAAAGTAGAGGATTGTTTCTATGAGGTTAAGGAATAAAAGGATAAGGTTTTTGGAATTTACCACCATATTGACCATATTGGAATTGGTTTATATTTTGAGGAGGGAACTGAGGGGGGTGTGAAATGATATTACCATACCTAAAGAAATAGTCAAATGTATAATAAATGTTTATAGAGTGTTTTTGGTTGATGTTTTCAATGAACTGACCTAATTATTGAGGTTTTTTGTTCTTCTGAGCATATGTTGCACTGACCTCCATTGGTCGAGAAGAATCAGTTTGATCCTCTTGAAGTTGTAGAAATTTTTCATTTGGATGAGTTTTTGAGAAATACCTTCCACAATTCATGATATGTCTATGGAACAAAGATTATGGAGAATATTTGTTTCGGTATTTGATAGCCACTACTAGTTATCTTAGAAGACCTGTATGTTCACTCATTCACCCAGCCATCTTTTTGGGATCTATGGATTGATTATCATAGACTTGCTTGACTTGAGAATATTCAGGAGTATGGAATTGTTTTTTGTTTTCATCCATATTTCTTATGAGATCTTGGGTAGCTATATGAGTATTTTCAATAAGATCACCATTAATTGCGGCATCAATAACATTTTTTTCCATATCTAATAACCCCTCATACAAATATTGCATCAATAATTGGTCAGTGATTTGCTTATGTGGGATGTTATCCACAAGATTTTTGAACATTTACCAATAATCATGGAGTGATTTATTAAGTAATTTATAGATACCACTTGTTTCGGTTTTAGATAGATGTAGTCTAAAAAGCATGAAGGAATTTATCTAAGACAAGTCTCATAATGTATTTATATGCAGTTAAGGAACCAAAAGTGTTTGTCATGGATTTGTGTCGTAATTTTTTTAATTCATGTATCTTTATCATTATATTTTTGTATCATCCAACCTATATTTTTTAATATTAATTTTCTTAATTGTTTTGAAATCATGATGAACATAATACCCTTATTTTGCTTTCACATTCAATCAAAATTCCATTTTTAATTCTCTTTCATGTCTGTGTGTGTGTTTGATGCAATACTCTTTCCTTTCCATGTTATTTTCATTTTATTTTTAACTGATCACTATAAAAATATTAAACCAAATTAATGACCATATCAATGGGTGATTAAATCATCCATTAGGGTGAGTTATAATTTGGGGATGTTAAGTGACTGAGATATCTTGTTCAATTAATATTATTTAGTTTAAAATTGAGTATGTTATACCTAAAATTTCATTGATTAATTACATGTTATGTTGAACTGGTGTATTCTATGTATTATTGGATCCATAGATACACTACCCAAAATAATGATTCATTTACATTAGAACCCTAGGTATGTTACATCCTATATTTATTCCACAATACGTCAGAATTATGATCAAAATCATTTTGTGATGTTTGATTAAATTTAATTGAACATAAATCCATTATTAAGGATACCATAAGCTTAAATCCTTAATAATTAAGTCACCCCAATATTTTTAAATCATTTATATAAAGCATCATCTACCAATAAATTAAATTAAACTACAAAAACAACCCCCACTACCTTTCAAATTTAAAAAATCAATATACTATTAAGAAATTGTACTATCATTAAGGATTTGACCAGAGAATCACTAGAAACATTAGTAGAGAATCAAACCATTTAATGTATGATAGGATACAATCACACGTGGGTCGATTCCTTACCGATAGTACTTATGGTTAATTGTTTTTGTTTTCAATTTTGAGGTGGTGGGGATAGAATTTTAGAGTAAATGAGGATTTGTTGGAACAAACAAGGCTATAATAAAGACATGCTAGGATCTTCCATAAAAATATTCAACAAGATTAATAACATTTTCAATGGATCAGAAAATCATCTATTTGTGTGAGTCATAATTTAGGGATGTTATGTGATTTATGGTTCTTACTCAATCAATATTATTTAGTTTATCATTGTGTACATTAAACCTAAAATTTAAAGGATTATATAATTGTTTTGTGTAATTCCTGTATTAAATAGATTATTTGAACCATAAATACACGACCATAATTTTTTTTTGATTTTGATTAGAACCTCAGTTATGTTATAACATGGATTAAAGCCTTATCACTTGGGAATTCAAATCAAAATTATTCTACGATATGGGGTTAAATTAATGAAATATAAAGAAAGACTCAATGATATCATAATCATAGATCTATAATAATTAACTCACACCCATAATTATAAATTTGTCAAATAAAAATCATCCATAAATACATTTTAATAATTAAAATTATGTTTTCCATTTTAATCCATATTTTTTCAAAGCCCATAATCTGAATTGGTTTTTGAATAGAATTATTCCATAATATCTGAACAATTTCTTCAATAAAGTCAACCTAAAATATATTGGATTTAAAACTAAAAAATATCATCTTAATTTGATTTCAATACCAGGAGAAAATTCGTATATTGTGGATATTTTTAAATCTCATACAAAATGGTGGGATGGTTTTTAATTGATCAATTGGGCCCTATATTGGTCGATTTGGGCACTGAAAATTTCTTCCATGATTACTTTGGATTCTAAGAAACATATTATGTAATTTCATCAAATTTCATTTTCTGTACTGAACCCATAAATTATATCATCATGTGTGGTCTATATTGCATAACATATTTGTAGGGCCTTCTTGTGTAGTCTATATGGCCCATAAATTAGCTGAATTGGATAAATCTATCTTATTCTGATATGTTGAATTTTTTTTCAAGAAGAATAAAAAATAATAATCAAATAATTAACATTAGTATTTAGAATGAAATGATCTAAATATTCTTCTAAATATTAAATAAATAGACTAAATAAAAGTTATTCTTCTGTGTTTATGGCCGAAACATTAAAATTAATTAGAAATTAATTAGTTTTATGGGAAAAAATACGATGAGAGAAATGTAAAATCATGAATGATTATGTTATATCAGTTGTGATTAATGTAATTACTTAGCTTTTACACACTGAAGATGAGTGAAGGGATGTTAGTTTTGCAATCGGAGTATTGGGTCTTCGTAACTAAAATCATTTGAATGAGGTAATAGAGACTTTTTTTTTCTCCCCATATAATTAATCCATTCAAGGAGGGAAACCAGTGAGTGTTCAATGATGGCCACATATATGTTGAGTGGATTTACTTCCCCCAATGTCATCACAGTTGGTGGATGTAGAAAATAATGCTTCGATATTTTGAAAGATTCTTGGCAGTCATCATCCCATGGAATTAAAGACACTATTTTTGGAATTAATCCAAATAGTGCTCCTGGTCCGGACCGTTTCAACAATGGATTTTTTCAAAATCATTGGGATATAATCCACAAGGATGTTTGAAACCTTGTTAAGAGCTTCTTCACTTGTGGTTTCCTCCCGGATAGAATCAATGCTCAATTCTTAACCTTAATACCTATGGTTGAGAATGAATCTGAGATCCACCAATTCATACCTATTTCTCTTATTAACACCATTTTTAAAATCATAACCACAATCATTGCAAATAGACTTTCTCCTATTTGCAATAGAATTATCTCTTGGAATCAGATTGGCTTTATTAAAGGATGATCCATTCAAGATTGTATTTTTCTTGCCTCTGAATGCTTTAACAGTTTAAATAAAAAAATAGAGGGGGATGTGTGGCCATCAAACTGGATATCAAAAAATATTTTGACACCATTGATTGTAATTTCATCTTTAATGTCCTAAAAAGATTTGGATTTCAAGATTCTTTCATTGGAAGAATTAGGACATCATTTCACTAAGCTTATATCTCTATTCTTATTAATGGAACTCATAGAGGTTTTTTTAATTGTTCTAAAGGTGTCAGATAAGGATATCCTCTTTCTTCTATTCTTTTTGTAATTTCGTAAGATTACTTTAGTAGAGTCCTTAATAATCTGGTTGATCAAATTAAGCTTAAACATATACAAGTTTCTAGAAAGATTAATGTCCCTACTCACCTTTTATATGCTAATGACATTATCTTGTTTATCAAAGGGGATCAAAATAATATTCATGTTCTTAAGAAAGCTATTACTCATTATGAGGAAGTCTCTGGTCAAGCGATCTATTGGAATAAATTGTACATTTTTTTGGAAAGAATGTTCCTATTGGAAGGAAATTTAACATTACCACTTATTTGGGAATTAAATAAGGTCTCTTACCTTTCACCTATTTAGGCATTCCAATACTTTGGGGGAGACCCAAAGCTACAAGTTTTGCTAATATTGTTGACCAGATCATAAACCAACTTTCTAATTGGAAAGGGAAATCCCTTTCCATGGCTGGGAGAATATGTTTGGTGAAATCAATAATTGACTCTTTAATGGTATACACCTTTATGATTTATAAATGGAATGTTGGAATCTTTAGGATAATTATCACTTATATTAAAAACATCATTTGGACAGGATGTATTTTTGAAAGGAATCTTGTCACTATACCTTGGAACTCTTGTTGTAGACCTCTTGATAAAGGTGGAATTGGCATAAAAAATTTAAAATTGTTCAATGATGCTCTCCAGGACCGTCTCACATGGAATATTTTTAATCCCTATTCTAAAGATACTAATTTTTTGTATCATATATTTATATCGAAGCTTTTTAAAGAGAGTCTTACTTACATTAACTCCTCCATCTGGCCATCTATCGGGGACTCATATCATAAGATCATGGAGAAATATAGATGGATGGTAGGTGCTGATTCTTCGATTAATTTTTGCTGTGGAAAATGGTATGATAACCCCTTGATAACATTTTTACCTCCAATTCAAATTCCTAAGGACACTAATCAATCTACAAAATATGTTCTTTAATTTCATCATCAAGATCTCCCAGATAAAATTATGCAGATCATTGATAATCATTCATTTTCTTCTGATGGTGACTTCCTTGTTAGGGAACCTGCCCCAAATGGCATCCTTGACTCTAAAAACTTTTATAAGTAAACTTTTTCCCATATTGAATAGAATTATCTTTGTGTGATCCAGTTTAATAAACCCTGGATTAAACCTTCTATGCTCACTCTCATATGGCTTATTTCTCATAATAGATTGTCTACGGATACTGCTCTTCATGTTTTTGGCATCTAACATTGTTCTAAATGTCGCCTGTGTAACCAGCACAGGGAGGATTTAGATCATCATTTCTTGTCTTGTGCGACAGCCTCTGCCTTATGGAATTTTATTTTTGACTTATTCAATTGTAGATGGTCTTTTACTGATTTTATTTCTGTGTTTCTTAAAAAATGCACTAGATTTGAATCTTCTTTGCAGATAACAAAAATCTTCCTAGCGGTAGTGGTGGAACTCATACACGAGATTTGGTACATTAGAAATGACCTTATTTATAATAATCACACTTTTAGTCTTAATGCATGAATATCTCGGAATCTTGTCATGATCCATGAAGTTTCTATAATTCAAAAAGACTAATGCAACAACTCAGTTGCGGACGTTGAGATCCTTCGCCACCTCTGAGTTCCTAGAATTTACCCGAAGCCCAAACGCACCTTCGAAGTTTTCTGGAAATCACCAATGCCAGGATGGATCAATGTAAATGTTTATGGTTCTTCCAAAAGAAATCGAGGACCTGCCAGCTGCAGGGATATTTTCAGAGATTCTGCTGGTCAGTATTATGGTTTCTTCTATGTTGGATGTGGTCACTCATCTTTGCGGGAAGCAGAAATGTTGGGGTTCATCCATGATGTTGACTTTTCAATTCAAAGAGGTTGGAGAAATTTGTGGATTGAAAGTGATTTAACCACTATCATTTATGCCATCTGGAATGGAAGCATTCATCTAGCCTAGAAGCATACTACTCGTTGGATGAACTACCTTAACTCGCTTCATGGGATTGATTATATAGCTACTCATACCTACCGTGAAGCGAATACCATTGCTGATGCTCTTGCAAATAAAGGCGTTCACCATCACATGACTTGGATGGACTATCTGCCTACTGATTTATTTGATCTTATTGATAGAGATTGTAATAAAATACCTTATTTCAGACTCTTGTAATGTTATTTTCTTTTAAATAAATTGTGCTTTGGTCTTTGAGCAAAGCATTACCTTTTAAAAAAACCTCAACACCATGTGGGCATAAAAATATAAGGAACTTTCCAATTGTTATGTGGAATGGTCATTTCAATGGATTCATCACCATACTATGTGGTTGTATATTTCTTAATACTATTTTATGCTTTGTTAAATGATTACAAAACTTTATAGATTATACCTCTAAGTCATTGAAATAACATTAAACTATCTATTCGAAGATTGTAACAAAGATATTATGCATGGTTCATTTATAATAAGCTCATGTTTTTTTAATACAAAGGGAATGAAACGATAGAAAATGATCCCTTGAGGTTCTCTAATGGTAGTGGCATATTCATATTTAAGGGATATATTTATTTAATTTTACCCTAAATTAATGTCCCAGATGGAAAGTGTTTGGAATCCATCTAATTCACCAATCAAGATCACTTATGCAGGAAAAGGGAAATTTCCCTTTAGGAAGTACGATTAAGGTCGATGAAATCAATGTATAACCTAATCCACACATTATTTTTCTTAAATGGATCGGAAAAATTCTAACAATTTCATAATATTATACGTTTGTGATAGAGGTCGGTGCTTCAAAATGTGGTGTTTCGCCAATATATATGGCTTTGGATATGAGTAATTGTAGGTGGATGAGCTTGATTCATTTGTAGAGGTCAAGGGGGCATTTGTTTTGAGTGGTACATGTCATGTTGGTCTTCCTCTTTCCTTACGGTGATCAGATAATAGGACCCCCACCAGATGGTCATGCAAGACAACTCGGTGTGAACAACTACCGGAGGGTTTTGGGATTCCTTTATTCATATTTTGGACTTTCTGTAGTTCTTGTCCATGGGTAATAGAAATAAATATATTTTCCATGGGGACATGAATGGAATATTGGGTCTCATCAGGCCATCTTTATCCATTCTGTATGTAGTTCTGGTGGATTGGCCTCTCGTTCCCCAATTATGCAACGAAAAATCATATTTTTTGGTATATTCATCATTAGAGAGGGGGTCCATCAAGTTTAAAACGTTAAAATAACAAAATATGTGTTCTTTTTCTGATAAGGTTTCTCATTGGGGGGAGGGGTTGTGCCTATACATATGATGTTGTAGGAAAGAAATCGGCAAGAGTCATATAATGTTTTAGTGTAGAATATGACTCATCTTATTCTATTTTTTTCTAACATATGGTGGTCACTGCCACCTTTTATAGGAACATTTTAGGTTTCCTAATTGGGTGGTGGAACTATTTTGGTTCTTCACAACTATTCCCTTACAGTGTCATCCGTTCGATCAATTTTTTTTGGACTCATCCAGTCGTCGAAATTTTAGTCATGACATTCCAGAACATTATTCTAACCACCGTCCATGTCTAACTGGGGGAGTTATTTATAGGACACCTAGTTTTTGGACCTATTTAACATATACCTACCAAGAATGGAATATTCCTTGAAGTAATTCTTTGAAGATGACTTAGTCTTGGTTTTTATGACGCTGACCACATTACAAGGGGAAATTGTCAGAATGGTCAGAGAGTTTGACCTTGTTGGGATTTTTGTAATTTATTAGCATGAGAATTATTTTTTCCATGGATGCCAAGTAATAGTGTAAGAATTTTTTATTTCATAAGTTTTTTTTATATATTTACATGTTTTCCATATATTGAGTGACCCAAATTTATTTGTGATTCTATCATAGGGGGATTTTGTGGTCACTTCCTCTTTGAAGGTGATGTTGTGAAGTTTAGGACTGGACCTGGTACATGGATGGGCACTACATCTATAATGAGTTTAATGAGTATATATTTTACATTTCCTAAACTTTCCCATGTCATATGGGTACGAGTCATGTTTTTGATCGAGTTCACTAAAGGGATTACTGAAGACATTATTCCATTTTTACAAAATCATGGAAACCAGCAGAATCCTTCATTGGGATTAGAGTTGTCTGTAACTCACACTTGGGATTTTGAGAATAAAGTTCTATTAATTTCTCTTACACAATAATGATACTTATTGAATAGGTAAAACCTTTCCATCTGGTTGTGAAGTCAGAAACCCTTATGTTCTCATCTTTCTTCATGTTTTTTAGGCCTCTGATAATTATTTTCTCAGTGAGGAGATAAATTGATAATGTAACTGGCTAAAATATTTTCTTCTAATACTACAATAAATCCTGATGACTGGTTGTTTTACCAAAGAAAATATATTCTTATCAAATTACGTAAAAAACAGCTCATCTTGGATGCCTCCAATTGATCTTAAAATCCCATCATTGACCCCCAATTGGATACGAAGTGTGTGGGATTTTATATGGGGTATTCCATTCCATATTAGGTAGAGAATATAGGATTTCAAATATATGGTGGAGGTATAGTGTCATCCAAACTATCAAGGAATTGATTCCTCTAATGATCCACATGTGTGTGTTGCCCATACATGGCTTTCATTTGAGTTTTCAGAGACATGATGACATTATGAAGCTCTAGGAGATCAACTTTCTAATCCATATCCCATCTACCTAAAGTGGGTGGTTCTCAATGAGTTGGTCATACATTTTTCTCCCATTGATTCTTGATTCATTCTTAGACTAAATTATTGAATTGGAGCGGGAAAGGATAAAAACAATATGGAGGGAAGTCTTGTTCATTTTGGACATCCTCATTCATATAGACTAGTTACCTAGATGTATAGTCAATATAATGCTCATATACCTCTCTTACTAGATTATCGGCTATGGGAAGGAGAATATTCTTCTTCGCCTAATGAAAATACCCGATGAGAATATTTACCCTTAGAATAATCTAATTGAGTCATATGAGATATTGTATCTCACTCTCATAATAAGACAACTATTCTTCTTTGGACGGAACATCAACTATTATTGGTGGTGATTTGGATGTATCCACACTATTTCCATTTTCATTGGTAGTGATTATTTAGAGAGGTGTGGGATCATTATTCATAGGATCCATATTTTGGAGCCTTCTTTGGTTTCGGGTGCATATTGCCTCAATCAGTGCATCCAAATAACCCTCCTCTCATGATACCTTTTCTTTTGTTTCATTCCTCTTCATTTTCATCCTGATCCACAATTCATGTCTTGGTGACAAAGACTACATTCACAAAGACATATCAGGAAATAGTGTGGTACCATTACATTTGAGAAACATGCTAATTTTTCATTTCCTTCTTTCAGGGTTGTTATTCAAACCCTTTTCCATAATGGTTCATCTTGGTTTTTGATCCCAAAGAGGTATGATTTTATTTTTTGTACATTCCTCCCATATGGGACTATGAACAATGTATTTGAGGGAGTTTCTGAACATTATTGTTGAGAGTGACTTGAACAACAATGGTTTTTCTTATAGTGAGAGGAACAAGTGGGACACCAACCATTAATTTTTCCCTTGAAACCTAGATAAATATTAATCACTTTGTGTTGATGATTCTGATAACAATGTCCAAAGACATATGGGATGTGGTTATTCGGTGCTTCAATTGGCATTGATTGGACCAATTGATGAGAATCTAATAATTCTAGTTAGGGATTTGATGACTCCCAAAACTGAAATGAAGATATAAATGCTTCCACTACAGTGAGGGTGGAATTTATCTAGAATCATTGTTGATGTCCCATGGTCCCTCTCAGATAATAATGAACATAGAGATGATGACTGATATATATATATATATATCCTTGTCTTTGTGGGCATGAGTTTATTGGAATAAGTAGTTGGTATTTCCTAATTCCTCCTTTGAATTGATGATCTGAGAGGTGGAGGTGGTGGTAGATATTCCCATGGCCCAGTGAACTGGGTCAGCTCATAGATAGTTGACATGGAAGCAGGTATTTTGACCTTTTTTATGTTGTTTAGTCATACTCATGTATGTTCTGGGTATGATGGTAGCCCATGACGGGAATCACTCTTAACCAGAAGTTGTTCGGTCAATCCCAATAAAGGTATACGTGATTGAAATTTATTCCAATTGCATTAAGGGGACTAATTTAAAGTCGTATTGGCTATCCTCTTACTCTGTTATTGATATCTAGGAACCATTTAATTTGGGGAATTCTATTTTAGTGACCAAATGGCTTGAGCGTTAACTGGCCCCTTGATTTCAATAGATTCTATGACATTATAGGACACTGTTTTTATGGGTTCTATTGTTCTAGAGGTGAATAAAATTGTAATTCTCCATAATACTCTCATACTGAAATATAAATACCTTATTTTTATAGATCTGATTTCAAAGAGTTTAGAATCAATCATGGCAAGTGTGTTTCATATTTGTGTCATTGTTTTCTGATTTGGGAACTCGGGACAGGGAGATAGAAAGCATGTCTATTTGATAATAGACTACCCTAATGGTCTAAAGGTGACACTTATATCAGAGATAATTGATGTCTATAGGATTTAGTTTCTGATGATTATACCATATATTTGGGTGTGGATAATTCATGAACTCTTTTCTATATCATCTTTGATTTCATAGTCAGAAGTAGAATGGGAATAGAACATGATGGGTAGGTTGTTTCCAGATAACACTATGTATATGTAAATGTCAGACTCCTCTTCATCAAACATACACACATCCATTCAGTCAGACCATATAATATGATTCTTATGGTCTCTAAATTACTAGAGTGGAGTGATACATCATGTTTATGGGGAACTATTTTACATTGACCCTGGTGATTAGAGAACCTCTATAAACGAAGGAATTGGAGTTTGGTACACATATCTATACATAGGTTTCTAAGAATTAAACACCTCTCTATAAGAAGGTGTTTGATAATGTGGAGGATTTCCTTATCCATGGGAGATATCACTATGGGGATGTTTAGCATAGTGGATGTTAAGGGTAGAGTCTATGTGATCCATCTCGAAACTACCATGAAGAGGAATATAATGGTAATGACCATATTCTTCTTATATGGTAGAGTTGATGGACCCTTGAGGTGTTCATAATGTGTCTTGAACAATATCACGGACACTGGAATTGAGGAGGATATGAATATGGGTCACATTTTAAATCATGGTTAGAGTATGTAGACCTACCTTTTGGAATTGTGTAGGGATATGGTCCACCTTTATGATGGTTTTTTGAACATACTTATAAGCATTTGATGATGCAGGAGTGTGAACGCGCAACATAGAAGTTGTTGGAATATAGCAATGTAATGTCTTATTAATGATAGAAATATGAAATTGTCCTCAGTTATGTGTAATTATATGTTTTTGAGCATCATCCATGATGGAAATATGTTCCTGATCATAAGCATTTGAGATATGTTGATGACCTATTTGGATGTAGTATGAGGCTTCCCTAAGTCTTGTGCTGATCTCAATTGGTGATCCCTATTTGGATTAGGAATACAATTCTTGTCTGAATATAGATTCCCCACCAGAATATACTAATAGATCTATAGAATTAGATATGGGATATGAGACTCCACCAATATTTATTTGGTAAGATGATGTGGTAGTATTTCATTTAAGAATGTAGGGATAATCATTTTTCATATGTAATCTACTGGAATATTTAAAAAAGTTTCACTAATAGGAATATGAGCCTACCCCGAGGTATATAACATTCTCACATGGTTATCACAAACCAAAAGATTGATATATGCCCGATCCAGGGAGTTTTGAGTATGTAACTCAACTTATTCGATAGTAATATGAGACATTCTTGAGGCATGTTCCCCTCTGAATATGTGAGTTCCACCTAGAACAGGGATATGAGCATGATCCCAGGCCTTTCGAATAGGCCTCTGGAGTTCTTCGATAATCATGTTCCCCTATCCGGAGACATGTTCCCTGTTCACATGGAGATCCCTAGTCATAACGATAATGTGATCCATTTTGGATTCCTCTTCCATTATTATAATATATTGATAATCCTCTTGTATGCAAGAAAGAATTTGTGCTTTCTCTAGTGCAGCAAATTGTTTGCAATGATAACAGTGTTGAACTATCCAGACTATAGGGATATGAATAAGCACATATCGCATTATCTAATATTGTTCTAAAATATACTGGTGGCATTCTTTTTCCATTTCAAAAATATATTAGCATTTTAGAGAATTGTGTACATGGATATAAGCATATACATTTTCCATTCACACTATGTACTGGTAAATAACTTCAACAAAAGTGTGGGTATGAGCCTTCTTTTTCCCTCCTTGCACCACCATAATATGAAAATGGAGTTAATGCATGATGGTAAAAATATGAACCTCGCACATTCCTACGGTTGGAATATACCCACAGACTTGTTCTATGTGACGAGGGAAATGAGCATTCTTGCTGGATCCTGCTGGAATATTAAAATAGAGATCATCCATGAGAGTGGGGATATGATCCCACTCTAAGATATACATTGCATTTCTTTCCTAATTATTCTTCCTTTATAGTCATGCATGCACATTATAGGTAGTTTTGTGTTGGGTTTTACCCTCAATAGGTCATGGGTGGGTACCTGTGGTGTGATGTTGGAAATGGTTTCTGATAAGATCCCACCATGACGACCCCTAAATCAGAAGGGGGTCATATTTGACCCCCAATTACACTGCTATTGGAAAATCAAGGAGTAGGTTGTCGCACTCTGGGGACATGATTCTTAAGAGTTTTTCTATGGTGATGAGGGCCATTAGCTTACCTATAAATTTCTCTATGTAATGTGGACTCATCATGTTTCATGCATAGAGAACCTCACTGGCATCTAACTGATTCAACATTGTACCACATCAGTGTTATTACCATACCATTGTGTTGTCCACCTAGTGATGGTGTTTTCAATAAGGTGAGATCATTTTGATAAGTATAAAGGTTATAACCATAGGTGATTTCCTAAAGTGATTTTTGAATGAAGAAGACATTCTATTAGATCGGTTTTTTATTGATGAGATATGTATCTATAGTCATGCATACAATAAGGAATATTGTTACTTATTAGTGTAATATAATAGGCATGATGTGTTCTAAATTAGATATGAATGTTTAATGTAATTTTCCATTTATTCACTATTTTTCAAAATGTCTCATTTGAAAATGAAAAAATTATAATGAAATTATATCATGAGAATCCCGATTACAGAGGATAAGCTATGAGAT
The DNA here is from genome assembly GCA_963277665.1 of Viscum album. Taxonomy (NCBI): domain Eukaryota; kingdom Viridiplantae; phylum Streptophyta; class Magnoliopsida; order Santalales; family Viscaceae; genus Viscum; species Viscum album. The sequence goes on from OY728165.1 coordinate 2,016,494,365, forward strand.
TCGGATGGTATTACAATATTTTTTTTGTATAGGATGTGAAAAACAATGTGTCCTGATACAAGAATAACTAATATTTTTTTATTTGAGAGATTCAAGTATTTTTCAACATTATTATTTGTGTATTGTGTGGAATAAATGGACTAATAGATGATAACCCAATAATTTCAATATTAAGAAATTTACATTAGGCTCACCATTTTTGTTTGTGTATGGTGTGCAATCAAAATGAACCAAAGGATGAAAACACGTTCATTTCATTATTAAGTGATTCATTCTGGGTTTATCATATCTTTATGTATACGGTGTGAAAAAAAATGGACCTATAGTCATCTCCCCAATCCATTTGTTATTAAGAGATTCACATCAGGAACATCATTTCTATTTCTATGGTAAAGATGTGACCATTGAGCTGTCATTGAGGAAGAATCATTTTTCCAGATGGTTGATTGGGGGGGTCAGATTTCTTGAAAAATCATCCACATCAAGTCACCATTTTAATTTTTAATGGAAACACCCAATGGATCCCTCATCTATTATTGTGATAAAACTACATTCCAAAGGTTAGTTGTAACATAGGGTTTCAGTCACAATGATTCATAGCAACGTGAATTGGTCGAGAGGATTGGAGTTTGAGCTCATCACACCATTTTGGGGGGGATTCTTTCTGATTCTTAGAATCTATTATTGATTTAATATATGTGCATGAATCTCTTACTAATCCCAATATAATACTAGTTATCCTAAAATGATTATGGGATTACTCTCTTTATTTACTAAAAAAGGGTATCTAGTTAGTTAATAGAGGAAACATGATCTCATTAGTGAATCCATCTGTATGTATTCTAGGATATTCATCTTCTTCAAACTAATGGGTAGTAACTTATGTGATGAATACATATAACAAGGTCCTTTAGGATTTTCTTCCATGTAGGGCGGTAGATAATATTATGGAGAGAGGATAGAACCTTCATGATTCCTATAATGTATCCTTGTTAATGAAGGAATACAAATCCACATAGTTATTTAAACGCATATAGTATAAAATCATATAAATAAGAAATAATTTTAGAAATTGAGGCACCCTATGTTTGAGATCGATCCTTGAGGATACATCTTACATATTCTAGTTATTGAAGGAATTATATTTATCATATTTTGATCACACATTTGGGACTAATCCTAAGGTAGATTGCCTCATATGTATGGGTGTTTATTTCATACCTATCATTACGGATTACAAACTAGGATTTCTCAAGATCATTGAGATTCACATTGCAAATGAGGTGTTCATTGTGGATCTATAAGACCATAGGATCGGTGCTTGGAGTGGAAAATATGGGACTATAGGAGATAAACCTCATTGAAAATAAAAATGGGACGTATGATATAAGACAACCCCTGGACATCAACATAGAGTTCTGGCATCAAATAGGTGTCCTACGCATCTTGATTATGGTAGGAATTATAGTCACCATAGTCCAGTTAATTTCTCAGTCCATTAAGGGATGAGGTAGAGTGATATACCCATGGGAATGAATGGGTCCCAAGGGTTGAAAGGAATACGACTTCTGTCTTAAATTAAAATGGATATTTATTTGACTTCAGTACCGAGGAAGGTGTCTTATGTATTCTAGTTATAGTAGGAATTATAGCTACCATAGTTTGATAAACCCCTTGGGGATGACCCTAAATAAGTTTCCCATATGTGTAGGGATGTTTATTCCCTTCCACTCATTAGGGAATACATAATGGGATTTCCCTAGATGGGGGAAATTCAAGATGACAATGAGGTGTTAATTACATCTCCCTAAGACCACATGTGTTATTATCAGTTTTGGAAAAAAGAGATAAACATTGATCATGATCATTTTATATTGATGTGAGGATTCTGTAATGATAATTCCATTGGATGTAAATATAGTGATCGGACCTCTAAGAGGAATCCTACATATCCTGATTATAGAAGGAATCAGATTCATCCTATTTTAGTTAATTTCATAGTCAACTGAGTAATGAGGTAGAGTGATCATACTAAGAGAATGATTATGTATCTATGGTTGGAATGTATGTGAAAAGGAGAATACATCGAAATAGATATTAATTTGAGGTTTGCGAATATGAAGGCATCTTACGGATCATGGTAATTGTAGGAATTAGAGTTCTATTAGTCCAATTTATTACTTATTACCAACTAATGATACTCATTGGACGGGGTATATCATATTATGATATTGATCAGGGCATATAAACTGTGATCACCTTTTAATTTATAGAGGCATATTATGGGAAGGATATGATAATTGAAACTACCTTATCCCACATGAGCTACGCCCGGTGTGAGAAAAAGGAGACTGAAAATGATTAGTCTCACTACATATGGATACAGCACATACGTACTGAGACAAAAATCAGGATGATTAATATGGAGCTTGATCCTCAGAGAGGCGTCATAGTTATCTTGGTTAAGGAAGGAATAAGAGTCCTCATAGTTCCCTAGATTGGGGATCACAAACTAATGTTTTCATTTAGTTGAGGCTTATAAATTGTGGATAACCAAAGATACCAAGCCCTGAGATGCCATTAAGACCCGGTATACCTGTCTTTTAACATGTGTTTATTGTCCTCATTGCATGCCATGATTGTTTTCTTGACATTTCAGAGGATTTCTTTCTGAAATGTCTCAAATAAATTATATAATAAAATTGACTTTTATAAGATACATCTTACATATTTAAAGGAGTTTTTGAGGGTTGTTTCATGGTCAAGGATAACTTCTCCAAATGAGGACTCATGACCTTGATGGTGTGGCTGAAGGGGGTCACAAGGGTTAGTTGAAATGATCAGGTTCTACTGAAATACTTAGCAAACATGTTCTTCCACCATTATACAAGTTATATGTCACATCTGAAGGACATCATGAGACTTTAATGGGAACCCGAGGGGTTTCATGATAATTGGGTGGCATGCCTAATGGGAACCATGTGAAATATGATAATAGGTCTATATAAGTTCACATGACCTAAATAGTATAGAAATGGGGCATCATAAGATCTCAGAAACATGTCCTTGTACTGTAATGTGTCTTAGGTGGTTCACATGAAGTGCACGATTGTTTTCAAGTATGTACATCACGTAAGTCTCCCACCTATAGTGCTTGTTATAGCCTTCATTTTGTTAATTCAATAGATCTGTTCAATTTTAGTTTATTTTATGTATCATTTAATATAACATATGTGTGGGATATTAATCACATTCCCTAATATAATTCCTTCACGTGATCTATGAGTGATCACATGAAGATCGTTATGCACTGAACAAGATTTCTCTAGTTGTTCATCAAGTCTTACATTTTGATATTTTTTAGGTCCAAATGTAAATCGAGGCTATCAATAGTCTGTAGTGTTTGTGAATATGGATGGGATATGGACAAATCATCATTTGGAGATTTGTGGTGGTACCAACATGTTTAGGTAGTGGTCCATTGTACATGTTGGGGTGGGGGATTACAGGCCTCACCACCCATATTTTTTTCCTCCTTGCACGACACATATGGAGTGAATTGAATGCATTATAACGAAACATCTAATTTATTATGTTATAAATGTTGATGCATTTTCTTGGTTAGACCCTAGTACATCTCTCAATGAGTGTTGATATATTTATATAATATGTTTTAAAAAAAGGTCTAAAATAGTGTGTGGTTTTGAAAGTAGATTTGAAAATTAAATGACTTATTTTAAAGATTTTAATAGTTGAAAAAACTGAATTTGGTAAAATATATGATATTTATAAGATCATTGGTATGTTACTACCCCACTTTAGATTTTCCTTTTTTTAATTTATTAGGAGGGTTTAGTGTAATCCTTTGTTTGAGGGTTTACCATGATATTGGGTACCAACAACCCTCCTAAAATGATGAAAATAAAACTAAACCCTAACCCAAAAAATCATGTAGTAAAGTTACATACCCTTAGCATGAATTAAATATCATAAAGGAACACTAGAATATCAAATTTTTGGTAATGTAGATGATTCTTATGTTTTCCTATTAGAACAACCCAAGTTGCCCACTTAAAATTGCACCATGGTCAGCTATGAAATTAAATGTATTCCATTTAAATGCATAAAAACATGTTAAGATAAATATATACGAACAATTAAAAACCAAAAATATTCACTAAAAATAGATAATTATATTCTCTAACTCTATTATAATGTGTGAAACTCCCTCAAAATGATCACCGACCATTTAGCTCGTCATCGGGAGGAAGAGGAAGCACATGTGGATCTACTTCTTCATCCTTGGCCCCCCTATGATGATAGGGGCCTGAAGAATTTTTAGGATGAGGATAGGAATCCTATATAACTCCAAAATGATATAACTTCACTCTATGGATGAACATTCAAATGGGGTGCCCATGGTTCACTTTTATAGACAAAAAGGGAAGTGGTTTTGGGAATCAAATTTTGGTTATACCATTTGTATCATTATTTGGACATGTAAACAACCATATCACGACTTGGGAAAAATATGAGATTTGTTGAAAGGCATAATTTATCTCTCTTTTTCAAATTTGGTGTCCATTGGACACACTTATTATGATATATGGTTAAAATACAAAACATAACTTTTGAATTTGTGTAGATTCGGTCCCCTGGAAAGAATAGTTTGGATAACCAGAAAAATTGAAAAATTCAGATTTAGTTTCTTGGAATGAGTTTTAGACCATGAGTTTTTGGATCCAGACACTATATATCAGTTCATTATGTGTAATTTATTTATCTGAACATGAGAAATAGAGGAAAATGTTTCTTGGGATTCAACGTAGTTTGGCTCATTTTCTTTTGGATCATCTCTGGCCCTTAAAATCACCTCCTCCTATAATAAAATACCCAAAACAAGTAAAATTTCATTATTTAATATTGGTAAACATAAAATTATTGAATCCAACTGAAAGTATATTTTACTGAATTTGTAATTTCAATTGAAAAACTATTTTTAATTAGTAGTATAATAGAAAAGTAAAACAGTGAATTGTGGAGAGATCACACCCCAACACCTAATCATTTTCACTCATGGGAAAAGTCACATTTCTAAAAATAGGGACCTATAATTTATAAAATTAATTTATATTTAAAATTCATTATAAATTTACTTCATGATATAAATTCGATCTAATAAAAATTCTACCAAGGAGTAATTTTCAATGATCATGTAAAAAGCTTCTAAAAAATTATATCATAATGAAAATACAAAATATACATTATACCAATATAAGAAAATAATTTTAAAGTTCATCATTTCACTAATTCTTCACATGTTTGTGTGTAAACCATTTCATTATATCATTTCCATGTTTTATATTGTAAATATCGGTTAATTTAAACATTTTCTACTAACATGATCCTTTCAGCCGAACCTTCCATACATATGTTGCAATATAATTTCATGAACCACACACTTAAGAATTCCCATAAGTCAAAAAATATTATCCTGATATAGATATAGCCATATTTTATACATTTCATCACCCCCCTGAATGTTTATGTTTTCTTTTTTTCATTTTTTAGGGTGTACAACAGTCAGATAATATGTACACATGTATTGGTCAATATGATAAAGTAATTAATTAGACCATGTTAAGAACAAAAATATAGAAAAATCATTTAGGAATATATAAATAACTAAACTAACCTATATTTACCTACGATTAAGTAACAAATTATCACACTTCATTATTGGGTGCAACAGTGTGGGGAGAAATTATGTGAAAAATATTCCCTTAAAATACTCACATAAATTATACCACTCTTCTCAAAGGTTTCAAAATTATATGACCGTTTATATCATCAGAAAACAACCAAATTTCTAGAGAAATCCACACCACAATGATGATTTCATGCCAAAATTAATATTTTATCATGATTTTTCATGGGCTTGGGAGTCAATTCATTGGACCCTCTTATTGTGATCTTGGAATTTCATCTTGTGAACCCTCTTTTTATTTTCATGGGATGTCCTCCCATGTACCCCTTGTTTTGGGCTCGGGATGTGCTCATCTGTAACATCTTGTTATATTCATTAGATTTTCTCATATGTGCCCACTATTTGTCGGATTGGGATTAGCACCTAGGTACCATTTGATATCCCTAATAATTTATCATTACTAAATTAAATTGAGATAGATATAGGTCCTCTCGTCACATATAGAAATCATAAATGTATGTTTCATAAGATAATAAAACATTGAACAAATCAAGACCCATAAAAAATTATGGAATTAATAAAAATTATAACATGTACTATGGAAAATATATCAGTTTCATGATAATTTCATATAAGAATAAACTATGAAAATAAGTGGGTTGTATTATAATTCATTATGTTATAAGTCGTGTAAGAGAAACATGTCTCATAAACAACATGTATTCAAATGAATAAAACATTTGGAGAAAGAATAATAATGGTACCCCTGTATCATAACCCTTGTATGATATATATGACATCAATGTATGTCATATTAGATGGAAAATAATTTTGAATGCTAATTTCAAACATTTCTTGAAGAATATACCCTTTCTACTTTGAAAGATTTTTTTAACAACTAAAACATTTTCAAAAAACTTTTTTCCTTGAAAACAACACTTAAAAAATAAAATTATCATTAATATAATTATTTTTTGTTAAAATACATTTACATTAAAATGATCTTAAATTCCATTTTAAATCATTTTTGGATTTTTTTAAAAAACGTTCTTAAAGAAAACAGATTTTTGGATGAAGAGATAATAAGGTTAGATTTTAATAAAAATATTTTATTAATTATCATAGTATTAAATAATGATTAAATTATATATATACATGAATATATAATGAATAACCAAATGATAAAAAAATTTCTGATAGTGTTTGAGAGATGTACAATAATATTTAATCAATGGAAGTAGAATCATAAACAATCTAGATAAATGAAGAAATTGTAGAAATAATTTTTTTTTCACTTTGAAAATTTTGAATCATAATCCCTATGTTATAATAGAATTAATATAATCTTAATATATCATGAAAACAAGGATATTAATTACATTAAATTTAAAATGGTAGTATATACACATCATAAAATAATATAGGTGTGTAATATAACTTCAGTCTCAATGAAAGAGAATTGAAAAAAAATTACATTGCTGATTCGGGGACTTTTGAACCATAAATAAAGTATAATAGTGATCATAAAATGAATATGTAAATACCAATAATCTTATGTATACAAATCTTAAGATACTTTCATGAGCAGTATATGCACCACACAAAATAAATGATTACTTAATAAGGAATAACATTCATAGAAAATAAATGTGAGACAATAAATCCCAATACTACTTGAGTAACCTTTGAAGAAAGATTCTAGATAAAGAATAAAATGAATTGAAACTTTTAATATCATTAAATAAAGTAACTTAATTATATAACATGTCATAATAAAGTATATAATCCACATTGAATAAATTAGTTTTAAATATAGAATCTATCTCATGGATATAAAAAGATTTATGAAATTCTATTACATTAAATCTTGAATTGAAATATAGAAGTTCAAAACTCCTATTATTTGGGTAACCCCATTTTATTTTCACAAAATCTCATCCTTCATTTTCATTATTCCAAAATGAATGTTTCTGTGATTTCGGGAGAGATCTTGGGAGCATATTTTACTAGGGTTTGCATGAACCAAAGGGTTGAGAGGTGTGATGAAGTGAGGGGGGGGGGTGACTACCATTTTATATGTTTTTCAAGGGATACAGATGATTTTTTTATTACCAACATTTATATGTACCAATAATCTTAAATAACAAACCAAATTCAATCCATGAAGGGGTAAGGTCAAAATATGTACAACCAATTAGATTTAGACAAGTGTAGGGTAATTTAAGTACCTTATATTATATGTTTAGTCATTAAGTAATCATTTAATTCCTTAATAAAATTAATTAAATTTAACTACTTTTATTAAAACAGTTGGTTAAAATTTAATCGGGTGTAATTCCCTGACCCAAGAAGCCCAGATCCAGTGCATTATTTATTATATTGGAATGATTACAAGGAATCAAATTCCAAATGACATATCCATTTAGTTGTTTTGGAAAAAATATTACATACATGATTCTCTTATTATAATAGGATATATAAGTTAAAATATTATAAAAAATAATATGATATGAGTATCCTTTTTGAAAGATTATTCAAATTGTTATTCTCTATAACATGGTGAATGGAAACAAAATATGGGTAATCTAAAATTCTAAGTAAGGGTAAATGTAAAATGGAAATAATAATGAGGAAATAATAATAATAAATATGAAATGATAATTAACTGAACCCAATTTCCATTTAAAAACTAAATAAGGAATAATCAATATGGGATCATAAATAACTAAAACAAATTATATTTAATCAAAAAACTAAGAATGCAATTTATCCATAGAAACACCAAAGAGAAGTCTCATACATAAATAATAACTGAGCATTAATGAAGGAAATGATTAATTATTGGATTCTATGTTTTCTAATTACATGGAACCTTTACTGTTAATGCATTTTATAAGAATGTTTAAAAAATTAGTTAAAAACCCATCTAATTTGGACAACTAATTCGTCTCATGAGACTACTAATACATCAAGGGTCAATATAAAATTTCCCCCACTAGTGTCATACCTGTAAAATTCAATCTTCATTACTCATATATAAAATAATTAATTTAACTCTGGAAATATTTTACATATAAAATATGAATATTGAATAAAGGATACAAATTTATCAATATTTCTGCAGTTAATCAAAGAACTATCATAGTAATGTTATATGGTTCCGGTAATAATAATATCTATTGCATGTGAATATGTATATTTAAGAAAAATGTAATTCACTATAAAAATTATCACAAGAAAGTGATTGTATCATGATAAAGTTAACAATCACAAAATAATGAGATATTGTTCAGATAATCATTAAATACATTCTTGAAGATAATAATCATTAAACATTTGAAATTGTCCCATACCACATTGAAAAATTTGAAGAATATATCACATGAATGAATAACAATAAATTATAATTTTGAATAACATAAACATAAAAGTATTAATTCTATAATATATCAAATGGGGTAGTAGACATTCCACATAAAAGAAGTATGTGGTGAATATGACATTTATCTCACATATGTAAAAAATTAGATGAAAATCCCTTTCCATGATTTTGAAAGTTCACATGTGTCATTATATTCCCGAATAATAATATGATTTTAATTATTTAATTTGTTAATATTATTTTCAGGTTTATTACTACTTTGAATTCACTTATTACAATTTTTTATACTACTACTTAAACAATGATGTTTACGTCAGATGTTTTGACCAAATTCCGGTCATGGGTTAAAAACGGATATGCTTTGCTGAATATGGTATAATGGATCATTATATAAAATTATAAAATATAATAATAATGAAATATTTTATATATTTTTACATTAATTATAATTTTAAAACCAACCAATAATGATTATTATGAAATTTGAAAAAACATTATAATCCTAGAGATGGTTGGTCGTTTGTATGCATGAGTAATGTTCCCACTTTTCAACGACCGTTATGGAAAGAAGGTAAGTAACATTATATACTTCCAAAATTAACATTATATCATAAGAAAAATTCTATTTAATCATATATAATTATATCTATAATTCTTGTGATGTTAAAGGAATCACATGACATCGAGGAGGTGGTAGTCCACATGTCCACAAATGGTATTATCTCGTTTCAATTGTGTGAAAAGGGTAATAAATAAAATGTTATATTTTTTAAAAAAAAGGTAATTTCTTTATTAATATCATATAGATTCATTTATTTCATATATTTTTAATTGAAACTGTCCTTTATATGTTATATTTATAGCTTGAATGAATCACATCTTTTTAAGGAGGCGGTAGTCCACACTTCCACAAATGATGTTATCATATTCACACAAAAAGGAATGCACGATGTTATGTGATACATAAAAGTAAAAAAATAATTAATAAAACATAAATAAAATTTAAATATCATAATAAATATCATTTTGATCATAATTAAGACCATGAGTGTTTGTAATGGAAAAATGATCAATCATCCAATCGCGAGGTGGTAGTCTGTCGTACACACGAACGACATTTTCGTTACCAACTAAATGGAAGTGTCTATAAGTGTAGGATGAAACATTAGAATAAAAACATATCATTATATTTAGGATTATTATGTTATTATATAGTCTTGGAAGACAAATATTTCAAGGGGTTCAAAATGACGATAAAATAAAGGGGCTTATGGAATGATGTTACCTATTCTTTTGGTAGCTCCTATTGCTCTACACCAAATGAATTCATAGATTGGTTTACATAAAAATGTGATGATTCTAGGAAATGGGTAGGTATTTTTTGATATTATTTTAAAATTTTTTTGGTGAGAAAATATTCATGAGAGGTGTAAATAAGTGTGATGGGTGAGTTCCTTTTTATAAGAGGAGGATTGAAATTCTTATAAATTTGGGAAATGGGAATTCCACCCATGTTTTACCATATCATGTGGATACAATAATAGAAAGAATTATATTAAAGGGAGGATAGATTCTAAATATTTCAATAAAATTTATTTTTCACATTTTTATAGGTCAATTTTCCCCTTAAGAATAATGTTTACTCCCTTGTTAAGCTAAAGTTTCTCTCTATCACTGTAATTTGTTTTGAACAATCTCACTACTTTTTTTGGTCAAAAACTAATTTGAAATTTTAGACATTACAAATTATAATTATTATTAAAAATATGGAATCTATTTTTCTATATTCTAATCATATAAGTGGTTGAAATTAATTTTAAATTAATCCCACGGATGGGATGATAATACATGTTTTTAAACAAAAAAAATGATTAAATGTTTGGTATGTTTTTATATTCAATTTTATTCATTAATTTATTAAAATGACCTAAATTAGATTTAATTATGTATAAATGATATAATTTTATTTTATAAACATTTTAAAATTCAATTTAACCTTATAAAAATTAGATGAAAATCATTTATTTAATAAAAAATCTGTACTTTTTACTATTCATCAAAAAATAAACATTCAAAAAAAATACCAAAAACATAATAATATAATTTTGATATTATGATTTCAAAAATTAAATTAATTTTCATATATAAGTTTTATAAATGATATATATTTTTTAATAAACATGCTCTCCATTAAAATATGTTTAAAGTTCCTTTAGAAAAATATTGATTTTTATGTGAAATATCTGGTTTGTTCTTATGTTATACATAAAAAATACATTGGTTGGATGATATAAATATTTGATTTAATTTATAATATATTTATTAAATTAATATGACTCAATAATTTTAATTAATATAAATTGTTAAGATAAAACCACTTTGTTGGAAGAAAAGTATTTCTAATAAAAAAATTTCCTTTTTTATTCAATTGGTTCTTATATTCATTTATAATTAATTTTTAACTATTGAATTCATATTATAATTATATAAACCATATATTTTAATACAATAATTATTTATTTTTATATCCAAAATTTAACTTGATTGTTATATCTTATTATATTATATAATAATATCTTAAAAATATATTGTTGTTTGGTAATACAATGTCTTGCGTGTAACAGAAACTACAGAATTTTTTTTCTTATGTTTAATGCATGACAACTCTGTGTTTCAAGAATTAAAATGCATATAACATATTCATAAAAAATATTTAATATATCCCAAAAATTTAGGATCTTATATTCTTTTCTATACAGGGTGTTTTGTGTCATACACGCTGTTAAATACAATGTTCTTACTTTAAAATTTTGGGGTGTTACATTATCCCCACCTTAATTAAATTTCATCCCTACCATTTTAACATGATCACAATAATAAAGTCTTTGTTATTTTAAAATACAATTTTTGAAAAAACCATATATTAAATCGGTTTCATAACACATATTCTTAATTATAATGAGAGGAGAATATATAGGCACCATAAAACTGAGATTTCAAATAGAAGATTGTCAGTGAAAACATGGACATTGAAAAAAAATATGACTATCATGTTTTGATGAATATTGATAGAAAACATGTTCATATTAATGTTTTTGACCATAATACCTTAAACCAATGGTTTGAATAATGGTCGTTCATATCATTAAAAATAAATATAATAGAGAATCATTTTTGTTTTATGACCCTTTTTTCGAAGAGCTAATGATTTATTCCACACTCTAAGAATATACATAAATATACATTTCTGTTTCAGAAACCCAATTTTTTTATTTGCGCCTTTAATAATTTCTAATTTATTTCATAACACATGTTTAATCATATGGTGACACAAGGAATTAATCTCTAATACATAATTTAACAATCTACTTATACCATTTACAAATGGGTATTTATTTCAAAAGATTATGATACAACATATTAGAATCATATAATTTGTAGTTAGTAGTATAGAATTTACATTATCCATATCAATCATCATTACATCATCATCAAGAACAAATTAAAGGATAGAATTCCATCAAACATGCATTTTTGAAACGTTTAACATGCCATTGATTCACTTTTCTTGGTACCATTCAACTGGTGATATCACCTCTTTAATGAAAATGTTTTGTAGTTCAATCATGATATTTTTTTATTAATATGGTGATAACATAATTGATAAGTTACATTTACGAAAAATTTATTATATCCAAATACAAAATCCCATTAAGGATTCCACATCATTTGTATCAATAAAATGTGCTTGACCTTGATCCCATATCTTCTTTAGAGGAATAATCCTATGATTCTTGGGTATTTCATTTGCTTAATTCCCCATATTCTTTCATTTTTAACACTGAAAAATAGTGTTTTCCTAATTCAATTGTCATTTATTTTTCATTATGACCCTTTTCTCCATACATATATCAAACTCCCAATACATTCTAGCATTTAACTGGGTACTTATTTCCATAGTTATCACTTAGAGGGTAATCCTTCGTTCTCTTTTTCCATTTATATATTATATTTTTTTTCCATTATCCACTTCTCTTAATTCCATTTTTACATAGAATACTTGTACAATTATTTCTCAATCTTGATAGTAAGTGAAACAATTTCATCATATAAAGAAAATTTTTGAGGGAGCAACACCATTTAAATAATTACGTTATGTACTTAAAATAAAGGATCAATATTGATTATGAAATTAGTGGAATAATTTCCTATTCTCGTAAAGGTTTCTTTATAGTAAAAAAACATTCTTCCTCTTTTTTTAAACTAATTATCTTTCTCTTCCTCTCATTGTTTTATCAAGAGGGAAATATTTTCCAACTACTGTGTCATGAAATGCTTTTCATTCTGTGAGTTCTATTACCTCTTCATCTCAATTATGCTGGATCAACAAGCACCATTGACCAACATCACTTTTAAGACAATAAACTAAATTTTTAAACTTATACTATTAAACACATCATGATACCATAAATATCTTATCTATAAACATAATCTATCGCTCATCTTATATTGGATGAGTCATCCCACTAAACGAAAGGTACCCTATCACATAATGAATTATAGCATAAGAGAATATCACCATGAAATAGTTTTCTCCATCTGGGAATGTTTATGTGTCATAACCTAATTAAAATTTCTTAATATATAAATTAATTTTTCAGTTTGAATACCATCTATATCATATTTCTCAGTAGGGAAACAACTAAATTTTCTATGATTATTGATACTGTTATTCCCGAAATGAGCCATTTCTAATACATTAAACACACTAAATTAGTTATTAATGTTTTCAAATTCTTAATATTCTAAATAAAGAGTAAAAATTAATATTAATTAAATATTTATGCATATATATTCTCATAATAAAAAATTAATTATGGATATCCTTACATTCAAATCCTTCATAATCATTTGTAATGAAAAAATGTGAATTATATAATGTGTATCCCACCAAATTTTCAAAGTAAATGCACATAAGGATCATTATTACATACAAGGTGATTCTCTAGTAATGACGGATGCACCTTATCAGAGTTTTTACCCTATAGTACAAATGTTCTATAACAATATCCACTTAAAGTATCCTTATAAGGATCTATTGATAGTATGACCCACACAATCACTATATATATAAAATTCATGGAAATTATTCTATAGTTATACATAAAGTCTATCTTAGGGTTATTTTTCCTAATAGATGTTATCTAAATATTGTTTCTAAGGATGCTAGTAAACATCATATGATACCAACCCTAATACTATGACCCTGGAAGCCTGAAGCTGGTGCATAATTTATTACGTTAGTTTGATTAAAAGGAATGAAACACTTAATGACCAATCATTTTAGTATTTTTGTAAAACCATATTACATTCATGATACTCATATTATAATGGGAAATATAAAATAAACCATTATACATAAAAATTAAATGACCAACCACCATGAAATATTATTCAAATATTTCTTCTTCCTAACAAAGAGAAGGGAAAAATTATAAGGGTGACCACAAATTCTCAGTAAGGGTAAGTGTAACGTTTAAATAATAATCAATAAATAATACTAATCAATATATAAGTTAAATATATAAACAATATTTCTATTAATGAAAACTCTATAAGGTATAATCAATTTTGAAAGGTAAATATCTGAAATACATTTCATTTAATCAATAAATTGAGAATGAAATGCATCCATTGATACGTTGAAGAAAATACCATGGATAAATAATAATAATAGATTCTTAATGGCTTAAATGAATAATTATTGGAAACTATTATTCTTAGGTAAATGTTACCTTTACCATCAATACTTTTTATAATATGATTTAGAATATTGGTTAAAAACACACCTATTATGGGAAACTGATTCATCTCATGAGACAAAAAATACATCAATGGGATATCTATAACTAAGACCCACGCATATTATAACAATCCAAAAAATTCATTATATATCAAATAATAAATTTATCTCATGGAAATTGTTCCCCATAAAATATTTGTATTGAATAAAAGATACAAATTTACCAATAATTCCCTAGTTAATCAATTAACTCTCAAAGTAAACACCATTTGTAAAATTGAATACATTTTGGGAAATAATAATATCCACTTCATAAGAATATGGGTATTTTGGAAAAAAGTAATTTACAATAACAATTATCATAGTAATTAGATTATTTCAAGAAAAAATTAACAATCACAAAAGAAATTGATATTTCAATGTTAATCATTAAAAAAATCATCAGAAAACGAATATTTAATCATTTTAAAGTGTCCTATAAAAGTTTGAAAAATAATAATCATAAAACCATTGAAGGAATAAAATTAAAAGAATATTTATATTAGTTTAAAGTTAAAAGGATTTATTAGGTAATATATCAAAATCAATAGTGGAGTCATTATAACAAATAATTAAGTGGTGAAAAATGACACTTATCTCACATATGTAAAAATATAGATGAAAATACCACACATTGAGTCTGAATATTTACATCCATATTTATATTCATGAATAATAAAATTATATTAAATATTTACTTGCTTAAAAACTATTTTTATGTATATTAATACTCTTACGTCACTTATTACAATTTTTTAAACAACTACTTAAACAATTATGTTTGTGTTGGGTGTTTTGACCAATTTTACTTCATGTGTTAAAAAACATTTGGAAGGTAAAATATGGTAAAAAGGTCATCATATAAACATTTACAGAATAATAATAAAAGAATATTTATCATATTTATACAGAAATTAATATTTTTAATCACATAATGAATGATGGTTATGAAAATTGAACCAACATTACCATCAAAAAGAGGGTAGGTCATACGTACTCTTGAGTAACCTTCCTATTTTTAAATAGTCATTATGAAAATATGATATATAGAATTATATCATTATATAATGAAAATTACATCATAAATACCATGTTATTTAATCATACATACTTATATATAATTACTCTGATGTAAATGGAATCACATTTTGCTGAGCAGGCGGTAATCCACACGTCCACGAACAACGTTATAATGTTTTAAGTGTGTGAAAAGGGTAATAAATAAAATTATATTTTATATTTAATGTAATTTATTTATTTCTTAAATTTAATTTATATTTCATTTATGTAACTTATTTTTAATTAAAACCTTATTTTAAGAATTCCATGTATAGTGTGAACCGATCACATCACTTTGAGGTGGCGGTAGTCCACATATCCAAAAACGATGTTATTTTATTTTAAAAAGGTTAATATTTAATTTATTTGTAAAATAAAAATTTATGATGAATTAAGGCAACATAAATATAATATATTAATATAAAAACAACGTGTTCGTCATAATTTCCACCATGAGAGGATGTAATGGGAAAACAAATAAACATCGTTTCACGAGGCGCTAGTCCACCATACAAATAAATGATATGTTTGTTTCCCATTAAATGGTCATGTGTGTAAGTGTAGTAAAAAATTAAGATTAAAAACATCTCAGTATATTTAGTATACATAGGAAATTATTTAAACATGGAATAATATTATTTGAGGGTGAAAATAATGAAAATAAAATATTTGAGCCTGTGGAAGGATGTTACCTTGTCTTTGGGTGAC
This sequence comes from Viscum album, assembly GCA_963277665.1. Classification (NCBI taxonomy): domain Eukaryota; kingdom Viridiplantae; phylum Streptophyta; class Magnoliopsida; order Santalales; family Viscaceae; genus Viscum; species Viscum album. The sequence goes on from OY728165.1 coordinate 2,016,511,063, forward strand.
ACCTCTTGGTTTTCCCCAATGGGATTACTTGATTACCTTTATGACCAAGTTGAGGCTTATAAAAATAGTGTAGTTATATTGAAATATTATATAATTATAATTTTTGTATTCCAAATGTATAGAGATATTTGAATATGTGGGAAGTGTGATATAAACTTTGTAGTGGTGGAAGAGTGACACTCTTCTAAATTTTGGAAAAGGGAATTTCACCCGCATTCTACCCAAAGTCAGGAGGCCCCAATAATGGAACCAATTAGATAAAAATGAGTATATGGTCAATATATGAATATAAAATGGGCTTTTGATAGGTATGTAGTTTATTTTTGCCCATATGTTTTAGGCATAGTAAATTAATAAGATAATGTTTCTCTTAATCATTGTAATTAATTTTAAATACCATTACTAATATATTCAAGTAAAATTAAATGGTGAATTTATTAGAAATTATAAATTATTAATAATACAAAATTTAAATACATTTTATTAAATTTAATTCAATTATGTGGCCAAAATTAATTTGAAATAAATCCTGCATATGGGACAACAATAAGGGTTTTTAATGTGTAAATGTTCAAAACATTTCTATGTTTTTTACATCCAATTTCAATGTGAATTGATTAAAATGAATTAAATTGGAATTATTGATGTATAATTGAAATAAATTTATATTCAGAAACAATTTGAAATATAATTTTAATTTATAAATTTGTTAGGGAAAAATGCATTTTCAAATTAATATTCTGTATTTTTCACTATTCGTCAAAAAAACATCATAGAAAAACGAAAAAAAACTTTATGATAATTTTGATGTTAAAATTTTAAAATGGAAATTTATTTTTACATATAATATTTATTAATGTTTTAAAAATTGGATTAACATAGGTTCTACATCAAAATATGGTAAAAGTTCCTTTATAAAAATATTTATTTTTATGGAAAAATATTAGGTTTATTCTTATCTTTTTCTTATCAACTCTATTGGATGAATGTAAAAAAAAATATTTTATTGAGTTAATAATATATATATTATTTTTATATCACTCAATAATTGAAATTAATTTAATTTATCATGATAAATCATCTATGTGAGCATAAATGCAGTTTTCTACATAAAGATTCCCTTTATATTTAGTTATTTATTACATTTATTTCTAATTAACTTGTTACTAATAAAATAATTTTATATTTATATAATCCATATATTTTAATAATTCAGATAATGTTATTCATAACATCTTATTTAATATCTGGTTTATATCTTATTATATAAAATTATAATGTCATAAATGTATATTATTGTTTGGTAAAACATGGTCATTCTTATAAAACAAACAACAGAAAAAGTAGTCCTTGTGTTTAACACAGGATAACATAGTTTTTCATGAATTATAGGATTTATAAAATATTTATTTAAAATATTAAATATATCCTAAATTCTTGGGATGCGACATTCCATTCTACGCATGGTGTGCGTGTCACATAGTCTATTAAATACCATGTTCTTATTTTTCAATTTTGGGGAATTACATTTGGTATTATTATAAATTATATCATATTATAATAATAAATATGGAATCCATTTTTCCAAATTCTATTCAGAGAATTGGATGATATTAATTTAAAATTACTCACGTGGATGAGATGGGTCAACATGTTGTTTAAAAACAAAAATTCTCAAATGATTGAAATGTTTTTACAGCCAACATCAATGTGAAATTGACACAAATGAACTAAAATTTATTAATATATGTATAATTGTTCTAACTATTATTTAAATATTTCTAATTAAAATTTGATTTTCAATTAAAATTCAGTGGTTTTCACTATTCATCAAAAAATAAAATAACTCAAAGAATACCATAAAAACTTAAAGTAAATTTTATATTATACATTAAACAAATGTGGTTAATTTTGTAAAATAAAATTTACAAAAGTGTCAAAATTTATATTTAAAATATTTCCACTCTTAAAAGGTGGTAAATTTTGTAATGCCCCTTGTTTCCACTATACGTTTCCCTTTGAATAATATAATAGCTTGTGTTGTACGCAACTTCGAGATTCTAACACATAGAGAACAATCAACTAGCCGTTATGAATAGTAATACACAATTTTTTAAAATTTATCAATATTTTATTTTAAAATGGAATTCATTTTTTGGTTTGGAATATCGGAATTAGCATATGGTTAGTTTTTCGTATTTTGCTGAAAACATTCAGATTTTGATGCATAGTAAAATATACTAAATTTTAATTAAAAACCAATTTTTTAATCAAAATGATTTACAGTGATAAATTTTACAATTGAGTGGGTTTTAAGTATAATTGTATTATATTTTTACTATTTAATCCAATTTTGTTTGTTGGACGTTATTTCACTTTTAAACTGGACATAAGTAAGTGTTGATCATTTGATAGTTATAATTTCATAAAAACACGCTTTTTGTTTTGACAACAGAAATTAATTTTAAGTTAATTTCTACCACTTATGTGTCATAAATTTAGAAAAATAGATTCCATATTTAGAATTAGGATGTACAAATTGTTTAAATAGGTAACTTTTATTTTTTGACATTTTGAATAATAACTTCGGAAAATATTTTATTTACCTTGGTTAAAGTGGTAAATCCAGTAAATAAGGATAATAACTAATATTATAATAATATTAAATTACCCTAACACATGTCCTAACCATATTTTCTGATACATGTCCCACCATGGTCATCCTTGGGTTTATTTTAAGACCCCATGGATCCACTTAAGAGTGATAATGTCACTTTATTTTAATTATCTTAAAGTAATGACAAAAATGACATTAAAAAATATTTTTTAGTATATAAATTGTTACATGGGGTTATATAAGTCATATTTTTGAATATAATTATTCATTGAAAAGATAAAACGAATTCTTAAATTATGGTACTTTTTTTATAGTTTTTAGAAAAAAAATAAATTATTTAGGACACAATAATGATGTAGTATTTACCTCATTAATAAATGATTTAAATAAATAAGATTATTAATATTAAAAAAATGTCCAAAACCAGTCAAATTCTTATTGTGTGATTTTATTTCGACCATGAGTCTTCTTATCTTAGTCTTTAATTAGTTTTGGACCATTATAAATTGTATATCACTATATAATAAAATAATAGTTTCACACATTCCTAAAGAGGCTCTCCTCCCCCTGATAAAAGGACACCACTTCTAACCCATTCCACAGACCTCTCAAGCCCCTTGGCTCATCCAAACCCTAAAAAACTAAGCTATAAAGATCCCTCTATTACACATATAATACTTACATTAGGCAGAAGTCCCTTCATGAAGTCCTTTTGGTTCAAACCAAAGGAAGTTACCCAAATTAAAGGTAACTATTTCTCTTAAATTATTTTGTTTTATTTTGTTTTGTTTTACTTCTCCACCCCCCTAAACTATTTTTATTACTTTATTTTATAACAACACCAGTATTTTCAATATACTAGGATGTTGTTATAAGAAGGATTCAAACTACACATACAAACACCTCTATCTAATTGGTGCAGAATATAAAGTTTCTGTGGATGGAAAACTAACACCACACGAAATGATGATTGTTCGATTTTCTCAAAATACCTATAATGGTGGCCATTAATATGGAATTTTATTTATATATAATATATATACTTTGTTTATGTTTTCTTTATGCTTCTGTATTTTCCATTGATATCATTATTTTGGGGTCTCCATTATGGGTAAAACGCGATAATTTCATTTGAGAAAGTGCGGACTGCCGCCCCTCAAAATGATATGACTTGTTAATGCCTTATGTGGGACGTATAAAGGATAGAATTAATGATATTATATATTATATTAAACTGGAATTATAATATACCTTTTAATAATTATGTTCTAATTCCATTAAAATACAAAATAGAAATGAAAGTAGTGTTCATGCGTACGTATGGCTTAATATCTCCATGAACAGTACATTTCATTTCTTATCTCCAGATGTTATATGTTGTTATTAATAGATACACATATACTAGATATATATATGATATCTAAATCATTTATATCATTCTGGAGATAATGGAATTTTTACCACTTAGAAAAATTGTAATTATAACATGTTCATTTTGGACTCAAGTTCTGAACATCGATAAAATATCAAATATGAACTCAAATAATAAACAAATAGATATAGAAATGAAATAAGTGATATAAAAGGAATAATAAAATTTAAAAATGTTCTTAATAAGGTATAAATTATCTTAAGTTTATTATTCACGAAGAATAAGGAATATACAAGACAAGTCGGACTTGAGGTAAGGGGTTTCTTATCTCACTTTTAATTCCATGACATTTCCATTGTTCACCACTTATTTATTACATGTGGTTTGTGTACTTCACATGATTGTATTAATTGTGTAATTTACATTAATTTATGGATATTTACATCGTCATTGTATGATCATTCTTTCATAGGTGTATGTTTCATAATTTACCAAATCCATAAGGGAATTTGAAATTTCAATTTCCACTAATTCACCTTTAGGCATACTTCATTGATTATTTTTCTCCTATATTATGTGTTGAATCACTATTAATTTGATTATGTCATAAATTACAATCCCCTTTCTATGGATATAATCTTTATACAGATAATCACTCCATTTATAAACTCTCAAGTCATCAATATTAACTTGATAAGAGTAATTTTAACTCAATCTCCATTTATTGAGTTAAACATCCAATTCATTGGTGTTGTTTTTACAAGAATATGTGTGAATGTCCTATGATTGATTTACACTAAATATCCAATAATATTTAGTGTATTTATATTTTTCAAACATAATTATGGCATTGATTTATTCTTAATCTAAGTATTTGGTATTTATAAGATATTTCATCTCAATTTACATTCCATTGAGACTTGTTTGTGGTTATACACCAATTCACTTTTATATGGTGTATATAATGTACTTCTACATAGTATATCATGAGTGTTTTTATTCTCATGATATTAAAAAAAATTTATTACCTCAATTATTTTTATTCAAGTGTCTCTCTTTTGGTATGGAACTCTAACTAAAATATCATTTTAAAAGTTTTAAAGATTTACTATTCTAAATCTTTCTCATTAATGTCCATGTTTTAAAAATGGTTTCAAGGATTTATTTATATGGACATCATAGTTTTGAAATTTAAATTCCTTTTAAATGTTTCAAAGTGGTATGTGACACTTTAATTCAAAAATCTATTTTTAAACAGCTTCTTGACAAATAGTGTGACTTTTAAATGTTTTCAAGAAAAAGGGGGATATTTCTCTCAAATAGTTTTGATGATTATATTCATATAAGTCGATATCCTTAATTATTCTTGATTGAGGTTAATCTGTTGCAATAAAATCTTCCATATTGTATTTAATGAGTTATGTATGACTGTGGATGTGCTATTTTTATATCATTCATGGTTTGTGGATAAATTATTGACATTTCATTTTATAGTTATAATACGAATGTTTATGTTATGTTTCAAAATTTTTATATGAGGAATGAATTGGACTTAGTAAGTGACTGGTGGAGCCTGCTATAGCTCCTCGATGCATCGGTAGGTCTCATGAGACCAACTATTGTCTTGGCATAAGGCCTTGAAAAAATCTTATTTGTAGTCTTGGCACAAGGCCTTGACTATGTGGTAATGATGTACGACATTATGCCCTCCATTATTATGAGATTAGATATTGATATTTCATTTGGTTATTTGAATAGTAGAACACCCATGCCTATGTTTTATTATGGGATTATTTACTCACCTAATATTCCTTCCATAATTTATTTTTTTTAATTACTTTTAAAGTTATGTGTTTTAAATTTTTCACCATGCCTAATTTTTATGTTATCATACGCTATATTTCTTAACCTTACTCAGCATTTAAGATCACCCCTTTCTTATGTTTCAGTTTTTCCAGGACATGAAGGAGTTAGTTATGAGTGACATTCATGTATAATCTAGGTGGCTTGGATTTTTCTAATGGAATAAATTAGTGTTTTTTTTCATGTTTTAATATAGAACATATGTACATATCTTGTTTCCAATTCTACAAAACTGATCGGTCTTTCGGGACATTATTTCCTTGTATCATGCCAATGTATTAATATATGCACCGACTCCTAGATTCTAGGGTCGGGGTGTCATAGTTGGTATCAGAGGATGTTTAGTACAAACCTTGGAAACTAGATTTAGATAATCTCTGATTAGAGAACATAGCACTAAGATAGACTTTTATAATTTGTATAGAAGAACATACTAGAATCATGGTATTGTAGAGATTTTTTGAGTATTCCAAGAAATACATCCCTGTCTGGATATGAGTAGGTAGAGGCTGCTCTGACATAGATGTAGCAAGGAGTAAAACCCAAAAACAGTACTTTGAGTTAGAATCGAACGAAAACTGGTTCCTGACAATGGGCCATGCTGCACTCATGGTTATGACACTCTTGGGGGATATTCTTAGGACAATTCACATTTTCATTACAAAAAATTTTTAAGGATTATAATATAAGATGAGAATAGATAATCGTTGTTAATCTTAAGTTGTTTTAGATTGAAAATAAGGTGTTATGATATTCTCTAAATGATTTTATGACTCACACTATGATTTCTTGTGTTAGTTAATGGCTGTATTCCATAGAACTCATAGTAAAATTGAACATGATGTACAAGGTTGGAATGACAGAGGAAATGAGAAACGAAATGGAATGTTGATAGGTGTAAAATATATTTTGTTCATACCGAATCTGTTTTCCAAAAATATGATCAACAACATATATATTAACCAACTCCAGGACTATACAATGAAGATAATTGCGGTGAATAATAAGTTCTCTAGTAGTGGACACCATAGAGAAAAGAAACCTCAATTTCTATCATGTAGGTAATGTGGAAGGAGACACCTAGGGAAGTGTCTCAATTGAACAAAGATAAGATTTATGTGTTGGAAAGAAGGACATATAAAGTAAATAATTACCGAGGAAAAATGAAGAATACTATGGATGAAAATAAAAATGATTCTCTGAGTCCAATTACAGTCATTTGTTGTAAATGTATGGGACCATGGCATCACCCAAGTCAATGCCTTATTCTATATGATATCCTCTTGTTCAAGGAAGAAGCTATGTGGATATAAATGGTTGGGGAAATGTTTAAAAGTATTAGTTATATTTGTTGATGGGATTACTTTGGAATAAATTTCTCATGTATTAGTAACCTTGCAGTTTTTCATGTGAAAATGATATTTGAGGAAAAATTATTTTTTCTCTTGTGTATATAGTTATAAATAACCATTTGGATTTATATGATAATTGAGTTTGAATTAATTAAAAGTTATTATATTTTTGGTTGAAAATGATAGGTATGAGATAACATTTGTGCTTAAATTAAGCTATGGTTATTTTGAGGAATTTATCTCATTTTCGTAATGTATTAAAATATAGTTTTTGAAAAAGGACAAGCTGTAGACTGTGTGACAACCCGTCGTGTCAGACAAAGATGTGGGAATCGAACCCACAACCAGAGTGTTATTGAGATTTATTGCCTACCACTGGACTGCATGAAGTACCTGGTTTGTGTGAATAATTATTTTTAGTTAAATAATTTTATTGATAAATAATAAGTTGATTTGGGATCTTATGTATTATCAAATTAATACCCTTATTATAGGAAAATGATTTGGTGATTAAGTGATAAATGTTATTTTGGAAGACGTTCAGTCTATTGGGAACACTATATGCCTAAGTAAAATATAATACTAGGGGATTTAATTTGAGAAATAATGGTATATTTTTATCTATGTTCTTATTGTGGATTTATAGGGATTTGGGTTATTTATGGAAATGATTAACCTATCATAAATAATATGTGATTAGGTTAATCACATTTAAATATGTGTCATTAAAGTAGTCGATGTTATTTAGAAATACAATTTAACTTGGAAGAATACGTAATCAAATTCATCTATGTTTTGGGATTCAATATTAGTTTGGATTATATTGAATAATTTTAAGGACAATTGTTTATTTAATGGTATTTATTTAAAATTGGGGGTATTGTTGGTTTAATTTTAGAAATTAAGATTTGTGTTTCTTTCTCTAAAGGATTATCCTTTTGGGGGATCATCTGATCTTATACTATCCATTTTGGTTTTGATTAATCCCAAAAGAAAAGGTAAATATATAGTTTTTCCTTTGTGGATCGTGTGATTATATAGAAGTTGATTCTAGCTCTTCCGGTGTGACCAAGTCATCTTGAATACTCATCATTTAAAAAAACGAGTCAGTGGTATAAATTTATTAAAGAATGAATCTCTACCTAAAAACTAAGAATATCTCATTATGTTCTTATCCAATCTCATAATTAAATTCATCATCTTCATGAAAGTGAACTTAAAACAAAAAAACATTGTCTGTTTAATTTTCTTAATGAGAAACTAATTACTGTTTGTCCCATCACAAGTTTGTTGTTTTCTTATTGTTAAATTCCTCTTGATCATGTTTTATATCCCTCTCCATCATAACTTGAAACTTATTTTATCTTCCATATCCATGTTTTCTTACATGGAATCCAAGTACGAGTTATCTTCGGTAACCTTTGTACTTCTCTTACTTTCTTTTAAGGAGATAGTTTTATTGACTCTTTTTCTGATGTGTGAATATAAACTATGTTCACAAGCACAATTTTTTTCAAAAAATTTCAATGATGTAATTTCCAAAAGGGGGGAATAATGTAACTCCCCAAGCTTCCACAGTACGTTTCCTTTTGAATAATTCAATTGCTTGCGTTGTATGCAACTTTGAGATTCTAACACATCACAACCAATCAAACTAGACGTTATGAATAATAATACCAAATTTATGAAATTTTTTAAATTTTATCATTCAAAATGTACTTCATTTTTGGGTTTGGAATATCGAAATTAGCTTAGGGTGAATTTTTGATATTTATCTGAAAACATTCAGTTTTTGATGAATAGTGAAAAACACTAAATTTTAATTAAAAACAACTTTTTTAATCAAAATAATTTATAGTAATAAATTATACTATTTAGTGGATTTTAAGTATAACTATATTATATTTTTACCATGTAATCCAATTTTGGTCATTGGATGTAATTTCACATTTAAACTGGACATAAGAAAATGTCAATCGTTTGATAGTTATTATTTCTTAAAAACAGGCTTTTTTGTTTCCACAATGGGAATTCATTTTAAAATAATTTCTTCCAATTTTGTGTTATGAATTTAGAAAAATGGATTCCATATTTATAATTATCAAGTACAAATTGTGTAAATATGTAAAAAAAAATTAGACATTTTGGATAATTACTTCGGTAAATATTTTATTTACCATAGTTTGAGGGGTAAATCAAGTAAATAAGGTTAAAAAATAATATCATAATAATGTTAAATTACACTAAAATGTGTCCTAACCCTGTTTTATGATACATTTCCGACCATGGGGATCCTTCAGTCGATTTTGGGACCCCATGGATCCACTTTAGATTGAAAATGACAATTTATTTTAATTAACATAAAGTAAAGACAAAAATGACATTAAAACATATCTTTTCGTATATCAATTTTTACATGGGGTTATATAATTCATATTTCAGACTATAAATATTCATTGAAAATATTAAAAGAGTTCCTACATTATGGTAGTTTTTTTATAATTTTTAGACATACAAAATATTAAATTATTAATGACACAATAATGATGTAATATTTAACTCATTAAAAAATTATTTAAATAAATATGATTATTAATATTAAAACAAAGTCCAAAACCTATAAAATTATAATGGGGTGATTTTATTTAGACTATGAGTCTTCTTATATTCGAATTTAATTAGTTTTGAACTATTATAACATGAATATCACTATATAATAAAATAATAGTTTCACACTTTCTTAAAGTGACCCTCCTCCTCCTCATAAAAGGACAGCACTTTTAACCCGTTACACACACCTCTCAAGCCTCTTGGATCAGCAAAAACCTGCCCAAATATTCTCTCAAGATCCCTTTATTACACCTATAATCATTACCTTAGGCATAAGTCACTTCAAGAAGTCCTTTTGCTTTAAACCAAAGGAAGTTACGCAAATTAATGTTGATGATTTCTCTTTAATTCTTTTTTTATGTTTTATTTTACTTATCCAACCCCCGAAAATCTTTTTATTACATTCATTTATAAAAAACCAATATCATATATATACTAGGATGTTTTTATGTGAAGGATTAAAACTACACTTACACACACCTCCATCAAATTGGTGAAGAACATATTGTTTCTGTGGACGGAAAACAAACGCCTCACGAAATGATGATTGTTCGGTTTTCTCCTACCTCCTCTCATGGTGACCATTAATATGGAACTGTATTTATATATGATATATATATTATGTTTATGTTTTCTTAATTCTTCTGTATTTTCCATTTATATCAACATTTTATGGTTTTCATTATAGCTAAAACGTGATAATTTCATTTGAGGAAGTGCGGACTACCGCCCCCTCAAAATGATATGACCTGTTAATGCCTTATGTAGGATGTATAAGGGCTGGAATTAGTAATATTATATATGATATTAAAATGGAATTATAATATTTATTTGTATAATTTTTTTAAAATCCACTAAAATAAAAAATTGAAATGAATGTAGCATTCATGCTTACGTACGGCTTACCATCTCCATGAACTGTACATTTCAATTATTATCTCCAGATGGTATGTAATGTTATAAATAAATAAATATATACTATATATATTTATATGATATCAAAACCATGTATATCATTATTGAGATAATGTACTTCTTACCACATGGAATAATTGTAAATATAACAAGTTCATTTTGGTCTCATGTTTCAAACATCGATAAAATATCCAATATGAACAAAAATAATTAACTAATTTTTATCGAAAGGTAAGAAGTGATATAAAAGGAAAAATAAACTTTAAAAATGTTCTTAATAAAGTATAAATTAATGTAATTTTATTAATCAAGAAGAACAATAAACATACAAGACAAGTCAGACTTCAAGTAAGGGGTTTCTTATCTCACTTTTAATTCCGCGAGATTTCCATTGTTCACCAATTATTTATTACATGTGGTGTGTGTACTGACCATGATTCTATTATTTTTGTAATATAATTTATTTAATTTATATTTAAATAATCATTTTATGATCCTTCTTTCATTGGTGTAAGTTTTTAATGTTACCAAATTGATAAGGGAATTTGAAATTTCAACTTCCACTCATTCGTCTTTACGCATATTTCATTGATTATTTTACTCCATGATAATGTGTGAAATAACTATTCATTTTCTTGTGTCATAGTTTCCAATCCCCTTTCTTTTGATATACATTTGATACACAAAATCACTCCACTAATAAATTCTCAAGTCATCAATATGAACATGATTAGAGTAATTTTAACTCAATCTCCATTTATTGAGTTAAACATCCAATTCATTGGTGTTGTTTTTACAAGAATATGTGTGAATGCCCTCTGATTAATTTACACTGAATATCCATTCATATTGAGTGAATTTATATTTTTCACAAATAATTATGTCATTTATTTATCCTTAACCTAAGGATACATTATTTATAAGAGATTTCATCTCAATTTAAATTCCATTGAGACTTTTTTTTTGTTATACAACAATTCACATTTATATGATTTATATAATGTATTTTGACATAGTATATCATGAATCCTTTTATTCTAATGGTATTATAATTTTTTTATTACCTCAATTAATTTTATTCAAGTGTCTCTCTTTCAGTTTGCAACTCTAACTAAAATATCATTATAAATGTTTTAATGTTTTACTATTCTAAATCTTTCTCATTAATGTCCGTGTTTTAAAAATAGTTTTATGGATTTATTTATATGGAAATCAATGTTTTAAAATTAAAATTCCTTTTAAAATTTTTAATGTGGTATGTGATAGTTTGATTAAAAAATCTATTTTTAATGGCTTCTTGACAAATAGTGTGACTTTTAAATGTTTTCAAGAAAATGGGGGATATTTCTATCAAATAGTTTTTATGATTATTTTAATCTATATCGATATCCTTCATTATTCTCGATTGAGGTTAATCTGTTACAATACAATCTTCTATATTGTATTGAATATGTTATGTTTGACTGCGGATGTTCTATTTTAAAACCATTCATGGTTTGTGGATAAAGTATTGACATTTTTGCTAGTTTTCAAATGAATTTTTCTGTTATGTTTCAAAATTTTCATATGAGGAATGCATTGGACTTAGTATGTGACAGGTGGATCCTGTTATAGCTCCTCAATGCATCGATAGGTCTGATGAATCAATATCTTGTCTTTGTACAAGGCCTTGACAAAATCTTATTTGTAGTCTTGGCATAAGGCCTTGACTATGAGGTTATGATGTCTGAAATTATGCTTTCCATAATTATGAGATTAGTTTTTGATATTTCATGTGGTTATTAAACTATTATAATACCCATGGCTATGTTTTATTATAAAATTATTTACTCAGCTCATATTCCCACCATAATGTTTCCATTTTAATTATTTTTAAAGGCATGTGTTTTAATTTATTCACCATGACTAATGTTTATGTTCTCTTCCACTGTATTGCTTACCCTTACTGAGCATTTGAGCTTAACCGTTTATTATGTTTCATTTTTCCCAAGACATGAAAGAGTTAGTTATGAGTGACTTACAGGAATAATCATGGAGGCTTGGATGTTTCTAATGGAATAAATTAGTGTTGTTTTTCTTTTCAAGTTGTAATGATGAACTTATGTGTGTATTTTGTTTCCATGACTGCTAAACTGATCTTTATTTTAGGACATGATTTCATTTTATCATGACAATGTATTAATATAATGCACCGGCTCTTGGATTCTGCGGTTGGGGAAATACAAAATTACCTTTTAGTGAAAAAATATTTATTCATAAAATTGGATTTCGTCTCCTCTCTTTTTTAGAAAACCCATAAAATGAATGATGAATAAATGACTAAATATTATTTATATATATATCAATAAAATAATTTATAAAAAGTGTCTTACTTAATGTTTTGATGTAAAATGTGTTTTATTTCATAAATATAGTTTTCTAGAAAAATATTTCTTATTTTCAAAAGGGTTTTATTTTCATTTCTTGTTAATTGGTCACCAAATAATTATTCTTATATAAAAGTGTAAACCATATTTTCATAATTTAATTAATCTAAATAAAAACATCCATTCCAATGGAAACATGGAATCTATAATAATATTTGAATAACAAAATTATTAATACATTGTACTTTGGTGGTACATGGTAATGTGTGTCAGCCATGTTATAAATGTAACAAATCATTATATGAAAAAAAGTCAAATATTTTGTTATGTGAAACAAATGATAAATAATAAATTGCATTTAGTGAAAGATAAAAATGATTTTGCATACAAAAAATTAATAAAATTGTGATTTCATATAATAATAGATATTTTCAGTGTTGATTGATATAAAAAAATTGGAAAGTATAAATTAATTCAAAAAAAATATTTCATGAAATCACATTGTGTTACAGACTTTTGAATTTATGTATGATTTATTGGAATGAGTCCTTAAAAAAATGATTATGATGATTGATACTATTAATTACATCATTTATTCATGTACACTTGATTAATTGAAAAGTTATTTCATTCTTCGATATGATCAAAGTAATTTATTTATTTATATGGAATTATTTGATCATTTATTCCTTTCATATTTTTCTCCGTTGTCAAGATATTGATTAAATGGAATGTTTTTTTTCATTTTTCAATTTTCCATATTGATTATTCATTATTTACTAATGATAGAATCCACTGTATGTCATGCTTACATATCATCTTTGATCATGCAAGTTTTTCTTCTTTTCCCTAGGATTTTATGAAAGAATTTTTGGATGAGTTAAATATTGAAAATATTTACATTCACTATGTTATTCATTTTATGTTTTTAAATTTAATGTGAGATTCATTATTTTTCTAGTATACCAAGACAACTAAATTATTTGGCCCTTTAGGATAAAATTCATTGCATCTAGTGACAATTTAATAAAGTAACCACCAGCTCTTGGAAAATAGGTTTCGGGGATTTACAGTTGGAATTAGTGGATGTTTAATAAAAACCATGGGAACTATATTTTTGAGAACATATATTAGGGAACATAACCCTATGGATGAATTTAAAGATACATATAATTATATGATAACATCATTAATTTTTTTTATGGGAGTGATTGACTGGGTTTCCAAAAAATAAACCCTTAATTTGATATTACAATTGGAAATCGTTTTTGGAATAGATAAACCTATGGGTAATAACCACAAAAGGAGTTGGTTGAGTACACCATGACAATCATTAGGGTTCCTGAGGATTTTTCCCCTAGTGTGATCCTGGTTTAACATTCCCAAGTTATATACTAGTGTCAATTGATATATTTTTTGAACCATAATAATTTATTTGAATATTTAATTATCATAGATGACATATGATAAACATAAGGTTTCAAAGATTGAGAATAAGTAGAAATAATTTTGATATACTAAAAATGATTTTTCTATATTATTTTTTTGTCTCACACCATAAATTTTTGTTAAATTAAATTTATGGAACTTTGAAGAATGATGTAAATGATTAATGTTATATAAAATGAGATGGTTTTGAGAAACAAAATGGCATAATGAATGGGGTAAAATATGTTGTTAGTAACAGTAAAATGTTATCCATATAAATGATTAACAACCTATACATTAACCAAGTCTTAGACTCACCAAATGAGGGAAGTATTGAGTCCTCTATGAGATCAACTAGTGGATAACATGGTGGAATGAATGATCAATTTACATATTTCCATAAATTTTGAAAGATAAACCTATGAGAATGTAAAAATGTATTATGAAAAAGTTTTTTGTGTGGAAAATAAGGGCATGTGGAAATGAATTTTGGAGGAAAATTTAGTGATTCTATTTAGATAAAAAAAATTATCCTTGAGATCAATTTATAGTTTATTGTCTTAAATGTGGGGAACAAAAGAATTATCACATTCAATTCCATTTTATAATTGTTGACACATAGGCGAAAGAAGAATATATGTTATAACAATAAACAATTTAATAACGTTGAAGTATTTATACACTGTGACTCAAGAATTTGGTGGTAGAATTATTTATATCAATGTTATGTTATTTATAATAAATAAGAAACATATAAGGATTGTGTGATTTTTTGGAAGCATATATGTCATAATATAATATTTACATAATAGTTATGCATACCATTATGGTTTTATGATTTTATGTCTGATCATATGTAAAAAGTCTTAGACACCCCATTTGAAGTTTAATTCGATGGGATTTTCTTGTTATTAATGTGATTTATAGAAATTATTTATTTGGTTGAAGTATATATAACTCCTATATTATATATAAAATATAACTTGAGCAATAATTTTTTTTATTTACAAAAATAAGTTTAAGGATATTGAGAACATTTACGGTTCATATGATCTTGGATGTTAGGGTAATAATAGTTAATTAAGATTACATAATTTTGTGGATAAAATAAGTTGTATATAAATCCTTAGTGGTTAAAAATTCATTTGATGATTACTTCTTTTTTTATGATTCTCATTTTATTTTTTGGAAATCATATAAAATTATATTAATATAGTTTTATATTATGAAAAACTTGTATTTTGGGTGACAAACAATATACCGAAGTCTATCGATATTTAACCCAAAACCTAAGGGAAATAAGGGTGTAATGCCTTTGACAGGACTATGTGATTCCATGGATAATATGAAATTATTTTTTCATTTCTGATTTGAAACATTAATATTGACATTACATTTGGGTGTTAATGTATAGGTTTAGTGATGAATATATTATTTTGGATAACTTTTACTAACAATTTTCATTATGGTAAATATATAGAGACAAAGAAAAATAACTTTAACTAATTTGTGTATCTTATGATCCGTTAAATTTTATAGTACTTCCATAAATAAAAATATTCATCTAGGAAAATTATTTCAAGGAGTACAAAAATGATGTTGAAATTTAACGAAGCACAATCAAAGGAAAAAATTCTGTTTAGGAAATAAAATGGTTTCAAGTAAATCTAATTTTAGGTGTTTCCAATCTGATTGTAATATGATTTATCAAAATTTATAAAGGATCTAAATGTAATTTTTTATATATTTACCTATATTTTTTAAAAAAATATTATATTTTTCACACATTATCTGTTTATGGTTTTGTAGTGTTTACATTTTTATTTATCATTTAGTTTTTCATAATCAATTTTCAATATCAATCCCAATAATTATTTAGGAATTAAAATATTATTCCATGTAAATATTTTCACTACAAAATAACATTTTTCTAATTGAAAACACAGTTATCTATATTTTTAGAAGAACTCTATAATTAAATTTCTCTATAATTAACTTTCTCTAATATCAAGAATATGTTTTCATAACCATTTTATGACGAGGGCTTTAGAAAATGTTATTTTAAAATAACAAAACCATTAATTGTGTGTTCAAGTTAAAATTTAAAGGATTCAATTTTGTTATAGGTAGAGAAAATTTAACAACCTGATATTTCACAAATATTTCCATTATGTTAGAGAGAATATATGACATGCAACACTGAGTTTAAAAAACCATTGAAATATATTATTTAAATATAACATTATTACCATGTTGTTAAAATGAATCGTATGAATGGGATAAATAAATTTAAAAAATATATAATAAATTCACACAATCTATAAATTTATTGACAAATTCATGGTAAATAATCACTCAATTTAGATTAATGTTAATTTGTCCTTTCAAAATATGTTTTTTTCAAAACACCAAAAATATTTTGTGAGTAAATAAGACAATCCATTATTTAAAAGTTTATAAATTGTATTTGATAAAATGAAATTTAATTTTTAATTCGTAATACAAAAATTTTATTAGGGTAATGTTTTACTATTTTTATGAAAAGTGTGATTTTATCATGATTAGTGAAAATACTATTTTTTTAAAAAAAACTATTTTTAAATGAATAATATAATTGATTATTAATTAATTAAAATAATAATAAATTTTGATTAATTTTAATGAAATTTATTTATTATATATATAACTATATGAATTTAAAACAATATAATAATTACCAATATTCGTATGTTTAATGTATGATCATCTTATTCTTGAAAAACTCATTCCCTAAAAACTTTTTTTGATGCATTTTGTGGGATTATTTTTAAATTAAATTATGATACTTCTATGAATTTAATTTGATAAAATTGATTAAATATTCATTATCAACATAATTAATATTATCTAATTTTTTTCATATTTAATTGTAAACGGATAAAATATATTTTACACCAGTTAACGGTCAAAGCAGTTTACCGTGGGTTAAAAAATTTATATAAGGATCATAATTACCTAAAAATGTGTTTAATTTATATTATATAGGAATATATAGACCCTATATCCTCTAATATATTCAAATTCCCCATTTCTTATGCATATGACTACGATTTTGACCATTATAATACATTATGTAATCAAATGTAATCACTATAACTCTCTTGATTTAACTAACTATAATATTTTCTCATAAAGATAAAAGTAACATATTTTTTCTTATTAATATTCATTTAGAAGATAAATTATTTTCTTTTATCATGAAATTTTTATTAAATTTTTATTTATGAAATAGTTACCATAAATTCAAACACAACTGCAACAGAGTGATTATTTAATTAAAAGAAACCTAAAATATATTATTTTTAAAATATTAAAATAACTTTAATCAGAATTTATTTTTATATCCCAATTTTTTATGTTAATTATAAAATGTTAAGGAGGTTTTACCTTTTTATATTAAAATAACATAGTTTTATTTTTTAAAATGTCAAATTAAATGAGTTGATTCAAAATTGACATTAATGATACTTTCTAATAATTTTTTTTAATAGATTTAAAATTCATAAAAATATTACATTTAGTCAAGTGAATTGGAAAAAATATATAATATCAATCATGACCCATTTTTTAGACATTTTTCTTTTTATTGAAAATTTATTTACACCTAATGATTAAAAACATCAATTACCACATTTAAGAATAAAACCTGGGTTTTCATATTACCCTAACATGTGGTAAAATTAATTTTACACACCCATAACATTTCTATTTGATAAATCAGTTTCTATATTTTCAAAATCTACTTTAAACAAGAGGTTTATATTTTCAATGTGGCTGAATTGAATATTTGGAAGAAGTTATTGCAATACTTTGAGGTTGTTCGATAACCCATGTATATTGAAGAGTAATTCAGATGATGGTTGGAGAATTGTTATAGATTCATGAAATGATGTTGGATTTCATGCTTGACCAATTCTGTATGTTTAAATAATATTATTTCGGTACATTTTTTATTTTCCAGAAAATGATTCAATTATTTAATGATAATTTAAATTTATTACAACACTTCAATAATATATTATATTTATAATAATCAATCATCCTTAATTTGATTAATGAAATGGTTAGAGAAAAATAAAATGTTGATGATATATGATGAATGATCGTAATTTGAATTGATTATTTGAGAATTTAACAAAGATGCAAATGGAATGTGAACATTACTGGATGAGGAGAATATGATGTGTATTTTGGAGAATTGGAATATCATTTTTATTTGTTATGAATATGTTTAATTTGAATAAGTAAAGAAAAATATTAATTTTCATAAGGAATTTGAAGACAATGCAATATAATTTTTTTCGTGAAGATAAAGTGAATATGGAGAAGGTTTTTATGATGTCAAAAGAAAAATATAAAAATTTTAATATTTTCCACGAAAAATATTTATAAAACTCAAATATTTTAAGGTATGGATCCTATAAAATCAATTCAACTTATTTGATATATCATATATTAAACGAACTGTGATGTAATATTGAATGTTAACAGAATCTCCAGAATAGTAATGTAACCATAAGAAATATTAATGTGTCCATTAGATTAATATACTCAGTTATGAATTTATGAAAAAAATATTGGTATCTCATAAATTAAAATATGATATATTTAGATAATTGAATATGTGAATAAATATTTTTGAAATGATAATTTATGTTTTGGGGTTTTTTGGAACATAAATTTTTATTTAAGATTTGATAATTAATATAATAATTACAATATTCATAAAATATATTGATAAATTAATGTATATATTTTATATTTTTATATGATTATTTTATGATACCTCATTTGATTTTTCAAAGTGCAATAAAATCTGTTATAATATTAAAATTGGTATCTTTCAAATAAATGATGATTTTATTTAAAAATAAAATTTATCACATTTCAAAAATTATGTTGATAAAATTGAGTCAATTATTTAATTATACAAATCATAAAAATGGTTATCTTTATTTTTTTTGTTTTTTATAAAATTGATGAATTTTTGGTGAATAGTGACATACGTTAATTTATGATATTTAACAAATATAAGAATTATGGATTCCCGTTTGTTGTGTGGACGATTTAAGGCAATAATATCAAACTATACTTATATATGTATTGTATTTACTGATGGGAATATGAACTATTCAAATTCATTAGCCAAAACAATACAATAATGAATGAAATAAAAAAACACCCCTCTCCTCCATTATAAATACCACCCTCAACTCCTCTTCTCATCACACCACCAAAGCCTTTTGTCTTGTCCAATTTCTACCCAATAACTCTCCAAAACAACTACCCCATCTTATGTACTTTTTCGTTTGACCCAAAATACAATTTCATAGTTTTTTAAAGAGGTTTTAAAGGGGAGGAATTCATGATGTAAAATCCCCTTTCATTCTTTTAATTTTTTTCAATTTTATTCCTTTATTATCCTTTCTGAACCTACCCTTATCCATGTGACATGATAACTCGAGTTTTATATATATAAGGGAATGTTGTTATTTTAATTGAACATCCATCATCAAATATCTTCTCCTCTCCCTTTTATTCTAAAAATGAAACATCATCCAAGATGTTTCGATTTACCACCATTGTGGACGATGCAATTTCATATTCCATTACATTCTTAAACAATGATCATGAAACCATTTTTATGGTTTAAAGAGATTATAATATGTATATTAATACTTATTTATTGTTATTTAGGAAATTTATTAAAAACATTCAATTAGTATAACAAAACCTGTGTGTGATGATCAAAAGAAGTCCCAAATAATCTAAAAGGTTATCATTAAATACTTATCAAATTTATCATCATCACATTTCAAAAAGAATGATATAAAATAACATTAAATATAATTAAATTTGATTAATAACATATAAATTCAATTATGAATAACTATTCCTATTTTACATGATCTTTAGTACTTGTATACAAGTGAACCCATATGGAAAACCAAGGAAATTAAAACCGCTAAACCATGAAATTGAATCTTATAACTCATCAAAAAAGATAAAATTAAACCAAACAAATTTATATTAAATAAAATAAATTTTTAATAGGTTATTAATTTTATTATTAATGAATATAATTTCATTATCCAGGATGTTATGTATATGTGTATAAGACTTTCATACATAATGTTATGGTTTTCTCTGCTCACCTTTATTTCTATGCGTTATTATTTATTCGACAATATTTATTGTTTGTGGTTTTAGAATGATTCCCATTGATATATGTAATAAATAATATTTTTTTATCTCCATGGTAATCATTATTTCATTATATTATAATTTATTTTATGTGAAATATAGTTCGTCTATTTGAGAAGTGATAAGAGATTCTCACCGAACCTCCATTTTTCATTCGGTTGATGGTTTCTCTCTCTTTAACTCAATGTAATTAATATCTATTTTAATATAATTCTAATATATTCTTTGTATATATTCCAAAATCATTTATATATATATCAGTTCATCTTCCTTTTATTGGGACCAACATGTTTTATAAGGTTCATTTTTCAAATAGTCCTAGTAAACAAGCCCAATTAAAGGGTACTTCCAAATTTCGTACCCATTTTCAAGAACACTCCATACTCTATTTTCAGAACCAAAAATTTTATTAAAATAAATATTTTTATCATGATGAAATATGTTAGATATTTTCTTGTTTTATGTGAACAATTAAACAATATTTCATATTAAAGAATCTTTTATATTTTCCCTTAAACTCTAGTGAAGTGGCCCATTTCTACAGTTTCTTAAATTCCTTATTTACATGTTTTCACTTTAGTTTGATATAATTTATTCATAAAAAGTAATTTCATTCTCCATAACTTCACTTTCCTGGGATATTCATTTTTATAATCTTATTTTATGAACAATACTAAATAATTTTCCAAAACAAATATTCCTTCCAATCATAAAATGGTACTTCTCTCAGTAAATTTTCACGAATTTATTATTTTATTTTAACCTATCATATATTTAATATTATTATTTATCAAAATTTATCTCTTATTATTGAATGTACCATATTGTATTTAATTATTTATTATTGTTTACGACCAGGGATGCACTTTATCGATACCATTCTATATATTATTTTGGATGGTTTATGATTATGTTTATTATTTTTGTAAGTTATTATAATTTTATATACTAGTTTCAATATGAATGTATATATTGGTCATGTTTCACCCATTTCATGTGAGTAATGAATTGGACTTATTATGTGAAAGACGAGTTCGCTATATCCCCTTGATTTATCGGTAGGTCTCATGAGAAAAACTAGATTGGTTTTTACCCATTAATGTATGGTGGTTTGGGAGGAGACATGATAATATGATTATGATTTCTAACCTTATTAATTGAAACATTATGATATTAGTATTTATATTCCATGTGATTATTTAACTAGTAGAATATTCATGGGTACGTTTCATTATCGTGTGGATATTTCTATTGAATTATTTGATCAGCATTTATTACTGCCAAATTATTTTCCGGATTTGTTTTAATGTCATTTCTTTTAGTTATTCATCTAAAATTATTGTTTATGTTTATTTATGATATATTTAATTTTATGTATTTCCCTTATTGAAAATTTTGTCACACACCATTCTTATTTTTAAATTTTTTCTAGGATGCAATGATGTTTCTTATGATTAACTTTTCAGGATATTCTAGGAGTTTATGTGTGTTTTTGAGGGAGTTTATATGTTATTTTCTTTAATATTGTAAGGTAAATGTTATGTTTCTATCTATTTTTTTAAAATCTAAAAAACAATTTGGTCATTTTGGATGAGAACAATTATTCACAGTACTAATTTAATAAAGTAAGGGATCAACATTATGCTAAAAGGGTCAGGGTCTTTATAGCTGCTATATGAGGAAGAGTAGTTGAATTTTTAGAAACTGGATTTATGAAATCCCGGTTTATATAAAATAAACCTAAGATATAAATTCAGGAAAACTATATAATAAAATCCAAAACTAACAATGTTTATGAGTACAATTATTCATTTTTTTGAATTTATGTAATGCATTTCAATAGATTTGGATTATACATTAAATTTAATAATGATGTGATCTAATGTAGTGTATTTTTTCATTAATAAATATATCCTTATATAAGGGATAATAACCTCACCTATTCACATGAACCAATTATTAAGAACCATCAAATATTTTATGGCCATATGCAAATCTTTCGAAGGGAACACGTCTCCCAAACATTCTCATCATATGAGAAAATAATATCATGTTGTATAAATATTGTGAATGAATTCCGCAAGCCTTATGACATTGAAAGAAAGAAAGTTAATAAGTGGAAAATAGAAAAAAAAAATACTGATAAAGGGAAGAAGGTAAAGAATTCTTTTTCCACATGTGATAATTTTGGTTCGAAACTCTTTAGTACTTTCTTTAAGGGAATGTAATTTTTTTAAAAATGTAGACATAAAGGAGAGAAGTATTATTATTTTAAGGAAAAGAAAGAAATTTTCCAGTTCATCCAATGTAATGATATGGGTCCCTTAAAAATGAATGTTCCAAGCATTATGGGAATATACTTCAGAAGAAGAAAATGGATCATGGTTAAGCTTATGCTACTACCATAAAATAAGAGGAATTATTAATATGCAGGTGTTTAGATTCAAGAATGATTTTATTTGAGTGTTTTGTCAATAATGATATATTTTTAATATTCATGAGATATATATGGATTTTACTCATGTAAATTTCTTTATGAAAATTGATTTATGAGATGAATAATACTTGTAATCAAGAGAAGTGATTTTTTTATTGTATAAACTTTTTTAAAACACGTGATTTTTGTAAGGTAAACATAAATATATCTCTTTTTATTAATAAAATATTACATGTTTATGGTATAGTATTGGTAACCATGAAGGTGTAAAATTATCTAATGGTTTATAATATAATGAAATTATTTTATTTTTGGATTTAATGAGATCCTGATATTTTACTTTTGGAAGCATTTATTTTTTATAATTTTTTAATGGTAATAAGGTTGTTTATATATCTAGTATGCGACAATAAGAGCTACATTATGGTTTTAGGGAGAATATGATTTATGGTATCCTTTCTTCTAAATCATTGGTATTTGAGTTTGAGGAGACATATTTTGGATGTCTCAAAAGGTTACCTACGTATGGAATGGATAAACGATGTTATTGATTACAATTAAAGTGTGATTTTTAATATTGTATGACATGTGATAACCTTTTTAGATTCAATAAATATTTAATGTTAGATAGAGTGAATTATAGATCATTCAATAAATATGATTTAGGAAAAACTTCATCTTGAATATCAATATTTTTTTACGAAAAATAGTCGAGATATATTGAATCACAACCAAATGATGAGATAATATGATAGAAATTAATCAATATTGATAATTTTTTAAATTTATTTTCTGGTTATTAAAATAATTCCTTTACTCTAGAAAAATTATTTTGGATTAAAAACATCATCTGTTTACTTTTCATTCTCAGAAATGAATTATTTTTTAACCGATAACAGATTTATGGATTTGGGATTATTAATATAATAATAACTATGTTATGTATCGATCTATATCTGAATATTGTAGTATGATTTTATTATGTGTCCATATTTTCACATTTCACTAATTCTATGCGATTAATATACCTAATTTTGTGGTGGCCTTCACATTTCACATTCCCTCTTTTAAAGAGGAATTGTTATTAACCTTATTTATGATATGGGTTTCATATTAAGTTATTTTCATGTATAATCATTTTATTTTTAAAAGTGAAATTTAAAAATTGAAATGACACAACATATTGGAGGGGAGAAAGTAAAAACCCAATATTTTTCTATATGTATCTAATTAAATAAATTCAATTTATTCAAAAACATATTGTTTAAATGAACCATGGTATAGTTTCAAATATTAAAAAAACCTTTGGAATAGGAATGTGAATTTTTAGAATAGTAATGTGTCCACTAGAATAATAACCTCAACTATAAAATTATAAATAAAATGTGGGTATATCATAAATGAAAATATGATATATTTATGTCATGGAATAAGTGAATAAATGATTCAAAAATGATAAATTATCTGTTTATATTTTGGTGAAACAGAAATCATTATTTACAATTTTATAATTTATATAATGATTTAAATATTCATTAGATATATTAATAAATTAATTTTTTGTTTTCAAAGGATTATAATATATTTTTATGAGACCTTAATTAATTTTTCAATGTATCATAAGACAATTTATAATTTTAAAATCAGTATATTTTTAATAAATGATTATTTCTTAAAGAAATTAAATTAATCATATTTATAAAAATATTTTTATAAAATGGAATCCATTTTTATGTTCCACATATATAAAAAATGGTAAGTGTTATTTTTTTGGATTTTTCTAAAATAGTTTATTTTTTGTGAACAGTGAAGTACAATAATTTACTGTATTTAACAAATACATGAAATATTGTGTCATGGATGATTTATGGCTGATGTAAGTCCATAATATATAACATTAATTCTCTATTTGTTGTATTTATTCATGGGATTAAAAACTACATGATGTCATGAGATGAAATAATAAACTAATGAATAATATAATCAAAAAAAAAACATATCTCTTCAATTATAAATACCACTACTTACCACCTCTTCTACTAACAGCTAAAAAGTCTGTAATATTATTAAATATATGAGAAATAACTCACCAAAACAAATCCCCCACTTTTTGGTCTTTATATTATCACTCAAAGGACCATTTCAATGTTACCTAAGGTGGTTCTTAAGGAAAAGAATATAAGAGGTAAAATCCCCTTTCATAATTTTAATATTCCTTAAATTTCTCTCTTTTCATATCCTTTACTCATATCCCCTTGTACAAGTGGAATGATAAGTATATTATACTATATATTCGAGATTTTTATAAGCTATTGGAATATCCAATATCAAATCTATTATATTATTCCTTTTATTCTAAAAATAAAAATATTGTCTGTGGTGGGTTGATGTACCGCCATCATGGATAGTGTATTTCCAATTTAAATTAAAATCTTCAAGGATAGTAATGATACCATTTTTATGGTTATAAAAAATTAAAATAGGTATTTTAAAAATTATACAATTTTATGGAACTAGTAAATATAAAAATATTAATTAATATAAAAAATTAGTGTGTGATTATAAAAAAGAGAAAATAATCAAAAAATTTGTCATTGACATTTTATAAAATAAATCCTATTAATATTCAGGAAAAATATATGAAACAATTAAATAAAATAAAAACTAATTAATAACATATAAAATCAATTATTCATAATTATTCCTAGTTTACATGTTCTTTATTACATGTATACTTGTGAAATAATCAGAAAAACCAAGGAAATGACCACTCAAAAACAACATAATCGAATTTTATAACTCACAAAAAAAGTACATAAATTAACATAATACAATTATAATAAATAAATTTCTTTTAATATGTTCTTAATGATATTATTAATGAATTTGATTTCATTATTTAGGATGTTATTTACAAATGAAGAAATCTTTTGGAAATAAGGTATTGGTTGTTCTCATCTCACATTTATTTCTTTGAGATATGCCTTATTCATCAATATTTATTGTGTGTGGTTTGTTTATTCTTCCATTTGATGTATTATATCATAAATATATTTCAAATTATAGTAATAAATTATTCATTTTATTATTATTATTTTTATGGGACACATTGTTTGTCTGTTTTCTTAGTGGTAAGGGATTCTACCCAAACCTCAATTTTTCATTTAGGGTATGCATACAATGTTAAAATTTTTATTTTCAATCACTTTTAAGGGAAAAGTGAGAACCCTCACACCTTTCCTGATTCAGCAAAAAAAAGGTCACAACTGATTTGTTAATGAAAAGTTTAAGCTAATTCGAGCCAAGATCTCTAAACAATATCTAGGGAATAGACTTTATCTGGATGTCGGAATCATCATTTAGTACTCCGTCACAGATATTTTAAAGTATGTCCCAAGATTGCAAGTGTTCTTCCTTGCTGATCTTTCCCATGTTGCATCCTCTAAGCAGAATGCGAGCCTGCATGTTGATCCACTTACCCTTGTTGTTAGTATAGGTCACCTAAAGTGACCTCGTCTTCTTTAACTCCTGAATATCCAGCATGGTTTCATCCATTTACTCATTAGAGTTCATATGTAAGTCCATTTGATTCAGCATCTGTCACTGTGAGTCATCATTTGAGTTATTCTGAAATTGCTGCACCGAGCCCGGAGGGCCCTTTTCACCCTTAAGGCTAGTGGGGAAAACAGCCTCGCATCTAGCCTCCTGGATATGATGAACCTACTCTCCTTCCACTATTTAGGCATTGTGTTCCTTTGGAGTCCTGACTATTTTTACTAACCGAGTCTCCATTGGCCTAGGGAGGTAGGAGTAGTCCTTGTGCCCCTTTATCTTCTGCTTATTGGAATTCAGGGTATGCTATCTCTCTCTTTTAAATAATTAAATGATTATTTATTTTTATATAATTATTGTAAATTTTGTGTACATGTTCCAACCCCATTTATCTAGATCATTTTCTATTTCGTTTATGTGGAGATAAATGTTTTATAAGGATCATTTTTTAATTTCTCCCAATAAATAAGCCCAATGGAACGGTACTTCCCAATTTCTTACCAATTTTTAAGTACATGAAATAATAAATTTTAAGACAAAAATATTATTCTAAAATATAACTTTTATGAAAATAATTATCTTATATATTTTCTAGTTTTAGGAAAAAAATGAAACCTTCTACTACTTTAAAGACTCTTCTATATTTTCCCATAAGCCACACTATATTGTCCCATTTATATGGATTCTTAAAATCACATTTTACATGTTTTCACATAAATTGGAAATCATTTATTATTGAAAAAAAATTATACATAACATTTATTTTCTTGGATATAAATGTTTATGATCATATTTTAGGACAAATATAAAATCCTTTTCCAAAATAACTTTCCTTTCCAAAAGTAAAAATGGTATTTCTATCAAGAATGACTCAATGATTTATTTGAGTTTTTTATTATATACTCTATTTAATTTATTGAAATTTATAACTTATGTTACCATCTACCATATAATATTGATTGGTTTATTTTTATTCAGACTGGTGATGCACTTTCTTGATACAATTCACCATATTATTAAAGATGGTTTACGATTATGTTTATTGATTGGGAACGTTATTGAAATTTAATATCATAGTGTAAATATGAATGTATATATTGATTATGGTTCACCCCGTTCAGATTAATAATGCTCTGGATTGAGTTAGTGACTTTTAGGGCTTACTATAGCCCCTAGATGCATCTGTAGGTCTAATGAAAAGAACTAGATCAATTTTATACTTATTTGTGTATGGTTTCTTAGACATTTTCTTAATGGTATGTTTATGATTTCTGAAATTTTAAATTTACTCACTATGATATCTTTATTTACATTTAATGTGATTATTCAACAGGTATAAAATCCATAGTTATGTTTCATTCTCATTTGATTATTAATATGGAATTAGTTGATTAGATATTATTCCATCCATATTATGCTCAAGATTATGTTTTATTGGATTTTTTTAAGTTATTCACGCTGAATTATTGTTTATGTTTATTTATGATATATAATATTATATCTGTTACCCATAATACGAATATGATCTCACCCCTTTCATATGTTTTATTTCTCCCAGGACTATAGGATGTTTACGTTGAATGAATTTCAGGGATAATTTAAGAGTTTATGGGTGTTTCTAATGAATTTTTTATCTAATTTTACTTTTAATTTGTAATGTAATACATATGTTTGTATCTAGATTTCAATAATCTATTTATTCCATTGGGATAAGAATTCATATACATAATACAAATGATATAAATTAACGCCCCACCTCTGATCTTCTACAGTCTGGGTTTTTACAGTATTTTAATGGATGTTGGTTGGATTGATAATTATTTACATAATAAATTACTATGATGGACTTTATTAAAAATGTGGCTAAACACCCACAAATAAAGGGCCACCTAAACCCTGCACAGGTGGAAGGAAGCCTCAACCATGTGAGGGAGTCAGCTTAAAAATCACAATTTTTGTAAGTACCTGTACATATCATCCTTCTTGGATGGTGGAAAGAGTGTTAGGCATGTTAACATAGTTCTCGTAGTGTACATAGGGGGCATGCGAGTTTTCCCATCCCATATTGGTAAGTGTTTTGTTGTGGATGCATATTCCCAGGGTCGACTCAATCATTTTCTAGTGCATGTTATATTACTCTTCAACATTGAATTTTTTATGTGTGACAAGTAATATGGGTTGAAATTCCTTTTAAAAAAAATACATGCATTACATTGTTCATTATATTCCAATGATTTTTGACTATCTGATTAAACAAGAAAATTGTCACTTACCTCGAGACTAAGTTTTCTATAATATTCACATGTAATGATCAATATTGAAATACAAGTGATCAATGATCTATGTTATATCCATATACTACTAGTCAAATAGAGAAAATGAAGTCCTTCTTGACATCCCAAAGACATGTAAGAAACTCAATAATTTATGCATTCCATAACCTTGAGATCATGCATTATATGAATGAACAATATTTGAAAATAATTTTTTGTCCATCTGTAATGAATGGAAGTGCATGATCATCTAAAACTATAGATCATGCATTAATTAAATGAACATGAGTCACAGAATATTTAGAGTATGAATATGAAACCAGGATTTTAATAATAAGGTTATTTGAGTGACAGAAAAATACTTAGATATATCAAAACCATGAAAATATATAATTTTGATGCTCTATGAAATGTATTAAAATGGGGAGACATGGAATGAAAATATTCTCCTTAGGTATGGTGAAAGAACATTCCTATAAATACCATGTACCTAAGATAAGTGCGGCTACTAAATATTTTAGGTCTATCATTTTATATTGAAAGAAATAGAGCATTCCCAGATTCTCTTACGAAGGCCTCCTAAGACCCCCTTAGCATTTTGAAGGAGAAGTACCATAAATATCATTGTACCATGAAGTGGAAGATCCCATACTTTTTTTGTGAGTAAAGGAACCATGAACTCATGGTTTCCTTAATAATATCCACGTACTATATATAATGTGAAGGTAATTATTTAAACATTCAATTTTCTTTTCAGAAAACACAAAAAGGGTTCCCAATTATAAAACTATCTCAGTGAATTCACATTAAGGTAATATTATATGATATATCCATTTCTTATATATTGCACGAAGAAAAAATGAAGTTCCATGATCTATCATAGTTTTAAATAAAAGAAGAAACACAACATAAACTTATATGATGGAAAGAGAAAATGAAACATACTTTTGTGAAAGTTAATAGTGACATTGAGTACAAATTTTACACAGAAACATGTGTGGGGTATGTTAATTCATTACCAATGACAATCAGTATCTCAGTCATAAGGTTTTGGTATATTTTCATGAATAAAATAATTTTATGTTAAAAGATGGTGCATAATGAAATTAAGATTTCACCTTCTCAAATAATAATTATCCCTAAATTGAAACTGATACTACATTATGTGATTTATTTTTTGGGAGGAATTGAAAAACCTATAGAAGAATTTAATAACTAATACATTTCTCAATGATCAAATGTAAAAGAAGAGATATGAAGAACATAAAAAATAAAATTATCATCATTTCCTTGTGATGAAGTGATATCTGTCTAGGTAGTGAGGAAGAATATAACATGTAGAATAATTAAGAAGTTTTAGTTTAACTTTCGAATAATTTTGTAAATTTTAATAAATGTAATATCTTCAATATATTTAAAAGAGTACTGATATTCCCTTCATAGAATTTTATTGATTATATTTAATGCAATTCAAAGAATTTCAGTGAGACCAGACAATCTGTGTAATGAAAATATAAGTATAATATCATAAGCTACAAATTTACGGTAATTGATATTGATAATGGTCAAAAATGATTCATAATAATAATGGATAGTATTAAATTAAACTAGAACAATTTGAATATGAAATCTACATCCATAGGGAGATATTTTTGTAGGCCTATTTATAATAGTTTGTAGAAGACCCATCAAAGATTGGGTGATGGAATTATAAAAAATACCAAATATCCTTTTCCATGAGTGGATATTACATATATATAATTTGTTTAAAATTTTACAAAACATTCGAACACTATAGTTAATAGTGATAAAAACCCCATGAAACAACTACATGTTGATCATGGAAATGAATAGGCTTAGACCAAACTATGTAAAAATCCTTTGAGTCTCTTTAGTATTTTCATCTGTATTCATATTAGAGAAATGGGACTTCAAATAATGAGAGATCGAGGATATCACATCAATAAATGATGAGTTAAAAAATAATTCATAAAAGGTATCCACTGAAATACACCATTAGTCAATCAATATCGAGGCTCTATAAATGGTATCGAAGCAGAAGGTTCCCTATGTTGGATTCTCTTCATTTTATATTTTTTTAAATTTAAATGTATTTCATGAACATATAATGATTTTTTATTCTATTGATTTTAATTCTACTAAACTTTATAACATTTTTACTTTCATGGAATTTATGAATATGAAAAATAAATAGAATATCAAGATCCATAATATGAATCACTTATCATGAAAGAGATAAGTTGTTTCAATACCTCCATGAAATGATGATGGCAGACATGAAATTTTTGGATCTAATCAAATTTTTTTTAAATAAAAATGGTATGGGAAATATTATTAACTTAATGGGTTCATTGGATTTTGGTGATCATTATGTATATGCTTATTTTATCGGTAATGATTTTCCACGAAAAATGGAAATTTATTACCAGAGAGTTAATTTTCCAATTAATGCACTAAGGGATATGATGGTTTTTTTTGAAAAAGCTCACTTTTCAATCATATGTTGAATTTTATAAATCATGTAAAATCAATAAAATATTATTTAGGGTGACTTTTATGAAATTTATAATTCTATTAAGAACATGTTCGATACTTGTTAAAATCTATCCATATAAGTTAGAGTCACTAAAGTAGTGTATGAGGAGATTGAAGGAATGCACTCCAAAAACATAGAAGAGAGACTCAAATCAATCCACGAATAGGATGAGTCCAATAAATAATTTAATAATTAGATCCATGCATTAGAATAAAATATAATAACCATCATTGATGTGAATAATGATTAATTGTAAATCTAATTTGACATGATCATATAAAATGAGTAACTATTACAAATAAATGTTACATTTACGGAAGTGGATTTTGAGAAGACTAGAAAATACATTAATTGTAGAAATAAATTTATTGAAGATTGAAATAATTCTCTTAGGATGAAATATCCTATATTATAAATCAAAATAGCATATCTTAGAAATACTCGTGTTGATAATTCATAATAAAATATATATGTTTCTACTATGACACCATGTTCTTTAGAGGATTCTATAGACAATAGAGATTTGTGATATATAAAAAATATTATTGAATCCACTAATGATCTTTATCAACTATTTGTGAATAAATAGGTACTATGCATATCTCAATGTAATACATTTTCTATAGTTGTTTTTATAAAATTTATAGGTTTAAATAAATGTTTTATGAAAATATAAATGAGGATAAATTAAAAAGATCCATCCATCATGTCTATAGTTAGAAGATTTATTGTGTAAGTTGGATAACATAGAAGTCTAAAACATATATAAATAATAATGAATAGTATTATGTTGACTATGATGGAAATTTTGGATGACATATATAAGATAAAGAAGATCAAGATTTGTGGGTCAATTCTGGTGCTTTATGAAATTTGGGTATTGTGAACTTTATTGTTGGTATAATCCCTTAAATTGTAGAGATCATTGGAGGAATATGATTATAGGGATGAATTTTGTGTAGATTAAATAATTATAGAATAAAAAAATTCTACATCAATCCAATTTTGTGCTCTCAAATATTTATATGAGGTTAGAAGAGGTTTTGGTCACAAAAGTGATACTTGTATATCTAAATTTGTGTCCTGAAAAAATGATAATACATGAATAGATATGAAATAAAATTTAATATTAGGTAAATTATCTAATAATGTAGAAAAAAAGATTCCTCATAACATGTTTTAAAATATGATATCATTTGAAAATAATATTAAAAAATTAGATTACAAATAGGTGAATGTAGATTATCAAGAAGTGTGATATTTCTCAAAAGAAAGATTTAAATAAATAAACTCATGGGAAATGATGTAGAAACTCTATGAAGTTTTCTAATAACCCTAAAGATATACTTTTTTATTTTTCTAGTTGATTTGGAGGTAGCAAGAGAGATGGAAAAATCATAAGAAAGGGCATATGAAAATGGTAAAAACAGAATGCATGTGAAGAAAAATAATTTCATGAGGGGTTTTCAATAAAATATCATATAATAAATTTTTTTTGTGTGTGGTGAAACATGTATGGAAAAACTATTTAATATTATTCAATAAAATTCCAAAACTAAGAGAGTTCTTAAAAATGAAAAAAAAATTCCTAGAGATATTAGTCAATATAAGTACTTTAGAATTGAAATTAAACACACAATGAAATTGATGAAATAATGATATCCATATGCCTCATGAAAATATATAACCAATTATTAGATGTGAATGTTAGAATAATTTAGATATTATAGATACTTTTTTGAGAAAAAAATGTCAACAATGTTGTTCACATTGATGGGGAAGAAAACTGTCCATATTACCATAATCTCAAAGTATTATATTTTTTCTTCAATTTCATGAATTTAATGTGAAAAATGTTATTAGGGAGGGAACATATTAATTTATGATGAATATGTTTTCAACAATGATCAGAAAAATGATGACGTTACCCTCTAGGAATGATCTCACATGTTGGTTTTCAAAAGGACATTCGTTAAAGATATTCAACCATCATAACTATGTGAATGTATTCCACATTTGAAAAAAAAAATTAAAGATAAATTTTTTAATTATATATATTATAAAATAATTTTAATCATTCATAATGAGAATCATCATTAAAAAGATTCTTGGGAGTGTTTCCCATGAGGGAGAGATAAGTGAATAATGATCAAGAAACTGCTAGAAAGTATTGTCTCAGGAAAAACTAAATAATCTGGAACGATATTATTAGAGAATACCATTGACAAGGTTTTTTTATCTTAAATCCTTCATCCCTATTAAAAGATCATTTTTTAAATCAATGCAGGGTAAAATGAATTTTATCAATGACATGAATAAAGAAAGGATAATAAAAAAAGGTTGTTGAGAAATTATTTTATTTGATCATGAATATTTTTATTCAAATTTGTACTATGATTATATAAAATATGGGTTGATAATTTCAAATTTAAATGGTATCTATCACTAGTCAATTCCTAGAATATAGTATAAGTGAGAAACCATAAGTTCAACAAGCATCAAACATCGACACGCATAAGATCAGAAACAACCTCATCCAAGAATAATTTAAAGAATATCTTTCGATGATGATTCTATATCCATATTAATATGATGAAATGATGACATGGAGGTAAATATTATTTTATGGATAATGGATGACTGATCATTTTTTTAATTGATAATTTAATATGTCAAAAAACACAAAAATACAATATAAACATTATTTGATGAGTAAAATATTAAGTTTCATTGAGTAAATTTGAAAACCATTTAGATATGTTATGAAGAAGTATCATTAGAATAATTCAATGTAAATATATTTTTTCATGCAGAATTTGAATACCATGAAAAATCAATTTTTTCATGATAATAAGGAATAGATGAGTTTTTATTTAATTAAGGACAATAAAAAATATAAATACATACATATTTTCATAAATATTATTGTTAATTATTTTTAGATGTATTAATAATCTTATTCAAGGAAAATTACTTAGATTCCCTTAAATAAAAAAGTTCTCAATTCTAACATGTGAAGGCCCATCTCAACCACTCACATGTTGAAGGAAGCCTCAACCACATGAGGGAGCCACCCTAAGCTCACAGGAGGCTATAAGGGATAGATATAGAGGAATTTCTAGTGGGGTTATGTGTTTTGAGTGTGCATGCATTGCACCCGTGGTGTGGGTAGGGGGACATGTGGGTTGTCCCCAACCATATGGGTGTGTATTGTGTTGTGGGATTCAGACCCCATTGACGAATGCAGTGGTGATTGATACATGATCTATTACAAATCTCCACCTGGCCATGTTGATTTCCATCTTGGGATAGCTGATATAGGTTACTATTACACCAATAAAAAATGGACCTAATGTTGTCTGCTCGATTTGACCGATGTAGACCATCAAATCATCCAAACATATAATGCCATACCTTCAAACTATGGTGTCACTTTTGTTCACATGAAATGTACATAGAATAAATACCCACACTTGATAATAAATTTTTTAATCCATTTTATACTAATATAACTAAGACAGATATGAGTTATATTATATCCCAAAGACATGAATGAAACATTGTATTGAAATCATGACGTAACTCAAAAAAAATGCTTTGGATGAATCCAAAATAATTTTCAAAGGTTTTTCTGTGGATCTATAATTCATAGACACAATTTAACTTCTAAAAAGAGTAAGATGCATTGATTACATGGATGAAGGGTTGTATCATGGTGACACCTAGTCTTTAAACATTATGGTATTTGAGAGATGTAATGATATTTGGAGATAATAAAACAACGACATTAATATTTTTCAGGCATAATAAAATGGATTAAAACTCAATGAATCAATATATAATTACCTTTGAAGATGAGTTACTGAATCCTGATCATAAATAGATATTACCTAATCCCAAATCAATTGATGAATATTTTTGAGCTCTAATTTTTTCATTATAAAAAACATAGAATCTTTTCCTTGCAAAAAGAATGATTCTAGTGAGAAACTCAACATCATGATGGATAAGTACAATGAAATTATATTCATGCATGAGTTAGAAAATCCTAAATATCATTTTTCAAAATAATTAAATCATTCACTATTTTGTTTGTGTAAATAATATCCATGTAAAAGATCATATGAAAAGCTCATTATTTACACACACCTTTTTTTCCTTGAAAAAAAAACATAAAAGGTTTCAAAAATAATAAACACTATATTATTGTACTCACATGAGTAAAATAACATTTGAGAGTTTTAAATCTCACCTACTTGGTAAAGAATAAATAAGATATTGTAAGACAATATAATTTCATGAATAAGATGATACACCATGTTTTCTTACATGAAGACATATGAATGTGTAAAATACATGTGTAAAAGAGAACCAGGACATCGAGTTCACAGTGCATGCACATTCAAGAATGAATGTTTGTGAATTCATAAAACTAGGGATTCAATATTTTAGGAACAATGTGTTTTCCTGTGTTAACGAATAAAACATTTTGATGTGAAATAAATTTTACACTGAAATTAGTATTTCACTTGTTCAAACAATATTACTCACAAAATTTAAACTGATAAAACTTTTAGTGATCTAGTTTGTGTGTTAAATTGAGAACCTGACACAAAAATTTAATATTTAATGTTTTTATTTGAATATAAAATGTAGAATGATAAATTTGAAGAACTATAAAAATAATTTAAACTTTATTTCTTTGATCTGATGTGATATATTTCATTGTAGTGAGTAAAAATTAAACATGCATTATACTAAAGAACATTCAATAGTTTATTCTAATAATTCACAAATTTGTAGTTGAAATAATATCTATATCTTATTCTAAAGAGTACTTAGATGAATTTCATATGACGTTATTGATTATATTAATGGTATATTTATAACATTTAGTGACAACATACATTTTTTGTACTACAAATATTATGGAGATAATAGATAATGACATGTTATAATAATTGAAGCTGAGAATTTCCAACAGTGATTCAAAACACTATTTCACTCTATAGAATTGAATGATAATAAGTGAAGAATTTACAAATTAATATATGGTAGAAGTAATTTAAGACTTATTCCAAGGAGGTTATTGAAGATACATTGATGAAATTATAAAAACCCAAAATTCTCATACATAGTGTAACATCCTGTTACTCTCTTTATGGTATTTATCAACTTACACTTTTCATTTCCCTCTTAGATTGGATGAATTTTGGGCCTTTTGGGGATGTAGATAATTTTCTAGGGAAGAAAAACAAATTATTTTCAATGTAGATTTGATTAAATTAATGGTGGTATGGTATAAGTTTGATAAAGTATTTAGATAATGTCTGTTGGGGTATGTGTTGAATAGTTGGTTTTTCTAAATGTTTCTTTAGAATAATATGACTACATAGTTTCATATCAAAAATAGTTTTAATGATGTGAATCCTTTCAATGGATGATTCTATAAACTGGTAAAAATGATGAAAATTTTACTCACTATGAAACTCCTTCATGTCATTAAATGGTGGATCAGTGTTTTTTAACTGAGGTGATTCCTTTTCTGGTATATATTCATTTTTTATATTTCACTTCATGAAACCATGATTCACATTGTGAAATATGTGTTTCCTATATGTTTTTATATGTTTAATTCATAATTATTTTTCATTTAATGTGCATGATCCTCTCTCCAAACCTATTAGCTCTCCTAGGAGATTTTGGGGATCTTTATGTCTTAAATATAATTTCATTTAGTGATTGGTCTTTATTTTGGGTTTGTTATGTCTCATCATCTAAATGATATTTCTCATTCTTTATTAGGGTTAGTCAGAAGAGCTCCATTATAGTAAGTTTTTAGATCTGGTGGGCTTATGGTGATGATTCTTCTTGATCCGTTATAGATCCATTGAGTAATCCTCTATCAAAGTATGATATTTTTGTTGGTTGTGTGTGGTGTACGATTTCATTAAGAATCATGGTTTTATCATTTCCAATGAACATTTTATTAATTTAATTGATTCTAAAATGAAATTATTGGTTCTTGGGACTCTATTGTTTTCCTTTCATTATTCTATGTTGGTGGATCACATTGTGGGCATTTGAGAACTCAGTTTGAGGTAGGTCGTTCAGTCTCTATACTATGTTGGGTTAACGTTTAATACTCTAGTTTTTATAAAAATATTTATAAATGAACCCATGAATTATTTTCTTTATCCATATGGGATATTTTTGGAGAAAATAATGTTTTTCATAGTTTTAGTAAAATGGAAAAGTTATTTTCATTGTAATGTGAAATGGATTTATAATTTTATTTGAATAATGGTTTTGATGAATTGTTTTAGAAAATATATCCCATAGGATCCCTGGGGTAATTAGGCGGAAGTTTTAGTGATAGGTTACATATATTGATAGAGTATGGGGTCCAATCAGGGGTTATTTCTTGGTTCTATATTCCTATTTTTTAGGGATTGGATAGAGATGTTGTGTGGTTAACTAACTAGGTTTTCCTTCTACTCTAAATATTTGATTCATATATCTAGAAACTTAATGAACACAATTGTGTATATTGGGGGTGTGACTGTTCTAGATAGCATGACCTATATTGATCCTTTGAATGATTTATTTGTTCTTTGGTTTATACTACATTGGATTTGATATGATAAATGATACATGGTATGGATTTATTGATGTATGTGACATCCAATGAAACTGTTTTACATGGATGATTTTGGAATTTTTAAAATCCTATTTATTATACATGATTTTTAAAAAAAATATTTGATTTTTTATCATTCCATATTGTATTTAATGTTGATAATTTTTCATATTTTTTTACAGAGAATTGTTATAGATATTTTGGGATTGATCCAACTGAGATTATTTTTTCTCACTCCACACACCCCTTTGGTTGTGTATAAACCTTGTTGTGTGTTTCGATTTAGGGAAATGAAAGGCAGAAACATTAAGGGGAGAGTTATCATACATCAATTTCTGGGTATATAATGGTGAGGTGGCAGGGGTTTATCCCATGCTATCACATGGAGTATCTTTTTAAGGTTCAATTTTCATTTTATTTTTCATTTTTACCTTGGAGATTATTTATCTTTGTTTGAGTAATGTTGCTTATGCAACATTCTTTTGTTTATGACATATATTTATTATTTACTCTCCCACTTTTCCTTCCATATTTGTGTGTATATATATTTCAATTTTTCATCAAGTTGGTTGAAATAATTCCATATTCTTATTAATGATATGAGGGTTCTTTTCACTAGCCTATAGAGATCATAACACACTTTAGGTATGTGAAGAGTTGGGT
Source organism: Viscum album (assembly GCA_963277665.1). Classification (NCBI taxonomy): domain Eukaryota; kingdom Viridiplantae; phylum Streptophyta; class Magnoliopsida; order Santalales; family Viscaceae; genus Viscum; species Viscum album. The sequence goes on from OY728165.1 coordinate 2,016,549,951, forward strand.
CGACTTCCAGTTTTTTAGCTTATCTAGCGCTATTTATCATATCTTTGGTAACAAATTCATGATTTTTATTAGTTTTGGGATGTTGGTTGATAGGATATATGATTTATGAGTCTAGAGAGGTAGGTTCTTATGAGTGGTAAGTCACCTCTTTCAACAATGAAACTCAATATACCGTTGAATGTTGAGATATACGTTTCTCAATTTATGTTCCTGATATTAATATTAATTCCAATTTATGGTTTTATAGTTTCAACTGAGATTATCCTATTTTATGATTGTTTTATCAATTTAAGTGTATAGAAATATGAATTTGAGATGTCTTTTATGGGTTCCATATAATGGTGAAGTAGATACTCCTAATGGAAATATACCCCAAGATTAGAATCTTATCAAGGATATCATGTGAGAAGTTCATGTTTTATAAAAAAACTCTTCTACAAACCAATGAAGTAATTTTTGAGGTATATGATTGATCTATAGGAGAATGGGATCAATCACATGAGTACTTAAATAAGAACAAAAAATCTTTCTTAAGTTTATATGTGATCCCAAATAGGTGAAGTATTGGATTTCAATGATTTATTTGAACATAAAATTCTTAGATACAAATGTTAATATCAGGATAAAGTGTTTGGTGATTAGACTCATGTGTCCTAGAAAGTGATGTTGGGATTCTTTGGTGCAATAATATAAACATGTGGTCTTTCAGTGGATTTGTTTCAACACCCTTTTATTTCAAGAGTTTTTTCTAGAGTCACTAATGAAGACGAAGTCAATGGAATTGTTCTCCTTTAAAACATAGAGAGCATTTAGTGTTAGTATATACTAATCAATTTGGGATATTTTTTCATTTTTCTATTAATATAGAAATGAATGACTAGATGAATGCTAAAAATAACATACATTTTTTGCAATCGGATATCATATCACATGTATTTATGTTGAAGCATTCATTCTATGTTGTGATAAAAGAGAGAAAAATGATGGTAAATATGTATATAGTAAAAAAGTTTGGTTATTTTTACCCATATAATTCTCCTAGTGGAACATTTAGTAGCATGATGGGGAGGAAGATAAAGTGTCATGATCATATCAATAGTGGTGGTGGTGGTTCATAGTAGGAAGCCTCCTATAATCATTCTATTATATTCGGTAGTATTCGCATGACTTTCTATCAGTGTTTCAAGGTAGGTCACACTCGATGTTCTTGTTTCTCACGTGGAATTATGTGTAACATTTATTGATGATATGGCCACATACGGTGTTTATAATAGGCTTTGTATATTCCTCATTGTTGTTAAGGATCATATAATCCTGAGGTAAATTCAGTATAGTTCAATTCTTTATGGACTAGAGAGATTTAGACAAATACCATAGGAGTGAGGCACCTTTACACAACAGATGAGTTTTTTGGGGAGGTAGATGTGGTTCCAGTGATAGTGATAGGTACCATCATTTTTTGATATTCATTTGTGAATAATTTATTTGATACATGTTTTTCCCACTCATTTATATATCATTTTCTGTTGGTATTCTTAAACATCCAATAGGACACATCCATTTTGTATGGAATTAGAAACACATCATAGAAGTGAAAAAAGAATGGTTTTTAGTGTCCTTCTTGTCCACTATCGATAACCGATGTAATTTTTGTCTGAGAGTTCATTGTTCACAATCAAGATCAGTTTAAAAGCATCATTCGGATGGAATGGATTATCACTAATCTTGACTATGATTATTGATATCATTATCATGTCTATTTTCTTTGGCTGATGGGATCTCTTGGGTGTTTTAGGGAGTGTGGCATATGTTTCCAAATCCTGAAAAACCTACCCACCCATATATCATGAGTTCGTTATATTTTATTTCCATTTAATCCTAATAATTGTTTTTGGGTGTAATATTCCCATGGGAGTTAAGTATTTCACTAATATTTTTGTAGATTATTTCTCTAATCTTCCTCCAGATAGGGAGGTAAATATTATTATTGATTTGGTGCTAGATAGGCTACCAATCTCAATACCCTATTATCATATGGAACCAGCATAGATGAAAGAGATAAATATTCAGTTGGATTATTAGATTAAGAATTTTTTGTTATCCATATTGTTTTTCCTTGGGTAGACCTTATTCTCATTTCCAAGAAGGATAACGATTCAATTTGATTGTGTGTGGACTATCAAAATGTGAATCTTTTGTTGGTTAATAATTAGTATCATTTTCCTAGTATGGTTTATTGTTTAAAAAATTTAATGGGGGGGGATGTGGTTTTCAATGATCCATCATAATATGGGTTATAATCATCTTAGTGTTAAAGAGTCTAATACATAGAAAACGGATTTCAAGAGAAGGTATGACCATTTCAAATATAATTTTGTGTATTTTGGTCTAATTAATGATCCTTTAGTTTTATTGATATGATTAATCATATATTACATGAGTGTATCTAAAATTTAATTTTAGAGTTCATGGATGATAATTTTTTTATTCAAGGTCCAAGTGAATAAAATAGCACCATTTTAGTTATACATGCACTTATATGATGGTGAAACTATCTTTTTGGGGAGAGGTTTATAGTCTTTTTTAAATATAATCTATTCATCTCTCATAAATATTTATAACGAAGAAGTATGTGGTGGGTGGAATACCTTCAGTCTTTTGACATGGAGATTTCCAATACCCAATAGAAGGGTAATGTAGTTACAAACATGCTGAGTTAGAAAGTACCATTTTAAGCTGTTCTATAATTGAAGGTGGAGTGAAACCTAATGGGGATCCTCACTCAGTTTTAGATAGATTATCAAAAAGGTTTGTAAGGTGTGGCTCTAAATAGTGTTTAGTTACAATCATTTCTAGATAATATTATTCTAATTGAAAAATATTTGGATGATGAATTCAGTAGAATTTAGGGGACCTATATATTGGGTAGATAGTTTCTCGTTGGTATCTCTCTTAAGATAGTATTATCCATTGTGGGGATTGGTTTGTAATCCCAACACATGTGAGGTGCTCATTTTTTGATTCAAAATCATTGATCATTGTGGGAAGATCATTGAAGAACTATGAAAATATATTATGACATGAGATGGAGATTACGGTGCATGCATATAAATCTTTACAATGCAGATTATGTGTCCCACTTTTACATCTATGAATAGTTGAAGGCCGATTATCTGAAACCATATAGGTTTCAATAGCCTCAATTGGTAGATGTTTATAAATGGGATGTCATGTACATTGATTTTGTTTTGGATTACCATACATTACCTGAGGGATGAATGATATCTGTGTGGTGATTGACATGCTGAAAATGTTGGATAACATCATTCTTGAAAAGGGACACCAATATAAGTAAAGAACTATATAATCTATATGTGCATGAGTTTTTGAGGATACATGGGGTTCACCTTTCCATAATTTTAGACAGAGATCCCATGATTAGCGCATGGTACTAGAAGAGTCTCCATGAGGATATTGATACATAGTTCGGGTGGATTACAACATACCATCAATAGAAAGATGGTTAGAGAAAGTGTTCTATTCATATCCTGGATGGTATTCTACATGATTTCATCTAGGATTATTATGACAACCCTTCTTTTTATTACAACATAAACATGCTTTATTACATAAAATTTCACTTGATACAACAAAGAAGATCGAGAGGTTTAGTGTCTTTGGGGCTTAGGATCATTACATAAAAACATAAAACATGAATACAACATCTTTATTGAAAACATCCATTACATGACCACTACATTCCCTCGTACTTAGCATTGTATGGGATATCCTGAGGACATGCATAAGAACAGGGTGAGCTATAAAGCCCAGTAAAGGAGTACACATAGAAAAACATGAGGAGTACAATACATGTTAGACAATTGGAATATCAATAGAGCATAAAAGAAACATGAACATAAAGGCATGATAAATCATGATAATCATGACATGGAAATGTGGCAACAACCCTTAACATTTAATTAGCATGAGCTAAGGCTCATTGCATATGGAGCATGAGTAAACCCTCATTGCACATGAAGCACGAGTAAACCCTCGTTGCACTTGAATTAGCATGAGTCAACACTCATTGCACTTGATGTATCATGATACTATACTTTACCCAATGCATTGGAGCGCTATAAGGGCACACCCTTCTTAAACATTTCATTTCATGCATAAGTGTGCCACATGGATAATAAAACATGGATTCATAAAACATAATAATTTATTCCACGATAAAGAAATGTGGATTTCGTACATGAATCATTATAAACAATAAGTAAATGTGCATAATGGTGAATACCCGTGATGGTGAAATGGGTATGGTATTCACTACATAGTGGCATTGTCTTAGAAAATCGGTGCGATTTCGGCAGCGTAACGGCATGACATAAGAATTCATAAAAAAGGTTTGATGAGAGAGAAATTGTGTCTCATCATATTTACATGAAATGTACATTAAGGGGTCATATAGATACATGTCTAAACAATTGTAATGGAATTTATATTCATGATACAAAATTATTGCTTGAATGTAAAAGAAGAGAGAGAAGTTCCTTTCGGAATTTCGGCATAGTAACGGGTGTACATGGGAGGAATTTTACGAGAGAGAAAGGGGTATCCCATCATTAGAAAAATAATAGGGCAGTATGGGGGAGGTGTGAAACCATACCCCAATATTCATAATTGAAATTAAAAGGGAAAACAACTAAATGAAAATTGAAAAAAATGAGAAAGGAAGAAAAAACCCTTACTTGGAAGTGTGCTTCCAAAGGCTAGAGAGAGGCTTGTGAGAGGCTTCTTGGGAGCTTGGGGAACCATGGGAGGATTATAGAGATGGTAGAGCAGAGATTTGACGAAATCCAAAGCATTTTAGTAAGGAGAATGTGGGATCTTGGGTGGGTTTATTTAGGAAAGGTGGGAGAATTCTTTATTATTTAGGTTTGGGACCCCTTATATTAAAATAATCCAAACCACAAACCATCCCATGGTATTTTCCCATTGTTTCTGGAAAAAGGATAGAGGAAAAAAATATTTTACAAGGCCTAGGTCCGAACTTATTAAAAAATTAGGGTTGCTTATGTGGAGGTGAGTCACACTCCCATGGAAATTAATTTAAAAAGGCAAAGTGTTGAATAAGTCTTGAGGGGTTCATTAATGCTTTGAAAAGTAAGTCAAACAAACCCGAAATCACATTATTTTAATGATAAAACATATATTGGCCGAACATAAGGATTATGGTATTTTATTACATCACCATTGGGTCATTATGATGTCATAAAACACATTATATAATTAAATGGTATTTAATTTTTACCCAAAAAATTTGACTGTCTCAGAAAATTATGAAAAATTCACCATTGGATAATTTCGCCATCCTGATTCCAGAAATGACATTTATTTTATCTAAAAAATATTCTAAATATGTTAATTTTCACTTTTAAAATAAAAACCAACATTTATAAAAAATTCACGGGTTTTGACAGAAATGGCTTTCAAACCTTAATAATAATTTTAATTGCATTCATAAATTTATAAGATCATTTATATTTAATAAAACTTAATTTAATATTAATAATAATATTTTATTAAAATATTATTTAATTCAAAAAATCCCTTAATTTAATAAAATAGATTTCTTAATTAAATAATAATTAAAAAAACCATGTGTACATTAAAAACTATTTACAATGTATCAAAAATGACTAAAAATTATATTCATTATTATATACAAAAATAATGTACATGAACATAGTACAACTTATTTGTTACATCACCCCTTAAAATAGCTGCATAAGACCTAAGGGTAAGGTGTGCAATGGTGACATACTCCTGGGGCGGCTCAGATACAATCGCTCCTGTGGTAATTTTAATCAACTTCTACTTTTCCCGTAGACGGTCACGTTTGAGATTGACATAATGAATCTCAGCTTGGGCTTGGTCAAGGTCAAAGCCCATAGAATCCACCTCTTTTTTGAGCTATAACAAATGGGCTTCATATGGGGAAATTCTACTAGATGATGCCATCACTTCCTTTGTCTGAGTAAAAATTGGGTTCGTTAAAGCCATACATTTATACTAATCATGTGATCACTGTTCAACGGCTATATTAACAATGGTAATAATTATTAACATGAAACCAAAGAAGTTTAAATCTTATAAAAACATTTTTATAAAGAGACATTTAACTGGATCAAGAGGGATTTTCCATTAATGAAATTTTGGGTCGTTACAATATTCCCCCCTTAAGAAATTTCGCCCTCGAAATTTTCCTTTTCCCACACTAAAACAAATGTGGGTAACTCAGCTTCATCATATCCTCCGACTCCCATGTTGCTTCTTCAAACTTGTTGTTTCTCCACAACACCTTGACGAGGGGCATTGTCTCATTTTGTAGAACTTTTTATCTACGATCTATGATCTTCACTGGTTGCTCCTCATAAGAAAGATCATCTTCCAATTGTACCACCTCAGAAGAGAGTACATGTGAAGGGTCCGGTATGTACTTCCTTAAGAGGGATACATGAAAGAAAACATGCACCTTGGCCATGGTAGGTGGAAGTTCTAGTCGATAGGCCACAACCCCAAAACGATCAAGAATCCCGAAGGGGTCGATGTACCTTGGACTTAACATCCCTTTCTTTCCAAACCTCATGAACTTCTTCCACGAAGATATGCGTAAAAACACCATGTCTTCAACATTAAACTCAAGGTCTCATCGACGATTATCTGCATAACTCTTCTGCCGACTCTAGGCAGCCTTGATATGCAGCTGAATTGTATTCACCTTCGCTACCATTTCTTCGACCATTTCTGGTCCAAGCAGCTTACGTTCACCAACCTCATCCCAACATGCCGGTGTTCTACACCTTTTCACATAAAGGGCTTTATACGGTTCCATTTGGATGCTCAAGTGGAAACTGTTATTATAAGAGAACTCAACCAGAGGAATATGTTGATCCCATCCTCCTTCAAAGTCCATTGAGCATGCTCTCAATATATCCTCAAGTGTTTGGATAGTCCTCTCTGATTGGCCATCAGTTTGAGGATGATAGGTCGTACTAAAGTTCAGTTCAGTATTCAGATCATGTGGAAGACTCTTCCAAAACATAGAGGTGAATCTTGAATCTCGGTTAGACACAATAGATAGTGGTACTCCATGAAACCTTACCACTTTTCTAATATATATCCGTGCTAGTTGATCCAATGAGAAATCCTCTGGAATAGAAATGATGTTTGCAGTCTTTGTAAGACGATCCACAACAACCCAGATTGCATTGTTGCCTTTGGATGTCCTCGGAAGTCCGGTGACAAATTCCATGATGATGTTCTCCCATTTCCATTCTGGTATGGGTAATGGTTGCATCATCCCCTTAGACATCTTCCTCTTTGCCTTCACTTGCTGACACACTAGGCACTTTGATATATATTCAGCGATCTCATTCATCATATTTTCCCACCAAACGTTTTCTTGGAGATCTCAATACATCTTCGTGCTCTCTGGGTGAATAGAGAAATTTGAACTATGTGCATCATCCAAAAGTTCCTTCTTCAGCTCCGGACATGATGGAACACATAGTCTTTTCCAAACTGCACAATTCCTTCTTCATTAACATTAAACTCCAATGATTTCCCCTTTTTGATAGCTTCAACTTTTTCTTGAATTCCCACATCATCATTTTGAGAATCCTTTAACCTTTCCAAAATAGATGGTTGAGCAATAATTTGTGAAAGGATTGATGATGTTCCCTTATTTATGATTCCCACATCCATATTCATAAAGTCTAAGAATATTGGATCCTTCTCAATTCTCATCATTGATAGAATCACTGGATCCTTTCTAGTTAGGGCATCCGCCACCTTGTTCGTATTCCCAAGTTGGTAATGTATTGAACAGTAATAATACTTGATGAGATCTATCCATCTTCTCAGGCACATATTACGCTCTTTCTGTATGAATATATATTTAAGACTCTTGTGGTCAGTATATATCTCAAATTTCTCTCCATAGAGATAATGCCGCCAGATTTTCAAGGCAAAGATCACCGCCGCCAACTCCAGATCATGCGTTGGATGGTTTCGCTCATGGATTTTCAACTTCCTTGAGGCATAGGATATCACTTTATCATTCTGCATCAGCACCCAACCTAAGCCCTTCTTTTTGGCATCACTGGATACCACAAAACGTTCCCCACTTGTGGGTAAAGTGAGCACGGGCGTAGTGATAAGCCACTTTTCAACTCTTTGAAGCTTTCTTAGCATTCACCACTCCAAGCAAACTTTACTCCCTTTCATGTTTTCTTGTTAAAAGGGTTGTAAAATCGTGATAAATTTCTCACCAATCGTCGATAATATCCAGCTAACCCTAAGAAGCTACGGATATCCGTTACCGATATTGGCCTCGACCATCCCTCAATTGCATCTGTTTTTGAGGGGTCCATAGATATCCCATTGCTTGTGATGATATGGCCCAAGAATGAGACTTCCTTCAACAAGAACTCACACTTGATGTACTTTTCATAGAGCTTATCCATACGCAAAGTCTCTAGTACAGTTCCTAAATTCTCCTCATGGTCTCCTTGGTTTTGGAGTATATTAGAATATCATCTATAAAGACAACCTCAAATTTGTCAAGGTAATCTCTAAAGACTCTATTCATCAAGTCCATGAATATTGTTGGATCATTGGTGAGTCCGAAAGGCATTACTATGAATTCATAGTGACCATATCTTGTATGAAAAGCAGTCTTGGGGATATCATCCTTCTTCACCCTTACTTGATAATATCCTGACCGCAAGTCCACCTTGGAGAAGTATTGTGCTCCACGCAACTGATCGAACAAGTCATCAATTCGTGGGAGTGGATACATATTCTTTATCGTGATTTTGTTAAGTTCACGATAATTGATGCAAAGCCGCATTGACCCATCCTTCTTCTTGACGAAGAGGACTGGTGCACCTCATGGTGAAGCACTTGGGCATATAAACCCTTTATCCGGATTCTCCTGTAGTTGTTTCTTCAGCTCTTCAAGCTCAAAAACTTCCATTCTATATGGAGTCTTGGATATTGGTAGTGCCCCAGGTATAAGTTCAATTGAGAACTCAACATCTCTTCTAGGAGGAAGACCAGGCAGTTCCTCGAGAAATACTTCCGCGAATTCCCTCACAATAGACATTTCTTCAAGGATGGTTTCTTCTTTGGACTCAATCATCTGAGCCAGATACGCATGCTCATAGGGAAGTAAAATCCATGATTGAGATGATGGAGATAAAGAAGATTCATCTTCCTCCTGACAATTATAATGAATCGGGGGGGTCGATTCTCTATATGGATTGTGATTTCCCTCTCCCGACAATTTATGTTGGCTCTATATAAGGAAATCCAATCCATGTCAAGAATTGCATCAAATTACACAAAAGGGAGTATGACGTGGTTCACTGGGAAATTCAATCCATAGATTATAACAGGGGAGGACTTATATTCATAGGATGCAATGGTTGCCCCATTTTCCATAATCACCGGCATCTTTACTTCCATGATTTGTGGTGGTGCTGGGATTGTTCTACTAAACTTTAGAGATATAAGAAAATGCGTAGAACATGAATCAAAAAGTATGTTTTCTATTCTTGAATGAATAACTTGCGTACCTGTCACCACTTCATTGTTGGGGTTCACTTCGGTAGAAGTGATGGAAAAAGCTCTTCCTTGCTGTCTTGGAGGTTGTTGGTTTCCTCCGATAACCCTTGGATTAGGGCACTGATTCGCAAAATGACCTGGTTCTTTTCATTTATAGCATTGAACAACGCATTGAGGTTCGAACGGAGCGTTCCTCTCCTCTATCGCAGCCGCGGGTTATTCTTGCCGACAGCTAATATCTAGGTGCCCTTCTCTTCAACACCTGAATCATTTTCTCGTCCCCTTAAGGCAATTTCCAGGGTGCTTCTTTCCGCACTTTTGGAAGGTGTGGTGCTGGAAATTTTTAGCACCGTTGGATTTATCCATCAGACCACCAGCATTGAAGTCCACCTTACGCTTCTTGTCCCCATGATACCCCTGTGATTCTACGATCTCCATTTCGACCATGATGGCACATCATACAATTTCCTCATAGATGTCGAAGTCACGGATCGTTAATGCTTTCCGTAAGCTAGGCTTCAGCACACCAAAGAAGTGGTCAACCTTGCATTTGGGGGTAACGACAAAGCCAGAAGCATATCGTGCAAGCCTTGTGAAGTTTTCCTCATACTCTCCCACATATTCTTCATCTTTTTTCTTGAGGGAAAGGAAGTCCCTTTTCATCTTAAGACGTAGGTTGCGCGGAAAATATTTATCGAAAAACATCTTCCGGAATTCCTTCCATTCCAAAGCCTCAATCTCCTGCTCAGGCTTATTAATTTTGATCAATGTCCACCATTGATCAGCTTCACCCTCCATACAATAAGCCGCCAAGAGAACCTTCCCTTGTTCATAACATTATAGGATGGAGAATATCTTTTCAATAGAGTTGATCCATTGTTCAGCGATCGTGGGATCAGATGATCCACTAAAAGTAGGAGGCCTATGTCTCATGATGCTCTCGATAGCGACTTGTTCTTTCTTAGGGGGTTTGGACATTCCTCTTAACCCATGTTTCTATTCAAAACTTGAAATAGATGAGAGAGAAGCATCACAATTTTTGTGATTCCCACTCCCATATGATTGGGCATCTCATTAGTACAATCATCACACTGATCTTCAAGCGGTTGTTAGCCCGAGTCCTCCAATTTCCGGCCATTGGCTGGAATAAAAGGAAAGTTAGGGGTAACACATAAAGGGTAATCCAAAGACAAAAGTTGATGACTTATAAATAAACTTTTATTTCCATAACTCATGATTCTATAGGATTCTATCTAGGATTTTCATGATCTACATTCTAACATATATTTTTCGGGGAATTTTTCCCTTAATAAGGGTTCATACCAAGATTGTGAATTTATCAAAACATATCCCTCAGGAGTGTCATAACCAAGATTGTATCAAGGCCCGTTTTCGTGCTCCAGTTCCCGTTCGAGTCTATCTCAAAGCGGTGTTTTCGGGTTTTACCCCTAGGATACATCTGTGCCAGAGCCGCCTCTACCTGCTTGTATCCAAGTATTGATGTATTTGTTTGATAAACCACTTACTTAGTATTTACCATAACATAGGGATGTTTTTATTATACTTAGTCGTGTATCCAAGGATTTACTACGGTTTCCTAATCCCAAAAATAACTAAACATATCCTCTGATACCAACTATGACAACCCTGCTTTTTATTAAAACATAAACATGCTTTATTACATAAAATTTCACTTGATACAACAAAGTAGTTCGAGAGGTTTAGTGACATTGGGGCTTAGGATAATTACATAAAATCTTAAAACATGAAATACAACATATTTATTGAAAACATCCTTTACATGACCACTACATTCCCTCATACTTAGCATTGCATGGGATAACTTGAGGACATGCATAAGAAAAGGGTGAGCTATAAAGCGCAATAAGGGAGTACACATGGAATAACATGAGGAGTAAAATACATGTTAGACAACAGAAATATCAATAGATCATAAAAGAAACATGAACATAAAGGCATGATAAAGCATGATAATCATAACATGGAAATGTGGCAACAACACTTAACATTGAATTAGCATGAGCCAAGGCTCATTGCACATGGAGCATGAGTAAACCCTCATTGCACATGAAGCATTAGTAAACCCTCATTGAACTTGAATTAGAATGATTCAACACTCATTGCACTTGACATATCATGATACTATACTTTACCCAATGCATTGGAGTGCTATAAGGGCGCACCCGTCTTAAACTTTCATTTCATGCATAAGTGTGCCACATGGATCATAAAACATGGATTCATAAAACATAATTATTTATTCCACGATAAAGAAATTTGTAATTCGTACATGAAACATTATAAACAATAAGTAAATGTGCATAAACGAGAATACCCTTGATGGAGAAATGGGCATGGTATTCACTACACAATGGCATTGGCTTAGAAAATCGGTGCGATTTCGGCAGCGTAACGGCGTGACATAAGAATTCATAAAAATGGTTTGATGAGAGAGGAAGTGTGTTTCATCATATTTACATGAAATGGATAGTAAGGGGGTCATATACATACATTTCAAAACAATTTTAATGTAATTTAGATTCATGATACAAAAGTATTTCTTGAATGTAAAATAAGAGAGAGAAGTTCCTTTCGGAATTTCGGCATAGTAATGGGTGTACATGGGAGGCATTTAACGAGAGAGAAATGGGTCTCCAATCATTCAAACAATAATAGGTCAGTATGGGGGAGGTGTGAAACCATACCCCAACATTCATAATTGAAATTAAAAGGGAAAAACAACTTAAATAAAATTGCCAAAAATGAGAAAGGAAGAAAAAACCCTTACATGGAAGTGTGCTTCCAATGGCTAGAGAGAGGATTGTGAGAGGCTTATTGGGAACTTGGGGCACCTTGGGAGGATTCTAGAGATAGTAGGGATGAGTTTGGAAGAACTAAAAAGGATTTTAGTGAGGAGGAAGTGGGATATTGGGTGGGTTTATATGGGAAAGGTGAGATAATTCTTTATTATTTAGGTTTGGGACCCCTTATAATAAAATAATCCAAACCACAAACCATCCCATGTTATTTGCCCATGGTTTCTGGAAAAAGGAAAGAGGAAAAAAATATTTTACAAGGCCAAGGTCCGAACTTATTAAAAAATTAGGGTTTCTTATGTGGAGGTGAGTCACACTCCCATGGAAATTAATTTAAAAAGGATAAGTGTTGAATAAGTCTTGAGGGGTTCATTAATGCTTTGAAAAGTAAGTCAAACAAATCCAAAATCACATTATTTTAATGATAAAACATATATTGGCCGAACATAAGGATTATGGTATTTTATTACATCACCATTGGGTCATTATGATGTCATAAAACACATTATATAATTAAATGGTATTTAATTTTTACCCAAAAAAATTGACTGTCTCGGAAAATTATGAAAAATTCACCATTGGATAATTTCGACGTCCTGATTCCAGAAATGACATTTATTTTATCTATAAAAAATTCTAAATATGTTAATTTTAACTTTTAAAATAAAAACCAACATTTATCGAAAATTCACGGGTTTTGACAGAAATGGCTTTCAATCCTTAATAAAAATTTAATTTTCATTCATAAATTTATAAGATCATTTATATTTAATAAAAATTAATTTAGTATTAATAATAATATTTTATTAAAATATTATTTAATTCAAAAATCCCTTAATTTAATAAAATTGATTTCTTAATTAAAGAATAATTACAAACACCATTTGTACTTTAAAAACTATTTACAATGTATCAAAAATGACAAAAAAATTATATTCATTATTATATACAAAAATAATGTACATGAACATAGTTCTACTTATTTGTTAAATAACATCTTAAAATAGCCTCATAAGACCAATTGGTAAGGTGTGCAGTGGTGAAAGACTCTTGGGGCGGCTCGGATAACATCGCTTGAGTGGTAATTTCAATCAACTTCCACTTTTCCCATAGAAGGTCACGTTCGAGCTTGAAATAATGAAGCTCTGCTTGGGCTTGGTCAAGGGCGAAGCCCAAAGACTCCACCTCTTTTCTGAGCTCTGACAAATGGGCTTCGTATGGGGCAATTCTACTGGATGAGGCCATCACTTCCTTTGTCTGAGTAAAAATTGGGTTCGTTAAAGCCTTTCATTTATACTAATCATGTGATCACTGTTCAACGACTATATTTACAACGGTCAAAATTCTTAACATGAAAAAAAGATGTTGACATCATATAAAAACAATTTTATAAAGAGACATTTGACTAGATCAAGATGGATTTTCCATTAATGAAACTTTGGGTCATTACAATTATGGTAGATCCTAGCATAACCATCTGGGTCTAGTTGATTTTTCTTATAATTATTGTTATCATTCACATCATAGAATGTATAATTTTGAGCCTTTCTATGGTCTCCATTGCAGGTCACCTCTTTTTTGGGAAGAGGTGATAAATTACTCTTTGGTTGGACAGTGTGTTGTTCATGAGAGTTTGGGGAGTATTAAAGATATAGTTCTATGTATAGTTATATATTATAGCCTTTATAAATAATATATATATTTTTGGAATCATCGTTTTTATTTTTTATTAGTTAATGGGTTTTATTAATGATTTATCCACATTTGGGAAACTGTCTACATAGAAAACATGGAATGTTGGCTCTGAGATATGTTGGACCATTTGATGTCAATGAGTGGATTGCGAAGGCGTATTATCAGTTGATATTTTTTGTTTAGTTGATCAGTATTCAATATATTTTACATATATATTATTTCAGTATGTAATATCATAATACCTCTCTCATTATATGTTAGTAAAAAATCATGTTGGAGCCCAATGTTTTAGTTGTACAGTTTCCAATGCAGATCATTAAGTTTCTGGAAATTGTATTTCATTGGATGTTAATATTATTGTTAAAAGTATAATATAGACATGGATCATGTTCTCACAGGACTTGGGATAACAAGTAACTAATGAGGTATAAGTATCCTAACATTTTTCCAAACAATATTGTTACACATGACTTCTTAGGGATGGAATGTCTTATGGTGGGAATCTTGTAGCATTCCATTGCTATCATTCATGTAATTCTAATTTGTTTCTTTTTGATTCCCTATTTTTGGGTCCTATTTGGGAAATTAGGGTATAGAGAGAATCTGTTGAGGAATATGACCTAATGTACATGGATGCATATTTATTGTATATAATAGAGTATTAGATTAAAATTGAAAAGGGGTGAATAGAATTTCTTCTGGGTTATGGGTTGGCCTAGGGGAATTTGCTAAATGTATTTGTAGAATCCTATGACAAAGTATTTTCACATTGTGACCAAGTTACGTGAAATGAAAACATTGATAGTATGGTGTTGTGAACTAGATCAAATAATTAAATGTTTTCATTTTATGAACCCCATCCAAATTGTTAAAAGGATGGATTATTTTTTTAATGGAGGAAATGTTGATTTAGGTGTATATTTATTTCATTAATCTCACAGCATGAACATGGGATTCACATCATGTAATTTTAACAGAATATAGGTTTTGATGTTCTACACATCGGATTATTTCTCATTCAATTTACATGACCCTCTATTTAATCACTGGATCTCTCTAAATATATTTCGGGGATTACCCATAATTTCAAATCGATTTCATTATTGACTAATATTTGTTGTTTTTGTGCATCATCTTATTATGTAAGTGATATTTTTTATTCTTCATTTTCATTGGTCATAACAGCACTATTGTGCTATATTTTTTGATCCTTTGATCATTTGGTGATGATTCTTATTGATCCCTTCTAGATCTTTTTTTATCTTCCTCCCGTGGTTAATCTTTTTGTTGGTTATTGTGAATTGTGAATGTTAATTTAGGATTGTGTTTTTTATTTTCTACACTGACACATATTTCTTATTGAATTGATTCAAATGTTTATGTGTGGATTCTAGGGCTTACATTGTTTTCCTTTCACTGTTATTTATTGGTTGATCTTATTCCTGGTGTGTGAGTCCCATGTATGTGATACATGGTTTTGTATCCAAACTGTGTTAGATGAACCCTAAAAGCTATCTCCTTTTAAAATAAATTATAAATTAACCTGATTTATTTATTTATGAATGTGGAAAAGGGTTTCTTTGTAAAAATATGGTTTTGCCTTATTTTAGTGAAATAAAGATGAATTTTCAAAGCATTGTGAAATAGATTTATGAAATGGTTTTCAATGTATTGTATTTATGAAATTGTTTCTAAATTGTAGCACATAATATTAATTGGGTACATAGTTAGAATTTTTATTAATAGGCCTCACACCATGATAATAATGGGGGTTCACTCATGGGGTGTTCCTACACTCCCTAGGCCTATTGTTCTAGGGTCCAACTAGAATTTTTGTGACGTTCACTTTCTAGAGTGTTCCTCTACACTCAAGATTAAATGCATATATCTGAAGACTTGATGTCCATGATTCTGTATGCTTGAGGAATGATTTTTCTATCTAATCGAACTTGTAGTGATCCTTGTCATGATTTAACTATGATTTTGTTTATAAAACATTGGATTTGATAAGATATGTAAAACATTATTTCACCACATTGATACATGTGATATGATTTATAAGTGTTTTATGTTGATTATATGAAATTTTGGAAAAAGAGATTTATTAACCATTATTTTGATATTAAAATAATTTTACTTATTATAATGGAATATTTTCATTAAAGATGAGGATTTTTTTGTATTTTTTTATAGATAATTGATATGGAACACTTTGGTGGGATCCTACGGAGCATGCTGTGATCACAACCTATGCACCCCATTCATGGGGTGTAGAAAATGTTATGTATTTTAGTATAGGGAAAATGAAGGAAATGTAGTGAGGAAGTAACGTATTGTGTTATCTATTTATATGTATCCATTTTTTAGATGGTGGATGTTTTCATATGATATCACATAGAGTAGATATTATCGTTTTTTTTGTCCTTTTTGCAATTGGAATTGTACCTTGGTGATTTTTATCTACTTTTGATTTGTATTGATTTATCTTTTTTCTTTTTTTTTCTATGACATATATTTCTTATTTTAATCTTCTATGTTTCATTATTTATACATATATATATATATATATATTTAATGTTTTCTACATCAGGTTGGGTGAAATTGTTCCCTCTTGTTGTTACTAATGCTAAAGTAATATTCATCAACCTATGGGGATTAGGAACAACCATTAGGAATTTGATTGATTAGTTTACATACCAGTTTGTGAGGGTATCCAGATCATATATCTATAAATAAATATTATATATTCTTTTATTAACAGTCAATAAATTATAAAAACACACCAATTAAGAACAATGATACCTAAACAATTAGTTTATAAGGGTTATTCATCATGTACCACTTATTTCATAAAAAATTGAGCAATTAATATACATTTGACATGTTATATATATCATTATAACATGTGGAAAATTAAAATTCGATAGGGTGACCTATCATGCTCAGTAAGGATAAAAACTGAAATATGTAAATATAAAATGAGCATAACGGTTATGGAACTTAAGAATAACTTATGAAAACCATTCAATTCATATCAAAGATAAAAATGTTAACTAATGGAAAAATGATTCAATTTTTATAATATATAAATAATAAATAAATCAAAAAACATGATCAATGTGAGAATAAAAGTGACATAAAACATGGAATTATGGAATACACACAAGCACTGAACATCATTTTTATAGTTCTCATAGATCATTTTGATGGTTATCACAGTTGAATAGGTTTCAATCCATAATATATCACTCTAGTCAAGGTTAACTCAAATGAATATCATTTTGGAAAATTTCCCTTTTTTGAACTGGGTTCACTCCTAATTATTTTCGTCATTATCTCATGAGATATCATTTATTATACAATGCATTGAAAAAAGATATAGGTGCCACCTGACATAAAATGAAAATCATCCATACGCATACCAAAAAATCACATAAAAATCATCATATAGAAAACTATATAAGTAACAGGGTTTTATAAACCATTTATCATGGAATAAACTTTTGAAAAGACACAGGTTTCATAATAACCTCATAATTTCATCAAAGAAAAGCCTGTTGAAAAAGAAGACGGTTGCGTAATAATTTTATTCGGGTACGACCCATGGAAGGGAAACTAGATTCATAAATGTCTATATACCATAAACATAAACCATTTAGATATTGAATAAGAATGGTATCCTTGGTTCTTAGATACATCAAATCATGAATATAAGAAAATAATGTTATATTAAATGGATGTTGGCTTTAAATGATCTGTTGAAATATTTCAAGAGAAAAATATCCATTCAGTATTTAAAATAATATTATTAAAATATAAAAAAATTCAAAATCCATTTATTTGAAAGCTTCCTCACAAACATATAAATGAATATTAAAAGGAAATTTATGAAATTTATTGAATAAAGTTGAATTCCCAATTTGAAATAAAATCTGAAATATAGACCTTTTTAAATATCATTTTCTTTTAGAATTACATATGAAACATATAATAAAATATTTAAAAAATTTGGTTGCAATGATAGTCAAAAATTCTATTTTTCCCATACATGGTAAAAAATGATTCCTTTTACATATTTTAAAATCCATATAGCCATTTATTAGAAAAAAATATGATTATTTATTTTAAAACATTTTTTTAATATTTATTCATCAGTAAATATTACATTAATAAATTATTGGGTGAATGTTAAAACATATTTGAGAAAAAAAATTAAAACATTGACATGGAGGAATTTTTTTCAAACGAATAGATAAATAAGGAGGAGTTTTAATAATAATTTTTTTATATAAAATCTATTAAGAGTGACTATTGAAATTAAAATATTTATTCACTATAAATATCATAATTCTCTTCTTTTCTCTTTTAAAAAATATTAAAATCATCTATAAATAAAACATTAAAATGAGAAAGGTATTATCTATGGACTGTATTCATTAATTCCATTATCATAGATAGTGGATTAGTAAGATTAAATAAAATCACAATATATTTATAGTTACCAAACCTTGTGTGGAATGTTTTATTGGTATATCCTCCATATTTTCCATTAATTGAACATATATAGAAAAAAAATTCAATTTTGGAAAAATAATTGGTCTCTACATTGATGATCAAATAGGTTATCAATATAGGGTAGAGGACACATTTTCTTGATACAATTTTTTTTCAACACTCAATAATCTATGTGGAGTCACATAGATCTATCTTTATTTTTAACAAAAAAAATAGTTCCACCCAAAGGATACACACAAGTCCGAATGAATCCCTTGTCAATGTTCTCCAGGAGTTTCTTATTCACATCCTATGACTCAATAAAGGCCATTTTATAAGGAATATTTCAAATGGCAATTCAACAATGTATGAATTCAATTGACAATTCAACCTCACATTTTAGAGGAAGGCTAGGAAACACTCCATAAAATAATTTAAAAAACTCATCGATCATAGGCATATCATCGATGTTGAGTTTCCCCCCAACCATAAGAGATATACATCTCCCTTTAATAGGAATAAAAATCTATTCAATTAATGATTTATAATTGGAATTTCATATTTATCATTGCACATATAGAAAATCATAGGTTGGTTTAGAATATTAAATGTTACTTCACTTACTCAAAAATCAATGCCAAACATTTTTTTATAGAAATCCAATCCATTCCTAAGAAAATATAAAAATCAATTAGTGGAAGAAATAATCGTATTTTTAAGAAGAAAATTCTCAAAAACATCAATTAGAGTTTAATAATATACTTGAGATGTGATTGTAAAACCATTAGGGATTTTTCATGGCATTTCTATAGAAAATAGTTTATTTGGATGCATTTTACCATTATAAAATTCATCAAATTTGAACGAATGGATATATCAGTAGTCAAATAAAACATTATAAGTTCTAGAGTGGATGGTATGTGTACCTTTCATCACATCATTATTTATCCCCTTATAAAAAATGCTGAAAAAATTATATTTCACATTGTTTCTTATCACAATATGTTGTTGATGACAATCATCATCGTTAAATTTATGAAATGGGAACTGGTTATAATAATGACTATACTCATTACATTGGAAATACTAGTGTGTGAGTGGTGAATTACATGGAGCATTCTATATTTTTTTATAATTATATAATATAATCATATCACTTCAATAATAAATTACAAAATGACCATAACATTACAAAAATCAATCATTTACTAGCCCAATCAAGATATTTTATTTCTTATGTCCTTCCCCACATTGTGTATGAAAGAATGATCATCTACTTTCTCCATCGTATATAGAGTTTTCTTTGAATTTCATCCTTCTTTTATTATCAAAACTATAAAATTTATGGTCCACCCCAATATCCATTTCTACCTTTATAACAAAACGAACACATTCCACATAGATAGATAAGTATCTTATAGACATCACCCTTAAAAGACTTGTATTTAAGCAACTGATGGATCATTCAACATTACTATGGGGTTTGATGACAATACAAGATGTGTAAAATTAATGAATTGTAAAATTTATCACATTTGTACAAGAAGATTCATTATCCTTATATATTAGCTCACAAAATTTCTTCTCTATTTTTTTTGGAAAATAACACATGGAAAGTACATATTGAAAATTAATATATTGCACTCAACCCAATCCATAATCTAAATTTCCATATGTTCCCTTTCATTATTAATGATATTCCACTATGGATATATTTCCCTTTCCAAATTATATACATCCAAAATGAATTATTCATGTTCTTAAAACATTGTTATGGATCCAATATTTTACATGGTACTGATCTTTTTTTCAATAACCATAGGATTAGTGGAACCACTAAAACAATTTGGATGTTTCCTCATGAAGGAATCAACATAATGTTTTTCTCTCCATCGATCATTCATATTTAAAGCTTGTTTAATAGCCTTTGAAACCTATGTGAGTATAGAAATGTTTTTTCTCATTCAAACTGTAATAATTTCTTATTTCTATAGGGTAAAATTATTTAATTTTCTATCAAACATAGCATTAAAATAGTTTTATTGGGTTTCCTCCATTGACATAAACTAAAAACCATAAAATAAGAAACAATAATCACAGCCGAGAACCACATGATCGTGAAAAATCCCTGAGAGGATATCTAAATCATTACACATTATTTTTAATCTATTACCCCATGGTATTATCCTAGTATATTCATATTCACAATGAAATTAAATACTTCAAAAAATATCATAATGTGTTTGATAATTTCGAAAGCATATTCCCGAGGAGTGTCAAAACATGTCTATAGGAATGTCTATTATCAAGCAACATGTGACGATCGAGCCTAGTTTAATGAACCCATTTTATAGTTATTAACCATAGTAACCTTTCTTCGAGTGTCACATTGACTTGTATTATTAATAATGTGATGTAATTCTTGCATACAACTTAGTCTATAATGTACAAAAATTTAATGACATTTTCCTTTAATTTTACTCACCCTTATACTTATCACTGGACATATCGTTAGGGATATTAATAAATTTATCTCATCCCAGTTTCTCAAGGTTAACAAAACATATCCTCTAATAACAACTATAAAGACCCAAACTTTTTCATACATAGAGATCACTTATTTTTAGACTCAAAATCATTCTGTTACCCCAAAAATTCCTGTGGATCTTAAATGTATAGTGCCTTTGGAATCATGGATGTGCAAAAAATGTGTTTAGAAGATTTCTACATCATCTAACACATAGTTATTCATAAGTATCACCCTTCTTATAAATATGACATGTAATGACTATAATCATAACCAAAGTAAACGAAACATAAGAATGAGTAATTTTAGATTCTTTTTAAGGGAGAACAAGGGATATACGTATACATATCATTAGAATAAGTTAATGAGAACATGGTAAATGACATATAAAAACTATACCATATATATTATGATCAAAATCATGGTCATGGAATAAATATTGGAATTTAATAATACATGATTCATATAGAAATAATAAAATGATCCCTGAGAGTATAAAATTGACACGAGACATGTAATTCTAGCATAAACACAATCATAGAAATTCATTCCGAATGTAACGAAGTCCTATATCAATTTCGATAATACTAAAATGGGTTCATTGCCCAAACCATCCTATTATTTAATGTTCAATCTCAAGACTACCATAGTGGAAAAAGTCCCTTACTGAACTTGGTTAACAACACACATCATCCTTATTTATCTACATAGATATCAATCATTACCTAATGCACTAGAGGGATATGTAGGTCCCACATTTCAAATAATTAAAATCATAAACTCTTGTTCATAATGATTATAAAACAACCATAATATCAAGACCAATGAAAATAAATTGGTTTCATAAAATTTTCATCATAGAATAGCCTCTGAAAAAGAATCATGATTAATAATCATTTAATAATGTCATCAATGAATAACCCATTGAAAAATTGGTGGGTTTCATCATTAATTTAACATGGTATAACTAATGGAAGAGATATGGGTTTCCTAAACATCTTCCCATCATAAACATAAACCATTCAGATTAAGAATAAGAAATTTATCCTTAGTTTATAACCCCATGAAATCATGAGTAACATTGAAGTATGTCATCATTGATGGATTATTATTTGGAAATATATGTTTGATAAATTAATAGGAAAATATCAAATAATCAATTAAAATTAAAATTTTAAAATGTAAAATAGTTTGAATATATATTTCGTTGAAAATAACCATGGTAACTTATAATGGAAGTTCAAATTATTATTTAAAACATTCATTAACAAAAAATAGTTCAAATTTAAATTTTTAAATATAAAACATTTTAAAAATAATTTTCATTGTAAATAAACATTAAAAATATAAATTTATCATTAAAACATTTATTGTTAAATATATCCGAAAATTCAATTCAATTTGTACATGTTAAAAAACGATTCATTTTACCTTTTTCAGTAAAATCCAAATGGTCTATGTTTGGAAAATGAAACTCATATACATTTAACATATTTTAAAAAGTAAAACATGGTTAAAAACAACATTAATAAATATTTTTCAAAATGTAAAAAAATTTTACAAAACTTTTTTATAACACCCCTTAAATAATAAAATTTAATGAAACATAAAATATCCTGAGAATACGATAATTAATGATATTACATTTCCAAGGGTTGTATATAAACCGCATAAAAGAATTATGGTTCATAACATAATGTATATCCAAAATGTGAAAAAATGTTAAAAATACCATAACATACAAATAACCTTCTTTCAAACACATTGGAACATCCAGTATAAATATAAGTTTTTTATACATCTATTAAAATCCTAAAATTATATATAAAATGTGGTAAACAAGACCCATATACCCTATCAAACAGAAACTGATTTTAATTTCCACATACTCCAAGGGAACCCCCAATACCCAAGGGCTGAAAATTAGCACTAGGTAATCAAAACCCATCCAAAGGGAACATTTTGTCCCATACTAAAGTGAAAATATATAATAAATATATACCAAAGATTTAAAAAGAAGATGAGATAAATATATGACACAATTTAAATAATGCAATGGAAATTATATGACGCAAAATATTTTACAACGTCAAAAGTAATAGTCCAATATAAAATAACTAATAAAACATAAAAATGACTACTCCATGTGATTGAAATGGAAAACTCTCATGATCCCACTCTTAGATTCCCATATAATGTTGATAAAAACATCATTGTCTCATTATATAGCTTTTCCATTCATTGTATCGAAAGACATACAAGGGTCTATGTTCCACTAAAGGGGTGCACATGGTGTGAACTAATAGGCTTATTAGGATCCCACCCAAGAGTTCTATAATAATTATCCATACAATAATCTGGACAAGATCAACTTTAAATTAAAAAACAAGGTAAATAGTTTAATATTTTTATATCAAATTGACAGAAAATCATTAAAATTTCCCATTTTTCATTCTTCCAAAATAAGGTATGTAAAAAATTTCAAATCATTCAATATACACAAATAAAACTAAATTGATAATCACAAATGATATCAAATACTATAAAAATAAGAATAATGGGTAACATACAAAGGGTAACTACAGGTCATGAAATTATACTTCACATACCACAATCATATCTAGTGTACACTCATGTCTTTAGAACAAAGGCCTAAGAATACAGGAAAACCCCATGAGTGTACCTTGAAAATCTCAATTGAGTCACTAGAACAACAGTCTAAGGGATCAGAGGTACATCCCATGAGTTAACCCCGCAACAATACATGATCAATGGACCTAAAAAACACCTTCCAACTAATTACCCAATACATCCCATGTGATGTGTTTTGCAAACCATTCAAAATC
The DNA here is from genome assembly GCA_963277665.1 of Viscum album. NCBI lineage: Eukaryota > Viridiplantae > Streptophyta > Magnoliopsida > Santalales > Viscaceae > Viscum > Viscum album. The sequence goes on from OY728165.1 coordinate 2,016,573,986, forward strand.
ATGATTTGAAAACCATTTAAAATGTCTATTTTATAATGCTATTAAAAATACAACTTCTATTACCAAAACAAAAGAAATACCATATTTTTTCAAAATACCATTTCCAAACACAAACAGTAATAAATTAGCATTTCATTAAATTTAATTTAAAAAATTATTTATAAAACTATAGTGACACATTTCATTCACAATTTTCTTAAGATGAAACAACCTTCCTTAAAATTACATTTAACACACTGATAAAGTGATCCACCAATAAGGAAGAATAAAATGACAATAAATGAGGTCCAAGAATCAATAAAAAAATCACATAATAAATTTAACAAGAAAATTGGTTGGTAAATTAGATAGAACACAATTTACCTTGATGAAACATGCACACCACACCAAAAAAAATACAAGTGTTAAAATCTGAAAAATGATAACACAATTAATCTAGAATGGATAAATAATATTATCACCATAAATCGTTAGAATCAATAACTTAATGCAATGGTGAATCTATAATCAATAAAAATAAAGATAATTAAGGACTTATAACTCTAATAAATGTCATGAAGCTATAATGAAGATCCATCACTAAACAAAATGATCTAGAAGTAGTGTAGGTTAACAAAATCTTTTAGAAAAGATCAATAGTTTAGAAAGAATTAGTTGTGATTTCATAAGATGAGACAACAATCATGTTGTTCCCTAAAATCCCAATCCATGAGAATTTCATGTTGTTTAATATCATTTTACATAATGTAATCCACACAACACAAATACATTGAAAACCCCACCTCACAGGGTTAAACATTTATATTATTACAATTAAATGGAATGTACTATATTCATAGTGAGTAAACTTTTGACACCCTATATCGGTCCGTGACATCATCCCAACACCCATTATATGATTTGATTATTTTAAACAGTGTGTAAAAAATTTTCATAATTCTTAATCATTACACCTAGTGTATTTCTCTAGAAGGTACTGAAATGTAATAATTCTCCTAAAAACCCAAACCAACATCAGTGTTCTCCAAACTCAGGGAGAATATGGAAATCCCTTAACATGTTTATACCTAGACTCCAGTTAGTAAATCAAACATACATCGATGTGAATTAGTTAATTTTCCAGATAAAATTCGTTCTATAATCGGGAGTCCCAAATTGTACCAAAATAAAGAGGGGAATGAAAAATATAAGATTAATACAAGAATTTGATTAATAAGATGTTTCAAAATCTACTACACAAGAGTTTATGTACCCAATAAGTCTTGTAAAAAATGATGTTTGGAAAATATGTGTGCCCACTACAACCTTATCAACAGTTGATCCTACCATGTCTCATGATAGTCTAATCCTTAAAACCAAAATACTCAGACTAAAAGAATTGACTTTTCACACATGATGTTCACCTAAGTGTCAATGATCTATACTAGCCATTCTAGAATGGACTCTTCTAGATCCAACTCAATCACTTCCAACTCAGATTGTGAGGGTGATCAATATGAAATTAATTTTTTTTAAATGTAGAAAGAGTCATGAAAACCTTTCAAACAAACCAGAAATTCAAAATGATAAGTAGTATTCTAAAGCCGCTCAAAAAAACTCAAATGTCCCAAAATATCCTTGTCACATCGTTCCAAAAATTAAAATATTATGGTAACCTAACTGAGGAGAAACATTAAAAAAACGTAGAACCCAATGGAAAATTAAAAAGGATGATCCTGTAGATGCATATAATATTTTTTCTGACTGAGATAAATAACCAGATACAGACATATATCTTGAAACCCCACTGATAAATCTTGAACAAGACTTGGTCCCACGAGAGATGCTTCAACAACCTCTACCCAAAAAAGATTTGAAAAAATAGGTGACCCTTAAATTCATCGAAGGAATCCATTCAGATCGATAGTTGATAAATGTTTTATAAAAAAACTCAACATATCCCGAATTTCTATCCCATGAACCCCCAAATCCATTATTTGAATGTGGAGACTATTTTCTAGGAACTGAATAGCATACTCTTCCAAGAAATTTTTTTAGGGATACTATGATGTGCTCATCAAGACCTATGTCTCCATAACCTCCTGTATATTCACACAGATCCTCAAATTATACTGAGGATCTATATCTGAAATAATGGTTGAGGAATACCCAAGCATCCTCACTATCTCTTACACATACATCGTAGATAGTTATTCATCTACAGTGGTGTTAATGATCAGAATTAAGTGTCCTGACTTTTCCAACAGATTAATAAGAAGACATATAGAATTCCTCCCTTGACGATTCCATGGAAGTCCAAAAAAAATCCCTGGATCCCTCATCCCATTTCCAGAAAGACACTGAAAGAGGCTACAAAAAATATGAGTTTTTTAGAGTCCCTACCTTTATCTATTGGCATGTGTTTTAGAAGGACACACAATTAGCAATGTCGGTCTTGATAACCAGCCACTAGAATCTTTTCCTTATTTAATAATACGTCTTCATAGTGTCTAAATTTACTTCCTAATAAGAATAATGAAATTCGAAAAAAATTGAGATCCTCATTGATGGTGGGATAGTTACTCGATCCCCAAAACGTATAATAGTATCTAAAGAGAGAGACCAACTAGAAATAGTCTCCAAACAATTAAGGGTTTCATTAATTACTCTAAACTCATCATTTTATTTCTGAATTAAAAGACAAGACTAAAATAGAGATGATGGTAGCTGAACACTGCTCAAACACATACATAAAACATCCTCTAGGCCTCTAGGTGGAATTAAGAAAATATACTCATAAGGTTCCACTCCCCCATAGATTCCAGAACAACTTGTGATGAAATTACCCTTTCTCAGGGTGTAGGTGATGTCAAAGTAAAATTTGTGATGGTATTACAACCACATACATTGTATGAGATTCAAGACTCTCTATGAAAAGATACATCTTAGGATCTTTTGGTCAGAAAAAATTTGAACATATCCCCAATAAAATAGAACCACCAACACATTAGCAGATTCATAACTACAATAATCTCTAAATGATTATTATGGTCATTCTTCACGTGTGGATGATGTTTTGAGAGTTTTAAGCCACCACATGATTATCCTAAATGTGTAAAAAAACAAAAATAGAAATAAAAGACTCACAGTAATCCTAAAATCCCTTAAAAAGATAAGGTAAGATCATAATAGGAGATGATTTCAGGATCTAGTTTAGCTTATTAAAAGAAATTAACATTTTTCTTCTAATATGAATTTCAATGCTATCATGGAAATAACAGTCAAAGGTGACATGAAATTTGAAAAATCCAATATGAACCATCAGTTGTATCAAGAAATACCAAGAATATTGGGAATAACTATAATTTTACTTGGATCTTTTCATGAAAAAACAACACTCCCCTTCTTAGGATGAAGTGATAAGACATGCCTAAAATTCACGAGGACAAATTAATTAACTTATTTAATCAAAAAATATAATATATAAATATTTCCAAAGAATTGTTAACCCCTATGTATTTATAGAATGAAATTAAAATGGATCAAATTATTGTGATCAAATCTCTTATAAACAAAAATATTATCCACCAAAACTACTAAAAATGTGTTTACATTTTTATGGATTATCTAATCCATCTAAGCCATAAAAACACAAGGAGAATTAATCAGAACAAATAGTATAAAAAGATATTAATAATAGAAATACCTTATCCTAAAATCCATCATCAGTATATCATACTAACTAACTCTAAGATGATGATTACATGAAATAAGATAGATCATCGAAAACAAATTTTACACTTTAACTAATCAAACAAATCACCCACTTAAGGCAATGAATAATTTTTCATAACAAAAATTAGGTTGAAATTTTGTTCTTACAATAATGTTAGAGAAAACCCTATGACTTATTAGAGATGAGAATAGGTATACCCAATGTGAAATGCTAGTGTGAAAAACATTATTTATCCATTTGATCATAGAACTAAATCATGGGGTATTGGTGCTATATATAAAAAAGATAACGAAATCTATTACATAACTAAAACCAATTTTATCATAAATTATAACATGCTACATAAATGAATTCTGAGGAAATAATATAGGAAATCATAAAGAAAAACATGAACTTCAATGTGAAGAAAAAAATATAAGAAGCTTAATTGGGATCAACATCAATAGTAGATAAAAAAAATCTTAAGCTTTGGGAATAAATGTACCACCAGTCCCGACATCGGATCCCAAAATCTCTAAAACACCCAATGCTATAATTAGTCATATGAAATGAGTCATGTTGAGGATAAAAATCAACCCCATAATGATGAATTAAAAAAAATCCATATAACGATATAAAATAGATCTAGATCAAGAATGAGAAAATACCATACCAACTCCACATTAGCGATCGATAGAGGACAAGAAGGATACTAAAACCCATGCTATTTCTTCTTACTATGAGGTTTTTCTAAGTCAAAAAAAGGTAAAAAGATCTATCTAATGTTTAAAAATACCAAAAAAATATCCATATATAAAATAATGGGAAGTAATAATATCAAATAAGTCCATTTATAGTAATGATTAAATAAAGATGATACCTCTCACTGTTGATGGACCCACATATTCCTCTATCAGTAACAAATCTACTGCGTAAAGGGGATTCACATTTGAGACATATGAATAGATCCATGTAGACATTAAAGAATCTGAATATTCCATAGTATCCTTTGGAGCTGAAAATCCCTGGTTATAATGAGGAATTGATAGGGACTGATAGAAACAATACAGATGACTATAATGTTGATAATTTTTGCACATATTCATAGGTGTAAGAAATGAAATTCACATGTCTATATCATTCCCTCATTGATATAATGTTATGGGAACAATAGTAGCTATAAATAAATGTGAATAGGATTCATGTTAATAATAATGACCCATGTGACTCCTATGATAAAAATTCGACTTCCTCTTTATCCAATGCTATCCACTGAAGAATCCACTAGGTTGAAGAGATGGGGTTGAGTAACCAGTCGTGTCTACCATATTCATTTATACCATCGTCACCATGTCTATCGTCTCTACATAAGGTTAATTCTTAATCATTAATACATATTATGTAATATCCATTTGAAAACCCTTTAGTTACTTATAAGCCTTGAACATGTTATTATTTACTACCTTAGGAGAAAAACTTACCAACATGGAGAATCGATTGGTGTATTACAACACTGTATGATCTCCATACTATAAAGAGAGGAGCTCCAGTGACTTAAAAATCATGAGTAAACCTATATAAAACTAATGAATCCGGAAATCATTAAATGGTTCTAGTCCAATACCACATAGCTATCTTTCTATACCCTGAAATCCCACCATCGCTTGCTAGAACCATCAAGTATGAACATTTCACACTCAACTCTGATACACTAAGGTATATCAAGGGATTAAAATATTTTATCGATATTTTCATGATGTTGCTTATCCTCTTGAGTTTAATTCACATACTTTATGGTTGGTGGATTCTCATTTTAGAAAACCCATAATCGATCCCTCTCATCTCCAACTCCTAGATACACCTCCAAAAATATGTTCTGGACTTGTAGTTCATTTAGTAAATAAAACAAAATGTCTTCATAGAATCCTCTATAATATTATAATCTAGAGTTGGATTCACTTGAGGAGAATCCATTTTTCTGTCTTGAGGAACCCATGGAAGACACATTGGGGTCATACCACCATGAACAGAATTACATGAAATGATCAAACAAGTGAATACTCATTGTTCTAACAAGAAAAACTACTAGAAGAAACTAAGATCGATTTGAAAAATAAAAATAGAAGGCACACATCTCAATAACTAATTATTACTATAGTTTCATTATAGAAATATCTAGGCATGAAATAATTAAAACCTACCTATAAAGTCACAATAATCATTTCTCATATCCACTAGGTTATAATGAAAATATTTCTTGAGGACAGACAACCGCTGAAACCAACCCATTTTGAACATGACCTAGATATCCTCTCAAACTAGTACCTGAATAAAATTTCCATATATCCAAAGAAAATTATCAATCCCCATTTGATGGATAATTTCAACTAACCATTTAAAGTCAACTAGCGGGAATCATTTCACTCAATATAAAGTAAAAAAATCCCATAAATATATAAAACATAGAGAAATAGAGGACGATATTAACATATTCTATAAATTAATGAAGTTATCATAAGTGAAACAACATAAAAATAATATAGAAAATCTTGTGTAAAAAATTAAACATGAAATAAATACTAAAAAATAATACTAACCAATCCATGTGATAGTGTGGGAAACTCCCACTATCTCACCCATAAATACCCAGATAAACCTGATAGAAATTTAATATCCTCACTCCATCACCTTACCATTCCAAGAATCAAAAGGCACTCATATATCAACACACCAATTAAGGGGTGTTCAAGGTGTGAGCTATATGGGTCAGTAGGATCCCAACATAGATTCCCAAAAAAGGATAGGTAAATTAGTAGCGAAGATTTTCATTTACCTAAATGAAACTAAATCATATATCACACATCATATCAAATTCAACACAAATTTAAATAACATGAAAAATTATATAGTTCACTTTTGGTTAGGGTAACATACTTATTGTACCATAAAAAATGACTAGTAAACAATCAATTTATTAGAGAATAGTCTCAATAATAAAAAGAACACTGCATGATTGAAATCCCAAAATATCAATATAGTCACTAAAAAATGTGGCTAGGGAAAAGAAGAAGACTCTATGAGTGAACCCCCCCCCCCCCAAAAATACATAGACAATTTCTCCATGATTTTTTTACCTATGTACATAGGGATTCCCATGTGAAAAATTTTCATAACCATTTAATCAAAATAATTCTTTAAAACCAATTATAGAAATCCATTTTCCAAAATACCCTTTCCTTTTACAAAATAAGGGAAAACCCAATTTTTCTCAAAAACCCATTACTACACACACAAGTCATTCAATCAATTAGTCATTTGAATTAATTAATAAAAAATTTATGAAACTAGAGAAAAACATTTTATCCATCCTAGGATATATTTTGAACCACCCACCTTAAACTCAGGTCACAAATGCTCACTATGGTATCCACTAACTAGGAATAATGCGAAGACACAAACGAAGGTCCTAGAATCGATCCATACATATCAAATTGATTCAATACGAAAGGAGGTAAGCATAAAAGACATCACATAACAAAACTAAAAGAAAATATTACATCTCACCACAACCAACACAATGGTTAGCCTTTGGAAGAATATTACACAATGTCTCTAGAAATGGTTAGGAATATTAACAGAAAAAATCAACTTATCAAATTATAAAACACAATTAATCCACCATGATCAATTTAAATAATGAATTTGAATGACTAAACTCCCAAATAAATGCACCACAACTTCAATAGAGAGTAGTCACTAAAAAAAGATTCATAAATAGAGGATATTCCCTAAATCGCAGAGATACTACTAGGTCAAGGGAGAAGAATTTGTGGTTGAAAAATAAAATACATCAGATATACAACAATACAACATCCTGATCCACGGTAATTATATGGTGTGTAGTCCTTTTTCATGTCATGAAATCCATGAAATCAAAATATTCTAAAGGAACCTTCACCTAATATTAAAAATAAATTTTTAATATTAAACAATATGTACTATTTTTATAGAATGTAAAAATCTCATTCCATGTACGAGTTTATGACTTCTTCCAATCAAAAATTACAAGACATGAATCTCTTACATGGTGTGTAAAAAGAATAATGTTGTGTAATAATTACAAACTGTGTATTTCTCTAGAAAATAGTGAAAATACATATTCTCCTAAAAAATAAAAAACAACAGTGGAATTTTTCAAACATGCAGAAAGCCCTTCAAAACATTAACACATTTATTCAATCACTCTATTAAGTAAAATAAACTTACAACTTCAATATTTAGATCATTTTCACTAGAAAATGCTCTCTATGATTAGCAGTCCTAAAAACATAAATATAGAGGGAACTGAGAGGGATAAGTTAAATTACTAAAATCTTATAATGGGATGTTACATATCATACCATAAATGATTTATAAATTTCATTTTATTTTCCATTTATTAACAAGTCCTTGTAAATTCAATATTTCTAGGTAAAAATGTTAATTTTTTGTATAATTTTTTTTATTTTTTAGTCCTCTTACATTGATGAAAGTTCCATATTTTCTATAATTTTAACCAACATATTAATATAATTTATATTTAGTATATATGAATTTATATTAATCAATAAATGGTATAGATAGAAAAAGTAATACATTATCTGTAGACATAGTAGGCCATAAATACACATGAACACAGTTTTAATTTTCTTATTGGATTCAATGAAAGAACAGTTAATAAAATATCACAATTAAATAATCATTTTCAAGTCATATATTTCGCGTATGTTAATTAAAACTATCTTTATTTCATTTTTTTAAATAGTGAAATAGTTACATTTTTTATGACGAAATTGTCTACCATATACATGAGTAACTTTATCATATAATCACATAATGGAATGAAAGAATTTATACGTGATATAATAATTCCATAAGTAAAATAATAACATATATATAATATATAATCATTTAATATATTTATATATTTCTCAATGAAATGTGGTAATGAAAAATGAATAACATCAATTCTTGAGGTGCTAGTCCACTATCCATATGAATGATGATTTCGTATCTCATTTGATTGAAGAGAATGAGGATATATATAATTAAATTTTCATAATAACTTCTCATTATATGTTATACTCTTTTGTTTTTTTATCATCATGGTAAAATTATTTTAAGAAGTCAGAAGAAGAAATGAAACAAAAAAACAAGTTTACGAATTTTTCTCTTCTTTGGAGAGCCTATTTAGGTTGAAACCTAAAGACTTCATAGGAGGGATTCATAATTACTAAAAGTCATATGATATGTGGTTAGAGATGTTGGATTTAATTTTTATAGGTATTGGATGAACCAAATAGTTTTCAAACTGTGAGAAGGAGAGGATGGGTGTGGACTTTTATATGTGAGTTGAGTTGGACACTTGTAATTTATAGAAATAAAAATTTGTAACCACGATATGAAAATGAAGGAAGGGGGAAAATTGTATCAATATTGATCCATATAGGTTATAATATCTATATATGGATATATAATTGTATTTGGAAAGTTTATAACCCTTTTAAAACATTATCAATTTTGTTTATCCCACAGTAAACAAGTTTTCACCTTAAGCACAATAATTAATTTGTATATTTTTAAATGTTAATTACGTTAAAAAAATCAAGTTAACCTTATTACATAATATTTATTATTCGGATTCAAAATATGTATATATTTTTCCAAATTCAATTCTAGTAATTTTTAAAAATTATCTTTAAATTAAACCATAATACACGACGAGATTTAGATTTACAATGAGAAAATATTCAAAAAATTATATTATTTTTATATAAAAATTCAATATGAAAGTGAATAAAATTAAAAAAATGGATTAAAAAACATAAAATTTTACTAATTTAACTATTAAATCCATTTTAGAAAATAAAACATATTAATTCTTTAAATAAAAATGTAGTTGAAAAAACCCAATATTTTTCACGGTTCATCGAAAATTTAATATTTTCAGAAAAAATCTCAAAAAATTTCCATATGATAATTTTGAAATAATTTTTATAAAATTTTTTAATTTATGAAATTAAATTTATAATTTTTTCCTAAATTATTTTCCTTATTATTCATAAAAATATGTAAACACTTTTGTTAAGAAAAATTTATTTTCAAAACATATATAGTCATTTAAAAAATTTAAGTAATTTTTTAATGAATATTTGTTATTAACATAAAACCAATATATTAAATTTTTAAATTGTGTTTATTCCTATAAATTATTCCATGATTAATATATATTTAATAACAATTGTGATTAAATATTAATATTAATAGTATTTCATGGATTGTTAAAACTCAGTGTTGAGTATAATAGAAGCTAACTAAATAAATAAATTTAATGAAAAAAAATGTATTTACTAAAACATTTTGGTGTTAAAAATTTGTGTTCATAGTATAAATAAATTTATTGATCTTTTATAAGGTGTGGGGATTACTTGTTTGAAATTTTCTATCAATTGAATTGCACTAGTGATCAATATAATTTATAGTGATAATAATATCTATGGAAAAACCATATGTTGATCATATCAAGGAGTATAATTTTTTTAAAAAAATTATATAAATCATTGTGTGGCCTTTAGTACATTCATTTATTGGTATTTGAGAGTACTGGTACTTTATATATTGAGAGATCATGGCTTTAACAAGCCATAATTTCTGAGTTAAAATGAGCATTCATAAAAAGTATCATCAAATTAACCCCTATATCATTGGATGTGGAATGGTTATGTATAATATTTTAAATAATTTTTTTAAAATTATTTAATATACCCCATTTTATTTTTATAATTGATTGATAAATTACATTGGTAAAAGAAATTAGTTACCATGGTGAACACTAAAATGTTAAAAGGGAGTAACATTAGAGGTTAAGGGAATAATATATTTGGATCTAGTTAATTTATGTGGTGGAGGTTCATATAATCCTTATCCTCCCTCATATCTATTATATATCAATTTTTGAGACTCTGTTATTGAGATTGACTTCCAATTATTTAATATATTTGACTATTAAAAAAATTCAAGACCTTCTCAATTCTCAAAGGTACACACTCTCATATACTATCAAAAATTAATGATAATTTTGGATTAACCAATAACTTATGAATTAAATTATTTAATTCCTTTCGAAATTACATAAATTATTAGTTTTATTAAAATATAATCATATTGATTTTTTTGGTGAAAACGTAATGGGATTTTCATAATAAGAGGTATCATTAATAACTGAGTGTTTTTGTTTTATTTTTTCATCTACCTAATTCAAGTATACATAAATTATTATGAAATAAAAACACTATAATATTCTGTATAATTATATTTCATTATGTCAATATAATAACCTATATCTATATCATCTTCCGTAAAATGGGATATAAAACCTGTTATCATGTGTACGGAAGACTATAGCCTCATGAAAATATTTAATTCGTTTTCCATCCCTCTCATTCACAGAAAAATATATTTATGGAGTAAAGGTATATATATTATATTTATGAAATAATTTTACTTATTTAATTTTAATGTCACATATTACTTCTTTCCTTCAAATTTATTGGAAAATTATTATGGCACATGTCTTTATTTGTGTACTATCGCCTCTACAGAGCGACCTGATTTTTTTCTATTTTATTTATACATGCATGCTAATAAGGATAGATTGGTTGAATATATAATAATTATATGATATGATAATTATTTTATAATGGTGAATATTATTATCCTTTCATTATTTTTATACGTCAAACAATTTAATGAATAATTCTTAGTATGTACCAACCACTATCTCCATGAACAATGAAATTATTTTATAAATATTTAACATTTATGGAAGGAATAAAATATGCATATAATGAATATATATAATATTTTTGTAATTTTTTTCATTCAGTATATGATAGGGGAATGATCATTTTCTAATTAATCAATCTACAGAACTAAAACATAAATACAAAAAAAATAGTCATTACAAAGAATGTTGGTTTTCACAAAGAATTGTTAATAAATTGGTAATAGATAGGTATAAGAGAATCATATTTGGTATTATATGATACTAAATTTTAAATAATTTATATATAATAACTCTTTATTTATTATATAGGGGGTTCAAACATGTATGGTGTAATTCAAACTTAATTTATGGGTTTTCACCTCATTTTCAACTCATTAGGTCATATTTTAATGTTATTCACTAATTTATTTTATATAGTGTTTATACAAAAAGTTTACATGTTATGTCATAAATCCTTTATAAATAATGTTATTTTTTGTTTCAATCTAATTTATTACATCCATGTGGATTGGAATTGAATGTTACCAAGTGGTATGTTTTTCATAAATAATTTTATTTCATTATGTTATATCTTATAATCATTAAATTAGTTATGTAAATATTATATATGAAATAAAAGTATTATGATTTATATTTAATTTTTACTTTTTTAGTGGTTTAAATGTTTTATAGACAATCAATTTTTTTATTATTTCTCCCCTTAATGTTATTATCACTGTAAAGGTTCATCATCTTGAGTTGTATTCTCTTGGATAAATGTTATGTTATGAAACTGTATTCTTTTATAATTTTCATATATTACTTATTTGACATGATATATCATTATTAAAATTATATTTTGTGAATTTAAGGAATCATTTTATGATATTTAATTCATGGATATTATGATTCAAAAGATTCAAAAGTGGTAGGAGTTTATTTCAAAATATCATAATCATTCAAAATTGGCTATGTTTAAGTCTCTGCTAGAGGAATTATATTATCTTTGTATCTTAAACAAAAAATAATATCTTCTCCAATAGAAATTTTTTTAAAATTATAATATTTCCATTCATTATCATCTTTTATGTACTCAAATTATCGAAAGAATATAATTTTAATAAATGTATGCATTGTTTCATATTTAGTCAAGAATCTTTTATTCCATGTCCTTGTTATCCCAAAATATTTTCAATTTTTTTAAATTTCTTCAATTAATTATTAATTTTTTTTACCATTGTTTTTATTTTTCGAAACATTTAATTTTTTTATCAAATATATTAAATAATTAGTTACTTTTTATTCTTTTTAATGAAAATTTCCAATGAATCCATTCTCAAACAAAATCTATATGAACACAATTTCCCAATATCATGACCATGAAATGGTTTGATGATTTCATTAGTATTCCAAGATGTTCATTTTATTAAATTTTTATACTAATACACTATAATTTATTAGGTTTTAAAATTGATTTTAAATGTAAATATATTATTTTTTCATGGATAATTTTAATGAAATTTTTAGGGAATGTATATACATCAACAGAAGTAACCCTTTATTTTACTTGTGTTTCACGAAGAATATGTTGTAATCATACAATCCTTATTAATTTTCTACAGTAATAATGATTAGTTTTAGTAGGGAAAATATTAACATTTCGTATAGTTTTTTTTCAATATGCATGATATGTTGATTACGAAATTTACTCCACACACACAATCCTTTTTTTAGTATTATTTAAAAAGCCACTATTTTGGTATGTGATAACCATACATAAAGAGGCCCAAACCACCACACAAAATTCAAATTTAAGAAATTATACATTCAAATTTCAGAAGGCGGGATTAAAAGGTACTGCAATGTCCACCTCGATCCATGAGTTAACCCACCTCGATCCACGAATGAACCATCATCCATCATAACCTCGAACTAAGAGATTTGGACATGTCACTGTTATCCGCCATCAATGAAATCAAAATCATCGTTCTTACCACTGGAGAAGAAACTCACCATCATCATGTTGACCAGACCGCTGCCGTCGTCAACTTCCTAATATCGCACCAGTCGCCAGAAATCTACAGAGACCTTCGTATCCACCGTAAAATTACAACACCATGCTGATGCAAACCCGAAACACCCAATACACCAATACATTTTGAACTCACTCCAATGAAACACAAAAATAAAGACACCTTAACCAGAAAAACACAGTCGTGAACCCCTGATAGCTTCCTCCATAACCAAAAAAGACAAAATTCATACTAAAAACAACAACAAAAACATCACTGAGAAGGTCTCGAGTAGATGAACAGCCAGAGAAAAGGAATCACACAAAAAATCACCAAAAACAGAAACATACCGTGTGAGGGGGACAATCATCCGCCAAATCCCACCTCCCAAAACCTTTGAGGAACCACTACTTCAGATTCTCTCGAGAGAAGCATATGGCATTGAGGTTAGCGTAGGGATAAGTGTGACCAAGGTATTTGAACGACTGCAGCATGGTGAGAATGACACCAGAAGCCAAAACCAAGGTCGATCCAAAATAGAAGCGCCTGAAGAATGATGACTGCCAAACCCCTTAACCCAAAATACCTATGTTACCACCACTATAAATCCGACCTGGAGAAGAGAGGTGGAACGCGAGATCAAGGTAGGGATGTAGCATCTAGATGCTTCAACAACGACTGGCTTCGGCAGGACCAAATAAATAACACTGGAAGATGAACACCAAGAAAGTTGCACCATCAAGAAGGAGAAAAAGTCCGTCATCGATCGAAATAAAGGACCACAGAGGATGGAGAAGACTGAAGTAGCCGATAGTGGAGAAGAATGAATGAAAAGGAAGTAGTGCTTATGTGTGCCACTGACCCCAAGCAAAGGGTTTCAGGGGGAAACCCTAGACGGACTGATCATGAGAGGGGGATATCCGGGAGAGAAGGGTGCCATTGGAAAATTACTTCCATTACCTTCACTCTATTAAAGAAGATTAATGGACATGAATTAGTATGTGAATGGTGGGTATTGGTATGACACCTAGATGAAACTATAGGTTTAATGATACAAACTAGTTTAATTATATAGCAGGGTACATACCCATTAATATAATACGTCTTGGTATGATTCCTTAATGGTGTGGTACTGATGTCAAAAATTATGCATTACATCATTATAATATCATTTTTTGATTTCAATGTGATTATTTAAATAGTTATCATATCCATGTATAATTTTAAAATTCACATGATTATTTATATTGAATTATTAGATCATTTATCTCTGCCATATTATTCTTCATGATCATGGTGTTTTCTAAATGACAAGGGTTTTCTATTATTCACATTTCCGTATTGATTACGATTTATTTACTCATGATAGAATTAACTATATGTAACCTTTACTGACAATACTCTATCACCATTATTTTTCTTCATTTCCATAGATTTAAATATGAGATCTTTAATGGGGTTCAATAATGTATAATATTTACTTTAAATATTTCTTTAATTTTATGCTCTCAAATGTAATGTAAGAATCTTGTATATATCTTGTTTACCAAGTATAAAAAACTATTAGGTATTTAAATATAAAATTAAATATATCTAGAAACTATTTAACAATGTAACCAATATCTTTGGGCTACTAGGGTTGTTTTCTTTATAGACTCATTTCCATCCTATGAAAAATGAAAACATTGGTCATGTGTACGTATGATATGCCTTCTCTATGTAGTTGTGAAATTTTTTTCATAGACATTTACCATTGATGGTAATAAATATGGAATTAATGAGATATATATTTATATATATATATATTATTTATTACAAAATTATGTTTTTATTAATATAATATAACATCTACCATCTTATACATCGATATATTGGAAATGATATTATCACTCATGTGTATGTTTGGACCACCATCTTTATGAATATATGTGTTTCGTTCTTATTTTACTGAATGAATGGATTATTCTAAAATTTTATATAATTAATAAATTATATAAAAATTATTTTATTAAAATTATTTATTTTATGTAACCATTTATAAATTTCTTTAACCATAGATAATGTAATGAAGTAATTATAGAGAAATTAGAAGAATATCAATAATGTTGTTAGTGTAAAAAAGTATAATTTTATGAATGGATTTAAAATTGTCATAAAAAGCCATTTAAAATTTTAATATAGATAAAATATTGGTAAATAAATTATTTAATAAATTTAAATTTATTATACAAGTGTACCAAACACATATGACTAAAAACAGATCCAATGTATGTGATACCCTTTATAATATCATTTTATTTTAATATTGTTTATGTTTAAATTTCATTTGGTAATATTATATTATCCTAATATTTTTACTTACATATATATTATATTCCTTCACTTTTGTTAGAATATATAAATTTATATTTTATTTGTTATCATTTTGGATCAATAATCAACAGTTAAGTTACATGTATGATGATTTTATAATTTTTTGTTCATTTTCCATCCATCATTATTTTTATACTTGTATGTATTAAAAAAAGGTAAAATAAGGGTTTTAAGATATTAAAAAGAATATTTAATGTCATTTTTTTACAATTATTAATTTCTTAAAAATATTTTAAAAGAAAAATTATAATTCTTTTCCAACAAAGGTACATTTTTAAAATGGTGAGGATGGGATATTCATTTTAATATACACTGAAAGAATATATTTTTTCTCCATCATGATTAATATTTTAATTGAGGAATACATTTACCTAGTTATCTTATATTAATCTATTTTCATAATTATTTTTGTAATTTTTTTAAATTTTATTAGAAGAAAATGTTTTTACGTTCTTAAAGAAATAAAGAAACTTAAAAAGTGATTTGTAACACTACTATTACATAATGTTATAATGTAGTTATTTTTTATGTATTAGTTATATTCTATTTTCTAAATGATAGGTATTAATAAAAAATATATTTTTATTATGAATTTACAATATTTTATCATAATTTATTAATAATGGATTACACCTTTTTTTGAGATCATTGACATTCTTATGATCAGGTTCACTATCACTCTCAAATATTAATTAGACATTATTTTTTTCCTACTTGTTCATGTTCCTAATATCATGGATGAATTCAGAATAATTTATATTTAATTAGATGTTAGTTTAACTACATACCATTTCAATATATAGTATCAGTTGTAGGAATCAAATATAGTATGTCACATTATTTTCTAGATAATTCTTTATGTTTGGTATTCCAATTTAAATATAGTTAATTTAAATATAGTTAATCAAATATTTTGATCATTAAATATATGGTTAAGGAAAAGAAGAGGAATGTGATGGGCGAAACCTTGTTATAGAAATCCCCATAATGCATCAATCAGTCTCATATGACAAAATAATATGTATTGTATATTAAATGGACATTTACTTTAAACATTCCCATTTATTGGGAATAAAGAATTGTTTGGGATCCCTTAAGGGTTATTTTTAGGATATATTTTTTGGGAGGTCGTGATAATGAACTTATGGAGTTAATAATTTCCAGGAAAAATAATTCTATTTCCTCAATACATGTGATTATTATGCTGATAGTATCTCATAATGTTCATTAATATGATTTTTTCATTTAATGTAATGTTTTTTGATTTTCCACTTTTACATATTGATTATTACTTATTTATTGATGATATAATCCACTATATGTAACCCTTACTAGGATTCTGATCTCACTAAATATTTCAGTTTATTTCTACATGTTTTGAAGAAGGGTATTATAAATGTTTTCAAGAATGAAATAATTTTTATTATTCTATGTTTTATATAACTGAAATTTGAAAAGTAATTAATTTATTTGATTAGCTCTTGAACAATGTTAAACTAATTTATCCACATTTATTAGATACCTTGTATATTATTCCAATGATATAAAGTAAAATATAACTCATATTTAGAATAGTTGGACTTTTATAGTTATTATTAGAGGAATTTCAGTAGATACCCGGAGAATTGGATTTAAAATAAAAATAATTCACCTGAAAATTATGACAATGTTTTATGGTATTTGATATTTTTTTAAATTTTTTAGTGTTTTTATTGATAAATATACATGATTATTATAAACTAACTCAGTGTTTTCCATTTTTAGAGATGTTTCTCAGAGTAATGAAGGAAATAATCACCCTAAGTCAATGTCTGAATTTCCCGGTTGATCAATCAAATAAAACTAATGTTGGAACTGAGGAAATAAAATTCATAATAGTGTAGATGACTCAAGTTATGAAGAATTAACTTACCTGTATAGAGAAACCCTTTATTACCGAACCTAATTTAACTATATTGGATTAATTCATTTGATAAAGCCTTCATTTTTAATGGAACTAATAACGAATTGGTATCTAGAAAATGGATTATGTCCCACAAAATGATATTACATTATTAGGGAAGTAATGAAAAAGAAATGGTTATTACAATAGTGTATTTTATAAAGGATGATGTTCATTAATATTTCTCATTGATCTTTAACACTCGAGAGGATAATAAAATAGAAAATATGTAATTGATAATTTTAATGAAATAATCTTCTAGAAACACATTATTCAAGAAAAATGCATTCAATTGTACAAGAATATCATCAATTTAAATAATAAAGAATAAAAAAGCATTATATAAAATTAGGAAAATATTGAAGGATTATATAGGTATAATACATAAGAAATATGTTATCTAGAAATAAAAATTGACAATTCCATTGAAGGTATTATGAATAGTCTCCCAAAGACATTGGTTTTCAAACATATTCATCATATGATGATATATTATCGAGAGATATCAAGAGAGATATTAATGTTTTAGGTGGTATGACCATGAGAGAAAGAAATAAATGTAGTGGATGGCTAAACACCAAGAAAAGGTAAACGTGTCAAAAAATAAGAAGAATGTGATGATTTGATTTAAAACATGTGATAACTATGGATGGAAACACCCTAGTATTTCATATTGTGAAATTGATTTTTTTCATGTTTCAAGAGTAAGTCATAATTCTCTTAGATGAATTCTAAAGGAAAAAAAATATTATCTAGTGTTTCAGTTATAAAGAGGTGGATAATTATTTGAACCCATGTCCCATGTGTTAGGAAAATTAAAAGGGAAAAGGGTGAAGGAGAATCTTATGCAATTACTATTGTTTAGGATGATGTAACAAAAGTTGTGGTGGGGGAATATAGATTTTAACTTAAAATTTATCTTATGATTTATTTTATTTTGTATTTTGGGACTCTAGTATATCATTTATGTTTTTTTTAATAAATATTTCCATAGATACTTAAGAAGGGTATTAACAATATTCTCCTAGTATAAATCTTATTATAACAAGGATGACTCAGTCAGTTCCCATTTTGAAAAATAGACATTCCTTATTTGAAAATAAGATTATTATACATCGGATTTAATTTTATAGAATCTTTGATTTGGATTTTATTTAAAATTAAAATGAAATAATTTATTCCAATGTGAAAGAGATTATAGTTCATGATATGTATGTGGAGTATATTACATTAAGAGGGGAGAATACAGTATTTGAATCATTATTGGATCCACATCTAATATCTCTTCTTAATGAAATTATTGGAGAATATGAGTAGACATAGACTATGATTGGGGAAAGGTATCGTTAGAATAGTTGATGTGCCTAGTGTGAAAGAATATAATGATGTTATTAAATAATAACTACCAAAACATCATCAAATTTCAATTTTGGGTTTTTATTCTATCTCTTAATTGATGAAAATCCTATATCTATGATTCCATACAATATGGACACAATGTAATTAGTGAAAATAAATAGAAAACTATATAACGTATGTGATAAAGGATTTAGAAGTCCTAGTGTTTCTCCATGAGGAACCCATATTCTATTTCCTTAGAATAAATATGGGTTTAGAAGTTTGTGAATGGATTAAATGGAAATCATTTCCATTACTAAAAATAAAAATTATCGTCTACCCTATATTGATGACTTGGTCGATCAACTATAAATACATCAATATTTTTCAAAGATTTTCCTTATTTATTGGTAACATCAACCATGAATAAATAAGAAGAATACTCTAACTATGACTTTTTGAATGAGGTACCAACATTCAAGGATTATCTCAATAATTTCATTATTTTATTTATTAATGATATCTAGATATAATATATAATCTATGATAAATATAAGTTTTATTTATGAATCATTCCTAAGGCTATTAAATAAATGGATTTATTTTGAAAATTATTAAAATGATAATTTGGGATTCATGATGATTCTTTTCTTATCTATAATGACTCTTGGAATTAAATATTAGATGATACATCAATGATAATGTAATTTATGGAATGGGTGACCTCAATGAATATAAATAAGGTAGGTAGTTAGTTTCATATGGTCATTATGAAAACTTTGTTCCCAAATTTTCTCGATTAGCTAACCCATTAGCCATATTGACACATAAATGGGTTAATTTCCTATGATCTGAAGAATTTAATGAATTTTATGGAGGACTAAATAGTAGATTGATCAATTCACTGATATTAACATTATTATCCATAAGAATTGAATTTTTTTAAATATAGTGATCCATTAAATAAGGGAATTGGATGCATCATTATAAAGAATGATGGAGTTATTGACTCTTCATTAATTGAGTTATTAATTTATCAACAAATTTATCCTCCATATGATCTAGAGTTAGATTCCATAATATTTTCATTGAATTTTGGAAAAATTACTTTATGGTAATATTTTTGAAATATATACAGATCTATAATATTTTAAATACCTATATTTAAATTAAGATCTTCCAATGAACCTATAGTAAAGGATATAATTAATAAATGATTATTACTTCTCAATACACTACCCCAAGGGAAGTAATGCATGGCAGTTTTTGCATTGAGTAGGAATGGACATAGAGTTTTTACTAAAATGAGGATTGGGAAATAACATATATTAATGGACTGAGAAATGTTTGATATGGGAAAAATTAAGAAGAACAAAAAATATATTTTAAAGGATTATCAAACCATCAATGCGGATGAAAATAAAAATTTCTTTTATTGATGTAAAAAATATTCAAAATAAAGTAAATGTAATTAATAATGTGAAATTATTATACATCATATATAAAGGTGGTATATTTATAATTTAAAAGAGACTGTGTGTTACATTTATTGTTGTTCATAAAATAGAATTATTAAATGAAGCTAAAAGCATAAATTTATGAATAATTGTTAGTAGCACCAAAATGTATCAGGATTTGAAGGAAATATTTTTTTGGTAATATAGGAAATTGTAGACTATATAGTTATATTTATGGTTATTTAATAGGCAAAGGATACTATAAAATATCCTAAACGAATATTGAGTTCTCTACCCATTCATATATGGAAAAGAGAATATATTGTTATAGACTTTGTCACTATATTTTGATATAATTATAGAAATAATGATTCCATATGGGTTGTTGTGAATTTTTATTCCGATTATAATGATATACTTAATAAATGGGATGAAATACCCATTGATTTCCTCCCATAAATCAAGATTAATGATGTAGTAAGAAATCATGGATTGTATATTCTCATGACCCACAATTCGCATAAATATTACAAAAGTAACATCCAAAGGATATCATCACCAATAAATGTTTGAGAACTATTTATCACCCTCATAAATATAGATTGAATAAAAGGAATATTCATTCATTATTATAAATGATAAGGTTAAGATAAATTTACATTAATGGTATAAAAGATCAGTATTTAATATTTTTTAAATTTCAAAAGAAATAATATCTCACATTTGAGCAGTCAGATGGAAACACATGAAGCATTATACGAGAAAAGGTGGTGTACACCAACTAATTGTGATGAAGTTGGGGAAAAGGATGTTTTATTCTTAAAATGTATGAAGGATAAAAAGTATAAAGTGAGAAATATTCATGAAATATCAAGGTATCACTGAATAGGAAAAATATTTACTTGGATAAACAAAAGAAGGATATGAAATTTCAAGTATAGGATCATTCTTTTGAAAATGTGGCCATAGATGGGTGTTATAAGGTTAGATAAGGAAAGGGAATCTATGTAATATATACACCATGTGTCACAATAATATTTTTATTTTCATCCTTTGTTCAACAATAAATTTTGGATCTTTGTTCTTCTCTCAAGTTTAAGGTGTTCTGAATTTTTCATTTTAGTTTTTTCCTTCATTTATTTTTGGTCATGTCGTCATTACATTGTTTATAAATGCGTTCTTGGTGAAAAGTGTAAATTTAGGTCCTGGGAGCAGGTGGAACATTGTTGGCACCTGATAAGTGGAAACTGTACATCCATTCCCTAGAAACTGTGTGAAAATATTCATTTTTGGATAGTGGAAAATAAACGTTTGTCACACAGTTTGGTAAACCGTGTGGGAAAAGCATGAATTTTGTTCCATTTGGATAGTGGGGAAAATTATTTTCTTATTTTTTTGGATAACTATGTGGTAAAAACATGATACATATCAAGGTCATTAAAAATGGGATTCAACTCTTAAAACCTCTAATAATTTAAACCAAAAAAATCCCAATTTTTCTCCTGTCCATGTTTGTGCAAGCTAAATGGGGATCCACCCTTATTTTGCAATATTATCTTCCTCTCCCATGGTGTGGATCTACTATATCTTCATGTTTTTTGGGAGATTCTTCATTGTATTCTCCTCCTTTCTTCTTTCTCTTCATCATTCCTCCATATTCTCTTGAGTTATCCTTCTCCCTTGGTCTTTTGGATCTATGGTTCAAATTTTTTTGTGTTTAATATAAGGGTTTGGTGTGTCTATGGATCCTTGTGGTTGTAAATTCTTCTTAATACCCTAGTGAGTTGTTTTAAGAAGAAATTATTTAGGAGAAAGTGATTTGAGGTAGGATTCCTTTGCAATTTCCCTTTAAATTTAACAATACCTTGTTACATGATTTTTGAACAATGCTTATATAATAAATAGTGTTGTGGGATATTTTTAATTATTATTTGTTAGGAAATGTGGTGGGTTTATTGTTTATTTTTAAGAATATGACATTGTTTCATTAATATAGGCGGCCGAGAGTTCGATAAAATAACGGATTGTATTTTGTGAATGATGTGTGGTGTTTATTCCTTTTTTAGCTTCATAAAAGTATTTGTGGATTTTGAAATGATGGTTTGGGTTTATTGAATCTAGTCTCCAAGTAGTTTTAAAATTAAATGAGGTGTTTGTTTGGATTATGAAATTGGTTAGACATGTGATGAATGTGTGTGGCCCATTTGTCATTTTTATTAATATGTATTCGGTCTAAAAATGTGTTGTGGATACCAAAATGTAATTTGATATTTGGAAATGAAATTACAAATGGTTTATTCTCTCCTTTTTGGAAATGATGATTTGTTTATTTGGAAATGAGTGATTTCTCAAATGTTGTTTGAGGCCCAGTTGGAATTTATTTTTGAAATTTGTTAATATTGAAAACACTCCCTAGATAATTATCATTCCCTAGTAATTTTGATTGTTGTGGGAGGTCCACAAAGATAATCTACCTATTGAACATATGTTCTAAAGGAGGTACATTTTTCCTTAGGGTGGCCCAGGGGTGACTTGTTGTGTGAGTTGATTGTATATGATATATGTTTTTGTGATTGGATGCTTGGTTGTAATTTTTTCCCACCACCAATTTAGTATTTACATGGGAACCTGACATAGTTAACAAATTTTCTAAGAACGATTTCTACTCTAGATTAGGAATTTTCTCTTGTTAGTGGCCTATAGTAGGGGATATCTTTTGATTGTTTTGTCGCTATAAGAGAGTGACCCTTATTTATAATAGGTAGGGTGTGATAAAAAATGTGGGTGAAATTGATTTCATCAGGTGAGGCATGCTATAATTTTATAGACCTCCACTCTCCATTCCTTTTTGAAAATATAGTGTTTGAGGTGTTCTAGTATGTCACGGTAGTTCATTTTATTAGTTTTCTAGTTTTTCATGTTTTCCAATGGTGAGTCAGGAAGGATAGGTTACCAATGGAGAGTTAGGAATAGTGACTCATAATGGTGGGTGACATTGGTGAGTAATCCAGCAGTAGCTCACTGAATGTTGACTCACCAAATAGCGACTCACCGAATGTTGACCCATCAAATAGTGACTCACTAGATGGTAGGTCAGAAAATGTAAACATGGCTAACAGTGACTCAACGAATGGTAACTCATTGAATATTAGGTCATTTAATGGTGACTCACCCAAAATATCCCACAATAGTGACTCACCAATCGGTGATTCATTTCTGATAGTTTATCAAATTTCTATTTTTCCCTGTTTTTCTAGATTATCCCATTTAATGTTTTGTTTGATGTTTGATGAGTTTAAATCAATATTTAATTTTTTTTAATCTGTTTCAATGGATGTAATATATATATTTAAATCCCTAATTCTTTTTAGGCCTTTAATTAGTCATAATGTGTGGTGTTGGTCTTGATAGGGATTTAAGGGATTTAGAAACTATTTCTCTCATTAATAGAGGACTTAGCCCTTATAATTCCAAGATCCTTTCTCCCTTGTGAATTTTATCTTTACTCGTTCTTCTGAGTGTCTTCAAAATCATAATTCCCTAAGGAACCATGTCTCTTTGTTGCTTCCTTGTATTTTGTTTCCCTAGAGCCTTGTGTACCATATTTTTCGTGCAAGTAGGAGGTGCTGACCATCTGTTTCTTGAGTTAGGGATTCCTCTATCCCTCTTATTTGTGTATCATGTTGGGTTGGTGTATGAATGTCTCCCATGAGAAGGTATTTGAATCTCTATTTAATCATGATAATTTAATCATCTTTAAATCAATGAATGAGGGTCTGGGAAGATGATGGTGATGATAATTGTATTGTTTAAACTATTTTTTTGATCCGTGTTTTAAAATGTATGGTTTATATTCCTACTGAAAAATCATGACCATTGGTGGTCTTTGTGTACATACCTATGTGTTATTGTTAATTTTTATTGATAGTATTCTATTTAATGGATGTAAAAATAAAAAATATGGATGAATACATATACCTCGTTAAATAAATGAATGCCTCATGATCAAACATGATCTATGATAACCCTTAAATTTTAAAATTATAAAAATTGAATGATTGTTTACCTAATCTAAGTACACCATGATTTTTTTTGGTGTAGTTTTGTGATGTGTGTGGTTTTTTTATATCTTGTTCCTGTCTAGGTTTTATGGTTCGTGGGTTGAGATCACAGTAAAATGTGGGGAGGTACGGATGGATTAATGGAATATTAGGTTTATTGATGGATTGATTTTGGAATGGATGAGATTATTTGAGTAGTGGGGATTTATGTTCGGGTTGTGCAATTTTTATATGGCTCGTTGTGATAGGTGTGGTGTTGTTATACAGTGGGGTTGTCTGGCTTGTTTTTGAGGAGATATAAAGATGGTTTGGCTATGTGTTGGGGGTTTTCTAATTGAGATGATGGATTGGGAAAAATGACTTTGAGGAATGATGATGGCAGCGGTTAGTTTCAATGTTAAAAAATGTGGAAATATGAAGTGTGTTTCATTACTATGGTTCTTTCTCCACTAAATGGTTTATGTTCTGTTTCTTGTTTCATTATGTGGATGGATGTTTCCAAGGTAGGGATGGGAAGAATAAATGGGATTTCTCAATAAATAATTATAACATGTTAAATGAGTTGGTTGGGTTTGTGAATTGAATTGTGTCTCATTGAGTAGTTGTTCATTTAGAGGTTATATCAAAGGCAGTTTGGTGGGATGGTTGATTTTTTGGGAAGAACCCATAAGATGGGATAGAGTGTTTGATTCTAAATATATATATACCTATATTTTCCATGTGTTTTCTATAAAAGCACCACCCCAGTTTCACACTGTGTTCTGAAAACCCCCATTTTCACGGGGTGAGTGACTTTTCCCAGAATTTAGGTGGGAGGATGGAAGGCTGGTTATTGGCTATTCCCTGCTCCATCATCTAGGCAGTGGTAGACCATTATTCTTCGAGTAGGTTGTGGTGTGTATGTGAGACCCTGGTGTCTATGTGTAATATCCTAGGTAAATAAAAATAATACATTTTAATTCATATTAATATTTACGAATTAAATATTAATTTTACTTTAAAGGGGTTCCTATGTTCAATAGCATACCCGATACGCAACAAAGAGTTTCTTTGAAATCCTACGTTTCACACTAGTAATAAAATAATATTATTTTAAATGGTAGTTAACATGTAGCCGTTTTATTGGTGGGAATGAAAATAAATAACTAAAATATGATTATATATGTTTTTTAAATGTTTTTACATTTATCCAATAAAGGATAAAGGCTTAAAATACGAAAAGAATTCAATTTTAGGCATATATACTCTAATTTTCACTAAAGGTCCACTTATCGCCTTTTGATGGAGAACCCTCTTTAAATGTATTTTTGGTCACTCTTATATATTCTTTTGGACCAAATAAAATTCTTCTTTTGAATCGGGACATCAAAATTTATTTTGTGTAAATTTTTGGTATTTTTCCAATAAAGTTTATTTTTTTTAATAGTGAAAACTATTGTATTTTATTCAAAACCTCGTTTTAATATAATTTATTTATATGATTAGATTATCTTTTTCATTATTTTTAAAGTTAATTTAGAATATATTTTTACCATTAAATCCAAATAGTGGTCGTTGGAATTAATTTCACTTTGATATTGGACATAAACTAGACTCAATCTATTGATATATATTGTTTCATAAAAACATGCTATTTATTCTGATAGTGGGAATTAATTATTAAATTAATTAATGTAACGTATATGTTTTTAATTTTGTAAAATAGACATCATTTTTTAATTCGTAATTTCCAATATATCTTATGGTCATGTTTTGGTATTTTTCTAAAAAACTTCTATTTTTAATGAATAGTAAAACCACTAAGTGGTACACAAAAAAACCGATTTTTCATTTAAATGAAATTTTACCACCTCTGTGTTTTGAATTTCAAAAAATCCGACATACATGGTTGTCATTAAGAATTAAAATTTGGTTCAATGGGATTAAAATAATTTTTTTGAATAGTAACTTTTATGTTTTTAATCGCGATTAGAGGTAATTAGTGTAATTTAAGGTAAAAATAATGTTTTAATAATATGAAATGACCTTGAAACAAGTCCTAACCTTATTGGATGTGTCATGGAGGACCAAGGAAATCCATGGGTCAACTTGGGTACCCCATGGAGCCACTTTGGTAGGAAAATGACATTAATAAATTTTTATATAATGTTAAAATAAAAATGTCAAAAACATGTGTTGTTTACTAAAACAATTTTTAAAATGGGTTATACAAGTCATAATATTGACTATAAATATTCATTAGAAAGATAAAAGGATTTCCTACATCATTATAGTTGATTTATAATTTTTAAACATTAAATTCATTAAATAATTAATGTTACCATGATGATGCTACGATTACCTCATTATTTAACGATATAAATAAAATGAAAAGATAATGTAAAATCTAAGACCTAAACATGTCAAAAACCAATTGGATGGGTGTATTTTGAACTATTATCACCTTATAATAGAAATATATAATTTTGTACCTTTAAAATTCGAGAATAATTTTATAATAAAGTAATCTTTTATAACATTCCAAGAGTGCCCCTCCTCACCTCTTATAAAAGGACCCACCTCTACCACCTTACCCACACCTCTCAAGCCTTTGGCTCGGCCAACCCCTGACCATTTTGTGTCTACACATCCCTATATTACTCCTAGAATCCTCACATTGGGCAGAAGGCTTTCCAGGGAAGCCTTTGATCTCAAATCAAAGAGAGTTACCCGATTTAAAGGTAGTGTCTTCTCTTGTGTTCTTATGTTTTATTTTGCTTGTCCAACCCCCTAAACTCTTTTCATTCCATTATTTTGTAAAAAAACTAGAATCTTAAATATGCTATGATATTATTATGATATTTATTATAGATACACCTACACACACCTTTATCTAATGGTTAAAGAACATACTGTTTCTGTGGTTGGCGATTTTCTGCCTCAAGAAACGATGATTGTTCAATATTTTTTTAACACCATTCATGGTGGCCATTAAGATGTCACTATATTTATATATGATATATATTATGTTTCTGTTTTCCTTATGCTTACATATTTTTCATTTGGGTAATACTTTTATGGTTTCCATTTTTGGTAAACACGATAATTTCATTTTAGGAAGTGCGGACTACCGCCCCCTCAAGGTGATTTGATTCGTTAATGCCATATGTGGGACGTATAAAGGATGGAGTTTATGTTATTATATATGATGTTATACTGGAATTATAATATATCTTTATATCAATTTAATTTCAATCCATTAAATATGAAATAGAAATGAAATTAGCGTTCATGCGTACATACGACTTACCGTCTCCATGAACGGTGCATTTCATTTCTTACCTATAAATGTTATGTATTATTATAAATACATGTATATACTGGATATATTTGATATATATGATATATATGATATCCAAATCATGAATATCATTATGGATATAATGAACCATTGACCACGTGAACAACATGTAATTGTAAGAAGTTCAGTTTTGAATTTTGTTCCAAATATCGACAAAACAAACATTATTAAATTAAATGATTACATAACGTTTATAACATTGAAATTAGTTATATAAATGGAATAATAAACGATCAAAATGTTCATAAGAAAGTAAAAAATTAACTTTAGTTTATTTTTTTGTAGATTAAATATCAATATAGTCACGTTAGACACAAGGTAAGGGAGTTCGTCTCAATCTCCATTCATTGGGGCATATTTTGTTTTATACACAACATTATTTTATATGGTGTATAAACCCATCTGACTTTTACGCTAATTCAAAAGGAATATTTTTTTATATGAAGCATTTTACTAGATGAAAAAAGGAATGGTTTTTTGTTTTACCTATCAGGCGACACCGACTTCTCCGCCGCCGTGACCATTATTTGAGTTTCGGATTCTTATACAAGCCATAACCTAACTTTTTTTAAAATGAAAAATAAACACCATTTATTACTTTTCTTTTATTTTGGTAATGAAAATGGTTTTCATAATGTTTTTATTATATCAATGTGTTGTTTTGATATCATGTGATTGAAATGTGGATATGTTATGTTCCCTTTATGTATGTTTTACGTGATATGATTATGTTATGGTTCTTGGGCATTTTTATGAAGATGGGTGGTTCTGTGATAAACTAAGTGCGGGTGATCCCAATATAGCTCTCCAATGCATTGGGTAACGCGAAGGAGTTAAACGTAAGGTTTCTCTGAAGAGATTTAGGTAATATATTTTGATGGGTATTCCAAACGTAACCATGAGGGTTACTCCCTATGTAAGAATGTTATGAATGCCTCAAGTTACCTTTATGTATTATGTTTTCTATAATTTATTCATGTTTTGATGAGGTATGTTAAAATTATTATGTTTTATGAGTAAAGTATGATTTCATACATGGACTAATGTTTTCATTTCGTACTTTTATATCCCTTACTGAGTTTTTATGCTCATCCCATGTTTTTTAAAAATGTTTTTCATAAGACTTAATGTGGAATAGGGTCAAGGATGGGATCAAGGAAAAGTCATACTATCTAAAACATCGAAATAGACATGTTTATTTTTAATAGTTTTTTATTTTATGGAAACATAGTAGAACTGTCTACTTTGTAATCTTTTGAGATGTACTAGTTATGTACTAATTCTCTAAAACACTAAACCTAAATAGAACCTCAATGTGAATTATTCATTTAATTCAATATTATGTATTGTTTAAGGACGAGGCCTTATAGTTGGTATCAGAGGTCGGTTTAGACAACTTTAGGAGTTAGAAATTTTTTAAATTATAAATTAATTTATGGTATGATTGAAATGACATAGCATTTACAGATTACCATGTTGCTTCGCCTAAGATATTTCTGGATTCAGAATGGTTTTCCGAAGGGGAAACAAGACAGCTATGTTGGGATGACATCAGGAGGAAGACAACCTTTCAAATCAGCAACCTGAGATGGTCAGAATTGGAACTGAACAGTTTTTTGTAGTGACGGAACAGTTGACTCAGGATTTAAATAGTGCCGCTATCCATGCACAAGATCAGCCAGATCTACCATAGAGGAACATGTCAGTGGGGGAACATTTCATGAGGCAACATCCCCTATAATTCAAAGGATCATCTGACCCTATGCTAGCTGAAGGGTGGATTAATGCACTGGAGAAGATTTTTAATATCATGGGGTGTTCAGAACATCAAAAGGTTAGTCTTTCTGTTTACCGTTATGAAGGTGAAACAGATCATTGGTGGTCGATGATGCAAAATATCAGGGATGGTGATGATATTGATGATATTTTGGTGTTTTCAAAAAGTAAAGATGATCATGAATGTCATTTAAGGGTTTTCTTGAAAACCTTAACAGAAAATAAACTCTATGGAAAATTCATCAAGTGTGAGTTTTGGTTACAACAAATTTCTTTCCTTGGTCATATTGTTTCTAAAGATGAAATAACAGTGGATCCTACAAAAACAAACGTTGTTGAAGAATGTCCAACACCCACAAATGTAACCGAGATCCGTAGTTTTCTTGGTTTGGAAGGTTACTATCGACGGTTTGTTGAAAATATTTCATGGTTATCTAGTCCAATTACTAAACTAACTCGGAAGGGTGTTAAGTTTATTGGGACAAAAGAATGTGATGATTGTTTTCAGGATTTGAAAAGAAGATTGGTGAATGATTTATTTTTGTAACTTCCTTCCAGGAATGGTGAGTTTGTTATATATAGGGATGCTTCATTGAAGGTACATGGTTGTGTCCTTATGCACAATGATCAGGTAATTTCACATGCTTCATGTCAGTAGAAAACTCATGAGGTAAATTACCCTACACTTGATTTGGAGTTAGCTACTCTTGTTTTCACATTAAAAATTTGGAGGCGTCATTTGTATGGAGTAAAGTGTGAAATATATACCGATCTCAAAAGTTTAAAGTATATATTCACTTAGAATGAATTGAACATGAGATAGAGTATATGGCTAGAATTAATCAAGGATTATGATTTTACAATTCATTACCATCCGGGAAAAGCAAATAAAGTAGCTGATGCTTTGAGTCGAAAAAATAATGCTTCATTAACAATGTTGCGTTTGGAAAGTGGTCCTTTGGTTAATGATTTGATGAACTTTGGCATAAAAGTTTTTGGTGCAGGATGTCATTCTTTTTTGTTTCAGGTATTAGTGAAATCTTCTCTATCATACATAATCAAGCAAGCATAGTAGCACGACCGTGAGTTGCAGACAAAGGTAGAGCTAGTTTAGAAGGGTAAGTACCCTGAATTCAACATTGATAATGATTGTGTTTTGAGATTTGGGAAGAGATTTTGTGTGCCTTGTGATTCACATCTGAAGAGAGAGTTGATATGTGATGCTCATAGTTCACTGTTTTCAGTTCATCCTGGCAGTACTAAGATGTACAGAGATCATCGGGAATATTATTGGTGGGATGGAATGAAAAGAGATATTGCTTATTTTACTGTGAAGTGTTTGAATTGTCAGGAGGTTAAGGCAAAGAGGCAGTTACCGAAAGGGATGCTTCAGCCTTTACCAATGCCATAGTGGAAATGGGAAAATATATCCATGGACTTTGTTGTGGGATTACCAAAGACATCTCGAGGTAATAATGCAATCTGGGTTATTGTTGATCGCTTGACTAAATCTACTCATTTCCTTCCTATTCGAGATACTTTCTCTCTAGATCAACTTTCTCGATTATATACTAAAGAGATAGTCAGGTTTCATGGAGTTCCCCTATCCATTGTATCTGATCATGATTTCAGGTTTACTTCTAACTTTTGGAAAGGCATTCAGAAGTCATTGGGCACTGAATTAAATTTTAGTACAACTTTTCATTTTTATTCAGATGGAAGTCAGAACGAACAATTCAGACATTGGAGGATATACTATGTGCTTGTTCGATGGATTATCAGGGATGTTTCTACCAACATCTTTCTTTGGTTGAATTTTTAAATAATAATAGGTTCATTCCAGTATACAGATGGAACTGTTTGAGGCATTATATGGGAAGTGGTTTCTAACTCCACCTTTTTTGGATGAAGTGGGTGAAAGGATGTTGATGGGACCAGAATTGGTAGGAGAGACGATAAAAAAAGTTCAGTTGATTCAGATTCACATCAGAATAGATCAGAGTAGGCAGAAGAGTTATGCGGATAACCAGAAGAAAGATCTATCTTTTGAGGTAGGTGATCATGTTTTTCTCAAAGTTTCATGGTGAAAAATTGTGATGTGATTTGGTAAGAAAGGAAAGTTGAGTCCAAGGTTCATTGGACCATAGGAAATTCTAGAAAAAGTTGGATCAGTTGCTTACCGAGTGGCTTTACCTCCAAGTTTATCTCAAGTACACAATTTTTTTTTCATGTTTTGATGTTGAGAAAGTATATGCAAGATCCATCTCATGTTTTGAGCCCAGAGGTAGTTCAGTTGGAAGAGAATCTCTCTTATGAAGAACTACCCGTCCAGATTATTGACCATAGAGAGCAAGTGTTGTGGAATAAGGTAATTCACTAGGTAAAGGTTTTATATAAAAACCATATGGTTGAAGAGGCAATGTGGTAATCTAAAAATGCAATGAGGGATAAATACCACCACTTATTTTGATAAGTGAAAAAAATTGTGAGGACGCAATTCCCAAAAGGGGGGAAGGATGTAGCATCCCAGGTAAATAAAGAATAATAAATTTTTATAATTATTAATATTTACGAATTAAATTTTAATTTTTCTTTAAACGAGTTTCTATGTTCGATAGCATACCCAATACACAATAAAGAGTTTCTTTGAAATCTTACGTTGCACACTAGTAATAAAATAATATTATTTTAAATGGCAGTTAACATGTTGTCGTAGTACTGGCGGGAATGAATAGAAATAACTAAAATATGATTATATATGTTTGTTAAATGTTTTTACATTTATCCAATAAAGTATAAAGGCTTAAAATATGAAAATAATTCATTTTTAGGCATATATACTCTAATTTTTACTAAAGGTCCACTTATCGCATTTTGATGGAGAACCCTCTTTAAATATAGCTTTGGTCACTATTATAAATTCTTTTGGACCAAATAAAATTCTTCTTTAGAATCAGGACATCAAAATTTACTTTGTGTAAATTTTTTGGTATTTTACCTATAATGTTTATTTTTTTTAATGAATAGTGAAAAATGTTGTATTTTAATTAAAAACCTGTTTTTAATATTATTTATTTTTATGATTATATTATCTTTTGAATTGGTTTTAAAGTGAAATTAGAATATATTTTTACCAATTAATCCAATATTGGTCGTTGGAATTAATTTCACTTTGAAAGTGGACTTAAACTAGTGTCAATATATTGATGTATATTGTTTCATAAAAACATGCTATTTTTTCTGACTGCGGGAATTATTTATTAAATTAATTAATGTAACATATATGTTTTTAATTATGTAAAATAGAAATAATTTTTGAATTAATAATATCAAATATAGCTTCGGGTGAAATTTTGGTATTTTTCTAAACAACATCAATTTTTGATGAATAGTGAAACCACTAAGTGGTACTTAAAAACTGATTTTTCATTTAAATGAAATTTTACCACCTTTGTGTTTTGAATTTCAAAAAATCCTACATACATTGTTGTCATTAATAAGTAAAATGTGGTTCAATGGGATTAAAATAATTTTTTGTTGAATAGTAACTTTTATGTTTTTAATCGCGATTAGAGGTAATTAGTGTAATTTAAGGTAAAAATAATGATTTAATAATATGAAATGACCTTGAAGCATGTCCTACCTTTATTGGATGTGTCATGGCAGACCAAGACAATCCATGGGTCAACTTGGGGACCCCACGGAGCCACTTTGGTAGGAAAATGGCATTAATAACTTTTAATTTAATGTTAAAATAAAAATGTCACAAACATGTGTTGTTTTACTAAAACAATTTTTAAATTGGGTTATACAAGTCATAATTTTGACTATAAATATTAATTATAAAGATAAACATATTTCCTACATCATGATAGTTTTTTTATAAATTTTAAATATTATATAAATTAAATTATTTATGACACCATGATGATGTAGCGATTACCTCATTATTTAACAATTTAAATAAAATCAAAAGATAATGTAACATCTAAGACATAAACTTGTCAAAAATATATTTGATGGGTGTATTTCGAACTCCTATCACCTTATCCTAAAATTATATAATTTTGGGACCTTTAAAATCCGAAAATAATTTTATAATAAAGTAACCTTTTATAACTTTCCAAGAGTTCCACTCCTCTCCTCTTATAAAAGGCCTCCACCTCTACCACCTTACCCACACCTCAGAAGCCTTTGTCTCAGCCTAACCCTGCCCATTTTGTCTATAAACATCAATATCTTAATCCTAGAAGCCTCACTTTGGGCATATGGCTTTCCAAGGAAGCCTTTGAGCTCAAATCAAACAAAGTTACCCGATTTAAAGGTAGTGTCTTCTCTTGTGTTCTTATGTTTTATTTTGCTTCTCCAACCCCCTAAACTCTTTTTATTCCTTTATTTTGTAACAACACCAGTATCTTAAATATACTTTGATGTTTTTATGAGATGTATTAGAGCTACACCTACACACACCTTCGTCTAATGATTAAAGAACATACTGTTTTTGTGGTTGGCGATTTTCTGCCTCACGAAACGATGATTGTTCAATATTATTTTAACACCTTTCATGGTGGCCATTAAAATGTCACTCTATTTATATATGATATATATTATTTTTATTTTTTCCATATGATTCTTTATTTTTCATTTTTGGCATACCTCTATGGTTTCCATTGTGGGTAAACACGATAATTTTATTTTACGAAGTGCGGACTACCGCCCCCTCAAAGTGATTTGATTCGATAATGCCATATGTGGTATGTATAAAGGATGGAGTTAATGTTATTATATATTATGTTATACTGAAATTATAATATTCCTTTATATAATTATGATTTCACTCCATTAAATACGAAATAGAAATGAAAGTAGCATTCATGCGTATGTACGGCTTACTGTCTCCATGAACGGTGCATTTCATTTCTTACCTCTAAATGTTATGTACTATTATAAATACATGTATATTCTTGATATATATGATATATATGATATCCAAATCATGAATATAATTTTGTATATAATGAATCTTTGACCACGTGAACATCATGTAATTGTAAGAAGTCCATTTTTGACTTAAGTTCCAAATATCGACAAAAAGAACATAATTAAATCAAATGATCACATAATGTTTATAACATGGAAATAAGTTATATAAAAGGAATAATAAAATTGAAAAAGGTACTTATGCAAGTAGAAATTAACGTTTGTTTATTATTCAGGAGATTAAAGAGAATTGAGTCACGTTGGACACGAGGTAAGGGACTTCGTCTCAATCTCTATTCATTGAGGCATATTTTGTTTTATACACGACGTTATTTTATATGGTTTATAAACCCCATTTACTTTTACACTTATTCAAAAGGAATATTTTTTTATACGAAGCGTTTTACAAAACGACAAAAGTAATGTTTTTTTGTTGTACGTATGCGGCGAGAACAACTTCTCCACCGTCGTGACCATTATTTGAGTTTCGACTTCCTCTACAAGCCATAAACTAACTTTTTTTTAAAATGAAAAATAAATACCATGTATTACTTTTCTTTTGTTTTGGTATTTAAAATGGTTTTCATAATGTTTTTATTATATCAATGTGTTGTATTGATATCTTGTGATTGAAATGTAGAAATGTTATGATTCCTTTATGCATGTTTTACGTGATATGATTATGTTATGGTTCTTGGGCATTGTTATGAAGACGAGTGGTTCCATGATAAACTAAGGGCTGGTGAGCCCAAAATGGATCTCCAATGCATTGGGTAACGTGAAGGAGTTAAACTTTAAGGTTTATCGAAAGAGATTTAGGTAATATACTGTGATGGGTATTCCAACCATGAGGGTTACTCCCTACATGAGAATGTTATGAATGCCTCAAGTTACCTTTATGTCTTATGATTTCAGAGATTTATTCATGATTTGATGAGGTATGTTAAATAACTTATGTTTTATGAGTAAAGTATGATTTCATACATGGACTAATATTTTCATTTCGTACTTTTATATCCCTTACTGATTTTTTTATGCTCATCCCAAATTTTTGAAATATTTTTCATAGGACTTAATGTGGAATAGGGTTAAGGACGGGATCAAGGAGAAGTCATGCTATCTAAAACATGGAACTGGACATGTTTCTTTTTAAGAGTTGTTTATTTTATGAAAACTTTGTAGAATTGTCTACATTGTAATATTTTGAGATGTAATAGTTATCTCCTAATTCTCTAAAACTCTTAACCTGAAAAGATCCTCAATGTGAATTATTCATTTAATTCAATATTATGTAAGGATTATATTCAGGGCCTTATACTATGGGTGTGGTGTTCATTCCCATTTGTCTATGATATGATATTTTCTGTTCTTTCATAGGTGTATTTATGAAATGTTATGGTTGGGGAAAAAGTATTTTTTTGGGTGGGATGTGGTATGGCTGTTTCCTAGGTGTTTGTGGGAAAGATGTGGTATGGTTATGGCCCAGGTGTCTGCAGATAGGCTGTGAAGTTGGTCTTGTTAAATTGTGTGGAATTTCTTGGATGTTTTCCATTATTTTATGAGTAGTTAAACAGTGGTAAGTGGTGTGGGGTACCAAAACATAGATCTTCTGATTATATTACCTTACATGAATTTCATTATTTGGTGAGTGCACCATGTTGAGATTGGGATGACTAGTCTTCCTTATTTTGTTATCTTTGTTTCTACTATATTATCATAGGGGAATTAGTATTTTTCTCCCACATGGGCATGTGAGACTTTGGATTTTCCTTCTAAGTATACTTATAGGCTCACCCTAGGTATATAAAATTCAATTCAGGTTTTGAGGAGGAATACTTAGACCGTTCTAGACATTACTATCATGGACATTGGGATAATTGTTTTTCTTATTATATTTTTTCATTCTTATTTACATTGATTTTTAATTGTATATGTATAAGTCCTATTTAAAAAAATATATATGTGACTGATTTTGGTTTTAATATATATATATATATAGTGCTTGGAGTTGTTATGGGTTGGATGATCTTATCGTATGATCTTATTTTCTTATAAAAAGAATAATGCCTCTAATTTCCTGAGATTTTATATCCTTGGTTCTTATTACCACTATGTGTCCTATAGGAGGTGTGACATAGGGTTCATTATCTCACTTCCTTAAATTACATCTCAGGAGGGGAATATTTGGATGGAGGGGGTTATGACAACATGGTAGCAGATCCTGATGGTTGAGATATATTATTGATTATGGATTTAGAAATGGTGAAGATTCCATTAGTTGGTAGGGAAATAGTGTTATGTGACCTTGGTATATGACAGAATCTAGGAAATGCCATCTTGGGCATTGGATTTCTGGGCCCCCCAAGATCTGATACAACGACTCTGATTCTGTTGCATGACCAAGTGAGGGTACATTTGTTTTAGGGTAGAGACTCTAAGAAAGTTACATGAATCATAATGACTTTAGTTCACATTTGAATATGAATGTTTTGGAAAATTTAACATTTATAATGATCTAATGATTCAAATTAATTTCAATGTATATTAAATAAAATTCTATAGTACTCGGGTTTATGAAATCCCTTTTTACCATTTAGCTAAGGCACTCGGTCATTGTCTACATGTTGATCCGGAAGTTGATACCCAGAATGCCAATCCAGCTGTCTGACGGAGGGTTGATCCACCGGAGGAGGATGACTAGTGCCTAAGAAGTTTATAATCATTATAGCGGTAGGCTCTAGGAATTAATTAGGGTTTCATTTAATATATTGAGATGTAGATATCGTTCAAAGATTATTTTATCACCTTTAGTTTCATTCGGTCTTTGGTGGAGTACATGGATCCTCTAGAAATGAGCCATATGTGGGAATCTATTCATTAGTGGTGGAATCTATACCGAGGAGAGTGGAAAGAAGATGATGTTTTGTGGGAAGAAAATGAGAAGGAGTTCCAATATAATTCCTTTCATCCACCATGAATGTAATAAAGAGGTAAGAGTTAATCTCCTTCCAGTAGGAGGGTATGTTGGAACGAGAGCTTGGAATCACATTCATGGTTCTCCTTAGTTTTTCTCTAAATTACTTTCTTGATGAAGAGTATCATGATAGGGTTCTACAGGATTCACGTGTACCTTCTCTCCAATATGAAATTCCTCCCTTCACATTACCGACGTACATGGCGGTCGAGAAGAAGGAATAAGTAGTTGTGTGGATTCACTCACAAAGAGCTCTAAAGTGGGAGGGTAAAAATGGTTCTTCTAAAAGAAAGGCTATCAGTAGTATATCTCAGATGCCCTGACCTTCTATGTTTCATCCAAGGGAGAGTCCACCTCTGAATGTACCATTTCAGCCTTCACGTACTCATGATTTTTCCATGAACTTGAAACTGATGTTTTGTAATTTTTGATCCTATGGGGATCTTCAGAGTTTTTGGTCGATGGCTATTTGATATCGATATGGTCAAGGTGGGTAGGACTACTGCTCACCATAGCAGCAGTTGCCGGAAGGGAAGTTCCAATAGTAGGGATAGAAGACTCACTATCCACCGATGAGGGATATTGAAGGTAGAGGCCAAACATAATGTGATCATTAGGGACCTCGAATCAGGAAAGGTCAAGGAGGATGATTTCAGTAGAGAGGAAGAGGATCTCATCGTGGTCAGTTATATCTCACTAAGGTAGTAGTTCTAGTAGGAATAGAGAACATTCGAGGTATGATCATTTTGTTCAGTACTATTTCTTACACTTTGTTTTATTTAAGAGCTTCACACTCCTTAGTTTCACCCAATCATGCCCATGATTTGGGACTAGACATAGAGGGTCTTCACGTTCCCCTAGTGTTGAGTACAGTAGTTTGAGGTGAGACTAGCTTGTTCGATGTTTTCTGGGGATGTTGGATGATAAGGGGACCGCATCAGCCCCGTGGGGATCATTTGTTGCTACATATGAAGTCATACAATATCATCATTTTCATTGACTAGTTATATTCTATTCATATTTTTATCATTGGATTATGGTGGAGAGTCATTTTTTCTAACATGGATGGCCAAAGTGTGGCCTTCAATACTGAACAGGTCTATTAGGTGTGCAGTCAGCATATGGTGAAACTTCTTTCCTTGTTGGCAGATCTGTCTGTTGGAGTAGTAGAAACTAAAGTTCCTATAGTTTATGGATATCTTTTGGATGTTTTTCTGGAGTATGTTTTGAATCTACCACTTCGACATGATGCTGAGTTCAGGATTGATGTGCACCAGGGTGTATCCTTATTTTGGATGGATCTTTATTAGA
Organism: Viscum album; assembly: GCA_963277665.1. Taxonomy (NCBI): domain Eukaryota; kingdom Viridiplantae; phylum Streptophyta; class Magnoliopsida; order Santalales; family Viscaceae; genus Viscum; species Viscum album. The sequence goes on from OY728165.1 coordinate 2,016,613,048, forward strand.
TGACACCTTCAAAATTATGAGAGTTAAGTATTATGGTAGATTAATTGATGAAGAACAGTTTTATCCATCCTAGTCTGTCATCATGGGGTGATCCAATATTGTTTAAGAAAAGGTAAGTTAGTGGTATGTGGTTGTCCATAAACTATCAGAGTTTGAATCAGGTAATATTCTGGAATCATAACATTATCCCTAAGATAAATGATCATTTATACCAGTTGGGTGGAGAATGTTTTTTCTCTAAGATCAATATACAGTCTTGATATCACCAGATGCTGGTGGAAGATGGTGACAAGATGAATACTAATTTTAGTTACAAGAATGTGTGCTTCGAGTTTGTGGGGATGTTGTTTGGGGTTATGAATTCACTAGAAGTGTTCATGGGATCATTAAATCCATTTTCCATGAGTTCCTAGACCATTTGGATATAGTATTATTCAATGATATTTTAATCTACATGATGTCAAAAGAGGAGCACACTTAGAATCAGATGATTTTTTGGAGGTTCTTCAACACCACCAGATCTATGGGATTTTTTCAAAGTTTATATTCTGGACAGGATAGGTATACCTCCTTGGAAATGTGGTGTCTCGGCAAGGTAAAACATTTGTCCCATTGAAGTTGAAGGCTGCTGTTTCTTGGACATAACCTGAGAATATTGTAGATGACCGCCGTTTTCTTGTTGTGGATGGATATTAACAAAGGATTGTACCTAATTTCTCTCAGGTTTCATCCCATTGAAATCTCATACCAAAAAGGACCAGGAATTTTTTGGAGTGAGCAGTGCCAGGTAGTTTTCAGTTATCTGAAGGGGAAGTTGTTTAGTGATCCAATGCTCTGGTTTTAAGAGGAATTGGGGATGTTTGAGGTGTTTTGTGGTTCTTCACATCAGGGAATGGGAAGAGTTTTGATGAGATAGAGGGGATTAATATCTTATCAGTCTGTCCAGATATTTTCCTAAAAACATAACTACTCCACCCATGATATGGTGCTTGTGGTTGTTATGATCATGATGAAGTGGTGGTGACATTACATCATTGGGGAGCGCTTTGTAGTCATCACGGTTCACAAGAGATTTTGGTATATATTTTCCTAGTGAGATTTTAAATTACGACAATAGGGTTGGATAGAGTTTATCTAGGATTATGACTTTGAAATCTATTACACCTCATGAAATTGAAATGTTGTGGTAGATGCTTTTTGTAGGACGTCACATAAAGAGGTTGTTTGGGAGTGTGTGGATTCTTGGAAGGTGATGGAGGAGTTGGATTCCATGCACATATATCCATGAATAGATGGAAGTATGGGATATCGATTTCAGATGAAGGTGTAGTCTACTCGGATGTAGTAGTTGGAAAAGTCTCACTGGGGTGTATCAGAGTTAGAAGTGATGTGTGATCACATTAACTAGGGTGATGCTCCGGAGGCATGGACATAGGATAGTCATAATTAGATTCTATTATATGGAAGTTTATTTTTCCAGTAGAGATGCACAAGGGAATACACCATGAGATTCATATATAACCTTTTTTGGTACACACATTAATTTCTAAAAAATATCGTGGCTTAATGGAGCATATTTGATGGCCCGTGATGAAGTAGGTAATGGTGGAGTTTGTGCTGAAGTGCATAGTGTTCCAATAGGCGAAGGTTGAGCACCATGAACCCAGTGGTTTGTTAGAGCCCTTAGATTTCACCAAGTCTAAGTGGGATGACATATCAATGGATTTCATCACATTATTACCCATGGATAAATGATTTTGTATGAAATATGATTATTATTGGATCAACTGATGAAATCGGCTCACTTCTTAGAGATAAAGGTGTCTGTGATAGGGAATTCCTTTTCCAAGAGGTATGAGGATGATGAAATGTGGATGTAGGGTGTTCCCTGATCCATTTTAAAATATCGATATGCATGTTTCACCTCATGATTATGGAGGGTGTTGTAGCATTCTTTTGAAACTCAGTTAAGCCTTATCAATAATTTCCACCCCTCAGATAGAAGGTAAGACTAAGGGGACCGTCTAAATATTAGAGGACATTTTGCAGGTATACTTCTTGGACTTTGGTGAATCTTGGTTGGGACACATTCCCATGTTATATTTTTTCAATAATAATAGGTATCAATATTTAATTCACATAGCTATTTTTTAATATTTGTACAGAAGACTGTTTCATTCACCGTTTTATGGATATAGGTTAGGAAACACTCCACTCTTGGACCATGGTTATGATGAGAATGACAGAGAAGGGTCATCTTATCTATGATGGATTGAAGAATCACCATAATGAAATAAGTCATATTATAATCACAGTAGGAGTCCCTTGGTGTTAGAGGTTGGGGAACACATGTTCTTAATGGTTTCCCATCGACATGGGAAGCTGAGGTTTAATAAATGAAAAAACATTCTCACAGGTTCATCAGACCCTTTGAGTTATTAGTGTGTGTTATAAAGGTGGAATACCAATTGGCTCTTCCACTATAGTTTGATATGTTACATGATGTATTTGAAATTTCTCATCTTCATTAGTATCTTCATGATGACTCCCATATCATTGAATTGGGAGAGTTGGATGTTGTAGACGACACAATGTACGTGGAGCATCTAGTAGAGAGCTGGGATCATCGAGAGAAGGTTATGCGCAGATGAACCATTCCCTATGTTCTTTTGCTTTGGAGGCATTGTGTCCCTAAGGAGAGTACTTGTGAAATGGAGACACATATGTTTTTCTAGTACCCGGAAGTGTTATGTGTTTTTTCATGTTGTGTTTCCCTTTGGCAATGTAATGCTTGAACATTGTTTGTTTTGGTATGATTTGCTTCATTCTTCCATGATGTGTGAAAAAACCATGAAATTACTAAGCATGATACTATATTCCTAATCGAGATTCATTTATTGAGAAGTGATGAAACCCTTTCGGGCGAGTTAGTTCTACCTAGAATAGATAATATCATGACATGGTGGATGAAATTCCATGTTTCATAATTCCTTACAATGTGAATTTTGGTTCTTGTGTGGTGGGTCCTATCGTAAGATTGGGTGGTAGGTGTTGGAATTGGTGTTCTTTGATGTTAAAAAATTAACTCTAAATTTTGAGCAATCACTATGTGGTTTATCATTGGGTCTTGGGATTTCCAAATCCTAGTGGTCTTCCGTGTATAGAAAGATCCTTAAGAGGTATCTTACGTGGGGTTTTTTCTGACCCTTCTATTATCTGGGTTGGTTTATAATTCTCTAGAGTGAGAATACATTGATTGTTATTTTATGTAATGTCTCGGACCTCCTAGATCAATTATTCTATGAATATCCAATATTTTGGGTTTTTTGGGATGTCATGGTAGCACATTTGAAGAGTTTTTGAGTTTTTCCAGTTTTACGGAGGTGAGTCAGGAATTGTATGTTGATGGCGGTGAGTCCGGACGGGTGACTCCCACTGGTATCTCACCAAATGGTGAATCACAAAATAGTGACTCCCCAAACTAAAGGTCACCAAACTGTGACTCACCAAATGGTAGGTCACTAATCGGTGACTCACCTAACAACGAGTCACCAAATGATGACTTGCCCAATGGTAGGTCTCTAAATAATGAGTCACTGAATAGTGACTAATATAATGGTATGTCCCTGAATGGTGACTCACCACTGTTAGCTCACATAGATGACTCACAGAACGATGATACATTCTCAACAATTGTTCAAAATTAAAATTTTTCTTAGTTTTTCCAGATTCGCCCCTTAATTTTTTATTCGTCGTAAAATGATTTTAAATCCATATTTAATTTTTTTTATGAAATTTAAAAGGATTTAAAATAGATAATTTTATCATCATGGATCTAGAGGCCTTTAGATACTCAAAACGCATGGTCTTGTACGTGATCTGAATTTAATATATTTTGAAATCATTTCTTTTGATGATACATGGTCATTCCTTTCGACAATTGTGATTCATCGCCCATATGTTCATTCTCTTTAATCTTAATACTGAGAATCTCTTGAAGTTTTTTTCCCTAAGGAACCATGATTATGTGTTGCTCACTGGGATCATATTTCCATGGACCCTTGTTCACCCCCTATTTGGCATAAGGTGGTTGTGATGATCGTTTGTTTCTCATGGTAGGGATCCCTTCATCCCTCATATTTGTGTATCATAGGGGTGGGTGTACAAATTTATCCAATGTGGAGGTAGTGGAATCCAAATTTAATTAAGATAAATGAATCTCCTTTAAAATTATGGTTGAGGGGCTAAGAAGATGATGACGATCAAAATATTATTTTAACAGTTATTTTGATCAATGTTCTAAATTCCATGGGCCGTATGGATACTAAAAATCATGGTTGTTGGTTGTCTTTGTTTGCACACATGTGATGTATTGTGGATGTTTGATGATGGTATTCAATTAAAAGTATGTAAATATAAAAATTATGGATAACTTTATATACCTAGTTAAATAAACTGATTCCTTTAGATGGAACATTATCTATGATAACCCATGAATTTTCTGAGTGGAATTAACAAATTGGTGTTTACAAAATTATAATACACCTTTATTTGTTTTCTTAACTGTGTTCTATGTGTGTATTTTTATGTATTTTGTCTTGTGTAGGATGTATGGTGTTGGGTTTGAGAGCACGATGATATGTGTGGTGGTATGTTTGGTGTAATGGAATTCAAGGTTGATAGATTTATTGATTGTGGAATGGATGGGATGTGTTTGTGCAACATGAATATAGGTTTAGGTTGTGCTGTGTTTTTGTTTCTTGGTATTATGGGTTTGGTGTTGCAATACAGAGGGGATTTTAGGTTTAGTTATGATGAGATGTGTTGCGGGGTATGGCTGTGTGTTACGGGATTTGTTATTGGTAGGATGGATTGAGTTGAATATCAATGAATAATGATAATGTCCTTGGTTGGTGTGGGTGTTAAAAATAGTTGAAATATAAGGTGAGTTACAATATTGTGGTTCTTTTTTCCTATACATGGTTTATGATCTATTGATTGTTTCATGCTATGGTTGGTAGATGCTCAGGTATGTAGGGTATGAATAAAATGGTTTTATAATAAATAATATTATTTGGTTAAATTAGATGGGAGGGGTTATGAATTGAATTGAGTCATGTTTTGTAGTTGTGTATTTAGAGGTAGATGCTATGGTATTATTGTGGTCTGGTTGTTGGTTTGGGAAGAACCCATAGGTTGGGATTGAGTGTTTCATACTAAATATATATAACTTTATTTTTCTAGTGTTTTCTATATGCACACAACCCTAGTTGAGAACTTTGTGTTGAACACCTCCATTGTCATAGGGGAGGATGAATTTTCTCATCATCCAGGTTGGAGGATGGATGGATAATTATTGGTTCTTCCCTACTCCATATTCTAGTCATTGGTATCCCATGATTATTGAGGAAGGATGTGTTTTGGTTGGGAGGCCAATGTTTCTACAGGCAACATGTGACTTCCCGTGTGTCTACAGGATGAGAAGTGGTGTGCTTTCCCATGTGTCTTTAGGATGATGTATGGTTTTGGCCATGGTTTCTAGAGGAGGGAGTGGTATGTCTGTAGACCAAGGTTCTATGGGTGTGATGTGGTATGGTTCTGTCCCATGTGTGATCTAGTGGGATGTGTTGAGCTTCATTTTTCTATGTTATAGTATTATCTTTGTGGCCCATGTGTGTGCGGGGGAGTTGTTACATTAGAATTTTGTAAGAGTGTAGAAGCAACATGATTTTTTCTATTATGGTATGAGAAGTTAACTAGTGGAAAGTAGTGAAGGGTAACCAAAAATCAATGTGCTTATAATATTAACTTAATTGAAATGAGTTATTTGGTGAGTTTTACTTGGTTAGGTTCAAGTGGATACTATTCCTTGTTAGGCGTTCTTGGTTTCTCTTTTTTTCACATGTGAATTGAAATGAATATCCCACTTTTGAATGTGAGACATTGAATTTTCCTATTGAGTATACTTGTATTTTTACCCTATGTATATAAAACGGGTTTCATATATCCTATATGACTATATGGACTATGTTGGGAATTACTAGCTTTGATGTTGGGACAGTTTCTGTGTTGATGATTAGCTTTGTTCTTTTGTTATTAACATTTTAGTTTTATTGTATTTCTAGCTGTCTTATTTGAAAACATGCATATGGGATGGATTTTGGTTTTAATTTATATATATATATATATTTCTTGGAGTTGTTTTGGGTTCGACCACCTTATATCCCGATCTTTTTTTCTTATATAAATGGTAATGCCTCATATTTAGTGAGATTATATACCCTTAGTGTCGGTCGTAACCCTATGGACTACTAGAGGTTGGACTCCGGGGGTCATTATATATCTTCTTTAATTCCCAGATTTGGATGGAAATTTTGGAGGGATGGGGTCATGAAACATGCCTTCGGTATGTGTCAATATGTATAGTAAAATTTAGATTATCCCACTGAGCTCATAGGTTCTCATATATTCTTGAGCATACAGTTGTCTGTAGCGGATGATGGATATGTATTCTTGGTTGGTTACTTATGAGTGTTATTTTTCCATTACACTAGATATATGAACATTTCTACTTCTTTCCGATATGGGTTTCTTCATAGATAAAATATTTCTATTTTATTACGCAGTTTTATGAACGGCATTGAGAACGTGTTTCATTATTTCATTCATTTTTATATGAAAACATTATTTTGTATATAAAAATTACTAATATCTATTTTTTGGAAAAGAACCTAGATTTAATTGAGAAAAGTGAAATGGAATTTTTTAGTGATAAAATGTTTGAAAATAATATATTTTTATATTGTATTCCATACATGAAATTGATGAAACATTACTTTAATGGATGTTCATTGGGAATAGATTTGTTCAGGCATACCTACTAAGTTTTAAAAATCAAACCTATATTTATTTCTTATTTCATGAATTTAGTTTTGGTTACATCTTGGTTTTGAAGTCAATGCACGATGGTTGGTTTTGATATCATAGAGTGACTCTAGGTGTCACATGAAGATTTTTAGAAGGTCATGTTCAGTTGTATTATATTGTTTTTATTGTATTTTTATTTTGGTATAAATTATGTTCAATCACAAATATTGTATATATTTTGTGATGATCTATTTATTTTCAACTATTTAGTTTATTTTATATTTTTTTAAATCGATACCTATGTTTCTTGATTAATGCCCCGAAACAAGCTTTCTACTTGGGAGGATTGGGAATTCCTATTCATACTTGTCGTAGATCACCTCAGGTGAACGGTATAGGGTATACATGGTTTGTTTTTTTTTAAAATAAGGTACCCAAGGAGTTTGGTTCATTATAGGAACTTTATTTTAAAGTTCACGTTGTTATTTAGGATTCAAGGTAGATGGAGTTGTACTATTGGACCTGGGGATATAGGTTTGAGGGCATGTCTGGCCAATACCTTCTTGAAAAAACCATGAGTTTCCATGGGAAGTAAGGTTTAGTTTGGTTTGTTTGGGTATTGGGGGATATATTTTTCTTGGGTAATGAAAAGAGACTTATCATTAGAATATCATAAATCTTTTTGGTCCTAGAAAGCCATGTGAAGCCAGGACATGGTACAAGAAGACAAATTTTAATGGTCACATGATTGGCTTGTGGTCACCAAACATATGGAAGAGTTTACCATTAACAAAATTTTCACCCTTATTAATTGTTTTATATCTTCATTGACTATGATTTTTTTAAACCCTTGTTTTTGAATTGTGAAATGTAGATTTTAGTTGGTAATGTTTGGGTTTTGGGAAGATGAAAAATGATTTTTCTGATTTGTTTTAACGAAAAATTTGGAAAATTGATTTTTGATAAATAGTTATTGGGTAAAATGAGTATAGGTTTACCATGATTTATTTTTTATAATAAAAATCTAGGGTTTATCAAAATCATTCATATGGAATAGAAATTTTCTTTTAATGTGGGTTATAGAAAATTGGTTTTAATAAATTATAATTGAGTTTTTAATCAAATGTTTTTTGTTGAAGGAGTTTTGTTAAGAAAATGGAAAATTCATGAATGGGATGAATTATATTTTTTGGTGGAATCCATAGGATTTTCATTTGAGAATGATAAAATGGAATTGTGTAAGGGTTTTGAAAAATGTTTTTGACCTGGTGTTTAGTGTTATTTTGATTGGTTTTATGAATTTTTAAATGAGAAGTATATTGGAAACATGAAAAATTGGTTGAATGTCTTCTAAAAAATCAAAATGATGTATTTTGAACAATGGTATTCCCATGGGTGGTTACATTAAAGGATATGTGTAGATATTTTGATGGATTGTTATGTGGTTGTGTGAGTTCTTGTATTGCCATGATTTGATTGTTGCTCAGGATTGAATGAGAATGTGAATGTGCGAGGCTCCTTGGATTACCATTCGTGATTATAAAACCCCCATGATTTTTCTCATTAAAAAGTGTTTTCAAAAGAATAACTATGTTTTATTTACATCTAACGGTTGTGTAGTTAATTTTTTACAATTTTGGAATGTGTTGGATTAGATTTTCCTTTTTTAGATTCTATTGGTGAATTGGTTTTTATTGATTTACTGGTCTTCTTGTTTCTTAGTGTCAGCTATCACCAAGTATTCGATGAGTATATGCAGTGAAAACATGGGTGGTTCACCATTAGAAAACCCTAAAGTTGATCAAACCATAGATATACATATTGAATTTCAAAAGATAAATCATCCTCCCTTTAATGGTCAAGTGGACCCCCTTGAAGTAGAAGAGTGGATAATGAAAATAAAAAAGAAACATTAGTTTCCTTGTGTATCAATAGTATGTAATGTCTAATTTCTCTACATTAATACTTGAAGGAACAAACTATATGTAGTAAATGTCAGTCACTTAAACCAAGCCTTATGAAGATCTTACATGGTATTTCCTCAAGGATTATTTCATCTAGAGGTATTTCACTAAGACAGTGATGGTGAGGAATTTGAAGAAGATGTATTTTCGATACAAGGGTGATAGTTCAATGTTGTAGTTTTATTTTCATTATTTGGATTTCGTTCATCTACATCAAAAGTGGGTTGTGGAAAATTTCTTATAGGATTGATGTTTTTAAATGAGGCCTTATTCATGTCTATATTTGAAGGTATCATAGTTCATTCTAACATCGTTTCCCAATGTGGTGAGGCAAGTTGTTCATGATGAAGCAATGTTAGTAGGATTTCAAAAGGAAAAAAAAATTTCTCTAGTCTCTAGAAGTATTGAAGTGGAGTTTTAATAAGGATATGGGGAATCGTACACATTCTTGTGGTTATAGTTTCAAAACTAAAATGCCTCTAGAACATTCAGCATCTTATTCTAAGTGCAGGTTCATGGTTTTTTATCAGTGTGACAATCCAGATCACAATAAGTCATTGTGTTCCAGTCATCTAAACGCCTTATGTGCCAATGGATGTCTAGGTGACTTTAAATTGTTCTTTATTAGCGTTTCTGTGAAGTTTCATTGATCATGATCCTCCCCTTTGAAAGTCACCTCAGCCTGATTGCAGGATTGGGGTTATGTATTGGTCTCAATTTAAGACCCCTTTCTATATAATGATTATTTCACTATAATGGTTGTTTCTAATGGTGTTTTGTGGTGTCGTATTTTATTTAAATTCTAAAAGTGTATCTGTTGGATCTCTTGATAACTTTATTTTCAATGAAATTGTGTTTTTTCTTTTGAAAATTACTATTTCTTGGTTCTAAGTGGACTTGTGATCCACATGTACACTTTTCAGGTTGATTATTAGTATCTTGAAAGAGGAGGATGCATGTGCATCATCTGAACCCCTATTTTGGTGATGTGTATTGTTAAAGAGAAGTGAGTCTTGTGGTGTCTGAGGTTCTTTGGGTTCTTCCTTGAGTGATGTGTGGCTACTCATGATACCAAGAGAAGGAATACTGGCTGGGTTTTTAGTTCCTAACTCTTGGTCAACAATTGCTTCAACACATTAGGGCTCTAGCCATTGGTTCTAGAGTAATGCTTCTGAAAGAGTCCAGAAATTTTCGAGGGCATGAAAAGCAATGTCTCTGCTCTTTTATCCAGTATTGGGTAGTAATAATTCTTATTCCTCTAATCTTAGTTCACCTTGTTTTCATAATTTTATCCATATAGATCGTTTTTGGTTTCAGTTTGTTCTCATTAGTCATAGTTTCATCTTATGGAGATGATTAATCATGGTCTGGTTTTCCTATTGGTTTGGAGTTTCATTCACCGAGACCCCTTAGGATGGGGTTTCATCTGTGTGGGTGACCCGATTTGGCTTTTATAGGGTGTTCTCAGGTCAGTTTATTAATGTTTATTCACAATGATGGGGGGACCCACCATGAATCTTGTAATGTTTTCTTATGGAGTTGGTTAGATCTAGTTGGTTTCTAATGGTGGGGAGTCTATTCAGACCCCCTGTGTTGATAATTTGGATTAGTTTTTAGTGAATCAGGGTAATTGAATGGTTCTTTTTTATTTATCTAATATTAGGTATATTTGAGAATATGAATTATTTTTATTTTTAAGAGTATTTCAAAAACGTCTGTTTAAAGAAAGGCTATAGAAGTTTTGGCTCACATTTTTCTATTTTTCTTGAGAATTATATTGGGTTTGTTAGTTAATTTTAGTTAATAATTATGATTTTTATTCCTATAGTGGATGATGTGTTTTTGGATAGACTGGTGGGATGATGTTCTTTTGGGAATCATTTGCCTTTGATCAATAAACATGAAAATTCAATGGTTTTCCAGGTGTGGAATGTGTTGTGGTGGGGAGAATTTTCACACACTAATTTTTATTTTTGTCCTTTGTTTTTGTTAAAATTTTCAATATTGGTTTTTATATCCTGTCTTAGGAGATTAGGATTTAAATTTTAAGGTTGTAATTTGTTTTTTAAGGTATAATTTTTATTCTTTACTTTCACTAGGATTTCATGGTGAAATGTCGATATATGAGCCACAAACACAAGTGACACACTGTAAGAGGAATCAATTTCTCCTTTCCTTGGATACCATGAATCCTATTGTATTTTTGAATTGTGGAGACAACACGGTTGTTTCACGTTTTGGTAAAATGTGTAGGGAAACTGTTCATATTGTTCTTCATTAACAATGATGGACACACTGTTGCAACATGGTTTGGAAAAACATGGGAGAAAACCAGGGGAACAATCAAGGTCATTAAAAATCTTATTTTTCTCTTTTACCCTCTCAACATTGTAACCCCAAAACACCCATTTTCCTCCTCACATGGTTTTTTCAACCCAAATGGGGCACCTCCCTCCTTCTCCAAGATTCTATTCCTCTCCCATGGTATGGATATAATTTTCATCATGGTTATCGGGTTATTCTTCAATGTATTCTCCTCCTATTATCTACCTCACCATTCTTCAAATATATTATCTTGATTTCTCATTCTCCCTTGGTTTTGTTGATATAGGGTTCGTATTTTTTATGTTAAATTGTGGTTTTTTTCTTTTTATGGTACTTTTTGGTTGTTCTTTATTATTGGAATCCTAGTGGTATTGGTTCAGGTTGGCTTTGTTTATACCCATGTTATTTGAGGTAGGATGTTTTCGGAACATTCCATTTCAATTTACGAATCTTTGGTTTTATGCTATTACATCTTCCTTAGAAGAAAAATAATGATGTTTGATCATTGGAATAGTTTGTTTGAAATGAAATGAGGTAGATTTGTTGATTTTTTTAAGAATGTGTTATTTTTTTATAAGATATTCACACCATGTTTTTTTAATAAATTATCATCATGGATTTTGGTAGTGATTTGTGTGTTTTAATTCATCGTTTGAATATTTAAATGTTTTTGTGGAAATTTAAATGATTTATTGGGTTCATAGAATGTGTTTTATTTGTGGGTTTGGATTTGGAAGATCTGTGAGTTTGGATTATAAATTTTTTTTGACATGAGATGATGGTGTGTGGCCCGTTTAAAATTTTGATGATAGTGGATTTGGTTGGATAACGTGTTATTTGTTCCTAGATGGAATATTTTAATATGCCTGTGAAATAAAAAATGTTGTGTTTTCCCCTTTTTTGAAAGGTGTATTTCAATCTTTGGAAATAGTGATTTATCAAAGGGTGTTTTAGGCATGTTTGTCTTTTTTGTGAAATTTTGTAATCTTGAATACTCTACATAGATAATTATATTTTCATAGTTATGGTGATGGTTGTGGGAGTACCACACATAAGAGATTCATTGTGATTGGATATTTTAATGGTAAGAGATTTTTTTCCCTAGGGTGGCTTGGGGGTGTCTTTTTATGTGACTATCAGGTATATGACATATGTGAGTCTGATTGGATGTTTGGTTGGAATTATTGGCTCCCCACCATTGTAGTCTATAAATGGTAACATGATATAAGTAGAAATTTGTTGGTGAACGATTACTGCACAATAATTAGATTTTAATTTGGATAGTGGCCCTTAGCCAGGGGAATGTTTTTTTGTTCTATTTATATGGGATACTGACCCTTTGTTAGACAAGGTAGAATGTGAATGAGTGGGTGGGAGAAATTGATGTCATCGGGTTAGGCATGCCTTCCAGATGATTCATGATCTATAGTATTTTGTAGATTAATCCATTGAGATACTAGGTTCTCCTAACTTCATCGTCACTTAGTTTTCTACAGTGGATGATTTATAATCATTTATTGTTGGGTGGTTGTGCATACTATTTTTAAATTTTCCTAGACATGTGATCGTTGGTAATGTTTTTATAGTGTGATTCTTGGGAAAATGTTTTGTATTAGATTTCAACTGTTTTTGGAAAATCATTGAGAAAATGATTTATTATTTCTTTCCCTTTTTTAAATGAAATCATTATTTTATCCCCCCAAAATGATAATTCTTGCGTATTAAAAAAGAATATGGATTTAAATGAGAAAATGGAAATGGATAGTTTTTTATTTTAAAGTGAATGTTTATGAAAATACTTATTTTATATAATGTTTTCATGATTTAAATTGATTATATATTATTTAAAGGAAGTGTGTTGGGTATATATTTGTTTGAGCACACATATTGAGTTTTAATACTAACCTCTATAGTTTTTCCTTATTTTTATCTTTTCATGCGGGTTCCAGCATGGTTTTGATCACCATGGGTGATGGATGGTTTTTGAGTTATTGAGTGACCCTTAGGGTCAAAATGAGACATTGTGGTCAATAGGTTCATTTGGGGTTTTTTTGTATAGTATTGTGGTATTTTCAGTTTGTTACAAAAGATGTCAAATTTGGAGTATTGTATATATTTTGGCCTTACTTATATATTTTTCACTATTCCATTTATTTTAAATTGGGTGAAATTTCCCCCTTGGATTCATTATTGATGCTCCAACACTAGTTGTCATCTCAAGAGGATTTAGAATGCCTCTTGGGCGTTGTTGTGCATCGGATTGGGTGACCAGTTTGAGGTCCACACTGGTTGGTTTGAGACATCAGGCCATCTGAGATTATGGAAATAATTGCCACAGTGGTTTAATATTTTGAAAAGGAATATATCCTCTCTAAGGATAATGGTGTGTTCTATATATCATCATTGAGGAAGTTAATGATATGACCATGACTTGTTATCAACATGGTGAAAATATAATGTGATGTTGATTTACTTTCTTTGAGGTTTCAGTCATGATTTATTACCCTAGAGAATAAGTGTTTCAGAATTGGATGAATTGATTAGTGTTTTTACGAGGGTGAAATGATAAGATAAAAGTGAAAATGTCTTAACCTGAGGATTTTATCATGAATAAAAACCCAGATCCATTAATTTTGTAATATTCAAGATATTTGATGGATTAATGTTTTTATGGAGTGATGAATGTAGCACCTAATATTCAATTTTAGAATGTAATAGTATTATTCCATTGAAACTATTTCAAAATACACATATATTTATCCAAGAATGTGATTAAAAACTAAATTAAAAACTTATAAAAATTGAATTTGAAGAAGTGAATTTCACTTTTAAAATCATCAGGTCAAAATTATGTTAGTATTATTTTTTGAGATTTTTCAGAAATTATTTATTTTCTGGTTTATAGTAAAATTTTTTAAACTGCAACTTTAATGACATTATAATTATATAAGAAAAAAAAATTATAAAATAATTTATTAAATTTTCTATTAAATAATAAATATAATTCATATAAAAATGTAATGTTGAAGAGAGAAATATATTCATATCATTTTGGAAGACAATGTAGTTTTTTGTTCAAAAAATGAGTGTTCGTAGTTAATTTATTTTAGTCAAGTATTTATAAGTGTCATATAGTTTTTTGGTTATAAGAAAAAAAATCATGTTTTATTTTATATAATATGACTCTTTCAGTTGTAATCAACACTATATATTTTTTTGTTATAAAATTATTTTTATTATTAACATAATGATGTTGATAGAAACGTTTTTCATTGCATTTTGTGAAATTATATCACAATAAATTTATAAAATATATAATAATTGAATCATTTAAAATAGATTAAAGATTTTTAAGAAGAATAATTAATAATAGCTAATATTTCTTACAAAATTTCTAATCTTAATTAATAGTAATTGTTGTAAATAAGTTTCAAAAATTTTACTAGGAAAATGTGTAATGTGGTTAAAAATATAAGGATATGGCTCCAAGATAACAAAAAATACAATTTTAAAAATACATTGTTTTTTATATTTCTACCATACCCATATCATTCTATTATATATGACATTTGAAAACCACTTTCACAATAAAATGAATTTATCCTATTAAAATCATTTATGTAATTCCATGTGTATCCCTCCCCTCACATATGAAAGGACATCTCTTCTCCTCCATTATTAACGAAAATTAATCACTATAGATCATACATTCCCTATACAAATAGCATTATATATTTTTTACCTTAATTTTTGAACATATTTTCCCAAACAAAGAATATCCTAATATGGATTAAGGTGTAAGCTAATGGAGGTGTCTCAAATAAGAAGTAATAATATTACCTGAATCATTCAATGATAATTTATTATTTTACTTATCACAAATATATTTAATTCATCCTACAATAATAAATCATCAATCATAAATATACTAATATATTATTATTATTATGGGAAAACCATTTTCCGCCTCTTTTCCATCTTATGGAATATGAGAACCTAGCTTGTGTGTACGTATAACCTATCATCTCCACATTTTTGTGTAATTTTATTTTCAACACCATCTTGCATTGATGGTTATCAGGATGAAATTAATGAAATATATATCATATTAATTACATTATTATTATTTTATAAATATAATGTATCTTTTGCCTTCTTATCCTTGAATCTATTGGAAAATGATAATATCTCCCATGAAAACATATGGACTACCAACTTCTTAAAGAGATGTGATTCATTCTTCTTGTACAAACATGATTGAAAGAATAAAAAATTATATAAAATAAATAACAATTATATTCATGAAATTAATAACATTTTAGAGTTAATTGAAAATTTTCAAGACTATAATTTTTTATAAAAAATATACCACAGTAATTTTCAAGAAACATAGTGAACAACCATAAAGTGTTCAACACAAGAAAAAACTGTTCACATAATTGGATTTGAAAAGATTATAAAAGAACATTAATGAATATAATATATGTTAATAATGTTATTAATAAATTATTTAATAAATTTAAATTCATTATAATGAGTAACCAAACATGTACAATTAAGAGGAAATCGAATTTTATGGATTTTTATCATAATATGGTTTTATTTCGGGATTTTTTTAATACATCATTATCAAATATTATATGATCCTCATATTTTAACCACTGAATAATTTATTTTACTCTAATTATTTTTGAATTTACATGTTTATATTCTATTTGTTCTCTTTTTTATCAAGAATCAAAAAGTTAGTTAAATATTAGAGACGTTATTTAAAAAAATACTATTTTTATGTATTCCTTGCAACTATATTTCTTACATGTCCATAATATTTTTAAATTTTTATTTAAATTTTTATATAATTCACCTATGGTATATAAAATTCATTTTTACCCATGTTTGAATTTTTATAATTTTTTAAATGGAATATACTTATTATTGTTTTAATGAGTTATTTTTATAAAATGCATAAACTAAATATTTTTTTAAACAGAAAAACAAAAATGAACTTTCATACAGTCACATCTAATCATTTCATTAATGCTTCCCTTAAATTGTTACATTTTTATTTTAAAACATAAAATTTTACTAAATAGTTTTTTAAATTTATATGTAAAATAAAATTAGAAGAAAAGTGATTTATTTTGATAAAGTAATGGAAAGAACATTGAAAAGTGATTTATAATTCAGTTCTGACTAAAAGTTACGTGGAGGTTATTTTTAATTTATTAATTATATTTTCATTTATAAATTCAATTTTTATATAAAAAACCTTCAGTTATAACGAGGTAATAGTCTTCAATAATCATTAACTCATATGGGTTTACACATTACTTTTATGTCATTCACTTTCTTGTGATCATGTTATCTAATATTCTCTATTATATTCATTGAAAATTATTTTCCTTCATTATTTCAATAATTTTAGTATGAGTAATGAATCCAAAAAAAAATTATTTTCATATTATGATATTTTAATCATATACAATTTATATATGTTCTATTAATTTATTGAATATTATTATGTAATTTATCTCATTATCAATAGAATATTAATGATTCATATTCGTTATTTACAATAAATAAATATTTATTTATTGTGAATTTTGAGGATGAATTATATTTATCATTTAATATATTAATAATTTTTAGGAAATTTTATAGATGGGTGGGCTTAGTTATTGATATATTATTAATTTATTGATATTTTTTTTGGGAAAAACAACATAAATTCTATATTAAATGGGTATTTGGATTAAACCAATCAATTTATTAAGAATTTTATCCAGGTTGAGAGTCCTTGAAGATAAGATTCATGATATATTGGTTGAGAGGTTGTGATCATGAATTTATTAAGTTATACATTTCATATATTAATAATTCAATTTCTATTATCTATGTGATATGTAAATTCACATTATCCATTAAGGTACATTAATCACATGATGATGATTGAATGCTATATTTTATGACAATCCACTCTACCATATTTATTATGTGATATTTAATCCTGATTTATTTCATTTTATGTATCCCTTTTTTATCATAAATGCTCCCCATTATTTTCCTTCATTTCCCCTAAAATACCAATACGGGAATTTTTGAATAATTTCAAGGATGTAAGAATATTTATTATGATATTTTTTTATTTCCAAGGAAATATGTGAATGGTGTATGTATCTTGTTTTCTAAGACTGCTAAACTGATCAATACTTCATGGTGAGATTCCTCATTTATTTTATTAGTGTAATAAATTAAGTAATGGATCCATGTTAGCAACATTAGGGAGTTAAATTAATAATTACAGGGTTTGGATGAATTAAATGTTTTTGAGTTATGATGCAATAATTATATTCCTTTTGGAGAAGTTTTGAAGAAGATAAGAAATTTCTAGATCAATAATTTATTAAAATTATATTATTAATTTAATTAAATAATTTAGATGTTTTGATGTGTTTTGACGTTTAATTGAGGTGTTCATAAGAATTTATAAGATTATAAGGCTATTAAATATGGGAATAAAAAAATTAAGTTAATTAAATAGAATCATCATATATTAGTTAGATCATGATTTGATAATTAATGTGTTAGAAAAACATGAAATGTGTAGAAAAAATGAGACAAAAACAACGGGGTGTGATAAATACCTGAAACTACACTTAATACAAGAATAAGTGTCAATGTGTATATAAATATTATTGACTAGATGAAATATGGAAATAGAATGTTGTGGTTATAGATGCATTATAATTTTTTATAACGAATCTTTGAGGAAGTTACCACAACATTATATGACTTAACTAGGGGAAAAATTATTGGTAACCTAATTTATTTTTCTAACTATGAGTATTATTGTTTCTAAAATTTTCATTTGTATATTTAGTTTATGTCACATGGGTGAGAATTTATATCTCATAATATACATTAATATCCAATATAATATAGTGTGTGGAGAATTAATTGTGTGTCTATAACATTATATAAGTAGATTTAAAATGAAACTGAAGATTCGTTGGGTAAAAAACAAGAATAAATATATAATCATTGATTATAAATTCAATTTTTTTAAATATAAGAAAAAATATTTGTATGAAGAAAAACCATTTAGTTACATGAACAAAATAAAGAGTGGGTTTCACAATTCACATGAAGAAATGGATTATAAGAAACAAAAATTACTCTAATATATAATTCAAGGAATATGTTGAGTATAAGTCACATGAGTGAAGTAAAGATGAATAAATTTTCTGGCCAACCAATATATTTAAATACTAAATTTAGAGAAAAATGAATTGAGTAAATACAATTTTTTGTTGAGTACGAATTAAAGGAAAATAAAAATTTTTTTACGTAGAACTAAAAAAATTTCTTCTAATATTATAAATTTAAGTGACTAAATCCCTATAAAAGATATGTCAATGGAAGGTTTTATTAAAAGAATATTGAAAAATTTCCAAATGGTTTTTTGTGATAGTTAAATTGGAAAATCAAATTAGAAGATTTAATTTACATATCTTAACCAATTAAGTAAAAATATATTTATGGGAGATAATTGTTCCATAAAGGTCTCCTTATAAATAGAGGATAGTTGATTGTGCTTAATAGAGAAGTCTTTAATCTCCTAAATATGGTTCATCCGATGTATGACTAAAATGATTCTCTGTGTAAATTATGTGCATATTCCCAATTGAAAAAGGCCCTAAATTAGTGGCGATGGTCAACATAAAATTTATGGGGAGATTATAACTATATGTATAAATAACCATACAATAAAATGGAATTAAAATCAATACGTAATCACTAAAATATAAAAACAACATGAAAAATAGATACAATATCTAAATTATAGATAACAATTTAATATAAAAATGAGATAATATACATGTCATACAACATGAACATGATGTACTATAAGTATCTTTAATACAATTGGTATCAAATGTTTAAAAAAATAATGAACACATATTTAAAATCATTATAGATCCCCCAAAAGGTTTTGTTTTCTAAATTTAATCATGATATGTTAACATATCTCTCTAATGTAGACGGGACCTTTTTTCTAACATGATATATTAAAGATAAAATCTTATTGGGTGGCAGGGTTCCCATGTAGGTTGTGAGTATTCTAATATCCCCAACTCTAGTAACCTAGATCTAGTGTATACTTTATTACATTGATATTATATAATGGAACTTATCATAATGGATGGATTATTTTAATATTCTTCAAAATCCTAATAAATACATGACTCCAATTTCATACATTGGAAATAATATTAAAAACATTAAGAAATAAACTGACCTATATCCTTGAAGATAAATCAAAGTATTAATCTTAATTTCCTTCTGAAATGAATCAAAACATGGGTGTTCTAAAAGGCATCATAAGGGTAAATTAAATAAGAATCTATCATGAGTAAATAAGTTATAATCAATACAAAAATGTAAATAACATGAAACATAAGAAATTTAATAAATAATTTGAGCCTCAATTTCATCAATTGTTAATATCAATGGACTAATTTAAATGATTATAATAAATTAATTCATAATGAATTAGATGGTCAATATTGGATTTCACGATCTCAAACATCATGATATATTTAAAATATTAATATTGTTCTAAGAATGCTCAAACTATGGGTAGTCATACACAAGAACCCCATTTAATAAGGCTAGGTAACTGGTTTTTCTAATGAGACTCATCGAGGAAACCCTAATAAATATAAATATGGTTCATACACTTCATTTATTGTCCAACGTATTACAAAAATTCTAATAATCAACTTAATTACTAAACAACAAGATGTATCAAATAAATGTCTTTATTGAATAAATAATATTCAATATCAATATTTACCCAGTCAATCATATAACATTTAAAATAACAACATTTTTGTAGATATGGTATATCGTTTGGTAAACAATCAAATCCATGATATTCATAATATGGAAAGTATATTGGAGAATGTTGTCTAATTACCATAAAAAATAGTTATTTTAAGAGAATTTTAATGACTAAAAACTTACAAAGATATAATAATGACCATGAATTAATCTGAAATCTATATTTTATAATAAAATAATTTTCATTTCATAAATAAATAAAATATAAGAGAAATAATAAAATAATATTTTAATAAATAGTATTTTAAATTATTGAAATATTGTCGATGAATTTAAAACAATAAAATAGTAATTATGGTGGGAATATCTGTTAACAATGTATAAGTTAACAAACATGATTTAATATTATTATAATGAAAATTTTAGAAGAAAATTCAAGAATTAAATTTAAAGATTAATTTTATAAATTTCAGTTGAAGGAAAACAAAAATTTCCATTGAGTTAATGAAATAGAAATTTGAAGAATAATTTTGAAAAATATGGACAAGGAAGAAATACAATCCCACACAAAAGAGAAATAAGATATGTTTATATAATAAAAATTTATTTGTTGGATTAAATTGAAAAACATATGAAAACACAGAAGAAGAAATGGAGGAAACATAATATTTTTTATTATTATAAAAGAAATGTATTTTATAAAGGATATATTATAAAATTTTGTTAATTAAAAAGAGTAATATTAAAAAATGGGATTCTAAAATTAGTCATTAACTGTTTGGGAACCTTAAAATTGTAACAAATTGAATGAATAAAAAATAAATTACAAATTAATTATCATGAATAAATATTTATTCATGTTAAATACATCACAAATTTATTACGTTTAAGAAGATGAATGTATTCATAATATCAAATATGTCTCGAGGGATTAGAAATTGAGATGGAATCTTTTACTTCATGTTTCCAATTAGTTTTAAATTGTGTAACCTCATTTATAATTTTTTTAAACATGAAATTAATTTATTATTGAACCATATTAATATTAATAATATCATATATGTTCATATTTATTTATATTATCCAACGTTTTTTAAAAATCTTTCATTGCTACCATTTTTTAGGTGTAGAATGCTTTATTTTTTCAAGCATGTTTTTCATGGATGTTTTTTGAACTACAAAATTCTTATAATTAAATAATATCAATAATTTTACTCATTATAAAAATATCATATAAATTCATTAAACCTATCTTTACTATCATCCATGTAATGTGGAAATGATCAATAGATTACATCACTTCATGGAGGTGGTAAACATCACACACGGATAAGCGGGACTATCGTTTCCTAGAATATTGGACGTGTAGAAGGTAAGTATGTTATTAGAATTAAAAAATCATAAATATGAAATAAATATGATATATAATTTTATTTCAAAATTTATAAATATCCTTTATAAATGGTGATGAAGAATGAATTACACTTCTATTTGGAGAGGATATGTTGTATACCTCAGGGAACAATGTTTTTGCTATCCCTAGGATAGAAATTAAGTAGAAAATGGATATATGATACTAATGATAACATCTATATATATTTATTATATTGGATTAATTACTTTATTATGGATAAATTAGATTTATACTTAGATGAAACAAATTGAAATACTCTATAAAGACGAGTGCCTCTTCTTCTGTATACCTCATTGGGATATCTAGTTATTGGTCATAAGGTTGGCCTTTTGGGAAAAAATCATAGAACCTGGATAATCATGTTTATAATATAAATGGTAAATTTATTAGATATTGTTCGCTCAATGATTGTAAAATAATATAGAGAATGTGTGTCCTTTTATGCACGATGGTATTTAAATTCCTATAATTTCATACATTATTCGATTAAAAAAACATTACTCTCATGTAAAAATAGTTCTAAATTGAAATAATAAGAATATAATATTTGTAATAGTTTAAATAAAACCATAAAATAATATTTGGATAGGTTTCAGTTATTTTTTCTACCCTATCTCTTTGTTGAACCCCCCAATAATCCTTTTGACAACTAAATTAATAACCATGATTTTTACAGTATAAAAACCAAGATAGTTAAGATAAAATGAAATTGGAAAAGAAATGGAACAGTGATGGAATTTTAGACTATATTTTATATACATTTTCCTAGTTGATTTTTTTTATTTTTTTAAAATAATTTAATAACGTCTTATTTTCATAATGTATCGTTAATGGAATTTTTGAAACTATTCCTTGATGTCGACCTTAAAACCATCAATAAAATAATACAATTAGAATCTAATTCCTTGAAACATTCTTGATATGTTATAATTATATTTAAAAAATTTGGTAAATAATAATTCACTGAAATTAAATTACTTTTAATGTTTTTAAGATCATATATATTATTTTTTTATTAATTTAATTAATACTGACTTGGTGTTGCATAATAATATAAGTTAACTATTCAACAACTAAGAATTAAATATAAATATACATGATAAATATAAATTAATTATTAATAAATTTAAATTTTATATTAGTTAATAACTTTCTATTACCCTTTTGCAAACATGTAAAATATGTTTAAATAAAGATAGTGACTTTTTCTAATTTCCATTACATAAAATAACTTACAAGTCATTAAGAAGGTAAAACAGCCAAAAAAATTTAAATAATTTCTAATTTGGGATTTTTAGGGATGATATAACCCCAAAAATGATATAAATTCATTTATTTGGAATTTTTTATTTTTTTGTCACATTATTTTTAATGTGAATTATCTAAATTAATATTTAGACATGTCTTAAATTTTATCACAGTTACTATTCATAATGCCTAAAAGTAAAAGGGATATATTCACCAAATTTGGAATTACTGATTCTAAATATGGTATCCATTTTTACGGATTAATTTTCTTGATGTTTCAGAAATTAAGTTTATTATAAATGCATAAAATGTAACAAAAAATTGTTTATATAAAAATGTATTTTTCAGAATAAAATTTAACTTATATAAAAATCATGAAAATTAATGACTAAAATTAAATTATTATAAATAAAAGTTATTATATGTCAAATTAAGAAAATATCCTTATGATATTGGGATTTCAAAATTACATTATTCAATGAATGTAAATTGAAGTATTTGAAAAATTTGTATTTTTCACTATTTACTAAATAGTCTATCATTTCATAAAATTAACTGAATTTCACTTTTAACTGATTTTGATATGATCATTTGACAAAGTAAATTGATTTAGGAAAATTAAAATTATAAAAATTCATAAATCAGTTTTTATTCACATTCATTAATAAAACTACTTATATTGTGCTTTTATTTCATTAAGAAAAGTTTACTATATCTATATCTCGAGAGTTAGATTCTTCCATAATTCAATAAAATTTTCACTCCAAATTCCTAGACTGTCACATCAATAATATATTTGGAAATATAATAAACATTATTTATTTAGATTCCCACATTTCCACTTCAATCATATGATTTATACAATGTACCATTATCAGCTGTGTCATCAGATACCTCAATTCTTTTATTCTACTTCTGGTAATCTGGATAGGGATTTCAAGTTATGAGAAATTAGGCTCCAATTATATTTAATCATTAGTGATCATATGAATTAGATATGGAAATAAAATTCTCAATATAGTGATATAAAACACATCACATACTTTAGAAAGGCTATGTGTCATTTGAAAATGGTAAGCCACAACATCCAATATATAACAAATTTATATTTTTTCGATATACCAATGCTTGTGTTTTCATTTCATATTCAAATTCTTTATTTGATCGTACATAGGATGTTTTTCCTTGTGCTAAGAGAGATAATGCACCTCTAACTACTACTATCTCAGGGCCTTCATATTTTGATTCTGAAGCTCACTTGCATGTTTTCATGGAGTAGATAATTTTTTATTTCAATAGTGTTTTTATATCCTAGACACATCATCTCACTCATCATAATGAAGCCGATTCCTGGTATATTTTTGAGGTGGTTAGTTTTCATATACATCCCTTGATGATTTTTAATTTTTAGGAAGTAAAAATTGAAAATAGAATATTGGATATTGAGATGGAGGCCATGTAATCATTTATAGATGAGATGAGGACCTCTTATGATACTATGCAGACTTTTTAATTGGAGAATTGGATTGTTTTCTTTCTGTTTCATCTACATCTAGTGATCCACCCCCTTGAATCTTTTATGATGGGGAGTTGACCAGATCTATAGTCAGAGGGCATCTGGAATTTGTTATGGGTGATATCAATACAATGGATTAGGAGGATCTTAACCATATTCATCCACATAGTGAGAACATATATAAACTACAAAGAGAGTGTTTTAATGAATCCATAAGTTATAGGGAAACCATCCCCAATTCCCTATAATAATATCCTTAAAGGGTATATATAAAGATTGTTTTGAATTATCACTTCCTATTTTTAGATGATAACATAAGGATTGAACATATTGTTATTGTATTGAAGGAACATGTATATTAGATCAAGGTTATGAAGCCTCTTTTCATGTTATTCATGAAATAGAAGACAAAGGCTATGGAGAGTTTTGAAAACAATATCATGGATTTTATGATCCTTATAAATCCTTACTTATATTTATATAGTAAATCTATTGTACACATGAGGAAATTCTCATGTCATCCTTCACTATTGCATATTTTAATAATCTTTTACCTTCCTAGTATCCACTATGAAGTATTTCCCTAGTTGATGTCTTTTGAAATGTCATATATGTGATCATTGGGGAAATACATACCACTAACTCAACACCCTCATCAACTACTTGATTCCCTTAGCTTCAACATTAGTGCCTCATATTTCTAGTAAGGGAAAAGGACCTTCTGATCCTACCTCCCTATCTAAGTGAGATTCAAACTGTCCTTATTCTTTGATAGGGACTTTATTTTATTTAAAATGTATTTATTTTTTGTTTTAATCCAATTAATCTTGATATTAATGAATAATATCTTTTATTTTTTTAAGTTATTTATTTGTCTATACTCATTCATCATTATTGTCTTATATTTTTGATAATACCAATAGGGGGTGAAATTATTTTGATGTCATGTACCATTTATAAACAGTTACATTTGATAAAAAATTTACATGAATGAAATTTACCTTTCAAGCATATTTTTTTAATTATATACGTTTGTTTTGAATTTTAGATTTACAATCTCACAATATCTATTTGAAATTTTATGTATATTATTACTCTTCAAATTCATTTTTCAAACCAATGTTTTTTTACACACGGTTTATTAAATTCCTAGATATTTTATCACAAAATGGGTTATGTTTGGAATATAATAATTTTAATGAAACCCAATAATTATTATTATATTCTTGATGAGAATATTTTTTTATGATAATATATAATCTTATAATGTAAATTTGGATTTTTAGAGAAAAGAGATATCATTTGTTAAATCTGTTAACTACCAGATCAATCACCTCTAGATCTTCCCTCACCCATTCAAACACTATCAGAGTGATATTGTTGGTTCAACATAATACCTCTAGTGCCTTGAAAACGCTAGGAATGTGTGACTGTCACTACTAGGTCTATTCAATAGAAAGAGTCTTGATACCTCCATCTCTCAACTTCAACCATCCATGTGCTAAAATCAGGCATAGTTTCACCAAAGATGTGATATCTTTAAGAATCTGTTACCCCAAATTATGAGATATTACTAGATGTGGTCCACATGGTTTGTTGTAACATGACCGTGCCACTGTCATCCCACTACCACTGGTCTTTACTGCCTCCCAAGTAGATCCCATGTCAGCCTTTCTACCATTGTTTTTCTACATCATTTTAATTTAATTACTTCAATAGTTAGTTTATGAGAGTAAATTTAGTGGGATTCCATAGAAATTTTTATATAAAATTCAAATAATTCATTAAATTCAATGTTAATGTTTCAGTATGAGGATCATAAATTAAAATTTGATTATTCTTCACCAGGTTTTGGATCCTCACATGATATATATTTCAAGAGGACTGGCTCATGGATGTATATGTGACTTGAATGTGTCAAGATCATACAATGAACTCATACAAATACATTTTATTTTGAAGGTGTGCGACATATCAAGGTTCAAGAACCTTTCTATTGAAAATGATTTCATTGAATCTTAATACATAAAAGATTACTCTATGACACTCTGTTTTCTTGCACATATAGTGATTTTTTTTGACCTCCTCACTAATCAAATCCCAATTACTATAGAGAACTTATAGGCTTAAATACTGAGAATCTCTTCAGTTCAATATATTTTCTTATTTTATCCTTTTTTTTTCATTACCTTTGACCAGCATGATTGGTTTTCCATATTTGTGTACACACACTTAATCATACGATTGAACATAAGAATACATAATATTCCCAAAACAATTTTTATTTCTATACCAATGGAAACTGTATAAATGGCCTTTATAGGGCCTCTATAGTTTTTCATCCCATGTATATCCATAGAAGATTATATAATACATGATAGCTTGTGATGTTATTTTTATAACCAAACCATGTTATGGATTAGATTATTTTTTATAACAATCAATTTTTCAGTGGGTGAGTAACTTGTGGAATCGAATTAGTCTCATATTGAGACAAAATCCCTTTTTTATTACATTGTGTGTTCCTATTTTTTATGAAGATTAATCATAATTTTCTTTATTCAGCAAACAAGAAAAATTTTGATAGTTAATCATAAATAATGTATATATAATAGATTTTATTAGGTAAATTGATTTTTAAATTTAAATTAATTTAATATATTATTTTCACTGATCCATAATCATGATTTGAGAAATCTATTAAATGATAAAATTTATATTTTTCTACTATTTTTATTAACTGGTAAATTTTATTTCAATTGGGGGGTTTTTTAACTAAAACATTATTTTTAACTCAATTCGCCCATATATTGTTAATAACACTGACCAATAGATATAATTATACTTTTTGGTCCAAAAAGATCATATATACCTTACGATGGTGGGGGTGAATCAGGGTATGGATATTCATTTATAAATTATTCTTTCCCCATTGAATATCAACCTATTTAATATAAGGTTCACTTCATTTTCTATTTTGTTTTTATATTTTTCATCTCCTTTCCTACATTATTTGATGATCATGGATAAATATTAAATCCATAATGAAATAACAAGGATATAGATATTTTAACGTGGTTGACCCTCAATGGGATACATCCTAGGATAATATAATATTAATGTGATAATTGTACCAAATTTACTAATTCTCACTGCTAATAATGATTTTCAGGATAGAACACTTGTATGCCTTTTCTCACTACCTTTACAAGTTTTAGGTTATAGTCACTACTTTCCAAAGGGTCACTCCCTTCGTCTGTTTCTCTATATTGATGCTGATTGAAACGATTTTCATCTTCTTATTCTATTTCTCACAACACATGGAAGAGATCCAATCATAGTTTATAAAATTTTAGTCCCTTAATTTGAATGAATGAATACATAATCAATTATAGATAAATAATTTTTTGTTGTCCCATTTTCACCGGTTCATGAAAAACACTATTAAAAATATTGTTAGTTTGTAGAAATTATTGTTGTGAACTATTTAAGTACCTTCATGAATATTCTTGAGTCCTATAGGAATATCCTTGGACTACATGGAATTAGTGGCTCATAGACCATATCCCCTTCTAAAAATCGACCCTAGTTTGTAGAAAAATTATTCTTCCACAGACCACTTACCATCCATATATGGTTGATGTCCCACAAACCACCTCAACTATAAGGACAATTTTCCATTACGGGACACAGTTTGCTATAAAACCCCTTATATAGAACACATATCCTTTCACAAAATCCTCCCATAGAACCATATTATCCTTCTTGAAAACCACCTCCATGAACTTCTTCAGACATCTCTAAATAATTTCTAAAGTAATGATTTTTCTAATAAAAATCTTTTTTATTGATGATTTTATTAGTGGTACTTATATAATCAAATAGATCCACAAAATATACTATTCTGTTTTACCCAAAACATAAATGTGGTAAATACTTCACAATAGATAATGCTACATGGTTTGAACAACATTTTGATCTTATTGAAACGTTGATATATTCCTCAAATGAAAACCAATTGCATCTCCTCAAATCACCACATATATTTCCCAAACAACATGCCTCTAATGAAATTCCATCCTGCTATGAATTGTGATCCTCCAAAGAATTTATTTTCTCTCATGAATCTTCATAGTATTATTTGTGGTCCACATAAAGCTACTATGATGAAATCCTTTTCCAATTTCCTTCACCATTCTATGTATCCCTTTTCAGTTCAAGAAAAATTCTTCACGACCCGCAAAATATGTTTTATGAAAAAACATCCCTTTTCGAAAAACTATACTCACTACTACAAAAATTGGCAAGGGAAGCACCACCTTATATTAGCACTAAGAAAAAACCACTGATAATGAAACCTTGTATTAGAGATAACTTTTTAGTGCTAATACAGGGTAACCTTTATCATTGCTAAAAAAGCGATGATAAAGAGACCCTTTAACAGCACTAGAAAAGCATTGATAAAGAAGGCATTTATCAGTGCTAAAATTTTATTTCTCACACAAGAAGGATTTATCAGTGCCTTTTTAGCACTGATAAAGAGGCCCTTTATCAGCTATAAAAAGAGTTGATAAAGGATACCATTATCACTGCTAACATTTTAGCGCTGATAAAATCGTATCCCCATATTTAATCAAATCGGCCGCACAGTTTCCTCATTTTATCACGACCTAAATCTCTTGGGGTACTGTAACCCTACGACTCCCCGATACAACCCCCCGATCTTTGCACTGTCGAACCTCTGTCGCCCCCGATCTTCGCGTTGTCAGACCTCCACCACTAGCCCTTCTCCTAAACCTCCCCCAAAAACCCCTTCCATGGATCATACTCTCCAAAAACCCTACTTTTAATCCTCTTTTGTCAACCCTTCTCCCCACAAACCCTACTCCCCCATTTCTCTTCGGTTGGTGGCTCCTCCCATGCACCTCCTCCCATGCTCCTGCACCTCTGGATGTTTCCAAGTGCATGGAAAGTTATTCAATGCTTTTAAATTATTAGATGATTTTGATATGCCTTCATATTTTCATTAATGTGTTCAATGGATTAATATCTTGGTGCAAAAAATTGTTTGGAAAGGTTTTGAGATCTACATGTGAAGAAATTTTTGTTCTAAAGGACTGTTTTTATGTTTCATGTTATCTTTGTTGAGGTGTTTCTTAAATATATTTTATGTCTTGTGTGAATGGTGTGAAGTGAAAATAGTTTTCAAAGTGAATTAATATGGTAGTTGAATGTGTTGAATATTTATTTTATAAGAGAAATTCATTTTTTTTGCATCTTGTATTTTTTTGAACTCGATATGTGTCATTAAATTGTGAATGTTATTTGAAACATGTGATAAAATTTATTATATGTGAGTATGAATTTGAAAGGGGAATTTCACTTGGAAATGGTTGGATTCCATATGTTTTCGTCTTCTTTTGTTTCCAAATGGGTTTCATAAATTTTTGAAAGTTGTTTGAAATGTGTATCTAAATTGTTTTAGTGTGCATGTGAAATGGAACATAGATTTTTTGTAAAATAGTAGTTTTGGTGTGCGATTTTGATCATTGGATCCAAGTGAATATGTGAAAATGTGAAACTGGTGATATACTTATGTGCTTATGATGCTTGGAATGTGTATGTGATGGTGGTGATATAGTTATAGTTAAGATAAATGGGGTCTTAGATTGCAAATAATTCAAGATATTTTTTACGAAGCAATTATATATATATATATAGATTTGATGATATCGGGTAAGTCCATGGAGTTTTTCAACCTCATCCATGGTTATTATACATTGACTCAATATAAAAATAATTTTTCTAAACATGCTCAGTTTTCACTTGAAGTGGTGTCAAACAAGAATCTTACGTCCTAGAGGTATTATGTGGGTCTTAGATCATATATCCAGTATCAAGTATTTATGCTAAACATTGCCTAATCTTTTTAGGTTCTATATAGGTATGTGATGGAAGAAATTTGTATGATTATTATTCTAGGTTTAACTAGAGTTACTTATATTCCCAGTGGTAGTTTTAGTAGTTCCTATAAGTATAATATAAAGTAGAATGAGCCTCTTAGTGAAATTAGTGGTGGTGGTATTTTATATAAAACATATTCCAGATCATTTGTAGTGTTTAGAAAAGTCTAAATGACTTTTTCCAATGTAGAAATATTTAACACTCAAAGCATTATTGCGTGGAATCATTGAATATTTACATCTCATACAGACATTAAACCCACTTGAAGAGGGTTTTACATGTTTTTGATACCCTGTTTAGTGGAATGGAATCATAAATATTAAAATTTACCAAATCATAGTAATATTATTAAATAATAATGGGATCCTAGAAACATGTATTAGGAATGAAAAAACTTCTTGTAGTGGATTAATCTCCAATAGGAACCAACGTGGGTCATACGATAGTGAGAGGCACCATTTCCATTTCTTTTTCATTATTGTATGATTTATTTGATATTATTTCCCATCATTATTTCTTATCAAACCTCAATATATAACTCTTGAAACATATAATAGAGCTCATGGCTTATGTGATAGAGATTATAACATCTCTCTTGATAAAGAGGGAGTAAGGTCTATGATTCCCCTCTCATGCTTTCTCTTTTTCAGAGATTTAGATCATATGACATTTTTTTTTCATAAAATGATTCTCCTATATGTTATTCTCAGAATGGAATGACTAGTTTATTAAAAAAAATTGGATTTACTATTATCATCAGAGGGTGTCCTTCACTACCCCTGATGGGGAATTCCATGTTTTCCAAAGAGAATTAGACCTAAGGTCTAGTCGGGCTAGACCTCTTCTTCCAGAGTTGATTTGGATGATATTCTTTTGTGCTTTTAAACTAGATTTGGAAGCCTATTATAGTGATCCTTCCCTAGTAGCTATTTAATTTCCCAAAGTGTTTCCTTTATTTTTTTGGTTCTACCACTAGAGAGGGAGGTGGCGTTCTTTATCAACTTGTTGATGGGTAAAAACCCAATATCTATTCTATCTAACCATATAGAACTAGTTAAATTAAAGGAACTAAATAATCAGTGGGATGAATTGGATTCCAAATTCTTTATTTAACCTAGTTTGTTGCCTTGGTAAGAATTGGTGCTTTTCACCAAGAAGGTCATTAGAACCCTTCTCTTGTGTTTTTATTACTAGAATCTAAATCGTGTTATGATCAATAAAACGTATCCACTGACCTATATTTATGATTTCATAGATCTTCTAAGGGGGGGGGGGTTATCTAAGATTGGTCTTTAGTTTGGTTAACACCAGCTCTGATTCAAGCAGTTTGAGATTTATGTGTGACTATATACTTATTATATTTTCTTATTATTTCTTACACTCCACCACTTGAGTTGGGTAACCAGATTGAAATCCATATGGGTAATTTTGTTCTGATGTGGATATGGTTTTTTATGTGTTTGTTATATCTTTATGTGTGGATATATGGGTATTTAGTCATGATGATATTGAATGCAGGGCAGAGACCTATGAGTGGTATAAGTATCATTCATGATTATTCTAGTATTTGGACTATGGTGATTTGAAGAAACTATAATGAATCTAAAGTAATTATATTTAATGAATTCCATTTTGTAGGGATTATTAGAATCCTTTCTTTACTTATAGAGTTGGATACTGGTTTTCATCCATATGTTTTTAAGGTTGGTGAGGTATAAAAGGATGGACTAGTTGAACATATAAGGGTTTAACCAATAAAAGAGGATGAGCCATAGATGATGATGTCGTGTGAGTTTTAACATCTATGACACAAGTGATTATCCCCGCGAACACCTTTGTGTTTGGAAACTATGTTGATTATTATGGGGGGTCTATCCTGGTTCTGTTGATTTCCAAGTATTTATTTGAAATGGTTAAGCTCTCTTATTCTCTATTTTTATAAGGAAGTGGTTATCTTCTACTATATTTGGATGTATTTTTTGTGTAATTGAACCATAACTTCTAATATTTGAGATTCAAGTAGTACAGAGATGAATAAAGATTGGATGGATTATCATCGTTTGACAACAGGGTATGAGAATAGAGTGACATAGTTAATCATATTTTCCAAGGATCACGCAAAGGATCCTTCTCAAATCCTTTTTCTGTGTTTACATTGTTGTTATTCTAGACTACTTACTCCAGAGGAGTTGGAAGAACATTTGATATGTCACGGAATAGATCAGAGTTATAAATGTTGTAGTAAACATGGAGGAAAAGCGAATGTATCTACTGGATGGGATAAAACTACATTTTATGGATTATCAAATATGAATAAAAATATGGATAATTAAGAAGACCCAATAAAGGATGTGATTACAGATGTCAATGACTATGAAGATCTTATTTGGGAAATGAAAAAGACAATTGACGATTAATGTCGTGGTTTCCCAAAATTGTTTTAGACTTTAATGAGTTGTGCAAAGACGCCATTGTATTCTAGTTGTACTAAATATACAACATTGTTAGCGGTACTGAAGTTGTATAAATTGAAACCAGTAAATAGATGGAGTGATGTCAGTTTTACAGAACTACATGCTCTCTTGAATGACATTCTCCCTAAAGATAATGATGTCCCATGCCAGAAATATGAATGTAAACAAATGCTATGCTCAATGGGTATGATTTCTAAAAGAATACATGCTTTCACAAAAGACTGAATTTTTTTTTCAAGGAGAAAAAATCACATACAAATTGTCCAAAGATTGGTGCTTCTCGATACAAGAAAGATGAATCCAATCATATGAAAATTTTATGGTACATTCCAATCATTCCAAGGTTTCGGTATCTATATGGACGTGATGAAACTGTAAGATAATTGACGTGGCATGCAGAAAAAAGAAATAAAGAAGGGAAATTACGTCATCCTGCCGACTCTCCTCAATGGATGAAAATTGATCAGGAGTATCCTGAATTTGGAAAAGAGACGAGAAACATTTTTTTTGCGTTATCTAAAAATGGAGTGAATCTTATTGGTTATCAAACTAGCACTCATAGTACATGGCAAGTTATGTTGGTAAATTATAACTTTCCACCCCGGTTATGCATGAAGCAGAAATTCATCATGTCACCTATTCTTATATCAGGACCAAAACAACCGGGTAATGATATTGATGTTTATCTGGGTCCTTTGATTGATGATTTGAAGTTATTGTGGGATTCAGGTGTTATGTTGTATGATACTTATAAAATTGAATACTTCACATTGAGAGAGATGTTGTATGGGGTAATAAATGATTTCCCTGCTTATAGAAATTTTTCAGGCTATATAATTAATGGAACTCAAGGGTGTCCCATGTGTGAAGATGATAAAAAATCAATTAGGTTGAAACATTCATTAAAATATGTGTTTCTAGGACATTTTAGATTTCTACCTTGTCAGTATAAGTACCAATCATGGACAACATAATTCAATGGACGTTCAGAACAACAGGTGACACCATCTCCACAAACAGGTGATTAGCTGTTTGAGAAAGTAAATGATGTGATAACTGTTTTTGGTAAACCATTTTCAAAAAACCTTACAAAAATCGGTTTGAAGAAGAGATCTGGTTTTTTGAATTTCCATCCAAGAATTGTTTGTACGTCATACATTTTCTTGAACTGATGCATGTGGGAAAAATATATGTGACAGTGTTATCAGAATGTTTCTAAATGCCCCTGTCAAAACAAAGGAATGAATTAAGGAAAGGTTGGACATGGTTGATATGGGAAAATGAGAATAGTTTGCTTCTGTGAAGGGTGAAAATTGAATGTGTCATCCTCCGGCTTCTTATTCTCTTTCTAGGAATGAAAGATATTAGTTTTGTAACTTCTTCAATCATATAATGGTCTTAGAGGGGTATTCATAAAATATCAAGAACATTGTATCAATGAATGATTTGAAGTTTAAAGGTTTTAAATCACATGACTGCCATGTTTTGATGAAAGATCTAATTCATATGGCTTTACGTTGCATTTTCCCCAAAAATGTCTGTCATGAATTAACCAAACTATGTTTCTTTTTAAAAGATATATATAGAAACGTTTTAGTCCCAGTGAAATTTCCATCTATGGAAAAAAGAAATTGTCATCATATTATGTGAATTAGAAATGTTCTTCCCGCCAACATTCTTTGACATGATGGTTCCTTTGATGATTCACTTGGTTAGAGAGATTCAACTTTGTGGTCTTGTGCACTATAGATGGATGTATCCTATTGAATGGTATATGAATATTTTGAAAGGTTATGTCAATAATCGAAGTCGTCCATGGGGTTTTATAGTGGAGCGATATATTTTTGAGGAAGCCATTGAATTTTGTATCGAATACCTATCTGATTTTGAAATCATTGGTCTCCCAAAATCTCGTCAATCTGGACAAATTGAGGGTGAGGGGATTTCTGGAAGAGTTGTTGTGACAAACAATATTATAGATTGGGAGCTCGCCCACCTTTATGTTATTCATAACAGTTGGGAGGTTGCTCCATATATTGAAACTCACAATGAAATTCTAAGGTAGTTGAATCCATCAAGGGCTAAAAATGGTTATCAAATACACATAATCTACAATTTATAGAATGGTTTCAGAATCATATTTTTAAGCAGTTTGATTAAAATACGAATTCAATTTCATAACGACTTTGATGGCTAGCCATCAGACCAAGTGTGTGTGTATTATCTTACAGTGGTTATGTAATTAATGGTTATGCATTCTATACAGATGAACATGATGAAGATAGTACCATGAAAAATAGTGGAGTTACACTAGTGGATGAAGTGATGCATGTTTCTGGTAGTAAGGGCATAAATCCAATTTATGCAAATATGTAATACTTTGGAATTATCTAAATAATATGGGAGTTGGATTATAGGACATTCCAATTGTCGATTTTTTAATGAAAAAGGGTTGATAACAACAGTGGTGTTAAAATAGATTAATGAGGATTTTTAAAGTTGATTTTAGTAATGAAGGGTACAAAGATGAACAATTTATAATGGCATCAGAAGTGGTACAAGTTTTTTATTTTCCAGATCCTGCAAACCGAAAGTGTTCTATTGTTCTATTATTTTTCAAAACTACTGAAGGGTTTGATGAAAATTTAGTTGAGGACGATCCTTTCAGGGGTACACCGCAATCATTTCGCAATGGTCCCAATGTAGTTGATTTTTTTGTATATTATAGGAGACCACAATAAAGGGATTTAGATAATCGATAGGGGATTCAAATCCCTTCCGCCTTTGAAAAAAAGAAAAAGAGTTCAATTACCAGGTTATATTTTTTTTTAATATAGATCATGTTATCTCATTTTATTATCTTATCATTACTGAATTTATGAAATCAAAATTAACTTTTCAACCACATTTGTAGATAATGACTTCTTCACATTCTGGAGCTTCTAACCTTGAGGCTAAACAAGTCTCTCAAGCTGCTGTTGTGGCTGCTGCTGCTGCTCCTGCTGCTGCTCCTGCTATGACTGCTCACAGTGAAGAGCAACAACAAGTTTTTGAACCCATTGTTTCTCCTAGTGTTGAGGTCCAACAACCATCAGCACATGTCATTGCTACCATTTTAGATGAACATATAGATAATGTTGATATTGATGAAATGATCGGGAATGAAGGACTGAAGTCCCAGAAAACACAGGTGTGTCATAGTTTGACGGTGTTAGCCAAAGTTCTTATGGCGAAAAGAAAAGGCATAAAATTTGATGTCGGATAGAATGCACAAGGCCAATATATAAATCCAAAAAAGGCTTTTTTTTAGTAGTTACATTGGAGTTTTCACTCGGCAACGCGTGCCGATTGACATAGATTCATGGAACCATGTTGTGTCCAGGATGAAGGCTGTGATCTGGGAAGAAATTACGATAATATTATTAATTTACTTCTTTAATTTAATAGAAAGTAAAATAATGAAACAATGACTTAATCTTCTCAATCACTTGCAGAGTACATTTATAGTAGACGATTCACAGAAGGATTATGTACTATGGATTGCAGGAAAGATTCATCAAGGTTTTCACCCTATTTTAACAAGATGTCACCTGAAAGATTCCAAAGGTAAAATAATCCTACACCCACCCATTTTCTACGCTCACCTGATATCCCAAGAAGCATGGGATGCATTTAAGGGCCGCCTTAGCGATGAGATGTTTTAGGTACATTGTGGGTGATAATACGTTTTTTGAGGATACATGTATTTGTTACTTTGATTATCAATATTTGATTTATAAAACAACAACTCTATACTAAAAATAAGGAACGTACATCAAAACCAACATACCCCTTTCAAAAAGCAAGGATGGGGTATGTATCACTAGGAAAGAAAATGGTATGTATTTAAAATTTACAGTATTATTGTTAAGTGCCAATAAACAACATCATAATTATCTTTCTTCGTTTATATGTGGATTGTCGAGTCTAAAACCAAAGACACTTTCATCCCACGTCATGTTCTATGGAAGGAGGAACATGTGAATAAGGAATAGAAGCTAGTAGATGAGAACACACAAAAAGTGTAGTAAATATGTGTAAGTGTAACACAATGATAAAGAGATTTGTTTTAAATTCCTATTACATAAAAAGAATCAGTTATTTTCCTATATCCGACAGTCACAGGAATCAAATACTCTTGTAGTGGATGAAGACCTATTATCGACGACTTTGAAGCAGCCAGAACAATATGGTCCTATCAGAGTTTCGGGGTTTGGGGTGAAACCCTGAGTATATTTTGAGAAGAAGAAAATAACGGATGATAGAGATGAAAAATTCAAACAAATGAGTGAAAGACTAGAAACCCTTAAAGAACGATTGCAATGGTAGTGAGAGTTTCTAGAATCTTTTATGGGTGCGAAGTAAGGAGAGGACACAACTTAAGAACAACTAGCACGTGAAGATCCCCCCCACCCCCACCAGCTTTGAGGTTCTCCATTCCCATCAAAGAGTTGTCTTAGCCGTGTTAATAAATATTCTAATAATTGTTCTCATGAAATTTGAATCAGACAAAAACTGATACTTTTCCTATACTGTTCTTCTATGGGGTGATAATGATTGTGATTTATATCTGTCAACACCCACCTATCAGCTTTTAGCAAGGGCTATAGTGTTCAACATCCCAGATGACACGCTGTATAATAGACCACATCCTAAAGATCATCTGAATGTGATGATTACTGAAGCTCACAATCCAAATGCATACTTACCTATTCCACATGATGACGATGATATTCATATGGTTGAAAAGGCTATTGGGACATTCATTTCATGGTCATCACAACTTGTAAGAGTACATGTAGACAAAGAGGTGTTTATTTCCATTTTTCAAGATAAATCTTTAACATTTAATGAAAAAAGGTTATGAACCAATGAATGTTATTATAGATGGAGAAAGGGAATGGGGTGATAAACGTCGGCTCAAAACAATCTAAAGGATCGACCAACCAATCCCAATGAGCTACTGAAAGCACAATAATACAACTTGTTCTCTATCCACATTTACTAGCATTTAATACTCATGTGGATAAGAAGATAAGAGGTGGTATTAGTCATATAGTGGTTTTCAAAAAGAATATATAGGGAGAGGAAAGTCAAGATTTCGTTTCTGCTGAAAATGTAAATGAGATCCTTGAAAATGGTTAGCTAGGAGTCACAGTTGTAAATATATATATGATGTATGTTTTCATGAATTTATATTCTAAAAACTGATCTAATGTGAAAATTATGACTAAATACATTTTATATTTTTGACAAATGTATATTTGAATAAATATTGAAGAAATTTTCTCATGATCCAAAATTTTGACTCGTTAGTCCACATACTAAATCAACACATTTAATGAAATTAAAGCCATCAAAAAAGAATGAACTAGTGAAAAAACATTCTGAAAACATTTGAAAGTGTGATTACAGATGAAAAACTCCTCCTAATTCTATCCATGAAGGGGTAAAACTCAACAATTAAAGCATATCAATGATATCTTCACTTATTTTATTAATTATTACTTTTTGTGTTTTTAGGCAACAATGGATGCTAATTGTGGTGAACTTGGATACTCCAAATATTTATTTTCTGGATTCAAAGAAAGGATATCCATTAAACTGACCACACATGATGGATTTTGTGAATCTATAAGACACTACATCCTATGTTTTAGGTCTAATCATCAAGTTATATAATTTATATTATATTTTACTAAGGATTCTGTTATGATAGGGAGGTGTATCATTATCGTATAAAAAAGGAAAGAGGACAGGGGCTATGCATAAGGAGGTGAGCAAGTACTACGTCTGGACAAATGTAAGGGTATATATAATAAAATATAACTATCCAAACACATCTCAACACAAGATAATTATTCCCTAATGAATAATTTTTTTGTAGAGTCCATAATAGACAAATGATAATGATTGCGGTTATTATGATTGTAAATTTATGAAAGAGATAATTTTTCATCAACAAACTAGAATCCCTAAAGAGGTATTTTTAAAAACAACTAATAGTTCATTTAATTTATTTATTAAATCATTATTTTTATATTTTTCAGTTATACTCTAACTGCTGAAAAGCCTCATACTCACATGATGACA
This sequence comes from Viscum album, assembly GCA_963277665.1. Classification (NCBI taxonomy): domain Eukaryota; kingdom Viridiplantae; phylum Streptophyta; class Magnoliopsida; order Santalales; family Viscaceae; genus Viscum; species Viscum album. The sequence goes on from OY728165.1 coordinate 2,016,651,796, forward strand.
TAGATTTGTTCTGAATTGAGTGGGCCTCATACCTGATGGCAGATTGTACACAAATAGCATGAAGATCTGACTTGGGGACATGTATAATTGGAGGTCATTTTTGAGAGGGGTTAAGGGGATCAAAAATGAAACATTTTTGTATGTAAATGTTTATAGGAAAAATTTAATTGTTATTAAATAAAACAACCTTTTTCAAATGAGTCATTTTTCCATTTTAACAGATGATATGCACCAGCAACATGAATGAATGATGAACCACTCAAAGTGTCTCTCTTTTGTTTAAAATGGGCACAATTTTAAGTGAAAACAACAATTGACCTACGGAAATATGACAAAACACATTCATATTGTATTTATCCTTTAGGATAATGATACATGGGTGTATTGGTGATGTGAAAGAGTCATCCCCGCCTCAATACAAGGCACGGTGTGGCCGGTATCGCTCAAATTATCTCTTTTTTTTAAATGGACACAATTTTAAATGAAAACAACAACTGTCCTACAAAAATCCAACAAAAAGAATTCGTATTATCTTGCTCCTTTAGGAGAACAACCCATCAGTGAGTTGGGGATATGTACGAGTCAACCCCGCCTCAATATGAGCCACAGTATAGCTGATATCACTCAAAGTGTTCCTCTTTTGTTTAAAATTGACACAATTTTAAGTGAAGACAACAACTGATCTACAAAAATCCAACCAAAAACAATCGGATTGTCTTAATAATTTAGTAGAACGATCCATGGGTGCACTGGGGATGTGTATGAGTCAACCATTTCCTCAATCGGAGGCACGGTGTGGCCGGTATCATTCAAAGTGTCTCTCATTTTTTTAAAAGGGACACAATTCTAAGTGAAAACAACAACTGACCTATGAAAATATGACCAAATGCATTTGGATTTTCTTGATACTTTAGGGTAAAAATACACTGGTGCATTGGGGATGTGTACAAGTCAACCCCGCCTCAATTCAAGCCACGGTATAGCCGATATCACTCAAAGTGTCTCTATTTTGTTTAAAATGGACACAATTTTCAGTGAAAACAAAAACTGACCTACGAAAATCCAACCAAATGAATTCGGATTGTCGTGATCTTTGGTGAGAAATATCCATTGGTATGTTGAGGATGTGTATGAGTCAACCTTGACTCAATCGAAGTCATTGTATAGCCGGTATCACTCAAAGTGTCTATCATTTGTTTAAAATAGACACAATTTTAAGTGAAAACAACAAATGACCTACGAAAATCTGACCAAACGCATTTTGATTGTCTTCATCATTTAGTATAATGATCCATGGCTGATTTGGGGATGTGTACAAGTCAACACCACCTCAATTTGAGGCACAGTGTGGCGGGTATCTCTCATAGTGTCACTCTTTGTTTTTAAATGGACAGAATTTTAAGTGAAAACAACAACTGACCTACAAAAATCATACCAAACATGTTCATATTGTCTTGATCCATTAGGATAATGATCGACCTGTGTGTTGCGGATGTGTATGAGTTTACCCTACCTCAATCTAAGCTACAGTATAGCCGGTATCACTCAAAGTGTCTCTCTATTGTTAAAAATGGACACAATTTTAATTGAAAACAACAACTGACCGACGAAAACCTGGCCAAATGCATTAGGATTGTCTTGATCCTATAGGATAATGATCTATGGGTCTTTTGTGATGTGTATGAGTTATCCACACCTCAATACAAGGCATGGTGTGACCGGTATCACTCAAAGGGTCACCCGTTTGTTTAAAATAGACACAATATTAAGTGAAAACTACAACTGACCTATAGAAATCTTACCAAACAAATTCGGTTTTAGTTGATATTATAGGAGAATGATCCATGGTTTCCTTTCGACGTGTATGAGTAAACCCCTCCTCAATACGAGGCCCGGAGTTACCGGTATCACTCAAAGTGTCTCTCTTTTTTTAAAATGGACACAATTTTAAGTTAAATCAACCACTGACCTATGAAAATCTGACCAAACGCATTATGATTGTCTTGATACATTAGAAGAAAATTCTATTGGTGTGTTGGGAATGAGTACAAGCCAACCCCGCCTCAATCTGAGCCATGGAAAAGCTGTTAGCACTCAAAGTGTCTCTCTTTTGTTTAAAATGGACACAGTTTTAAGTGAAAATAACAACTGAACTATGAATATCTGACCAAACACATTCGGATTGTCTTGATCCTTTAAGAGAATGATCCATGGGTCCTTTGTGACGTTTAAAAGTCATCCCGGCCTAAATAAGAGGCATGGTGTGGCTGGTATCACTCAAAGGTTATCTCATTTGTTTAAAATAGACATAATTTTAAGTGAAATCAACAACTATCGTACGGAAATCTGACCAAATGAATTAGGATTGTGTTGATACTATAGGATAATGATTCATGTATCTTTTTCAATGTGTATGAGTCAACCCCATCTCAATTCGAGGCATGGTGTGGCCGGTATCACTCAATGTGTCTCTCTTTTGTTTTTAAATGGACACAATTTTAAGTGAAAGCAACAACTGACCTACGCAAATCTAACCAAACACATTAATATTATCGTGATCCTTTAGGATAAATATCCATGGGTGTGTTGGGGTTGTGTACGAGTCAACCCTGCCTCAATTCAAGGCATGGTATCTCCATTATCACTCAAAGTGTCTCTCTTTTTTTTAAATAGACACAATTTTAACAAAAAACAAAAAATGACCTACAAAAATCCCACCAAATGAATTTTTATTGTCTATATATTATATGAGAAATATCCATGGGTTATTTTTAACGTGTACGAGTCAACTCCTCCTCAATATGAGGCACAGTGTGGCAGGTATCACTCAATGTGTCCCTCTTTATTTTAAATGGACAAAATTTTAAATGAAAACAAAAATTGACCTACGAAAATAAGACCAAAAAAATTTGAATTGTCTTTATCAAATAGGATAATGATCCATTGATCCTTTTGAAATGTACGAGTCAACCCACCACAATCCAAGGAACTGTGTGGCCGGTATAGCTCAAAGCGTCTCTCTTTTGTTTAAAATGGACACAATTTTAAGTGAAAACAACAACTGACCAACAGAAATATGACCCAACACATTTGGATTGTGTTGATTATTTAGTAGAACAATCCATGGGTGTTTTGAAACACGTATGAGTCAATCGTGCCTCAATCCGAGGCACGGTATAGTGGGTATTACTCAAAGTGTCACTCTTTTGTTTAAAATGGACAATATTTGAAGTGAGAACAAAAACTGACCTACATAAATCAGACCAAATTCATTCAGATTGTGTTTATAGTTTATTATAAATATCCAGGGGTCCTTTTAGACTTGTATGAGTCAACCCCACCTCTATTTGTGGCATGGTATAGCTTGTATAACTCAAAGTGTCTCTCTTTTTTTTAAATGGACACAATTTTATGTGAAAACAACAACTGACCTTTGGAAATCTAACCAAACATATTCGGATTGTCTTAATCATATAGGATAATGATCCATGGGTTATTTTTGATGTGTACAAGTAATCTCTGCCTCAATCTGAGGCATGGTGTGGCCGGTATCCCTCAACGTGTCTCTCTTTTGTTTAAAATGGACACAATTTTGAGTGAAAACAAAAACTAACCTATGGAAATTCTACCAAAGGCATTCTTATTGTCTTTATCCTTTATGATAACGATCCATGTGTCCTTTTTGACATGTACGAGTCAACCCTACCTCAATCCATGACAAAATATAGCCTGTATCACTCAAAGTGTCTCTCTTTTTTTTAAAATGGACACAACTTTAAGTAAAAACAACAACTGACATACAAAAATCCAACCGAACTCATTAAGAATGTATTGATACTTTAGGATAACTATACATGGGTCTTATGTAACATTTATGAATCAACCTCGCCTCAATTGGAGGCATGGTGTGGTCAGTATTAGGCAAAGGGTCCCTCGATTATTTAAAATGAACACAATTTTAAGTGAAAACAACAACTGACCTACCGAAATCTGACCAAACACATTTGAATTGTGTTGATCCTTAAGTATAATGATCCATGAGTCCTTTTTTATGTGTATGACTCAACCTCGCCTCAATACAAGGCACGGTCTGGCCGGTATCACTCAAAGTGACTCTGTTTTGTTTAAAATGGACTCAATTTTAAGTGAAAACAAAAACTGGACTATGAAAATCTGACCAAATGCATTCAAATTGTCTTGATAATTTTTTATAACGATCCATGGGTCTTTTTGGATGATTATGAGTCAACTTCTCCTCAATATGAGACACTTTAGAGCCAGTATCACCCAATGTGTCTATTTTTTTTAAATGAACAAAATTTAATGTGAAAAAAACAGCTGACCAATGGAAATCCAACCAAACGCATTTGGATTGACTTGATCCTATAGTAAAACGATCCATGGGTTCTTTTTGATGTGTATGTGTCATCTTCACCTCAATCTGAGGCATGGTGTGGCCGGTATCACTCAACGTGTCTGTATTTTTTTAAAATGGACACAATTTTAAGTGAAAACAATGACTGGCCTATGGATATCCTACCAAACACATTCTTATTGTATTTATAATTTATGAGAAATATCCATGGGTCCTTTGTGACATGTAAGAGTCAACCCTGCCTCAATCCAAGACACAGTATAGCCTGCATCACTCAAGGTGTCTCTCTTTTGTTTAAAATGGACACAACATTAAGTGAACACCACAACTGACATACGAAAATCCAACCAAACATATTAAGAATGTATTGATACTTTAGTAGAATGATCCATGGGTCTTTTGTGACATGTATGAGTCAATCCAACCTCAATTGGAGGCACGTTGTGGTTGGTATTACGCAAAGGGTCCCTCGTTTATTTAAAATAGACACAATTTTAAGTGAAAACAACAACTTACCTACGGAAATCTAACCAAACACATTTGAATTGTCTTTATCCTTTAGTATAATGATCCATGGGTCATTTTCAATGTGTATGAGTCAACCTTGCCTCAATCCGAGGTATGGTGTGGCCGGTATCACTCAATGTGACTCTGTTTTATTTAAAATGGACACAATTTTAAGTGAAAACAAAAACCGACCTACAAAAATCTGACCAAACACATTCATATTTTCTTGATCATTTATGATAATGATCCATGGGTCTTTTTGGATCTGTATGAGTCAACCTCTCCTCAATCCGAGACATGGTATAGCCAGTATCACTCAAAGTTTCTCTCTTTTGTTTAAAATCGACACAATTTTAAGTTAAAAAAATGACCTACAAAAATATGACCAAACACCTTTTTAATGTCTTGATCCTATAATAGAACGATCCATGGGTCCTTTGTGATGTGTACGAGTAAACCCCACCTCAATCTGAGGCACGGTGTTTCCGGTATCACTCATGGTGTCTCTCTCTTGTTTAAAATGGACACAATTTTAAGTGAGATCCTACGGAAATCCTACCAAACACATTCGGATTGTCTTGATCCTTTATGAGAACAATCCATGGGTCCTTTTTGATGTGTAAGAGTTAAACCCTCCTCAATATGAGGCACCGTATAGTTGGTATCACTCAAACTATCTCTCTTTTTTTTTAAAATGGACACAATTTTAAGTGAAGAGAACAACTGCCCTACGGAAATCCGACCAAAATAATTTTGATCGTGTTGATCCTTTAAGAGAATAATCCATGGGTCCTTTGTGACGTGTACGAGTCAAATCTGCCTCAATCCAAGGCACTGTGTGGCTGATATCACTCAAAGTGCCTCTATTTTGTTTAAAATGGACACAATTTTATGTGAAAACAACAAATGACCTATGTAAATCCAATGAAATTCATTCGGATATTATTGATCCTTCAGTTTAATGATTCATGGGTCCTTTGTGATGTGTACGAGTCAAACCGACCTCAATTTGAGGCACGGTGTGGCCGGTATCACTCAAATGGTAATATGTTTGTTTAAAATGGACATAATGTGTTAAGTGAAAACAACAATTGACGTACGGAAATCCAACCAAACACATTCATATTGTATTGATCCTATAGGAGAACGATCCATGGGTCTTTTGTGACATGTATGAGTCAACCCCCCCCCCCCCTCAATCTGAGGCATAGTGTAACTGGTATCACTCAATGTGTCTCTCTTTTTTTTTAAAATGGACACAATTTTAAGTGAAAACAACAACTGGCCTACGACCTGGACACCCCCACCCCTTTGGACACCCCCACCCCAAGGAAATCCCCCTCAACCCCCCCCCCTCGGACACCCCATCCCCCTAGACAACCACCAACAACCTGGACGACACCCCCACCCCTCCTAGACACCACCCCCACCACCTAGATTCCCCCACCCCTATGGAAACACCAAGCCATGGACGGCCACCCCCACCCACCCAGACATCATCCCACCCCACCTTGGAACGCCCCACCAACCCCCTGGAAAGCCCCCCGACACACTGGACACCAGCCCACTCCCTGGACACCCCATAGATAGCCCCCTCCCCCAACTCACCGCACCTGGACACCCCACTCCTTGGACACCACCCCACCCCCCTTGGACAGCCCCCAATCTCCTGGACCTCCCCACCCCCATGGGCACCCCCACACCCTGGACACCCCTATCCCCCCAGACATGCCAATCCCACCCTCCAGGACACCACCCACCCCCCTTGAACATCCCCACAAACCCATCAGACCACCCCCACCCCCGGACACCCCCATCCCCTAGAAATCTCCCGCCCCCCCGACCGACACCTTGGACACCAGCCCACCCCCTAAACACCCCCATGGATACCCCCCCCCCCCCCTCCAATAGCTGAACACCCCCACCCCCTGGACACCCCCACCCTCCTTGGATAGCCCCCCAGCCTCCTAGACCGACCCCATGGACACCCCTTCCCCCCCAGACACCCCCATCCCCCCCCCCCCCGAACACCTCTACCCCCTGGATAGCCACCCCAAACCCCTGAACAACCACCAACACCCTGAATTTTAAATTGAATTCTTTATGTACTTAATTAACTTATGAATTGTGTGTTAATGGAGTATGAGAATACTTGTAGTATGGGTATTCTTGGTCTAATTAGCTTATGATTTATGTGTTAATTTTGTATGGGTAAACTTGGTCTAATTAGCTTATTGAGATGTAGAATTTTTGCAGGTGTTTGGGTGTGCTGCTACAGATTTTTTATAGCAGCAAACAGGTCATTTATCAGTGCAAAAAAAGTGCTGATAAAATCCATCTTTATCAACGCTGATAAACTCCACATTTATGAGTGCTAAAAGTGCTGATAAATGATCAGTTTATCAGCGCACAAATGGTGCTGATAAAACACATATTTATCTGCACTTTTTTAGCACTAATAAAGGGGTTTTTTATTAGTGCAATTTTAGAACTTATAAAATCCCCCTTTATCAACATGTTTTTAGCACTGATAAAGGGGACCCCCTATCACCGTTGAGCATTACAACACTTTTTATCCCTGATAATGAACTTTTTTAGCACTGATAAAGAACATTATCATAGTAGTGACTATTGATTTTGAGGCCCAAAAATTTGGAAAAAACCAAGAAACTACACAACCTTAAATATCTACTTTGGAAAACTCCAACGATACTCATTCGAAATCATTGGGCTTTGTCAAAAAACACAATCACACCAAATCACACAGAGATGGAATCTCAAGTAATTTTTTTCCAAAACATACCAATGATACAATGAATTTATATATATTTAAGATACATTAAATTCCAAAAAATCACAAGAAAGTTAATGTTTTCAGAGAATTTTTGTAATGTCCCAAAACAAGATGCCACACAATAGTGACCAAGTCCCTTTTTGTCACATGGACTCAATATAATATACCCAAATTTCTGAGGCTTTCGACTAATAGTGAGGGCCATGATGTGAATGTGGGGAAACTATTTCCACATCACCAAAGTGTAACACAATAGAATTTCAAAAAAAATTATTTAACCGAAGCAGTAAAACATTAAGAGAGTAGATACACAATTGGATTAGATAACCATATCAGAAGTAAGTTCATATATAGATGGATGATGAGACATGTATCAAAATATATAAATAACATTTACACGTCATTACAATACAATACACGTATCAAATAAACCAAAAGACCAAAAATCACAATCTCAAAATAGCATCACGAGCCTCAACATGGTCACATGCTCCCATGCTCCTATGAATGGTACAAAATCAAGCATCATACTATGGCCTTCTACCCTAATCCCAAAAATCTACCAAATAATCCATTTCGGTACCCAACGGCGGCCTGAATAGTGTGTGATACACAATCGTAGTTGATAACCACACAAAGATCCCAACAATATAGGCTGTGAAATATTAAAAGATAATTATTGTTTAAGTAAATTTGTTAAGTAGTAAATATATGTAAATATTTTCATGTAATGAAAGTAGAACAAGTGATAACACAATAGACCAAGAGGCTCCAGACAAAACAAGTGTCAGCTCCTATACCATGGAAACTATAACAAATAGAATTAACAAACATTGAAAATACTTACACTCATACTTTTCATTTGAACCACAACCTTACCATATGAATAGGTGTTTGAGTAACCACGGCAGAGCCATTCAACAATACATTCCATGTTTCCCATTTTTATTCTATATAATTAATGTTTATCATAGTACCATGGTCGTGCTGTATAATCATTGTGCTTGACACAAGGTGTTGAATCAAAGGTGTAGATGACAAATGCATCCCCATCGAGTCGCAGTATCATCTCAATGGAAACTCGACAATGTCACTGGTAGGATTACATGGATCATGACATTCAAACATGTCCTACATGAGTCCAAGAAAGCTGGTTCCATGTGGTATTATGGCTCAATGAATCCAAAGGAATCAAAAAATAAGGATCATTCTCAATACACTGAGTCCACTAAAGCATTCAAGATCCAAGGATAATTTTCCAATGCGTATATGGAAACATTCAACAATTCATAACAATTACCTTTTCACACAACATTACTCTATCCACTAATATAAACATTTCAAATTAAATTTCAACTCATGAGTATACCCACTCATATATCAAAATTCAAATTCCAAGGAAAACAATGATTTTACCCACTCATGTATTGAATTTCACACTTAAACAAAACACATGAGTTTACACAATCATTTCCAAATTTTCCAAATAAACCATTTACGTAATTAAAGTTCAATATAAACTATTTAATAACTCAACAAAAACATGATATGACTTGGAAAAGTGGTCAAAAATCTCCTAACATCTCATTCTATTCAATTCATTAACTAAAGGTCTTACTCTATATAGTATAGAATCAACTCACCCCATGGGTAGTTTAACCTGGATTAAATAAATTATATTCATATGTTGCACCCCATGGGTGGCCCTAGGTTTGGTAAAAACCACCAATACACCTCACTGGAACATATAGGCATCCCTGAAAGGTTCTCTTCCATTTAATTCAACTAATAAGTTCATTTTCGTGGCCATGTCGGAATTTAAAGCAGGAATCACAACAATATTTGAGTCTATAAATAATGAAAACCAATGGAAAAAATTAAACGAATCCTAAAATAACTTGGAATTAGTTTTTTCATATATTATAAACTTCTAATTGACTTAGATTGGGAGAAAATTGAAGAATGGATGAATAACCTCAAATTTTTTTCAAATCATATTATACCTGAACAGAATGATCGATAAGAAGGAAAATGATGAATAAATAAAAAGGAATCAAGTACTCACTAGTGAAGATACAACGATACATTATGAGCATGAATTAGGGATATGATAAATCTGTTACCTCAAATCCAAAAGTGGTCACCAACGGTAGCTCTTGAAATTATAGTTTTTGTGCGGGAGAGAAAAATAGTTAATTAATGTTTCAAAATAATTTAATTTTACTTAAAATTATAATATTTCCAAAAATTAAATGGATAACATGGTTTGAGAACATAGTTTGACAAACCATGCACCAACCATAAATAGTTAGCTATATGAGAATGGTACTTGCACGGTAACCTCATACAGATTGACTAGCCATGTGGAAACCATGAAAAAACCCCACTATTAAAGTTCCATAAATTCTCACACTATCATGAATCTCTTGTCACATAGATTTTCCTAACAATGTGTCCTCCTCCTTCATTATGACCCTACCTTGAATAGTTTATCAAACTGTGAATCCTTCCCTGTAGGGTTTGAGCTACCCATGTGTCAAGCTATTTACATCCTAAAATATGGGTCTCGGGCTTCAAATAAGCCTTGAAAACCCCTACATCACGCATGATCAAATGGGAAATCCACATTAGTCTATATCTCAACATTTAATCCAAAAAATGGATGCATCACTTATAAGAAAAAATTGGGTTTTACAATATTCCCACTTAAATCAATTCATCCTTGAATTTCCCTTTCAAGGGTAGTCCAGAATATTTTGAGAACAACTTCATTCACAATGAATGTACTTTGGACACTCACTCCAATTCTTGTCCTGTAAATAGAAATTCTTCCATATCATCGTTACCAGAGAACCTCCGTGATCAAATCAACCATACATATAAGATTCTTCTCAAAGGATAAATCTTCTCATAAAACAGCCCAATTAGGATGAAAATCAAGTGAGAGGTTTGAATGAGAACAACATAGCTAAGATACATGGAAGATTTCATGCATTGATCAGTACTTACCTAGAATCTTAGAAGGCCTGACATATCATTGGGAAATCTTACCCTGTCTCATGATCAATCTATTTACCAACATTGGTAAAACACATAAGAAGACCCTATCCCTAACCTTTGACTCTATTAGGCATCTGTGGTGCTCGAAATATGATTTCTATCGATACTGTGCAGTGGAATTCTGAATAGGAATCAAATGGACCTGCTCAAATGTCTACTTCCAAAGACAAGGTCCATGTAAAGCTACCTCAGTTGCACCTAACCAAAATAAGGTAGATCAGAAGTTCCTACCATAAAAAGGCTCATAAGTTTCCATCTATATCATCACAAGATAAATTTTATTATAGGAGAAATAATACTGAAGTATATTCATTTCCAAAGATCCCTCAAAAAATTGGAACCAAGCTCATAGCATGTCCTCAATAATCTACATTTTATTTTTAAATAGGCCACCATTCTGAGGGTGGTATATTGTTCAATGAATAAATTGTATACCCAAAACCCCAGGAAAACTCTTCTAGAAGCAGGATTTAAATGAAGAATCTCTATCTAAAATGATAGTGTAAGGAACCCCATGATTTCTTACTATCTCATAGATATAAAACATCGTACACACATCCAAACTAAAGGACTCCTTGATTTACATGAAAAAAAAAAGAAACCCTTGTGACCCAATCAACAAAAACCCATACTACATCATTACCATGAGGTGACCTCAGAAAACTGGTTATGAAATCCATTGCAACATCATCCTATTTCCACTCCAAAATAGGTAACTTCTATAAAATTTCAACTAGTTTCTAATGTTCCACCTTCACCTAATGATATGTGGAACACCTCATAAAAAACATGCTACCTCATGCTTCATACCTAGCCACCAAAACTATCATCACATGTAACTATACATCTTGGTGGAACTGGGGTGTACAGTGCCTGTTGTGGCATGAAACACTCACATCATCTTCAAACATATGTCTATTGGGACCCAAAAATGATGATGTATACATAGAGTTTCATCCTCAGCTATGGTATAACTAGGAGGTAGATACTCACCCACCACACTCTCTTTTAGGACTATGCCATCTAAACCCAATAGTTTTATCACCCTTAATCAATCAATTAGGGTAGAGTTCACAACTAAGGATAAGAGATGTGTATATCCCTAGCCATAAAACACCTCCATGTTCATCTCGAATAATAAAGATATAAAATTCCACATGTTAATGGCCTATTGAATTTACTGTATATTAGTCCTCTTGCTTAGTGTATCAACAACTGCATTTCCATTACCAGGTGTCTAAGATTGATCAATGTTAGAATAGTATAGGTACTCCACCACCCTTCAATGCATTAAATTCTGATCATGCTTTATAAAAAATATTATTAAGCTCTTGTGGAATTTTTATATGCCAAAAAGTTATCCAATTAAGTAATTTCTCCAACAACACAATGTTTGAACTATTGCAGCTATCTTGAGATCATGTGTAAGGAAATTCAAATCATGTGGCCTCAGCTACTGAAACCCACAATCTTTGACTCTATCCCCCTATATAAGTACGGCTCCCAACTCGATTATTTATGTGCCATAATAAAAAGTGTATCCCCTTCCTACTTTGTAAGTGTCAGGACCAGTGTTCAAGCTAGTCTCCATTTCTTCTCCTGAAGGGCTGGATCATAGAAATCTAACCACATAAGCATTAAACCCTTCTATCTCAAGGCCATATATGGTACGTCTAGGTGTGAGAAGTATTTTATGAAACTCATGTGGTAACCATCTAACCCTAAGAAACTCTGTATGTGAAAGACGTTCTTAATATGTTCGTAGGAAAAAACAACTCTCATATTCTCTCATTTTACTTATAATCATGTCTTTGAGATAATGTGACACATGATGTGAATCAGATCCATATAGAAGTGGATCTTTTTGAGATTATTGTATAACTAATGATCTCTGTTTTTATCCAATATGATCTAAATATTTATGCCATGGCCTTGAAGATTTAGATAATACACCAAGATATCATCTATGAAAACCTCCACAAAAAATCCCGATAAGGATAGAAGACTCAGTTCATCTAAGATAAGAAAATGGTTATCGTGTTTTTAAGAAAAAATGGAATAAAGACAAACTTATAAAAATCATACCTACTATGATTTTATTACAACACATGTCTATAGGTAGAACACATACCTAGTGATATTCGAATCTCAAGTTAATTTTTATGAACACCCGAGCTCCTAGAAGATGATTGAATAGGTCAAATCTCATTTATAAGGGATATCAGTTTTTTACCATTAGCTGGTTCGATTTATAGTAATCTATGCATATCCTAGGGGTACAGTCTACCATTTTCATAGAAGGACTATAAAACCCCACCGAGAAGTATTATTTCAAAATAAACCCCTTTGTCTTCAAATCCACTATATTCATCTTTAGATCCTACAAGTCTATCATTTTCATGTATTAAGGAGGAGTGGATTCCATTGCAGCTTCTAGCACAAGCTCGATTGAGAAATAAGACTCTCAATGATAAGTTAAACCATAAAAGTCATCTAAGAACACATCCCTGAAATGATCAACCAGTGGAGGAAAGTTTATATGACATTTCCCTGATCATATGGATTCAAACTAGAAATCTGAGCTAGTTTCCCACTGATCTGATGATGATTTGGTCCATCTCATCTTTCTTGGACATCCCATTCACCATTTTGAGTAAAAAATGAACCCTCTAGTGATGTGAAAGTCACCCTCTTGTGATATATTTCAATGTAATATCGATAAGATACTAAGAAATTCATTCCATGTATGATGTCAAACACGATCATCCCAAAAAATACTGATTTCATACTAACTAAGACCCCCCCCCCAACCTCAAGTGGGAACTACCTTCACTAGCGTACAACCTTCCTTTGGATTCCTAATATATTTTTGAGCATCATAAACCCTCCTAAAATAATATAATGAGCCACATATTTTTACCATAGGTAAAGATATGAAACTATTGGAAGCACCTATATCAAAATGAGTCTATCAAATAGTAGAGGATACTATGATCATACCTATCACCACAGATGATCTGACACAATACTCCTTTGGGTTAGTCTATACAAAATAAATCTTTCCTGAACTAGGGCCATGTGACACAACATTATAGCCTGGAGTTGTCCCACTATAATATCATGGTGTAACCAGTGTCTGGATGCATTTGGAATCACCACCACTCTCTTGTCCTGATCGATGATCACTATTCAATCACCCTTACTTATGTGGATCTAGGAAACCCACTCATGAACTTGGTGTTGGAGCTGAAACTCTACCAATCAAATCTTGAGGGAAGGTCAGACAAAAATGTAGCATGTCATCCATTTTCAAGCAATATGAAGACTTTCCTAGGTTGTAGTCACACTAATTATTTGTGTGGCTCTATCTACAACACTGATGAAAGAAAACTAAACTACCAGTACTTTACTACATAACTAGTAGTCAGCTCACAGGAAGCCTTAAAATAGTGCTTCTAACCTGAAGACATTGAAAAACTTGTTTGAGAGACTACTAGCTCTTCTCAACAACCCCATATTACCTTAGATTTAACTATTTATTTAGTGCATGATTCACAATTTCAATAATAGAGGTCAATCTAGACCTGCTAAAATGAAATCTTATAGCCTTCTAATTACCTTTCTTGAAGCATCTCACCATTAATAGACCATCATTAATGTATATTGACACAAAATGATGCAACTATGTAATGCGTGTTGAGTGCTCCATAATTGTCATCATGCCCATATCTAGACACATGAACTCACTAACCCAATTCTCCCATAGAGTATTAGGGTAGAAATATTCAAAGAACCGGGTTTGGAAATCATCCCAAACCTTACCTAATAACATATCAATTAGTTTAGTACACCCCACTAGCAATTTTCTTCCCCACGAAGCATATATGTCATGCGCTTAACTATCCTCTTAGTATATGTCTTGGGATGATCGAATATCCTAAGGATAATCTCAGGCTAATGATTTTTACCATGTGGACTTCAATCCCCCAAATAAATTAAAGGGTACTTCTTTTTTAACACACATGTTAGCTCATCCATAAACAAGGCAGTCGACGACACTTCCTGAAATATCTACATGAAGTGAATGGATCCTTATTGTAATTGTTCATAATCACCCACATTTGGAACAAAATCTATATATGTAGCTATTACTATAGGAGGGTCCACTAATAGATCATGGTCCACTAACTCTAGAGCATGGTTGTCACCAAAAAACTATCATAATACTAGAGGTCTTCATAGTATAATGACTCTACAATAAAAAACACATGCCTCAAAAATGAACAATATCAAATTTCCCATCTCAAAAGTTTAGTACATGACAAAACTCTCATAACAACAAGTCATACCACACAACCTACTTCTAAAGTTAGGACAGTAAAAAGAACATCTAAAAAATTTGTTGGAGACACTAACACATTCACACTATCAATCAGGGTCTATGTCAAGTCTCTAATTCTGAGTTCACTTTTCCATTTCAAATTCATTTAATATCCATTACTAGTATACAACAACTCAATTTACTTTTTAAAACAAATGGTTTAACAAATTATGATCCATGAGGGCACATACATCTCAAGAGTCAAAGTGTGGAACCCATATAACTCACATCATATCACATTTATTTTAAAATATTTAATCAAAAGGGGAATTACTTTTGAGTACCTAAGAGCCCATAATCCATAAGAATTTAAATATATTGTCATTTATCAATAAACTGCACAAAAATATAACACTAAAATAACTAAATTACCATGAAATTTATCACAAAAGAATGAAACAAGAAATGTATCCAAGGTAGCATGGAATAAATCTTGCCATGTGATCTCTAAAAACATCAAAAAAAAAGATGCTTGAGATTTCAAACCCTAACCTCACCAGGATGAAATAAAATAGAACCCACACACATATCAATAATAAAATTACAATTCAAGTGCTTCACCAAATGGTGGAATAAAATGATTTACCCAATGTTTTTATTTGCTGGAACTAGAGTATGGTTTCTATTAGTTATCAATCCACATTGGGTTTTCCAAGGGGGTTTCAAGAAAAGGATTCATACAGTAAAGGCTGAAGAAGGCGTTAATGGAGGCCCAAATTCCAAGTGTAAGGAAAATATTTGGGTCACAAAATTGGGAGTTTATTATTTGGGAAGTGGAAGGATTTATGAATATTTGTTTACCAGTCATAGTTCATAGGCCATGAAGGAAAGTTCACAAACATGAGATATATGGGTGGATGATGAAAATTAAAAAAGGAATGATTTATATGTAATGGCTCTACACACATGTGAAGGGTGGTACATGGATCGCGAATGGAAAATGGTTTATGGTATTGATATGGTTTGTGGGAAGGTTCAAATAATTCTGAAGGAAAATTATTGGTGGGATAACATGTTGTTGGAGATAGCGAGGTAGAGATCAGTTCAGGGAAGATCTGGTTCTATGGAAGGATTGTCATTGGAAAAAAAGAGGCAGATATCAGTTTGTAGAAGATTTTGGCCACCGTGAAGGAAGATTGGAAATATCTGGACCATGTAGAGAAGAATGGGTCATGATGGATGTACGGTACACGGTAAAATTTGTATTCTATCGAAGATTTGGTAAATCCTCGTTTAGTGTATTATGTGCATATAATTACCTATATAAGTAGCACTAACCACATCATTAGGGCCCAACATTGAGATTAAAAATATAGGATGAATTCATGTGATGTTTAAAGTTGTTCACGGGGAGACAACCTCACAATGGAGACTTTGATTAGAAATATAGAAGGAATTTATGGAAGTTCATAACAGTTCATGGAAGACGGTTCGTGGAATATTTTTCATGGAAGAGAAGTTGGTACAAAGAGTATAAGTTTCATGTAGATGTGGTTTATGAAGTAAGTATGTGATCATGGTTTGCGGAGGAAATATATGGATGTGGTACGTGTAGAAGTGTACCTCGTAGATGAATGGTTCATAAACTAACAATGCACAAATTAGTGGATTAGATCTATAAGTAAAAAAAAGTTTTCAAAAGATAATATATATATAGTTGAGGATGGATGAATTAATTCCAACGAATTGAAGTGACATTAAAGTTGATAAATGTAGTTCATATTCTTCAAAAGATAGTGAGAAATGGGGAGTCAGTAAAAGGGGTACGAGGGAAATAGTTTGTTATCCCTAAAACCTTGTAAAGGTAGTGCACCTGGCATAGAGTGAATGTGCTAAACATTTGTAATCTACAACTTGTGAAGATTAGTTTACCATGTTATGACTGAATACCAATCAGCATATGCTCATTTCAATTTCCATTAGTTGTGGACCAAGTAAAATTGTTATGTGGTCCTTCTATATGTGAATGTTTCACTTAGTACACATTACCAAAAAATAGATTTAACAAGATCCTACTAGTTTGGGAACATTATTCATCACATTAAAACGATAATTTGACAACCTGATTCAGCCCTCTCATCTCAGGTTGTTCCACACACCTTCGGCAAACAAACTACAATTTTCTAATTCCATAAAATAGTAATTTAATTCAGGTAAATTTTGGATTTTTTCCTTACTTGTGGGATATCTACTCTTGAGTAAATATCCTTAAAAAACAACATTAAAATTATACCACTATCTATTTTTTTTAAATATTAAATCAAAAATAAATAAATCATCTCATACCACTTTGTAAATTCTCGAAACCGTAAGCCACTAAATAGTGCCATAATCTCGGTTGGTCACATGGACCCATGTCTATATCCCCTGATGACAGAGGATGTCAAATAGCAGTGAGGCCCTATGTGTGATAGTAGGGAGACTATTCTATCATTAAGTGAGTGTAACACAGTTGAGTATAAAAAATGTACATGTAGAAAACGTTGTAAAAAATGCATGAAATAGATACACCACCAAAAGAGATAACAATATCATATGGAGGCTCTTATACACAATAACGATGGTACATTTCCCTACAAAACAACCAAAATAGATAAAAAACAGTATAATATAATAAATGTATCGAAAATATCAAAAATTACAAAAAAATATTTTCTCTAAATAGCATACCTATCTTCAACTCGGTCCCACGGTCCCCGACATTTAAGCATGCAACAAAATCAAGCATTGAATTGTGGGTTCTTTCCATAGTCCCTACCTTCACCCAAATAGTCTAATCTACTACCCCTGTCGGCCTGGATATGGTGTATGATATCATACAAGTAGTTAACCACAAAAGTATTTATATAATCTTGGTTTTACAATATAAAAATCTACGTACATTGAATGAAATTCAAGAATGGAGTTAATTAATGTAAAGATTCCCATAGAATGTAAGTTCTATAAGTGATATAAAAAATCCTCAAGAGGCTCCCTACAAAACATGTGTTAGCTCATATACCATCAAATCTATAAGAAATGTAATTAACTAACATGACCTCTCCATACACCCATACATATCATGTAAACAATGATGTTTCCATATAGATTTTTGTTCAGAGTAACATTTGCCGATCCATTTTACAAATGATTTTATCTTTCACATGATGGTTCCATATAATCAATGTGTATCACATTACTATGGCCATGATGTATAATCAATGTGTTATACCACAAAGGGTATCCTCCGAGGTCTACATGTCTAAGGCATTCTCATCAATTTCCAAGTTCATCTCAATGGAAACTTGATAATTACCCTGTTTTGTGTCATAAGAGATTGTATTATGGACATATCCTATGAATGTGAAAGAAAGCTAGATAAAAGGAGAAGCATTGTCCAAGAAATCCCATAGAATCAAGACCAAAATAGAAATATCTATCAATGTTTTCTACTACCATGGTCTTAATCCAAGGTGCATCGTAAAATGCATTTATGGAAACATTCACCATTTCTGACCATTTACGTTTTCACATAATATTAGTCTTCTAACTCAGATAAACATTTCACATTAAATTTCAACTCATGGGTACACCCACACTTATATGAAAATTCAAATATAAAGGCAAATAATGAGTATACCCAATCATTGTTTAAAATTCACATTTAAAAAAATTAGATGAGTTTACCCACTTATTTCTACATTTTACTAATAAACATTTAATGAAAATCTTGTTCAATATATAACATTTAACAACTCAAAAAACATGATATCTAATAGAAAAGGAGGAAAACCATATTCTAACTTCTAATTCAATTCAATTCATTTATTAAAGGTATTATACTCTTAGGGAATGCATTAAATCACCTAATTGGCGACTTAACATGGATTCAACAAAATAAATTCATATGGTGCACCCCATGGTTACCCTTGGGGTGGGAAAAAACCCCTAATAAATCTCTATAAAATCTAATGGAATACCAAAAACATTATTTTACATTTAATTCAATTAAATAGGTCAATTTTGGGGAAATGTAGTAATGTTTGGTTTGATATATAATGACATTTGGGTCTATAAAGAACCAATACCAAATAAAAATGTTTAGATCACCAAAAATATCTAGGTAGTAGAGTTAATTCCCAGTATTAACTCATTATTCAACTTAGATTGGGAGATAGATAAATAAAAAATGATGAATTTGAAATTAGGTAAAATCACCTTTCTCCTAAATATTTACTTCATAATAATGAAGAACAACAAACAACTAAAAACGAATTGATTACTCATTGACGTAGATAAAACAAGACACTCTATTCTTGAATTATAGATTGGAGGAATAATTTATATCAAATCCCAGTTATGTCATCAAAGGTAGCTCTCCATGTGAAGGTTTGATGTGTGGGAAAGTAATAGTGTGAATTTTGGTTTAAAATATTTTATTTGAATGAAAATTATATAATTTAACCAAATTAATGGGGTCTCCCAATTTGAGCACACAGTTCAAAAAAATATTCACCAACCATGAATGGTTAGGTGTTGGAGAAGGGGGCCTACATGATTACCTCACAATGTTTGTCTAACCATGCATGAACCATTAAAAACTACCACTATCAAAATTGTAGACATTATTGCATACCCATCATCCTCAATTAATAGTGATTATCCTAAACATTCATCATCCTACTGATATCTCCACGTGCATCCCACAGTTTACCAGAACATGTGGCCATCCATACACGGTTTGAAATAAATGTGGTCATGCCATTTCCAACCCAAAATCTAGTTTTAGGGCTCTAAACAACCCCCTCACATCCTCGAAACCCATATTGTCCAATTGAAAATCTACATTACATAATATCTAAACATTTAAACAAAAATAAAAAGGATATGTTCCTCATATGAAATCCTAGGTTCTTGTAGAGTAAATAAACACAAAATTACAAACAGATAAAAGATGACCATAAATTCATTAGAACTATACAGTTCTTAAAAAATCATGTACTTTTAAGAAATGAATAAAAATGAAAAAAAATATTAAAATAAACAATCATAAAATAATTTTCTTTGTAAATCCATTTGAATCTTGTAAAATAATCTAAGAGTTAATTTTTTTGTCGTAGACAAAAAATCCATTAACACATTATATTTTTAAAACCCTTCCTTTTAGAGTTTTTTAAATATAGAAGAAAACAAATTGATTTTAAAATATTGTGAAGTTTCATTTGAAACCATTTTAAAATTCAGGATAACAAAAAGATATCATTTGAGTAAATAAAAATTAATTTTTCTATATAATATTGGAAAATATGGAAATATAAGAACTAAACCACATTAAAAGAGAAATACTGTCATTTTTTCATTTAATTATTTTTTTCTTAATTCAAGTAAAAATATAATAAATTTTAGAAGAAAATAAGTAAACATCATAATTAAACATAACATTGTAAAATAGATGGATTTTATGAAGTATTTAATATAATTAGTCATTAATGAATATGAGGGAAATACCAAAAAATTGGATTATATATTAAATCATTACCTCTTAATTAACACTGAAAATGAAAATCCCTTTAAGACTAAACATGAACTGAAATAATAATAAAAACTATAAAAAATATATTCATTTTAAATATATTTAATGATAAATATATAAATAAACATAAATAGGTGCATACTACCAAATATAGCTCAATAGAGTGAAAATTGAGAAAAGTAATTTACCTCATGTTTCATGTTAGTTGGAAATCAGTTTACCTATTGTATGATGGTTTGAAAAATGATATTATTTCACGAGAATCTTATAATTTTTTTTAAAATAATATATTATCCTATTAGAACATATTCTCATCTCTTTGTTAACAATATTTCATTACTCTAATTATTAGAGGTGTTAACTACTTTATTTTCAACTTCATGATCTATAGTAGACGAATATGTTATTATACATTTAAAATGGATCCATAATCAAATGTATGTTTGTCATGATATAAATGTATTATATTTTCACTAAATCATTCCTTATTTCTATACATGTGATGTGTAAATGAAAAACACGTCACGTTGTCTCATGGATGTGGTTTTCCACACATACACAGGAGTGATGTTATCATTTTACAATGGATTGGATGGTAAAAAATTATATATGATATTATAATTGAAAAATAATAATTATGTCCTAAATAAAATAAATAAATATAATTTCCATTATTATAACCAACCATGTTAAATTAATATTAATAAATAGTTACACCACAATGTTGATATGGAAATTCATACATAGGCATGAGCAATGATTCACTTTTTATAGGATGAAAAATTCGAAAAATATCATTTAAAAATAATCATAATAATTTATAAATATATTTATTATATTAGATTAATTATTTTGGAATGAGTGAAATATATTTTGAGTGATTAGAATAAAAAATAATTATAAAGATCTGGTAATGACAATTCCCTATTATTTGGTAGACATTCTTTTGATCTCATCCTAAGGGTCAAGGGGTTTGTATTTTGGAAAGAAAAAAAATTATGACCTGGAATAGGATGTTGAGAAGAGAAATGAGAATTTTTTAGTATTATCCAGGTTTCTCAATGTGGTTAGAATAAGAGCGATAAGGTGTTCCCTTTTATATGTGGGGGGAGGGGAATTAATGGAAATTCATAAAGTAATAAATTAATATAAATTAATTTTCATGTCTAAATGGTTGTAAATTAACATAATTCAAATATAATATGATTATGAGTCCAAATTATCTCATTAAATAATTGTTTTACATGTTTATGTGTTTTTTCCCCTTATCTATTTGTTTTAACCCTTTTATAACCCTTTTAAAAATTACCATGATTATAATGTTTTTAGCACTATCAGATCCTTAAAAGATACCATAATATAGAAATTGTACCATAAATGGACGATTAATTAAACTATATACCAAATAGTATCCCAATATTCATAGTTCAATTATTTTTATTATTATTAAATAATTTAATAAAATAAAATTTTCATAAAAAATCGTTTCAATCATTTTTGACACTATTTATTTAATATGATTTTAAAAACATCAAGACAAAGATAAAATTAAATTATAATCCTTTTAATAAATTCATAATATGTTATAACAATATAAAAAATTAAATAGAGACAATAATTAACCCATATTTTATTACTTTTAATTTTTTTTAAATCATTTATTTTATTTTACATTTAATTGAATAAATTCTATTTAATCATTACATAACCATTTAAAATTATTGTTCAAGAAAAAATTCAAAATAAATTTCCATAATAAAAATAAATTAAATATTT
Organism: Viscum album; assembly: GCA_963277665.1. Classification (NCBI taxonomy): domain Eukaryota; kingdom Viridiplantae; phylum Streptophyta; class Magnoliopsida; order Santalales; family Viscaceae; genus Viscum; species Viscum album. The sequence continues at coordinate 2,016,674,201 of OY728165.1, forward strand.
TCAAAATTAAATTTAATATTCATTCATACCATACTTGTATCATTATGTGAATTTATAAAAGAAGATAAAATAAAGTGAGTGATATTTTCGAATTATATTCACTCCAAATCATAGAATGTCATTATAGTGTTCAAATTAAACCAAAATTTCATATATTACAATTTTTTATTCATATAGATAAATTCCTCCTATCAAATGAAACAAATGAAAATGTTGTGTTGATTTTTAATAAATTATCATGTAATTTATAACCTTAATTACCCAATTTATCCATTTCATATGTGATAAATTTTAACACTATTAACATTAATACCACCTAAAAATATATGGGACATGTAACACCCTATTATTTTATGATGGTTTCTTAAAAATAAATCTAATGTCTTCTGTTTCATGAAAACTGAGTTTAAACAGACCATGATATATTGATAAGAAACTATTATAACCCAGCCATTAAAATGAATGGATGTAATAATATAAACATATTATGAAATTTAAATATTTCTATTTAATAAAATGTTATTACACTTATAAAAAATATTTTACATGCATAAAATAAGAATATATCCAATTTTAGGCCCTAAAAGGCTATATTTATCTTAAAGTAGATTTACCGTCATTTATTGTAGAACATATTTTAAACCTCAATCATTACACTTTTAAAAGTTTTATTGGTATAATTAAACATTATTTTCTATATATTAATCAACAAATAAACTTTGGTTGATTTTTTTTTTGTATTTTTCTGACATTTTACAGTTTTTTACAAATAGTGAAAAATTACTACATTTAAAATGAAAATGACATTTTAATATAATTTATCAACCTAGATAAATACTATTTTAAATTTTATTTAGAGATAAAATAGTACTATAGTATAAATTTAATCAAATTTGAGTCATTGGATTAAAATTCACAATGAAATGATATATAAAAACATTTAAATCTTTTGAACATTTTTACTTTTAAAGCTCATTATTTCATTATGTTTACAGGATTAATTATAATTTAATTACTAAAAAATCTAAAGAATTAATAATGAAAAATGGATTCAATATTTTTAATCATTTGGTTCAAATTTATTAAAAAGTAGAATTTTATTTTTTTGAACATTTTATTATTACACATAGTAATTTTAATCACTATTGTTATTGTTAAATCAGGTAACTAAGAGTTAAAATAATATTATAAGTAGTATAAACATTACCCATAAACTTGTACTAATTTTATTTGATAAGTTATTATTTACCAAAAACATCATTTTTCCAATTTTATGGATACCTAGTGCCACATGGATTACTCTATTATATATATAGTATTTTATTTTAAGAAAATAAAAATATGTCATACTCACATTCGTAATAAGTTTTACATTTGTAATATGAAGTTATTTGGAAAAAATACTCAATAGAAAATATTCATTTTAAAGGTTAAATAGTTATATGTTTCAGGATATATATTTTTTTATTTTTTGAAATAAATAATCTCTTTAAAGGATTACGTGGTGATAATGTAGCAATTTTTTAATTAATTGGAATATCAAATAAATTATATTAAAAATATTAAAATTAATATGATTTCATATAATTAACATAATCCACGAATTTTATTGATGACATAGAAATATTATGGATGTTTTAAAATATATTTTTCAAAAATATCATTCTTTTATGATTTTATTTAAAGTCATAAATTTAATAGTATCAAAATTGACATTAAGGATATTTTAAAATAAATATTTTTTTATTAAATGATATAAATTTTAAGAAAATATATAATTCAGAAAATTAATTTCTATAAGTTTTAAAATTTCATAAAATTTCTATTTATTATTATTTTGGAGTTTTTTTGTTACTATATTAAACGAAATGTATTGAAAAAAACTTGTTGTCACGTTAAGAGTTAAAGACACTAAATGAGGGTTAAAGTCTTATGTTAAGGGTTATAATGTAACCCAACCTTTTCTAAAATTAAATGGTTTAGAGGATTACGACCCATTATCAACATATCTTCAAAAAAATCATTTTCTATCATTATTTAATGGAAAACTAATTTATATTAATTTAATATTTTATCAGTTTTCAAAAGCGATCGTTACCTAAATTATAAAATATAACCAACTCTCTCACTTCTTTACACCACTTTTAGGATTCGTTCTTGACAAAAACCTTCCCATTTCTCTTTGAAACAATTCTAGTAAATCCTTGGTGGTATTTGACTTTAAGAAACTCCAACTCTATATTTCTTAGTAAGAGATCTAATGGAAGTCCATAGATAAAGATGTAATTTTTCTACCAACTTATTTATGTTCACCTCTTCTTCTATTACTTATTAAGGATTTTTTCTGTTGAAAAGTAATAAAAACAATATCATATATATTATGATATGTTATTATAATTATTGTACATCCATAATCCTCCTTTAATCCATCCTATTAAGAAAAGACACTGTGAGTCTGTAGGTACGGATTACCATCTTCGTGCTATGATGTAATTTGTTATTCATCACCCCATTATTTAGATGGGTATAATTGTCAAGAAATATCCATGTTTGACCTAGAATCAGTCACACAATACAATCTACGACATGTCCTGAAGGGTATTACCAATCCTCATGGGTTGACTACTATTGTCGAGCAACCAAATTTAGTCACTAGGAACGATTAGGCGGATAAAAGATAAATTCATAAACAAGAATATACAATACAATAAAACTAAAATCTATCAGTGGAAAAAATAAATAATAAGATCAAATGAATCCACCTTTACATGACCTTCCAGGTCACCACCCAACCAAAGGAGAACCTTGCTCCAAAAACGAGAAACTGAGCCAAGAAACATATGGATTAAAATGATCAGTTGGTATTCCAAGATAAACCCCAAAATCCAATGTCTCTATTCTTTAAAATATCTATTAACACAATTTTTAAATAAATATATCAATATAGGGTTTTCAAATTTTAAAATAAGAAACATGTTTTCCCCTTTAAAAATCCAACTCATGCGACATACAATTTCCAAAATCATTTTTCATTTTATAAACAGAACACAAAACAAAGTATACTAAATCTAGGCAAAAGTAGAACAAGAAAACAATGTAAGCTAGAAATAATCTAGTCTAAAAGAAAGTAAACAAGAAATTAAAATAATCCATTAACCATGACTGATTCTATACATCCCTTGAAGACCCCTAAATGCACGTGGATTGGAACCACATGTTGGTGTATTGTGAAGCTCATAAGCCTATACCCAACTACACTCCCTCATAGAAAAAGAAACCAGTGGCACTCCCCATATGGCCACTATACCTGCCTATGGGTTCCAACCCATATAATCGTGGATGATAAGAAACCATCACATGATCTACTAATAGACTCCCAAGAACCTATGGTGGTTATAAAAATATTGTGTAAGTAGGAGGCCCTCGCATGTGTGACTCATCTAACTGAACTTGCCTACCCCAAACAAGGATGTTTCCTTTGCATTCAACCATAAAAGACTATCCTAGGCAGGAGTTCGCCCAAATACAAATTCAATCATTTCACTTTAAATAGAGTTCCAACTGGGAAGTCACATTACATCCATGTCAAAAACATTTTTCTAAATACATTTTTAAACTTTGAACAGACACAAACAAATTTCTAAACCACATCCTTTAATAAAATAATAGTCAACATCACATTTTATGATCAAAATTCCAAAAGGGCCCATGGATACCAATCACAACTAAATGTTTCGTATTTTCCAAATGGGGCCTTATCCTTTCTAGACACACACAAAAGCATTTTTCAAGGCCAAAAGGGAGAAATCCTTGAAAAGTGAATTTGAAGTCATTAAAGGGAACCACACCAAAGGCCAAACCTCAATTAGAAAAATAGGAATATTTGGAAAACAATGGATTTAACGAAACAAAATTTCAAATTTTCCATTATCATTTTTGGAAAACCTCAATGTATGCTCTTAGTGCACCCATGGATGTGCCAATAACAAATATCACAATAAACAACAAATGAGATATTTCAGATCCATTTATACGAAACACTGACTTCTTTAAAACCAAAACCAACTGTTCACCTCATTTAATAAAAACAAGAAAACCCCCATTAAAATCATCAAACCATTTCCAAAATTTGTTGACATGTATTCCACGATATGAACTTACCAATACATACACACCAAACTAAAATTTCAATAAAAAATTACAGTGTATCATAATAACATCTATACAATTCATAAAATTCCCTAATTATTACCTTACAAGTTTGGAAAAAAAATTCCAATATTTTGGGATCATAAACACATAAAATAATTTGTGGAAACAAGTATTAAAAATTTTTCAATCCACATACAAGAAAAATTATTGTATCATCAATGGGAATTAATCAAACTCCATTCACACTAGTGCAGATAAGAATATGTAAAAACACACTAAAACTGTTCTTTTAACAACATCTAACAATAAAAAAACATCAAATATGACCATTTAAGAGAAAAATAATTCTTCGATTCAGATAAAACAAATAATTGTACGAAAGGAAATGTAAAAGGAATTCATCTAAAAGGGAAAACTAGGATTCACCTACCTGAAATCAAGCGCGAATGCGAAAAAACCCATATGGAAGGAAGAAAATTACATTGTGTACCAGTTGTGCATGATAAACAGCCATAAAATCACATGACACACAACCTCCGGTGGTATTAGGATTTAGCGAACGAATGATTTATTTTTTTTATTGATGGAAATGAAGCAAACATGAGAAAGAAGACACACCCATGGGAGATGTCATGGGGGTCTAAAATAATGGAGACCGAGGGAATCCCCAATGACAAGAGCCATGCTCTCGGGCGGAAGTGAACCTGGGATACAGTAACATGTGAGCTCGTTGTTGGGTCTCACCATAGAAGCTAGGCAATCTGTGACTCTATTGCCCTCCCACCATGAGTGAAGAATCTCAATCTAGGAGGAAAAGAAACAACGACACATACATATAATATATGTGATGCACCATGGTGTAATTCCATCGCTTTGGACAGAACGGTGAATAGTAGTGGAATAAGTCTCAATGACCAAGAGGGTGATGTTCCTCTCACGACAGAGAATAAGCCTGGTGAGCATTGCATTCGCTTCCGCCTGAAGGGGGTTGCCACTCCCATAAAATTACGAGAAAGCAAGAATTGGGGTCCCATTTTGATCCCTAATAAAACCACTACCACGCATGATCCCCATCCCGCAGGCACCATCCGAATTGATCTTGTGGCCGGTGCTAGGAGGTATCCAGCACACCTAGTTTCCTTGCGGGGTTCTTGGAGCGGGAAATCTGGCCACCAAAAAGATCGTAAAAGAGGGAACTTCTTATCCGTTCATAAAGATCCAAGAAAAATCCGAAATCATAGACTTCATTCTCCAAAGGATCGATGCCCACAAGGAGATTATACCCTCATTCCTCACATGATTTCGGGCATTCCAGATGTTCCAGCACCCTACCAATAGGATTTTCACCCTTTCCTTCTTCTCGATGGCAGTATCAGCCCCCTGGAACCATTCCTGCAAGAAGTCATTACTTCTAGTAACTGAGCATCTTCTAAAACCACTGAAGGTCTCCCAAATCACACGAGCCCATGTGCCTTTAAAGAAAAGGTGGAAAGAATATTCTTCATGACTATCAGAACAACAAGCACATCTGGACACCAAGGAAATACCATGCTGCTTCACATTATCATCGGTGGAAAGGGCCCGCTTCCAAGCACACCACAGGAGGATGTTCAGCTTGGCTAGGACTTCCTTACACCATAGAAGGTCACCCCATTCATCTATTACTGAGTCATTTCTCAGAAAACAACGGTATCCCTTGCAGGATAAAACACCCACCAGAGAAGCATCAAAAATGCAGTAGTCCATGTCATTGTTCAGAACAATAGACTCAAAACGTTTTCGTTGTGTGTCATCCAAGATGGCGTTAATAAATTGAGGGTAGATGCTAGCCTACATGAGTGAGATACTTGGGACAGGACACCCATGAAATGCTAACATGGAACCAGCCCAATTGTGGTTCTATAAACTAACGTCACCCCTCCCAATAATCCATCTACGGTGCACCGTAGAGTGGCAATGTGTGACTGGACAGACCGCCATAGAAGAGATGCAGTCCCTCGAACAGAGTCCAGGTTCCTCACGTACTTTCTTTGAATAAATTGGCCCCATAAATTATCCCCCATGATGGACTCCCACGCCTATTTCCCAAGCATGAATTCCATCGTAAAAGCCATATTTTTCACATTAATGCTTCCCTATTGAGCGGGTCTTTCCAGCCTCCTCCATGATGACCAGTGAAACCTCCCATCAAAGTGTTCATCCCATAATAAGGTATTGAAGATATTATCAATATTATGAAATACCCCCTTTGGGACCTTGAGACAAGAATGAACATGAATGGGGATCAAAGAAAGAACGTGATTGACCAGAGTAATTCTACCACTAAAAGAGAGGAATCTGTTTTTCCACATGGAAATCAGATTAGAGATTTTAGACACAATATTTTCAAAATGACAAACCTTGAGACTGGAAGAGGAGATCAGGGCACCAAGGTAATCGAAAGTGAATGATTTTCTAAGAATACACAGACCTTGTTCCACCTTGCTCACCCTTTTGCCCGAACAGTTATTGGGAAGAAATAGTCTGCTCTTGTCCCTATTAACATGTTGTCCACTCCACTTCCCATATGTCTCTGGGACCATGTTAATGCCCCTGATGGACCTTTGTCTAGCATTGAGAAAGAATAAAGATTCATCGGCAAACAACGGGTGAGAGAATCCATTGTAGGCATGCCTGCAATGATAGGGAATGACGATACAAACACTAATACTCTTCTTGAGGTACTGGGAGAGAGAATCTTGGGAAATTATAAAAAGTCTTGGTGATAATGGGTCCCCTTTTCTTAACCCACGCACCGATTTGAAAAAAACACAGTTGACTCCACAAATGAAATGGAAATCCATGTCGAGCTGAAGCATCTAAAAAATAAGTCAATGGACCAAGATGAGATGCCGATACACTACAACACTTTGATGATGAAATTACACTCAAGCATATCATAAGATTTCTCCATATCAACATTGAGAATCATATTTGAACCAGTCACTTTATCATTGATGTCATTAGTCGTCTTCTGTGCCAATCCAATCGCACCCTGGATAGCTCTCCCTTAGACAAAGTCGTGCTTCTCCAAATAGATCCATTGAGGAAGGTAACACGCCATCCGTCTATTGAGCACCATAGCCAGCACTTTATATGGGAATTTTCACATGATGATAGGTCTAAATTTTTTGAGAGAGGATGGGTAATTGACCTTGGGAATAAGGACCATCCTTGTGACACTAGCCATGTGTGGCAGGTGACCACCTCTGAAACAATATCTAATGGCATCAACAAGGCCTTCCTTAACCAGGTCCCAAGATGTGATTTAAAAAGATCCAGGGAGGCCCTCCAGACCTGGAGCACTCTCTGGATTAAGATATTTGACAGCCTCAAGAATCTCGTCATCATCCGGGCTAGAGGATAAAAAGAAATTGTCCTATTCAGATACCTGGAAAGGGATAGCTTCAAATAGGTCTGAGTGCCCCATGGGATACCCATTTTTCATGTTCGGGCTGGGGCCAGCCAGTAGGGTAGAGAAAGGGGTCTTAACCATGCCACCTATCACCGTAGGGTCATCAGTGTAGGATCCGTCTTGCAGGGCAATGTTCGGAAGTGTCTTCCCTCTTATCTACTTAATACAAGCATTAAAATAAACAGAATTCTGGTCTACCTCCTGTAGCCACTTGACCCTAGCCTTCTCCCGAGAAAGGAGTTCCGGTAATAGTAACAACTCTGTTAGCATTTCTTTCTTATGCACTAGCACTCAAAAAATAGACTCATCCCAAACAGTATCTAAAGAAATTTCTATATGGTTTACCTCCTCCTTGATTGCGTCCAAATCCCGCAGCCGAGAGGGATGATTATTACTCCAATGATGAAGGTCTTCTCTTAGGCGTCGAAGTTTGTTGTGAAGCTTGATCTAGTGCCTACCCATAGTCGGCTTCGCCCATGAAGATTTCACAGCCTGGAGAAAGCCATTGAAGCCGGACCATGAGTGATTTTAGAGAAAGAGGTCTTCACGGCATGTTCCAGGTGACAGAGAATCCAATAAGGGAGAATGATCCGAAGTCGCTCTGGCCAGGTGAACGACCATAGGATGGAGGTGTAGAAGGGTGTGGGGCCGCATCAGTTATCCGGTGCGCTATAGGTTGATGGTTATGGCTGGTCTAAGTAAAGGAAAGTAGTGGGGTTGTATGCTAGAACAAAGAGTGGCAAGGGGAGTTCAGATGGGGGTCGGAGGAATCTCTGGCCAGAGCAAGGAGGTCGGACCAACGATAGGGACGAGGATGGTTTAAGGCGGACTGTGAAGGGGAGCTTGATGGAGATGGGGTCAGCTGTTGGATGTTCCGAAAGAGGGAGATTGGGGGTGTAGCTACTGCCGAAGAGGAGTGAGAGTCCAGATTGCAGAGGGGCCAGAGGTGGGGTTGAGGGTTGCATTCGGGAGTGGTGACATTGATAGGGAGAGATGTCGCTAGGGGGGCGGCTTGGTGAATTCAGTTGTAGAGGTGAATGGAGAGGTCATCAAATACTTTCAGGGGGTGAGAGGTGAGGGTGGCTGCTGGGGAGCATGAGGTGAGGGTCGGAGAGTGTGAGATGAGGAAAGGGGACCTATAGGGGGTGAGAGGCAGAGGCCTGGGAGCGTGCTAGTGTTGGAGAAGGGGGAAAGGTGGGTCGTCGCGGGAAGTCTAGGGTTTCTTTTCTAAATTATAATTTAATAATAATAATAATAAAGAATAATAATAATAATACAAATACAAATAACAGTAATATTATAAATAATAATAATAAAAATAGTATAAATAACAATAATAATAGTATAAATAATAATATTATTATCATTAATGAATAATAATACAATAATAAGAAAAAGAATAGGAATAAAAATAATGAGTAAATGCTTGAAACCTGGGCCGACTTCATGGCTACCACCAACTATGGGGTGACCGCGCATCAGTCCAAAACCCAGTAAAATTTTTAAACAACACATTTTTTAAACCGGGACCAAACTCAAACCGTGGAGAAAGAACTAGGGGAAAATATATAATAATATAAAACGAAATATAAAAGTTGTGGAGTGACAATTCTTCCCACCATAGTCAATTTCTGCCCACAGAAAGTCACCCAACTAAAAAATAGACAAAATAATGATTCATGCCTAATTGAAACTGAAAGAAACCATAATATAAGAGAACAAGAGAACACTAGAGGGTTCTTCCCACCATAAGAGCACAACTAGTATGGAAATTTATCACCCAAACATACCACCCCAGGAGGGGGGGAACACGAGATCTCCCAACCAATCCAAATTAACTTCTACAGTATTTGTGAACCAAAACCTCCACTAAATCATGTAATACTCGACCCAAACCAAAAACACCGAACACTAGAGAGAATCCTCTAAGCAGAACATAACCCAAACAGTGAATTAGAGCATAACTACAACCACCAATTATTCCACATGAACTTACACCACCAAATGAACATTTCCAAACTGAGATTTACACATACAAATACCAAAAACACTTTAATAAAGATACATGATTCAGAAAAAAAATCTGAAAAACAGGATTGTTGGATTACAATAGAACAAGCTCATCCCATTCCCCCATTGAACAATGAATTCCCAATATGAGAAAAACATTAGCAGCATAGAAACAAGAACAAAAATACATTAAATGTTCCACCCCAACATGAAATCCAAAACCCAAAATGAGACATCATACCCCTAGAAACTTTTATCTGCGTGCGAGCTTGACCCCAAGACCTGTGTCTAGGGGTTTGATAGATGAAGCATCTCCAACCTCATAGTCAGTCACATGAATCCTCCAGTCAAAACATCTTCTTTAGGTGATGATTTATGTAGAACTTTTCTAGATGACCCCAAACATCTGCAACGATGACACATATTCAGAGGGATATGACATGATGACTTTGTGTGACATGATATCCACACTGATGGAACACCCTTGAACAATCCAATGAACTAGAAGCCAGAACAACTACAGATGACTCTTTAAAAACAAGTCCCTCTGGAACACCATGATCGTTAGATGGGGGACCCTCATGAGTAACTAGACATACTGGATTGCCAGGAATTTGTGCTATAAAGACTAACTCAGATAATAATGCACCATACACTAGCTTCTAAAAATGATGGTCCCTAGAAGGGAGGAACTGATCCTTGATCTCGAGATGACGACTCCCAATGGAGTGATAATTCTTCATCAAATCATGTGATGTTACCTCTTGAGAAAAGGATATGTGCTCCTTGAAATGGTCAACATAAGTCTTCACCATCCCTTATCCTTTTTTAATATACATGAGATCTTTCCATTTCCTACGTATTCACCTCTTCGTGTATGAACTGTTGGATGAAGATAGATATAAAGACATCCCGCACCATCTCAACTAGCATTGATGGTGGGGATAATGACTGCCTTTTTTCCAAAGCTGGACCTTTAAATTTACCCAAAATGGCATGCACTCTGACAACTTCGAGAGTACCCAATACCCTGATGATGTTCTAGACCACTTCAAGCAACTCTAGAGCCTCTAACGAACCATGATCAACATGAAGGAAAAGAAACGTCTGAGAAGGACCAAAAATGGGGCATGACTTATCAGAAACCTTAGGGACATTTCTGGGCAAAACTTTCTGAACAACATATCAAACACAAAGCTTAAACTGATATCAAATCAATTTATAATTAAAATTAACATCCAAAGAAAAACCTTCTGGCTCAAAAACCAAATAATCACAAACACAAAAAATAATTCCCTTTACATTTTATAATTCAAAATTGCCTTCTCTCAAGGACACATTCCAATTACCAAACCCACTTTTCAAACCAAATTCCATTCCCAATATTGTTTCCCTTTTAAAAAATCTTTTTAGAAAAACCAGGTCAAGAATTTAATTCCATCTACACACCCTAGTAATCCCATGAACAATTGCACATGTATTCATAAACATTCATCCATAGGCACTAACACACACTTCCCATGAAATCCCTCACATTTTAAAACATTCATAAAGAGTACCCGAGGTTTCACCCAACCCATTTCTCTACCAATTCCTAGAGACCACCATATTTTCTTTTCTTCCAAGAGTTTACAGTTTTAAAACTGATTAAATAAATTTAAATACATTTAAAAGAAATCATAATCATTTTAAAAAACCATTTTCATTTTTAAAATCACACTTACACCAACCAGAACCAAGATGACACTCTACTTGTATCCAAATACTAGAGTGAGAGACTAGTATTCATTCTTAACCTGGAGACATGGAAGTGGGACATGGCCCAAGTAAGTATCAAAAACTATGATGAACATAGACCATGCACTTAGACTCCACATGGGTCATTAATCCATGTGAAATCGCAATGTGACATCATCTTACCCCAATTGTCATCCCTCAATATAAAACAAACTAGAACAAGACAAGGAATCAATTCACAAACTACCCCTGGAGACTTTTGGTTCAGAATGAGTGATTTTTCATGACACCCTTCATGCACCTAATTCACAGGCCTGTACAATCCTAATCTCGATCTACAGGACACCCCAATATACAAGGTCTGCCTCTTATAAAAATATTTTATGAACCAGTCTTGGTGGACCCGAACCAGTCACCCGAGCCGGTCTGCGACATATCCCAAAGGGCATTCCTGATCCCCAAAACATGGAAACCAGTGATGGGAATCAAAATTTAATCACTGGGAATGATTTGGCCGGTAAAAGATAAATAAATAAACAATAATAAACATAAAAATAAAACTAAACTCTAGTAGTTGAAAAAGAAATAAACACAATAGCTCAACTTACATCCAAATGACCTTCCAGGTCACCACCCAACCAAAGGCCAACCATTATCTAATAATGAGATACTCATCGAATATAACCTGAGAAAAAAGAACATGCAACTGAAATGATAAAATAGGCGTGAGAATTAATATTCTTAGTAGGGTTTCCAACATAAACCACAGAATCCAACATCTCCATCCCCTAATTAATACATTTACAATATTTTGAAATAAAAATAAAAAAGTTTGTTTTTCACATTTTAAAATAAGAAACATATTTTTACCCTTTAAAAAATCCATCCCACATGACCGACCATTTCCAAAATCATTTTTAATTTTATAAACAGAACCCAAAACAATGTATAACAAATCTGGTCTAGAGTATAATTGGTTAACAATGTATGATGGAAATAAACTAGTATAAGAGAAACTAAACATGAAATGAAAATAATCTAGTATCCATGGGTGGTCCAATACATCCTTAGAAGACCCTGGTACATACTCAGTTTGGAACCACCTGCCAACGTATGGTGAAGGTCCAACATCTATAACCAAATTTCCCCCCTCATGGAAAAAGAAACCAATGAAACTCTCCATCTGTCCTCTATAGCTACCTATGTGTACCAAACCATATTATTGGGAATTATAAGAAACCATTACTCGATCAACTAATATATTCCCAGAAGCCCAAGGTGGTTATAATATTACTGTGTAAGTAGGAGGCCCTCAGAAACATGACTCATCTCACCGCACATACCTACCCCAAACATAGACACTTCTTATGTATTGACCCATAAAGGGTTACCCTAGACGTGAGTGCACACCAAATAAACATTCAATAATATCAAATTGAACAATGTAAAAAACAGGTCATCGTGTCAAACCCATGTCAATACCATTTCTCTAAAGACATTTTAAAACTCCAACCAGACACATAATTTTCCAAACCACATTCTTTAATAAAATCTTAATCAACAACACCTTTTATGTTCAATGTTCCAAATATGACCTTGTATTCCAACCGCACCCAAATGTTTCATATTTTACAAACTCGCCCTTATCCTTTCAAAACACACACCAAAGCATTTTTCATGTCCAAAAGATCCAAATCCTATAGAAGTGCATTTGAAGTCATTTAAAGGAACCACACGAAAATCCAAACATCATTTACGAAAACATGAATCATTTAGAAACCCAAGGATTTAAATAAACAACATTTGAATGGTTCCATTATTATTTTTGAGCACAACCATCTGTGCACCTAGTGTACCCATGGATGTGCCAACATCCAACGGCACAATAAACAACCAAGGACATATTTTATATCCATTTCCACAAAACACCATCTACATTAAAACCAAAACAAATTGTTCGCCACATTTAAGAACAACATGAATTCCACTTTATAATCATTAAACCCTTTCCAAAACATTTTGACACCCATGCCAATATATGACATTACCAATCCATCCCCACCAAAAAATAATTCAACAATGAAATTCCACCATAACATAGTAACAACTATACATTTCATAAAATTCCCCAATTTTTACCTTACATGTTAAAAAACATTTTATCCAGTAATTTGGGTTCATAAACACATAAAAAGATTTATTAAAACAGGGATTATCAAAATTGAAATCCTCATACAAAAAAATTTATTAAAACAACAATGGGAAATAATCAGACTCCTTTCATATTGGGGAAGATAATCATACTTAAATAAATACACTAAAACTGTTATTTTAATAAAATATAACAATATAGAACTTCACATTAGTCCATTTAAGAGAAATATAATGCCATGATTTAGATAAAATAATTAATTATAAGAATGAAAATGTCAATGGAAAGCATCCGAAAGGGATAAACCATGATTCTCCTACCTCCAATCAAGTGCGGACATGACAAAACCCCGATAGAAGGAAGAAAAATCCCTCACAAACCAACCACTCTAGATAATCAGTAGGAAAAGAACAGAAAAAATAACCTACATTAGTATTAGGATTTATCCCAATTAAAGAAAAACATCGAACATGAAATGAATGGAAAAGTGAATATGTATATAAATAAATGAGTAAATGAATAAATATAATAGAGCATAGGGTTTGACACACACAAGGGGAAGGTGGTTAGAGAAGGGAAGATCAGGTATGATGGTGTGAGTCGCATGATAGACCATGGGGGTTTGGGTCCATCGCTGGCTGACGCAAGGGAGCTAGATGGATGAAGGTGCAGAAGGGTGAGGGTGTGGATTCAGTTTTTCAGCGCCCTACTATTTGAAAATAGTGGCTAGTCGGAGAAAAGGAAAGTAGGGGTGGTAATATGTAACAAAGAGCGGCAATGAATGTTTGTCTAGGGGTTTGAGGCACCGCTGGCCAGAGCAAGGATGTCGGAGCATGGGGAAGGAAGGGGATGGTTGAAAGTGTGTTGAGAAGTGGAGATAACTAGAGATGGGATCAGCTGCTGAAACATGGAAAGAGGGAGATGGGGGTGCAGCTGCTGCTAGAGTGGAGGGATAGGTTGGATCACAGAGGGGTCTGAGGCTGTATTGAGGGTGGTAGTCGGGAGTGGTGAAGGCGATAGGAGAAACTGGTTCTGGGGAGAGAAACTGGGCGACGTCGACTACTGGGGGGAAGGGTGAGTGATGTGAGGACCTTCATGGGGTGAGAGGCAAGGTCAGGTGGTGGGGAGTGTTAGTTGAGCATCTAGGAGCATGAGACAAGGGTGGTTGGGACCCACTGCAGGGTGAGAGGTGTAAGTCGGGGAGTGTGATCTTGGAGGAGAAGGGGGAAAGGGGGCATGAGGTGGGTGTATTCAAGTGTTTCTTTATTTTATTATTATAATGTAATAATAATAATAATAAACAATAATAATAATACAAATAATAATAATTATAGTATAAATAATAATAATAGTATAAATAATAACAATAATAATAATGAATAATGATTAATAATACAATAATAACAATAATAATAAGAATAAGAATAATAAGTGATTGCACGACACCTAGACTGACTGTGTGGCAACAGCCAACCACATGATGACCTCGTACTGGTCCGAAACCCTATAAAATTGTTAAATTAAAAAGAATTAAACTTGGACCCAACCCAAACCTTGGCACGAGAACCCAAAGCAAGGAAGTAATAAAATAAATTTAAATTTAAAATTCGGGGTGTGACAATAATGATTGATATAATTGATATTCAAATTAAACAAGAAATTATATTTATTCTTTAAAAATTAATATAAAATATTCTTCCTTACCCTTTCACCATTATGTGAATTATATTGTCGCTCGTGTATATGTATGACCGACCGTCTCGACACCACGATGTGAATCATTTTCCATGTACACCATTCAACAATTATTTTAGAAATGTATATAATTAATTAATATGATTTATATGACCTTAATATAATTCTGTAGTTGATATTACTATATCAAATGCACAAGAATAATGAGTTACACAATGAAAGATGCATATGAAAATGAATAATTTAACACCGAAAATATGGGTAAAAACTAAATATTATTAACAAAAGTGTGATAAAATAATATAAGAGGACAATATGTGATATCATTAATAAAAATATGGGTTTTTTATGATTTAATAACATTAATTAAACAATTATACAAGATTTTGAGATACATAAAAAGAAATCAGACATAATTTATGGGTTATTTCACAATATCATAAATATTGTGGATTGTTTATGTTGAAGTCATAGCTGGGGAATATTTTCATCCATGAACATTTTTTCTAAAAATTAATTGAAAATAATTGTTAATATCATCCTTCAAATTATTATAGTCTTTTTACAAATGTTCTACTTTTTGTAGAATCGTTTAAAAATGAATCTTTTTATCATTTTGAAAATGTGGTAATTTTTGACATTTTCAAAAAAATACAGAAGGGATATTTTTTTAACCTATACGGCATTAGTGGATTTTATCACTATCATGAAGCCCTAATTTTTTGAATCATCCATTACATGTTTACAATTTTAATTACAATGAAATTATTTTCTATTATAATTTTGAATAATTAAAATAAATCATTTCAAAGTTAAAAAGGGTATTTCACTCAAAAAAATTAATGATTTGTTTATGGTGTTTTCATCAAAGTTAATATCATGTGTTTTATATTATTATTAATTTTTTAGATCTATAATGATACTATCTATAGTGTTATATTGATGGTTTTATGATCTATTTGATTTTTGAGGATTTATTTCAATAATATTCATAGTTTACGGTTAATGCATTCACATTTCAAAAGATTGTTTTTTAATCCTAATGTTTATGTCAATTATATTTCACAACATTCATAAAAAGGATGAATTAGACATTTTATGTGTTAGGTGGGGGCCTAAATTTCCCCTCGATGCATCTGCAATAATCACGAGACCAATTAGTTTGGGTTTGGACTAATGTCTTACCTGATTATGTATGGTCTCTTAGCTAAAGTACTGGTGGTATATTTATGGTGTCCCACATTATCAATTCACTCTTCATGTGTTTAGTTATTGATAATACATGTTATTATCTGACTAATATAATAACAATGTATAATTATATTTCTTATGTGACAATTTATATAGAGTTTGATATCATCTTTTATTCTTGTCATATTCTGATCAAGATTATGTTTTAATGGAATGTGATGTTATTTTTTTACCATTACATGTAGTTTAAGTTTGTTTATGATGTCTTCCCTTGTATTTGTTACCTTACTAAGAATATTATCTCACCACATTCAAATGTCATAATTTTTCCTAGGATTCCACTTGATTATTATGACTGATATAAATGATTTTGCATGGAGAATAATGGCGTTCTCACAAGATTTTATATGCACCAATTTATATTATAAAATGTAAATTATGTTTCATGTATTTAATATACTTTCCAGAACTACATAAAAGATTTATAATTTTGGATTCAAATATTTAATATATTCCAATGTAATAAATTGAGGTAATAGTAATGGGATACTGGGGTCAGGGTGTTTATAGTTGGTATTAGAGAATGTTTAGTAGAAACTAATGAAAAATAATTTAGAAAAATATAGATTAGGGATATGTAACCCTATGGAGGCCTTATAAAATATACCAAATGATACCAAGATTATGATTTTCAGATTAATTATTCATAAATATTCTTTTCATATTAATTGTTTTACTAATTCTAAATTATATATTGTGATTCATAATCTGATCTAGTGTATTACATTATTTAATAATTTTATATTGATGAAGGAATGTAGAATATTTCAATGCATCTAATACATGTATGGATTTCCCTCTTATGAATGATATTGATATTGTAGATGGAGTTACAATTAACACAAAATAAAATATAACTATAATAAGACAGCTAACTCATGTTATGAGAAACAGCATTATTAATATGGAGAAACCTGATCCATAATGCGGAAGTACAATGTTAGAAATATTCCAGAGAAAATAATTTCCATTGTTTAATGGGACATAAAATACATTTTTTTATGATCAATGTAAAAGTTCCTTAGAGACGATATTTATTTTGTTGGGAAGTAACAGAAGGGAGAAGTTTTTCATAGATGTTTATCATTTCTCAGGAGAAGTGGAATGTAATGACCCAATCATTTATCCATTAAATTTATCCCTTCCTTTACTAATTTCATGTTTTATAAATCACATTAAATCATTTATGGACCATAATTAAATATTTATATATGAATAATTAATGAATAAATAAGTATTTTTTGATGTTAAGGAAAAAATACTGATGAAATAGTAATATGACCTTATGAATATTACCATGATCCTTATGAATAGTAAATTTACTAAATGAATAGTATAATCACCCATTAATGTAAAAAAAAGTTTAGTCATCTTATAAATTATCATATGGTATTGTTATATCAGTCTATGTGAATAATTTTTTAAAAAAAATTAATTAAGTGATGGCATTTTTTATGTCATTAATATTTAATTATAATATTATGACTAATTTCATAATTTATTAGAAAATTTATTTTCATAAAATTTATCAATAAATTTACATTTTCATGTCGTATAATTTTATGAAAATTTTAAGTGGTTTTATGAAATTGTTCAATGTCTTTAAAAAATAATTTATAGTTTTAAAATATGTATTTTCCATGTAATTAATGAGCTTAATTAGAAATTAAATTACTCGTATTTAGAAAATTATTTCCATAAAATGGTGTATATTTTTTATTATAATAATATAAATTTTATTAAGGTGGATTTTTGATATTTTCTAAAATACATGAATTTATGATGAATAGTACAATACAATAATTTATAATAAAATATAAATAAATGAATTACAGAGTCATAGATGATGTAAGGATGATGTAAGCACAAAATCAGAAACTATACATCATTATTTTTTAATATTTATAGAAAATTATAAAACTATTTATATTCGTGAGGAAAAATAATAAACTAATGAGTATAATAACAAGAAAACCCCACTCTTCTCCACTATAAATACCACACCTCTCCCCCTCTTCTCCTCACACCATTCAATCTTTGATCACTACCAAAATTCTACCCAATACTCTTCCCTAGAACCATACACACATCCCGAATCTCTAGGTCTCATAAATACCCAATAACTTCTCCTCTAGGAGTTTCTCAATGAGGATAAATCCAAGAGGTAACATCCTCATTCTTTTTTCGTTTAATTACATTTCAATTTGTTTTTATATATTCTATTCAGCTATCCTTTTATTATAAAAATGTCATGATAACTAAATTATGTTTTATATAATGGATTTATATCATTTTAATGGTTTATCCATCAATAAAATCATCCATATCACTGTCTTTTATTCAAAAAAAAAAATGAAATCATCACACATTATGTGTTAATTTCCCTACATCATGGGTGATGTACTATGATTTTCATTTTACCCCTTCCATGATGTTAAAAAAACCATTATAATGGTTGAAAAATATTGGAAATTTTATTTTACCACCTTATTTATGTTCTAGGACTAACATATATACAAAATAAAAAACAGTAAAATAAAACTAGTTCATTCTAATCGAAAACCCACCAAAATTAACCTAAAACGATCATCATAAAATATTATGTAATCATTTATCCACACACCACATAAAAAATATATTTATAAGAAAATTTTAAATTATGTAAGATCATTAATAACATATAATTAAAATTATTAATATTTATCCTCATTCGACATGAACATCCATTCATGTGTACAAGTGAACCGATCATGAAAACCATGAAAATGAATTCTCCTAAACAATGAAATTGAACTATATAAGTCATCAAAAAAACCATAAATGAAAATTGTAAAATAATAATGAATTTAATTATTCCATAAAAGTTTTTATATTTTTTTTATTAATGAATATAATGTGATTATATATGATTATAAAGTGACGAAAACATTCGGTCATAAGTTAGGAGAATTCTCAAACCCAACACTCTTTATTTGGGTTTTACCTCTTCCACCCCATTTTCAGTATGGATATTCCATAAATATCATTTAATCATAATTATATTAACATTTTTGGGACATAAATTTCATATTCTTGATTTCTTGAAAAACAAATTCTTTCCAAAAGAACTCTTCTTCAAAAAAACACATCCTTTTACTTCTCAATATTGTTTCTTATTCAATGATGATTTTATATACTTATATCAACTATGTTATTCCCTCATTAATTTTATAATCCAATTTTTAAGAATGTTTGATATATTAAATGAAACACTTACCATTCCATTGGTTATTTTTTCTGTTATTGATATAATTTATATGTGGCATGCATGATAATATAAATGTTGGCTTGTGATGGGTGCACTGAGAATTTTATAAGAGAATGTGTGTGTTATTATATAATGAGTGTGCTTTGGAATTTTATATCACTCCAACGGATTGGGTAATGTGATATATATCATGAGAAATGTTAAATGTACCTGAGCATTAATTTCTCCTTTTTCAGAACTATGTGTGGTAGTTGACCACTAAGACATGATGGTTCATTTTTATGCATCTCCACATAACAATACATTTCAAACTTATTCATCCCATGATTATGATCATATTTTTATGTTACAATGATTATTATTATTCCCAGCGCATGTTATAATGATTCTTGTTTTATCTATCCTCTTACTAGGAATTTAGATCACCCGTTACTTTGATGTATATTTTCATGTGACTACATGTAATAGAGAGAATTCATGGGACAATTAGAATATAGTGAATAAGGAATTAGATAAATTATTTTGTTTTATATTTTAAATTTTTCTTGGGATTAATTTTCACAAGACACTAAACATTTGGATCCAATTTGTGTAATGTATTTATGTTGTTACCTTTAAAATGATGTAGTAGTCGTGTAAAAAATGTGAGGCCATTATACTGGGTATTATAGCATGATTTAGTTAATTTTCTAAATAGGGATATAGAACCTCAGTGAAAAACCATAGTATGAGACTAAGTATATGTAAGAGCACCAGAATATTTTCTTATTTAATGGATACCATAGGATATTCCGTTAGATTTTATTTCATAAATTTTTGAGTTATGTTTTGTTCTAACCAATTAAATTTCATATAATGTTTGGACACTAGAGAAACTAGTCCAACAACCCATCTGCGGGACAATGAAGTGATTTAAAATATGAAACCCCCAATGAATTGGGATGTGGAGTTAAAAATTTCATGGTGATTCTTACCCAACTATCTTTGGTTATGATAAATATCATGAATAATGTGGAACATATACCTTCACTTAAGAGGGAGAAACTGGATATCAAGTGTTTTATACGAAAACAAATCACCAAAATTTAGTGGATCTTCTGATCCACTAGTATCAGAACAGTGGGTCAACTCATTGGGGAATGTATTTTCTATTCTTCACTATTCTGAGATTAAGAATGTGACTCTCGTTGTTTATCATCTAGATAGGGAGACTGACCAATGGATGTCCTTGATTAAGAACACCGATATAGAAGATTAAATTGAAGATATTGAGTTGTAATAGTTTAAAATATTATTTCTTAAAAATTATTTCCCCCAACTCTTTAAATAATTATGGGGAGAGAATTCATTGAGCTTAAAAAAATTGAAATAGAATCTATCACGTCCTACGAAGAAAATTTCCAAAGGATTTCAGGGTAAAATATGGGTTTTTTTGTCAACAATGATTGAAAAATTGGTAGATTATTTAGTGGATTAAAACTATTCCTATTAAATGTTCTTGCAATTTGATACTTTGGGAGTTATGAAGAATTTTTATGATGATTTCTATAAGTGGAGATGGTGATTTGAGAATGGCCCCTTGTCTATGGTGATTCGAAATGAAAGATTGAGTTTCATGATGAAGGATCTTAAGAGAATGGTGGAAAGAAAATTCAACAACACACATGTCAACAATTTTGAATGAAGAAACATGGTAACTTCCTCAAATATATGGGGAAATGGTTTGACTCTAGGAGAGATGGGAACTATGATCATGAATATGAAATAGACATGGGGAAGGAGGATAATTTGGTGATGTAAATGATAGCACTACCCATGATCCAATAATACAACTGTTAGGATGAATGGTATTATGGAATCTATTGCACAAAACCACGTCACCTCAAGGGTAATTGATGTCAGCAGCCACCAAATACAAATGTGAAATTCATGGATTATGCCATCACTACTGTTGAAGTGGAGCTATAAAATGATGTTGTATAAGGTTCAATTCATATTCACTCAAGAATGGGAAAAGTCAAATTTTCTTATGATTCTATGAATTACATTATATATTAAATGTTTTACAGAACTATTGAATCGAATAACTAAAACCTTGATGTCGATATATATAAAATAACATATAGTGGTGTAATCATTGCAACCAAATTGTCGGACTCTTCTTGTATTGGCAGATGTGGGATGATTCTTCCATCAAATCTCATGATACACACCTTGGTGTAATTTGATGCTATAATTTTAATATATTGTAACACCCCAAGCTTCTACGGTACACTTCTCTTGAATAATGCGATAGCGTGTGCTGTACACAACATCGAGTTCTAACACACACCACAACCGATCAAACTAGACGTTATGAATAGTAATACCTACTTATTGAAAGTTTATCTCTCAAAATGGACTTCATTTTTGGATTCGGAGTATCGAATTTAGCCTAAGGTGAATTTTTGGTACTTTTCGGATAACTTTAATATTTGGATGAATTGTGAAAATTACTAAATTTTAATTAAAATAAATTTAATCAAAATAATTAATAGTGATAAATTATGAATTTGAGTGGTTTTAAATTAAATTTATAATATATTTTTACCATTAAATACAATGTTGTTCATTGGACATAATTTCACAATTAAACCGAACATAAACAAGTATCAATCTTTTGATAGTTTTTATATCTTAAAAACACGCTTTTTGTTTTGACAACAGGAATTAATTTTAAATTAATTTCTGACGCTTCTGGGTTTTGAATTTGGAAAAATTTATTCCATATTTGGAATCAGTAGGTTCAAATTATGTAAATAGTTAACTTTTATCTTTAGACATTTTGAATAATTATTTCCGTAAATATTTTATTTACCAAGGTTAAAGGGTAAATCCGATAAATAAGGGTTAAAAAATAATATTATAATAATATAAAATTACCCTAAAACGTTCCCTAACCTTATTGGTTGATACATGTTCGACCATGGTCATCTTTTGGTCGATTTTGGGACCCCATGGTGCCACTTGTAAGTGATAGGGACTCTTTATTTTAATTAAGTTAAAATGAATACAAAAATCACACAAGCATATATAGTTTAGAAAAAAAATTTAAATAGGGTTATATATGTTGGAATTTAGACTATAAATATTAATTATAAATATAAAACTCTTTCTTACATAATGGTATTTTATTTATAATTTTTAGACATTAAATAATGTAATTATATATGACACAATTGTGATGTAGTAATTACCATAATAGTGAAAAATTAAACTGAATGATATTGTAGATACCCAAATAAATATAATTTGACACTTTTTATGAATTAAAATACTTCCCTAGGTTAATATGAAATGTTAGGAATTATTTAATTAACGTTTTTAGATTTAATCATTCTGTTATGATTTTTTCAAAAAACAATTATTGAATAGTGTCAAAATTGACATAAAAGAGTTTTTAAAACAAATATTATATTATTAATTGATATTAAATTCATAAAAATCTAAGGTTCGGCCAAGAGACTTATATTATGATATGTGTATCATTAATCGAACACATGTGGGTCTCTTGAATGTATATAGTAAGTTTATTAACCATATAATATAAAAATACAAAGAGACATTGTAAAAGTGATACTAATTAACTACGAGTTAATACTTATAGATAAGGTTTGTATAATGACCCAAACCTGTCTAAATTCTATTAGTTGAGTGGTTTTCTACCTATCCCAACCTTAAAATTTAAATAATACATTTTTGAGCCATTAGAAACTGAATACTAAAATTATGATAAAATAATATTTCTGGCTTTTCCAAAGGTGCCCCTCACCCCACTTATAAAGTGGCACTCTCCCTTCTCATTAACTCACACCTTCAAAGCCTTTTGGTTCGGCCAAAATCTTCCCAAATACTCTCTCAACTTCCCTAAATTAATCCTAGAGTCCTTCCTTTAGTCATAAATCCAACTTAAGGTGCCCTTTTGGTCAAATCAAAAGGAAGAACCCAAAGAAGAGGTAATGATTTCACCACCCCTTTTCATGTTCCTTTCTTCTTCCACTTCTTCTTTAGTTGTTATTACCATTCTAAAATAATAAATCTAGTATCTTATATATGCTGTGATGTTATTATAAATATGGTACAATCATATTCAGTATTCTATACATCCTTTGAATAACATGTCACCATACGTGCGTACGTACGGCTTACCGTCTCCACGTCGTGGTGTAATTATTATTCAATAAATTATTATTTGGATGGGTATAATAATGATGTGTAATTCATGTAAATAATAAATTTAACATGATAATTTTTCTGTATATATGATATACCATCCAATTATATATTATTTTAATATCAAAATAATGATATTGTCGCTCGTGCGTACGTACGGACTACCGTCTCCACGAACGTGATGAGATTCATTCTTCATCGTATCCATTCAAGTCTAAATCTAATTTGATGATTAATAATAGTATCTAAGGACTTTATATCATTCTGGATATGAATAAGATACAACCTATCCATGACAAACATATCTTACGTAACAAAACATATAAAAGAAAACGAGTAAGTTAACACCCGAAACAATGATAATACTAAGATATTATTAACAAATCAATGATAAAAGATAATATATGATATCATATTGATGTATATGATTCTTGTATAATTTGATAACAATTATTTCACCATTATATAGGAGGTTAACCTACCCCCAACCAAGGAAAAGTACAATGTAAGGGTTTATTTCGCAATCTCTTCATTATCTGAGGTTGTTTATACATAATAATCTACTGGGACTTCTTTATCATCCACATCCATGTTTCTTAAAAATGTATTTCATAACATTATTAATATTTACTAGAATATGGGTTAAATTCATTTATACCCTTGTTTGAATTTTTATAAGAGGTTTATAAAGGAATCTTTCGTTCGTTTTCCAAACAAGGGGCTTTTTAACCTTTTTGACAAAATTAAGTTAAGTATGTTTTTTAACATATACGGTAGGTGCAGCTATTCTCCATTGAAGATTCCCTTACTAGATTATAATAATATTTTCAAAGAAAATGTTTTACTTTATAAATGTATGACTCTTAAATGATTTCAAAATAGAAAGAGATATTTCTCAAAAAAGAGTTTTGATTTCATCTATGCCAACATCCTTTGATAGAATTCACACTTATTTGAAGTTGATTTATTATGATACAAAACTTCTATATTGTATTGAAGGTTTTGTGATATGTTTGACTGTGGATGTGCTATTTTTATACCATTCATGGTTTATGGATGAAGTATTTACATTTCGTATGCTAATTTTAATATGAATTTTTATGTTATGTTTAAACATTTTCATATAGCAATGCATTGGACTGAATATGTGACGGGTGGAGCCCGATATAGCTCCTCGGTGCATCGGTCGGTCTCATGAGAAAAACTACTGTCTTGGCACCAGGCCTTGGCGAAATCTTATTTGTAGTCTTGGGACGAGGCTTTGGCTATGTGGTTATGATATCCTGGCATTATGCATTCCACCATTATGAAAGTGGTTATTGATATTTCATGTGATTATTCGATTAGTAGAATATCCATGTGAATAATTAAATGGAATTATTTCATTTTATTTTGTCCATACTATGTTGAATTTCAATATTAAAAGGCTTTTGTTTTAGTTATACATTGCCTTAAATTTTTATTCTTATTTATGAATGTTTCCGCTATATTGTTATCCTTATTGGGCATTTGGCCTCACCCCTTTTCTATGTTTTATTTTTCCCATGATGTGAAGAAGTAAATTATGAATGACCTGTAGGGATATTATGAGGGGATAATAGTGTGGACTATGGATACAATATGTTTTTGAAGTTGTTTTTCACCTTATGATGTAATGTAAAACATTATGAATATATCTAGGGTTTCCAAGGCTACTAAACCAATCGATCTTCAGAGATTTGATCTTTCTTGTAATCATGCCAATGTTATGTAATAATGCACTGACTCTGGGTAACTAGGGTCGGGGCGTTACCGTAGGTATCAGAGGAAGTTTAATAAAAATCTTGGAAGCTAGATTTAGATAAACACTGATTAGAGCACGTAGACATAAGATGAACATTGAGGATTAGTATAGATGAAATTCCTAAAATTTTTGTATTGTAGAGATTTTGTGGGTTATCTGAGAAATACATCCCTGTCTGGATACGAGTAGGTTGAGGCAGCTCTAGCACAGATGTTCATAGTGGTAAAACCCGAAAACACCGCTTTGAGCTAGGCTCGAACGGGAACTAGTGCACGACAACGGGGCTTGTTGCACTCTTGGTTACGAAACTCCCAGGGGATATGCTTTGGATAACTCTCATTTTCATTATAAATCATTATGAACGGTTTATGAGTATATAATTCCTCAAAGAAAACATTTTTTATGATTATGGATTATATCCATAAATAGTTCAATTTATGTTAAGTGTTTTATAAGTATGAGATTATGTATTTTGATTCATAAACTGATCTAGTTTATGCCATTGTTTATAAATGTAGCCTAGTGGAAGAAATGGAAGCTGTATCAATGCAGGCACTCCATGTAGGGATTTACCTCCTGCTCAAGATAATTATAGTGGAGATGGTGATGAAACTGGTGCCAATCAGCTAATCACAATACTGGGACAACTCACTCAGGTTATGAATAATAACCTTACCCATATAGAGCACTCTGATCCGCAGCATGGAGGATCAATGATATATCGATTCATGAGGATAAAATCACCAATGTTCAATGGGTGTAAAAATCCCTTAGTAGCTGAGCAATGGATAAATTCCCTAGAGAAAATATTTCAGGCATTGGGGAGTAGTGAAAGGGAAAAAGTTATCATGGCAGTTTTCCACCTCACTGGAGATGCTGATCAGTGGTGGTCATTGATTCAAAACGTGAAGGAAGATGATGAACTATCAAATATAGAATGGATGGAGTTCAAAGATCTTTTTTTTATAAAAATACTTTCTCATGACCGCCGAAAAGATATGGAAACACAATTTATGGTAATGACACAAAGGAAGGATGAGAATGTCGCAAAGTATGAGGATAATATTACAAGGTTAGCAATGTACGCTGGAGATTATATACGTATCCCAAGAAGTAAAATTTATCATTTCTTTTATGGCTTAAAACCATTTCTCTGTTGAGCATTAGTCTCACAATCCTTCTCATCGTACGAAGACATTGTCTCATGTGCTATGTAGACAGAAAAGGAATTCTCTAAGTCTTATGACTTTAAAGAAAAACAAAAGAAGAAGAGATCTGCTGATCAATATGGGAATTGAAATAAGGAGAAGAAGGGAAAGGTTGAATATCAATCCAATGGTAAATTTGGGAAGAAACACCCCGGTACATGCTTGAAGGGAATGGGTGTCTGTTACAAGTGTGGTGAAAAAGGCCACCAAGCTCGTGAATGCAAAGGGAAGAAGGAAGCTACCAATGTTCAATGCTACAATTGAAGGGAGATGGGACATTATGAAAATTAATGTCCTAAGTGTCAGGGGAACATACCTCAGAAAAGACCAAGGGATCAAGGCCAGGCTTTTTCTATCACTACTGCTGAGGTAGAATCTTCGAAAGACGTGGTGGCAGGTAATTTAATGGTTTCCTCAAGTTTAGAAAATGAATTATTTGATTCTGGATCATCGTATTGTTTCATATCTTCCCATTTTTCTAAGAAAATTTGATATTTACAATTTGATTTAACAAGGGAGTTGTCAATTAAAACTCCTAAGGGAAGTATCATTGCAACAATGTTTTGTGAATCAGTCCCCATTAGAGCACATAAATGTTCTTTATCTGTTGATCTCATCATCATACCTATGATTGAGTTTGATATAATCATCAGTATGTATTGGGTTTTGGACTATGATGTGAATATTTATTGTAAGAAGAAGGGGGTTACGATTTTTGATGATGATGATAAGGAACACCTTATCTATAGAGAAGAATCATCACCACCTAATTATTATCTAGATCCACCCCTAGTAGCTCAACTAAATTCAATTATTGGGGAGGAAGATGATGAAATTATAGTGGGTGAGGAAAGGAATGTTCAAATAGAGGATGTACATGTTGTTAAAGAATATGCATATGTGTTTCTGGACGATTTACCTGGACATCCTCCAGAACGAGAAGTTGAGTTTTCCATTGATTTAATTTCTGGATCAAGGCCTATATCAAAGAACCCTTATAGAATGGCCACTGTAGAATTAGTTGAACTAATGAAACAACTAGAGGAATTTAGTAATACAGGATTTATTCACCCTAGTGTATCTCCATGGGGAGCCCATGTTCTTTTTGATTAAACGAAATATGGATCTATGTGGTTATGTATTGACTACAGGGAGATCAATGCTATAATGATAAAGAACTAGTATCCCCTACCTCACATTGATGATTTATTTGACCAGATGCATGGGGATCAATACTTTTCAAAGATTGAACTTCGATATGGATACCATCAGTTGTGTGTGAAGAGGGAAGACATTCCGAAGACATCATTTCGAACTAGGTACGAGCATTACGAGTTTACTATAATTCCTTTTGGATTGACTAACGCACCCTCTGTATTCATGGATCTAATGAATAGAGTTTTCAAGGAATGTCTCGATGAATTTGTGGAGGTATTTATTGATGATATCTTGGTATACTCCAAATGCTACGATGATCATGAAAATCACTTGCGCGTTATCCTGAAGACTCTGAGAAGACAAGAATTATATGGAAAGTTTAGCAAGGGTGAATTCTGGCTTCATGAGATTTCGTTTCTTGTCCATATTGTCTCCAAAGATGGAATATCTGTTGATCCTTCTATGACCAAGGAAATCCAAGAATGGCCAGCACCTACGAGTATGACTGAGGTACGCAGTTTTATTGGTTTGGCAGGTTATTATCGACGTTTTATCCAGAATTTTGCCCGATTGGCTAACCCATTAACGAAGCTCACACATAAAGGGGTTAAATTTGTTTGGAAAAAAGAGTGTGAAGAATGTTTCGAAGAATTGAAGAGAATATTAGTCAATGATCTTATATTGACTCTACCATCGGGGAATGGTGGGTTCGTTATTTATAGTGATGCATCGAAGAAAGGACTTGGTTGTGTCCATATGCAGAATGATAGGGTTATTGCTTATGCATCACGACAGTTGAAAATTAATGAGCCAAACTATCCTACTCATGATCTCGAGTTAGCAGCTGTGATATTTTCTTTGAAGATATGTAGGAACTACCTCTATGGTGAAAAATGTGAGATTTATACTGATCACAAGAGTTTAAAGTATATTTTTTCACAAAATGAACTCAACCTGAGGCAAATGAGATGGCTTGAATTACTCAAGGATTATTATTTCATGATACACTACCACCCGGGGAAGGAAAACAAGGTGGAAGATGCTTTGAGAAGAAAAGACTATGGAGTTTTGAACAATATGAGAATTAAAAGGGATCCAATTTTCATGGATCTAGTGAAGATTGACATGGGAATAACCAGGGAAGGTCAAAAATCAATTCTTTTTTAAATGGTTGCCAAACCATCTTTACTAGAAAGGATTAAGAGTTCTCATACCGATGATGAAGAATTTCAAAAGAATATTAAAGGTGTGAATGATGGGAGATTGGGAGATTTGTGTATGAAGATGAAATTTTGAAATTTGGGAAGAGACTTTGTGTTCCCGATATACCTGATCTAAAAAGGGAATTTCTGGATGATGCTCATAGTTCCAGTTTCTCTTTACACCCTGGGAGCACCAAAATGTACAGAGATTTGAAGTAACATTTTTTGTGGGACAACATGAAGAGGGAGATTTCTGATTGTGTGTCAAGATGTATGGTTTTTAAACCAGTGAAAGCTGGAAGGAAACAACCTGGAGGAGTCATGCAACCTCTTCCCATACCCGAGTGGAAATGGGACAATATTACGATGGACTTTGTCATGGGACTACCATAGACTCCTAGAAGGAATGATGAAATATGGTTTATTGTTGATCTCCTTACCAAGTCAGCATGTTTTCTTGCTATAAGAGAATATCTACCACTGGAACGTCTAGAAATACTATATATTTATGAAGTTGTGAGAATTCATGGAGTACCCCTATCGACTGTTTCAGATCGTGATCCCCGTTTTACTTCAAGATTCTGGAAGAGTCTTCAGAAATCCCTGGATACTGAACTTCATTTGAGCACTGCCTACCACCCTCAGGCAGATGGGCAATCAGAATGAACAATTAAAACCTTAGAAGACATGTTGAGATCCTGCTCACTTGACTTTCATGGTATGTGGGATCAATATTTACCTCTGGTAGAATTTTCCTATAACAATAGCTTCCATTCGAGTATTTAGATGGCACCATATGAAGCGTTATACAGAAAGAGATTTCGTACACCAACCTTTTGGGATGAAGTTGGTGAAAGGAAACTTGTAGGCCCAGAACTGGTGGAGGAAATGATGGAAAAGGTGAAGGTAATCCAAAATAACATCAAAGAAGCTCAAAGTAGGCAGAAGAGCTATGCCGATAATCGAAGGAAGGATTTGGAGTTTCAAGTCGGTGATCATGTTTTCCAGAAGGCATTTCCATGGAAGGGAGTCATACGTTTTGGTAAGAAAGGTAAATTGAGTCCCAGGTACATCAGACCTTTCGAAATTCTAGAACGAATTGGGGTTGTAGCTTACCCATTGGGAATGCCGCCAAGTCTCTCCAAAGTTCACGATGTGTTCCACGTATCTCTCTTGAGGAAATACATGCCTGACCCAATGCATGTAATCACCTATGAGGAATTAGAACTGGAACATGATCTATCTTATTGCGAAGGGCCTGTCAGGATACTTGATACGAGAGAACAAGTATTGAGAAACCGGATGACGCGTCTGGTAAAAGTTTTATGGAGAAACCATAAGATGGAAGAGGCAACGTGGGAACTCGAGGAACTTATGATGAAGAACCACATGAGTCTTTTCATACGGTAGTATTCTAGAAATTTTGAGGATGAAATTATTTGACGGAGGGGATAATGTAACAACCCAAGCTTCTACGGTATGCTTCACTTGAATAATGCAATAGTGTGTGTTGTACGCAACATCGGGTTCTAACACACACCATAACCGATCAAACTAGCCATTATGAATAGTAATGCCTACTTTTTGAATGTTTATCTCTAAAAATGGACTTCATTTTTGGATTTGGAGTATCGAATTTATCCTAAGGTGAAATTTTGGTACTTTTCGGATAACTTTAATATTTTGATGAATAGTGAAAATTACTAAATTCTAATTAAAAACAACATTTTTAATAAAAATAACTAATAGTAATAAATTATGAATTTTAGTGGTTTTAAAGTATATTTAGAAAATATTTTTACCATTTAATACAATTTTGGTCATTGGACATAATTTTACAATTAAACCGAACATAAACAAGTATAAATCTTTTGATAGTTATTGTATCTTAAAAACACGCTTTTTGTTTTGACAGCGGGAATTAATTTTAAATTAATTTCTTCCACTTCTGTGTTTTGAATTTGGAAAAATGGATTCCATATTTGGAATCAAAAGGATCAAATTATGTAAATAGGTAACTTTTATTTTTATACATTTTAAATAATTACTTCGGTAAATATTTTATTTACCATGGTTAAAGGGTAAATTCGGTAAATAAGGGTTAACAAATAATATTATAATAATACAAAATTACCCTAAAACGTGTCCTATACTTATTGGTTGATACAGTTTCGACCATGGGCATCATTGGGTCGATTTTGGGACCCCATGGTTCCACTTGTAAGTGATAGGGACTCTTTGTTTTAATTAAGATAAAATGAATTCAAAAATGACACAAGGATATATCATTTAGAAACACAATTTTTACATAGGGTTATATATGTTGGAATTTCAACTATAAATATTCATTATAAAAATAAAAATAATTTCTACATAATGGTATTTTATTTATAATTTTTAGACATTAAATAATTTAATTTATATATGACACAATGGTGATGCAGTAATTACCATTATAGTAAAAAATTAAAATGATTGATATTGTAGATACCGAAATAAATATAATATGAGACTTTTTATGAATTTAACTAATTTTCTAGGTTAATATGACATGTTAGGAATGATTTAATTAAGCCTTTTTCGAAGTAATCATTCTATTATGATTTTTACAAAAATCAATTATTGAATATTGTCAAAATTAACATAAAAGAGTTTTTTAAAAAAGAATATTATATTATTAATTAATATTAAATTCCTAAAAATCTAAGATTCGGCCAAGAGACTTATATCATGATAGTTGTATCATTAATGGACCACTTGGGGGTCTCTTGGATGTATATAGTATTTTTATTTACCATATAATATAAAAATACATAGAGACATTGTAAAAGTGAAACTAATTAACTAAGAGTTAAAGCTTAAAGATAAGGTTAGTATAATGACCCAGACCTATATAAATTCTACTGGTTTAGTGGTTTTCAACCTATACCCACCTTAAGATTTAAATAATCCAATTTGGAGCCATTATAAACTGAATATTAATTTATTATAAAATAATATTTCTAGCCTTTCCAAAGGTTCCCCTCACCCCTCTTATAAAAAGGCACTCTCCCTTCTCATTAACTCACACCTTCAAAACCTTTTGGATCGTCCAACCTCTGCCCAAATACTCTCTCCACTTCCCTCACTTTATCCTAGAGGAATTCCTTTAGTCATAAAGCCAACATAAGGAGCCATTTTGATCAAATCAAAAGGAAGAACTCGAAGAAGAGGTAATGATTTCACCACCCTTTTTCAAGTTTCGTTCTTCTTCCACTTCTTCTTTCTTTGATATTACCATTATAAAATAATAACTACAGTATCTTATATATACTTTGATGTTATTATAAATATTGTACAATCATATTCAGTATTTTATCCATCCTTTGAATAACATGTCACCATACATGTGTACATACTACTTACCGTCTCCACGTCGTGGTGTAATTGTTATTCAATAAATTATTATTTGGATGGGTATAATAATGATGTGTAATTAGAGTAAATAATAAATTTAACATGATAATGATTCTGTATATATGATATAATATTAAATTATATATTATTTTAATATCAAAATAATGATATTGTCGCTCGTGCGTACGTACGGACTACCGTCTCCACGAACGCGATGAGATTCATTCTTCATCATATCCATTCAAGTCTAAATCTCATTTGATGATTAATAATAGTATATGAGGACTTTATATCATTCTGGATATGAATAATATACAACCTATCCATGAAAAACATGTCTTACGTAACAAAACATATTAAAGAAAATGAGTAAGTTAACACCCGAAACAATGATAATAATAAGATATTATTAACAAATCAATTTTAAAAGATCATATATGATATCATATTTATGTATATGATTCTTGTATAATTTAATAACAATTATTTCACCATTATACAGGAGGTTTTCCTACCCCCAACCAAGGAAAAGTACAAGTTAGGGGTTTATTTTTCAATCTCTTCATTATCCGAGGTTGTTTATACGTAATAATCTAATGGGACTTCTTTATCATCCACATCCATGTTTCATAAAAATGTATTTCAAATTTTTTTTAATATTTACTAGAATATGGGGTAAATTCATTTATACCATTTTTTGACTTTTTATAAGAGGTTTATAAAGGAATATTTCCGTCGTTTTCCAAACAAGGGTCTTTTTAACCTTTTCGACAAAATTAAGGTAAGAATGTTTTTTTAACTTATACGGTTGGTGCGGCTATTTTCCATCAAAGCTTCCCTTCCAATCTTATAAGAATATATTCAAAGAAAATGTTTTTTTTATAAATTTATGACTCTTAAATGATTTCAAAATAGAAAGGGATATTTCTCTAAAAAGAGTTTTGATTTCATCTATGCCAAGATCCTTTGATGGAATTTACACTTATTTGAAGTTGATTTATTATGATACAAAACTTCTATATTGTATTGAAGGTTTTGTGATATGTTTGACTATGGATGTGATATTTTTATACCATTCATGGTTTATGGATGAAGTATTTACTTTTTTTATTCTAGTTTTAATACGAATGTTTATGTTATGTTTAAACCATTTCATATGGGAATGCATTGGACGTAATATGTGACGGGTGGAGCCCGCTATAGATCTTCGATGCATCAGTAGGTCACATGATAAAAACTAATGTCTTGGCACAAGGACTTGGCAAAATCTTATTTGTAGTCTTGGAATGAGGCCTTGGCTATGTGGTTATGATAGTCTGGAATTATGAATTCCATCATTATGAAAGTGGTTATTGATATTGCATGTGATTATTCGATTAATACAATATCCATTTGAATAAGTAAATGGAATTATTTCATTTTATTTTTTCCATACTATGTTGAAGTTCACATTTAAAAGGATTTTGTTTTAGTTATACATTGCCTTAAATGTTTATTATTATTTTTTAATGTTTCTTCTATATTGTTATCCTTACTAGGCATTTGAGCTCACACCTTTTCTATGTTTTATTTTTCCCAGGATGTGAAGAAGTAAATTATGAATTACCTACAAGGATATTATGAGGGGATAATAGTGTGGACAATGGAGAAAATATGTTGTTGTAGTAGTTTTTCACATTATGATGTAATGTAAAACATTATGAATATATCTAGTGTTTCCAAGTCTACTAAACCAATCGCTCTTTCGAGATTTGATCTTTCTTGTGATCATGCCAATGTTATGTAATAATGCACCGACTCTGGGTAACTGGGGTCAGGGTGTTACATATATTGGATCTCATTATATTGAAAACATATAAACTATAACGGAAAGGAACTATCTTTTCATACAACAAAATATCCCTTACTCCTCTATAATTGAAATGAAGAACGCAAATTTCCTTTGGAAAATCATTAAATGGTGTGGGTGTTGATTCCCTTTGATGAAGAATACCTCGCTAAAATAGTTGAGTTAAAGGATGTTATTAACCTACTTGAAATTCGCATTTTTAGGGAATATAATGATTCATTTCCCGAAGAGTTACATGGTCTTACCTTAGATTGTGAGGTAGAGTTCTCAATTGATATAATACCTAGAGCTACTAGAATATCTATGTATCCTTATATGATGTCAACTATCAAATTGTAGGTTTTAAATAATCATATTCAAGAGCACTTGGAGATAGGGTTTATATTCCCCAGTGCCTCACCTTGTGGTGTACAAGATTTATCTATCAAGAATAAGGATGTATCAATGTGTCTATGTATCAATTTTAAAGAACCCAACAATATCTCCATAAAGAACAAGTATCATCCTCCATGGTTTGACGACATGTTTGATTAGTTGTGAGGAGATTAGTACTTTTCAAAGGTATATTTTCATAATAGATATCATCATCTTAAGGTGAAGAAGTAATATTTTCAGAAGACTGCCTTTCGTACAAGGTATGGTAACTATGAGTCTCTTGAAATTCCATTTAGACTTACTAATCCACCAAAATCTTCATGGATTTGATGAATAGAGTGTTTAGGAATAATGTAAAAAAAATTACTTGTGTTTATTGATGATATTATAATATACTCGATGAGCATGGATGAACATGAATAACAACTAAGGCATGTGTTGGTGAAAATAATAAAGCATTATTTGTATTCCATGTTCAAAAAGTGTGACTTTTGGATGCAACACGTCATATTATGGGGACATGTGATCATATGTGAGGGAATTTCGATGAACCCTATAAAGAAAAATTAGATTAATTAATGGCTTAGACACTATAGTGTCATAGAAATCCAGATCTTTCAAAGATTTCCATGGTACTACTAATGTTCTAGGAGAAGTTTTTCAATATTTAGAATCCCTTTATAAAATTTAACAAGGACATGTACAAAGTATATCTAGATAGAGGAATGTGATTAATGATTCAAGGAGAAATTGAGAAGGGTGATCAATGAACCTGTACACCAATAATTGTCAAGTGGAGAAAGTTTTTTGATATACAATGATGCTTTATTAAAAATATTTGGTTGTGTATGCATGAAAATTAAAATGTGATAGTCTATGCCAGACTACAGTCGATGATCCATGAGTAGAACTACCTGACACATGATCTAGAGCTAGAAACTGTGATTTTTTCCCTAATAATCTGGAAGCACTACCACTATGATTTGAAGTGTGATATATATAATGATCACAAGAGCCTAATATATATATTCACATAATTTTTTTTAGAATGCTCCAAAGGATATGGTAAGAGTTAATCAAAGACAACAAATTCTCTATTAAATATCTCTATATTATGAGAACAGGGTAGATGATGCTCTTAGTAGAAAGGATCCCGATACTATATCCATGTTGCAGATTGATAATGACCATATCTCATTTGATATGAAAAGTACGGTTTTGAAAATCATAATGGAAGGGAATTCATCCTTCCGTGAGAAAATTATTTCACAACCATTTATCTATGAGAAAAATAAAGAGGCACAAAGGGATGATCTGGAGTTACAAAAGAGGGTGAATGCAACAAATGAAGGGAAATTTCAAGAGTTCCATATCCATGATGATTGTGTTATTCAATTTGAAATGAGGATATGTGTTCCTTTATCAACTGGGATAAATAATGATCTATAGGATAAGGTACATAGCTCAACATTATCTATCTATCCTGAGAGTACCAATATGTACCATGATATTTTAGAATTCTACTGGTGGGACAACATGAAGAAAGGGATTTTTTATTATATATCATGGTTCATCCTATGTTGGCATGTTTATGAGGGGTGATATAAGACTAAAGGGGTGATGAAAAAATTTCCTATACACCTATGGAAGTGGGAGAATTTCACTTTGGGATTTTTCATTGGCCTCCCGAAGACATCGAAGGGAAATAATGTGATATCGGTTGTGGTGGACCAACACACCAAGACCAACCACTTTATCGATTGAAAAAACATTTTAATATATATGTAAAATTAAGTGGTGAGACTTCATGTAGTTTCACTCTCTATTTCCTCTAATCATGATCCCATGTTCACATAGAAAACTCTAGAGGAGTATTTAACATGCTTTGAGTACTAAATTAAATTTCTACATGGCCAATCACCCCAAAACTGATGGCCAATCGGAATAGACTATGAATATACCTGAAGATATGATAAGAGATTTCAATTTAGAATTAATCAGTTGATGGGATTTGAATCTCTCAATTTTTGAGTTCTCAGACATCAACTCTTTCCACTTGAGTATTCCGATGGATCTATATAAATCTCAGCATGTAAAGCAATGTAGAACTCCAACCTGTTAGGATGAAATTGGTGAAATAATTCTACATGGACTTGATCTTGTATAAGATATGATAGAGAAGGTTCAAGCCCTCCAGCAACATATCAAAGATGATAAATGTTAGAAAAAAACCTATGCTGAAAACTATCAAATGGAATAGGATTTTGATGTTAGAGATAACTTTTTTCCTTCAAATATAAAAAAAAGAAGAGATTCATGCAGTTTGGTAAGAAAGGGAAGTTAAGCCCATGGTACATTGGCCCATTTGAGATCCATGATCACATAGATGTCATGGCTTATTTTCTTTCACTTCAACTGATTATTACTCAGTTTCATGATGTGTTCCACATATCACTGCTATGGAATTACATACTATATCCCTCACATGTACTAAACATATAGGTTATAAAACTAGAGGATGATCTCTCATATGAAGGGAAATCAAAAAAGATTTTTGAATCAAGAGATGAGGTTATCCACAATAAGACAACCCATCTAGTCAAAGTGTTGTGGAGGAAACATATGAATAAAGAAGAAACATGGGAACAAGAGGAGGCAATGAAGGATCGATACCCTCACCAAATTATGTGAAAGGATATTTTGAGGGAAACATTTCAAGGGGGGAGAATGTAATAACCAAAACATTTATCAATGTAATTTATCCATTATTATAGTAATTTCATTTTTTATAAATCATATAACATTATTTAGAGACCATTAAAAAGCATTATAAATGAATAATTAATGAAAAAAGTATTTCTATAAGTTAAGGAACCAATACTGATGAAATAATAACTTGACCTTAGGAATAGTAATATGAATCTTTTGAATGGTAAACTAGCCAAATGAATAGTAACTGAATCCATTAAAGTATAAATAAAATTTAGTCATATTATAAATTAATGTATGGTAC
Organism: Viscum album; assembly: GCA_963277665.1. NCBI lineage: Eukaryota > Viridiplantae > Streptophyta > Magnoliopsida > Santalales > Viscaceae > Viscum > Viscum album. The sequence continues at coordinate 2,016,712,095 of OY728165.1, forward strand.
AGTTATATCATAGTCTATGTGAATAAATGTTTTAAAAATTATTAATTATTTATTGGAATTTTTTTAATTCATAATTTTTTGAGATTTTATTATTAATTTAATAATTTACTTGTATAATTATTTTCATAAAATGTATTCATAAATTAATATTTTTATTCCTTATTATTTTAAGATAATTCTATAAGACCATTTGTAAATTTTTGAAGTGTTACAAAACCAGTTATAATTTTAAAATATGTATTTTTCTTATAAAAAATGATATTAATTAAAAATAATTAAACATATTTTGGATTTATTTTCATGAAATGGAGTTTGTTTTGTATTTCCCAACATTTAATGAAATTTAGGGTGATGTTTTTGGATTTTTCTAAAATACTTGATTTTTTTCAAAATAATAAAACTTGATAATTTACAATAAAATCTAAATCAACGAATTATGGAGTCCTATATTATGTAAATACTATGTAAGAAAAAAAATGATCTATAATTTTGTATTTTAATATATTTATAGATAATTATAAAAATATTCATAGTCCTTAGACAACATAAAAAACTAATGAATATAATAATGAGAAAACACCCCTTTCATCAATTATAAATACCACCCTCACCCCCTTTTCTCCTAAAATCTATACATATTTGTTTCATTTACAAATTACTCTCAATAATCATCACTAGTCTCTTTCCTACATCTATGAGATCCTAGAATCATAAAAATATCAAAACCTTTTCCCTAAGGAGGTTATCAATGAGGCTAACCAAAAGAGGTAAACCCCACTTCTTTTTTTCTTTTAGATTCCATTCAATTTTATTTATTTTCCTCTATTATACTCAAAATATATTATCCAAATGGAAGGATAAAACTATTATGTTTGATTTATTTTAATTATATCATGTTGATGGATGATCCATCCTTAGGCACTTCTTTCTCTCTCTTTTATTCAAAAAATAAAATCGTCGCCTCTGATGTGTCAATCTACCATCATCGGGGGTGATTCACTTTCATTTTACTTTAATGCTTTCAACAATGTCAATAAAACCATTATAATGGTTGACAAATATTTTCCAATTTAATAAAAACCTCTTTATTTTATAGAACAGATATATTTACATAATACTAAATGATAAAATAAAACAAGATCATTATGATAAAAAACCCACCAAAATTGCCCTAAAATGATCATCATTAACTATTATCTATTGATTTATCCTCATAAAATATAAAAAATATATTTATAAGATCATTTATTATTAACTATGATCATTATTAACATATAAAAATAGTTTTGGATATTTATATTCTTTTTACACGAACGTCCATTCATCTGTACAAGTAAACCGATCATGAAAATCACAAAAACGAATTCCCCCGAATGATGAAATTAAACTACGTAACTTATATAAGAGACCAAAAATGAACATAATAAAACTATAATTAATAAAATTGATGTATAAAAGGATATTTATTTTTGAACTAATGAATACAATGTGATTATACATGATATTATTATTAATAAGTCATTCAGACATAAGGTAAGGGGAATTCACAAACCTAACTCCCCTTCATTATGTTTTCCCTATTCCACCACATTTTAAGTAAGGATATTCTATAAATATAATTTCTTCAACATTATATTATCTTTTCTTGTGATATAAATGTTTTATACTTTAGTTTATGACAAACAAAATGTTTTCCAAATGAACTCTTCATTCAAAAAACACACCATTTAACTTATTGAGAGTGATTCTTTGTCACTCAATATTTATGATTCTTTTATCAAGTATGTTATTCCTTCATTAATTTTTGAACCCAATGTTTTTGAATTTACGATTTATGAAATGGAATCTTTTAATTTCCATTATTTATTTTATTTACAATTTTTATATGTGTTCTATGTTTCATGCATGATATTGTAAATGTTATGATGTGACGGGTGCGCCAAAAATTATATAGTGCAACGTAAATGTTTTGATGTGATGGGTCAACCAAGAATTTTATAGAGCTCCTTTGCACTGGGTAATGTAATTTAACTCATGAGAAAATTGAAATATTCGTGAGCATGATTCTATATTTATTCCCAACTATGTGTGGTAGGGAACAACTAAGACATTATGTTTCATTTTTATGCATTGCAACATCCCTTGCCTTTTCTAAATTATTCATACCATGATTATGATCCTTTGATTATTTTATATTGATGATGGTTATTCTCACCCCATTTTATAATGATTCGTGTTGTTATCTATTTACTTACTGGGCTTTTAGCTCGTAACATTCTTTGATGTATATCCTCAGGTGGGTAAATGTACTAAGGAGAATTAATGATCCGATAAGCATATAAAGAAAAAGGGATTAATAGAATGATTAAATTTTATTTTGTAAATTCTATGTTTGATTATAAATTTTCCAACATAATAAACCAATGGATATTGGTTGTGTAATGATTTTATTTTTCTATCTTTAAAATTATGTAATAATCATGTAATAAAAATACGGTTCACTATATAGAACAATGGTGTTCATTGATTCAAAACATTAAAGAGGATGATTAAATATAAAAATGGAATGATATGATTTTAAGGATATTTTTTTGAAAAATATTCCCCTCATTAGCAGAAAGAATATATGGAGAGAAACATATTGAATATGATGCCAAAGGAAGAAAATAATGTTTCTTAATATAAAGAAAACATTACATGTTCAGAAAGGAATTCTATGAATTATACATTTAATACAAATAACAAGATTTATCAACTATTTGATGCAATAAAAATATTCCCCTGAATAGAATTGGTAACCAAAAATTTCTCATCATATGAAGTTATAGTCTCCTGTGCTATTAAGAGAGAGAATGAATTTTTTATGTATTATTAGTTTAATAGAACGAATGTGAAGAACAAGGATTCTTAGAACTCTTGAAAAGGAAATAAGGAAAATGAGAATATTTGAAGATTTGAATTTCTATCCAGTAATAAATGTGTAAAAAACATTATGTAATTTTCCTATTGGGTCTAAAACCTTGTGACATGTATAGAGAAAATTCCCCAATGCCTGTGAATGAAATGGGATGAATTGAGTATGTAATGTTAAGTGCTTCAGTTGTAAGGATATGGGACACTATGCAAATGAATTTTCTATTCATTAGGGAAACCTACCCCAAAAAAATTCCATTGAAGTAAGGACAAGCTTATGTGATCACAATAGATGAGTTTAATGTTAATATTATGTAGTGGAAGGTACTTTTATCATATCATAAAATTTATCTAATTATTTATTTGATTCTGAATCATCACATTATTTTATATATTCCATGATTGAAAAGAGAAATATACCTTTTCCTTTGTTTTTAATAAAGTATTGGTCAGTAAAATTTCTTAAGGGAAGTCTCATTGGAAAAATGAAGTGGTAGATAGTCCCCTTTAGGATACATAATCTTTATTTACATGTCTAACTTGTCATCATACCAATATTTGACTTGGATATAATCATTAGAATGGGCTGGATTTCAAAATATGATTTAAAAATATATTTCATGAGGAAAGAAATTACGAAATATGAGGAATTTATATAATCTCTTATCTTTAGATTATAAAAATCATCAGATTATTCTAATATACATCCACCACCAGTATCTATACTAAATGAAAATTTTAAGGAGGAATAAAAAAAATATCAATGAAGAAGGTGATATAAAAATTGATGATGTACCCATTATATAGAAATACATTGATGTATTTAATAAAGAATTTTATAAACACCCACTTGAGCATGATGTCGTGTTTTTTAATAATTTAATCCTTCATGAAAGTATAATATCCAAGACTCACTATAAAATAACCATAGTGTAATTATTAGAGCTAAATGAACAACTGGTGTAGTTGGGTAAACATGAATTTATTCCCACAAGAGTTTATCCATTGGTATCCCATGAACTATTTGTTAAGATTAAAGATGGATCCATGATGTTATTTATTTATGATAAGGAAATCGATGATATAATAAAAAAATCTGTATTATCTACCTCACATTGATTATTTATTTAATCAACTTCATGGAGATAATTTTTTTCAATGATTGACCTTCATTCTCGATATCATCAATTTTGAGTAATTAAAGATGGATTTTTTATGACAGTTTCTTGGGAGAGGTGCGTAAATAATGTGTTTATATTAATTCCATTTAGATTGACTAATGTACCATTTATTTTCATAGAACTAATGATCATATTATTAAACGAACATATTCGTGATTTTTTGGTTATTCATTGATGATATTCTGGTGTATTATAAAATATATGAGGTCCATTATAATCACTTGTGAATCATTCTTGATACTCTGAGAAGGAATGAGTTATAATTAAAATATAGGATGTGTGAATTCTGGATTTGTAAAATTTATTACCTTTTCCATGTTTTCTCTATTTATAGAATCTCTATTAATCATATAAAGACAATGTGAAACCATGAATTGACTACAGCAATGAGAATAACATAAGAATGTGGTTTAATTGGGTTAGTAGGTTTCTATCAGTGTTTTTTTCATACTTTTACAAAATTATCTAATGCTTTAACCAATATCATGTGTAAAGTGGTTTTGTTTGTATTGAAAAAAACGTGATGATTTTTTTAAGAATTGAATAAAATATTTTTCAATGATATGATCTTGACATTACCGTCATGAAATAGTTGATTTTTTATTTATAGTGATGCATAAAAAATACTTCGGTGTGTCCTTATATAGAAGGATTATATTATTTCATACGCATCAAGTATGTTAGAAAATAATGAATAGAACATTCCAATTCATGATCATATAATAGAATCTACAATATTTTATCTAATGATTTGGAGACACTATTTTTATGGTAAAATATTTGAGATATATAAACATCACACTGTTTTGAAATATATATTATCATAGAACTAACTTAAGATGAGGCAAAGGAGATTGATCAAAATAGTAAATTTTATAATTTCTCAATACACTAAAACATAGTGGATGAAAATAAGGTGGAAGATAAAATGAGCAGGAAGGATCATGGAGTTTTGAACATAATGAGAATTAAAAGGGATCAGATGTTCATGAATATAATAAGGATGGATATAAGAATTATTTATGAATGGGGAACATCACTCCTCTATCAAATGTTTTCCAAACCATCTTTATTGGGAAATTTAAAACATTCTTAGTCTGATGATGAGAATTTCCAAAAGAAAATTAATGTTTTTATTATTATAAATTTGATATAAATCATATGTGAATATGATACAATGAAATTTTGAGATAGGATTTGTGTTCCAGTTATACCTGATCTAACAATTTAATTATAGGTGGATTATCATATCTTGAATTTTTCTATACACCATGGTATCCCTAATATGTATATAAATTTATAGAATCTTTTCTTGTGGGACAATATAAAAGGAGAAACTACTGATTATGTTTCATGATGTTTGGTTTTTAAAAAGGAAAATTTAGAAAAATTAAATTCATGAGGATTCATGAAACATATACCTATGCTGACATTGAAATGGGATGATGTTAAGTTGGACATTTTCACTAGATTACCAAAAATCTCTTGAAAAAATGATGCTATATAGATTATTGTTGATCCCCTTACCAAATCAGCACATTTAATTACTATAAGAGAAGATTTACCACATGATATACATGTGAGAATCTACATTAATGAAGTTTTAAGACTATTTGGTGAACCTCTATCAATAGTGTCTAATCATTATCTATGATTTACATTGAAATTATAAAAATATATTCAGAAGTCCATTGATATTGAGAATTATTTGAGAACCACTTATCACTCTAAAAATGAAGGGCATTAATAAAGGACTATCCAAACATAAAAAGGAATGTTGAAGTCCTTATCACAAGAATTTCATGTTGTGTGGTCTCAATATTTAACATTGGTAAAATGTTTCTATATCAATAGCTTCCATTAATGTATTCAAATGGCATTGTGTGGAGTGATATATAGGAAACAATGTCATACCCCCATCATGTTGGGATTATGTTGGTGAATGGAAGAATGTAGGACTAGTGCATGTGGATTAAATAATGACAAAGGTAAATACTACTCAACCCTATTTCAAATTTGATTAAATTAGGAAAAATAGTTCAATCGATAACTGAAGTAAGAATTTGGAATTTTAAGTGGGAGATCATTTTTTTAAAGTTATCTCTAGGGAAGGGTATTATAAGATTCAATAAGAAAGGAAAATTAATCCCTAGGTAAATGATCCCTTAATTAATTCAATAATCAATTATAACTAGGGATTATCATTTGGTATTTCTATATAGCCATTCTAAAGTATATGATGTGTTTCATATCTCATTTCCATGGAAGTATGTTCCTGACCGAACGCATGTTATCACTTATAAAGAAATATAATTAGAAATTGATTTATCTTACCATAAAGATCCTATAAATATTATGGATAGTAGAGAACAAGTGTTGAGGAATCAGACGACTTAGTTGGTAAAGGTACTATAAATAATCATAATATAGAAGAGAAGACATTGGAACATTTGATAATTTTGATAAAGAACTACCCAAATATTATTATGAAGTGATATTCTAAAAATTATGAGGAATAATTTTGTTTAAATTTTTACTAATTTAAGACCCCTTGATTTTATAGAATGATTATTTTCAAGTAATTGTAATAACTTATGTAGCACATAACACTTAGTTAAAATAGACCATGATCTATTAATACAGAAATATTATAACCTAGATGTTTAAATAGAGGGAATGAATAGTATTGAACACATTATGAAATTTACATATTTTATATTTTATATTTTTTTTACATTAAACCAAAAATTCAATGGGAATAAGATAAGAATGAATCCAATTTTACCCACTAAAATGCTACATTTTTTAAATGTAGCTTCACTACATTTTAATGGATAAAATGTTTTAAAACTAAATTTTAACACTTTTAAAAATTATATTTGAAAGAAGAAACATACATTTTTAATGTGTAATATAATAATTTAATTTTTTCATGTTTTTTATATTATTTCGGTAAGTATTATTTTGAATGAATAGGGAAAAAATTACAAATTTTAATTGAAATATGGTTTTTTATATTTATTAATAACATAAAACAATATTTTAATTTATTTTTATAATATAAATAGTAAAATTAAAAATATTTTAATCCAATGTTATTCATTTTAATAAATTTTAATGTTATATATTATAAAATATCATTTCCATATTCTGAACATGTTTACATTTAAAACATGTTGCATCATTCTGTAAATATGATTAACTTTAAATTTAATTCTTCAACTCCTATAAAGTGATTTTGAAAAAATGGATTCTCTATTTAAAATCAGTATTATCCAATTTATTACATTGTTCCATTTTATTTTTAATAAATAATTTATAGTAAAAATATTTATTTTAATTACCACAATTAAATGTAAATCCTATAACAAACAGTTAAAAATAATATTTTAAATGTTAGAAAAATTACCCTAAAAATAGTAATAATTTAATCGGATGACTGAGTGTAAAAAATAATCCTTTGTCTGATTTAATGGCCACTTGGATCCAAATGGATGACGTTAATCATTATATAGTACTTTAATTTTAGAAAATCCAAATATGTCATACAGATGTTCTAAATAAGTATTGCATTTTTAATATGAGGTTATTCATAATAAATATTCAACTATAATTTTTTATTTCAATGATAAATTTTTTACATTGATCATGATACTGTATTCTTAATTTTTAGTAAATAAATAATTACATTAAATCCATACACAGTGATGAGGTAGTAATTATTTAATTAATAAAAATATCAAATAAATTATATTAAAAATGTTACAATAAATATAAATTTCATACTTAATGGGAAAAAATTATAGACAACCTAAACATACTAGGGATGTTACAAAATAGTTTTTTTGAAGATATAATGTTGTTATGATATTTTTTAAAAGTCATGTAATGAATAGAATTAAAGCTGATATTAATGGTATTTAAAAATAAATAATATTTTGTTAAATGATACGAAATTTAAAACAAAAATGGATAAATAAATTAGATAATGGTTTGAATTTCATTAATGATCCTTATATTTTAATTTTTAAATTTAATTGTTAATATATTAACCATTATGTAGAAAAAATAATATTTGTTATCACAAGAGTTAAAAGATTAAATATGAGATAAATCAAAATGATAAGGGTAATAATGTGACATGAACATGCATAAATGTTTTTGGTTGAGATTATTTCGACCCACACACATGTTATTTTCTAAATAACCCACTTTGGAGCCTCTTGTAAATGAAAATTAATTTATATTAATTTAATATTTTGAGAGTTTCAAAAAATTCCCCTCGCCACAATTAAAAAAGTGAAAGTTTTCCTTCAATTCTTCACACAACATTGGGAATTTTAGATCAACCAAAACCAGCATATTCACCTTATAATAATCCTTATCCAAGTCTTGTAGGTCCCGGGATTCCAAAAAATACAAACTTTAGATCTTCGGAGAAGATATCTAATGGAAGTCCAATGAAAATTTAATTGATTTATCAACTAATCCAAGTTCATTTGTTCTTATATACATCATATTCTTGTTTCATATCCATTATAAAGTAATAAATAAATTATCTTCTATATAATTAGATGTTATTATGACTATGGGAATACCAAATTCCTTCTTTTGTCCATCCAATAAAAAAATCTCCACGTGTACATACATATAGCTTTCTGTATCCACAAAGTGGTGTAATTTTTTTACATCACCACTTTGTTTTGATGGGTATAATGATGGATAAAACATATATAAATAATAAATATGGTATGATACAGATTCTTTAAAAATTAATATTCCATAAAATTTCTTTCCCCTTCCACATTAATGGAATGATATTGTCGCTCGTGGTTAAGTATATCGTATCATCTCCACAATGCGATCTGATTCATGTTCCATGTACATTATACAAGAATGATTTCAGAAATTATTATATTGAATTAAAATGATATAAGTTAACTTAATATCATTATGTATACGAGTTATCAATATTCTATCGATAAGAATTAGGACATACACAATGAAATGTGCAGAGGAAAATGATAAACTTAACACCTGAAACAAGGGTAATAATGAAATATTATTAACAAACAGGTGATAAGATAATTCCAGAGGTGCATATATGATATCATAAATATGAATTTGGTTCAATTATAAATTTATTAAATTATTTAAACCATTAAATAGTAGTTTTAAATACATAAAAATAAAGTATCCATAAGGTTAGAGTTATTTCACAATGTCATTATTATTCGAGATTTTTTATCTTTAAGTCTCAACCAGGGTATATTTTCATCCATTTCCATTTTTTCTAAAATTCATTTCAAAAATAGTTTTACTATTATCGTGAAAATTTTAAATCTAATTTTAATGTTTTTTACATTTTATAAAATGGTATGATAGGGAATCATTTTTTTCATTTTCTAATTGAGCTACTTTATGATAAGTTCTTCAAAAATATGGAAGGAATGTTTTTTAACTTATATGATAAGTGTATATTTTATTAAAATATTGAAACATTAATTTTATAAAGATTGCATTAAAAGTTTATGACGTGATTTTCAAATAAAATATTTTCTTTTATAATTGCACGGCTTTTGAATAAGTTATTTAAAAGTAAAAAAGGGTATTACTCTCAATAATTATTTAATGATTTTATTTGGGTTTTTTAGTATATGTCATAATAATTTGTTGGATATTGTTCTAAAGTTTGTATTATATATTATGATACAATATTCTATATTTTATTTATGGTTTTATGATCATTATGGTTGTGGATGTTCTGTTTTGATTACATTCATGGTTTATGGTTATATAGTTCACATATGATAAGATGGGTTTTCAATATGAATGCTTATGTTTATTATAATTCAGTACATTCATAATAAGAATTAATTGAACATAATTAGTGTTTGGTGGGACATTCTATATCCCCTCAATGCATTAGTATGTCTCATGAGTCTAACTAGATAGTGTTTTGGATAATATAATACCCGATTATAAATGGTATATTTGATGAAACCTTAGAGGTATGGTAATGAGGTTCCGAATTATGAATTATCTATTTATGGGATTAGTTACTGATAATCCATGTGATTATTCGACAAGTAGAATAATTGTGGTTAAGAATTTTTCCCATGGGATTATTTTCATTATGTTGTATGATATGTTTTTATTCCTGCCATATTATGCCACGATTTTGTTATGATGTCTTGTGTGGTTACTTATTCACATTGACTCATTATTTAAGTATATTTAAAATAATTACATTTTATTCTTATCCTTACTGATCTTATTATATCACCCCTTTATTATGTTTTATTTTTACCTATGATTCAAAGAAGTTTTTCTATGAATGACATGCAAGGTTAATCATGTAGAATAATATCATTTTTAAATTATTATATATTTTGTATTTTATATTATAAAAGTTATTTTAAGTTTAATATATGTAATATGGTTTCCAAAACTTCTAAATTGATTTCTCCTTTAGGATTTAAATCTTATATCTATTCCAATGTAATAGAGCAAGGAATTAGCTTCTAGCCACCAGGGTATGGTTATTTGTATGTCATATTTTTTTTGAAAATCATGATTCCAAATATGGTATCTATCTTTTGAATTTAATTTTCTATATGTTTCAGAAATAATATTAAATATAAATGCCTAAATTTCATTGGAAAATTATTTTTATAAAAATATGTTTCAAATCTAATTTTTTTTATTTCAAAAAAATTTATTTTTTTATTCAAATTATATTACTATTAATAAAATATATCATATAATACTTTAATAAATCAGAAAAATAATATTTAACATTTTAATTTTTTTATTTTTTCAAATTAAATAATAGTTTTTGAAAAATCATTATTTTTCACTATTCACTGAAAAATCAATCAGGTCAAAAAAATTTAAATTTTTAGACCAATGAGAGTTTTGATATTAGGATTTTAAAAATTAAATTGATTTGAAAAAATAAAATTAAAAATTTTTGAACTTCATTATTAATAAAATTATTTAATAAAACTATTTGTATTGTTATATTATTTCTTTAAAAAAGATAAAACAACTATTTTTTATTCTTGGGTGTTAAAAGTATAAATAAGTAGGACAGAAAACATTGTATACCAATGTTGCCTAGTAAATAAGTGTCCTTTCTTGAAATTAAGTGATAATAATGACAAAAATTAAATAACCCATCACATCCTGAATTCCTCACCCACAAAATCAGATATGATTGTACCTTCTATGGAGAAATTAGTATATATGATTTGGTGGTTGATATATCATAGTTATATAACTTATGAATATGAAACAAAATGACTAAAAATCTCCCTAAGTGGATGATACACAGCAGAAATCAACTCTTTCGGTAGATGATATACTGTCACAATCCAAATAATGGGGGTTTATGTATTTGGAAGATGTTTTTTATACATAAATATTATATCTTATCACATTAATATTCCGTAAATTTAAAAAATACATGAATGAGTATCATAATTGTATGTTTTATTTTTAAAAAAGGTGCACAATATTCTTATTACATGAATGATGTTTAATATATACCATAATGATCCTCTTATAACTCTTCATAGACATACTATACTTAAAATTTCCTTTGTAACCTAGGGAATAAAAACAAATGAATTGTGGAGCATATATTCATAATAAGGGTATACCTAGGAGATATTAATCGATGATCATATGAAATAATAAGATATTAATAAGGGTATGAGATCCTGAATATAACATATAATGTTCATAAACAAAAAATCATTGATCATAAATATGATCCATGGAATAGAACATTTTTATATTATAGGACATATAGCATAAGAGTTAGAAATAATCATAAATCAATCACAACACATAATATATTTTTATATATGTGTGGCACCATTGTATGTATAGAAAATATCTCATTTTTAAAGGATAACTAGTGAGACCATATATAATAATTTACAATTAATCAAGTCCTGTTTCCCACAGTAGATCAAGAACATTTACTAGTTTCTAATAATGTATTAAGAACATCGTATTGTTTCGCATAGAAGGTTAAGAACATATGTTTGTTTACCATTCGGGATCAGGCACAACGAACTGTTTCTCAAAACTATCTAATCAGATATAAAACCTTATCCAATGCATTTTGATTATTTAAAAATATGGTCATACAAGTTACATAATGAAAACCATACATATGTGTGTCATAATATCATTAAACATTCATCATACCATTATACCATAAAATGTGAAAGAAAATTGTGTTTCATAAACCTTTTATCCACACATCATATCATAATCCATGGAAATTAAATGGGTTTCATAAACATATTTTCATCATAATCATAAACCATTTATAGAAATATTATTGACTTTATCCTTGGACCATATCACTAGTAAATGTTAATTTACATTAAAGGATTTTATCATTACTAGAAAATTATTTTGAAGGATCAATTGAAACAACAAATAAAGAAAATATTCATTCCATATTGAAATAAAAGATTTATAAATATAAAAATTTATCAAATATTAAAAGAAATATTATATTTGAAAATATCCATGGAATCATTTAAATTAATGTTTGTTTCGTTTATTGATCATGAAAATGGTAAATATTGTTAATGTAGTAATGAAAAAAATAAATATTCCTTCCACATTTTTGGAAAAAGAAAACTTTACATCATTTCAAAAATTAATATGATGATTCCTTTAAAAACACTTTTTTTTAAATATAACATGATCATAAATGAAATTGAAAAATAATTATATAATAATAATATCTTTAATTAATTTTTATTATAGAACATGGACATGTAAGTAAAATGGATTTTGACTAAAGAGAGAAATAAAGTCAATTTTTACTAAAAACATTCAATCAGTATATTGAAGACATTAAGAGAGGAGAATGAAAGGAAATATTTAATATTCAAAAATATTTATAGGAGAATAAAATACGTGAGTTTCATGGGTGGTAGATAATATGATTTCATAATTGGAAATATATTCACAAACAACCTTGATAAATAATGATATTCTATCATAAAACATATACCACCTTGGTAACATTAGAAACACAATCCACATGAAATAAAGAACCAAATATAGATATTTAAAGATAATAATTTTCATAATAAGAATCATAATGGACATTCTTGATGAATATATACTTCACAAAACCCAAAAATGTGTTGAATATGGTATGTGTCTTCCAAAATTATAAGTTAGATGCAAATACCTTATGTAAAGTCTCAAATTTGTTCCTAAACATTTTAAAAGCATGTATAATTAATTTATGTATATTATAAATATTTTACATAAACATAATAATATATAACATACCATATTTGATTTACTTATAACAATTCATTCCTCATTTATCAACAATTATCTATAAAAATTACTATTTTGGGTAATAACTATTTTTTTGTGTATGTTTTGTTTTGGATGTTTTGGTCCTTATACAAGGATCTTGGTCATAGAATTACCATTATTTTAAACATGAAATGAATATAATATATATTCATTATATCTATATTTATATTAATTCCTAAAAGAATATATAGAAAAATGAATTAAAGTGTTTATAGGGAGGGTAGGTCGTATGTACGCATGAATGATGTTTCATTTTTTCGATGGATTGATGAAACTGAAGGTAAATACTAACAATAATTTACTTCATAATTATTATGTCATTTAAATAATATAAATAATATAAATATATTAATATTACAATCTATATAAAAATAAAATGAAAAACATATAACATTGCTTTGTAGAGGGGCTGTCCACATGAACGCATTAGAGACGTTATCATTTTCCCACAAACATCATGTTAAGAAGGTAGATGCGTTAATAAATTAAATATTTATATTAATTGAATAATTTTCATTAATAATCCTTAAAACCCTCATTATTTATATCCATGAGCGGAGGATATGGAAAAAAATTACATCGGTTCGGGAGGGGGAAGTCTATCATCCACACAACAGTCAATTTACATCACATTTAATGGAAGAAGGTATGGATATAAGTTATTCTGTTAACATAATAAAAAATCATTATATTTTTTACACTTATTTTATCATATCATCCAAATTAAATAATATTTTCTTTTTGTGGAAGAATAAATAATACAGAAATTCTCATTTAGGAATGACACCTCTTCTTTTGACAAGCTCTTTATATTTTCCCTGAAAGCCTTCCATAAGGGGTTTTGATCAAACTAGGGATTCTATCTGATAGGGTTATATTTAATAAATATATATTTTTTCTGTATTATATGATCCAAAAGTCTTTTGATGTGTAAATATTAGAGGGTTGGGGGTTCCCTTTTATAATTGAGGTGACTTTCACACTGGTAATTTTTCAAAGTTTTCCAAAAAATAAATGTCACATTATTTTTAATAAAGAACAAAAATGGATATTATCTGGCCTTAGATTATATAAGTTCAATATATGTTCAATAAATGATATTTGTAAACTTTTTTAGTTAATTTTAACCCTTATCATTCTAATTTAACCCCATGGTAAACTCGTGTTAACCATTTACACGGTCATTAATTTTTACTATTTTTACTATTAATTATGACTAAAAAACTATGATTACATATTTATAGAATTTAAATAATTTTGATTAAAAATATGGAATCCATTTTTTAAAATTTAATTAATTTAATTGGAAGAATATTATTTAAAATTAAACCCCAAAACATTACATAAAAGCCATTTTCTAAAGAAAATGATTTCATATTTACAGAAAGATTTTATATCAATGATAAAAATTAAATTGATTCCAATGACATAAATTGAATTACTAAAAATATCATAAAATATATTTTTCACATAAAACCAATATAAGAAATGGGTGCATAAAAATTATTTAAATGAAAAGGTTTATTTCAATAAAAACCCATTTTCCCCTATTCATAAAAAATGTAATATTTTTGTTTGAAATCTCCAATACTCACCAGATTATTAATTTGAAATATTTATTTTAAAATTTAATTTTTTTTTGCAATAAATTTTCCGCAATTGTAAAAAATGAGATTTATTATATTTTCTAAAAAAAGTCATTTCTAAGAAAAAAATTTTTAAGCTTATAAAGACATTACTAAAAGTTATATACCTATATATAAATATATTTAAAGTATCTAAAATTATTTTAATTAATTATAAAAATGTGGTTATTAGTATTCATATAACCATGTTTATCTTATTGGTAATAATATTCATGGTTAAATAATAATGTATGGATATTGTGGGTTTCCAAAACAAAGTGTTGTGTTGAACACAAGATATCAACAAAATAAAATTAATTTGTAAAAATATATTTCATAGAAAATAATTTTGTTACATTATCCCCCATAAAAATTAATTTATCAACTGAAATTATGTCACTCTAATACATACAATTAATGATACTTATTCCTCATCACTTCCTCGAGTTCCCACATAACATCATCAAGTTTTTGATTCCTGTAGAGTTCATTAACATGATGAGAATTCTTCTTTAATTTAATTTTATATCTATATGTCTTAAATAATAGTAATGAGAATTATCTAATTTTATGACTTTTGAGTTTAGTACATGTGATGAATATGATATGTACTTCCTGAAGTGGGACACGTTGAACACAATATGGACATGACATATGTTCAGTCGAAGTGGATAGAGATAAGCATCCATCGTTAATCGACCTTGAATATCGAAAGGAAAAAAATACATTATCATCATATTTTATTTATTTTATAATCTCATAACCTTCTTCCATGGATAAATTTATATAAATTCTTCTCACCAACATTAAATTTGGGGCCACTTCAACGATTGTCAACACAAAATTTCCATTAACATTGAACATCCATGATATTCTATATAATGGCTCTAACTGTGTCTATAGATTCCTAATCCTAATCTGGTACCAATATCATTATTTCTCATATTTATTTCTACATTTTGGATTTATATAGAAATTTATATAGTAAGATTCATATTGAGCCACATGAATTTTTGAGTTAAAGATATTATCATAAGAAAACCTTACTAGAGGAATGATGGTCCCAAAAACAATTATAATATATAGAAAAGGATCTTAGAATATTCTATAGGGTTTTAATTGTTCTCTTAGATTGACTATTTATCAAAGGAGGATAGGATATGATGAAACTTATCTTTATGTATAGAATCTGTTAAAGGATTCTCCGGATGTTCGAGATAAACAGTGGATCCTAATTAGATACAACATAATATGGTACTCCATGAATCCTTTCTACTTATTTTATATATATCTTATAAAGTGGATTCAGGAAGCAATATTATATAATAGCAATAATGTTTGTATAATATATAATGTGGTCAACTAAAATTCATTTAAAATTATTCTCTTTAGGTGATTTAGAGATTTCGCTGATAAAATCAATGGTGATGTTTTCTGATTTCCATTCTGGTATGGTTAATGATTGTAACATCACTAATAAATTTTCTATCTAAAACCAAAATATCTAACATATGAAGATTTTAGATATAAGCTATGAAATATATAACATAATTCCATAAAACCAAAAATACTATTTCATATCTCAATACATTATTATACTTATAGGGTGAATAGAAAATGAAGAACTAAAACCTGACTCTAACAAATCCTTATTCAAGATGAGTATGGTTGGAGGACATACATAGTTCCAAAACATTATAATTACAACATCATATTGTTTAAATGTAGGAATATTTATTACTTCATTTTACATCTCTAGATATTTATTTTGTGTCTCTTTAATCCTTACATGGATATATATTTTAAAACTCTTTAGAGAAACCAAAATATTTATCCCATTCCGTCATGATTTCAAGACCCATACATTGAAAAACAATAAATAATTGAAACTTTGGGATTTTCATAGTATATAAGCTAGTGTGTATCTTTTGATAGAAATAATCAACCACATTTTTTTCTTTCCTAGGGTAGTAATGTATTGAGCAAGAATAATAATTAGTCATTTTAAACCATCTTCTCGATAAAATATTCATCTCTTCTAAGTAAATATATACTTCAAAATATACAATTTGTGTATAGATCACACATATCTATGTAAAGGTAATTATTCCTAATCATTAATTCATAAATTGTTGTAGATAACTCCAAATCATGATTTGGGTAATTTCTCTCAATAACCTTCAACATTCTGGAGACATAAACCATCACCATATCGTTTTTCATGAATGTGATTCACAATACATTCTTCAATTAATCACTCCTGATTAGAAAACTATATCCATTATTGGGTAATATAAGCATAGGTGTGCTAACTAAACTTGTATGTAGTTCTTTACAATTTTCCTCACATTCTGTTTTCCAAAGTATTGTTGATACCTTCTGAGATAACATATTGAGTGGAGTATTTAGTTGTGATAAATTATACAAAAAACATCAATAATATCCATAAAATCCAAGAAAACATAATATCTCAACCATTGGGGTTTCACTTGGCTAATTTTAAATAACTGTGGTCTTTGATAGATTTATATATATACCCTATTTGGATATTATATGAACAAAAAATGAATCCCTTTGCAAATTTTTTTTAAAATTTTCAATATAGCTTATCAATTCATAGAGAATTCAGAACAATTATAATGTGATCTACTTTCACTTCATTTTCCTTTGAATATATAAAAAATATGATCTGTAAAAATTTCCATCTAACTGATGATGGTAGTCTCTAAATACTATATTGATTAAATCCATCAATATAATGAGGTAATTTTCAATATAAAACGATAAAAATATATATATTAATAGTTTACATACCTTTTATTTAATGTTTTTTATGTTATATACTATATCATGACAATAAATTTATGATTTATAGAATGAAGGTGAGTCTTTTAAAAGTACTAATCTCTATATAGTTGAACAGATAAGGCACCAATACAAGGTAGAGGATACATATTCTTGACATTGATATTTATTAGTTTCCCATAATCAATGTAGAGTTTCAACGATTCATTATTCTATATAATAAGAAGAACATGATCAACCCTATGTGATAGGCATGCAAACTAAATCCATTTTCAATATTATCCAAGTGTCACTTTAACAATTCCATTAACTCAATTAGGTTCATTCTATTAGGAGTCTTAAAAATTTTCATAGCACTAGGTATTAGTTATTTTTAAAAATAATTTTTTTTAGTTGGGGACTAGGAATGTCTTATAAGATGGAATCAAGAAAATCCCACTAAAAAGGAATATCTTCTATATTTATCTTCTCCAACACCGTCATAGATAAACACCAATTTCTATCTAGAATCAATACCCATAAAATTGATGTTATTTACATACGAATAGACTATTTTTCATTTCACAAATATATGATCATCAGTTAGATTGGAATATAAAATGTGACCTACCTTCCTTAGAAAATGATTTGGTATTTATGTAGAGAAATAAAACACATGTATAAGATAACATAAAATCCATCCAAATGGGAAATAGAATGAATTGGTGAAATCGAATTCCCACAAACATAAAATAGATATTTATCATATTCATGAGATGAGATCATCATACCGTTAGTGGTGTTCATTTTAAATTCAACATCTAATATAGGGGTGACATTTTAATATCCATAGAAAATTTCTCACATGTAATAGAATGGGCATATCCAGAGTCAAATAAGTAATTAGTACATATAATGTATATGTGAGTGTTCCTTTTCACCATGTAGTTGTCATATCCCTCATAATAAATAATTATCACATGATATTTCCCTTTATATCTCAGCTAAAGTGGTTAATGGCATCATTATTCACCATTAACCTTTTGATTTTATGACTGGTTATCTTAATGAACATGCTCCGGACATTTGAATCATTGGATCATGGGTGGTAATGTGTATCCTATTTTATTACATTGAAATGACCAAAAAATTATTTCCCTTTCTATATTCATGTGATATATGACCAAACCTTCCAAATTTAATGAACCTCCCATTTCCATTAAAGTTGTTACATTGATTTCTCTTCCCAAATTTCGAGCATATTGATGTATGGAATTTCATTCCACCATTTTACTTATTCATGTTTTAAAAAATATCTATATTTCATTTCTTATCAAAACCATAGCAATAGTCTGAATCTATATTTTACATTTCTAAATTGAGTTCACATAGAATAGTTTCCTCATAGTTAACAATATCTCTTATAGAAAACACATTTTAGAGACTTTGTCTTAATCCAGTGAAGTATAAATAAAACATAATTTAATAATTATGATAATTCATTTTTCATAACTCAAATGGGTTATAAAAGATTACTCATAGGTAAAACTAGATTCATCATCCTTCATATTCATATAAAGTAATTGATTCTCCATTTTCATATGTAGAATATGGGTAATAAACTTACAGAAAAATAATCTCTTAATGTCATCCCACTCTATGTATTCAATTTATTCTTGTTACATTGAATTCTTGATATGATTCCACCATTGATTCTCTTACCCTTACAAATAGCGGGTAGAAAAAAAGAATATCCGTTCCAAAACAATTGGATAGTGGAGAATACATTTTCAATGGAACTAATAAATTTAATAATAACCATCAGATTAATTGATCCACTAAATGAAGGTTGAAATTTTATCATGAAGGACTCAATAGAATGTTGTTCACACTGTTCATAATTTTGATATTAAACTTGATTCATAGATGGGAAAATTTGTGTGAGAAAAGAGATAATATTTTTGTGTGGTTCCTCAAAAAATTGTTTTCTAAGGAGGGAAACCATTTAATTTTCCATTACATTTATCAATAAGATGGATCCAATGGGTTCAACCCATTGGCTAAAACAAAAAACCATAGTTTAGGTAATGGAAATCATCATGGGAAACCACATTATTATAAAAATAATTTATTGGATGTCTAAATCGTGAATCCTTCTTTTCAATATACAACAGAATAGATTTTACCTATAAAATTAATGATTAGTATCTATTAAAACCCTTCATGTTGGTTCATAATGTGTTTGTGAATTTCCAAAACATATCGCTTGATAGTGTCCAACTAGGTGTATAGAACGGCCCATTATCATCCACCATGTTTGGATCATGTAAAATTCAAATGATCCCTTTTTAGGGTTATTACCCCTAGGTATAATGATAATATCCACCTCTATTTTTAGTATCCTTAGAGGAATATGAGTCTTTGGAAACTAGATGCTCTATCCTTTACCACAATTCTATGATATTTTTCTATATATAGACTTTATGTTAGATTATCCCTAGATTTCTCACATACAATTACTCATCATTTTCCAAATTATAACTTATACTATCCTTTGAAACCAACTATAGGGACCCATCCATTTAATAAATAAATAATATTTATTTTTAGATGAGTATTCAATACATTTTAAAAATACATGTATGATGATCTTAATGGTTTAGTTTTATTAGATACTAGATACACAATTTTCTTATTTTATGAAATATATTCAACATAACCAATAAATATCTTATGATTTACTACACTTTATAGACATATGATACCTAAAAATTTATTCATAACATTGGTAAAGGAAATATTAGAAATGGTGCGATCATATTATCATTGAAAGGAAAAAATATGGGATATAATTCTTTGATCATATGAAAAAATATGATAAAAATAAATTTATAAGATCATTAATATAACTTAAAATGTTTATACCCAATCTATCATGGATAAAAAAATTGATCCATTTCACAAATAATTGTCATTTCAAAATACAAGAGGCATAAGAGTGTGAAATCATCATAAATAAATCACGAACAATAACATCATGTACTATAAGTGTGGTGAAATCATAAATATAAAAATTATATCATATTTAAAGGTAAAATAACAAGACCATAAATTCATAATGAACATTGAATAAATACATACTTCTCACTGTGGATTAGTCAAACAATATTTTTTCCCTAATGGATCATGAAAATTGACGAGATTCATATGATTAATCATACACATTGGCATGTTCCCCATATTAGATCAATTACATCAACTTATTTCCAATATTTAACTCATGATATATAAAAAATTACCCAATGAAATGGTGGGAATATAATTTATTTCAAACCCATAACATAATAAAAACAATATATATAAGTGTTCCATAAATTCCTAAAATATTACTCACTTCCATATACTATAACCACTGAAATGAAAATGAGTTTCATAAACATTTCTTAAATCCATCATAGAATAACCCATCGAAAATTAATGAGTTTCAAAGATATATCACCATCTCAATCATAATATATAATGGGACATAATAAGGATGGAATCATTAGAAAATGTTCCCCTTAAATATTTTGTAACATATAATGATGTCACTGAATGTGTAAATTTTTTTTAAGATCATAAGAATATTTATTGAGGAAAATATAATTTACACTTTAGAATCACATAATTGAAATATAATTTTTTTTCTAATATTAATGGAATTTTTTTATGATAATAATAATAGAAACATATATTGTATCTCATAAATCATTGAACATTGGTGATAATGAGAAATACGATTCATGTCAAACACGTTAAAATATAGATTCTTTTCATTTTTTTGGTAAAAATAATAAGTATCTCATCTAAAAAAGATACAAGAATCATTCATTTAATTTTTTTTTTAAAATTTCACACATGGGAAAAATATTCTTTGATAATTCATTTAGAATATTAAAAATGTTATTTGAAATACTTTTATTAAACATTGATTTGGAATACAAAGTATTTTCAGATGAAAAGGGAAATAATGTAGACTTTTAGTAAAAATGATATTTTTTTATATTGAGTAATTAAATAGATGAAAATTATGGGGTAACATATTTTCTCCATAAATTCACACTATATAATAAAATTATTGACATTATATACAAATAGACAATAATATTTCATCCTAAAAAACATTACCAAAACAATCCTGAGGAATAATAAGATTGTAGTAGAATACCATTACCACATTGGTAAATTTTTAATCATAAAACCCATGAAATAAGGAACCTTATAAGGATATTTATATTCCTTTATTTTCATAATATTAATTATAAAATAATCTCTTGGGTAGTATATATACCGAATAAATGAATCTAGTGGTGAATGTGGTATGTGTCTCATAAAAATAAAAGTGTTATGAGAATCTATTACCTCAGGTCTCAACTTCAATTGTAAACATTATAACATAATATATAATAAATATTTTATTTATAAATATAATACCTAACTCTACTAATATATTTCGTACCATATATTATTTACTTATTACTTTTTTCTCATGTTTGTTAACATTTTGTTGTTTACATCACTATATTGGGTAACAACATCTTTTTTTCCTGTACGATTTGGTTTAATAATTTTAATCTATCTTCTTTTATCATAGATAAATAATATAAATACTTTTATACGTGGTATAAATATCATATATATATATTCCTTATTTAAATATTTAGATTAATCTATAAAAGAATTTCTAGAAACATGAATTACAGAATTCAAGGAGACGATGCGTCGTATATACACAAGAACATAGTTTCATTTTTTTAAATATTGAAGGAATTAAAGGTAAATAGAAATTAACAATTAAAGAATAGTTATTATATCACATATAGAATATATATATTTTAAATATATTCTTATTACAATCAATGTCAAAATAAAATTAAAAATGTATCACATTGCTTCTTGGAGGGTGTAGTCAACATGTACACACAAGTGAGGTTATCAATTTCCAATGGCTGGGAATGAAAGATGTTTTAGGTGTTATAATAAATAAAAAATTATGTTTTTCATAATGATAATATATAAACATTAAATCCATGATTATATTCTAATATTATAGGTGATCGTGGAAAATGAATTATATATTTTCACGAGGAGGATGTCTTTCCTAGACATGATTGACTATTTTGTTTCCCATTTAATGAAAGGGAGATCAATATAGATTCTTAAAATAATTTTATAAAATATAATTATAAGGGAGATACTTATTTTATTATATAATCATAATTCATGATGATGTTTAAGAGGTGGAATAAAAATAAAATAAATGATCTTGGTTTAGAACGATGCCACTTCTTTGGAAAAACATCTAATGTTTTCACAAAAAACATTACTATAAGGGTTTTATAAGAAAAATATGGAATATAAGTTATTGGTACGGATTTTAATAGTCTATTTTTAATGAATTGACAAAATAGAAGGATATGGATGTTTGAATATGAGAGGAGAGGGGATGCCATGTAATAATTGAGATTAGTGGAACACTTGTAATTTTTGAATGTTGTCCCACAATTTCATGGAACATTCATGGAAAAAGGATAAAAATGGATAATTGTAGATACTTATATGAGAAAATATTTAAATATGGCCATACAATTAAAATTTAACTCATTTCGAGTTAATTTTACGCCTTATAATTTTAGTTTATCCCTCGGGAAACATGTTTTAACCTTATACATCATAATTAATTTTCATTGTTTATAATATTAAACATGAATCAATATTAATTTGAAATTATTTTAAATATAAAGGATTTTAATTAAAAATATGTAATCTATTTTACTAAATTAAATTCAAAGAAGTTGTATAATTTGATTATAAATTAAGTTGGATGCGTAACAAAAATAACCTTCTAAGGAACTTTTTTTCATAAGAATAAAAAAAATTATATCAATTTTGAATATAAAATTACTCTTAATGACCAAAATTGTTGTAATAATACTATAGTTTAACTAATTTTACTTTTAAAACGAGTTTAAAAAAATTGACCATTAAAAATTATTAAATTCAAATGATAGTTTTTAGGATAACATAACTTTTTTACACAAGTCATCGAGAAATTAATCTTATTAAAAAATTATAAAAAATTCATTCTATGATAATAAATATATATTTATTTAAAAAATGATGTTCAATTTTGAAATAATTTTTTTAAATTAGAGAAATTAATTAAAAAATTACAAAAAATAAATATTTTTGTTGAATAAATTAATTATGTAGCATAAAAAATTAAAAAGATAGTAATAAATATACTTTTATAATCTAAAATATTAATAATTAATATTAAAATTTTGTTTATTCCAGTTTTTACCATGATGAAGAACAACTATGTCATAATGGTTATGTTTTTAAAAAAAATTAATAGTATATTATGGTTAGCTAAAACTTGGTGATGGTTGTAACTTATGCTATCAAATAAAATAAATTTATTTCAAATAAAATATTTCATAAAAAATTGGGTTGCAACATGATGAACTACCAACAAAAATCTCTTAGTGGGTGATATATACCCAATACCTATGCCAATGTGGACTATGAACCATCAGGAAAACATCTATTAGTTGATGTTATAAAACCAAGATGAATCATTAGTTTGACATCAGAGCACCATTAAAAATATCAATGTGAAAACATACCACTAATTTAGAAATTTAGTTGGATTTATTACATGTAAAATCAAATAAAAAAGTGGGTCAGGTATTGCAAACTTATCATCTATAGGTAGAATAGGTATATTAACCCAACCAACAAGGTGGATGAGAAACCACTATCTCATCAAGCATGCATTTCAAAACACCAAAAGTCATCATGGTAATCAATTCATCAATTATCATAATTTCTATATAATGTACAATAATTTTAACCTAAAAATGTTAATGTTCCAAAACAAATAGTCTACATAAAATATCACATTTTTTATAACTCACCCCTAACCAAATGTGTTCTCAAGTCATTCATTAACGTGGTATATCCTAATAAACCAAAAGAGTATTGTAATGTAAATTATATATCATATGCAACCATAAATGGTACCAATTCATAGAATAAAATCCCAACTAATATTGGGAATGGTTTTCACAATCCAAAATTTTCAACAAACACCTCCCTTAGACCAGTCATAGCCTTATGGGGTTCAAATATTATTATTGGAATTTATGAAAACTAATTCAAATTAATTTTCCTGTATACAAAAAAAGTTGTGTTTTTCATATTTCTTATGATGTAAACTATACATGTATATGACAAGAAAAAAATAAATGATCACCTACCACATCATAGTAGATTCATTCTAATTTATTACCACCAGTCTATTTGAATATAATTTTTATAAATAAATAAACATATAAACATCCCTAGAGTTATGAATAACCTATAACATAGAAGAATCAAAGGGAGTAAATTAGAAAGATCAGATAAGGGGTTTCAAATGTTTCAACACCCCATCCTTGTATTCTACATTATTTTATTCCGTTCTTAGTCTCAAACCTTTCCAGATAAGGTTCTCATTGTGTACTAGTTGAAATTTTCAAATTTTTTGTAGTTTGAGTTGGTTTTGGCTTCCTCACGGTACCCACACGGTTAGTATAAGCCATGTGGATCATCATATTTACCCATGTGAAAGGTTCTAGAAGTTGACAAAGGCTACCACAAGGTTGGCATATGGTCAGCCAAACTGTGCAAGTTGGTCATGCAACAGATATTTGTTTGGTAAATGGATACTACTAGGTTGGAATACAACTTGCAAAATTGTGCGGCCAAACCATGTTATCGAGATAGATCATTAAAAAACGCTATAATACCCTTACCCCTTTTTACCCCAAACATAGACCTCCTCCTCTTGGGTCATTTTTTGGCTCAGGAAGGGTGATCCCCTACCCCTTCTCCTTGGATATTCTTCCCCCATGGATCCAACATTGAAGTTCTAAGGTAATATTTTACGGTTTTTGTCTATTTTATACTTTACTCTATCTTCTCTCTAAATTACAATGGTTATCCTTTTTAGGGTTTCACTATTGGATAAACCTTATAGGTTAGGTTTTTATTATGAGTGACTTAATTTTGATCTAGGGTGTGTGGATCATCTGTGGGGCTATGTTCTTCCTTCTCTGATGGGTTCTTCACATTCCCACAACGTTGAGGTAGGTGGATCCATGTTTGTTTCTTTCAACACTTTCCATTGGTTCTTCAGTTATTTTATATAATTTTTAAATATTTTTTGCATGCTTATGAGTCCTTTTCCTGGCCTATTATGTTGTTTTGGGATTGGTATCTTTTATTAAAAATAGGATTTCATTTGACCATAGAATTATGACAAAGTAAATATTCTATTAATGTATTTTTTGAAATTACATGTATTCTATTAAAATGATATTGGGTGTTTTGAGAACTATATTTCCTCGTTTATGTTATAATATCATTTTTGGATTGAGGTCTTGACATTTGGTGTGTGAAATTGGCTATTTAAGGCATATCAATTATGTGTGGCTTGTTGTATGTGTTGTAAAACATGTTGTGTTTTTTTAAATTGTTTTTGGAGATATTTCATGGATACTTGGCATGTGAAATTGGATTTGGGAACATACATGTGTTCATGTCATGCACACATGAATGGGAACACAAATGAGGATAGCCTTTCTTAGTCTGAAAACCCAGATTTCAAAACATTTCCCCTTCCTCCTTCCCTCCTTGTTCAAGAATCTTGGTCTTTTATTAATGTACTCTTTGTCTCATGTGAATATAATGTGATTTCAAATTTTATGCTTGAACCCATGTCTTATTTGGTACTTTAGAAATGATCAGTGGGTTCTAAATTGAGTGAATCTCATTTGGAACCTAAAAACATTTAGTATTCTTTATCTTTTTTTTTGAAATGGAATTGGAAGTGAAAATGGATTTTTATCTAAAGGGACTGTTTGGAATGGTGTGTATGAAAGTGATGTTTTGAAAAATATTATAATAAATTGTTAGATATGTTATAACTGATAGAGTTGTAGTTTCGTTTGGAACAATATGGTTTTTTGTAAATGTAGCATGGTTTTAAATATATAAATGTACGGTATGAATATTTGAATGTTTTGATAATTGTTTTGTAAGATTATGTGAGATGATGACCCAATTGGAAACATTGATTATGAGATGAATATATAGTGGGTAATCTTGTTGGGGACTACCCTATTTGGGTTATCGTATAGGTGGTGTTTGTGTTTGGGGTAGGTATCTGCGGTGACAACATGTAAGATGAATCACACATGTGAGGGAATACTAATTACACATTATACTTCCTCCTTGGTTTCCTAGGAATATTTTATATGATCATGTGATGGTTTCTAATCAACCTAGATTAAACAGGTTGGTACCCACTAGATTTTTTGATATTCCAGGTGGGGTTTTCCACTAGATTGGTTAGTTTAGGGTTCCTTGTTGGTTATAGAGTACACAGTTTCACTATACAGCAGTAGGTGGTTTTGAATCCAGATCATCAATGGATCACTCTAGGTAATTTTAGAAGAATCCAAAAAATACCAAATTGTTTTTACATGATTAGTTTATACTATATTTTAACCTCATCTTGCACTAACTATTTATTTTTAATCAAGATTAGTTTTTCCTTTGTATGTTTTTGGATTGGGGTTTGGTTTTGAAAACAGTTCCCACTTTGAGAAAAGAAGGTTGTAGTGTTCTATTTTTAAAAAGGAAGAGATGTGTCTGTTTGATAAAGTATGAAAACTCTATTTTTAATAATTGGATTCCAATATAGTGTTAGTGAATTGATTTTTGAATGAAAAATGGATTCTTTTGGTGGTTGCATATAGAACCATTTATCTCTCACCCTACTTGTACCACTTAGTTCCCATAGGTCCAAGATGTTTTACAAGATTAGCTTCTTGTTTAGGTTCTTGGTTTTTTTATAATTATTAGAATACCCTAGACTTACAAACATGGCACAAAGGTAACATGTTAATAGATCATCTCACTTTCACAGCTATTAAATGATCTTGTATTACCTGTTCCCTATATAAAATTTTTGGATGCCTAAGGGGGTGACTCTGGTTATAAGGTATTCCCTTATTCTCCACTATTACAAGCCTCCTTTGTTTTCTTTGCATTTTTTGATTTTTTACAATTTATTCTATTTGGTTTTCTTAAATTTATGATAACTTGAATATTTATTTGGAGGAAGGAAAATAATGTTGAATAGGTGAGCTCATTGTTGGAGCATGTTTGTTAGTGGATAGTGGTGACCAAGAGGCCACATGGAGGTCTTGGTAAATTTCATTAGTTTTTTATTTTTTTTAGTTTACATTTTGATTAAATATTGTAACTGAATTAGTTTGTTTATCTATTTTAGATTCAAATGTTGTTTTTTCTGCATACCTAGTTATTTAATTATTTATTTTATCCTTGTTTTTTTGTATTAAACAATTCTCACATAGTTTATATTTGATTTCCGATGCCAGTTTCCTTCCAGTGGGGATCGGGAACGCCCAATGGGCCATGTTGCTATTCGGGTTAGGTGTTTGGTTGGATGGAATACTGTCTTGTTTTGTGAAAAAATTTTATCATACGGAGATTCTTGGTTAATTAGAATGTTAGAGAGATTCGAGATTTGGGTTGTCCAGACTTAAGAGGTATGTATGTGTAGAGAGTTGCGAAATCCTTCTCGTTCTGATCGTCGATTTACCAAGAGTATTCTAGTATTTGAGTATTTTCTTTGTTTGGTGTGGAGGTATTAAAATGTAGGTGATCTTGTGTTATTTCATGACCTCCCATATAGTATTAACCCATTTTGATCCGGATTTCATGGATCATTTTCGTCCTTGTTGTTGATTCTTTCTTGGGGAAAGGCTCACTACTATGTCACCAGGTTATGTCCGACCAGTGGTTGCTCAATAGGGTGGTTTGGTGTGAGTGGAGTTATGTTTTTGTTGTTGTTACTAGGTTACTAAAATAAAATGGGTTTTTAAAGGATAATTCTTTCTTCTAAATGGTATTGAATAAGTAAAATGGGGTTTAGAGACCAATTTTTTGAACTTACAATTTCGATATCTCTTGGGTTTTGATAATGGAATGGTTATTTTAACCCTCGTTATTCCTTATGAATTTTTTCACATATAAGGTTATGTTTTTGTAAGTTACATGTCGGTATGTTTGGATGGAAATAGATGAACACATGTGCGATTGTTAATAGGATTCCCTGCGTGGGTGTTTAAAATCAAAGGCTTGGCCTTGTATTTCTATAGTGATTTTTTCAATTGGAAAATAAATTTGGAAAATGGTTCTTGATTTTTAATTTAGGGCTTTTTGGTTAAAATATTTTTTTTATTTTGAAAATGGAATTCTAAGAAGGATGTTTTGAAATTTAAATGAAAATAGAGGGTTTTTAATGGAATGTTTTTAGTTGTTCTTGTCTGTGTTGGGTTTCTAGTATGGTTGTTTGGGATCAAGTAGTTCTTTTTAGATGTGTTTTGATTTGATTATTGGTTTTTTGTTTTTTGTTTTCCTTTTTGTTTTGAGAATTATTCCTACAAAGGTCCCCAACATTTTGGATGATTAATTCCTATTTTCTGGTTCCTCTCAAGAGTTCCCTATATATCATGGTGTTTGAGGTCAATTAAAGACAGTGGAGTGGAATCAAGCGGTACCGAATATCTTCAGGTCATTGGGAATATCTGAGGCTATCAGGGTTCATACTATTCTGGGGTTTTTTGAAGGTCCATCTTTGAGTTGGGGTGATTTGGTTACTCCATCTTTGATATTAGTTGGGATGACGTGCGAGGTGTTTATGGACACTTTCATCCAAATTTTTATACATGAGGTGGTGATATTGAGGAAGGTATAAGTGTTGTGGGATGTGTGGTAGTTCCAGTGGTCTGTAAAATCAAACATTGAAAACTATAAAGAGCTAGTACCCTTATTATTGGAGGCCTTATCAGAATATTAAATAAAAAATCTACTTTTTTGGTGTCTTTATCCCTAGATTTCAGAAAATGAACTATCATTCCATGGAACCTATTTTAAGAAGTTGTTGGATGATTACTTTCATGATGATTTGGTTTCCATAATTCTGGGAGTTGGAAATATAGTCTCTCTTAACGTTTGTAAAGTTTCCACATATCACAAGGAGTGTATGTCAGAGGAACCTATCTCTAAGGAGTCAACTTCATTGGTTCTGGCTTCCAGTTTATCATATCGTTTGATTGTATGCCACCTATGTGGCTAGATCAGGAATTAGAAGACATATTGTCACACACCTCCAAATTCCTACCATTTTGTTGTCATTTTAATTATCTAGAGATGTTTTTTAGGAAGTTTTTCTCACAGATGGATTTTTGATCAGGGGTTTCTAGTACCTAACTGTGAGGTAGGAGATGATTCAATCATCAATGCTCCAGTTATTGTCCTCGAAGTGAAGCTCACGCAAAGTATGGAATTGTTGTGGGTGTGAGAGGACTTGGAACCATTGTTTCTCTTTGTTATTGTATAAGAATTTAATGTTTCATTATTTTAGTTCATGTTGATATTGTTATCTCATCCTTTTGTTGAAAAATATTGATAGAGTTTTTATGTCATTATCAATGTAGTTGTTTCTATGTGAGAATGTCCTTCTGAATCATTGATTTTTTTAGTGTGTTATCCAATTTTATGTGGATTGGATTCCATTTTATCTATTATTGTTGGGGATGTATGATATTATGTTTGGAGGAAGTGATTTATTGTGTTCTAGTTCATTTTTTGGATTCGTTTTCTTATGTGGGTTTTCCTCGGTTCTAGGGATCCTCAGACTATATGGTAAAATTTTTGGGTTGGGTTAGGAAATTCTTGGTTATGGTGAATGTTTCATTTGTTAGTGTGGAAAGGTTGAGATGGTTCATGTGGTCTTGAATTACTAGGCCTCCCTACAGTGTGTCATCCTTTTATGTTTTGGTAGTGTTGTTTTGCTGATGTAGAGAAGTGGGCTTGTTTTTATTGGGAGTTCCTCTGTGAGCCCCCACCCCCCACCTCAGGGTGGTGTTGTTTGGGTTTTTAGGTTTCCATTCTTTATTAGTTCTTGTGGTGGGAGAAACCTCTCATTTTCTCCCATCATTATTATGTTTTGGATTCTTTTTTATTGGGAGGGTTTTAATTTTGTATTGAATAGACACCATAATGATTATGGTTTCTCTTGGTTCTGGTTGGGAATAGACTTGAGTTTTGATGATATTTCAGTTTGGTTATGTTTTGATGGAATAATTTGTCTGTGGTGGGGAGAATTGACCAAACCTGGAAAAAAATAATCCTTTATTTTATTATTTTATTTGAATTGGATCATTCCAGTTGAGGTTTGGGATGAGACCCGGTTTAAATTTTCAAAATTTTAGATGTTCAGTAGGGTTTTTTTCGTGTGTATGGTCACCACACTATCAGTAGAATACATACTAATGAACAAAGAAACCCATGCGGAAGGTTCAAGAAGTCGACATAAGCTACTATAAGAATGGTGCATGGTCGGTAAAACCCAGCGGGTTGGTCTTGAAGTCGATATCTATTTGGAAAGTGGGTACTACATATTTTGTAAAACCATGATGCCAAACCGTGTGATTGGGAGAGGTCAAGAAAAACCTAAAATACCATTTCTAACCTTCCCCATTTTTCCAAAAAAACTCACACCCCATCCTCTTTGGTTGTTTTTGGCACATGAGGTGTGCACCCTTACCCATTCTCAATAAATCCTAGTCCCCTAAAGGAGCCAACCATTATGTTCCAATGTAGGATTTTAGGGATTTTTTTTCCATTTTCCCCTTATCAAAATCTATTCTGTCACAATTTTTAGGGTTCTACTTGTGGGGTTTCCCTCTTGTACAAACCCTAGAGGTTAGGATTTTGGTGTGATATAATTTTCTTTAGATCTGGGATGTGAAGAGTGTGCATGGGGCTATATTCTTCCTTCTACAAGGGTTTCATCATTTTCATATGTCGTTGAGGTAGGTTGATCCACATTTTGTTCATTTTTTATTATCTCCTTTTATTCTTGGTTTCTTTAAAGTAATTTTTAAAATTGATTTTCGTGATTATAAATCATTTTCCTAGCATATTATGATTTATTGGTGTTGGTAGGTTTTGTTTAAAATATGATTTCAAGTGACCTTAACATTATACATAAGTAAATATTCACTTTAAGTGTTCATTAAAATTAAATGTCTTCTTTTAATATGATATTAGGTGTTTTCAGAAGTTTCAAGCCTCATTTATGTTATAATTACTTTCTTAGATAGAGTTCTTGGCATTGGGTGTATGAAATGGGTAATTTTTAAGGCATGTTTATTATTTATAGATTGTTTTAAGGTTTGTAAAACAAGTTTTGTTTCCTTAAAATGGTTAATGGATCTATGAAATGGATACATGGGGTGTTCCATTAGATGTGGGCACCTCCAAGTGTTCATGGAATGAAAACCTAGATGGGAACATAAGGGATAATGGCCTTGCTTAGTCTAAAAACATGGATTTCAAAACATTTCCCCTTTCCCCTTATATCCTTCTTCCACAATCTTGTTCATTTTTTAATGTCTTCCTTGTCACAAGTAACACTATTGTGATTTTAAAGGTTGTTTATGATCCCATTGATGTTATGGTACTTTATAAAGGATGATTGGTTTCTAAATGGAGTAAACTCGTTTAGAACATTTAAAATACTATATATACTTTAACTTTTTTCTGAAATGAAATTAGATGCAAAATTGGATTTAGAACTAAAGGGTATGTTTGAAATTGTATGCATTAAAGTGATGTTTTGTAAATAGTTTATAATTAATTGTTAGATATGATAGAATTGATTGTGTTGAAGGCCTAGTAGGAAATTTATGTAATTTTGTAATTGAAATTGGATTTGGAACTAAAGGGACCATTTACAATTTTGTGTATGAAAGGGATGTTTTGAAAATAGTTTATAGTTATTTATGAGATATGTCAGTATTGATTGTGTTGAAGGCCTAGTTGTAACTTTATGTTGTTTTGGAAATGGATTGTGGTTTTAAATGTGTAATTTCTACAATGGAATTTTTTAATTTTTTGACAAATTTTTTATAAGATTATTCAATATGATGGCACAGTTGGAACCTTTGATGACATGATTATTATATAGTGGGAACTCTATTTGGGAATTATCCTACTTCGGTTATCGTGTAGGTGGTGTTAATGTTTGGGGTAGGAAAGTGTTTAGATAGTATGTATGATGAGGGACACTTGTGAGGGACTCCAACTTACATAGTATACTTTCCCCATGGATTCATGGGAAACTTATAGAGGATTGAGTGATGGTTTCTGATCAACCCCAATTAGACGGGTTGGTACACACAATATTTTCTGAAAGGAAAGGTGGGTTGTTCCACTTGATTGGTAAGTTGAGGTTATCCAGTTAGTTATAGACTTGGTAGTTTCACCATACGCTAGCAGGTGGTTCCAAACTGAGTACATCTAGGGATCTATCTAAGGATGTTTAGGATAATCCAACTAAATTATTTCTACTCTATTATTTTTAGTTATATTTGATCCTAATCTGGAACATTCTTTTTATTTTTACCATAACCTAGCTTTATCTACTGGGTTTTTTGGTTTGGGGTTTGGTATCCAAAATTATGAAATCATTGAGAAAATATGGGTGTTGTGTTCTATTTTTAAAAAGTAAAAGATGAATATGTTTGATAAAATGTGACAAAAATAATTTTTAGATGTATTTTTGTAATGACCCGGACCTCTCCGGCCCATTCCTTTGTCAAAAATAAGGTCAAGAAGTTTTCTGGAGGGTAAAATGGACTTTTCCCACACTTTCCTGAATTTTGAAACTACACGCCGTGTAGTTTGAGTACACGTGGTGTACCCTCTTGCTAGGTATACCCCATGTGGATGGTCGTGTCTTTGCCGCATTAAGAAAATGGGTACACACGATGTGTCCAGTACTACACGCCGTGTACTCCCTCCCCATGTACGCGTTACCGTGTGTTGACCAGTAGTCAGCCGTGTGCCGTGTGAAGGCCGTGTCCTTACCGTGTGAAATAAATGAGTACACGCCATGTGTCTAAACTACACTCCATGTAGTCCTTCCCCGCGTATGCGTTACCTTCAAACCGTGTGTTGACCAGTCAATGGCCGTGGAGCCACGTTGGAGGCCGCGTGGAGACCGTGTGAAAATGGCCGAGTACACGCCATGTACCATCAGTACACGCCGTGTACTTTTGCTTTTCACACCTATAAAATGAGGGGTCACCTCCTCCTTTCAACTCACACCTCTCCTCCCCTCTCCTCTGAGCATATATTTTTCAAGAGACTCGAAGGCTCTTTCTTCCATAAATTTTTTATCCGAGCTCCAATTTCCGATCTGTCAGCGGCCACAGGATCATAACGATGAGGCGGAACGTCCAATCATAGATCTGTTCTTTCCTTTGGCTCTTCATTTCCACCCAAGGAGGTTTTTTTGGGACATAGATGAATGACTTCTAAAGTTGATCCGGATGAGCGTTGTGTTCAAGAACCTTTTGAAGTAGGGATCTTACCTTCGTCTCTCTAATTTGTGCATCATGCGGGGTGGGTGTTCTCTTGTTTACTTGAAACACTTTTGAACCGGTTTAATAAAGATAATAACTTGCTTATATAATGGGGTTGGGAAGTTTTTGATTGTTTTTTCTTTATATCCTGTGATATTATGTTGTGAAATGAATAGGCCTATGCCTACTAAAAATAACGGTCGTTGGGGGACTTTGCTTGTGCAATTAAATTTTTCCCTATCTTCTAGAACGTTTTGTGAATGGAAACTTCATGGAATGTGGAAATTGGTTAATCACCAAAAGTTGGATGTTTAAAATATAGAACCCTTGTGTGGTCACCTCGGTTGAACCAAAATGTAACAATGAACATGTGGGTGTTGGCTTGGTAACGTGGCATGTGATGGGGGTGTTTTGTGGGTTGTTGTGAAATGGGTGAGCAGCGGAGCTGCGGTTGGCTTGGTTGTGGATAGGTGTGAATGTTTAATGGTGATACGAAGAAGGGCTACAATAAATGGTATTAAAGGGATAATGATGTTCGGTGTGGTTGTGTTTATGGTGGTTGGCAGCAGGGCGGGAGGGATGGGTTTAAATGTGAACTAACTATGGGTTTTGAATAATAAATAAAAGTGGAAGAGTTAAAGAATGGTGGGGGTTGGTAATGAAACAGAAATAATAATAAATTGGTTGGTTGGTTAATAGGAAGGGACTTGTCGTGTTGCCGTGTTTTCCAAACTTTCTTTGTGGATAGCAGGGATATGTTTACGAACGATCGTTGTGGTTGGTTTTGGATTGTTGCCCAGTAGTTAAGGAACTAATAAATTAATTCTGCTGAAATGTGAAAACCTTAAAAGGGTTGGGGTTGTTCGTTGTATGCATGCTTCGTGGTAGTAGTTTCGATGCACGTGCTCAGTTTCTCTTTTTAGAAGACATAGGTTAGGCTGAGTGGTTGCTATATGTATATATATCTGTATATTTTGTGTTTTATCGCACCACACCCATGTTGAGAACTTAGTGCCGAACACTCCCATTTCATGGGAGAGGGTGTTTTCCCATAGTTACTAGCTCCTTCCTGCTCCTTCTCACCTAGGTTGTGATGGATTGAGGCGACCATACACCCAAGACTCTTCGGGTAGGTTTCGATTGGGGTGATTAGGCCCAAGACTCTTCGGGCAAGATTATATGCTATAATGGCTTGAGGCGACCTTACACCTAAGACTTTTCAGGTAGGTTTCGATTTCAGGCCTAGGTGTCTTCGGGCGAGAGTTCTGTTACTCTTACTGTTCCCAAGAATCTTCGGGATGAGGCCCAGGTGTCTTCGGGCAGGGATGTGGTTGTGGTTGTGAGGCCCAGGTGTGTGTGGGTAGGATACGTGGTGGTGAGGCCCAGGTGTTTGCGGGCGGGATGTGTGGTTGTGAGGCCCAGGTGTGTGCGGGTGGGATACGTGGTTGTGAGGCCCAGGTGTGTGCGGGCGGGGAGAGTGTGACAGCGTCAGGAAGTTCAGCTAACTAATGGGAAATGGTGCAGGGTACCCAATGCTCTTGTTCTTATACTACCACTACCTGTTGTGACTGTGTTTTGGTGAGTGTGGCTGGTGAGGTTGGGTGGATAGATTTCCTTGGTAGGGTTCTTCTGCTGTTCTAAGTGGACATTAGGATGTCTTCCCACTTGTGCACGAGATCTTTAGGTTTCCCTACTGAGTATACTTGTATGCTCAACCTACGTTTACTTTTAGGTTTCCAGGAGGACTACCAGGGTCGTGCGAGACCCTAGTAGTCAGGCAGTTGGAGTTGTTACAGTTGTTGTTCTCATTTTTTCTTTTGGTATTGTACTTTTGAGCTTTCTTGTACTTGTACCTTGTTATAAAATTGTTTAAACATGCATGTGGGCTTTGTTTGGGTTTATTTCTATACACTTGCTCTTTTTCTTTTTGGTTGTTGACTCATCCTATTTCCCGACCCTAAATAATAAACCGGGTAATTCCTCCCATATTTGTGAAAACTCATACCCTTGGTGCTAGTCGCCAACCCGGGGCCTACTGGAGGCGGGACTCGGGGGGTCATTATCTCCCATTCACCATTGCCAGCTGAGGAGGGGCATATTTGTTGGGAGGGGGTCGTGACATAATGGTATCAGAGCTGATGGTTGAGAGACAGGATGGAGTCTGGAGTTAGGTACAGTGAGGATTGCATGGGATGGTAGGGCAACAGTGTTAGTTAACCTTGGTGCGTGACATAGTCCAGGGAAGACCGGCTAGGACACGGGATTTTAGGGCCCCCCGTGATCCGATGCAAGGACTCTGAGCCTACCGAACGACCATGTGAGACTACATTGATTGCAGGGTAGAAACCCTAGGGAAGGTATATGCATCATCATGATTGTGTTTTACTTGATTTGGGAGTTTTGGGAAAGAAATTGAAATAAAATGATAATTGAAACTTTGAGAAAATTCCTTACTACTTGGGATTAGGCGATCCTTGATTACAGTACAGCTATGGCACCTGGACGTCGCCTTCGGGTGGCTCAGACAGCCGAGGCCCAGAAGATCCAAGCGGTCGATCATTTGAGGATTGACCAAGAGGAGGAAGATAGCCAGTGGCAGAAGACTCTTTGTTCCTTCCAGCGGCAGACCCTCAGGAAGTACGAGGGTAGTACTTCGGATACGGAGACAGAGGGGTGGATTGAGGAGCTATGGATTTCTTTTACCTGGATCCGTGCTCTGAGGGAGTACTGGTTTCCCCTAGCAGTAAGTTAGCTGAGATGTGCGGCGCTATAGTGGTGGACGCTCTACCTCGGAGAGAGGATAGAGGTAGAGGTTCTATGGGCTGACTTTGAGAAGGAATTTCGAGAGGAATTCATTTCTTCCATGATCAAGGTGGAGAATCGGTAGGAGTTACTCTCCCTTCAACAGGGGAGTATGTTGTTAAGAGAGCTAGGGATCAAGTTCAAGGATCTCCTGCACTTTGCTCCAGATCTCTTTTTGGATGAGCAGTCTCGAGCGAGACGTTTGGAGGAGGTGCTTCGTCCTTCGCTCCAGTATGCTATCACCCCCTTCACCCTTCCGACGTACATGGTGGTACAGAAGAAGGTAGAGGTTGTAGAGAAGATGCACTCGTTGGTAGGTGCACCACGTGAGGTGTTCCGGCCAGGTTCGTCGAAGGGGAAGGCAGTCAGCAGCAGGTCTCCTACAACAGGACCTTCCAGGTTCAGGCCAGTGGGGAGCAGGCCCCAGCAGTTTCAGTTCAGATCTTCGGGTCCTCATCCCTTTTCCATGATCCCAGGACCGAGGTTTTTTTACTTGTGGAGGTTTCAGCCACGTTCAGAGTCGGTGCCCGACCCGAGCTCCATATGGTGGAGGTGGGCTGGTTCAGCGCCCACCACAGCAGCACCAGTTTCCGGCGAGGCCCTTCCAGCAACATCAGGACCATGATCCTCCGAGGGTAGACTTTGAAGGAGGAGGCTGACCTCAGGGTGCTCCTAAGGGACCTCGAACAGGGCATGGTCGGGGAAGTGGACGCCATTAGAGAGGTAGTGGAGCTGGGCGTGGACAGTTACATGCAGGAGAGTTGGAAGCTCTAGCAAGACCAGAGGTGGTGTGAGGTACGATTTGATTGTTCAACACTCTTGTTTCTGCTTTGTTTGATTCGGGAGCTTCGCACTCCTTTGTTTCACTTGGTCTAGCCCATGCTTTGGGACTATACGTAGAGAGGCTTTCCGTACCACTGGTGCTGAGTACACCAGTTGGAGGCCAGACCAGCGTATCTTTTGTTAGCTGGGGATTTGGGCTGACGTTGGGACCACATCGATCTAGTAGGGAGCTTCTTCTGTTACATATGTATCCATACTATGTCATCCTAGGCATCGACTGGTTGTTTTCTGTTAGTGCCGATATCGACTGCTTCCGAAGAAGAGTCTTTTTCTCTGACGTGGATGGGCAGCGCGTATCTTTGGTTGGCTAGAGGAGCTATCATGCGGGAAGCCAGCGTGTAGAGCCTCTACTTTCCTTGTTGGGCAGGCTATCAGTGGTTCCAGCCGATGCAGAGATGATAGATGTCCTAGAGGTTGTTGGGGAGTTCCTTGATGTTTTTTCTGAGGAGGTTGTGACTTTATCCCCCCCCCCCCGACATGACGTTGAGTTCGTGATAGACGTACAACCTGGTGCCCGTCCAATTTCGATGGCCCCTTATCGGATGGAACCTTCGGAGTTGCAGGAGTTGTGGATTTAGATTGACGATCTGATGGAGAAGGGTTTTGTTTGACCCAGCATGTCGACATGGGGTGCTCCATTTTTTTGTGAAGAAGGCATATGGTGGCCTCAGGATATGCATAGATTACCGAAGGCTGAACCAGGTAACGGTCAGGAACCGTTACCCCCTTCCAAGGATAGATGATCTCTTCGACCAGCTGAGGGGAGCAGACTGGTTTTCTAAGATTTATCTATGATCGGGATATCATCAGCTGAGGGTGAAGGACAATGACATCTCGAGGACAGATTTCAGGTGTATGTATGGGCACTTCGAGTTTGTAGTGATGCCGTTTGGAGTTACGAATGCACCGGCTGTGTTCAGGGGACATATGAACTTTGTATTCCGAGAGTTTCTAGACCAGTTCTTCATTGTGTTTATCGATGACATCCTGATCTACTCAAGATCAGAGGAGGAGCACGTTGAGCATCTCAGGGCAGTCTTGGATGTCCTTAGATACCACCAGCTTTACGGGAAATTGTCGAAGTGTAAGTTCTTGACACAAGAAGTACACTTCCTTGGGCACGTGGTGTCTCAGCATGGAGCGTCGGTGGACCCGTCAAAGGTGGAGGAAGTTTTTTCTTGGGCAGAACCCAAGAGCGTGGCAGAAGTTCGTAGTTTCCTGGGGATAGCAGGTTACTATCATCGGTTCGTTTCAGACTTCTCTTGAGTTGATGCTCCATTTACATCTTTGGCTAGGAAGAATCAGGTCTTCCTATGTAGCGATCAGTGCCAGAAAGCATTCGACTACCTGAAGGAGAAGTTGGTTAGTGCTCCCGTACTCAGGTTTCCAGAGGAAGGGTTGTTGTATGAAGTGTTTTGTGATGCTTCTGGCCTTGGTCTGGGGTGCATGCTAATGTAGAAGAAGGGCTTGATTTGTTATGGTTCTAGGCAGTTGCGCCCTCATGAGCTTAACTATGCCACCCATGACCTGGAGCGTGCAGTAGTAGTGTTCACATTGAATTTGTGGCGGCATTACCTCTTTGGGGAGCGCTTTTTGGTCTTCTCAGATCACAAGAGCATGCGTTATATCTTCTCCCAGAGTGACGTGAACTTACGGTAGCGGAGATGGGTCGAGTTTCTCCAAGACTATGACTTTGAGATCTCTTAAACTGAATGTAAGGGTAACGTTGTGGCTGATTCCCTAAGCAGGAAGTCGCATCAGGAAGTGGTTCGGGAATTTTCTGATGCTTGCAAGGAAATGGGAGAGTTGGTTTCCTTGCACTTGGATACCAGGGTGGAAGGTGTTAGAGGCTATTTGTTTGAGATGACAGTGCAGTCCTCCGTTTGCAGTAGGTGGAAGAGTCTCAGTGTGGGGACTCCGAGGCAGAGGTGATGCGGAATCGTGTCGATCAGGTGAATGCTCCAGAGGGATGGTCAAGGGACAGCTGACATCGGATGATTTTCCAGGGAATGTTGTTTGTTCCGGAGGCAATGCATGAGGGATTTCTCCGTGAATTACATAGCTCAGCCTTGGAGATAGATTCAGGAGTTTCAAAAATGTACTGAGGCCTGAAGGATCAGTTTTGGTGGCCCGGGGTGAAACGGGCAGTGGCAGAGTTTGTTGCTAAGTGCCTAGTGTGTCAGCAAGTGAAGGCTGAACAACGTGTCCCAGTGGTTTGTTGCATCCTTTAGATGTCCCCGAGTGGAAGTGGGATGACATCTCAATGGACATCGTCACAGGACTACCCATAGCTCAGGGTGGTTATGATGCTATCTGGGTAGTGGTGGATCTTCTGACGAAATCGGCTCACTTCTTAGCAATCAAGGAGTCGGGCCCGGTGAGTACCTTAGCATAGAGGTACGTAGACGAGGTGGTGCGCTTGCATGGAGTTCCGAGGACTATCGTCTCAGACTGGGATACTCGGTTTACCTCACGAGTCTGGAGAGGGCTACAGCATGATTTTGGAACCCAGCTATGCCTTAGCACTGCTTTCCACCCCCAGACCGAAGGGCAGACAGAGCAGACTATCCAGACATTGGAGGACTTGCTGTGAGCATGCGTTTTGGATTTCGGAGGATCATGGGTACGACACTTTCATTTAGTAGAGTTTTCCTACTACAATAGCTTCCACTCTACTATTGGCATGGCACCACTTGAGGATTTGTATGGAAGGCCATGTCATTCACCTATTTGCTAGGCAGAGGTTGGTGAGACAGGAGCTCTTGGGCCAGAGGTAGTGCAGAGCACCACAGAGAAAGTCCAGCTTGTACGTGAGAGGATGAAGGCAGCTCAGGACCGACAGAACTATTATGCTGATCGTCGGAGGAGGCCCTTGGAGTTCGAGGTGGGAGACCATGTGTTCTTGAAGTTTTCCCCTCAACAGGGGCAGCGGAGGTTTGGGAAAGGGAGCAAGCTCTCACCTAGGATCATCGGACCTTTTGAGGTGATGAGGTGAGTCGGTGAGGTGGAATATCAGCTGGCCCTGTCACCTCAGTTGGAGAAAGTTCATGACATCTTCCACATCTCCAAGTTTCGTCGGTACTTACATGAGGAATCTCACGTTATCGACTGGGGAGAGTTGGATATGGGAGATGACGTAACGTTCGAGGAACGACCATTCAGAATCGAAGATCGTAAGGAGAATGTGCTCCGTGGATGAACCATTCCCTTGCTTCGTGTGTTGTGGAGGCATGGAGGCATCGAGGAGAGAACTTGGGAGTGGGATACCCAGATGCACACTCAGTACCCGGAGTTGTTTTGACTTGTGTTTTCCCTTGTTCATCTGAGCTTTGTGTTGATGTTGTACTTTTTACCGTTGATATATG
Source organism: Viscum album (assembly GCA_963277665.1). Classification (NCBI taxonomy): domain Eukaryota; kingdom Viridiplantae; phylum Streptophyta; class Magnoliopsida; order Santalales; family Viscaceae; genus Viscum; species Viscum album. Next base: position 2,016,753,521 of record OY728165.1, read on the forward strand.
GAATGCTTGGCTTGTCAGTTGTGATAGCATTTGTTTCCTTGTTCCCTGGTAATGTGTAACATGTCCGGATGTGTGGGAAGGGGAAAAACTGACCCTTAATCGTGACGCATTAATTCGGTTGCGATTGAACCCGTGCGGGCGAGTCAGTTCCGCCTAAAGCGGATAATATCTCGACATAGGTGAAGGATTTTTTCCAAACCCACGTGTTCGGGCAGTGTGTTGGTTGTGTGGTGTTGGGGGTAGTTCGAGTTGAAAATCCTAATGTATGGAAGTGGGAAGACCCAATCCTTAATCGAGACGCATTAATGATGATGCGATTAAACCCATGCAGGCGAGTCAGTGCTGCCTAAAGCGGATAATGTCTCGACATAGGAGAAGGAATTCCTAACACATATGATTAGGGTTGTTGGTTGGATTCCTATTATAACGAGAACCCTAAGAGGTATCTTGTTGGGTTCCTCTAGGTTTGCTTTTGAATTCTCGGGGACAAGAATGTTTTAAGAGGTATCTGATGTAATGGCCCGAACCACTCTGGCCCATTCCTTTTTCAAAAAGAAGGTCAAGAAGGGTTCTGGAGGGTAAAATGGACTTTTTCCACACTTTCGAGAATTTTGAAACTACACGCCGTGTAGTTTGAGTAGACGTCATGTACCCTCTTACCGGGTATACCCCGTGTGGATGGTCGTGTCTTTGCCGCATGAAGAATATGGGTACACACCATGTGTCCAGTACTACACGTCGTGTAGTCCCTCCCTGCGTACGTGTTACCGTGTGTTAACCAGTCGTCATCCGTGTGCCGTGTGAAGGTCGTGTCCTTGCCGTGTGCAATAAATGAGTACACGCCGTGTGTCTAAACTACACGCCATGTAGTCCTTCCCCGCGTATGCATTACCTTCAAACCGTGTGTTGAACAGTCAACGGTCGCGGAGCCCCGTTGGAGGCCGCGTGGAGACCATGTGAAAACTTCTGAGTACACGCCGTGTACTTTTGCTTTTCATGCCTATAAAAGGAGGGGTCCCCTCCTCCTTTCAACTCACATCTCTCCTCCCATATTCTCTGAGCAGAGCTCTCTCAAGAGACTCGAAGGCTCTTTCTTCCATAACTCTTTCATCCGAGCTCCAATTTATGATCTTTCAGCGGCCACGGGATCGTAACGACGAGGCAGAACTTCCGAGCTTAGATTCATTCTTTCTTTCGGCTCTTCCTTTCCACCCAAGGAGGTTTTTCCAGGACATAGACGAACGTCTTCTAAAGTTGATCCGGAGGAGCGTTGCGATCAAGAACCTGTTGAGGTAGGGATCTTACCTTCGTCTCTCTAATTTTTGCATCATGTGGGGTGGGTGTTCTCTAGTTTACGTGAAACACTTTTGAACCGGTTTAATAAAGATAATAACTGGCTTATATAATGGGGTTTGGATGTTTGTGATTGCTGTTACTTTATATCTTGTGATATTATGTTGTGAAATGAATAGGCTTATGCCTATTGAAACTAACGGTCGTTAGGGGCCTTTTCTTGCGTAATTAAATGTTGCCCTATCTTCTAGACCGTTTTGTGAATGGAAACATCATGGAATGTGGAAATTGGTTAATCACGTAATGTTGGCTGTTTAAACTCTAGAACCCTTGTGTGATCACCCCGGTTGAACCAAAATAGTATAATGAACATGTGGGTGTTGGCTTGGTTACGTGGCATGTGATGGGTTGTTTTGTGGGTTGTTGTGAAATGGGTGAGCAGTGGGGTTGCGGTTAGCTTGGTTGTGGGAAGGTGTGAATGTATAATGGTGATGGGTAGTGGGGCTGAAATAAATGGTATTAAAGGGATAATGATGTTCGGTGTGGTTGTGGTTATGGTGGTTGGCAGCAGGGCTGCAGGGATGGGTTTAAATTTGAACAAACTATGGGTTGTATAGAATAAATTAAAGTGGAAGAGTTAATGAATGGTGGGGCTTGGTAATGAAATGGAAATAATAATAAATGGGTGGGTTGGTTAATAAGAAGGGACTTGTCGTGTTGCTGTGTTTTCCTAACTTGCATTGTGGATAGCAGGGATATGCTTACGAATGATCGTTGTGGTTGGTTGTTGATAGTTTCCCAGTAGTTAAGGAACTAATAAACTAATTCTGCTGAAATGTTAAAACCTTAATGGGGATGGGGTTGTTTGTTGTATGCATGCTTCGTGGTAGCAGTGCCGAGGCACGTGCTCAATTTCTCTTTTTAGAAGCCATAGGTTGGGCTGAGTGGTTGCTATATATATATATATATATATATATCTGTATCTTTTGTGTTTTATCGCACCACACCCATGTTGAGCACTTAGTGACGAACACTCCCATTTCATGGGAGAGGGTGTTTTCCCATAGTTACTAGATCCTTCCTGCTCCTTCTCTCCTAGGTTGAGATGGCTTGAGGTGACCTTACACCCAAGACTCTTTGGGTAGGATTTGATTGGGGTGATTAGGCCCAAGACTCTTCGGGCAGGCTTATAGGCTATAATGGCTTGAGGCGACCATACACCTATGACTCTTCGGGTAGGTTTCGATTTCAGGCCAAGGTGTCTTCGGGTGAGAGTTATGTTACTATTACTATTCCCAAGAATCTTCAGGATGAGGACCAGGTTTCTTCGGGTGGGGATGTGGTTGTGGTTGTGAGGCCCAGGTGTGTGCGGGCGGGATACGTGGTGGTGAGGCCCAGGTGTGTGCGGGCGGGATGTGTGGTTGTGAGGCCCAGGTGTGTGCGGGTGGGAGACATGGTTGTGAGGCCCAGGTGTGTGCGGGCGAGGAGAGTGTGACAGCATCGGGACGTTCAGCTAACTAATGGGAAATGGTGCGGGGTACCCAATGCTCTTGTTCTTATACTACCACTACCTGTTGTGATTGTGTTTTGGTGAGTGTGGCTGGAGAGGTTGGGTGGATAGATTTCCTTGTTAGGTTTCTTCTGTTGTTCTCATGGGACATTAGGATGTCTTCCCACTTGTGCATGAGAGCTTTAGGTTTCCCTACTGATTATACTTGTATGCTCACCCTACGTTTACTTTCAGGTTTCCAGGAGGACTACCAGGGTCGTGCGGGACGCTACTAGTCAGGTAATTGGAGTTGTTACAGTTGATGTTCTCTTGTTTTCTTTTGTTATTGTACTTTTGAGCTTTCATGTACTTGTACCTTATTATAAAATTGTTTAAACATGAATTTGGGATTGGTTTGGGTTCACTTATATACACTTTCTCTTTTTATTTTTGTTGGTTGAATCATCCTATTTCCCGATCCTAAATAATAAAAAGGGTAATGCCTCCCATATTTGTGAAAACTCATACCCTTGGTCCTAGTCGCTAACCCGGGGCCTACTGGAGGCGGGACTCGGGGGTCATTATCTCCCTTTCACCATTGCCATCTTAGGAGGGGCATCTTTGGTGGGAGGGGGTCGTGACAATTTCACACTACTGTTGATTTTTTTCCTTTGAGGAAAGAAAAAATATGGATTCTTTTGTGGCTACCTACTGATCTGTTTAGATCAAACACTACTTGTACCACTCATTTCTTGTAGGCCCGTGATGTTTTACAAGTTTAGATTATCTTTTAGGTTCCTAGTTCATGTACTCGTTGTTGGAGTAGGTCTATTAATAGATGGTTGTGACCAAGAGGTCACATAGAGAGTTTTGTAGATTGGATCAGTTTTTAGTTTTGTATTTTTAGATTCTATTCTATTCATTTAGTGAAACTAAATCAGTTTATTTATTTGAGATTCTGATATTAGTTTCTCCTATGTACACATTTGCTTTGTTATTTATTTGATCCTCGTTTTTTGGCTGAAACCATTCCCAATTAGTTTATATTTTCTTATTGATGATATTTTCTAGCCTATTGGGATCGGAAATTCCATTTAGGATGTTCCTCAGACAGGGTCTACTATTATGTTAGATGGAATCTTAGCATGGTTAATGAGAAAATGGTATGAGAGGTAGGTTATTTATTATTTGGATTTTATGTTAGATTAGAGATAAAGATTATCAGGACTAAATAGGTAGGTACATGTAGAGATTCATGAACTCTTACTCGTTCTAATCCTCAAGTTACTAGGATTAATACATGATTTGAGTCTTTTTTTCTTTATTATAGTTTATGAGATGACAATTGAGGTGATTTGATTTCATGTAGTGTTCTCAAATAGAGTAGTGACCCATGTGAATCATAAATATATGCTTCATTCTCCTCCATGTTTTTTATGCTTTCATTGAGAATGGCACACTACGATGTCGTTGCATTAAGCATAAACAACGATTCCTCATTCTGGTGGCATGGTGTGAGTGGTGTTTTGTTTTGGTTTTGATTAGTGTGAGTGGGTCTTTGAAATGAAAATGGTTTTCTAAAATGAGAATTATTTATTTTAAATGGAATTTAATAGGAAACTTGGGTTTAAAGGAAACTATTTTAAATTGAAAATTTGGTTAAATATTGCGTTTTGATTAGGGAAGGGTTAGTGTAACCCTTATTATTACATTTGAATTTTTTCACATGTGAGGGTATATGTGTTGTAGGTGCGTATTGTAACATGTGGATGGAAATGGATGAACACCTATTTGAAGGTTCATGGGATTCCATGGTGCGTGTTTGAAATCAAATACTTTAACATATTTTTATAATGTGATTTTTGAAAGAGTAAAATGATATTGGAAATTGGTTCTAGTTTTAGATTGTGTGTTTATATGATGAAAAGTGACTTTTTCTATTGAAACGGAATTTGAAGAAGGCGGTTTTCAAAATTTAATTAATGTGGTGGCTTTGGAAAAGAATTTTTTCAGTTGTTTTTTTCTGCGTTTTGTTTCAAAAATGGTTGTTTGGTCTCAAGTGGTTCCTTTCATTTTTGTTTTGATTTTATTATTTCTTTTGGTTATTTTTTTCTTTTTCGTTAATATTATACCACCTAGAATGGTCCCCAATGTTTATAATGAGTCACGCCTTGTTTTTGGTTCTTCTCGAGTGTTGATTTTCTATCATGGTGATCGAGGTCCATTAGAGGAAAGAGATTGGATTTATGGGGTTTATTGTGTCTTTAGGTTATTGGGAACTCCCATGGTAGTTAGGGTTTATATTTTTTCTAGGGTTGTTTGATGGTCCAGCTTTGGAATAGTGTGATTTTGTTTCCCCATCATCAATGCATGTTTGGGTGACATTGGGGTGTGTTTAAGGAAACGTTCATCCATTATCTCATACATAAGGATGTGAAGTTAATGAAGGTAGAAGTGTTTCAGGATGTTTGTTAGAGATAGTAGTCAGAAAATTTACACATTGACCACTTCAATGAGTTGTCCCCATTTTCTTTAGAGGCAGTATCAGTAGTTCAGATGATAAAATCTCATTTTTTGTGTATTCATCCTGAGATTTTGGAAAAATCAATCTCATCTATTGAAACCCTTTTCCATATGTTGGATGAAGAATCATTAATATCTTAGTTGGTTTTCATATCACTGAGAGTTAGAATTCAAGTATATATTATCATTTGTAATGGTTCTCCATATAGCGAGGATTGAACATCAAAGGAACCAATCCCTAAGGAGTATGTTTCTGCATTCTGGGTTTGAGTTCATCAAGCTGTTTGGTTGTATTCCCCCAGTTTAGCCATTCCAGCCATCAATTTTATTGTTGTCTCACCCCTGCAAAGACCTTCATTTATTTTGGTTGTTGGTATCATCTATAGAAGTTTTGTAGGAATCATTTCCTGAAGAATGAGTTTTTTTCATAGGATGATAGTACCTGACTATGAACCAATATATTATTCATTCATCAAGGATCTAACTATAGCCCTCAGAGTGAAGCTTATGCATAGTTAAGAGTTTCCATGGATGTTTGAAACATTGGCCCCATTTTTTCTCTATGTTGGGGTAAAATCATATAAAGTTTCCTTAATCTATTTGTTTTGGACATTTTATTCTCATCCTTTTATTAATGAATGTTTGATAGAATTTTTCAATCATAATCCAAGTAGTTGTTTCCATGTGAGTCCGGTATTTTGAATCGTTTTTATTAGTGTGTGATCTATTATGATGTGGATTGGTTTCAGTTTTATTAGTGATCATTTGGGATGTATGTTATTGTGTTTGAAGTAAGTGATTTATTGTGTTCTAGTTTTTTATTTGTCTTGGTTTCCTTTCGTGGGTCACCCCCTATACTGGGGACCCTTGGTTTGTGTGGTAAAATATTTTGGTAGGGTTGGAAAAATCATGGTTATGGTGAATGTGTCTATGGTTCGTGTGGAAAGGTTGAGAAGGTTCATGGGGACTGGGTTTTCTGGGTTACACTATAGTGAGTATTATGTTTATGTTTTTAGTGTGTTGTTTATCTCATGTGAGGAAGTAGAATTGTTCATGTTGCGAGTTCCTATGTGAGACCCCCTCCTCAGGGTGTTGCTATTTGGGTTTCAAATATTCCATTTTCATTGAGTTCATATGGTGGGAGAACCATCTTGTGTTCTCCCTATGTTCTTATATTGTGGTTTCTTTTTTAACGGTGAGGTTTGACTTGTGGAGTGAATTTCCAACCTGATGATTGTGGTTTATCTTGGATTTAATATGGCATGGACTTGAGTTTCGAGAATATTTTGGATGGGTGACATTTTGGGGGAATAATGTGTCTATGGTGAGGAGGATTTTCACCCCCATAACATTTATAATCCTCTATTTTATTCATTTCATAGTCCCAAATCATTATGGATGAGGTTCAGGTTGAGTCTCGGTTGTAATTTTTGAAATTTTTGAACTCTAGGTGGGTTTTTGGATTGAGCACGGGCATGAAACGGTTAGTAAAATCTGTTCAGATTATCCTAGATACACTTGTGGTAGGTTTGGGATATCGAATGAAGCTACCGCACAGTTGGTTCTTGGTCGAACAAACTCTGAAGGTTGGTTAAGAGCTTAGTATATTTTTTGATAGTGGTACCACATGGTTGGAAAACAGTTTGTTAAATAGTGTGTCCAGATTGTGCGATTAGGCCAAGTCATTAAATTCATAAAATCCCTATTATAACCATCCCCCTTTTTACCCTAAACATATTCCCCCTCCACATAGGTTGTTTTTGGCAAATGAAGTGTACTCTCCAACCCCATCTCATTGTCTCCTCTTCCCCCATGTATCCAACCTTCATGATCCAAGGTATGATTATAGGGGTTTTTTCCATTTCCCCCTAACCTCTATTTTTCCTCTCAATTTTTAAGGTTCTTCATTCTAGGATTCCCTCTTGTTCTATCCTAAGAGGTTAGGGATTGTGTATGATGCAGTTTCCTTTTGATCTAGAGTGTTCAGATCGTTTTTGGCACTCTATTCTTCCTTCTCTAATACTTTCTTCACGATGTGGATTCGTGTTTTCCTTTTTGCTTCTTTCCATTGTTTATTTGTTTTTTCAATTTTTTTATACATTTTTTACATTCTTATAATGAATTTTATTATCATATTATGATGTTTTGGGATTAGTAGTGTTTGTTAAAAATAATATTTCTAGTGACCATAGAATTATGACTAAGTAAATATGTACTTTATGTTTTTGTTAAATTTCCATGTATTCATTTAAAATTATATTTAATGTTCTAAGAAGTGTTTAGACTCATTATTTTTGATATAACATTGTTGGATTGATGGTATTTTATTGGGTCTGTGAGATTGGTAATTTTAAGGCATGATTATTATGTATGGATTGTTGTATGTGTTGGAAAAGATGATGTGTTTCATTAAAATTGGATTTGGGGAAATGTCATGGAAACATGGAGTGTTCCATTGGATGTGGTAACATCCATATTTAAATGGTAAGCACACATGGATGGGATAACAATGGAAGATTTTCCTTCATAGTCTAAAAACATGGATTTCAAAACATTTCCCCTTTCTATATCTCTTCTTCTTCCAATCAATTGGTCTTTTATTAAAGTTCCCTTTATCAAAAGATACTCTAATGTGATTTAAAATGTCATCCTTGAACCCATGGCCCATTTTTTACTTCATAAAGGACTATTTGTTTCTAAATGAATTGAATCCCATTTAGAACCATTAAAAAATAATATGCTTTAACTTCTCTTTTTCAAATGGAATTTTATGTGAAATTGGATTTTCAACTAAATATCTCATTTTTCACTTATTATAAGAAGGTGATGGTTTGGAAATGGGTTGGAATTAAATGTAAAATATACTAGAATTTATAGTATTGAAGTCCTAGTTGACACTTTATGTTGTTTTCAAATGGGAACATGGTTTTAAATGTAAAAGTTCCTAGTTTTCATCATCAAATGTTTTCAGAAATGTTTTACATTATTATGAAATATAAAGGCCTTGTTGAAACATTTGATAATGTAATGCATATAATGTGGGAACTCTTATTGTGGATTAACCATTTGGGTTATCGTATAGGCGATGTCTGTGTTTGGGGTTGGAAAGTGCAGTGATGAAAGGTAAGATGAGTCATATGTGAGAGGGCCAACTACATACACTGTATACATTCACCAGGGGTTTATGGGAATATTTTAGAAGATTGAGAGGCAGTTTCTAATCACCATTTATTAGATGGGTCACTACTCCAAAGATTTTATGATAGCCTAGGTGGCAGAATCCTCAGGATTGGCATGTTGAGGGAATCCATTTGGTTATAGACTAGGTAGATTCACAGTACACCGGAATGTAGTTTCGATCCGTGTACATAAATACATCACTAGGGGGATGTTTAAGAGATGACCGTGGTTACGAAATTGTTTTTTCTTTCTTATTTTCTATTATATTTTATCCATATTTTTCATTATCTATTTATATCTATCACAACCATGTTTTCTCTACTTGGGTTTTTTGGTTTGGGATTTGGGTTCTAAAATGATATTATCTTTGAGAAAATAAGGGTGTTGTGTTAAATTTTTAAAAATAAAAAGATGTGTTTTTTAAATGTGAAACCCCTAGTTTTTATAACGTTGTTTCAAACTTGTGTTATAAGATTTAATTTTGGAAATGAAACACATGGATTATTTGGTGGTTTCCTACTGAGAAGTTTATCTCACACCCCACTAGTACCTCTCATTGCCCATATGCCCAAGTTGTTTTCTAGGTTCATCTTCTTATTCAGGTTCTAAATTCATGTGCTTATTGTTGGATCATGTTGGTTATTTGAAGGTGGTGAACAAGTGGTCACATAGTGCTCCTAGAAACTAGGTTTATTTTTTCTATTAGTATTTTTAGTTTCTATTCTTTTCAACTGTTTCTAGTAAATCAGTTTGTCTATTTATTTGAGATTCTGCTATTGTTTTTTCTGCAAACTTAGTTGTTTAGGAATTTATTTCAACCTTATTTTGACTTAAACCAATCAATCCTAGTTTATATATGATGCATGGAACTATTTTCTAGACTGTGGTATGGGGAACACCCTTCGGGCCATGTCGTGGCCTTGGTCATGTGTCGAGTTGGATAGAATCCTTTCTTCGTCTCTGATAACTGTACTAGAGGAAATATCATGTGATACATGGAACACGATTACATGTGTATATAAATGAGATATAGACATAAAAATAAGGGGTGAATGGGAAGTGGATGTTAATCTTAGTTATATTGGTAGATTAAATGAAGGAAAATATCTATTTTTACTAACTCTTTAACCATTATATTAATTAATTAAAACCTTTAGAGAAATAATATAGGGCCTTCACTGTAGTGTGAAAAAGTATTCTTGTGCACCATGATACCAAGATCACCCTAGAGCGTGGGCCCCCCATTGATGATGAAACACCCTTCTCCTATAAAGAACAAAAAACATATTCCCTAAATCTAAATAAAATATCCTTCCACCTTCATAATGAATTATTACCCCAATAGCTTTGTTTCATGATTTACACCACCTTTATTATTACGTAGTACCTCCTCATCAATCCATAATTTAGGATGTAATTCTTGAGAAACATTATGATAAACTCCATCTTCAAGAATTCAATATTATATAGCTCAGAAGTGACTCTTATGTTGCTCTCAAAATAACATCGCCCTTTTTTCATGCATTGAAACCCTCAAACTAGAACTAAATTTTAATAGCTCTTATCTAAATTTTTTTCTTGTATGTATCTTTTCATCGAGAAACCCCTCAATATTATAGCATGATGGGAACCCTATAAATGAATCTTAGCTTAAACCTAATAAATATCCTAAAAAACAAACCTATAGCATCCTAAATCACATCAAATAACCCAAAAAAACTAAAATATATGATATTTGCGGAAAAGTAAATCAAATTCATAGAATTTATAGATTTAGAGTGTTAAAACCTCACCACCATATAACTGGCCATGATTTGGATTCAATTTTGAGCATTATTGAGCATTATTGGAAAAACGATATGGCCACTGCAACTAAATATCAAACTCTATATTGACTCTCTTTTCCGTCATAGAGTCTAGATGAATGAAAAAGGGGAATACCATAACAACAAAGCGATTCATCCTTTGAAGAACATAAAAAATTGACAAAGGCATGAACAAGGAACTTTTTAAGCATGGGTCGCGCAAGTTTCATTATGGTCATGAAAGTATACTTGCGCGCCACACATGGGTCGCGTGAGTCACATGCATGCCTTATTCTTTTTTCTCCCAAGGTCCTCTTGTGGCCTATAAATACCCCATGTGGGTCCCTCATTTTGTGGATAAAAAATCCAAAACTCAGATTCAAGCTCTGGTCACCCAAGTATCCATCTGAATTTTTCCGAACAATTATAAGGTAATTATTAACCTAGAATGGATGTTCTAAAGAGGAATAATAAGGCCTATGTATTATAACTCATCAATACTTGTGCACCTAAGTGTCCAGCCCAGAAGGTAAGAGATGACACATGCGCCCCGCCTTTCCCTCTCAAGGAAACATGCACGCCACCTATCTGAATGCCTCTAGGGGTGATACTAAGAGCTCCAATTCAATGTCTCCCAAGTATCACTTCACAAGTTCTTCATTTCCCAAGTGAACTTATGTCTGAAAAGTATACTTGCGTGACCAGGTGTTGCGTTCCAGACCAATACTTGCGCGCCTCCTTCAAATTCACTTCATTTCCTCAAAGTCATCTCTCCTCATCAAAGGAAGCCTTCAAAATCCTATTCAAATCCATTTATGGCGTGGTTCCTTTGTTGGATTCCTTATCTGAATGGAATTATGTGGAACATCTCCCTAAACCTCGTGATTTAAAAAACATTATGTCACTAAGGTTAGATATTTCTTTCATTCAACCACATCCTTTAAGATGAGAAGATACCTAATATTGGCATCCTCCTTAAGAGTAAGCCCCGAGTTCCGTAATCCGGGCCTCCTTCTCAGGATTAATCCTTGGTCTTAATTTATTTTGATTTGTGCATCCTCCTCAAGAAAAAAACCCAATCATATGTCCCCTTAAATTGGGCTCCTTTTCAAGAGTAAGCCCCAGTCATAATTTCCCTTAACCTGGGCCTCCTTCTCAGGAGTAAGTCCCAAGATACAAATCTCCTTAAACTTTGGGACTCATTATCATGAATAATTCCCATTCATAATTTAAAGTACCCTATTAATCTGGGCATCCTCCATAGGGGTAATCCCCAAATTAAGAATCTAAATCTCCATAAATCACAAGTAACTTTATGGACCCTATTAATGGGAATCCTCCTTAGGAGTAAGCCCCAAGTCCCCCCTATTTTGGGCATCCTTCTTAGGAGTAGGACCCATGATAGAATTTCCAAATCTCCCTAAATCATGAATATCTATTGGGACCATGTTCCTAGGCTTCATTCCAGGAGTAAATCCTAATATTTACTTACTTCGGCAGTCATACATACATAAGTACCATATCATTCCTTGTGACTGCATCTTTCATGGCACAAAATGTTAGGTTTACTGATACCTCTTGTTTCTCACACTGATTATGTCTCAAGTGAGCTTAGATTGTAAAAGTAATCACAACACATCTCTTTGGGTTGTTAATCATATGTATGCCCCACAACTCTTAGTCGAACTATGTGGACTTTGATCTCTACCTTAAAAGTAGAGTACGTAGGAAGCCTTTCTAAGGTTGAATCCCATCACCTATTAATTCTCATCTACCCCATATGATGTTAAACTATATCTTATTACTCAAACTACGTGGGTTCTAATTCCTTTTCTAAACAAGGATACGTAGGTAGCCCATCTGTAAGTATGATCCCAACTCTAAAATAATCCCAATATTTATAAACGAAAATAAACATCAAGTGCCCCACTGAGTGGAATTAAAACCAGTATGTTTATCATAATGACCAAGAGATTTATATATAATGTGTTGAAGGATACCACTGACTAAGAATCAATAATAAATACGGATGATTCTCTATCGATGAAGAAATTCAAATACATATAAAAGATTCTATAAATCCCATACTTATCAATCATTGATTTCAAGACCTAAAGGAAGAACTCATTTTCATGCTTGGTAAATTACTAAGGATTCACGATCATAACTCAAATTTATAAGAGAGTCCCATAGTAGACAATAATTCCCCCCAATAAAATATTTGATGAGTCTGACCTCCCATCCTCTCGACCATTGCAAATTCTTAGGTCTCATCAGTTCACAACTATTGGGAACCTACCATTTGAAAGTAGGTCCAATTGGTTATAGAATTGTTGGATTTTTCCGATTCTACAAATAAACCCATTAGAAACTGATTGGAATGTTTGAACCATAATCAAACAAGATCATCCCCATATCAAGAAGAAACACAAAATGGTGAACCCAATGTGAATCCTTAACCAAGTTAAATGGTGTTTTACTTATTTTTTAGGCCACTATTTAACTTAATGTGAGGGCCAACAAAGAAATCAATAACATATGTGCTCATCCAAAATATATATTAGGAAATTTTATCTTGATTATGTATGTTATATCAAATAGGTACTCTCTTCCAAGATCTATCTGCATTACAGAAATGGCTTCTTTAAAGTTCGCACATGTGAATGCCTCAACCTCTACTCCTGCTGGATCCTCGTCTGCTCTGAGGATGACATCACCTACTCAGTGTCTTCAACATTGGGTCTCAAATGAACTGGTTAAGGAATATCGTCAACATAGTACCATTCCGACAATGGATGCCGCTCGAAAACCCCTCCAAGTTAACTACTCACCCTGTTTGTCTGGACAGCGACGACCAGTGGTCATGAAGCAGGTGGTGCCAACCACCATTTCCAACTATTTTGGGTCGTTATCCCCAGAATGCTACAACCAGTCCCTCCCATATTATAGGGAGGTTAATGAATAGGTTACTCAAGGCCTCGGTTCAAGAAGGAAGGTTTACTTCCTAAGGACTCCCACCAACAATCACCACTAGAATCGTGCAGTAGTGCACGCTCAACATGATGAGGGTATCACCTCTAGGTGTTCGGATCTGGTTCCTCAGACTCGAGCATGCAAGAAGAACTGCTAGAGGTGAAATTCGAACAACCGAGAGCATGTTATTACTTTTGACCCCTCTAGAGAAGTCCATCAATCTAACTTGATAGCAAGCAACGAGCGTGCACACATATCCATTCGTTCTAATCCCGCTATCCAGGAGACTCATCTGGAAGCAAACCACCAATCCCATCCGGGAATTCCGGTAGAGTATTAATGGTAGGCAAATACACCTGTTTATAATTCATCAACCAGGCAGTAAGATCGTCTGACTGCACCCAATGAGTATCACAAATCTAATATGGTGGCAACTGATAAGCAGGGACATACACCTGTTTACAATAAACAATTCTACCAGCAGTCTCATCTGCCAGTATTAAAGAAATTCTTCAACCATACTTGACGAAGAATACACAGTAGGAACATACACCTGGAAATGTTCATCAATCCTACCAATAGTCTCATTTGGTAGCACCCTGAGAAGTCCATCGGAATGTTCCAATGACAAATTTGGAGCAGACTCAACTCTCCACCACCACACATAAGTACTGTCAGAATTCACTAATATAAAAAGGAGGATAGTAGCAGAAATACACACCTAATCCAAGCACAAAATGGACGTATATTCCCATTCTGGCAGCTGAGGTCACCTAGAACATTCTGACAATGGTGAAAGAGAAGAATCAAATCCTTGCCCATATTCCGGATTCTTGTCAGAATATTATAACCACATCAGTAGCATCACAGGGAAAGAAATAAAAATCTATCCCTACCACTGGAGTGACTCATCAACGTATCACTTCAAAAAATATACACACCTCTGTCCCAATCCTAGAGGGTTGTGGGGCATACACCACCATGTCATACGGACACTCGAGTCAGGCACATACACCTGATATGAATGGAGATAATCAGCCTAACCTGACTATTTCTCATGAGAAGGCACATACAACTGCCAGTAATAACCTCTTTCATCAACAAGTGTTTCCAACGGTGAGTAAGAAGGCATTTAAGAAATAGAACCGTCATGCATAGTTGAGAAATCAAGATCCAATATCCAATAAGGTCTTGCTCTATGATGGATTTTTTGAAGCCCTAAGACAATTGTCTGTTGCAACTCAATATTCTAATCTCTAATTCCCAGATTACGGAATTAATAACAATAGTTCTGAAGGTCTTCATCTAAAATTTCATCATGAAGTATTGTTTCATGACAGTTCGGTCAATCTGAAAGTATCATCTTCATATGAGAGCCCTGATAACCCTCTGTGTGGTTCGAAGATGAAGGAGAAAAAGTATTCATCATTTGTTGTAACCCACTATGGTGGTCCTCCCCATGATGATTAATTTATCTAGGAATGTCCTCTCAGCAATAGTAATTCACATTTCCTGGAAAATTCTTCAAAGGACAATGTCGTAATAAGAAATCCCTCCTATCTTGATGAATTTGAATATATGAAGAAAGTCATGTCTGATGCTTTACCTCTAGCAGGTGAAAAACATTCTCAATTAGAAGGTAGCTCGGGGTGTATGTCATTATCCGAACCACCATTGGTTCCTTTATCTTCTAGTTTGATAAATGAATTATCTGCCAATATTGTTGAATCTGATGAAGTAACTAAGAAGCACCAGCTTTGGTCTAATTATGTGGAAGAATATTTATCGAATGATAAGGAGTATGTTCTGAATATGAGAAAAAAATTGGTGAAAGGTGATGTACCAGTCATGTTTTGGCCTTTGACTAAATCTCAGTATGATAGTCCAGAAATGTTTGACCGAAGATGGAATTCCTGATATTCATCTCAACATGTGGAAAACTCTTTTTCACTTGAAAAATAAGATATTATATTATGATTAATATGAAAATCATGTCAAGATATTATAAGGGTTACAACGCCAAATTGATTTGGCATCTCTCTCAGTTTCCCGATATCCAACGGTTGAAAAGCAGGAGAGAGCCCTCCAACATTCATGCCTTGGTGCGCTAAAAAGGTTGCACTAGTTAATTAAAAATGCCCCTTCTGGTATTCATATCAGGGGATGGGGTGTTCCTGGAGCCCTACATTTCACTGTACTCTTTAGTAAACAAAGTCCTCCAAAAATAGTCTCATGAAATTTTATTGCCAATGGTTGGCCACAACCAATTGCTTTTATGTGTAATATGAGGCTTGCTCAGGAACATGCATCAACTAGTTCTTCCCAAAGTCAGGAATACAATGAAAAAGTTGTCTAATTACTCTTTCATTAGGAAAATGAGAATATCGAACAAGCTTCTCATTTAGATCATGCACATCATCATGTGACAGAAGTGTCAAAAATCATCAAACGGTCATTTTAGCTAGGAGATTTGAGTGGATGTAGGTTGATGCATCCGACCAATTTTCAGACTAAAGTTCGCAAAATAAGAAGAACTTTAAATAATGTTTCAGATGTAGTAGATGAAGAACCACCTCAACTTTCCATACTAGGGACTCTTTTAGATCTACCATTGGGATCAGTAGATGGGATTCAAGGAGTTGACCAGGGAAAGCAGGAACAACTCTAGTCCACCAGACTGGGGACTTTTCCAAATCCTCAATCTCTTCCTTAGATAAAGTCAGTCTTCACTTTTTTAGGGAAGAAGACACAAGGGGAATTCAGATCCAACTTATCAGGATATTCCCTCCAAATTACGGTTCATCAAGAAGTTCTTAAGGGATCAACTCAACCAAGGGAAATGTCTCATAAAGGACTTGGGAGAAGGAAATATCGCAGAAATGTATATAGAAGGGATGAAATGTGTTATGTATCGATAAATGTCATCAATGTCGTTGTTACTGATCCCCTGGAACATGAGGTTCACTCAGAGGAATCAGATGAGGAAGTTCCTAGTCAAGAAGTTGTACACACAGAGGCAAATGAAGAAGGTGTGCGTACACAAATTCAAAGGCTTACCCAGAATCTAGGTATTTCTTCAAATAACAAACTCCCCCCTCTCTGAAATGTATCCAACAAGGGGAAAAGGAAATTTCATGTTACATTCCACCATTCCTCTCGATAAGGCCATTCACTCTCATTATATGAAAGGTTCACACACCAGGAAGAAGAAATAAAGGAGTTAAAGAGTTTGAATACAGAACTACTTCATGGTAGTCTTCCTCATAAGAGTGCTAGAGTCAGTCAGTCAAGGGAATTTGTTGTAGCTTCTGAGAAGGATCAAGAATATAATCCTTTACCAGTACTTCCTCACAGGTCTAATCCTCTGAGTCATGCGCAACAACAACCGGTAGTGATACCATCACTTGTAGTACCAGTCACTACACCTATCCAAATTCCTGTAATTGCATCTAATCAGGGCCAAGCTCAACCAGATGTTTCTCAAAAGTTAATGACTACCATCGAGTAATTAATAGCTCAGTTAAAATCTATGGAGGGAAAACATGCACCAATTCAACCAGAAAATAGAGATTATCCTGAATGGGTTGATGTAATTCCTCCCCTATCAAATTTTGCAAGTACCACATTCCCAATTTTTAATGGTTTGGGAGATCCAGAACAACACTTAACGCATTTTGTTTTGCATTGTGATCCTATGATGGGAAATCCTCAACAAAAAGACACAATTAAGCTCAGGTGTTTTGTATAGTCATTATAAGGGCATGCTTTTGTCTGGTATACAAGCTTTCAATCCCAGTCAATTACCAGGTGGAAAAATCTTCGTTAACGATTCCTTCTTCAATTTAGCTCAACATTGCTAAAGACAACAATTTTTTATCTTACAAATGGTAATAAAAGGTATAAAGAAAGATTTTTAGATTTCATTGCTCGCTAGAAGGGGTTAACATATTCCTTAAGATTAGCACTCC
The DNA here is from genome assembly GCA_963277665.1 of Viscum album. NCBI lineage: Eukaryota > Viridiplantae > Streptophyta > Magnoliopsida > Santalales > Viscaceae > Viscum > Viscum album. The sequence continues at coordinate 2,016,770,752 of OY728165.1, forward strand.
CTCAATAAGAGTTGTTTGCAATCTATGTGGAAATTTTTCATGATGAATTACGCACACCGTTGATCCCTGTGAAATACACATAAAGGATTGGATACCTTACTTTGATCACTTAGCAGATCAATGAATATCTTACAAATACTAAGGTTAAAACTTGTGTAACTCCATCAGCTCCAGGAAGGAGAATGGGTAGAGCAAAGACTGTTATAGTTACGTTTTAAAAATCACATGTACCTGCTTCAACATCAAAACCTTTATCTTAACAAAGGGCTACACCTTCTGATCGTCATCAATAGAGGCCAATTTGTCAAGATGATCAAAGAGATTAAAGACAGAAGCAATTTGAGGAATTAAAGAACAAAGTATATTTTTTTCGAAATGATCATGTTCTTGGTAACTTTATTTCAGATCTGGAAAATAATCTGGTTTAGTTTCCAACGCCCAAAAGGCCGAACAAAGAGATGAAGACTTCCCTAACTATATCCCATTTCATCAGATGTTTGGGAATACCATTCAGGAGTGTTTTGTATTAAAAGACCTCCTGAAAAAGATGGTGGACTCTGGAAAGGTAAAACTGAACGGTTCTTCAGCCCAGGTATCATGTGTTACTGCTACAGATCCAGCTGAAGAAGGTGAGCAACACGAAGTCAAAGGCAAAAATTCACATAAATATGATGATTGGATGGTCAATAAAATGGTCAACCGAACTCATTCCATTTTACAAACACAATTTAAGAAACCAATTGTGTCTTCTGCTATGAATTCCACAACAAAACCCCCTTCATTATAAGGAAAATACTCAAAGAGATGGTATAATTCAATGAAAAAAGAGTAGTTAGAAGAATATGAGATTATGTCAATGCCCAAGTTGTCTTTGAATCTGTAAGATTTTATAGCATCTACTTCAATATCACGGGCACCACCCCACCAAACGGCATAGCCTAAATTAGATAATCAGGAAGAATCTTCATCAGATGAAGAGTTGATCTTTGGTTCTGTTAACATGATTCAATTAACGGATCCATATGCCAGTCACAGTTCTAATATTGATGAGCTTGAATTCCATATATCAAACATAGGAATGAGTTTTAGAGGTATAGGATATAGGGGAAGACGCGGATATTTCAGAGGCCACTATTCTAATCCTACCCCTTCAAGAAATGTATATGCAAAAGAAACTCATGGCAGGGCCCTTCAACAGGCTCCACAAGAACAAGAAAGTTCTTCCACACATGGTAGATTCACTCCTGACACAATTATTTTGGAGGATCGGTTGGAGGTTACACATTCCTCTTAGCAAATAAATAAACCTAGTCGGTATAATCATCCAAATCCATGAGTATTTCCAACTCCTACCCCAATACAAGATGCATCTACTTCCAAAGCATCATCTTATAAGGCACCTGTGAAACCACATGTTCCTATTGGGAAATACAGACCTTTAGACCAAATGTAGGATGTCTTGAAACCATTTCCCCATGTACTGACAAAGTTATCAATTCGAGATGCCTTGAATCTATCAAAGGATCTTCAGGAGGCACTCATTGAGGCTTTGCCAAGTCCTCAGGAATTCAAAACTAAAATTGTTGCGGCTGAATTCTATGAAGTAGAAAATGATCCTACAGAATTACATGCAGTGATATCTTTTACAGATGAAGATGAAGATGATGTTCTGCATGGAAATATTAGACCTTTGTATTTATTTGGAAAGGTCAATGATGTAGACATCCAAATAGATTTCATTGATAATGGTTCAAGAGTCAACCTCATCCATATTCATACACTTTGTCGATTGATCCTCACCGAATCTGATTTATCTCCTTCTACTTTGATGTTGCAAGGATATGATAAAAATGAACAAGAACCTCTGGGTGAGATTACACTCAAGAAATAGTTTGGAGACCATGTATCCAATTCATATTTCATGGTTGTTCATCATGACACAACCTTCAACATTTTTCTTGGAAGACCTTGGCTACATCAGCATGCAGTTATCCCTTCATCATACAATTAATGTCTCAAATATTGTTTCAATGGTCAAATTGGGAAATTGTATGGTGATAAAACCCCATTAAGAACATGTGAATCTCAATACATTGAGGTGGAATTATATCACATAGTGGGAAAGGAGATATCCAATAAAAAGGAAGTTGCCAAAATTAATGATCCATATGGTTCGGAAATGATTCCAGTAAACCCATTCATACATTTGAGTACAGATTTTGTGTTTTCTATCATTCAAATTGAAAGGATAGACCCAAATCCCAATACTCTTATGGAATCCTCCATAATGTCAATTACGGAAATTGAACCAGACAACATGGGAGAAATTGCTGATTCCCCAGGCAATGATGAAAGCTCAAATGGAGATGTAATCATTTCATCCGATGAAATCTTTAAATTCAATAAATCATCATCATGGCTAGAAGAATTTATTGCTATATCATAGATGAATGATGATGTTGATTATCAATCAATCATCTCATATTTATTACCCAAGGAGGACCCTTCATCATCAATAGGGTCAGAAATGGTAGCCTCTTCTTCAAGATGTTAAAATTTTAATTTCTCTCTTGATCATGTAAATTATGCTTCATCATCTACTATGAAAGTGGAAATAGAAAATGTAACACAAATTAAAGAAGAAGCAGATGATTTCAGGGATGCTCTTCTAGCACTTTAATAGGTATATCTATCATTGTGGTTGAACTTAGAGAAATAAATCTATGAACAGAAGAAGATCCACACCCCACATTAATTAGTGCAACCATAAATCATGAAGAGAAAGAAATGTATATTTCCTTTTTAAAGAAAAATCAAGATGTATTTTCTTGGAATTATATAGAAATTCCAGGGATTGATACTGATGTTGCTACCCATCATTTGGCATTGTCATAAGAACAGTGGGGATTCAAGCAAGCCACAAGAAGAACACACCCATCTTATGCCTCCAAAATTGAAGCTGAACTTGATAAGATTATTAAGGCTAACTTCTTCAGAGAAGTTCAATATCCCAAATGGATGGCTAATATTGTCCCTGTGAAAAAGAAGAATGGAAAAATTAGAGTTTTCATTAATTTCAGATATCTTAATCGGTATTGTCCAAAGGATGATTTTCTAGTTCCGATCAATGAACTATTAATTTATGCAACATCTGGTTATGAAGCCCTTTCCTTCATGGATGGATATTATGGGTATAATCAAATCTGAATGGCTCCAAAATATGAAGAATCTACAACCTTCAGAGCCCCTCAAGGGGTGTCTTTCTCTCAGGTAATGCCCTTTGTCCGGAAGAATGTGGGTTCAACATATCAATGTGCCATGCACTGTATCTTAAAACCCTTTTTAAGGAAATTTGATGAATGTTATGTGAACGAATTGGCCGTTAAATATAGACAACATTGTAATTATTTGGCTGATTTGGAAATTATATTCCACAAACATCGACAACACAATTTGAAGATGAACCCCTTGAAACGTGCTTTTGGGGTAACCTGAGGAAAATTTCTTATATTTGTTGTACTCCATCATGGTATCGAAGTTGATCCTAAGAAGAGAAAATCAATCCATGGTATGTCACCTCATCGAAATTTGAATAAATTAAGAGGTCTTCAAGGACACTTGTCCCATATTCGGCTTTTCATCACCAATCTGGCAGGAAAATGTTTACCCTTCACCAAATTGATGAAGAATGGAGTCACTTACCAATGGACTGAAGAATGTCAAGAAGCATTCAATATTATCAAGAAATATCTCTTGAGTCCACCGGTATTAATCCACCTGTTGAAGGAAGACCACTTATTCTTTATGTGACAGCTTTTGAGCGATCATTGGGTGCCTTCCTTGCCCAAAATAATGATCCTCGGAAAGAAAACAACCTTTACTATCTCAGTCGGACTATGCATGATGCAGGAACATGATATTTAGGTATTGAAAAGTGCTCCCTATCATTAATCTTTGTAGTTCAGAAATTGAGACACTACTTGCGACATCATGCTGTCCAATTGGTATCTCGCAATAACCCTCTCAAATTTATCTGTAGTTCTCCAATGATTACAAGACTTCTGGCAAGGTGGGAAGTTATTTTTTAGTAATTTGAAATCTAGTATATGTCTCAATAGGAAATAAAGGGCCATGCTCTGGCTGATTTCCTTGCTGAACACCCTTATGTAGAAGATACCTCTTTAGATATTGAACTCCCTAATAAAGAAGTCTTCTCTATTCAAGATAATATTCAAACATGGGAAATTTACATTGATGGTGCTTCAAGAAGTCTAACATGGAAGTATATGGAAGATCCAAAATTCAACAAAGTTGGGTTTGAAATTGTGCTCATTTCCCAATAAAAGGTAGTGATTCCCTATTCCTTCCTATTGTTGGAAGTATGTACAAATATTCAAGAAGAATATCAAGCTCTCATCGCTGGATAGGAGTTTGAACTTCAGGTACAGGTGAATCACTTAATGGTTAAAGGTGATTCAAAATTGGTAATCAAACAAGTCAATGGGGACTATGCCATCAGAAAAGAAGAGTTAATCCCTTTGTATGATTACGTCAGAAAGTTAGTGGCGGAATTTCCTTCGGAAATGAAATTTTATTATGTCTCGTGATCACAAAATGCTCAAGCTGATGCATTGGCAATGGTAGCCACAACTCTGGAAGATCCAAATCGGGACGATTCAATCATCAGTAATGCCCACCGTTGTACAATTTCACCTTATGTTCAAATCAGAATAAAGGAAATCAATGAAATCAGTCCCATTTTGGAACCATATGGTCATACTATAGTATGGATGACACTTATCAGGTAATACCTTCAAAATGGAACACTCCCACCTGATAGAGCCAGGAAAGAAAAAATCTGGCGACATGTGGTCAATTTTACTCTTTATGATATCCCAAATCACCTAGAAAAAATTCTCTACAAGTGAGGTTTTGATGGAATTCTCTTCAGATGTATTGATGGTGAAGAGACAATGGCTGTCATGAAAGAAATACATGCAGGAGTCTGTGGTGCACACCAGTCTAGACATAGACTATCTGATCAAATTTGAAGGCTTGAATACTTTTGGCCTTCAATGATACAAGATTTTGTTTATTTCACTAAGAAGTTTCATTCTTTCCAATTATATTCTAATTTCATTCATCAACCCCCAGATATTCTCTATATAGCTAAATTCTTATGGCCATTTGCCACATGGAAAATGGATGTAGTAGGACCTTACCCTTCTGCTACATCCAAGCAATTTAAGTATATTATTACTGCTACTGACTTCTTTTCCAAATGGGCAGAGGCAATACATCTCAAAGAATTTAGTTCTAATATCATTGTTAGCTTCATAAAGTCTTACATCATTACCAGATTTGGTGTCCCTCTTACCATATTGACGGTCAATGGCAGCATCTTCTGTTCATCCGAGGTAAGGAAGCTATATCCAGAATACAACATCAAATCCAACCATTCATCTCGGTATCATGCAGTGGACAGTGGACAAATAGAATCCTTCAATAAGTCTCTTTCAAACATCCTGCAAAAGATGGTGGATAAAGATAAGAAATCATGGCCTGATAAACCTTTTCATGCTTTATGGTCTTATCGAACCACCACCGGAACGGCTACGCGGTCAACTCCATATTCATTGGTATATTGAACAGAAGCAGTCTTTCCCATTGATGTTAAACTACCTTCACTTAGAGTATCCATTTGTGATTATTTATCTACAAAAGAACAATCTCAAAATTGATTGGATGAATTGGAATGATTAGATGAAAAAAGATTGTTCACCCTCCACCACTTAGAAGTCTATCAAAATAGAATATCACGGGCTTTCAACCAAAAAGTTCGTCTTCGTTCATTCATTCAGGGTGAATTGATATTTGTTCTTAGAACTCCAATGATTCCATGGATGAATCCTCCAATGCTTGAGCCAGAGAGGGAAGGACCTTATTCAATACATAATGTTTACTCCAATGGAGCTTATTATTTATTCTCAATAGATGGAGAACTCATCACGACTCCAACAAATGCAATATTCATGAAGAAGTATTTTGTGTAACACATATACACATTCATCCAACATGACATTAAACGGTGGTTTCCAAGCTACATGACACTAAACTGTGAAGCACTAGTCTATGCATATGACCTTAAACTATTTTAGTCCTTACAGCAAGACTTTAAACTGAACAGTCCCCATAGTCCTTACTTCAAGACTTTAAACTGCATAGTCCCTCCATTGTCTAATGTGACGTTAAACTATGTCCAGTCCCTTATATGTCCTACATGACGTTAAAATATTAATTGTTTTGGGGTTTTTGTTACCTCTAGTTTCTCACATTGAGTATGACTCACGTGAGATTATATTAAGATTCAACCATAACACCCTCTCTGGGCCGCTAACCACACGTAAGTCCCAACATCATCTTCGGGTTGTCCTCAAGTACAACATGATCACCAATTCACTCTTCAATCAAACTACGTGGACTTTTATCCTTGACTTCTATGCTGGGTACATAGGCAACCTTGTGAGGTTCAAGCCCAAAACCAATCTCTTCACGTCGGTTCACCTCCATCTCATATAATATATATCCGTGAAGCATCCCAAAACCAATCTATTCATGTCGGTTCACCTATGTCTCATACGATAATGATCCGTGAAGCATCCTAAAACCAATATCTTCACGTCGGTTCACCTCTGTCTCATAAGATGTTGATCCGTGAACTAGCAAAAAAAATCCCTTCAGGTTGGTCCACCTTCGTCCCACATGACATTAAACTGTGTACGTCCCTTTTGTCCCCGCTACATGACACTAAACTGTGCAAGACCATCTTCCTTGCTGTATGACATTAAACTATACATTCCCCCATTTTCCCTCACCTGAGAGGGAATAATCATTGAAATTGGGCTCCAACCATGTCTTATTCCAAGGATTATGTGCAACATGGCAATGCCCGAACCTTTAATCTTGGGACAAACTATCATTGCACTAAATTCCCCCTTTCACCCTTCAATTTTATGAACCAAATATCTATTGAGGGTATTTCAAGAACTACGTGTGGCTTGATTACCATCCTTATGGGATACGTAGGAATATTCGAGTATCCCTCAAATCTTGCCCCAAGTATTTGGGCCTAACCCCGAATTCCACTTTCAGTCCCTTGGCTGAAAATTCGCCATGTGAAAACACGAATGTGGTATAGAAACCCTAGTCTTCATTCACATCAGAGTTATAAAACACACAATTTTTAATCCTTATTATGGTCCGAGCTCTATGACCCTAAACTATAATCTCCTACACTCTCATCCCACATGATGTTAAACTATATTTCAAGAACTATGTATGGCTTGATTCCCATCCTTATGGGATATGTAGTAAAGTACATCATTTCAATTCAGGACCCAGCCACAACATGATTATGGTTAGCATTGGTCTATGTATCTCCTTCATGAAATGGAAAATACCCATTTTGACATGTCATATTCATAAAATTAAATACTTCTAGATCTCCATAACCCTTTTCTTGACTTCTGTTAATAAGATATCTGATACTCGGGAATTATTTTTCCTGACTATGAAACACATTCCTATAGGCGGCCTTGCATAATTTTCTACATAACGGACCTATCAGCCAAAATATGAAATTATTTGACTTTTCAGCCAATGCCCTTAAGTGGCCCTGCATAATTCAACCCCCAAACGTGTTTGTCAAATAGTGGTAACTTCATTCTGGGGAGGAAAACCTCTTTTTTCCCTATTTTTATTAACGAAAATATCTAGGGATCTAAAAAAATAGCCATCCTTAACATATTTGTCCCACACTATTTTTCATGATATAAAAGTATTTAATTCTATGGTTTATATTTCCCTTCCCAACATTTGGGCTAGACCTTCGCAGGAGTGAAATTCTTCTAATTATTTGACAATATTGATTTGGAAATATCCTATCCATATTCAAGTACCTCTCTCCATACAACAGACTCTATGCTTTAAAAAATTTGAATCTCCATAAACATTCACGGGGTTTTTAGAAATAGAAATGTAAAATTTCTGAGAGTTCTTTTGCTTGACTATGCTGCACGTTCCCTTAGCGGCCTTGCATAAGCAGTCTACATAATGGACCTTTCAGCCAAAAGATGCTATTATTTTACTTTACATCCAATGCCCTTATGTGGCCCTACATAATTCAACCTCCTAATGGGTTTGTTAAATAGTGGTAACTTCACTCTTTGGAAATACTTCCTATAATGCCTTTTAGCGCTTTTTTCATATCATTCCTCATATTCAAAATTTCTTAAGTCATAATTTACAAGTTTTACCCTATAAATGAATGTGGTAATATGTTTTCAGATAAATAATCAAGGAATTGAGACAATTTTAATCCATAATCCATTCGTTCAAATCTATTCGACCATAAACATTAGCCTTTTTATGTATGACGTGCATGACGTTAAACTTCCCACAAAAGACAAGGGAACTATGAAAAAAATCAAGTCCTAGCTCAGTAAAAATACATTTTTTATTATTTATGTAATATTGAGCCACACAAAGATGTAATTTTTGTTGGGTAATTTTTTATTATCCTAGAAAAAATAAAACAATGTTTACTAAGCCAATTGGCTTAGGTAAAAATTTAAATCAGGTAGTAAAATAAAGCAGGAAAAAATGATTGAAGATGAAAGTGTTTTTCATTGATGCACAACAGTTAGGAGGACATCCAAAGACTACAGTCTCTTCTCTTTTACAAGAATTACAAGAGGCTTTCAATATAACTCTTCATTTGATTTACAGCATCCTGAGCTTCATCAATAGCCACTGGAAGTTAATTCACTCTACCAAATTCACTCTTTTCAGCTTGATGAAGTGCTTTCTTGGCATATGTGATGGGTTTCATACCATTTGATTGAACTCCTTCCAGTGAATTGTTAAGCTGGTCATGTTACCTAGTAAAAGTATCTAACTGTTGCTGAAGGTGCATCTGCTGGAAAACATTCTCCATGATTTTATACTTCAGCTCCTTCAACTTAGCAGCTTGATCAGCCTCATCTCGGGACACTACAGCCTCAAATTCATTGATATTGGTCAACAGCCTCACTCTGGTCAAGTCTTGACAGTACCATTGCTCCTTCTCCCTCTTTAAAACGACTTGTTTCATCGTGGCATAGATCCCTTGATATCCAAAACCACTAAGTCTGAACATGACGAACAAGGATGGTAGCCGCGGGATCTTCGAAGATAGCTCTTCAACAGGCACTTCAGATATGATCTTCCATATGTTCTGCCATGCCTTGCGACGTGAAAAAGAGAATGTCTTCTGTACCTCCAGGTCTGATTCAACATCACTATAAAAGGGGGGGATATAGTCTAGGATTAATGAACATAGAGAGTTGCCATATTCTGCTCCTTCCCCCGACCCTTTTTACTTAACATTCTATTCCCATCGGGGCGGAGGTTGTGGATTCACCTCTAGATCTAGCCACTGAAATCGACAACCATGCATAGTCAATTGAATGTTTTGGTTAGTTTCAAAGGATAACAAAAGTTAGTTAAGATGTCTTGCAAAATAAGTGCAACCACCAATATTATTATCTCTTACCCAACAGTAGATCAACATCATGAGAAGGCTCCTCTCCATCATTCCTAGATTCAACAGGATTTTCAGGATGGGTTTTAGGAAGCTCTACCAGGTTATGATCTACTTGAGCTAGTGTCTCTGCAATAATAGGGTTGTATCTATCCCCTTCATGCATTGGCAGGTTTGCCTCTTGCTCAAACGGAACTGCACATTTCAACCAATCAAGTTCAGAGATGTAATAAGAAATTTTTAATAGGATGAAGGATAACAATCACGTCCAAAATATTCTAAATTACATTGTAATTTAACATGATCTAAAATGTCTCCAAAAGATGCATCAAGATTCATCATTTCTTCCAGTGATATCTCAGATTCCTATTTTGTCTCATGAGTGGGAGCATTAGATATGTCTTCTTGACGACCCTCATCCTGCGGCCTCTGACCCTAGACAATTTCTTCAGAGAAAATTATGGCATCAGTTGAAGTGGCTTCAAAATGTTATGGTGCAGCCATTGAACCTAAAGTATCACATAATGGAAGTCAGTTGATGTTTTCATTCAACATTTTATGAAGCCTTGTTAAATTACCAGAAGCAGGCTCTTCTCTCCCTGCAGTAGCAGTAAAAGCAGTAGTGGGAATACACACTGGATCTTCTTCAGAAGAAGCCATGTGAATGTTCACTAGCACCCTCTGTCGTCCTCAAAGGAGGGTCAGTCCTCCCCCTAAAAGGTGAAATTGAAGAAGCCCCTGAAATCCCAAGAAGTATGAGAAATATTTTTCGTGAGTTTGGATTCATTACTATCTAAAGGACTTACCCATACTGATGAAGAATTTAGCTGTTGACTTCTTCCTTTGATGCCTTTGTTTCTTGGGATTTTGGGGTGTGTTAACATCATCATATCCAAATACAGAAATTGGAGAATGAAAAGCCTTGTCTAACTCCTCATCCATGGATTACAGCCCTGTAGATACCTCGCCCGGCTCGCGAGGAGATTCAGTAGCTCCAATAGAAGTATCCCCAGAGCTATATTGTGGTGAAGGAACCTCAACAGTTCTTCTCTTTACAAGCTGAAGGATGATGAATGTAATTTCCTTGAGTAACAAAGCTATAACTGAAATCAAGTTCCAATGAAAACAAGGAAAGAGACATACATCTTCAAGAGCCCTGTAATCGTGCCACTCGTCATATGCGGAAGCACCGGTCCCCTCAGTGGTTCCATGATCTATCATTTCCTTCACCCACTTGGTGATATGAATTGAATCATCTGTGGAATATGTGAGAATCTCTATCTCTCTGATATAAGCCAGCACCTCATTGGGGTTATCCTCAAAACATATATCAGTAGAAGTCTGATGATTCCATACTCCAGGGATGTGTCGCCCTTTGCATAAGTCAGCCAGGCAGTTTCAGAATCTTAATATAAACTCTGCCATGTCTAGACTGCCATTGTTCATAGATATTTAGTTTGTGCACCAGAAGGCTGTGAGGAGGGTCCTACAATCATGGACTTCAACATCTTCACAGCTCTTTCAATCACAGATAAAGGATAAGAAAATAAAACTTGTTTCTCTATAAATTAATGAAGATAAAATTGCCTCAATGATATAACTCACCAGGATTCGATGGAGTAGGTCTTTTAATTCTGGAAGGATGATTATATATGGCATAAGGTCTATTTGACGCATGTTGTGCCTCATTATCCCCATCATGGGAATCCGGTGAATCAGCCCTGGGTGAGGAAACTGGTGAATCAGCTCTCGGTGTGGAAGAGTCACCTTTTAGAAAAAGGGTTTCTTTCTCAACATTTCTCTTCGTTTTCCCCACCCAAGGAACCAGATGATTCAGTACTCCTTCATGGTAGGATGCTACCATGTTCTCGGCATACCATGTAGTCAAGTGACTGGCCGCTCAAGAAATAGGTAGATCATACACTTCCCCGGCCTTTTCCATAGCTGTCAGCAACCAAAGTTGTAGGGAAACCATTGGATGCTTCTCTGACCTGAAATGCACATGAGGGGATAAAACAATCTGATACAGTCACTTGAATTGGTGTTCAAATTTGTATGGAGCATAGGCCTCACATATAATCTCTCCGTCAATTCTGGTGACCAATACACTATCTCTGCAAACCATCATGTATGACCTCAATTATAGGATGGTTGTTCCATCATCAACAAACCTCCCATTTGGAGGTTTCCCATAAGGAAAGATATATAATTCCTTGAACATGCTCATCCTCACCTTCATATCATAGGGGTTGAGGGACAATGGAAAAATTACAGAATGTGCCTACACTAATAGACTGAAAGAATATCCAGGAACCGGTACTCCACTCTGTACACCATATATCCATAAATGAGTGGTGATCCATCCACACAAAACTTGGAATGGTCCCACTATTATCAAAGGAGACTTACCCATATAATCATGGGGTAAGATCCAGTTAATCTTTTCCAAAATGGGTGTGGCCAACCCAACTATTTTCCTCTCAACCAACTTGGCTGCAACAACGAAGGTCCCTTGCCTGACGCATCCATTCGAATCCCTAACTGGTAGAATATAAACCATGAGCCACAAGGCTAAGAAGCCCCTCAGATGGGTATTTTCTGGGATTCTATGATCCATATCATATCCCCACTTTTCAAACTCTCATACTTCCAGGGTCATCCAGAATGTGCCTATATCACCCCTCTTCTCTGTTTTGGGGCAGCTAGGAGGATGAGTACAGGTAGGGCCCTTCTCCTTCTTCTTGGTAAGAAACATATCCATCCAATCCTCTGGAATAATATCCTTTCAATAATGAGTTTTGTAGGTATTTGAATTCTTAAGCATGTAGAAAATTTTCTATAATTCTCGATCTAATTCCATAGTATTCTCCGAATCATTCCAAGTCTCCTTGGGGGGATGAATTCATCCTACATATCACCTAAAATTGGAGCCCCTGAGATCTTGTAGACATCCCTCAAACGGATTCCTACTTCATCATGAGTCAGATGGAAAGAATTGGTTTCTGGGCTCCAGCGGCTGATTAGCTCTGGCACTTAGTCATCATTCCCGTAGACATATGTCTACCCAGCCCAGATGGCTTCATATATTGTATCTCTTTTCAGATCATCGACAATCTTTTCACAGGTTTGTGGCACCCAATATGCCCACATCCAAGTCGGCTTCAAACCTCCTCCAGGATGAAAGTACCAACTCTTCCTCCAGCATTTGTATTGATCAATCTGAGTGTTTCAAATATTGAGGGATAACAATGCAGCTGTAGCTCAGGCTTGTGAGGTTTTATATCTGGGGAAAATCAGCTACGATGCATTATAAACACCTTCTCCATTGTTCCATCATTTACAAATGATCCTCTAACTAAGACATTTTCTGACGAAATGTTTGCGTAAGTTTAATACCAAGAATGTGGAAGATATTTCATTGAATCTAGAACACTGACCCCTTGCAGATGACCATTCCCATACAGAGGCAGGTAAATACATTGTTGGAAATTAAGATGATACTTCTTCAAGTATATGGAAAAATATGGGAGAGTTTTATCACATATTTTATAATAGTCATGGCCAATGATGATCATCATATCATTAATCCCTTTTCTATCCAGTTCATCAGCTGATCAAATTCTTCTGGGAGCCATTTAATATGCAAAAACATCAGATATTTAACTTTTAAGTAAGTTGTTTTTTCATAAAATTTGTGAAGAAAATTGAAAAAATGGCTAAGGAATTATGGAGTGCTAGTACTATATTGGTGAGAAAGTCCAAGTCGGTCACACACGTTTTACAGTGCTAGTACTGGCACGCAAGTCAGAAACTCACTACAGAAGCGCAACATGAATAGAAGCGTGGAAGAGCGGAAAGCCTAGTCACTTGCACGAATGAGAGATACATGCTCGCCGAGAGCTCAGAAGTGTTTAAAACCAAGTGCGTTTCATGAAGTGGTGCCACATATTTATAGGAAAAGCCGTACCTCTTCACGTCGGACCCTACACGCCAGAAGCATACTTGCACTCCTACTACTTGCGTGCCTCTGTACATTATTTATTGTATTCCTTAGAGTCAAATCCTCTCTGATTTTTTGGATCAAACTATGAGGGGGAATTTTTTTTATGATCCATTCTGTCATAGAGTCTAAACAAATGAATAAGGAGAATAACTTAACCACAAAGAGATTCATCCTATGAAGAACATCAAAAATTGACAAAGTCATGAACAAAGACCTCTTTAAGAATGTGTCACACAAGTTTCATTATGGTCGCGCAAGTATACTTTCATGCCACATATGGTTTGCACATTTCACTTGTTCACCCTATCCTTTTTTCTCCCAATGTCCTCTGGTGGCCTATAAATACCCCATGTGGGCCCCCAATTTCAAGGACGAAAAATCCAGAACTAAGATTCATTCTATGGTCGCCTAAGTTTCCATCTAAAGTATTCCAAACACTTATAAGGTAATTATTTACCTAGAATGGATGTTCTAAAGAGGAATAATAAGTCCTAAGTATATGAAATCATAAATACTTGTGCGCCTAAGTGTTCAACCCCGAAGGGAAGTGATGACACATGCGCGCCGCCTTTACCTCTCAAAGAAACTTGCATGCCACTTATCTGAAATCCTCTAGGTATGATACTAAGTTCTCCAATTCAATGTCTCCCAAGTATCACTTCACAGGTTCTTCATCGCCCAAGTGAACTTATGTCACAAAATTATACTTGCGCGACCAGGATTTGTGCTCAAGACCAATTCATGCGCGCCTCCTTTAAATTCACTTCCTTTCCACAAATTCTTCTCTCCTCTTCAAGGAAAACCTTCAAAACCCTCTTCAAAGCCATTTTTTGTCATGGTTACTTTGTTGGTTTCCTTATCTGAAAGGAATTCTATGGAACATCTCTCAAAACCTCGTGATTTACATAACTTTATGTCACTAAGGTTAGATATTTCCTTCATTAAACCTCATCCTTTAAGATGAGATGTTCCCTAACCTGGGCATCCTCCTTAAGAGTAAGCCCCAGGTTCCCTAATCTGGTCCTCCTTCTCAGGAGTAATCCATAGTCTTAATTTGTTTTGATTTGGGCTTCATTCTGAGGAATAAAACCCAATCATAAGTCCCCTTAAATTTGGCCTCCTTTTTAGGAGTAATCCCCAGTCATAATTTCCCTTAACCTGGGACTCCTTCTCAGGAGTAAGTCCCACGTTACAAATATCCTTAAACATTGGGCCTCCTTCTCATAAGTATGTCCCAATCATAATTTAAACTCCCCTTTTAATCTGGGCATCCTTCTTATGAGTAATCCCCAAATTAAGAATCTAAATCTCCATAAAGCACAAATACCTTTATGGACCCTGTTAATGGGCATCCTCCTTAGGAGAAATCACCAAGTCCCCCCTAATTTGGGCATCCTCCTCAGGAGTAGGCCCCATGTTAGAGTAT
This sequence comes from Viscum album, assembly GCA_963277665.1. Lineage (NCBI taxonomy): Eukaryota > Viridiplantae > Streptophyta > Magnoliopsida > Santalales > Viscaceae > Viscum > Viscum album. Next base: position 2,016,785,761 of record OY728165.1, read on the forward strand.
CCAAATCTATATAAATCACAAATATCTTTATGGACCATGTTACAAGGATTCTTTCAGGGAGTTAAACCTTGTATTCACCTACATGGGCAGTCACACATACATAAGTCCCATATCATTCCTTGTTACCACATCTTTCGTGGCACAAATCGTCAGGTTTACTGATACATCTTGTTTCTCACACCGAGCATGAATCAAATGAGCTTAGAGTGTAAAAGTAACCACAAAACATCTCTTTTGGTCGTTAATCATATGTAAGCCCCACAAATATTAGTCGAACTATGTGGACTTTGATCACTTCCTTAAAAGTAGAGTACGTTGGAAGACATTCTAAGGTTCAGGCCCATTACCTATTAATTCTCATCTGTCCCATATGACATTAAAATATATCTTAATACTCAAACTACGTGGGTTCTGATTCTTTTTCTAAATAAGGATACATAGGTAGCCCATCTGTGGGTACTATCCCAACTCTGAAATAATCCTTGTCTTTCTGAACGACAATAAACATCAAGTGCCCCACTGAGTGGCTTTAAAACTAGTATGGATATCATAATGACCAAGAGATTTCTATATAATGGGTTGAAGGATACCATTGAATAATAATCTCTAATAAATATGGATGATTATCTATCGATGAAGAACCTCAAATACATATAAAAGATTCTCTAAATCCCAATCATATCAATCATTGATTGCAAGATCTAATGGAAGAACTCATTTTCATGCTTGGTAAATTTATAAGGATTCGCGAGAATAACTCAAATCTCTAAGAGAGTCCCAAAGTAGACAATAATTCCCCCCCCCAAGGTGTGATGAGTTTGACCTCCCGTCCTCTCGACCAATGAAAATTCTTATGTCTCATAAGATCACAACATATGGGCACCTACATTTGGAAAGTAGGTCCAAATGGATATAGAATCATTGGATTTTTCTGTTTCTACGAATAACCCCGTTAGAAACTGATTGGAAAGTTTGAACCTTAAACAAACAAGGTCGTCCCCATTTCTAGAAGAAACACTCTCTCACCCAAGTTTCCTCCTTTACAATCTCATGTGTCCACATCACCCATACCAGAGGTACAATCTTAGCATATATAATCTTCTCACTTTAATCTACTATCTAAAATCATCTATCCTCAAATGAAACATCCAGATCTATATTGAACTCATTATCATTGATCATATGGGATGTTTTTGGGATGGTATCTCCAAATACGATATAAAAGAAAGACATCATAGATAAAAGTGTATCTATGGGGAAGTTCTAACTAATATTACATAGCACAGATCATCTTGAGAACCAAAAATGATTGCATGAATTGGTTTGTATGTTTCCAGTACCTTTTAATTTTCCATTATCGCAATCATGGGAGCATGAATAAGAAAACATGGATTCCCATTTCACAATATTGAGGAACAAATCACACATTAATAGAAGATCTCTACCACATTTGAGTAACCACTATTAGTTTTCAAATTAGAAGGATAGTCTTCAAAGTATCTTACTAGATTCTTCGCATGATAAACATATCAACCACAAACCCTATAATAGAGAGTGGTGATCATAACAGTTACTAAAAAAATTCTCAAAAGGATCAATTTGATTTGTTCGTAATAAATGTTGTCGTAGGAAAAATCTATGAGTGAAATATGGTTCACCCATGAACCACCAAACCAAGGACACATGAAAATATCATTTCCGCAAACACCCAACTCAAATGGTATGATTTCTTATAAGTACAAGGAAGGTAAAATGTTCTTAGATGCTCTTATATGTCATGTTATTTCTATAGACCCTACAATATGGGTAGTGTACGACCTGAATCGTGATTTGAAATGATGGTCCTAGGAACCCCTTGAAGATAAACTATCTCAAAGGAATTTATCCTTCCAAACTCATTGATGGAATATGTCTTCTAATTCATTGGAAAATGCATGATATCAATGAACTAGTCACCGATAATCCATATCAAATAACCTTATTAATATAAATTGTATCAGAACATCATGAATTCTATTTTAATATCATTCCACATCCATTTGAGAACTATTTATGGCTGTAAAAAGTTTGGTTATTCATTTATAGTTTAACATCACGAGATGAGAAGTAATTAATTGTAAAATGAACATTGATATGCCATTATTTATCCCAATCCACCAATACTAACTCTATATTTCATGATTCATATTGTTAATCCATTGGTGAATAACCCATGTTAATGAGTTGAAATCCCATGTAAACTCTTACTATATGGTCATTGGGACTATAACCATAACATGGATGTAATTTACTACCATAACAATAAGGGTCTACTTTGGTTGTGTATTCCAAAAAAAATTACTTTACCTAATAACTTTTTAATCGTAGATAGATAAATAAATCTATTTCACTATATTTTTGAGTGTGGAAGTAATATCCAAGGGAATCTATATCTCATTTCCTTGATACTTTTGATTATCAAGAGACATGTAAGTGAATATTTTAATCTCAAACTACTCGATGATATCCACCTACACCACTTGAATATGATTTTTCTCACATAGTTCATTATCCATGACATTTCCCTTCCTAGGGTATTCTGATATATCCAAATCACAAAACTATAGGAACATGTAACAAATCATATGTTAAATGATTAGGTTCCTCTGAGAAAGGATATGCCTCAAGAAATTATGGTCAATATTATCCATCAAGATCTCACCTAAAATATTGTGATGATAATATATAATTGTGTTCTCTACTAATTACATTAGTAGATCAAGTTCCACATAGTTTTTCACATATAACCTTACCTGTATAGAACTATATAGAAACAATCACATTCTATTCATAAAAAATACCCCACAGCTGACTCTTAAATAATCAATATATAATATATACTCCTTTACTAGATATTATATTATTCATTTCAACATATATTTCATAAAAATTGATATAAAAATTTAATCATATAACCTATAACTACCCACAAATAAGTATGGGAAATTTCAAAAAGTTCTCACTCATAATAAATGGTAGCCTAAACATAAGTCCATCTTCTAGAACCATGTGGATCCTATTATACAATTGAATATGTATTAACAGGAGGAAGGGGATATCATTTTATAACCATCACATGATTTTTCCAATTTTAATCCACATACAACTGCAATGATCCATCTTCCTTAACGGAGAATAAAAATGGAGCTCCCGAAGGGGGAATTGTTAGTTAAATAATACCATTAACCCATAAATCCATTGTCTATGAATTATTCTATGAAATATCCACTTGATAAATAATAAAATTTATAATGTATATAGGTTCCTTATGTAATTAATTAGAATTATAAACCTAGTTTTATGGTCATTTAGAAATCATAACAAATCCTCTAGAAAAACATCCTAATATTGATTGATGACCGGAGGGAAGCCCTAAAATTGTGTCTCATTATCTCTCTAAATTATTATTTTCTATTTGGTAGAGATCACTCCTATATACTTATGGCTACATAAAAAATAGTCTCCCTATAAATCCCACTCTATGAAGTTGGTATGAAAATCACCACATACAACAACAAAGATACCAACAATGACAACAATCATTGTGTGATCGATAGTAAGTCACACCATTAATCAATAGTATAACATAAAAACAATATATTTCCAATGTAAGTAAATACCAGATGAAACTATTCCCACTAATCATAATGGAATAGTCAAAAGAACTCTATATATCCTTTGAATTAACCCCAAGGGTTTATTAAAAAAATTACCCCATTTAGATAATGAATTGTTATCCAAATATCATAATGAAACCTCCTAGATTTGAAAGAGTATGAAACATAAATAAAAAATAAAATAGAATCTAGGATCAATGAAATAAAAATCATAAAAGATATTATTAAAGGATGTGCTACCTATATAGAAGTAATCTTCCAAATGGCATGATGAAGATTTAAAACCTAGACCTGGGCTCATATTGGCTAAATATTATGAGGTAAAGCACCTGACTTGTACTTCTACCAGAATATGAGTTTCTCCAAAACATGACTGTTCATAGAATCCCTAATTTTTAAACAACTGTTTCACTACTGGCCCAAATCATAGCCCCATCCTTGTAACATCCCAGTTCTGGGTGCTAACCAGAGGTGCCCCGTACCCGATTGGTCATAGGAACTCATGCACATTTCGCCAAATGCTAGAGGCTTCCTACTAGGACTAAGGGACAAGGTATGATAATGGGGAAACTATTCACTCATTAGAATAGTATACACAGCAGAGTAATAAATAATAAAAGTATAGGATGGAGTAATATCATACAATAGAAGTAAAAAAGAAAAAGACTGATAGAAAATATGCAACTGAAGCATATACGTAACTGATGAATGTCACATGTGTCTAGGAAAGTACCAAAAATGTCACAATGATGTAAATAAAATACCAAAACCAAATTATAGAAAAATTATAAAACTCCAAAAGCAGCTTAATCCTTTCTTGGTCTCATGCTCTTTAGATCCAATAGAAATCATGTACCTAAGAAAGTAGGGCACTTTCCCTTATCTATACCAGCAAACATTTAATTTATTTGGGTTCAAAAGCATTACCCAAACATGGTGTGAGATTAATCCTAGTAGGCAACCAGAAAAAGATCTATATCTAACTGTCAGTGAATATATATTGCTGGTAATAAGAATAAATGAACCAATAAACAAGTAAGTACTCCAAATTAAACAATCCTATAGTTTTCAATTAAATTCATTGAAATTATTTAATTATTTAATTTGTTGAATAATGAGATCTTGGGATCTATCATATGATTTGTATCCCCTATGTAATAGAAAAACAGATGTCTCAAAAGACCATGTAACACAGAAGTAAGTATGTGTACAGGCTTGTTCTTTGGCTTGGAAAGCTCATCATATTCATCAAAAATTCAAAAAAAAACCCTCTACGAATGTTCTCATAGTATAACCCCTATGGTTTAACATATCATTAATATAATAACATAATTACCCTATATGAAAGATCACGAATTCTAAACACGTTGGACTCACATAGCACAAATCATTTACAACAACCACCATGGTATCTCTTACGATCAACACCCCATTGTTCTTCATAGCAACAGAAATTTAAAATTACCACCTGGAAGATCTCATAGTCAATTACCTAAGGTCCAACATTCATTTAATAACGACCCTTTGGGTAGCTCTCATGGTCTAACCCATCTGGTATATGACCACCCAACATCTCTAAAAGTCAATAACTCTGGATCAACATAACATAAAATTAAACACAAATTACCCTACATTGGGAAGATCTCACAGTCATTTCCCCTTCGTAATACATTCATAATGTGAATCACATGCATCTCAATAAAAAAGGTAACTCTGTCATAACAGCACGAGGAATGGAAAAAAAATAACCCCTAACATGGATTATAGACCAAATGGCCATAATAAAAAAACATGGGAAACCCAACCATAATCAAGGTATTAAACCTTGCGCCTACGAAATAACCCATTTCTCAATCCAAAAAAACAGAAAAGGTATTAAACATGGTTAAATTACAAAACATGCAATACTCCAAACATGGGTATTCAGAAAATTGATAATATATAATCAAATGAAAATCAATGAAACGCTCAAGCCACCTACCTTGATGTTCTACAGTGAACACTCTCGAACATCATCCTTTGAATGGGCATATTATGACATAGATATATAGAAAAGTTAAAAGTTTTCAACCTTTAATAACTCAAGAGAGAGGAGAAATCTAGAATAGAGGTTCTAGGGAATGAGAGAACTCACTGGTGGGAATCCAACGCACCTGGTGGTTTCTTAATTGGAGATTAGATGGAGGAAAGGGAGGAACTTGAATTTATTTTCCCATATGTCACTCTCCTCTATAAAACACGGGGATAATAGTGTGTTTCTGGATGTGAGACGTGATCTTGTAACAATATAACCAATTAATAGAAAAGTACACATTGTGTTCATTTATTGTACAAGCTCTGTACTAGCCTTACCTAGCCCCCGCATTAGGCAGTCTTCCAGGTCACCTACATAGCCATCTACTCAGACATTACATGACCAATACACGACTACACACGACAACTGGGTACATTACATGTACACAAAAGTACACGGCGTGTACATAAAAAATTTCCCAATTCACATTTTTCCTAAAAAACCTTGAAATAATGATCCATACTTGTAAAGATGATCCTATATCTTACAAACTTCCCCCTTAAAACAATTCATCCCCAAATTTCCCTTCAAGGGGTGGAAGAGAAGAATCATCAAACAACTCTGGTCACTATGATTGTATGTCATCCTCCCTCTCCGAAGTCCCATATTATACTCGCCCATCCTGCCATAACACCCATAAAATAGGAACATACCATCCATGGAGACCCTTCATGCTGTGATGCACAATCCAAATACGGTGCTCCTCGAAGGATGCATCAACCTCTAACTCATCCTCCTCAAGTTAAAAAAAGTGACATGGGACTGAAAAGTAACATCGCACCTGAGAAACATGGAAGACACCATGAATTTATCGGTACCTCTGAGTTAACTACAACCAATAGGCAACTAACTCAACACTCTCCAAAACAGAAAACAACCCAACATATCTCTGTAAAGCTTCCTATGTCTCTAATTCTCTTGTGTCTCAACCACGGTGTGGCATGTATGAATACCTGATATATGGCCTCAAACTCTAGAGTCCATCTCCATCGATCTGCGTAATATTACTACCAAGACTATGCAGTTTCCATCCCCTTCTAAATCAAATTTACCTGATCATTGGCCTCCTCTACAACATGACGTCCCAGTATAGCTACCTATATTTCCTCCAGCCAATATTGGGGTGATTAGCATTGCCTACAGTTTAAAGCCTTAGAAGGATCCTTCTGAATATTTGTGTGAAAACTGTTATTGTGGGCAAACTCCACTATGGGTATGCATCTCTCAAAATATCCCCAAAAATCTAGGACTCATACTCGAATAATTTCCACCCAAACATGAATCATGTTCTCAGAATGTCTATCTGTCTGGGGGTGGTAAGTTGAACCCTAAAGTACATGTATACCCAAAGCCCTCTGTAGTACCTCCCATACATGAGAAGTAAAACCGGAATCCCTATATGAAATAAGAGTGTGCGGAACCCCATGAAAACATAAAATATCATAGATGTACAACCTTATAATCTCATCAACAATGAATGTTTCCTTGATCAGAAAGAAATGTGAAACCTTCGTGAGTCTATAAACAAAAACCCAAACCACATCATTCCCTTGAGGTGACCTTGGTAAAACCTTCATGAAATCTATCATGACATATGTCAACTTCCACTTAAAAATTGGTAACTACTATAAAGGCCATTCTAGTTTTTGATGCTCCACCATTACCTACTGTTTGGTGGAACATCTCATAAAAACCCAACTACATCATTCTTCATACATGGCCACCAATACTAATGATTTAGATCTTGATAGATCTTGGTGACACCGGGATGAACTACCCAATCTGAGAAATGAAAATCTCACATCAACTCCTCATGTGTTACTACTTCTACCCATACACATCAATAAAAATTAAAGATCTCATAATCTCATATGGGCCACCCCAGAGTAGGGTCTTCTCCTAAAAAACTCTTATATAAGACTAGGCCTCGAGAATCTGATAGCTGATTCGTTTTCACTCGATCCAGTAGAGTAGAGGCAACTGATATAGAATAAATTAACTTCTACTCCTCTTCGCTGCGCACATCCAAATGAATATTAGAGAATAGAGCCATAATCTACCACTCACTACTGGCCACTTGAACTACCTATATCTAAGTCATGCTCAATGCATCAGCCACTACGTTGCATTTCCCAGACATGTAGGGAATCTTGATGTTAAAATATTTCATGTACTCAACACACCTTGGTTGTCTCAATTTCAAATCTCACTATGTGAAGATATGCTTGACACTTTTGGGGTCATTGAATACCAAAATATGCTCTCCAAAAAGATAATGTCTCCTAAAACGTAAAGCATACTCAATTATAGCTAGCTCAAGATCACGAATCGAGTAATTCATCTCATGTGGCCTCAAATACTGAGACTCGTATGAAATGACTTTTCCCCCCTACATAAGAACTTGTCTGATCATGATACATCGTGCATCATAGTAAACAATTTAACTCTTTCCTGACTCTGGAAAAATCAGAATCGGAGCTAAAGTCAATATACATTTCATCTCCTAGAAGGCTAAATCACAAGAATTTGTCCACAGGTACATTGCAACCTTCTAATTCATGCCAATCAGTGGCACTAATAAGCATGAAAATTCTTAAATAAAGCCCCTGTTGTAACCAGTATTCCCTAGAAAACTCCTCACCTCAAATATGTAATTTGGATTCTCCCAAAAAACTAGTGCTCTCACTTTATCTAGGTCTATTGATTCTCTTTTCTATGAGATAACATTACCCATTAAATAAATCTTGTCCATCCAAAAGTGGAATTTTGAGATCTTATCATATAACTGATGCTCTCTTAGTGTAGTCAATACACTATCAAGATGGACAGAATGGTCGTTTCGAGTGTGTTAGTACACCAATATGCATCCCACAAAGACTACCAAAAAAGAATCAAAGGATGGAAAAATCGGTTCATCAGTTCCAGGAAAACTACATTAATGTTCGTGAGACTGAACAATGTAACCAAATAATCTTATAGACCATACCTTCTTCAAAATTCTTTAAGCGATATATCTGATGGTCTAACGTGAAATTGATGATAACTGAATCTCAAGTCAACCTTTGAGAACACCTGGGGTACTCAATGCTAATCAGTGAGATCATCAATCGTTGGAAACATATATCAGTTCATGGCCATAAATTGGTTCATCATTAGATAATACACACAATGTTTGAGGTTATCATCTTCCTTCTTCACAAAAAGGATAAGCTAACCCCATGGTGAAGTACTAGGTTAGATAAAACCCTTCTCATAAAACTTCTCTTACTACTTCTTGAACTTCTGTAACTATGGTGTAGCCATCTTATATAGAGGAATGGACACCAGTGCCACTCCTGGAAGAAGAACCAATGATAAATCTACCCATCGCTCCGAAGGTAAATATGAAAAGTCTTCATGAAATACATATCTAAAATGATCCACCACTAGAGGAAGGTCCATCTGTGAAGTCCCCTGGTCATACAAATATAATCCAGAAATATGGGCTTTAATTCCCCCAACCAACGATACTCGATCCTAGCTTTGCTCTCCTGGACATTCCATTCTCCCTTATGTAGAAAATGTCCACCCTCTGGTGATGTGAATCTCACCATGTGGTGATAGCATTCAAAAAAGCCCTAGAAAGAGACCAACCAGTACATTCTATGAATTAAAAAAAATCTTGTCATCTCTAAGACGTAGAAGTCCCATAAGAAGTGACAGTAGCTAACATAAAGAGGGAACTCTTTGCACTGACATACTGTAGATGTCCTAATACCCAATGGAGTGTCTGGAATTATAGCATCCTCAGAAGTAACGATATAGATCCCAAGGCTTTCTATAATAGCTATAAATACAAAACTATGGGAGGCCCTTGTTTCAAAAAGGGCAGAAGAAAAAACTGAGAAAACTATAATCATACCTCTAAAATTAGAGGGCCTGGGATCCAACTCTTACAGGGTATACTCAACTACAAATGTTTGACCTTTATCTCAGCCCTATGACCTTGGATGACTACACTGAGTTGACCCACACTACAGTCACTGAAAACCTATACCCTGAATACCATGGCCATAATGATCTCTTCAACCTGAACGACCTGATGAAATCCAGTTCCATGACAGATGAGAAAATGGAATTCCCAGTCTTGAATGTGGACTCATAACAGAACTCTTATCCCTCATTGTTGGGAAAAACAAACAGAAAAATCGTTGATGGTGGCCCATCTTGATGCAATATCGGAACTCGACTGGGTCCTTTGGGAAATTTGTCCTCGTATGACCACTTTTCCCAAACTAGTTTCATACCACCTAGCTACCTGAAGAAACATCATGTGAATGAACCCTATAGTGCTTCCCGATATCTAACGAAGGAGTAATAGCCCGGGATGCAGAACTACCCTATCTCACATCTCCCAACCACCACAGTTTGCGCTAAATAATTTTCGACTCATGCACATTAACAGTTATCGAAGTCATCCTGAAGCCATTCACCTACGATCAGATGTCATACATAAGACTATCCTAAAATTGCATATTCAAAGATAACTCTTCACCTCTTAGAATAGATGAAAAGTTTTGAATCTCTGTAAAACGTGAAGAGTAATCCATCACAGAAAGAGAACCCTACTCCAAATACATGATCACTCAGGATCGATCGTCAGTCAATGTCCTAGGGTAGAAGTAATCATTGAATGTCCTCTGAAACTCTTCCCAATTCATAACACGTTGAAGTCCAAACTATGAGACAAAATCCCACCATATCATGGAAGAATCATGTATCATGTATGTGGCGATCTTCTCCCTCCTATCTGAAGGTGTCTCCAGATTCTTAAAGATAGAAAGCATGGCTTCCAACCATGACTATATAGCATGTGTTCCTCCATCCCCTAAAAAAGTGGTAGGATGATGCTATTGGAACACCCTCATCAACTCGTTTACAGATGGTTCCAAGTGCATTGCTCCATGAAAATTATGTAACAACTTCCAAAATCCCTCATAGAACTTTGCATCAGCACATACATAGAGTTTAACATTCAGTGCCAAAACGGGCACGACGGGAGGATCTGCTAGAAGTCCCTGATCTATCATTTCTTATGTCCAATCATTGCCTTGTATCTGGCTTACAACTAGAGGACATCATGGTGGCATAAATTTTCAAGGTCAAGAGAAAACATCATTTCAATATTATCAAGGAGTAAATCATAGAATTTAATGAAAGGAATATTATAAGAAACATTAATGTTTTATAAAATAAATTTACACAGTGTGTATATCCATTAAACGGCGTGTTCCCTTAATCATTTAACATGGAATGTACCTCTAGAAAACCCGGTCATGTAACACCCATACACACTGCATGTTCCTCCTAAGAAATAGCATGTACTTTAATTTTCCCGCCTACCCAATAACTAATACATGGCTCGAACTACACAGTTCTCTCTCGGGTAACACTACACAACATGTTCAACCTAGACACGACATTTACTGCTTAAGTGCCATCTACCCATGTCATTAGTCGCATTGTTAGATATATAGTTTTTTATATATGGAATGCATAAACGATACACGATGTGTACAACCTATCTTTCATCCACCCTTTTCATAGGTCACATGGCCAGATACATAGTTCCTTAAAACACAGTGTGTATAACCCCATACAGGACGTGTTCTACCAAAAGTTATTGAACTCTTTTTCTCCGCTCACAAAGTTAGTCAAATGGTCAAGCACTACATTGTGTGTACTCCTAGTACAATGTGTGTACATATAAAATTCAGTTATTCTAGAACTGAAGAACACATGGCATGTTTCCATAACACCACTCATCATGTTGTCTAGTCTTCCGGATAGCAGGACTTTGAAACTCCTCAGGAACCCTTAAAATCATAGAATTTTTATCCAAGGAATGAAATATTCCGACCCGTGAGATCCCATACTCCCATGAATCAATGTTTAGAATCCTTATTCATATCATAACATGAAAAAAAACCCATTTATGGTTCAAACAAGATCCACGAAATTCCGATCCAGGAGGGCCCATAACACCTCAGTGACCAAAGTATGGTGTCCATCCAAATAAAAATTAATAATTCCAATACCAAATCAAAAAAGAAGGTATTCAATCACATCATCTATCCCAACATCATGAATCACTAGAACAACATCGATCACAATATCATGAAATCAGTAATGCTCCCTAAATGGAATGACAAGAATGCATGAAATGTGATATCTATCAAGTGACTATATAATTAATGAGATGGACAACCCTCATCTCATCGGGTAGAAATAGAAATAAAACCATAATAATATCTATTATAACATCACAAAAGAAATGAATCACTCAATGGTGAAATAAAATTAACTATAACAATTGCAAAACCATAAAAATTGAAATATTCGAGGAAATATAGCTTATCCCTATACACGGGTTCGCTACTCCTGGGAACAAAATTTTATCTACTACCTATTACATCGTATCCCAGTGTATAGGTTTAAAATAGTTAGACAAAGTAGAAATGAAACTCCTTTGATACAACTTTGTAACATCCTCGTTCCAGGTGCTGCCTAGAGGTTCCCCATACCCAGTTGGTCACATGACCTCAAGAGCACTTTCCCAAATTGTAGAGGCTACCGACTGTGAGTAAGGTCCAAGGTACAATAATGGGGAATATATGGCCCCATTGGCATAGTATAAACATTGAAATAATAAATAGTATATATTAAAAGAAGAATTAATACCATATAATAGAATTAAATAGTGGAATAATGATATCAAATAATTGACTGAAGCATATATATAAATGATGCATGTCACATTTGTCTAGGAATAAATCCAAACAAGTCACAATGCTAGAAATAAGATACTAAAACCAATGTATGGAAATGTACTGAACTCCAACACCATCATAAGCCTCATCTTTGTCCCATACTCTCCAACTCCAACAGCAATCAAGTGCAAGATGGAGAAGGGCGCTTGTCCTTATCTATGCATGTGGCCTTAAAATCACTTGGGGTCCAAAAGCAAGACCCAAATAGGGCGGGAGACGAATCCTAGTATGCAAACACAAAAAATCTATTCCAGACTATCAGTGAATATATATAGTAGGTAATAAGAAACAATGATGCAATAAACTAAAAATTTCTCAAAAGTATTCAATCCTACAGTTTTCAATTACATTCATTTACAATAGTTAAATATTAAACCTATTGAATAATTAAATATCATGATCTAGACTATGTTCATTATCCCCTATGTAATGGAAAAATATATGTCAAAAATGACCATATAACAAAAAAAATTAAGACCATGTCCAAGCTTGTTCTTTGGCTTGGATGGCTCATCAAATTCCTCAAACTTTCAAAAGTAACCATCTAAGATGGTTCTCATAGTCTAAACCCTTTTCATTAACATATCAACAATTTAATAAAATATTGAACCTCTAGGAAAGCTCACACATTCTATCCTGTTTGGTCTCATATAGTGCTAATCATTTACAACGACCACCTAGGTTTCTCCCACGGTCAATACCCCCTTGGTCTGCATCAAAGAAAAACTTATAATGACCAATTAGTGGATCTCATAGTCCATGGACTATGGTTAATCATTCATTTAATAATGTCCCTCATGGAATCTCTCATGGTCTAACCCTTCTATTATATGACTACCCAACAGCTCAGATAGTCATTACCTCTGGGTCAACATAACAAAAAATTATACTTAAGTGACCATAACTCAGGATTCTATCATAGTCAATTCCCCATGGTCATAATTTTACAATGGTAATAACATACATCTCAAAAAATAGAAACTCCATCCAAATGACACGAGGTACATAAAACAAAGCACGCCAAAAAGGAATTCTAGACCAAATGGCCATAATCAATGAAACATTGAAAACATACCAATAATCATGGTATTAAACATGACACCTAATTAATAAACCCTTTCTCAATCAAAAAAAGTATAGTAGGTATTAAAAAGGGATAAATTCCAAACATGCAATGCCCCAAATATGGATATTCGACACTTTAATAATATATAATCCTAAGACAGTAAATAAAATTCCCAAACCCACTACCTCGATATTTTACAATGAAAACTCTTGAACTCCAGCGCTTAGATCATCCTAGAGCGATGTATATCTAAAAAAAGATTAAAATAATTCAACCTTTAATATCTCCTAAGAGAGGAGAAATTAGGAAGATAGGCTTTAGTAAAAGAGAGAACTCACTGGTGGGAATCTAATGCACCCGATGGTGTCTTAATTAGAGCTCACATAGAGGAACATGAGGAGCTAGAAGTTCTTTAGTTGTCCATAGCTCTCTTGTACGAAAAATGAGGAGGTGAAATTGTTTATGGACAAGAGACGCGATCCTGAACTGATATAATAAATAAAAAGAAAAGTAAACATCATTTTCAATTAATGTACATGTTGTGTACTAGCCTCAACTGACCCCTACTCTAGGCAGTTTTCCAGGTCACTTACACGACCATGTACATGGCCGTTACACAGCTAGTACACGGCTACACATGGAAACTTGGTACATTAAGTTTTATCAAAAGTAAACAACGAGTACATATAAATTTCCCAATTCAACCTTTTTCCTAAGAAAACAGAAATAAAGATCAATACCTGAAATGAATATCCTAGTTTTTATAATCCTCATGTATGAATAGATCATCAAAAACCTACTAACCATGTTGACATACTATAATACAATTTTTGATTTCCATGTCCTAAAATTTATTGGACTCCTTTATCTATTTTTTATAATAAATCCAAAATTCCCCCTTCTGAACAAAATGGTAACACACAACTGATTCTCACCTTCTCATAGGAAACATTGATTCCCTTCCCATGTTGCTCTTCCTATATCCTCCCTAGAAAGACTCTTCATACCTCTGCTTCCAGCTACATGACTACTAACTCCCAGTAAAATAAGAGGTGCTAAGCTTCAATAATATTGTACACATAGTTTTTTTACATAAATATTTTATATTTTTTTGTGAGCTATATGAAGGGAATGAATAAAAATCTATTCAGCTGAGAACATTTACTATGGTTCATACCATCCCCAAAATTATTGACTCAGGTGGTCTCAGCACCATCATGAAAAATTAAATATTTTAGTTGATCAGAAATGTGAGAAATATAGTCCATCAATTAAATATAACCATACATGATGTATGAAGTCCATAGATATTTCCAACCACAAATACTATAAGAATAAATTGTTAAAAAAATTGGTAAGTAAATCCTTTTAAAAAAAGACATATCCTATAAACATTTTATTATATTTCAATAGTCAACTTCAATGAAGAATTTTAATTCTTAGGATTTACAATAATTATATGGTAAATTCTGATCTCCATCATCAAAACATATTATTTATCCATTTATTATTATTCATCACCCTCTTGAAAATATAGATCTTTAATGGAGGATTTATTATTGTCTATGGATTATGTCATGAATGGTAAAATACCATCATTCTCCAAGTATTCCTTTTTCTCTTCACTTTATATATCGCAAGCATATACCAACTATTATGATAGTAAAATCTAATTTTTATTGATGTTCCCCTCAATTTTACATTCAATATATTCGTTTAATATGATTGTGGGAAACTTTATTTTTATTTTTTGATTGTTATTTGGATTTATCATTCTGTTACTCAACATAATTCTCCAACTAAAACATTTATTTTCCTTTTAAATAACAATTAGATATAAATGTCATAAACTCAAAATAATCCATTTTAGCATCGTTAAATTTATATTCTTCACCATGTGACATTTTTCATTGATCTTTATTCCCTTAATTGATTTAAAAGTATTATATATTTTTTTCAATATCCCTTTCATTTTCAATTCATCTACTATTATAAATACATGATTAATACAGATATTATTGATTTTTGAAATGGTAATATGTTCCACGTATTTATCCTAAATAGAAAAAAATCACCAAAAAAATTTAAATAATATGATTATCATAAAATTAATTATAACAGGTGAATTATTAATTTATTCTAAATATCTGTAAATAAACAAAATTATTTGATTCCCCTGTGTGAAAATTGATCCACTGATTCATCTTCAACCATTATGATAACATTAAATTGAGTATGAGAATATATATTTTTAGATTAATTCTCTATCTTATCACCATCATGTACATCATAGATCTTATTTCATATTGTAATTATTATATTCAATGAAAACACTTATGTTATTTCCTTCGTTGAGAGTGATGAAAAAATGAATTGTGGGATACTCCATTCTAAGGAATATTTTAAAAAAATATAATCATAAAATAATATCATCATTTATATATAAAAAATAAATTCTCTTTGATTTCAATAAAATCTTCATAAGATCCTCAACCTAGTTGGTGAGGTCTTGGGAAGTGCATCTAAGATACTCATGTTCAAAAATGGGAAGAGTCATATTTCTAGGGAATTATTGCATCGTTGAAGTCATTCTGTAGTGGGAACTGTAGTAGTTACTGTTCGAAACTGTAGAAGCTAGAAGTAAACATTTTTTTGGTATTTTGGGCCACCTGTTTGGGCCTTGGGTATTTTAAAAATTTCATTTCACCTAATTAATTCGAGAAAGTAAGGATTTCAGGCCACCTAAAGGCCTTTGAGACACCTCAGGGCCTTCTGTCCACCAGAAATTATGCTTAAATGACCAGACAGACTCTATAGGGTGCATACTCCAAATAGGGATTCAGTGCAGTCAGATTCACCATAGCATAATCTAAGATGATTTTTTAGAAAGAGAGGGTTTAGAATTTCCATAGAGACCAACATGTGCTTGTAAGAGAAGCCTAGCCGAATAGCCATGCTATGGTGGAGAGCTGATATGAAGATGGAGAGGCTAGGAGGAGGAGTTCCATGTATAGGCTGTATATTTCCTTAGTCTTTCAGGTCATGTAATATCCAAGCCTATGGGCCTTGTAAGGATTCCCCCTCATCCCTTGATAAGAGGGTTATCAAAAATCAATATAAAAAGAAGGACTTTAGGCTATTCGGGGATGTCAATCAAATCTAACCCCAATGAAATAAAGGATGGAATCACCCTATGATTTCAAAGATGAAATATATTGTCTCCAATCATAGAAAAACCCTTTTATTTAAAAAATAAATACATTAAATTATATTTTATTAAATTTAAATATATAAAATAAATGTTATATAAAATTATACATTCTCATTTTAAACCAACAGTTTAATACCAATTAACATACAGTCGGTGAGAATGAGGAGATATAGGGTTTGGGTGGGTGGAATCATTTCTCCAAAAACAATTTTTTCCAATATCAGTTTGTGAAAAGGGTCATAAGAAACTTACCCATAAAAACGTGAGATAATAAAAAATGAAATGAAAAAAATATATGTTGAATTTTATAGGGTTCTTTTACTAATTATGAGTAGATATTACACGGTGATATGTTGGTGTTTTTTATGAATAGATAGTTCATGGGGATTTGTGGGTGTCATCCCACATCATATGGTCTTGGATTTTAATCAATAAATATATGGTTTTTTAGGATAATAATACTATACCATGTCCAGTAATTCCCTCATAAGTATATGAATTCACCCTGTTTAAAATTTATTATATGTAAATTTATATAAATAATAGTCCATAATGGTTATAAAAAAAGAAATGTTGTTGTTATTCCTAACACCAAATGGTACATTAATCTAGTTAAAATGTGTTCAATATGTTCTTATATAAATGTTTTCTATTAACCCAATAAGAATCTATAAAATGTTTATGTTATTATTTAATTATCCATGCCTTTTTATATTAGTGAATATAGTGGTAGTTTTGGTTTCACGTTGTTTAATTGGCTGTCTAAATGTCATTTTTTTAATTAGGATTGATATAATATACATTTATTTGTATTTATAATGTATAATTGGAAACATTAGAATTATAAAAATTTATAAAAATACTAAAAATGTGTTTTTGTCTATTTGCAATTTTAAAAAGATAAAGTAGGTAAAAGAAGTATTCCACTGAGTGACATGTTCATTTGAAACTAGCACATGATTGAACAACTAGGGTTACAAACTCACTTTTTTATCCACTAGGTAGATAATGATCTTCCATAAAGTACATGGTTCTTCGACTGGTTACCTAGTGATAGTATTCTAGGTATGATTTACCTCCTTCATATATTTTAAAAAAAATAAAATGATTCATTAATAGTTGAACCCAACTTTTTTATTTAGATGTTTCTATGCTTAGGTGGAGGATATTTTCGCTATACCCCCCTATAATACTCTATTTATTCTCCCTCAAATATATAGTGATTTTGAGTCCCATAGTGAATAGTTTTGAGGAAAATTTATATCCTTATTCCACCATTGGATTTATTCTCCAACTTCAATTGATTTTGGTGTAGTTGGTTAGGTATTTAATGCACATTTCCAAAATATTATGGGGGAATCAATTAGTATCAAAAGATATTTCATTTTTGGTGTATTATGGTTTGATTTCAAATGATTATATGTGTGATTTGTTTTAAGAAATTGGACTTTATTTGTATATTTATTTAGAATCGATACACCATTCATCTTGTGGTATTTTTTTTAGATGAGTTTGTTATTGATAATTCTATTTTGGGGTTTCAATTTATGTTTTTTTTATACAAATTGGTGTTTGTTTATATTAGAGGTTCATTTTGGAGTCAATTGTGATCATGACAATATTTGATTAAATAAATATATTTTGGGTTGAATTAGTTGGCCATTACGTATTGAAATTTTTTATTTTTTAGAGTTTTGTCATATCTACTAGAATATTATTTTCTGGTTATTTTTTATTTACAACATAATTTTAGGTTATTACATCATACTTTAAAAGGAACAGGGTCACATTGGATTAATTTTAAACAAGGATCATATAACTAACTAAATTACAAGTCTGTTGTGCATTTTCTGAATGAGTGTCAGTGACACTTTGAATTCATTTATGTGTTAAAGAAGAGAGATAAATGATAGTGATCCAAAATATGGGAAAGATGTGAATAATAGTATAATTTTGAATAAAAATTTCCATCCATAATTTTTTTATTTGATTATAATTCAGTACAGTTTGATCAATAATATATTAATAATTAAAAGTCGTTGAAATCAGGACATCAAAAGTACAACAAAGTCTGACCAAGATTATAAGAACAAAAAAATAATCATTTGGTAATTTAAGAAGACTTTCCCAGATATAATATAAACAATGAAAAATATAATATCAAAAGATAAACAATATTTGATAAAGAGAATATGCCCAATATAAATTAATTAACTAAAATATGGATTTGGATAACAATCTAAATACATCCAAATGATAGTATTTATAATTCAAATTCCAATTATAAAATCATTTATTTTGGAACCAACTTGGAAAGAGGATGATAATATGAACTTTGTTATCAAATCAAAAAAATTGATCATCCATGAGTATAAGATATCATAGGTTACCATGAATATATAAACTGAAATCATCTTTTGTTTGAAAATCAAAAGAAAGTACACACAATTAATTATTTAAACAACCTATTCAAATGATAAAAATTTCCTAGAATTGAAAGCACATTAACAAACAAAATTAGTAAAATTAAATCATCAATAACTAGTAATTTCCTCTATCTCATAGAATCCATAGAAAAACTGATAGAATAATTAAGTTCCTTACCATAAAATCTGCAGCAAATATTGTGTCGTAGTGAAAAATAAAAATCCAATAGAACTATAAGATATCTAAATAAAATGAGGTTATTCAAAGAAACCCATTAATTGATTAATTAACATGTTTTTGGTATCTTATGATCAATGAATAATCAATTCAATTTATATTTATCTTTATATAAAACTATTACATTAAAATTTTGAGATCTTTGAGTAATGTTGTAACTACATTATAAGAAGCTTCATATGTTCTGTTGAAATCAACTATAGTTTTTAATTTTATTTTCCACACATTTAAAAAATTAAGATAAGTTCATGTAAAAATACAACATTATTTATTCATGAATTATATAAAAAAATGACAATGAAATCTGTAATGAAAAAATGGAAGTATTGAAATTATATTTAAATAAAATCCATACATGAATATGTTTTCATTCAAAAAAAATGTAGTATCAAGTGAGTCTTTGATTTAAAAATAACCCACTACTTTAAAAACAAAAACTTGAATAAAATAATAATTTTTTTGAAATTAATAAAACACCCTATCAGGTTCCTATAATTTAAGAAAATTTTTATAATATCTAAAAGTTTTAAAAATAATTTGTTCTTTTAAACTATCCTTTTTTGTCAAAATATTCTACCAATTTTTGAAATTTTTCTATAAATTAATGAAATAAAAATCAGTATATTATTGAATCATATAAAATTTCTCCCCAGTTTCCATTTCAAAAATAATTCCAATAAAAATAGAATAGGATTAAGTTGGTTCTTATAAAACATTGGGTAAAAAATTCCAGACAATAAAATAAATAATACTCCACCTTTACCGATATTCAAGGAATGTGTGTGGGTAATAATTTTTTTTTGGTAAATATCCTCTAATAAATCGAATAGGAATAATTAATGATTAAATAAGTATGCAGAAAATAGGAAAATAAGTCACTAAGTAAAAAAATTGTATCTTCTTCTAATTTGGGAAGATATATTTTATAAAAATCAATAGGACTGCCCCATTTTTATAAATGGATAGGAATTAGTAAAAAAGGTAATCATTGAATGATAATTATTTAAAGATTAGATTATAGAGTTTATTTATAAATCTCTATTGGTGATCTTATTCTAATAAAGGTGGTTCTAGGAGATGATCTACATATTTTATTTTATCATTTATAGAATAATGTTTCATGTTCTAAGATAAATTAATCTAAAAAATTTCATCTAAGGGATAATATTATAATAGTTTCATATTATGAATATTTGAAAAGTTCATAAAATTATTATATAATGTATTTTTTTATAGAAAGGAATCAAAGTATAAAAATATGATAATAGAAAACCCATGTGTTAGAGTATTGAAAATATATCAGGGAATAAATTTATAGAAATAGTGTTTTGGTTATAAGGGTTCATTTATGATACTATGATCCCATAATTTTCAGTTAATTCTCTCTCTATTTTTTTCATTTGAGCATCAATAGACCTATCTTTTTTGGAGAGAGAGTGTCGTTTTAGAGAAACTAGCTTAATTTTTTGGAATGTATTCTTGTTTGAATTAATAGTGTTCAGGTATAAATTGGTTAATTATTAAAAATTGGTTCATGAGTTGAGAGGCATTAAATTGAAAATTGATTGAAACATAGCTGTAGAAAATTTACACATCATGTAAGGGTATCAAACGTCATGTAATTCTTCATTGGTTTTAATAATTATATTTCTAGGTGATATCCCTTTCAGAAAAAATCATTATAAATCATTACATTACATGTAACATAATTACACACCATGTAAATTCATGACCTCTAGTTTTAAAGTGGATATGCGGATGATTTTTGTTTGAACATGTTGCAGCTCGTATACTCTTGACCTAGGGAGACTCTCATGGTCATTTTGGAGTGCCAAAACCCCTTCTGGAAATCCCATTTATTCACTCATTTATTGGTATGTCTTAGTGGTTATATTTTTACATTATTTTTTTATTCTCAATAATATTTTGTTAAAATCCCCCATCAAATTATGATGTTGGTTTGGATCATGAACAAAATTGGTATAGGAACCTATGGGAAACCATATGTATTTTTCCTCATGGTCGTTGGCTTTTGGAAATAGTGTTGGATATTTTGTTAAAGATATTTTGTCTAATATTCAATTCCCATAGTCATAAGCATTATATATTAATGAAATTATAGAATTTATACAATTCTTTTGCAATTTGGATTCCTCAATTTAGTTAATTAATATGTCCAATTGAGTTATTGGGATAATTGAAATTGAAAATTAAATAGAATGTGGTTTATGAGGATTAGATATTATGATATAGAAAATTAATAGATTTATTAATTTTGAGATATTGAAGTATTTATATTGAGAGATTCAATTGTGTATTTAATTATGTGATTTTGAAATGTTGATATAGATAATTAATTCTAGAAATAATTATGAAGAATTGAGATTCTAAATGAGATAATTAATTCTAAAAATTAATTATGGTGTTTGATTTGGGAGTATTGATTATGAATTTTTTAAATTAATCTATGAATTTAAGACATAATTAATTGGTGAATTAGATAAGATTAAATATTTGATAAACTAATTATTGAGTTAGTAATGGAATGTATGTTGATAATTATTTATTGATGTAATTAAATGAGTAAAGGAAGGGTAACATGTTCTTTCAATTAAGAAGTATACATGGTAACATGGTCATTATATTTATGATTAAATTAATGGGAACATGGAAATTCCATTAAAAAGTATATGTGATAACATAGACATTATAATTATTAGTAAACAAATGGTGAAATGGTCATTCAGTTGATAAATATACATGATGAAATAGTCATTATACATGGGAATAAATAATGGGAACATGGTCATTAATTAGTGTGATGTTTGAATGGAAACACATGCATTCTCTCATGGATTTAATATTGGTTACATGGGAATTATAATATAAACTATAGAATGGTAACAATGTTACTCTGAGATATGACCTCAGGTGATAATAATTTGATCTTCATCATGAGTCAAAACATGTATTAATATATGATATCACATTTGAATACATCAGGATCCATCATATGCCAATGCAGGTATTTAGATATCATATTACCTAAAACACCTCAGGCTCCTGCAAGAGCCAATGATGGAATGTGGTACATGTGACATTGGTATCGTATAGTTAATATGGTTAACCAAATAATAAATGATAATGTGATAACTGTTTACTTATACATTGTTCATTATTTCCTTACAGGACTTTATACACTATTATCTGACTGGATATTGTTTTAGACACCATTAGTGGTGGAATATTGACTTTACACACACCGCATTATTGATATGTTATCAGTACCTGGATAGACATTATTGTTGCAATACAGGTTAAGGGAAAAGGCCCTGTGTTAGTTGGATAATTTTGGATGGAAATTGGAGGAGAAAATGAGATGTTGTTCGGGGACTACTTGGCATTTCTCTGTGTTTTTATATAAAAATTTCATTTTACACACTTGAAACATATATTTTCATTACATGTTTCTTCTTTAGTTAAATATTGTATTTTAATTCTTTGATTACCATGAGATATCAGTGTTTTTTTATTTTTATATATATTTCTTCTGCTATTTTTCTAATTCTGCTAGTGTATTACTCTGATTGAATATGGTATAGTCTCCCCATGAATGACTTATGAGACCCTCACTATGATTCTGTAGCATCTGGCATAGGGGGAGGTGAACCTATGGTCATGTGACCAATCGGCTTGGAGAACCAGTGTTTGTCACCCGGGTTAGAATGTTACAAATAGGTATCAAATGGGTTTTTTTCATTTTCATTTGTCATCAAATTTTGGAAATATAGATTGTAGACTAGTAATATTCTGGCCTTAGTAATTTTCTCATCCATAGGAGTGAATAACACATGTTTGGTGTAAAACCCAATGATAGAGGGTGGGATTGTTGTAATTTTTGTTTCCTATTATAGTTTATAATTTTTTCACCGTGGGTGACACACTTGTTGTGTGATGTGAAAATATTTCTTGTGATTTTATGATATTTCACTTGTGGCCTTAAATGGAATGATAGTTGACCCTGTAGGCATCATTATTAGAACTCATAATTATTTTTTTGGCATGCATCATTCTCGTAACGCCTAAGGAAATAGGTTCTGGGGTATGTTTTTGAAAATAATCTATTTCCACTTACATGTGATATTGAATTGAAAATGGTGCCTAATTTGAAATTGGATGTGTAAAATATATGCAGTAATGTGAATAATTGAGTGTGTAAATGGAAAAACATTGTCATTTAGAATTACCTATAGAAGTAATACCTTGGTGAAAGGTAGTTAAGTGTAGTAATGGTGCCTCAATTTTGACCTTGGCAATGGATTTGGGAAAATAAATGTTTTATATTTTTGGGTTATTTATCTTACATTTATGAGATTAGTTGGTTTCTATATCCTAAAACAAGTTTGGAAATATAGATATATGACTCTATGAAGAAGTGTGTTGAGATAATGATAACTGGTTATGGATGTTAACACACTACCTACATTGGGAGTTGAGACACTGATAGTGATCGGTATGGAAGAAGGGATGCATTTCTAAGAGAACTTTTCCTTATTTAAGAAATTCATGGGAAGAAACCCTAGGTGATTTATGAAAATCATGTCTGAAATGAAATAGAGTTTTAGTTGGTACACCCTCTGACATTCACTAGGGAGGGTGGCTTGAAGGAGTTCAGTTTTGGCCTAAGTCCATCGAGATGATACATGACAAATTAAGGACTCCTATTAAGTGGATGGTCAAATTTGTTGTTGATATGATATATGGACCCACAATGCATTGGTGGGACATTCATGTGTTGACCAGAGAGAATGATGGTATGTTATGGAAGGGATTCAGGGAGAGGTTCTAGTAGAACATTTATCTAGGTACGTTATGGTAGGAAAAATCATCAGAATTCATGTGACTAAATAGGGGGAGAATGTTCGTAATGGATTATGTCGGATGCCTTACAGACCTATAGTTATTTTCTATAGTGTTTGACGGATATAAAACCACTATGGGGAGATGCTTTTAGGATGGAAAAGAAGTTCGACATTAATTCCTATGTTATCCTATTTTGATTAAATATGTTTTCTGTGGTGGTGCATTAGGGTATTATAGTAGGGGGGGACACAATAAGGCTTCTATTTCTGGATAGATTGTTTCTACATTATGAGGTGTAACTTCAAATATAGGAACTGATGTTATAATATCTTTCACCAGGATTTTGGTACATTTTGTGGTCAGAAAATATGTCCAGTTTCACATGAATTTACTTGTGTGATATTCAATAAGTGTGGTAGGTAATGCCATTATCGTAGAAACCTTCCCTGAACACCACAAGTGTGCCAATCTTATGGAATTATGGGACATCTTCCGAGGATCTGAATGAACCTGAGACAGACGGTCAATGATAGAGGTGCCAAATAGAGTTAGGGTGTGGAAAGGGGATATTCTACACCACATCAGACTAGATGTTGGAGTTCCACTCGATAAGGAGGTAGAGGTGGATAAGGTGGGGATTTTGGGAAAGACATCACATATCATCAGAGTGGTGAAACTCATGGGAATTTGAAAACATCACAATGAAGAGGGACATAATAGTTTCATGTTTGGAATTTTACACTTATGGATAGTAAGGATGGTCCATCTATAATGAGAGGTAGAATTATTATATATTTTAAATTATCTAGTGTCTTATTTAATATGGGTGCCTCTAATTCATTTATATATATAATACTAGAAAAAGGTTTGAGCCTTCTAGTGGAGTTTGTGAGAAGGGTAATGACTATCAATACACCATTGGGAGTACGGTGTATGGATTTATGGAAGTGGAAGGGACATTCTCTTGAAATTGGGTAATGTCATTTTTGAAGGGATGTCTATATTAATGACACCTCAGGATTTGACATAGTAATAGGTATGGACTAGATTATCCCGTACTAAGCCCATATAGAATTTTATCGAAGGAAAGTAACTTTTAATTCTCCCAAGGGTGGAAATTATATACACCATGGAAAGTGAGATATCTAGGTAGGCCAAGAAGCACTAATTACTCAGCAATTCGAAGATCCCACAAACCTAATGTCTAGTTTATTACATTCTGATGGACATTTATAGCATGATTTCATTCTTGTAGTTGAGAAAAAGTTTCATGATTGTTTTATGAATACTTTTTATTATTTACACCTGAGAGATATTTGGAATTCAATATTGACCTCATGCTGGTGGTTGAGCCAATATCAATTCCATAATACATATTGGTACAGAATAAAAATTAATATCTCAAGACTCAGATGGAGGAATCAAAGTATAATGGATTTATCCATCCGAGTATGCCACCTTAGGGATCACTTATTTAGTTTTAAAAGAAAGATGATAGAAGTTTCTGCTATTTCAATGATTAACAGATGTTGAATCAGATGAAAACGAATAATTGATATACTTATCCACATATCAATGAAAATTTAGACTAGTTGAAAGGATATGTTGTGTGCTCAAAGATTGACATGATATTAGGGTATCATCTTCTAAGGGTCTAGACTTCTGATTCACTGAGTACTACTTTCAAAAGCATGTATGGCCATTATGACTTTTATGTAATTTCATTTGGGTTGAAAAATGAACCAGTAGTGTTAATGGCCTTGATGAAAAGAGTTTTGCTTACATAAATGGAACAGTTTGTGTTGTTGTACATGGATGACAGCTTGTGGTACTCTAAGACTCTAAACAATCAATCACATCATCTTGAAATTGTCCTAAGTACATTGATAGATCATCTTCTGTAAACCAATATATCTAAGGTCAATTTAGTATTTATCAATTACACTTCATGGGACACATAATCTTTAAGGAAGGTGTGTTAAGGGATATAGAGATGATTCATTTAATTGTTTCATGAACATATCCTAAGAATGCGTTCAAAATTTGTAGTTTTTTGGGGTTAGCTGGATATTATTGGAGGATCATGAAGAAATTTTTTCCGTATGGTAGAACCACATTTGTGATTGACCAAAAGGATTTAAAGATTTATTAGTAAAAATTTTGTGAAAAGTTCTTCCATGATTTGAATACATTCTTGACATCGACATTGATCTTGATCCTACAAAATCCTGGTGATGAGTATATAGTGTGTTGGTATGCTTTTGTGATTAGAATCAAATTGGTGCTGATGTTAGAATATTGAGTTGTGGAGTATGGGTCTCGATAGATAACATCACATGTAAAAATCCACCCTCTTAGTTTCTTCATGCTATTAGTAGTGGTTTATTCTTTATAGTGTTGGAGACAATATATGTTGGGTGAAACTTTTACTGTGTATACATAGCATAATAACTTATGGTACATATTCTTCCTAGGGATATATGATTGTTAAGGAGAAGAGCAGGGTTGAATGTATGTTGTATTTGGATTTTTATAAGGCATATATTTCGGGGAAGGGAAACAATGTTGTTGTTTCTTTCTGAATGAAAACTCATACTCACATAGTTCATGAGTCCAATTTTGAGTGGAAGATGATGGCTTTACAATTATAGATGCATGTGATGGTTCAACAGAGTGAGTAACAAATGAATCTAGTGTTAGTTTCAGTGGAGTATATACTTTTGAGATGGATTTGAGAAAATAATTGTGTGCATCAAGGGTGTTTGACCTTAAGGGAAAACCTTGATGGTGGGTAGTCACCTTCATATTGACGCATTGAAGATGATGAGATCATCTATGTTAGGACTCATGTTTTTATTCCTACCAGTATGCAAGAGAAGACCATGTGGTAATTTTATCCCTTGAAGTGGGAGGTACATCTTATTGTGAAGAAAATATAATGTGAAATATGAAGATATTTTTGGTGGTCGGGCCTGAAAGACATGATAACAGGTTTTGTGACAAAATGATACACCTTTTAGTAGGTGATGAATGATCATCAATGATCTAGAGGTTTGAATTAGTTGTTATCCATTATGGAGTGGAAGTGGGATGATGTTACAATGAATCTTGTGGTGGGTATCCTAATGACACCAATTAAAAATTATGCTATCTAGGTTGTTATGGATCGACTAATGAATGTAGTTCATTTCATTCCTATACAAGAGACATTGTTAGTATAGAAATTGAGATATATTTTTGTGTAGGTGATAGCCCATTTGTATGGGGTGGAACAAAATATAGCTTTAAATCATGACTCATGTGTCACTTCATGGTTCTAGAAGGGATTAAAAATGTGCTTGGTACATAGGTATTATTGAGTATGTCTTTCTACGCATAGAAATCTAGGCAGTCAAAGTGTACTATACAAGTGTTTGAGGATATGCTATGAGTGTGCATGCTTGACTTTAGAGGATCTTGGGAGAAGCACTTGGATTTAGTTGATACTGCTTATACCAATAGTTATCATTCAACTATATAGATGGAACCATAAAAAGGATCCTAATGGTTGGCCGTACAGATCACCACTAAACCAGATAGAGGGTGGTGAGTCAATGTTTTTTGTATCAAGTCTCATACAGGAGACGTTAGATCCGGTTAAGATAATTTAGAAACCAATGGATATATATTAGATTAGGAACAATTAATATGATAAAATATGGAGATGGCCCTTAGAGTTTATATAGGGAGATCTTGTATTACATATGGTGTCTCCTTTGTTAGTTAACTACATGATATGAATGTAGGGAAAGTCGGTGCCCATGTTCATTGGACTGCTTGAGGTATTAGAGGGAATCGGGCTGGTGGCCCGCAGATTGGCTATTCTATAGAAATATTGTTCTATGAATGATTATTCCATGTATTAAAACATATAAAGTATCATTATGATTCTTCTCATGTTATCTAGGTGGAGGATATTGATCTTAAGATAGATGTGTCCTTTTAGAATCATCTGATGCCTATGTTGGATCGTAGTGAAAATGTGTTGCAAGGAAAGACCATGCTGAAAGTTCGTATATTGTGGAAACATGGGTGGATGTAGGGTGAAACATGGGAAATGGAAATAGATATGTGGGATCATTTTCCTGATATTTGTGTCTGGGAATCATTGAGATTCTTGGGAGTTTAGCACAAGTATGATCTGTTATAATGTGGGGGAGTGTAAGATCCCATATTCCGTTGGTACTTTTCTATGTATATTTTTTCATTTGATCCTTAGTGGAGAAGTATTGTTCCTAGAAATAGATCCATTTTAGGATAAAATTATGTAAAAATAAAGTATTTATTATTTTTTGAATTAATGGAGTCTCGGTATAAATGGTTTAAGTGTTAAAAAATGGATTCATAGTGAGTTGATAGGAAATAACTAGAAAATGAGTTGAAACTCAATTGCAGAAAATTTACACATCATATAAGGTTATTACACATTGTAAAAATGGTCATGTGTTTTTAAAATAATTACCTAGGATGATGGATGTTTTGAAAAAAAAAACATTAAAAATAATTACATTACGTGTAACATAATTAAACACTATGTAAATTCCTTGATATGTAGTTCTAAAGTGGCGGTTTAGATGACTATCTATGGAACCCATTACAGATCTTCTCATGAAATCCTAGGATGAGTCTCTCAGCAATCTTAGAGTTCGAAAGCCCCTTATAGATGTCCCTTTTATTTGATCAATCTCTGGAATGTCTTCATGGTTAGATTTATTTTCCCCTCCTTCTTCTCCAACCCATTACAGTAAAATACCTTTCTAAATTTTCTTTTTGGTTTTGATCATGATCAATCGTTATATTAGAACATCCTGGAAACCATCAACAACATTGCACTTGGGTGTTGGCAGTTGGAAATGTTTTTGGAAATTTAGTAAAACTAAGGTGGTATAATCTTCAAATCCCATAGTCATAAACATTATACATGTATGCAAATTGTATAATTTCAATTATTATTTAGAAAATTGGATTCCTAAATTGAGATGATTTACATTTACAAATGATTTATTTAGATAGTTGAAAGTGACAATTAAATGGAACGTGGGTTTTTAGGTTTATTAATTTTGATGTAGATAATTAATTTGGGGTTAAATTATGAGTTATTGAACTATTTATATTGAGATAGTTAATTATGGATTTAATTATGTGATTTTTACATAATGATATATATAATTAATTGTATAATTAATTATGAATAATTGAGATTGATAATGTGGAAATTATTATGAGAATTAATTATGGGGATTAAATTTTGGGTATTGATGAATAATTTGTGAAATTAATAAATCAATTTGATCACTTAATTAAATGGTGAATTAGTTAATAGTATTTATGAAATAAACTAATTTTAGAGACAGTAATAGAATTTACGGTGATAATTAATTGATAAATTAATTGTGTGAGTAAAGGAATGGTAACATCTTTATTTGATTAAAAAGTATATATTGTTACATAGTAAATATACATATGTGTAAAGGAATGGTAACATGATCATTCTATTTAGAATTATGCATGGTAACATGGAAATTAGACTTCTGAGTAAAGGAAGGGTAACATGGTCCTTCAATAGAGAAGATTACATGGTAACATTATAATTGTGAATAAAATAATGTAAGGATGGTCATTATTTTGAGGTATGTTTGAATTATAACATGGTCATTAAAGCATGGATTTAATATTTCTAACATGGGAAGTCAATTATGAACTAATTAATAGTAACATAGGTATTTTGAGATGTGGCCTCACTTTAGAATACATCCTACTATAGTATGGTTAAAAATATATATTGAGATATTATATAACCTTCGAAAACATCAGTCTTAAGTATGAGATGAATTAGGTAATATGATATCATATTACTGGGACACTTCATGCTCTAAAATGAGTTGATGGTGGCATAAGGTACATGTGTCCTCAAGAACCCTGTATTTAATGTGGTAAAAAAACAATAAATGATAATGCAATAACTGTTTTCCTATGCATTGTATTTTCTTTCATTATGGAACTACATGAACTATTATCTAACTGAATATTATTTTAGGTACCATTGGTGGTGGCCTGCTGATTTGTACACACACTCAATTTAGGAAGATTTATCAATACTTGAGTAGGAAATATTATTGTAGGACATGTTAAGGGAAAAGGATAGGTATTAGATGGATAATTTGGGGTGGAGGTCAGATGACGGAACCAGACATGGTTTAGGTCCCGTTTGGGTGTTTTTTTGCCTTTATTTTTAGTTTTCATTTTAGACACTTGACACAAACATTATCCAGAAATGTTTTTGATTTAGTTCAGTAATGTATTTTTATACATTAATTACCATGAGATATTAGAATTTTTTATTGTTAAATATATTTCTTCCTCTATTGTTTCTTATTTATAATTTTTTGTTAATCTAATCAAATGGGGTATATTCTTTTCATTAATTAATTTTCATTATCTGTCTACTAGTCAGTAGCGTTTAGCATACGAGGATGTGTGTTTGAGGCCATGTGATTGAACAACTCAATGAATTGGCATGTGGTACCCATGTCATGTTGTTACCATAATAGTTAATATTGATTAGTAAATTATACAACATAATATTTGTTTACCATTACCCTCTAAATAAAATATTCATATTTTTTTATAATTATATCAGAATATATGTATTTCTTATAATGAAAAGTTATCATAATTTACATTCACATGGAATTCCCTACCCTTTTATCACGGAGTTAATCGATGAAAATTGACAAAAAAAATTAAATGGAAGTTATGATCAATTGATATTGATCATATACAAATTCTATTTAATTTATAAAAATATATCAAATGTTTTGGGGTTAGTAATATTATTAAAAATTCTTTTTTAGTTCTGATTAACTTGCTAATAATAAAAATTATTTGTTTGTGTGACCCATAAGTAAGTGAAACATATATATATTTATATTTATATTTGAATATAATTTGGGTGATATTACTGGTAATTATATAAATATATATATATATATATATATTGTAATATCACAATGAAGTATACTTTGAGTAAAACTTAATTCAAAATTTGTGTGTTTGTATTTCATCCACAACACTTGAGTGAAAAACACTTTCTACAGCTATATATTCATTATTTTTACTGTAATGTTAAACTGAGTTTTAGTTATTACTAATTCATGAAACTATATATCCACCTATGAAATGGAAGCTTTTAAAAGTAAACCTTATACCATTGTCAACCTATAACTAGTATATACGAATAAATTCAGTTCTAGTGGGGTAAAAGACCCTATGTTCTAAAGTAACCCTATGTTAATTGAAATTAAAATTATAAAATTACGTTGAAATTAGTTTTCTTATGCTTGGATTTGTTCAAAAACTCATATACAATATATCATATTAGATTGAATAGTTGTAAATTATAGTTAACGTCTACTCATCCCTCTATATAGATTATGATATATCTATTTCCTAGATTTATGAAGATCTATATTACAAAATGTACCTATAGGTTCAATTAAACTAAAGTTATTATACAAAAAACTATTATTATGTATTTCATGTACTTTTTTTGAGATAAAATATTTCCTTTTAGTTTTTGATTAATTTAAAAATGAAAAGAATCATTATATTCACCCATGATTTCTATCTTCAAATCACATAAAATAAATTCTTAAAAAAATTATCCAAGAGTTTTTTTGAGTAGAGAAAAATATAATTTCATAAAAAAATTGAATTATTATGAATATATTCCAAAAACTCAATATAAAAAGAAATTGATATACCATCCCCTTAATAGAACTCGTCTGATGAATAAGTTCCAATAATTATTCATACAAATATCTTATAGATTATTTATATCTATAGAGTAAATTGTTATGTTTGTTAAATTACTCTTGAAATTTATTATTTAAAAATCTTGGTGGATGTTACTAATTCACTTCTTCCATATAATATCTATTAACAAATTCACTATTAACATCATTTTAGAAAATATTAAAATTTCTATTTTATAGAATGGCTAATAGTATACAGATATATTCATGCCTAGAAATAAGTTTAAAGGATTCACCACAATATATATCATCTAAATTATTATATATTTTTTTAGATAAATATCTAAATAATAAAAATGAATCCATTTTCCCCAATTTTATTCTATAATTTCCATTTCACTTCTATAAAATAAATATCTTTAGGTATTTTAACTAAAGTCTGACCGTTTTTCACTCAAATAGATTGAGTTCTTATTGTATAATAACTACCCAACCATTATAATCTATATATTTATCTATAAATTTAGGTTTTATTTTTTAAAATAAGTTAATATATTCACATTTATTTCTAATGTAATTATATGTTCTAACTGGTTGACTAAAATTAATAATTGTATTATCACAAATATGATTCATTAAGATCGATAGATTTCTATTATAAAATGATTTTTTTTGTTTATATATAAGTCGACAATTTTCCATTAAACTATCCTCCAAAAACTAAATTCTAGTAATATATTTTCATCAATATTAATCTCTGATGTTTAGTAAATAGTTTTCAATAAAATAATTCTTTTTACAAACCCTTTTATGAAAGTGAAATTTATGAATATTTTTAAAATATAATATGGATCATTTTCATCAAATCTATCATTTATTGATTCTTCATGAAAGATTTATCGTTTATTGGTAATTCTAAAGCCTTTCTATTTATTGAATAACATCATAAAATTCCATAATATTTTTGATCAAATTGATTATGTTGTTCATTATTATTCCAGAAGAATACATTACATAAAAAAAATTAGTAAGAGACATTAATATTTATTTTTATCCACAAATCTTATATGGTTTCAACTAAAATATGATAAAGTAAATATCAATTTATAATGTAATATGATGTAATCATATATTAAGAAAAACTTATTAGGCTACCCAATATTTAATAATATTGAACATGTAATTTCATAAATTCTTCCATTTATTTACTATACTACACTATTATATTATGGAATTCTTGATGTGAACAATTGTTGAATGATGCATCTCGTGTTATAAAAATACTAAATTATGAATCAAAAAATTCTCAAACTCATTCACATAGGATAGTGAATATAAGTATTTTTCCAAAATTAGAATTAATGTTAAAATAATTTCAAAGGTAGAGTGTGATTCTAACCTAAATGATAGAAAATAATACAGACGGAATCTAGTGTAAAGATCTTATAATAAATAAAGACAGTGTTTCACTATTATAATTTCATTTTATGAATGGAAAAATTATATATGTTCACTATATATAATGCATCAAAAGTTAGATCATTACTATTGGGTTTAAATATAGACTTGTTCTTCTTACTGTATTGATATGGGTTACACTTTATGTTATAATTGATCATCAGTAATATTAAATATCTTCCAAGTAACTAATTTGAAATATTATATAAGATCGAGATGTTATTTTGAACTATCATTCAATTTCAAATCCAATAATAATCTTCTATAACATTTAAAAAATGTAAATTTGTATTACTATGGTCTTCTAAATCAAAAGCATACACATTATCTTTCCCGTTAAATGATAAAATGTGAACTCAATTTGAAAAAATTTCTAAACATTTAAAAATAAAAACTTATATAGACTAAATTTTATCATATAAATGATTTTTATAATAATGTTTTTCATAAGTACTAAAGAATATATTACATTTGAAACAAGGAACATACCAAGAAACACAACATCACATATTGCAATTATCTAACCCTGAACTTTTTTACCAAAATAGAAAAATCTACCCTTTACTTTTTGTATGTTATTAAATATTTTCATTGAATACATATATCAGAATAAAAAATATTATCTATATACCATATCTTGATAGATAGTTTTATGTTTTCATCATGGATATTAGAGGAACAAAGAGTTTATTTACCAAAATATCATGGGATAGGAAATGTTAGAAAAGATTAATTTAGATACATATATCAATCTGATCCATTTATGTTGAAAAAATAAAAATTAAACTGATATATATAATTTATGAAAATTCAATGAATTAAATTTATTTTTAAAAAAATTCCTCTAACATCCTCATTATAATTTAGGAGAAAGGGGGTACCTTGTAATAATAGTAATTATATTGAAATGTGACTTTTTATAATTGAAGAAACCTAAGAAATGTTTTTTTGGTTTTAAATTTATTAAAATGTTATATAGATTATATTTACAAATAGTAATGTTTAAAAACATATTCTTTGATCTTGAGAAAAATTATTTTATCTTAACCAATAATTTCATTATCATCCTTAAATGAACCTAATTTTTTTATCTATCTAGAATGTTAAATTTATTATTTATAATGCAATTTTATAAATAATATCATTAGATTTTTCTATATCAAGCATATCCAAATCAATTATTTATTAATTGTTTCTCTATATGGAATATATATTTCTAATCATGTGATCAATTGATGGAATATACACATCATTTCTATAACCCCCCATTTTTTATTGAGATATGTTCATATTTAAATTTCAATATAGTATTTTTTATTAATTTATATCTTATGGAAGTTTTTATTGATTTTCGGGCAGGATATGACATAATTTTTGGCGTTAGAGGGTATTTAATTAAAAATTTTAGAGTTATATTAGTTGTTCATGTTTATGAAGTAGTTATTGGTAACTATACGACCAACCATGTAGAGGGGTTGTTTATGATGGAAATTTTTTCTAACATTATGTCGCTAGTTAGATGTAAAAAATGATAAATTTTTTAGATCCATTTCCAATTGTTTCTACATGATTTCTAAACCATGAAACCTAACCCTATAATGTTGTGTTACTAAAATAGTGGTATTCATGTGGTTGTCATATTATTTACAAAAATGTATGTCCAAACCATGTAAAGAGATTGGTGAATTAAAGTTTTTTTATTTTAAACTTATAAATCACCCAAAAAACCCATTTACCCTCCAAAATATAATAGCATAATTTTTTTTCACCTTCATATGGTATATTTCGCACAAATCATCTTTCAATGTCTGATGTCATAACATTTGTGAGTATTGGACCATAGGGATTAATGTCAATAATTTTATTTATGTAGTTTACTCTTAATTTTCTCATTTAATATTGAGATAATCCCTATAAAAGGTATTTCAGTCTTATATGTATTGGATGATACCTGGTTTGAATATTATTCATTAGGACTCATTGAGGTAATGAAAAGGGTAACCTTCATCTACAAGTTAATGAGACTTACCTTCATATAAAAAATGTTCAAGGAAATTTTTCTATAAATTACCCCACAAGAGTTAATTAATTAATTAGTATTTTTATTTTGATCTCAAACCAGATTATAATTCATGAAAAAAGGAATTGAATAATATAGTTTAAAATCAAGGAGATTATTGTATATTATGGCCCCTTGATTCATATGTGAACCGAAATTTATAAGAAAATATAAGATAATGCCATGGAATTGATTTATTTTCATTGAATATGATATACTAAGGTTTAAAAAATTATTAATTTTCATGATTTATATAAATTTAAAATTTTGATTTATAAAATATTGAATTATGGTACTTTATAGGGTAAAGGATGATGTCAAAATAGAGGTAAATAATGTTTTATTTTAATTGGAAAAGGTTTTTTTTCCTTTGATATTTGTTTTGTATAAATTGTATATTAATGAAATTCTAGTAAAATGATAATATTAGGAATAATATAATGTTATTTACATTAGGTTAAGGTTCTGGGGATGATGTTTCTCTGAGATATATCATTAATTGTTCTTGATATGGATTTACTTTCGGTGTGACTATTTTTTAATGATTTGAATATTTCCTTCTTTGTGACTATTTTTCCAAGATGGATTTATTTCCCTATGTATGATAATTTTTCAAGGATTCATGTTTTTCCTTGGGTGTAAGTATTGTTTTGTGATGGTAATAAGGTGAGTATACTTCCAAAGGAATGAATTTATTTTGGTGATTTTTATAGTTCCCCAAAAAGTATTTTGATCACGGTGATTGATATATTTCCCCAAGATGGATTTATACTATTTAGAAACCATGAAAAGTAGCCAAGATAGGTATAGTTGGTCGTATGAGAAATCAAAGACTCTTAGAATAAAGGATATTTAGTAATTAAAATTTTTCTCCAGTTGTACATGTATATATATACATATATTTCACATCAATAAGAACTTAATCATACAAGATATATTTACAATTTATGTTGGTTTTGGTCTATTGATTTTCACTCACACCCTAGCCGTGATAAACCATAGAATTAATTATACTATGTCTTTATCAAGAATCAATATCATAATTAATTTATATTTATTCATGAATGATATTAAAACCAAAAAAATATACATTTTTTTTAATTTTTTTTAATTTATCATATAAAAATTATCTTAGGGAGAATGTTTCAGATTTTATAGAAATAATTGATTCTGTATAAATAGTGAAAATAGAAATTTTACAAATAAATTATTACTTTTATAAAATAATAATTATATAAGAATAAATTTACTATGTTCAATGTTTTTTATATAACGAATATATATTTAAGAAGTAATAAAATTTATAAAAAAATATAATGTTTCTGTAACACCCCAAGAATTCATAGTGTGTTATTTCTTCAAAATAATACCATAACATGAACTACACGCAACACCGAGTTCAATTACACCATGACATACCAAAAAAGTCGTTCAAAAGAGGTTATGAATAGTATTAACTAAATTTTAAACTTTATATAATCCTTATAATTTTAGAATCCATATTATGAGTTTCTTAGACATAGTTTAGGAACAAATTCATTTTCAGTATTGCACTTTTACGAACATTTAATGGTGAACCATTTTTAAATAAAATATTTTAAACTTTTTGACTAAATGGGGACATCAAAAAAAAATTAAAATTAAACATCCCAGGATTCCATGGTTCGCTTTCCTTTGAATAATACAGTAGCGTGTGTTGTACGCAACTTCGAGTTCTAACACACACCACAACCAATCAAACTAGCCATTATTTATAGTAATACCTACTTTTTGAAATTATATATATTTTATATTTCAAAATGGACTTCATTTTTGGATTCTGAATATCGAATTTAGCCTAAGGTGAAATTTTGGTACTTTTCGGATAACTTTAATATTTTGATGAATAGTGAAAATAACTAAATTTTAATTAAACACAACTTTTTTAATCAAAATAATTAATAGTGATAAATTATGAATTTGAGTGGTTTTAAAGTATATTTAGAATATATTTTTACAATTTAATATTATGTTGGTCATTGGACATAATTTTACAATTAAACCGAGCATAAACAAGTGGCAATCTTTTGATAGTTATTATCTCTTAAAAACACGCTTTTTGTTTTTACAACGGGAATTAATTTTAAATTAATTTCTTCCACTTATTTGTTTTAAATTTAGAAAAATGGATTCCATATTTGGAATTAGGATGTTCAAATTGTGTAAATAGGTAACTTTTATTTTTAGACATTTTGAATAATTACTGCGGTAAATATTTTATTTACCATGGTTAAGGGTAAATTCGGTAAATAAGGGTTAAAAAATAATATTATAATAATACTAAATTACCATAAAACGTGTCTTAGCCTTATTGTTTGATAACATTTCGGACATATTCATATTTGGGTTGATTTTGGGACCCCATGGTACCACTTGTAGAAGATAGGGACACTTTATTTTAATTAAGTTAAAATGAATACAAAAATGACACAAGCATATATCTTTTAGAAAAAAAAATTTTACGTAGGGTTATGTATGTTGGATTTTAGATTATAAGTATTAATTGGAAAGTTAAAAAGATTTCCTACATAATGAAATTTTATTTATAATTTTTAGACATTAAATAATTTAATTTATTTATGACACAATGATGATGCGGTAATTACTATAATAGTGAAAAATCAAAATAATTGATATTATAAATACCCAAATAAATATAATATAAAACTTTTAATTAATTACACTAATTTTATATGATAGAATGAAATATTAGGATTGATTTAATGAATTTTTTTCGAAGTAATAATTCTCTTATGAGTTTCACAAAAATCAACTATTGAATAGTGTCAAAATTGACATAAAATAGTTTTTAAAACAAATATTATATTATTAATTGATATTAAATTCCTAAAAATATAAGGTTAGGCCAAGAGACTTATATAATGATATTTGTATCATTAATGGACCACTTGGGGGTCTCTCGGATATATATAGGATGTTTATTAACCATATTATATAAAAATACAAAGAGACATTGTAAATGTGAAACTAATTAACTACGAGTTAATACTTAAAGATAAGGTTAATATAAGTACTCAAACCTGTATAAATTCTATTGGATGAGTTGTTTTCGACCCATACCCACCATAAAATTTAAATAATCAACTTTGGAGCCATTATAAACCGAATATGAATTTATTATAAGCTAATATTTCTAGCTTTTCCCAAGGTCCCCTCACCACGCTTATAAAAGGGCACTCCTCCTTCTCATATCTTGACACCTTAAAAACCTTTAGGTTCGGCCAAAATATGCCCAAATACTCTCCCAACTTCCGTCACTACAACCTAGAGGCCTTAGTTTGATCAGAAAGCCAACCTAAGGTGCCCTTTTGATCAAATCAAAAGGAAGAACCCAAAGAAGAGGTAATGATTTCACCACGCTTTTCCAAGTTCCTTTCTTCTTCCACTTATTCTTCCTTTGATATTACCATTCTAAAAAAATAACTCCAGTATCATATATATACTGTGATGTTATTATAAATATGGTACAACCATATTCAGTATTCTATCCACCCTTTGAATAACATGTCACCATACGTGCGTACGTACGGCTTACCGTCTCCACGTCGTGGTGTAATTGTTATTCAATATATTATTATTTGGATGGGTATAATAATGATATGTAACTCATGTAAATAATAAATATAACATGTTAATGATTCTTTATATATGATATAACAACCATTAATATATTATTTCGAAAGAATGATATTGTCCCTCGTGCGTACGTACAGACTATCGTCTCCACGAACGTGATGAGATTCATTCTCCATCGTATCCATTCATGTATAATTATCATATGATGATTTAAAAATGATGTTTAAGGACTTGATATCATTCTGGATATGAATAATATACAACCTATCCATTACAAACATGTCTTACGTAACAAAACATATAAAGGAAAACAAGTAAGTTATCTCTCGAAACGACGATAATACAAAGATATTATTATCAAATCAATATTAAAAGATCATATATTATATCATATTAATGTATATGATTCTTGTAAAATTAAATAACAATTATTTCACCATTATAAAGGAGGTTATCCTACCCCAACCAAGGAAAAGTACAAGGTAAGGGGTTTTCATCTCACTTTTTATTCCCGTGAGATTCATGCCATATTGCCACCATCACCTTTTGTGTGGTGTATGTACTTCCCATAATTATATTCTTTGTGTAATACACTCTAATTTATGTGTATTTACATATTCATTGTATGATACCTCTTTCATGGGTTGTATGTTTCATGAGTTACAAAATTGGTAAGGGTTATTTCACAATCTCTTCATTATCCGAGGTTGTTTTTACGTAATAATATACTGGGATCTCTTTATCATCCACATCTATGTTTCTTCAAAATGTATTTCAAAACATATTTAATATTTACAAGAATATGGGTTAAAGTCATTTATACCCTTTTTTGACTTTTTATAAATGTTTTATAAAGGAATCATTCCGTCGTTTTCCAAACAAGGCACTTTTTAACCTTTTTGACAGAATTAAGGTAAGAATGTTTTTTTAATCATATACAGCGGGTGCGGTTATTTTCCGCCGTTATAAAATCGTCGAAGCTTCCCTTATAAGATTATAAGAATATTTTCAAATTGAATGTATTATTTTATAATTATGTTACTTTTAAAATGATTTAATAAAAGAGATATTTCTCTAAAATAGTT
The DNA here is from genome assembly GCA_963277665.1 of Viscum album. NCBI lineage: Eukaryota > Viridiplantae > Streptophyta > Magnoliopsida > Santalales > Viscaceae > Viscum > Viscum album. The sequence goes on from OY728165.1 coordinate 2,016,826,135, forward strand.
TTGATTTCATCTATGTCAACATCCTTTGATGGATATTAAGCTTATTTGAAGTTGATTTATTATGATACAAAACATCCCTATTTTATTGAAGGTTTTTCAATATTTTTGACTATGGATAAGTTATTCTTATGTCACTCATGGTTTTTGTTTAGAGTATTGACATTTCATAAGTTATTTTTGATCTGAATGTTTATGTTATATTTCAACCTTTCATTCAGATGAATGTGTTAGACAAGTATGTTTCGGGTTGGGGACCGGTAAAAGTTAGCCCTCCAGTTTGGTCTCCGGTTATTAGAGGAACTCCGGTTTGGTCTCCGGTTATTAGAGGAACTCCGGGTTGGTGTCCGGTTATTAGAGGCACTCCGAGTTGGTGTCCGGTTATTAGAGGCACTCCGGGTTGGGTTCCGGTTAAAGTTATCCCCAAGGTCTTGGGACGAGGTCTTGAGAAAGAAATTAAAGTTCAGCATTATGCATTACGACATTATGAAAGTGGTTATTGTTTTTTCATGTAATTATTTGATTAGTAGAATATCCATGTGAATAAGTAAATGGAATTATTTCATTTTATTTATGCCATACTATGTTTAAAGTTCATATTTGAAAGGCTTTTGTTTTAGTATACATTGCCTTAAATGTTTATTCCCATTTATGAAAGTTTCCGCTATATTGTTACCCTTACTGGGCATTTGAGATTACCCCTTTTTTTATGTTTTATTTTTCCCAGGAAGTGAAGAAGTAAATTATCAATGACCTACAGGGATATTATGTGGGGATATTAGTGTGGATTATGGAGACAATATGTTGTTGTAGTATTTTTTCATATTATGATGTAATGTAAGACTTATTAATATATCTACTCTTTCCAAGGCTACTAAACCAATCGGTCTATCGAGATTTGGTCTTTCTTGTGATCATGCCAATGTTATGTAATAATGCACCGACTCTGGGTAACTAGGGCTGGGGCGTTACAGTTGGTATCAGAGGAAGTTCAGTACAAACCTTGGAAGCTAGATTTAGATAAACTCTGATTAGAGCACATAGATTTAAGATGAATTTTGAGGATTAGTATAGAAGAAATTTCTAGAATTTTTGTATTGTAGAGATTTTGTGAGTTTTCTGAGCAATACATCCCTGTCTGGATACGAGCAGGTAGAGGCGGCTCTGGCACAGATGTACCTAAGGGTAAAACCCGAAAACACCACATTGAGCTAGACTCGAACGGGAACTAGTGCACGACAACGGGCCTTACTACACTCTTGGTTACGACACTCCCGGGGGATATGCATAGGATAACTCTCATTTTCTTTACAAATCATTATGAAGGGTTTATGAGTATATACATCCTCAAAGGAGACATTTTTATGATTATGGATTATATCCATAAACTATTTAATTTATTTTATGTGTTTTATAAGTTTGGTATTAGGTATTTTTATTCATAAACTAATCTAATGTATGCCATTGTTTAGAAATGGCACCTAGTAGAAGGAATGAGAACTCTAGAAATTCACATGATACAAAGAGAAAGAAGGATCATATATTTTATGGTCTAAAGCCAGAATTTACAAGATAAATAGTCTCGCATGTATTATCATCATATGAAGATATAATATCATGTGTTGATAAGATAAGTAAAGAGTTTACTGAGTCCTATGGCTTTGAAGGGAACCAAGAGAAGAAAAGGATGGAAGAGAGAAAGATGGATAAAGGGAAGAGGGAAAAGAAGAATTTTCCCATATGTGTAACTGTGGAAAGAAACACCCCGGAACTTGCCTGAAAGGAATGGGAGTTTGTTATAAGTGTGGTGGAAATTTCACAAAGTACGTGACTGCAAGGGTAAGAAAATGGTTTCAAATGTACAATGCTTCATTTGCAAGGAGTTTGTACACTACGCGAACCTATGTCCCAGTCATCAGACTATGCCGCAAATGATGATATTGGATAATAATCATGTTATGATACTACCATAGATGAAGATGAGTGATTAGAGTTCTTATGTTTATTATGTCAATTGAGTGTTGTTTCAACAATGTACTTGTTATAATAATTATGGAGTATATAAGGATTGTACTGCAGTACTATTTCATTAAGGACTTGAGACTGTGTGAAACAAAGAAAAGTGACTCAATAGCAGGATAAATTTTTGGAAAAAATATGGTTGAGAGATTGATAAACCATAATATAGTTCTGATACCGAGGTAGGGATTTTTGAATAATACAAGATTGTTTTGGATAAATTATATTGGATATTCTTGACTACCATGGAACTGATTAATGATTTGTATATTCCATCATTGTTGAGGTTTAAAACATTTTTGGATTGATGAAGTATATCCAGCATTCTATATGGAATAAGGGAGCATGAATGTAATCAAGGAATATGGTAATTTAGGATGTTTCAGTGTATTAAAAGAATACATGATGAAGGTATTCATATGCTATTACGGGGTAAAAAGGATCTACATTATGTTTACCTTCCTTATAAATGTTGGACTGTGAGTTTGGGAGGAAGTAATTTGGATAGTTCTAGTATGGATTATTTTGGATTTCCATAAAAGGAAAACTCGGAGGTCGGGCGGCAACACGTCGCGTCCGGCAAGGCTGCGAGACTTGAACCCGCAACCGAAGGGAGACAAGGGTGTATCACCTACCACTGGCCCACGAGATGTCCTGGATTAAATAATGTAGTTTTTATTAAACGATCTTGTAGATGAATTATAAATTCGTTTATTTTGGAACCCTATACGAATAGTGTAAATAGAATTTTTTACCTTATATTATCTTTTAGAGTTAAAGATGAGTTTGTGGTAGAAATTTATTAATGGATACAACTCTAATTATAAAGTAAGTATATCTCCTTATGATCTTAGCCAATCTCATAAAAAAATTTCTCAAAATTATAAAAAGGAACTTAGAACAAAAATGTTGTCCTAGATGGTACCTTAAATCATCACTAATTTATGGCTTTGGGATTGTTGGCCTTTTCATAGCCATGTTCTGTACCACTCTCCATCAGATAATTGATGGTTAGATTTTTCTTCCATATCCATATTTTCCTACATGGAACCCTAGTATGTGTTATTTTCGGTAATCTTCATACTTTCCACTCTTTATTTTAAATAGAGGCCTCATTAATTCATTTTTCGATGTGGGATTTCAACTAAGATATTTTGAAACGTCAAAAATGTGTTATCCTAGTACCCTCTGTTTTGTTGAACCGATGGTATTTCAAATCATCATAGATTTCTAAATTTAAGGACCTCAATTTTACACTTGTTTGGGATTGATGACTTCAATCACTACCTATAAATATTTACGTTTTTCCTCCAATTATATGTCACTAATTTCCACCAATGTTCTCCTAATCGAGATCATAATGTGGTGGTGACCCTTTGATTTCTCTTTTCCCCATATTAAGACTAAATTTTAGTAACCCAATTTCCGATGTGGGTTTTACCACAAATATATTTTCTATTTTCAACCTTTTATTTTTGAAGAACAATTTCAAATTGCGAGGACGCAATTTATTGAAGGAGGGGAGAATGTAACACCCCAAGAATTCATAGTGTGTTATTTCATCAGAATAATTCAATAACTTGCACTACACGCAACACCGAGTTCAATTACACCATGACTTACCAAACAAGCCATTCAAAAGAGGTTATGAATAGTATTAACTAAATTTTAAACATTATATAATCCTTATAATTTTAGAATCCATATTATGAGTTTCTTATACATAATTTAAGAACAAATTCATTTTCAGTATTGCACTTTTACCAACTTTTAATGGTGAACCCTTTTTAAATAAAATATTTTAAACATTTTGACTAAATGGGGACATCAAAAAAAATTTAAAATGAAACATCTCAGGCTTCCACGGTACGCTTTCCTTTGAATAATACAGTAGCGTGTGTTGTACGCAACTTCGAGCTCTAACACACACCACAACCAATCAAACTAGCCGTTATGAATAGTAATACCTAATTTTTGAAATTATATATATTTTATATTTCAAAATGGACTTCATTTTTGGATTCGGAATATCGAATTTAGCCTAAGGTGAAATTTTTGTACTTTTCGGATAACATTAATATTTTGATGAATATTGAAAATTACTAAATTTTAATTAAAAAAAACTTTTTTAATCAAAATAATTAATAGTGATAAATTATGAATTTGAGTGGTTTTAAAGTATATTTAGAATATATTTTTACCATTTAATATAATTTTGGTCATTGGACATAATTTTACAATTAAACCGAACATAAACAAGTGTCAAACTTTCGATAGTTATTATCTCTTAAAAACACGCTTTTTGTTTTGACAACGGGAATTAATTTTAAATTAATTTATGCCACTTCTGTGTTTTAAATTTAGAAAAATGTATTCCATATTTTGAATCATGATGTTCCAATTGTGTAAATAGGTAACTTTTATTTTTAGACATTTCGAATAATTACTGCGGTAAATATTTTATTTACCATGGTTAAGGGAAAATCCGGTAAATAAGGGTTAAAAAATAATATTATAAAAATATTAAATTACCCTAAAACGTGTCCTAGACTTATTGGTTGATAAATGTTCGGACAGAGGAATATTTGGGTCTATTTTGGGACCCCATGGTGCCACTTGTAGGAGATAGGGACACTTTATTTTAATTATGTTAAAATGAATACAAAAATGACACAAGCATATATCTTTTAGAAAAACAATTTTTACATAGGGTTATATATGTTGGATTTCAGATTATAAATATTAATTATAAAGTTAAAACGATTTCCTACATAATGATATTTTATTTATAATTTTTAGACATTAAATAATTTAATTTATTTATGACACAATGATGATGTAGTAATTACTATAATAGTGAAAAATCAAAATAATTGATATTATAAATACCCAAATAAATATAATATGAATCTTTTAATGAATTACACTAATTTTCTAGGATAATATGACATATTAGGATTGATTTAATTAACCTTTTTCGAAGTGATCATTCTGTTATGAGTTTCACAAAAATCAACTATTGAATAGTGTCAAAATTGAAATAAAAGAGTTTTTAAAACAAATATTATATTATTAATCGATATTAAATTCCTAAAAATCTAAGGTTAGGCCAAGAGACTTATATAATAATAGTTGTATCCTTAATGGACCACTTTGGGGTCTCTTGGATGTATATATTATGTTTATTAACCATATTATATAAAAATACAAATTGACATTGTAAAAGTGAAACTAATTAACTTAGAGTTAATACTTAAAGATAAGGTTAATATAAGTATCCAAACCTGTCTAAATTCTATTGGTTGAGTTGTTTTCGACCCATACCCACCTTAACATTTAAATAATCAACTTTGGAGCCATTATAAACCGAATATGAATTTATTATAAGCTAATATTTCTAGCTTTTCCAAAGGTTCCCCTCACCCCGCTTATAAAAGGGCACTCCTCCTTCTCATATCTTCACACCTTAAAAACCTTTTGGTTCGGAAAAACTCTGCCCAAATACTCTCCCAACTTCCCTCACTACAACCTAAAGGCCTTAGTTTGATCAGAAAGCCAATCTAAGGAGCCCTTTTGATCAAATCAAAAAGAAGAACCCGAAGAAGAGGTAATGATTTCACCACCCTTTTCAAAGTTCCTTTCTTCTTCCACTTCTTCTTCCTTTGATATTACCATTATAAAATAATAACTCCAGTATCATATATACACTGTGATGTTATTATAAATATTGTACAACCATATTCAGTATTCTAACCACCCTTTGAATAACAAGTCACCATACGTGCGTACGTACGGCTTACCATCTCCACATCGTGGTGTAATTGTAATTCAATATATTATTATTTGGATGGGTATAATAATGATATGTAACTCATGTAAATAATAAATATAACATGTTAATGATTCTGTATATATGATATAACAACCATTAATATATTATTTCAAAAGAATGATATTGTCGCTCGTGCGTACGTACGGACTACCGTCTCCACGAACGCGATGAGATTCATTCTCCATCGTATCCATTCAAGTATAATTATCATTTGATGATTTAAAAATGATGTTTAAGGACTTGATATCATTCTGGATATGAATAATATACAACCTATCCATTACAAACATGGCTTACGTAACAAAACATATAAAATAAAACAAGTATGTTAACACCCGAAACAACGATAATACTAAGATATTATTATCAAATCAATATTAAAAGATCATATATGATATCATATTAATGTATATTATTCTTGTATAATTTAATAACAATTATTTCACCATTATACAGGAGGTTAACCTACCCCAACCAAAGAAAAGTACAATGTAAGGGGTTTTCATCTCACTCCTTATTCCCGTGAGATTCATGCCATATTGCCACCATCACCTTTTTTGTAGTGTATGTACTTCCCATAATTATATTCTTTGTGTAATACACTCTAATTTATGTGTATTTACATATTCATTGTATGATACCTCTTTCATGGGTTGTATGTTTCATAATTTACCAAATTGGTAAGGGTTATTTCACAATCTCTTCATTATCCGAGGTTGTTTATACGTAATAATATACTGGTATCTCTTTATCATCCACATCCATGTTTTTTCAAAATGTATTTAAAAACATTTTTACTATTTACAAGAATATGGGTTAAATTCATTTATACCATTGTTTGACTTTTTAAAAATGGTTTATAAAGGAATCTTTCCGTCATTTTCCAAACAAGGCGCTTTTTAACCTTTTCGACAGAATTAAGGTAAGAATGTTTTTTTAAACTTATACGGCGGGTGCGGTTATTTTCCGCCGTTATAAAATCGTCGAAGCTTCCCTTACAAGCTTATAAGAATATTTTCAAATTGAATGTATTATTTTATAATTTTGTTAATTTTAAAATGATTTAAAAAAATAGATATTTCTCTAAAATATTTTTGATTTCATCTATGTCAACATATTTTGATGGATTTTAAACTTATTTGAAGTTGATTTATTATGATACAAAACCTCCATATTTTAATGAAGGTTTTGCAATTTTTTGACTGTGGATAAGTTATTCTTATGTAACTCATGGTTTTTTTAGAGTATTGACATTTCATAAGTTATTTGTAATCCGAATGTTTATGTTATATTTCAACCTTTCATTCAGATGAATGTGTTAGACAAGTATGTTCCGGGTTGGGGACCGGTAAAAGTAAGCCCTCCGGTTTGGTCTCCGGTTATTAGAGGAACTCTAGTTTGGTCTCCGGTAATTAGAGGAACTCCAGGTTGGTGTCTGGTTGTTAGAGGCACTCCAGGTTGGTGTCCGGTTATTAGAGGAACTCCGGGTTGGGTTCCGGTTACAGTTAGCCCCTAGGTCTTGGGACGAGGCCTTGACAAAGAAATTAAATTTCAGCATTATGAATTCCGACATTATGAAAGGGGTTATTGTTTTTGCATGTGATTATTCGATTAGTAGAATATCCATGTGAATAATTAAAGAGAATTATTTCATTTTATTTAAGCCATACTATGTTTAAAGTTTAAGTTTGAAAGGATTTTGTTTTAGTATACATTGCCTTAAATGTTTATTCTCATTTATGATAGTTTCCGCTATATTGTTACCCTTACTGGGAATTTGAGCTCACCCTTTTTTTTATGTTTTATTTTTCCCAGGAAGTGAAGAAGTAAATTATGAATGACCTGTAGGGATATTATGTGGGGATATGAGTGTGGACTATGGAGACAATATGTTGTTGTAGTAGTTTTTTATTTTATGATGTAATGTAAGACTTATGAATATATCTAGTGTTTCCAAGGCTACTAAACCAATCGGTCTTTCGAGGTTTGATCTTTCTTGTGATCATGCCAATGTTATGTAATAATGCACCGACTCTGGGTAACTAGGGTCGGGGCGTTACAGTTTCACATAGATATATTTTCTTAACATTTGGGAAATATATATAATGTTTTTGTTTGAATAAAATAATGTTTTTAGTTATTTTATTTTAATCAAGATTTTAAAATGTTAATATTATTATTTTTTTTGATTGAATGGAAAAAATTTCTAATTTTATGTAACATAATCTAATTAATACAACTGGAATCCACATTATACTTTTTTTTTTAAATCATTTTTATGATTAGAAAATAATCAAATAAAATTGGTTTTTATTGGGGTTTTCCATTATTTTAGTATTAATATCAATCAATTTGTGAAATTAAATGTTTTAAAAATTATTAAAAAGTCGTAATCAGTATAATTAATATTATGTAATATGTTCAATTAATTTTTTATTATAACGAGGAGTAAAAATAGTAAAAATTTATTACCTCGATTATGGATAAAATGGGTTTAATGGGTGTTGATATATGTGATAATCATATAAAATCAACATGAAAATGTAAAAAATTATTATATTTAGATATTATATTTTCATAAATTATAGATATTATCCATTTTGTGCTACTTTGATTAAAAATGAATTTAAATTATTTAAATATTTTACATAACTCCATGTGTGTCCCTCTTATCACCTATTAAAGGGATCATACTATCAATTTTTACTCAAAAATATTAATACCTATAGATTATCATAACCCTACTCATAACCCTTCATATATTAATTCTATTCATTCTTGATCTTATGTACTAATGTTATGACCATAAAATAAAATCTTAAAGTGCAATCCAAATAAGTTCTCTCAGAAAATATTTAATCATCTTACATAACTCATTTAATGTTTATTCCTTCCTTCCATCAAATTGGAAATAAAATTATCTCTCATCCGTATGTGTGGACTACCACCTCTACATAGTGATATTGATAATTTTATACCACCAAATATTACTAATGATTATAAATATGGATTGGATAAATATATATATGTATTTTATGTTTTAATTATGATTTTTAATGATAAAATTTCTTTAAATTACTTTCCTTCTTTTCATCATAAAATGAAAATAACATTCATGTATATATACGAACTATCATCTTCATGAACAATTTGATTAATTTTTCAATATATTAATTATTATTGGTAGCTCTATATATGTGTATAATAAATATATATGATATATATAATATGATTCAAATTATTTATGTCATGAAATAATGATCATTTTATAAGGAACACATTGGATAATCGATACCTATATAAATAAGAAAGTAGTTTACATATGAAATGATGATTGTAACGAATAATTGTTAATGAATGGATGAAAATATTATAATATTAATACATGTATTATGTCATAATTTATTATATTATTATGGTATATAATTATAATAAATGTAAAATTATATTATACGAATTTAACCAAACATATAATGTTGTTTTGATGTGAGGTAGGGGTTTTTTTTCACAATCTAATTTGTATTCCAAATTAATTTTGTTTAATATTTAGTTGGACAAATTAAATGACCTATTTATATTAAACCCAGTATATTTTATTCTAATATATTTATTCCAGTAAACTAAATGTTTTCCATATATTTTTCACCCTTTATGTATTGAAATGTATAAATTAATATATTTAAGAAAAAAATTACTTCGTTTTTATATTTAGGGGAGTATTTTTATTCCAAGTCTATATTTTCGTTAAAAAGATTTTAAGAATGTTTTTACAATTCAAAAATTATTTATTAACATCATTTTTACCCATGATTTTATTAAAATAAAATTTCAAATAGAAGCTTTTTATTATTTTCCAAACAAGGTTCTTTTACCATAGGTATGGAAGAAGTATTTCTTTATCCACTTTCTTAAAAATTAACATTTCCCACAATCTTGACTATTATTTTACATGATTATTCCAACACATTTTTCCTAGGTTGTTTAAAAAACTTCCTAATATTTTGGAATCATTTTATATTTTAGATATTTGATTAAAAAATAAATGGACTTTTATACTCAAGAACTATTATAGAAAATTTAAAATGTATTTTCATTTATGTAAGCAGTTGTTGGTGAATCTTATGCTTTTAGAAAGATATAATATAATGATACTATCCAATATATTACTATATATGGATTATTATCATGTTTTCATGGTGATTTGTTTTTGAGAAAATATTAACATTTCATATGTTAGTTTTTTAATTTGAATGTTTATTTTTGTTATTTTCATTTTTTTATTTATTTTCATATAATAATTGAATTTAATATAGAAAGTTATTGGTGGGGCCCGATATGTCACCATGATGCACTGATAGGTCTCACGAGTCAATCTTTTTTGGGAATTCGCCATATGATTTTCCTGTTTATATAATTTTTTTTCATAACACATTGAAGGAAAGTTTATGATTGTTGAAATTTACCATTATACCACTATAAAAGAATTTATTGTTATCCATTTGATTTTTTTCATACATAGATATATTCCCCTTTAATGATATTAATTATTTGAAATATTTTACTCTCATTTATATATTCCATATTATACATTTTTTATTTATTCAATTGTATTCCATCCCCTACTAAGTATATGAGCTCACAATTTATTATGTTTTACATTACTTAGGATATCATTATGGGACTTATGGATTATTTTTGAGAAGTAATAGAATAATTAATTAACTTCTCATGATATTCTTTTTGATTGAATTTCTTTTTTTCAATTGTAATGTTTGAATAATATAGGTTTTTTGTATTCTAAAACTACTAAACTATTTTATAATTTGTGATGTGATCCTTTGTATATTTTTTTAATGTAGTATACTTACCAGTAGCTCTTTTTTACTATAGTTTGGGTTTTATAGTTCATATCAAAGGATGTTTAGTAGAAACACGAGAAACCATATTTAGAAAATCATATATTATAGAACTTAACCTTGTGAGAGTCTCTAAGGATAAGTTTAATTATAGGATACTATCATAAGGTTATTTTTAAATTTTAAATTATTCAATTTTATAAGGAAATAATCCCTTTTTTAGATACTGGAAAGTGGATATGACTACTACATAGTTATACTTAGGGGAAACAACATTTAAAGGGGAGTATTAAATTAATCCCCACTAATGCATGTTGAGATTACCTAAGTCTAGAGTCATAGCCTAGAAATCTGTTGAGATATTCTTTATTTTATTCTCATTCTCCTTATAAAGAATTATGAAAGATATGAAAACATTTTTTGAAGATATTCTTAAATATACAATTTTTATGATTATAATATTAACCTTGAATAAATTTTAAATTTATGTTATATGTTACAACATATTTATAATTATATACCTTGATTAAAAAATTATAATATTATGAAATAACTTAATATACATCATTGTATTGTAAAGGTTCTGATATGAAGGAATAGAAACCATATCAATGCATGTATTCTTTTTGGGGATTTCCATTATGGGAAAGAAAATGATTCTATTGATAGAGACAGAAAAAATATAGCTATATAGTGGTAACAAGATCAGATTATGATAAATACCCTTCACTATATGTTGAAGAATTATAATTGACAATATGTTGAAATTTTTTTGGAATACTTCATGTGATAGAATACTCCATCATATCATTTTACTAATAATCCATTAGATTCTAATAAATATATTAATTCCTAGGGGAATAAAATTATCACTTTGGGATGTACTAAAAGTGAGATATTTTTCATTTTATTTTATCATTTTATAAGAGATGTAGATCAATGGGTTTCATTGATCTAGAAGAATAATTATTTAGAGGAAATAAATAATATAGAGTAGAAGAACTTGAAGGAGATATTATTTGAAAAATACATTCTTCATGAATTATGAGATTATATAGAGTATAAATTCATTGATCTAAGGTAAAATAATGATAGAAATGTTACTAAATATGAACCTAAATTCACATAGATTGAAACTTATGCTATTAGGTGATTTATTTAATCCACAAAGTTTGATTGAGCGATTATTTTATGGTATTTATCCTATTATTAAATTGAAAATAGTCTCTCATACATTTTCAATGATAAGTGGATATAATATCAAGTTCCACCATGACAAAGAGAGTTCACAAAGTCTTTTTTCCAAGTGAAAACATGTAATGAAGTGGGTGGATGAGAAATATGAAAAAAAATTGTAAGTAACAAATTAATGTGTGTAAATTTTAAATAATAATAATTAAAAAATAAATTCCATGAAACTTGTTGGTAGGAATTGGTGTCTGGGTTAAGTTTGTCGAAAAAGGCCTTCATACTCATTATTGTATGGGAAAAAGAATAATCCAATGTATCATTCTTAAAATAGAAGGAGATGTAAAAATATTCTAAAAAATTTCCCGATAATAACAGGAATTTAACATTGAAGAGTACAATGGTGAAGGAATAAACTTATGTAACTATTATAGTTAAATATGACATTAATAATGATGTGTTGGAAGGTATTTTGAATATAGAATCAAATTTAGCTAATGCTTTATTTGATTCTAGATCAACTCACCCCTTTATATCTTCCATGCATTCTATTAAAATTTTATATTTCCCTAGTAACATAAGAAAATAATTTTCCATCAATAATCATAGTGGTAATTTTATTGCAATAAATAAATGTGAGTTGTTTCTAATTATGACACACATTCATACCCCAGTTTCAAACATTATTATTATACCTTTGGTTTATTATTATATAATCATTTGTATGGGTACTATATCAAATTATAATTCGATAATGTATTACTCAAATATGGTGAATACTAATTTTGATGGAGACATAGAATCCCATGTATTTATATGAGAGTCTACACCGTCAAAATATTGGTTACAGCCACCTATAATATCTCTCTATAATGAAGTTATTAGATAAGAAGGGTAGAAAAATCCTATGAGTGAGAAATGTATCCTTATTATATATGATATACTTATTTTACTTAATACATTGATTTATTTCTTTAAGAACTACATAGACACCCCTTAGAGTATGTGGTTGAGTTTTTTATTGATCTCATACTTAATGAAAAACCAATATCTATGCATCCATATATTATGATCATAGTGGAATTAATGTAACTAAAAAATAGTAATATTTTTGTGATAAGGAATTTATTTTCCCTATTGATTCACTATGGGGAGAGCATGTTCTTTTTCTTAAGAATAATGATGGGTCTATGTGGTTGTTCATAAATTACGGGGAAATCAAGGTGATTACTATAATGAAATAGTATCCTCTACACTATTTTTATGGCTTATAAGATCAAATTCGAGGATATTAATATTTTTCAATGATTGATCGTTATTTTGGGTATCATAAATTGAATTTAAAGAAGTTATATATTCCATTGATGACATTTTTTATGAGTTATTGACCTTAAATTATTATATTTCTACCCATTACATTAACTGTTCTACTATTTATTTTTATGGATATGAGGAACATAGTATTCAGAGATTTTATCGATAATTTTTTGTGGTAGTTAGTGATGATATATTGGAATACATCAAAATATTTGATGATTATAAGAGTCATTTATGAATCCTTCTTGATATTTATATATGAAAAAGTTAAATAGAAAATTTAAAAAGTGTGAATTTTGGAATCAATATCATTAATCTATAAGACATTTCATTACTAATTATAGAATACATGATTAAGATTCGATTGAAAAAGTACATGATGGAATGGAAAACACTAATTTATATTTCAAGGTACATTTTTTCCTTGTATTAGTTGGAAACTATTGATGATTAATTCAAAAAAATTATAAATTACCTAACACATTAACTGTGTTTTCATGTAAGTGGAATATGTCCATATTGTTATAATAATGTAAACAATTCTTTAAATAATTAAGGAGGATATTATTCAACGCATTGATATTAACTTTTCCATATATAAGGGGTGGATTTGTGATATATTATGATGTATCTATGAAGGAAAATGGTTGGTTTCTTATGTAAAATGATAGAGTTATTTATTATTCATCAAGGAAGTAACAAAATTCATGAATACAATTATCCAACCCACTATCATGAGTTGGCAGTAGTAATATTTGCATTGAAGAAGTAGGAAAATTATGTATATAGTGAAAGATGTGAAATATATATGGATGACCAAAGATTGAAATATATATTATCACTAAAAGATATTTTCATGAGGCAAATGTGATGGTTAGGACTACTGAAGGATAATAATTTATCAATACACATGACCAATTTGAATGAAAATAAGGTTGATGATACATTGAGTATGAATTATTATGGGGTGTTGAAAAAAATGAGGATTGACAAAGATCATATACTCAAGGAGATATAAATGTATGATATGGGAATCTTTTTAGAAGAGATAACATCACATCTATTCCAATTTATCGAAAACAATCCAAATTATATAAAAAAATTCCCCAGATTGATCATGATAATATAAAAAATAAAATCAATGTTGTTAATGATAGAAATTTGGTAGAATTCATCAATGAAGAAGGTATACTTAAATTCTCAAAATGATATATGTTCCATAAATTCATGATATAAAGATATAATTGTAAGATGAATCTCATATCTCAAATTTATATATACATGATTGTATCACTGAGATGTATCTGGATTTGAATTAAATTTTTTGATATGATAGTATAAAATTTGAAAATTTTGACTATGTGTTAAGATTCTTAGTTAGTCCATATGTATATGTAGAAAGTAAAAATTCTAAAGGAATCATTCAAGACCCAAATATTCATGTGTGGACACATATAATGATATTAATATAGATTCTTTTGAAGTATTCTAAAATATTACAATATTGGATGGTTCTATATGTGTTATTATTGATCCCATTACGAAATAAAAACATTTAATTTTTATAAGGGGTGATATTAATCTTAAGATCCTTTCACATAACAATATTAATTAAGGTTCTAGACGTCATTAGAAGCCTATTTTGATTATATCTAATGAAAATAAATGTTTTGCATTAAAATTATATAATAATATTTAGAAGGATCTTGAGTACGAGCTACATATGAGAACCACATATCAGCCTCAAACTGATGGATAGCCTTTATGTAATCCCAAAACGTAGCTCCTAAATAGTTCCCCAAACTAGTTTTCCATATTTCCTCTACATGACCTTCTAGTACGGTAGAGGCTATCAACTAGTAGTGAGGGAATATTCTTTGTCATTGGGGACCAATGGATAGAGTGTACCATATAGGAACAATAAAAAATGGATAAAGAAAATGATGTAAGAATAAAAAACAATATGAAATAGTAGAATTAAATCCTCAAAACATGATATATATAACCGATGAAAAGAAAAAATATCAATTTCATAAAAAATCATTATAATTTCATGATTATATAAAAAAATTAAATTATGAAAACATTAAAACATGTCATAAAAAATACACAGAATGGTAAAAACCCTAAAATCTAAATGCCTCCCAATTCTATGATCACCCCCTACTCCAAACACAATCATAAATGAAGAATCAATCATCTATTGATATACCATATCCTTTCTCCTCACATGAAACCATCAAGTTTCACTTGGTACCAATCGGCGACCTAAACAGGGTGTCAATTAAACCTAGTAGTCCACTTCAAAAGGTGTCTATAAAAATTGATTTTGTACATATAAATATATAAATACGAATCTAAAATGATAATAAAATTAATAATAAATGAAATGAATACCAATCTAGGTTTTAGTTTATCATGGGAGGCCCTACTAACCACACCTAATTTGGCCTATCTCATATGTATTGGAATAAGAATCCTATAAATTTTGAGGTCCCATTAATTTTATAAGATCAACCTTATGAAAACAATAGTTTTGGAGGACTCATGGTGAAACTGAGGAATCCTTGACATTAAAATGTTGGACCAACTCATAGTAATAACACTGTATCATAGATAATGGGCATAAGTGTAATCCATGTTATAACACCATGTAATTCTGCTAAATAAATATATTTAATTGATTCCTTGGAGTATATAAATGATAGATCCTTTAATATACATGAATGGAGCCTTATGTGATGATCCAATACATCACGGGTCTGAAGATATCATGATGAATCGAAGGATACAATCTAAGTAATTCTAGGTTAGAAATATATGTATAATGACTCATTAGTACTATGAAGATTCATTCATATACTAAGAAAAAATACCTAATTTCAAGGAGGGTATCTCCCTTGTAATCTAGATAAATGAAATGGGGTGGTATCCTTACGGTTCTCATGGAATTACCTTCATGATCAAATGTTGGATGAATTTAGAGCACTAGTTTAATTTGGAAAATATCCATAATCAATTAAGACCATTTACAAATATTGATAGGACTTTTATTAAACCATTAATATTTCATGTCCATTATATATTGAACACCTCCTTTTCATTTATAAATTACCACATATGATGTTTTTATCACATTTTAATCAGCTATAAAAACAATAAGGGGCCAAGTGGTAGGTATATTCCACACCATGTAAAAATTAATATTTATTATAAATTAAAAAATTTAATTTATAAAATTGTATCCAACATGTGTAATGGGGTTCAAAAGGATATATAAAAAATAATATACCTAAAGGGGCGATCCATACTGAGGTTCAATAAACTAACATAGTGATTGAGTATCACAAAAAATCTTGTTCATAGTATCCCCAACTAATCTAAATAGTGAAAGGGTGGGAATTTGAGTGAAAATATATACACAACATACCTTGTTAGAGTAGATGAAAAATTATCTAGTATTGGCCACAGATCTGGGATAGAATGGTAGAAAATAGAGAGATAGAAGAATATCATGGAGATAGGGAATATTATATTTCCTAAATACCAATGAATGGATGGTGAGATAAATTGATAGAATAATTAAATAGATCTAAGATCTTACCATGAGTAATCTAACAAGATGAAAATGGGAAAATGAATGTCTGACGAAGAGTCTAGATCCTTGTATTGGAGGATGTGATGGATAAATCTTTACTGGGCAGTTATTCTTTGTGTGGGAAATGAAAAAAGGTGGAGGAATGAAATTAAAGACAAAAATAAAAAAGGTAAATTCATATAACATAAAATTGGAATATGTTTTGGTCACATTTTTTTCCTAACCCTACACAAACCATGTGTAATCATTATCCAAGGGAGGCACCCCCTCATGAGGTGAAGGAAACAGTTAGAAAAACTATACACTAACCCTTCATTTTATCTCACGTCAATGTATTCATTCTTTTCATGGGTGTGAAACATCACTTTCATGTTTTTTAAACAATTCCCCCTATATATATTGTATGCACAGCTAAGTCACACCACTACTACTAACTGTGTGCTAATCATACACATCATATTTCTCCTCCAAAAAATGGATTTCTCGGCTTTGAACAAGACCTTAACTATACCAAACTATTCCTAAATAATTTAATCAATAGTATAAGGTTAATAAAATGATTCAAATATAAAATTAAATGGTTCATAGTAGAAGAGAGAAAACAGAATCATACAATATCCACTCCTTAAATCAATTCTATTCCATGTTTTCCTTTTGAGGGTGATAAAACATCATATGATAATATATACAAAAATTGGACATATACATTGTCCTCTCACTCCAAGGTCTCTTCTTTTATTCCTCTATGCTTCCATAACACTCATATCAAAGGAATTGAACTGTCTCAGAGATCATTATTTCTATGTTTTATGCTTTGTATTGGATATTCCTCAGAGGAAGAATCAACTCCCAATTAATCATCCTTAGGATCTAAAACATGAGACATTTCATAATAGTAATGATGAATATGAGATAAATAGATGATATCAAGCATATTTGGGTACCTTTTATGTAACTAGAACCGATAGGCTAATGAAACTTCTCTTTCCTGTATCACAAAAGTATTTATGTTATGAGGTGAAAGATTACCCTGTCTTTGAGTCCACTTAAGTACTATCCTTGGACAAAACCCTCCTGAAGACCTGATAATTGAATTCAAATTATATAGTTCAACTTTGAAGATAAATGTAACACATTTTCATAGACAGATATATTTCCATATTCTTTTAAATTTGTGGTATATACATTGATTTCATCTAAATGAGAGGAGGTCCCAGTACTGATGTATCCCTTTACCTGAACTATCATAATGGTGAATGACAAGACCTTCTATATAAGGCCTCATAAGGATTCACCTACATTGTTTCCAAAATATTTTATATTAAGAGAAATCATCTAAAGGTATGTTATTTTTATAATATCCCTTGGAATTAAGGATATATTATCCAATCATGCCCTCAAACAGTAGAATATTATTCTAAGAGTACCCATCAGTTTGAGGGTGGTACGTTGTAGTCAAAAGTTCATCTACCGCTAATGGCCCTACAAAATTATTTCAACAAAAAATAAGTGAAATGAGGATATCTATATAATAAAATATTCCACTGATATCTATTAATTCAACTAATCTATTGGATATAGAGCCTTTTGATCTCATACAATAAAAATTTCTCTTTGATAGATAAGAAGTGAGCATCCATTGTGATGTTGTTGATGATCGCCAATACTAAATAACTACCTCTAGAGGACTATTTTAAACCTTTAACAAAATCCATGTTTACATCATTTCATTTCAATTATATATTTAGAAATGGTTTTACTGGGGTTCCACCTTCACCACTGACATGTAGATCACCAAGTAATAAAACCCATTATCTACATTTCATCACTGGACACACATACTAGAGACGTACATGATACATATTTGGAAACATCATGATGTACTGCCCAAATGGAAACAGGTGGCTTACACATCAACTCCTACTATAGGTCTATGGAAACTAGAACCCTCCATGAATGTTTATTTTCCCATCTTCTTCAATGATCCAGCCTAAAGTTGGGCCCTCACCTAAAAAAATCACAATTAGGACTAATCCATTATCGGATGAAAGTTTCCCCATCATAACTATTTATAAAATTAAATAATTCACTTATAAATATTTATATATATGTTTTATGTGATTCTCCTTGACTTCCAAGTACATCTTCGAAAATAGGGCCATAAACTACCACTAACCATTCGCCTCCTTGAACTACCTATGTCTGAGTCCCCTTTATTAGAGAACCAACCACAACATTATCATTTACAAGAATAGATTAATGTTCACAATTGAATATAGTGAGTATTTAACTGACCTTTTCTCGAAGATATTTAATTTATGTAGATAAAAAATGTACTTGAAAATATTTTGGTCAGTAAAAACCATGATCTTTTCTCTATGAAAAAAATGCCTCTAGAAATACAATGTGTAAACTACAACTACCTATTTGAGATCATGCATCGGGTAATTCGTCTCATGCGGCCTCATATGAGAAAACTCATGTACCATGAATCAATATTACTACATTGAAATTACTCATGTTTTAGTGTAGGATGAATCATAACAAACTGTATAGCCTCTACATGTCTTTTGTAAACATCGTATCGGTACTAAAGTTAGTATTATTTTTTGTCTTTTGAAAGGATTTATTACACACTTTGGACTATAATAATTTCACACCTCTTTTATTCAAATCCTCCATAGGTTATTCTAATCATGAAATTTTTTGAATCAAGGTCTTGTAATATCCATCCAACCCATGATAGTCTGGATGTCAAAAAAATCATGGGAATCTCTTAGGTAACTACAACTCTCACATTATCATGGTTAACTAATAATTATATATCCAATATAATATGACATAATAAGTGAACCTTGTGGATAGAAAAATTTTATTTAGTGACATTTTCAATCAACTGATTATGTTTCAGTGTATTCCACATAATCTCATGATAATTATCAAGTTCATGTTGATTAAAAGATGAATCCAAGATACCATCCATGAAAACCACCTCAATTGATTCTATGTAAGTGTGGAAACAAAAATTCATCAGATCCATGAGAATAGAGGGAGTTTTCTTCAAAAAATGAATAACCAGATACATATAAATACCATAATTAATATGGAACAATTTACAATGTTTGTTCAATATTTTATCACATACCTGATGGGATCTGAACAAAAAATCGGTCTTGGATAAAACACTCACTCCATAGAGCTGATCAAAGAGGCTGTCTATACATGTTAGTTGATATAATTTCATAAGAATATATTGGTTCAACAATTAATAATTCACCTAAATCCCTAGGGTACAATCTTTCATATCATTGAAAAGAGCATGTGAACCTAAGTTGATGGACTGGGACATATAAAACCCTTAGATTCTATATCCTATAGTAGCATCTTCAGTTAATGAATCTCAGTAGTATCCATCCTGAATAGAAAAATGGATATCGGCGATTTCTCATAAAATATGTCAATATTAAATATTATCTATCTCTAATGAGGTATTACATAAAAAAAATCAACAAATACATCCATAAAATGATCAACTATAGGTGGTAAATCAGCTTGATGTTTCCCCTAATCATCTATATATAGGTTAATGATATGGGCTATCACAAGACCTATCACATGATTCCATAGTCTAATTCTACTTACCCTAACATCCCATTTACACATTTTAATATAACTTTCTCCCTCGGGTGATGTGAATGATACACTTTATCCGTATTATTTCTCATTATCAAGATAGGGAAACAACCAGTTCATTCTGAGAATGACATCGAAGCCCATTTTCTTATAGAATAGGATATCCCATTAGAAATAATAGTAACTAAACTCAAGGTAGCTTTTCAATCATTGGAATTTACATTCTGATCAAATTCATAATGATGTTTCAAGTATCATCAAGCCATAGAGAAACCAAAATATGATGCCAAATATTTCCATGGTATAAATATAAATAAAAGTGTTCAAATTACATATGTCAATTAAAAAATATACCAATGTAGGTTCTACTAAGTTTGTATACATCACTATAGATGATGTGGAACCCTACTCCCTAGGTGTAAACTATAATTAATATATATCACATAATACCCGGTATTGATAAACAACCAGGTTATATTGAGTTGGTCCACCATACTGGTGCTTCACATCCTGAGTATAGCCTCGTCGACCACACCCATCTACAAAACCTATATGGACGATGGTACTCTACCTCCCCACATAACGTGGTGCTACTTATACTGCACCAGAAGTTAGAGCTAGTGGGAATCATCTCTCATTGGAAATATATTGTCAATATTATGTATATCAATGAATATATACAATTTTTTATAACAATCCTAGATCTCCCCTGGGTCTCGGTCACACAAAGGCTTTATATAACCATTTCTCCAACAGTACTGACATATAATATAACTACCTATACAAATAATCTAACGTTAACTTATTTGATAGGAACCCTCCATATGATGCTTCGTATGATCGATGAACCACCCTTCCTCAATATAGAACCACCTTTACCTATACCATATATTTACCTCCATTTACTCTAGGTAATTAGGGTCTGGTTCACTATATGTAAAATATTATTCAGTTGCATGAAATTTTTATGAGATCCAATTTCACACATAATCCCTTCCTCAAAACTTATCACTTTAGATTAAGTGTCAAAATAAAAATTTAGCTCAATTCATAAAATCAATTTGAATCAATAAGAATATTCCATAACATAAAATGTGCCGTGCTCAAGGTGCATGAACTCCCTCACTCTATTATCTCTTATCATCATAGAAAAAATAATCATATTAGAAATATTATAAATATACTAAAACCTTTCCTTGTTGTTGATCATCCAAATTTAGGACATCCCACCATTTCTTGGAGGAGACACGTTTAATATATGCGGTGAGCATGAACCTCCTTTATAGAGGCCGCTAAAGATTCTCAAGGATAGAGAAGATGGTCTCTAGCCATGATTATGTACCCTAAGGGACTCCCTCACTAGAGAATGTTGGTTGGTACTACTATTGGAATTCCCTCATCAACTATGACATAATATGCGAAGATCTGATAGAAAACTATATATAATACACTTTGAATACAAACCCATCCCAATAATGAGCATATGTGTTCCATCTAGGAATAAGAGGTAGTATAACTAAAGGTCCCTTAGGTTGGACTATTGGAATTTCTAGTACCACAACCAAGAAGCATCGTTGTCCCCACCTTTCAAGAATATGAACTGAAGACTTCATGGAAGAATAAATATAAAAAAATCAAAGAACACGTGTCAGATAAGGTTTAACAATGATACAAATTATTGATATAATAACATTAAAGGCATTAGGCTATAAATATAATAGTCACACCCCAAAAACATATCAAAAAGATAGTTCTGGGTGACGTAAAATACTAAAATGATTCTCTAGAGATACTGAAAAATAATCACTACTATAGTCTAGTCTGGGTTATATTATTTGTTCTGTATTAGTGGTTCTATTTTTATAAAGGTAAAAACCCTATAAATTGATATTATCATCATTATTTAATAGAAAACATTTTTTAGTTTAAATCCCAATAGTTCTTAAGTGTTTATATGTATATATTTTTATAACTATATATATATCATAGTCTAGCTAGATGGTTATATCATTCCCAAGTTTTAAATCCTATTATTTATAAGATTCAAATGGTAATAATGTTATCTATAACATGGATTTTACGATTTTTCAATTTGGTGGGTCTTCGTTCCAAATTTATAGAGTCACCCACACTCTTTAAAATATAATTAGTATGCGTGTATTTGTAAAAATTTAATGTTTTAGTGCACAAAAACAATGGTTCACAGGACAAACATACTATAATATGTTTATTAAGGTTCCTCCATCAATTTATATTGGAAAAACTATTTAGTATGATTGATCCACATTAATTAATCCCAATATTTTACCCCTATAGGAATCATTACTTTACTAATATATAGAGAATTAATGGAACTACACATTCTACATTAAATTCATAGAGTAATGTATCAGGGGAATGTTATATTAATGTAATTTGAATTTTAATGTTCCTATGAAGATCCATCAGACAATATATACTTTTAATAGTGTACTAGGGGTAGAGATAAAATCCACTATGATAATGAAAAATGATAATAAAGACCCCCAAAATATTTTCATCACCCAACCATGAATTCATTACAATTGTAATTGGAATAATCCAAAACATCAAATTTCATTCCAAATAACTTGGATGTTTCCTTATATATAGGTTACTACTACCAGGAATAAGATCATTACCAAATTAAAAAAAAGTTAATTGTCTCGTCTCTAATACACATACTATATGAAAAATAGGTAAGACTGTATCTAATACCACATTATGACAACCTTCCCTAGGATCTCGTAAATTTTACTCTGAATTGGTTATCCACATGGCCTCCAAAACAACTCCCCATATGCTAGAGATTGTAAATTCTAGTGAGGTCATATTTTGTGTTAGTGGAGAAACTAGTTTTTCTAGTTATAATATGGCACATTCGATTAATAATAAATGGGTAAGCAGAAAAATTAATGAAAATACAGTAATATGAAGAATTTGAAGTAATTCGTCCAAACATGATATATATAACTGATGAAAAATCACGATATCCAAGTCATATACAAAAATAATGATAATTTCTAAAAGATATACAAAACTAAAAGTAGTAATACATTATTCAATGATATAAAATTACATAGAAATACAAAAATGATAAACTCCAAATGTTACCCATTATTAATCAAATTCATATTCTCTAAAAAATCATCATATCACATGAAACAAACATCCAAATCTAGACCCTTTCCATTATCCCAGCCATCAACCATGAATCCTATCTTTTATCCAATCAACATCCCATATATGGTCTAGGGAAAACTAAGTATAACACCACCAATGGAGTGTATAAAAAATTATGTCTATAACTAAAAATATTGTAGTGTCCATGTAAAATGATAATCTGATAAATAAGAAACTGAAATACTAACCATGTTGGGATAAAATTTCTCATTGGAAGCCCCACTGATCATTCTTATTTTAGAAGAATCACTATTTATTTGAAAAGGTAACAAGTAAAAATTTAGTTCCCTGGAATATGATTAGTGTGTCCATGTGATAAAAATAATGACGGAGGATCCAAAGGGAAACCAGGGAATCCTTGACCTTAGATGATATGGATTTCTTTTGTTAATATCCATACTCCCTACCTAATAGAACAATGTTTAATCCAAGGGATAAACCCTTGGAATTCTACTGGAGGAATATCACTAATTGAGTCATTTTAGTATGTCCAAATGGGATTCCTTGGCCAACCATGACTATAGATCAAGGAAATTATCCAAGGGGTGACATGTATAGTGATGTGAAGATGAATCCATGTATATAGTAAAATGAATACTAATTTCTAGACATATATAGATTGAATCATTAGTACTATGATGAGGCACTCATGCACTAACAAAAAAACCTATTCCAAGGGGGTAACTTCCATGAATCATGCTCAATGAATGGGGGTGGCATCCATTGAGTGGTCAAGGAATTCCATTGGAAATGCAAGGCTATATTTAGTCCCACCACTCCTTTAAAAATAAGAATATCCATAATCATATGGAACCATTTATAAATAATAGTATTCCCTATATTAATCCATGTCTCTTTACAATTTTGTTATATTTCAAAAATCACATTTTCGTTTAAAAAATCTAAATGATTAAAAGAGAATTCTTTTTTAATCAATTGTATAATAAAAATAATGGTCCTCATGATAGCTAAATTCCCCTCCATGTAACAGTTATAAATTTGTTATAAAATAATAAATTTCATTTTAAATGATCAATATGATGTGTTTAATGGGTCTCAAGATCTTCTGTAAATTATGAATCACCCAACAGAGAGATTCATTGAGTGTTTCAAACCTCCAACATGGTGAATGAGTATCATAATAGGTCTAGGTTTTAGTCCTGGAAACTAATTTACCACATTAATAAATTTAAAAGATGCACATGGGGATTCAATCATGTGACATAGTTATAACATTTATAAAAAGGATAGACATTGTATGAAATGGTATAGAACGCCTACCTTGTAATGATTGATAATCATTCATATGGTATTGGCCTTAGATCAGAGCCGTAAATAGAGAAAATAGAGAGATATACAGATATTGTGAAAATAGGTCATATTAATATATATGAAGACTTCAAAAGAAAATTGAGATAAATAGGGAAATGAATGAAATTGCCTGAATGTATTTCTAAGAGGAATCCAATAAGATGAAAGATAGGTAAAACATCCATCAGATGGAGAGGCAATATCAAAAACTTGGTTTATTCTTTATATATATCATCATTTGGGCATAGGTTCTATATATGGGGAATTTGAGAATGTGGGTGTAAAATTATGGAAATGGTGGAAGAAATGAAAATTAAGCCATCATTGGAGAGTATCATGGTTTTTTCATATGTTTGAACAAACTTGATGCCTACTATTCACTAAAACTATCTAGGGAGACAAGAACTTAGATAGTAAATTGCACAATTTGACACACTATGTAACATCCCATGTAAGTAATGAATAATAGATATTTTTATCTATGTCCATTAATAAATTAGATAGTGTTTTATAGGATTAAAATGAAAATAAATCCAATCTTAAGCATGGAATACACTAATATTTTTAAAAGATTGTTTTACTGCCTTTTGATGGAAAACCATTTTTAAATCTATCTTTTGAAAATTTTATAAGCTATGTTTGTCAAAATAAACTTATTCTTTTTGATTGGGACATCAAAATTTACATTGTGTGAATTTCTGGTATTTTTCTGACTATGTTCATTTCTTAATGAATAGTGAAAAATACTGCATTTTACATCAAAACTACTTTTTAATCTAATTTGTTTATAGGATTTTATTATCTTTAGAATTGTTTTTAAAGTGAAATTAGAATATATTTTTACCATTTAATCCAATAGTGGTCATTGGAATTAATTTCACCTTGAAATTGGACTTAAACTAGTGTCAATCTTTTGATACTTATTGTTTCCTAAAAACACGCTATTTGCTCTGACAGC
Organism: Viscum album; assembly: GCA_963277665.1. Taxonomy (NCBI): domain Eukaryota; kingdom Viridiplantae; phylum Streptophyta; class Magnoliopsida; order Santalales; family Viscaceae; genus Viscum; species Viscum album. The sequence goes on from OY728165.1 coordinate 2,016,852,045, forward strand.
GAGAATTAATTATTAAATTAATTAATGCAACTTATATGTTCTGAATTTTGTAAAATAGACAACATTTTTGAATTCAGAATATCAAATATATCTTAGGGTGAATTTTTGGTATTTTTCTGAAAAACTTTAATTTTTGATGAATAGTGAAACCACTAACTGGAACTTAAAAAACCGATTTTTCATTTAAATGAAATTTTACCGCCTCTGTGTATAGAATTTCAAAAATACGTCCTACATGGTTTTCATTAAGAAGAAAAATGTGGTTCAATGGGATTAAAATATTTTTTTTGTGAATAGTTACTTTTATGTTTTTAATCGCGATTAGTGGTAATTAGTGTAGTTTAAGGTAAAAATAATGTTTTAATAATATAAAATGACCTAGACACATGTCCGACACTTATTGGATATGTCATGGCCGACCAAGACAATACATGGATAAACTTGGGGACTCCATGGATCCACTTTGGTAGGAAAATGACATTAATATTTTTTTATTTAATGTTAAAGTAAAAATGACACAAACAAGAGTTATTTTACTAAAACAATTTTTACATGGGATTATACAAGTCAGATATTTGATTATAAATAGTCATTGGAAAGATAAAACAATTTCCTACATCATAGTAGTTTTTTTATAATTTTTAGACTTTATAAATAAATTAAATTATTTATGACATCATGATGATGCGTCGATTACCTCATTAATAAAGGATTTAAATAAAATGAAATGATAATGTAAAATATATGACCTACACATGTCCAAAACCTATTGGATGGGTGGATTTCGAACCCGTATCACCTTACCCTCTAATTATATCAAGGTGGGACCTTTTGAATACGAAACTCATTTTAAAATAAAGTAACATTTTTTTACTTTCCAAGAGTGCCCCTCATCTCCTCTTATAAAAGGCCCCCACCTCTACCTCCTTACCCACACTTCCAAAGCCTTTGGCTGGGCCAACCTCTTCCCATTTTGTCTCTCCACAAACCTCTCTTACTCCTTGAAGCCTTAATTTGGGCATAAGTCTTCCCAAGGAAGCCTTTGAGCTCAAACCAAAGGGAGTTACCCGATTTTAAGGTAATGTCTTCACTTGAGTCCTTTTGTTTTATTTTTCTTCTCCAACCCCCTAAACTCTTTTTATTCATTTCTTTTGTAACAACTCCAATATCTTCAATATACTAGGATGTTGTTATAAGAAGGATTCGAGCTACACTTACACACAACTACATCTAATGGTTAAAGAACTTACTGTTTCTGTGGATGGCGAATTTCGGCATCCCGAAACGATGATTGTTCAACAGTCTTTTAAGAAATTAAAAGGTGGCCATTTAGATGACACTATATTTATATATGATATAAAATATGTTTATGTTTTCCTTAAGCTTCTGTATTTTTCATTTTGGGCATACCTTTATGGTTTCCATTATGGGTAAACGTGATATCTTCATTTAAGGAAGTGCGGACTACCGCCCCCTCAAAGTGATTTGATTCGTTATTACCATATGTGGGACGTATAAAGGATGGAGTTATGATATTATATATGATTTTACACTGGAATTATAATATACCTTTATATCATTATGATTCCATTTCATAAAATACGAAATAGAAATGGAAGCAGCGTTCATGCGTACGTACGGCTTACCGTCTCCATGAACGAGGGATTTCATTTCTTACCTCTATATGTTATATAATATTATATATGCATGAATGTACTGGATATATGTGATATATATGAGATCTACATCATGAATACCATTCTGGATATAATGGATACATGAACAACTTGTAATTATAAAGGGTTTATTTTTGACTTAAGTACCATTGATTGTTAAAACAACCGTTATTAACTTAAATAATTACATAGTGTTAATGACATGGAAATAAGTGATATAAAAGGAATAATGAACTTGAAAATGGTTCTTAAACAAGTAAAAATTAACTCCAGTTTATTATTTTGGAGATTAAAGAACGACCGAGTCAATTCGGACCCGAGGTATGGGACTTCGTCTCAATCTCCTTTCATTGAGGCATATTTTGTTTTATACACAACCATATTTTATACGGTGTATAAACCCCTTTAACATTTACGTTTATTCAAAAGGAATCTTTTTTATACGAAACTTTTTCTAAAAGACAAAAGGGAATGTTTTTTTCATACGTATGCGGTGACAACGACTTCTCCTCAGACGTGACCATTATTTGATTTTCAACTTCCTCTACAAGCCATACCTTTTTTAAAAAAAAGTAAAATAAATACCATGTTTTACTTTTCTTTTATTTTGGTATTGAAAATGGTTTTCATAATGTTTTTATATCAATTTTTTGTATTTATATCTTGTGATTGAAAGGTGGAAATGTTATGTTTCCTTTATGCATTTTTTATGTGATACGATTATGTTGATTTTCTTGGGAATTATTATGAAGACGGGTGCTTCCGTGATATAATAAGGGCGGGTGATCCTGATATAGATCTCCAATGCATTGGGTAATGCGAAGGAGTGAAACGTTCAGGTTTCTCCGAAGAGATTTTGGGAATATACTGTGATGGGTATTCCAAACTTAACCAAGAGGGTTACTCCCTACGTAAGAATGTTATGAATGCCTCAATTTACCTTTATGTATTAAGATTTCTATGATTTATTCATGATTTGATGAGGTATGTTAAAGTGCTTATGTTTTATGGGTAAAGTGTGATTTCATTCTTATGTATATATGAACTCATGTTTCCTTTCCATATTTTTTATAACCCATACTGAGATTTTTATGCTCATCCCAAGTCTTTTGGAAATGTTTTTCACAGGTCAAGGGAAAGGTACATGATATGATGATAGTGTCAAGGAAGTGTCAAGAAAGAATCTGTGTTTTATTTTAAATATGTTTACATTGATGGGAAAATGAATACTATCTTTATGTAACCACTTTGTTTTAAATGTGGAATAGAGTCCAAGTTTTATGATCTAATTCCCTAAAACTCTAAACCTGAAAGGATCCTCAATGTGTAATCTTGTAATAACTCAAGATTAAGTAAGGTTTAAGGCTGGTGCCTTATAGTTGGTATCAGACGTCGGTTTAGATAACATTAGTAGTTAGAATTCTATTAAATGATTATCCAATTTTTTTTTGAAATAATATAGCATTTGAATATTACCATGTTGCTTCATCTAAGACATGTTTTCTCAGAATGGTTTTCCGTAGAGGAAACAGGGAAGCAGTGCTAGAAAGGCATACAGAAGGAAATAACCATCCGAATCAGCATCCTCAGATGGTCGGAATTGTAACTGAACAGTTTGTTGTGGTAATGGAGCAGTTGACTCAAGCGATAAATGGAGGTGTTATCCATGCATGAGATCAGCCAGATCACCCGTAGAGGAACATGTCAGTGGTGGAACATTTCATGAGGAAACATCCCCCATCATTCAGAGGATCATATGACCCTGTGCTATCTGAAGGGTGGATTAAAGCACTGGATAAGATTTTCGATGTCATGGGGTGTTCAGACAATCAAAAGGTTAGTCTTGCTATTTACTATTTGGAGGGTGAGGCAGATCAGTGGTGGTCGATGGTTAAAAATATAAGGGACACTGATGAGATTGATGCTCTTGACTGGGATGAAATCAGAGGTATGTTTCTTGAGAAGTATTTTCCTAAGGCTGTTCGACTTAGGATGGAAATACAATTCATGGAATTGAGGAAAGAGGAAGACTCAGTGGATGCCTATGAAGAGAGGTTCACTCGATTGGCAAGGTATGCTCCAAATTTTATCCGAGACCTTGATAGTAAAATCAATCGTTTTTACTCAGGATTAAAACCGAAATATCGAAGGGCATTAGCTTTTCGTGAGTATAAAAGTTATGAAAAGATTTTTAGATGTACTGAGAAGGTGGAAATGGAGTTTGTCAATGATCAAGTGTTCTATAACAACCAGCAGAAGAAGAGACCGAGGTGGCAGGGGAAAGGGAAGAATTCTTCAAAAAAGTCTGATGGTAAGAAAAATAAGTTTCCAGTTTTTGATAAATGTGGTAAAAGGCATGTTGGAGAATGTCTTCTGAATTCTGGAAAGTGCTACCGATGTGGTAAGATGGGACATAAGGCTCGTTATTGCACTGAAAAAGATCAAGGTGATGGTAAGTTCAAATTTCATTTACAGTTAGTGAAATGTTTTAAGTGCAATGAGATGGGTCACTATGAAAACGAGTGTCCGACAAAGAGCTTGAGTGATGGGAAGCAGTTAGACTACAAGCAGAAAGGTGTGGTGAAATCCTTTGCAACTACTTCAGTAGATGTCGGGCCATCAAATGAAGTTGTATCATGTACTTTGTTTGTTTTTTCAGATTATGCCAGTGTGTTGTTTGATTCGGGGTCCACACATTCTTTCATATCTGAAACCATTTCTAGTAAAATGGGAATACCATCTCAAGAAATGACTCCTGAACTTTTGGTAAAAACACCTGGGGGAAATGTTGAGGGAAAAAGAATTTATAAGAATCATCCTATCCTTATCTGTGGAAAGAACCTACTTGAAAAACTTATTGTTTTACCTTTATTAGAGTTTGATGTTATCCTGGGTATGGATTGGCTCTCTATTTACCATGCTAAGATTGACTGTAGAGCTAAAGAAGTTTCTTTTCAGAAAGACTTTCAGTTTGTGTACAAGAATGAACCCTTACTGTTGATAACATATCAAGAGGCCGAGAAACTTGTAAAAGATGGAAATTAATGTTACCTTACACACATCGTTGAAAATAAAGGAACTGTTCAGATTAATGATGTGCCAGTGGAAAATTAGTATCCTGATGTTTTTCCTGATGAGTTTCCTGAAATAATACCAGATCAGGAAGTTGACTTTACTGTTGACTTAGTTCCTGATGCTAAGCCAATTTTAAAACCCCCTTATCGAATGACTCAAATTGAACTTTTAGAGTTGAAGGAGCAATTGCAAGATTTATTAGAGAAAGGTTTCATTCAACCTAGCACATCACCATGGGTTTCTCCTATTTTATTTGTTAAAAATAAAGAGGGTTCTATGAGACATTGCATTGATTATAGAGCCTTGAATAACATCACTGTTTAGAACAAATGTCATTTGTCTCATATCGATGATTTGTTTGATCAGCTCTAGGGAGCTCAGTTTTTTTCAAAGATTGACCTGAGATCGGGGTACCATCAGCTGATGGTAAAGGAAGCATATGTTCTGAAGACTGTGTTTCGTCTAAAATATGTCCATTATGAATTTGTTGTAATGCCTTTTGGGCTAACCAATGCACCTGTTGTATTCATGGACTTAATGAATAGAATTTTCCATGAGTTCTTGGATAAGTTTGTGGTGGTTTTAATTGATGATATTTTGGTGTTTTCTAAAAGTAAATAATAGAATGAAATACATTTAAGGGTTATTTTGCAAACCTTAAAAGAAAAGAAATTGTATGGGAAATTCAGCAAGTTTGAGTTTTGGTTGCAACAAATTTCTTTCCTTGTTCACATTGTTTCAAAAGATGGGATAACTATTGATCCTGGAAATACAAAAGTTGTGGAAGACTGTCCAAGACCCACAAATGCAACTGAGATTCCTAGCTTCCTTGGGTTGGCAGGCTATTATCGAAGATTCGTTAGAAATTTTTCACGGTTATCTATTTTAATGTCTAAGCAAACTCAGAAGGGTGTTAAGTTTATCTGGACAAAAGAATGTGGTGATTGTTTTCAGGAGTTGAAAAGAAGATTGTTGAATGCTTCAGTTTTGGAACTACCTTCCAGGAATGGTGAGTTTGTTATCTATAGTGATGCTTCATTGAAAGGACTTGGTTGTGTCTTAATGCAGAATGATCAAGTAATTGCTTATGCTTCACGACAGTTGAAAACTCATGAGATAAATTACCCTACACATGATTTGGAACTAGCTGCTGTTGTTTTCGCCTTAAAATTTTGGAGGCATCATTTTTATGGAGTAAAGTGTGGAATATATACCAATCACAAAAGATTAATGTATATATTCACTCAGAAAGAATTGAACATGAGACAAAGGAGATGGCTAGAATTAATCACGGATTATGATTGTACAATTCATTACCATCCGGGAAAAGGAAATAAAGTGGCCGATGCTTTGAGTCGAAAAAGTAATTCTTCATTAACAGTGTTGCATTTGGAACATGATCCTTTGGTTAAGGATTTGATGAACATTGGCATAGAAGTTGTTGGAGCAGGACGTTCTTATGTTTGGTTTCAGGAATCAGTGAGATCATCTCTATCAGACAGAATCAAGAAAGCACAGAAGCAAGACAGTGAGTTACAGAAAAAGGTAGAGCTGGTTCAGAAGGGTAAGTTGCATGAATTCAACATTGATAATGATTGTGTTTTGAGATTTGGGAAGAGGTTTTATGTGCCCAGTGATTCACAGTTTAAGAGAGAGTTGTTATGTGAAGCTCATAGTTCTCCGTTTTCAGTTCATCATGGCAGTACTAATATGTACAGAGATCTGCGAGAGTATTATTGGTGGGATGGAATGAAAAGAGATATTGCTGATTTTACTGTGAAATGTTTGACTTGTCAACAGGTTAAAGCAGAGCAGCAGTTACCGAAAGGGATGCTTCAGCCTTTACCAGTGCCATAGTGGAAATGGGAGAATATATCCATGGACTTTTTTGTGGGATTACCGAATACATCTCGAGGTAATAATGCAATATGGGTTATTGTTGATCGCTTGACTAAATCTACTCATTTACTTGCTATACGAGATAATTTCTCTCTAGATCAACATTCCCATTTGTATCTTAAAGAGATAGTCAGGTTACATGGAGTTCCTCTCTCCATTGTATCCGATCGTGATCCCAGGTTTACTTCTAACTTTTGGAAGGGCCTTCAGAATTCGTTGGGTACTAAATTAAATTTTAGTATAGCTTTTCATCCTCAATCAGATGGGCAGTCAGAACGAACAATTCAGACATTGGAGGATATTCTGTGTTCTTGCTCTATGGATTATCAGTGAAGTTGGGACCAAAATCATTCTTTGGTTGAATTTTTATATAATAATAGTTTTCATTCCAGTATACAGATGGCACCATTTGAGGCGTTATATTGGGAAGCATGTCGAACTCCAGCTTTCTGGGATGAAGTGGGTGAAAGGACGTTGATGGGACCAGAATTGGTAGAAGAGATGGCAGAAAAAGTTCAGCTGATTCAGAAACACATGAGAACAGCTCGGAGTAGGCACAAGAGTTATGCGGACAACAGGAGGAAGGATCTCTCTTTTGAGGTAGGTGATCATGTTTTTCTCAAAGTATCACCATGGAAAAGTGTGATGCGATTTGGAAAGAAAGGATATATGATTCCAAGGTTCATTGGACCATATGAAATTCTGGAGAGAGTTGGATCAGTTGCTTACCGAGTGGATTTACCTCTGAGTTTATCTCAGGTACACAATGTTTTTCATGTTTCGATGTTGAGAAAGTATATGCCAGATCCATCTCATGTTTTGAGTCCAGAGGTAGTTCAGCTGGAAGAGAACCTATCTTATGAGGAACAAACAGTCCAGATTCTTGACCATAGGGAGCAAGTGTTATGGAATAACGTGATTAATCAGGTAAATGTTTTGTGGAAAAACCACATGATGGAAGAGGCAACATGGGAATCTGAAAATGCAATGAGGGATAAGTACCCCCATTTATTCGATAAGTAATTAAATTGTGGGGACGCAATTTTCTAAAGGGGGTAAGGATGTAACATACCATGTAATTAATGAATAAAAGATATTTTTATCTATTTATATTAATGAATTAGATTGTGTTTTAGAGGCTAAAAATGAAAATAAATCCAATCTTATGCATGGAATACACTAATATTTTTAAAAGATTGTTTTACTGCCTTTTGATGGAAAACCATTTTTAAATATATATTTTGACAATTTAATAAGCTATGTTTGTCAAAATAAACATATTATTTATTATTGGGACATCAAAATTTACTTTGTGTGAATTTTTGGTATTTTTCTGACAATGTTCATTTTTTAATGAATAGTGAAAAATACTGCATTTTACATCAAAACTGCATTTTAATCAAATTTATTTATATGATTAGATTATCATTTGAATTTGTTTTAAAGTGAAATTAGAATATATTTTTACCATTTAATCCAATAGTGGTCATTGGAATTAATTTTACTTTGAAATTGGACTTAAAATAGTGTCAATCTTTTGATACTTATTGTTTCATAAAAACACGCTATTTTCTATGATAGCGGGAATTAATTATTAAATTAATTAACGCAACTTATATGTTTTGAATTTTTTAAAATTGAAAACATTTTTGAATTCAGAATATCAAATATAGCTGAAGGTGATGTTTTGGTATTTTTCTGAAAAACTTCAATTTTTGATGAATAGTGAAACCACTAAGTGGTACTTAAAAAACTGATTTTTCATTTAAATGAAATTTTACCACCTATGTGTTTTGAATTTCAAATATCCTACAAACATGGTTGTCATTAAGAAGTAAAATTTGGTTCAATGGGATTAAATTTTTTTGGTGAATAGTAACTTTTATGTTTTTAATCGCGATTAGTTGTAATTAATGTAGTTTAAGGTAAAAATAATGTATTAATAGTATAAAATGACATAGACACATGTCCTAGCCTTATTGGATGTGTCATGGCTGACCAAGTAAATCCATGGGTCAACTTGGGTACCCCATGGAGCCACTTTGGTATGAAAGAGACATTAATATCTTTTTATTTAATGTTAAAGTAAAAATGACACAAACATGAGTTATTTTACTAAAACAATTTTTACATGGGTTCATACAAGTCATATTTTTAATTATAAACAGTCATTGGAAAGTTAAAAAGATTTAATACATCATAGTATTTTTTTATAATTTTTAGACTTTAAATAAATTAAATTATTTATGACATCATGATGATGCAGCGCTTACCTCATTAATAAAGAATTTAAATAAAATGAAATGATAATGTAAAATCTATGACCTACACATGTCCAAAACCTATTTTATGGACGTATTTAGAACCCTTATCACCTTACCCTCGAATTATATCAATGTGGGACCTTTTGAATCTGAAACGCATTTTAAAATAAAGTATCATTTCTTTACTTTCCAAGAGTTCCCCTCCTCTCCTCTTATAAAAGGTCCCCACATCTACCTCCTTAACCACACTTTTAAAGCCTTTGGCTAGGCCAACCCTGGCCCATTTTGTCTCTCCACATCCCTCTCTTACTCTTTGATGCCTCACTTTGGGCAAAAGTCTTCCCAAGGAAGCCTTTGAGCTCAAATCAAAGGGAGTTACCCGATTTTAAGGTAATGTATTCACTTGAGTCCTTCTGTTTTATTTTACTTCTCCACCCCCCTAAACTCTTTTTATTCATTTATTTTGTAACAACTCCAGTATCATAAATATACTAGGATGTTGTTATAAGAATTATTCAAGCTACACTTACAGACACCTACATCTAATGGTTAAAGAACATACTGTTTCCGTGGATGGTGAATTTCGGCCTCCCGAAACGATAATTGTTCAACATTCTTTTAACACCTTCAAAGGTGGACATTAAGATGAAAATATACTTATATATGATATAAAATATGTTTAGGTTTTCCTTAAGCTTCTGTATTTTTCATTTTGGGCATACCTTAATGGTTTCAATTATGGGTAAACGCGATATATTCATTTAAGGAAGTGCGGACTACCGCCCACTCAAAGTGATTTGATTTGTTAATACCATATGTGGGATGTATAAAGGATGGAGTTATGATATTATATATGATTTTACACTGGAATTATAATATACCTTTATATCATTATGATTCCATTTCATAAAATACGAAATAGAAATGGAAGCAGCGTTCATGCGTACGTACGACTTACTGTCTCCATGAACGGTGCATTTCATTTCTTACCTCTAAATGTTATATAATATTAAAAATGCGTTAATGTACTGGATATATATGATATATATGATATCTACATCATGAATACCATTCTAGATATAATGGATACATGAACAAATTGTAATTATAAAGGGTTTATTTTTTACTCAAGTACAATTGATCGTTAAAACGACAGTTATTGACTTAAATAATTACATAGTGTTCATGACATGGCAATAAGTGATATAAAAGAAATAATGAACTTGAAAAAGGTTCTTAAACAAGTTGAAATTAACTCAAGTTTATTATTCCGGACATTAAAGAACGACCGAGTCAAGTTGGACCCGTGGCATGGGACTTCGTCTCAATCTCCTTTCATTGAGGAATATTTTGTTTTATACACAACCTTCTTTTATATGGTGTATAAACCCCTTTAACTTTTACGTTTATTGAAAAGAAAAATTTTTTATACGAAGCGTTTACTAAATGACAAAAGGGAATGTTTTTGTCGTACGTATGCGGTGACAATGACTTCTCCTCTGCCGTGACCATTATTTGAGTTTCGGCTTCCTCTACAAGCCATACCATTTTTTAAAAAAGAAAAATAAATACCATGTTTTACTTTTCGTTTATTTTGGTATTGAAAATGGTTTTCATAATGTTTTTATATCAATGTTTTGTATTGATATCTGGTGATTGAAAGGTGGAAATTTTATGTTTCCTTTATGCATGTTTTATGTGATACGATTATTTTGAGGTTCTTGGGCATTATTATGATGACGGGTGGTTCCTTGATAAACTAAGGGCGGGTGAGCCCGATATAGCTCTCCAATGCATTGGGTAACGCGAAAGAGTGAAACGTTAAGGTTTCTCCGAAGAGATTTAGGGAATATACTATGATGTGTATTCCAAACGTAACCAAGAGGGTTACTCCCTACGTAAGAATGTTATGAATGCCTCAAGTTACCTTTATGTATTTTGATTTCTATGATTTATTCATGATTTTATGAGGTATGTTAAAGTGCTTATGTTTTATGGGTAAAGTATGATTTCATTCTTATGTATATATGATCACATGTTTCCTTTCCATATTTTTTATAACCCATAATAATCTTTTTATGCTCATCCCAAGTCTTTTTGAAATGTTTTTCACAGGTCAAGGGAAAGGTACATAATATGATGATAGTGTCAAGGAAGTGTCAAGAAAGAATCCATGTTTAATTTTAAATATGTTTCCGTTGATGGGAAAAATGAATACTATCTTTATGTAACCACATTGTTTTATATGTGTAATGTAGTGCATGTTTTATGATCTAATTCCCTAAAACTCTAAACCTGAAAATATCCTCAATGTGTAATCTTGTAATAACTCAAGATTAAGTAAGGTTTAAGGCTAGGGCCTTATGCACTATGTGTTGACAGTACATTTCTGCTCTACAGAAATTGTATTGTTATTCACATAGGTCCATGTACTCACTCATATGGTTTGTCAAACCATGATATATCTATATATATCACTCACATTATTACTTATAACCATGTTCAACTATGATCCACATTCTAATTCTCTAGAAACAAGATATTTAGGCTTCGAACAAGATCCAAATTCTCCAAAACCCTTTCTTAATCATGTATTCCCAATTATAAGGTTGAAATAAATAATCGAATTAAAAATTAAATACTTCTTCCATAATGATATAAACAAGGATATTACAAACTGAAAGGACTGTTTAGACATAAGAATAGATTTTTAGGTGGTGATCATAGGGAATTCCAGGAATTTTGGATCTATACTTACATTCGATTGGATTTTCATGTCACTACTACAAAATTGATTTTTCCAGAAACATCATTCATAATTGTAATTTATAATCATTGTGGTCAATAAAAATTGGATATTTTATCACATTTTTTATTTAATAATTGGGATGGAAACTCACCTTTGCTCATATATTATTACAGAATTAACATGAAAATTTAAAGATGCAAATGTTACATTTTATCTCTTCAATAATTGATGTGAATTGAGTTATTATTCACCATAGATATTGAAAACCCAATGTGGAAAATTAATCAACATTATTTTTCATGTAAATTCCTCAATAACCAACATGGAAAATAACATTTTTCATATATTTTATCAAAAAATCAATTTGGAATAGATTTATAATTTTAACTGGGGTTATGAGCTATAAATTGTTTTCATTCTATCTCAGGATGTACTTTCATTTTCATTTATTAAGATAACCATAAACATTAATATTTTTGATCTATGTTCCCAAATATCATTACTCTTTGTTATGTGGTCTCAAATATCTTATTTATATGATCTTTGTTCTAAAATATCATTTATTTTCCATCCACCATTATTCACCATCCACTATCAACAACCATTATCTACCACTATCTCATTATTCTCGCTCATGTCACCTTCCCAATAAATTTGATTCCTATTTACATTCACTGTTTTTTTATTTATAATTTCCATTCGGTAATTTTATTTCCATTTGTTTTTAGTTTTCCAATATTAATTTGATATTTTCTTATCTTTTAGTTTTCATCCACCACCATGTTTCATCCACCATTACCCAACATCAACCACTGTTTTCACATTCTTCTCACTAGTGTCTCCCTCACAGTCTCCAAAATTTAATTTTCTATTTATGATTTCTATTAATTATTTTCATTTTCTGTTCATTTATGGTTTTTTAATATATATTTTCATTTACAATTTGCTATTGATGTATCTTTATCTTTTAATTGGAATCCAACGTTGTTTTCCACTATCACCCATCATCAGATGCTTCTGGTGAATTCTTTCCATTGGTGCCATCTTCTTAATTTTCATATTTCCAATATCAATTTAATGTTTTTGTTTATTGTAGTTATTTTTGGTTCATACAATAAATTTTTCATTTTGGTTATATGTTCCTATTTTCCATTGTTGTCGCTTTATCGTCACTATCTATAATTGATGTTCTATTTACTAACACATATTTTTTTATTTTTTATTATTAATTGAATGATTTATTTTATACTTTTTTGATCTTTTATTAAATAACAATAATTTAATATGTTCATTGATTTATTTATTTTATCATATATGTTTCATTTTTTGTGATACTTTTTATTTCTCATGTAATTTATAAATGTAACTTTGATATTAGATTTGAAAATTAAATCACATTTTTAAAATTTTTGATACATATTGTATTAAATAATCAGTTTAAGATGGATTACAACAATTCAAACAAGTGTTGAATATAATTAATTTATTGATGATTTTTTGTAATTTGATAAATTAAATTTTCCAAACAATGACATTTTTTCAACCCATGATTTAATTGTTTAAATATAAAGCATTTAAAAAGTATAAAGATAAAATGTCATTGGATTTATATCATATTTATTTTAAGTTATATTCTATTGATTTAGAATGGAGAAACTAAGTAAAATTTTAGATCTATTGATGATAATAAATAACATGAATATGGGTCTGATTAAATTTAATAAATGATTCATGTTATTATAGTAGATGAAACTAAGAAAGGACCAGAAATTAAGAAGCTATATGGTGATGTGGAAGAACCTTCGTATATACGTTTGATGAAATTTATGGTTTTATAGGAAATTTTATGATTAATAAACATTATGGAGAAAATTGGATATAGTGAGAATAGTTTTATATTCCTTTTATATGTGTTGAAGGACATACATCCAAAAGAAAATGATAATCTATATTCACGTTACAAAGAGATGAAAATATTGTGTCAAATGGGTTTGGGGTACAATGAAAATTAATTTCTTCATGTATGTATTTTTATATATAATAACGAATATGAATGTCTTTTTTAGTATCCAAAATGTGGGACATAATACAATATGTTGACGAAAAAATAATAGGATGATTTACCAGTAACAAAGACTCCCACTCTAGCATTTTGGTATGTTCAGATAAGTCATCATTTGAAATGTATATTCATAAATTAAAATGAAAAAAATGGTCTTAATGTCCTAATGATGATTGCATATGTTATAAAAAATTCTATTATCTAGATGATTTTAATAATGAATGAAAATTGATCAATAGTCTCATACATTCAGATATGATGTTATAAATATCAGACATAGACTATGGATGGATGGAATGAATACATATCAAATCCTTTATAGAATAGAATGTTTTTGCATATTTTTTTGGAAATTTTAAATGCATCTCCAATATTTTTTTATGATGTGAAAAATTTTCAGGTCGAGTTTAATTATTTGTCTACTAAAATAACCTAGGAATGATTTTTATGTGTCTTGGTGGGCATTAATTGATGATTTGAAACTTTTATGGTAGGATGGTATTGGAGTGTATTATTCTTATAAAATAGAAAATTTTATAATGTTATAAATGACTATGATCACTGTAAATGAATTTCCAACATATGAAAATTTGTTTGGATATAGTGTTAAGGTGAATAAAGATTGTCTAATTTTTGAACAACATACTTCCTATTTCCAACTGAAACATTGGAAAAAATAAGTATACATGGTCCATTCAAGGTATTTTTCTATGGATCAATATTATAGAATATTAAAAAAGACATTTAATTACTCATAATATTTTAATATTTCTCCTAAACTATTTTCCACTAATTTATGTTTTCAGGGGGTGAATAACACTTTTGTGACATTTAGAAACACACAAAAATATGATAATTATATAAATATTTGGAATAAAATGTAAATATTTTTTGAGCTACCATATTAAATATTTCATGAGTTCAATCATAACCTTTATTTAATGCATATGAAGGAGAGTTTCAGTGAAATATAGATTGGAAATTGATATATATTAACCTAAATAATAAATATGGGTTGAATGAAATTTAGACTTACTCTATGTGAGAATACATTTGGGGATCCACACCTGATGATAGTAAAACATAAATTCCTATATCCTTTCATACATTATCCAAGGCGGGGGAAATTTTCAATTTTTTGTATCTCTATGGTATCAATATACTATAGGGTTATGCTTCAAATGTATGAAATTTTGTGTCACTAAAATATTTGATGTTGACATGTAAAAAATCTCATGATTGTTACATCATGATAAAACTACTCCACATAATTTCATTATGTGGAATATTTTCTATAAATTTTAGAAAAACTATCATGAATTTTAGTTATTTTTTCCATTAAATTTGTAATAGGGTGATTAATCTCAATTATTTGAACAATTTACTAGATAAAGCGGTTCCTATACTTTTTCACCTGGAAATTTGTTTTCCTCCATTTTTCATGACATCATGGAACATTTAATGGTTCATTTTTTGTATGAAATAATGATTTTTAGAACATTATATATATGATTGATGTTTTGTTTTCAATGGTTAATGATGATTTTGATGGGTTATTATCGGAATCTATAACAACTTGAAGCCACCATTGTTGAGATATCTGTTTATGAGGAGGTTGTAGAGTTCTATAAAATATTATTTTCTATAGTGGGTAACATAATTTTGTCATACATATCTCTATAAATTAGTAAAATATAGTGGAAAAGTGGATTTGTGTCCTGAAATTAAAATCATGGACAAGTTAATCGACAATGAATGTACATTTATACAACTTCAATAACATAGATAAGGTTCAACCAAATATAACTATTTCTGAAGAAAATATGGATCCAAAATGGTTGATTGTGGTGAGGTTGAACAGTTTTTCAGAATATTTATTATAATTCATATCAATTTTTTTTATTCCTATATTTTTTATGGGATTGTTTCCAAATAGGTTTATTCATAGAACCAGAAATACCAAATAGTTCAATTATTTGGGATGTTTAAAACCCTACATTCCACATGAAGGTGATCATTCGGACATGATTCCAACAACACTTAAGGACTCACATTAGTAAAATGTATGGGATTTTGGGCCCATGTCACTTCTTTGAGGGGGGGATTTATTTAATACTCCGTTATTCTGTAATATAATTTAGTCATATTCATTAATAATTTATTAAATCTGATAATTAGAATTGTTTAGATTTAATTAAAAATCAATTGATTGAATGTACTTGATTTAGACTCATCTGAATGTATTGTAGGATTTTCATTGAGGGAGATATATATTTGTGTAGGAGGACCTCAATAAATGGTACCATTTCAATACGGGTCATAGATACTTATGTTGTTTTTTATCATGAAAATGGTTTCAAGACATGCAGTGTGGTACTTTATAATTTACTATAAATATGGAAGATAGTAGTTGTTTTTATGTTTGGATGAGGCATATAATATGGGATTTCTACATATCACAATGAATGAAATCAGAAGAAACAAAGTCCCATTCTACCTATTGGGACACTTCATGCATTTCAAGTTAATGTTACAAGGACAATATTGTTCAATTTAATGTCATCCTATACGGATATCATGGAGGAATCATCCAAGCCAAGGGTTGGTGGGGGACATATACTGAAGCATCCTTGAAGAATCAGATTGTGTATTGACCCCTGAGTTCAATATGACCAAATAGGTAATATAACCTAAATATGATTAGGGTGAGTTTGGGGTGTTGGGTTTGAACCTCATGGAGGCTTCAAATGTATCATATTTGGGCAGGAATTAAAGCACACATGGTTTGAAAATGTTAGGGATGGACCATATAGTGGAGTCCCATTGGGTTTATTCATTGGGAAAATGGAACATTGAGGTGGTGATAACTTGTCTGGGGATTATACCGAAATGGAGAACTATATGGTATTTGATTATGTTGAAGACATGGTCACTGCAAACCTCTATGTCCATGAATGTCATATACAGTGTGAGGATCACTAGGAAGAAGGAGATCTGGAATCCTTCATAATTTCCTCTGTCTGCTGGTGGATGAGGCTAAGCATATTCTTTGAGAGAGGAACCTAATAATCTATATATGATAGACTAGTGTATTACTCTATGAGAGAATACCTAACAATGATCTAATTATCCTCCCCATTTTATAGAGGGTGTAAAGGAAGAGATAATAGAGATTTATGATAAGAGGGACTTGTCACATGCTTTTATTCACATTTCAAGAAACTGATGTCGCCTCCCAACCTGAGAAACCATCATACACCATCCCTATGGCTGGAATCATCATTACCAAGAAATGAATGACTATGAAAATTATGATGATCTCTCCAAATATGGGGGTTAAATGTGGGGGTTATATTGACATAGTTATGAAAGACTAGATGGGGGACATGATAGTGTGTCCATTCCATAGGAATAATGAATCTGGTATCAATGGATGAGGTATCAGTGAAATAATAAATGGGTTATAGTATGAGATACGTGAGGAAATTTGGATAGTCTGAGAATGGGGAAATATGGGGATAAACAGTAAATTGAAAGAGGGAAACAATACCATCAAGATATATAACAATAAGGATACTTCAATCCATATAATAGTCTTTCCTATGTGGGGTGGGGATCACCATGGGTTCCATAAAGGGTTACACAAAGGGGGATGGTTTGCAGTATGTATTTTTGGGGAGAAAAGTGAACCCTTTACATGTTTCCTCATAGGTCCTCTGTCAAAGTATCCCATTTATGAGTCTTCTTCATAGAATATAGTTGGTGAATTACCTATTGGAATATTCTATAGTCTTCTTTCCAATACATATATCTATTTCTCTAAAGATAGAATATTTAACATTTTCCTATGATATTTTGTTGTGTATATTTTATACTAGGTTCCATGCAGTTTATGGATAATAATATCATTCTCCTAATATTTTTTGTTGTTCTGTGGTAAAAGGATGGATCAGGGTGAAAATGAAAATTTCATTTGTGGGGATGTTAAATCATTTCCTTCTCCAAGAAATCAAATGGTTTCATACGGGGGGTATAAAATCATCACCTACTATTGCAAAGGAAAAGTTTATTTTTAGGGGGTGTTAAATAACTTCCATCACCTAAAAAAATACATTTTTAGGCGGTGTAATTTCACTACTTGCATCTTCAAATGAAAAAGGTTATTTTGTAGAGGGTGTTAAATAAATTCCTACTCCTAAAAATGAATAGTTTGTTTGAGGGTGGAACTATTTTAACTTTATCAACCCAAAAATAAAATGATCATTTCTGAGAACACAATTTGTAGTGATGAATGTGGAAAACATGTTCTTTATAAAGGAGTAATGAGATGCATTTTCGTTCTAGGTACATTACTAAATTTAATCTCCCTGAGTTCCTTAGACATTTAAATTTCCAATTGTCACATATTCATCCGAGCCTTAGTAGGTTATCTTAGTATTTTTCTAGGCCTAAACATTTCCCCAATAAGAGTGGAGTTTGATTAGAAATAAGATGATTCAATTGTGAGGAAGAAGTTGGCCTAATGGTTACCTCTATTTATGTAGATAAATAATGATCTTGAAATTCAGAAAAGATAATCTGATGTTGTAGGTAAAATTTATTTGACCAAGAATTACTCAGACAAAGCTTCCATGTAATGAATATTTTTAAATCTTCCGGATATAGTGATAGAGATCATAAACATAATCTTGAGGCTCTAAAATCTGGTAAGGATAACACTAGAAATGTACAAAACTAATATCAATATATTGGGATTGAAAAGTGGACATCATTATTATGTGGTGAATGATTATAGAAATGAAACCATTCTATCATAATAATTATGATGCATATAGTTTCAAAGAAATGATTAGGGAACTCATTATATAGAGGCACATCTGGGAATATAAAGCAGAGACAAATAAAAGGTTTCCTTAAGAGTCACATATTATTATGTGTGAAGTGTTTATAAAGAATCATGTTCTCCTTAATTAATGGAGTGGTTAATGAAAATAGATAATTAAACCAAGTAGTATGATGGTAATCATCTTGGTTAACATTGATAATTGATATAATCTTCCAATACCAACATTATTTGGAGGAGTGGAATTATTCTTTACCAATCATGACATTTAAAGTGAGGGGATCCCATGGTGAAATTCATTTCACCGATAGGGACATAAATTTTTTAATAGTTTGGGCCTAGAATAAGGAACTAATTAATCACTATATACCTCATTTAGATAATAAAAAATACACATGTAGTCCTAGAGTCCATATATAATGAGAGGATACAAAAACATGTTGTTTTACATCATACTATAGGTATGAGAACCATGCATTTTGACATCACATAGAAATGAAATTTTCATATGATTTAACCTAAAGTGATAATGAATAATTAGGTGAATTTTAAGCTCTTGAATAAAGAAACTCTATTTCATAGTGATCCATAAAAAATTTCTTTGACATTCAATAGGCAAGTAGGGAAAGGTTGTAATCTATTGGTTTAGATTCCCCAGATCTGAGGGACTGTGATGGGAGAAGAATGTAATGGATAACCATATACCATGTTCTAAAATAACTTCTGATTATGATATTTTCAAATCATGTAGAGATAAGAAGATTTCAACCTGATAATGAAGATGCCACTGGATGCTGACCTATATTTAGGTCACACATGTTGCACAACCACATCTAGTCATACTATTCATATTCAAACCAATGGTTCCCCTCAATGTTTAAAACTCTTATTAATAATATCTAAATGAATGATTATGGATATCCAACTTTATCATGGTACAGAGTGTGTTCAACGAAAGTAACCTTCCTGAGTATGAGGGGAGAAATTTGGATGGAATTGAAATTGAGTGATTAAAATGTATATTACATTTTCTTTAAATGTATATTATAAAGGAAACATTCATGATTGTACCCTGAATTTGGCATTCATTTTTCACTATATATCCAATAGTGATATGAATTAATACATAAATAGTTATAGGATAGAAAAACTACTAGAACATGTCTAATCGATATAGAGTGGTGGACATTTTTATATTGTTTTTGGACCATGATGAATGATCTAAGCATCAACACATATCTCATTAGGAGGAGAATTAGGCCACATGTAACTATTTAATATAGATGTGGTGGGAGACCAAAACCAAGGCTAGTGGTCCTCTTAGGTGAGGTATATAGTGATGTGATGTTTCATTTCATGCAATTGATGCCAACTATAGAGTTTTAACATCATGTATTAAATACATTTATTAGGCATTTTATGTTTGTGAATCTAGGACCATGCTATCTGTGAAGTGACCTAATTTTTCCTGATCATGCGAGGATTCACTTGGTGTAATTACTAATCACCTATTATATATGATCAGTGTTGGATGTAATGAATGGTAAAGATTTCTTTCACCACATAGAATAAATTACAAGAAAGGACAAGGTTATTTTTATCACATTCAGGACATGATAGGATTATGGATCTAGGAATCACTATGTATCTCATTATAATGACAATAAAAGAAAAAATAATTATTGAAAGTTGATGTGGTACATATATTTCAAATAGGGTGGAAATTAATCTCTGGTGGGGACATAAGTCATCAGAAAGTTATGTTTCATGCGATGGGGGAACAACTATGTAGTTTGAGATCATGTGACAAGGATGAATCTATCATGCCTTTTATGGTCGGGTGACATAGACCTATAAGTAGTGTATAGTTATATATAATGGACTCAAATGTATTGTAGTGTTGGTCTATATGACTAGTAACATGGGATTTCCATTTTCTATGTTCATAAATCATTTACTGACATTCGGTGGAGGTGAAAATATGTCCTCTCTAGTTAAAAAGACACAAACCTGATGCCATGTTGGCCTCATTGTCTAAAGTATATAAAAAAATGATATTGTAAAGTAGTGTATTTAGGGTTGGCCCGAATGTAGCGTCTGTAGTGATCACTAAGTATCTTTTCATGGTTGGAAGGAAACATTTAGTTCTCAATGATATTTCATTCATAGATCTTTCTCATGTTCAGATAATGCACATTTTACATTAAACACACTTTTAAAATAAGGGACCCATATAGGAGTCCCTTGCATAGATTTTATTTTCATGAGGGACTGGGGTGAATTTCTATATTCCAAGGCTCATCCTTTGATGTTGGGTTTGGGCCTCACAATGTATCCCATTAAAATGATAATCAAGACCCACATAGTCCGGAAGAAGGATAGGTTGGGGGTGCAGTGAGAGGCCTATGCTAATAATTGGGGACTACTCAAGAATGTTCCAAAGTATTACATAGTTTAACATAATACATCAGTAAAATTAACCATATAGTTTTATTCATTAATGATATATGTTTTTCTAAAATTTTAGATCTTGTGATTATTAAATAAGGCTATGTGGTTTAGAGTCATAATGCTCACACTATGATGACGTATTGTATTTAGGCATATGATTAGGGCCATGGTGCCTTAAATTTTAGGGTCTTATTAATAGAAAAAAAACATTTTTGGGATCAAAATTATAGAGGAGGTTCATTGGGTTTTAATCACATGATTTGATTCTTGAGAAATAATTTAGTAGTAGTGGGTGTCATATTCTCCCCATCAATGGTATGTAAGGAATATGATCCATTAGAAAGGACCTTTTGAATGATGAATTTTCTTTCAATTTTTTAGTTTATGATTCATATGTTTGATTATAAGTATCATATTATATTTGAGAGATAAAAATATCCCTCCTTGAAAGAATAAATAAGTAAGCAATCTCTTTTTGAAGGCTAGTGCAATAATATCATAGTGAACTTCCAAGAAATGCAAGTTATGAAACATCTTATCAATGAGTTACTCTAACTCATCCAATAGCTTCTGTAATTTCTCAAAATCTTGGATTTATCCATGTATATATATATTAATAGGAAGTTAAATTATACCTCAACGGGTAGCACTACATCTATTATGTAAACTAGTGAATATTTGTTTGCCTGAGTGGTAGTATAGATTATAGTATGATATTCCCAAATGGTGTGATGGATATTCTCATGAAAGGATCTATTTTCATCATCCACTATATAATGGAATATGCATGACATGTATTTTTTTAAATCCTATATAAATCCATTAAACACAACTTGATAGTGAGAATAGTGGTTATAATCAATGTAATTTTCTTAGTATAACCACTTTAATTTTCAAGATCAAATGTTGGTGGTGTATTTTGTTAGTATTGCATAAGAGAAACCAAGTATGGTTATGATTTTGGTTTTCATTAAATTGATAATTACATAGGTCCAAAACACATTTAGAGGGATTTATTTATCCCCTTTAGAGAATAATTCACTATAATGAGGATATATTTGAATAGATTTACTGTAGATGGAGGGTATGGTCCTGCAAAATTAATTCCACAAATGAGGAATGACCGGTAGTATTTAGTGGTGTGAAGTAACTCTAGGGGTTGATGGATGAAGATGGAATTCAATTGAATGGAATTATATTTTTTGATGTATTGTGAACAATAAAGCTTCATTAAAGGACATAAATATCCATTTGTCCTCTCTTGATATGAAATCACAGTCCAAACTGGTGCCCACCATAAGCACAATTAGGATATTTGATCACGTTTGTAGTCGTCTCCTCTCATTTAATGAATTGGATGAGAACTCCATGGAAGAATAACTTATAGAGAAACATATGAGGACTCAGACTATTATTGAGATTGTGGTGGAATTTCCACCATTACAACATTTCTTTTCAAGTGTTTTTTGATGGAAGGGTCCCATTTTGGATGTCTTCGCATTATCTAACCATTTTCAGAACTATCACATTTTCTAAATTATTTGATCAATGGGTAGAATTGATCTCATTGATCTCTCCAATGATGCTCTAGATAAATAATAATACCATTTTATGATGTGTAATAATGATGATTTTTTATCTAAATATGGATCTTTGAATGTCGCAACTTTATTTTCCAATACCTCTACATGAGCATTTTGTGAAAACTGGATGTCTGTTAGTGTGGGTTCAGGTGAAAATTCTTCCATCAAGCCTTGAACACAATGGTGTTGGAGGTAACTCGTATTTTTTGATGTAATAATCATCATTAATATAATTAATCACTATCTTAAAGTCACCTTTGATTCTCATATGATATTTTGGTATTTAAAATTCCAATTAAAATCATATAGCGAGGTTTTGGAAGTTTTCATCATTATTAGTACAACCTTATGATAGTAGGAAGGAGTAGGATAGAACATCCTTTGTTTGAGAAATGGAAATGCTTCCAAACCCAACTTTTTTTACCTTAGGTTATTCCATCATTTTTCTAGTGGGGCTTCTTAATGCACCATCAATCTATATTTCCCACATTTTTTAGATTATTGATTGGAGATGATCTCATATTTCACAATTTTGGTACCCACTAGAACTTCTTCAAAAGAGGGATGTTATTACATGAAATTTTATATGGTTTTCCCTTAAATAACAATGTATAGTATAAATATTATATTGAACTACTATAGAATGAACACCCATCACACCAAATGTCTAGCAATCATGGGACCATTCTGGTTATATTTGAAAGGGTTATTTCGATATATTAAATGGAGGTTATGGTGATGGAGATTGTGCCTTAATTATTGGACTTATAAGATCACTACCAATCAGTTACTATTTATATCTAAATACTGAGTCTCAGTTTTAATCATGGTTTTACAAATATATTAATCATTTTTTTCACTACCAAAATAATTTTTCTATCCTTGGAAGGCCTTTAGAGATTGGTCGGTATATGTAACATATAATATGAGTGGATTTAATTAGATTAGAGGTATCAACAAAGGTAATATCATAAGTTATTTCTTGAGTATTTCTATTTCATCTTATTAGATATCAGTCCACTAAAATGTTATTCATTTATCATTAATTAGGTAAAGTTAAAACACTTTCCAATATATTTTTTGTATCAAGTCTCAATGGTAGGAAATGTTCCCTTGTAGTCCACTCAACACATTGAGGTTTTTAATAGGGTTTCATTTCTAGTAATTCTATAGTATTTTTATATCCATGTTTTATTTCATGATGGAATAATGTGACACTGAGAAATGTCCATGAGGTAATGACCAAAGGAAATTTCAGGGGGTTCATTTTCATTTTGTGTTATCAAAATTGACAAAAATGACTTACAAATTGGAAAGGGGATAAGGAATTTTTTTTATTTTGCCACCAAATCATCAACATATCAATCAAAAGATTTTATTAGGAAATTATTAAAGATTTGATGCATGGAATGTTGATAAATTTCAACATCATTCATTAAAAAAATGGAATCACTTAATATAAGAATACTCATTGGATGTGGATTTTTTATCTTTTGGGGAAATTTTAAAATGATTGTATCTAGAATTTTTATCCATGAAATAGATGTACTAATAGAAGCCATTTCATTGAGAAAATTTATTAAAATCCAAATTTATAGTTCATATTTTAGATAGTGGTAGTAGAGGTATTTGAAATTAATGAAATATCGGGTTTTCCCATTTTTTTAATTATTGAGACCATATTATAGAGCCACATTAGGTATTGGACTTATTAAATGAAGTTGGATTTGATGAGTGTAATAACATCGTCTTCATCCTTAACATCATGGGTTGGACATGTCCTTCTGGTTTCCTTCTTGTTTCCACTATCGTCTTCTTGTTTTCCCAGTTGATGAGTGGCCACCTTAGGATCATGGCCTAACATTTCAGTGTAATTCCCAGAAAACGTGTCTTGATGTCACTTTATATTGGAGGTATAACCCCAATGTTATTAATTTATTAATATATTTTTATTTACTTCCATTAATTATTTTTTATGAATTTTTCATAATTGGTATGAAATATTTATGTTTTAATATTAAATATAATTTTGAGCATTATTTGAATTAATCAAAATTTGATTCAATTTATTTTTTTATTCATAAATAAACTCCTACTAAACCAAGTCATGTTATTCATGATTTTGGGGGTTCTTTATTTAATTTTAAACATATCATTAGAAGTAATCTTTGTCCAATTCGGTCATTTTATTAGTCATATTGTCCACACAAGAAGGCCCAAGTAATATGTGAAGAAACTTGATCATCCTTGATAATACAATTTCTAGTTTCATTCTCGAAACCAAAATTTGACGATTTTTTTTTATAATCTTTAATATCACATGGAATCATGGAAAAAAATTTCACGAACAAACTCCATCAAAAAGGGGATAAAAGATGTTTTGCATTCCATCCCACCAATCTATCTGGTAATTAAAGACTATGAACATTTTTTTTTTGACTTTTCTACTAATATTGACATCCATTATTAATGTAATTTGGTAGTGAAAAATCCATGATATATTCCATTGACATTGAAGAAGAAATGGTTTGGATTTGAGGGAATATTCTTATTCAAAAACCTATTCATATTTTGGACATTGAAAAAGTGTTTATAAAAATGGATTGTTGTACATTGATTAGTAAAACTACCATAACATTGGTTAAAAAGGTCCAATGGCCACCATAATTTTTGCGTAGAAATATAAAATCTATATATATAACTAGTAATAATAATATATCTCATGATTATGCAATTTTAGTGGTAAAATGATCAATCCCAGTGGGGCCACTTTAGGAATGAAAATTGTCCCCCTACATAGGCTATATATACATTCCCCTCTTCTCATTGCATACGGTTGGCATTTCAGAACATAAGGAGGTGGTTTGTCATGACTAGAGCTTTTACAAGGGCCTATGAGGTCTTTCCTGGATCTTTTTTCCAATAGGGGTACCACTCTTCTACTTTACTTCTCTTTTTTTTGTTTTCTGTTCTTTTAATTTATAATAATGTTAGTGTGTTTTCATTTAAATATAATTTTAATGCATTTTTTTCATCATCCATAATTTCAATAAAAATTCTATTTTATAATATTAATGGCCTAAAATAGTTTCTTTATAATAAAATAAAACATTTATTATTATTTTTATTCAATCCAAAGTCCATATTTAACTTTCTCCACTGATAGTGTGTGTGTTCGAAGTACAAATCGTTTCTTATCCCATTCATTTAGATAATTTTATAATTTGTCATCATATATTTATAAAACCAAATTAATAATAATCTCAATGGATAAGTGAATCTACCATTGGGTTGTGCCATAATTTCTGGATGATAAGCGATTGCGATATTTTTTTTTATTATTTATTAAATTAATATTATGAATGTTGGAATTAAAAATTTGTGGATTAATGGCATGTTTTTTAATTGAGTGGCTTCCATGGAATATTGATACCATAAATACACTACCATAACCAATGTTTTATTGTCATTTGAACAATATGATATGTTATGGTCTGGATTAAAGCTTCAACACTTGGGAATTATAATCAGAACCATCGTTTGAAGTTCATGTTACATTAATGCAATATAAATCAATAGTCAAGGATATAATTAGCTTCCATTACTAATTTTGAGATCACACCAATTTTTATAAAATATTTTAATCAAACATATTCCACCATTAATTTCATTTAAGCTCATCAAACAATCCCCCCATTAAAATGAAAAATCAATTAAAAATAATCGACTCTAAAATTTGTACCATCACCGAGAATTCAATATGAGTTTCACTAAACACATTAGTAGAGAACTAGAACTGTGAATGTTTGATAGGTGAAAATAGGTCGTTCTTCATTACCTATTGTTATTTGGAATAAGTTTCATCACTAATCGATGTGGAATGTGGGTCATCCTCATAACCAATATTCATCAATTAGAGTTAATCAATAATGGAGGAGTGTCCTTACATGAATATATGTGGGAGATATTTTAGTTCGTGTTATTCCTATACTTCTTATGTTTCTATTTCAAAATTTATGAGAGTCAATGGGAAATTATTTAGGATTGGGGGTGGTGATCTTTCTGATAGATGACTTTCGTTGCGAATAAAATGACTTCCAAATAAATTTCCAGATCAAATGGAAACCTTCTGAAGTTATAGGGATGAAGTTGGAACATTTTCATTTTAAGTATCAACATAAATAGGTAAATAAAAGACTTATTTAGTATCCATATATTCATCTGTAGTGGTCTATATAATTAATGGTGATGAGTACATCTTTGAATCTAAGCATAATTCTTCGACCTGACTGATGAGAAGCAAATATTCACCAAAAATTTTATTAAATAGGTTACTTCACAATATTTACAGACGATTTGTGGTGGTAAACCAAGTGAAAAAATTAGTAATGGGTTTCCTCCCATCTATCTGGTAGAATCTTATTACAATATATTCAGTTTCATAATATCAAGATGGATATTTATCACTATGTAACATCCCAATATATCCACTATAAAAGTTTTTGAGTCATTGAAGATATGATTACGAGATCATTTCATGATGGTGCAGCTGAGGCCTTCCTAGATATGCTTTGGATGATTACTCATTCCAATAAACTAGAAAATCATATTTGGATAAAAAATATCTAAAATGAGTTCTGAGCATAATGATTTTGAGGGTTTTTTGTCTAGTTTTATCATACCCTACACATGTTAGTGCGGAACTGTAAAAATAAACTTCACTATATCCCAATCGTTGGAGTGTTCTTACTAGAATGAGGTTCATCCTTGAGACATTATCAATGTAATCACACCATAGGTCAAAGTCATCTATTCTACCAGATATAAATAAGGGAGAGTTTTTTGGGATGCATGCCACATATGGTAAACAATACGGTTAACTTATCTTTATCTTCGTTGCCTATGGAAGAGGAGATTAAGGAGACAATGTTCATGTTTACCCATGAAAGCCTCCCCAGGCTGGGCGGATTCACTAAAGCATTATTCATTGCATCTTGGGAGGCGGTTGGTCCTCAATTAGTGGAGATGGTTCAAGACTACTTTTGTGGTGACTCCATGAATTGGAATGTTTGCGCTTCAAGGATCATCTTCATATTGAAGATAAAGGATTCATACAACATTGGTCACTATTATCTTATTTTTCCCTGTAATGTCTCATACAAGATCTTGGATTCCCTCTTTGCAATAAGAATATTCAAAGTTATTCTATGCCTGGTCTCCAAAGAAAAACATAATTTCATCATTGGGTAGACCATTTAAAGAGAGGTGGTGATTGCTAGCTGAGTAGTCAATGACATCAATTATAGGTCAGTGGGATCAAATTTGATATTCCAAGATGATATGGATAAATTCTATGAAAAAATGGATTAGGGATTCATCATTTGTGGGATATGGAAGTATGGTTTCCAATAGTGGGTTTTTAACCTTTTCTTCAGGTGTTTTTCCTCACCTTAGCTTTCACATTCTCTTATGGGGAGGTGCTTCAGTTTCATCAAGATGGTTTATGGGTTTTTCCATGGAGACCCTTTGTCTCCAATCCTCTTCATTAGGGACCAAGATGAACTATCTAGAAACATGAATAGAATTGTGGAGATAGGTAGGATAGCCCCAAATCATAGTATGATTCTTATTAATAAATTATCCCATTTAATGTTTATGGATGATATTCTTTTATTTCTAACAGAAGGCATAGGTCACTTATTAAGCTCATGTAGATATTGTCTCATTATGAGTACCTGAGTGGATAGGGTATCAACACAATGAAGAGGCATGTTTACATCTCGATCAGATGCTTCATAAGATGTTGTAGGGGAATATGGGGCATTCTGGGTTTATAGTAGATATAGATTCTAGTGTTATATTTGTGTGTACCACTTTATTATGGATGAATCAAAAAACAAAAATTTGAAGACAACATCAATCAGATATTTGGAAGGTTTCTCAATAGGAAAGAAAACTCATGTCGTTTTGTGGGTAGGGGATGTTGATCAATATCATTTTATCTTCTATTATGATACATATAATTTTCATTATTAAAAAATCCCAAAGGGACTGTTGAGCGGATGTTAAAAGTTCTAACCACATTTTTTGTGGGACTCCAAGCAAGAGGGTCATAGTCACTCAGCCCTGCGATCTTGTATGGCTTGGACGGTTGATGAGTGAAGAGTACGGATTTGGGGCATCTTAGAAACCATTCATGGAATGAAAGGTAAAAGGTCATGGGATATTATTATGGGGGAAACACAATGGGCATCGTTTTTCAGTATGGGATGTAAAGACTCTTGGGTGGTGCTGGATATATATGACTATTGACTTTAAAAAATGACACGGTGCATGTTTTGTAATATTAATGTTCTCAATAGATCGGATCGGTTGATCATTGGACAAGGGGATGTCAGTTTTTGGAAGGTTAATTTTTCAGGAGAAACACTAGACATCCCAATATGCCTTAAACTGGATATATATTTTAAAGAGGCGAGTGTTCATCTGGACACCTAAATGTTATCCTGATTATTGAGAAGGTGTAAATTATTGATGTTGTGGTCATGGATGATGTTTCTAATAAGTGTTTCCTCACGAGATCATCTTCGAGAAGGTTTTGCAACTCAAACTACAAGAACCTGCTTTGTTTGGAGAGACCCCAAGCGGAATGGGCAATCGGGATTTGGTGTAAGTACATTCCTATATAAATAATCTTTCTCACGTGGAGTATTAGAAACAAGTCTCTATCAATATATGGGAACATAAAATGGAATGGGATCCCCCTAGTGCCATACTGTTTCTATAGTGAGATCTCATGGGACGAATGAACCACACAGCTCTTCTTTAGAGCACTTGGGCATAGTACCTATGGTTGTGGATTTCCCCACGTCCATACATCATTGGGGAGAATGTTTCATTTCATGGTTTAATAGAGTCTTGGTTTCTAGCGTGGAGGTATGGGGCATGTAATTTATGGTGTGTGTATTCATTCTATCCTTGATATGCTGAACTATATGGGAAGCACATAACAACATCAGGTTGGGTTACAGGAGATCCCGTTTGTTCTTACAAATGAGGTTTATCTCCCCGATTTTTGAGCTGGGCCTACTATTAAAGGGGGGTCATAACTCGGTTATAGTACTTAAATTGATCCATAGTCTATGCATGGATAGCAGGATGGAGGGAAGGTGGATCATGTGGATACCTCTCCTTGGAGGCATGAAGTTTAATGTGGATGGATCTTTTATGGAGGGGTTGATTAGAGGTTGTGGGGTACTTCACGACTACTAGGGTTTGGTTCTCATTGGGTTCAACACCTTCTATGATCCAGGAACATCCTTAGGTACAGAGGTAAAGGCTCTTCTTTTCAATGTGAATATTTTTAGAAGATGTGTTTTTCTAGTGGTCGAGATAGAAATGGATTCTAATGTGATACATAAGGCTATCCAGAACCATCAAGAGGCATTGTGAGATCATATATATATCGTATGAAGATGTATATTGGAGAAAAACATAGAGAATAATGTCCATCATATCTGTAAGGGGGCAAACTTCGTGGCAGATTCACTCACTCGATTGGGAAGGCCAGATGATGAGCTTCTAATTTACGATATCTTGGGTTCACTTCCATCAGAGTGTAAGATGGTAATCCAAGGATAGTCCCTTGGTTTACACCATTTCAATCTACCGTGTCATTTCTATTTGACTAGGTAATTTAGCACCTACATGTTTAATAAAATCAATTTATATTCAAAATAATTATATCTTTAAAGAGCATATATATGTTCATTTCATATGTCATTTGACATTTTGGGGGAATCCAAAATTGAATGCTTCACTCAAACCATGGTCAAATGCATTATTATGTCATATTTTTTAGTCAAATTCCAATATTTTTTGGGAGATACTATTCCTTGTATGCACTTTAGGTAAGAGAGTTCCTATGATAGATGTTCTAGATGGTATCATAGATGTTGAAGGCATTATTTCTACTGAATTTGACTATTTTTTCCTACCAACCTATCTATGTTGACTAGATTGTTGTAACACTTATATTTCATCATCTAGAATTATCTACCCATGAATACCCTTTGTGAAGGTTGAATTTTTTCCATATTCATCATTTCTCGCTATAGGGATTTATGAGAGTCTCCAAAGAATAAATTTCACTACTCAGGATGCATCTGGGATATTGGTTCCTACTATAACAGCTTCATACCCTACATATATTTCATTAGTGACCTCTACCTATGGCTTCCCAGAATGGAATGATGGATTTCAGATTATTTTTATAGTACTAGCCAGATAATGGATCCATTAGGTGAATTAAATTAATGGGATAAATATAATTCTTCATTTGGTGGGGATTTTGTCTCATTGTAAAATTCATATAGTACCGTTTCGTGGGGAGGTGCCTGAATTATCATGTTTGGAGGTATGAACTCTAAGATACTAAAGGATCATTTTTTCCTTGGATTAGTTTCATTTTCATGAATTCTTATTATTTTCATCAAGAAATGTCATTTATAGGAAATAATTCTTATAGAGGGTTTTTGTGTTGATGGATTTATATATTCTAAAATAGAAGAGACTGAGACGCAATTGGATATTTCAACTATTCTCAGATGATATCTTGTGTTTGGGTTATTTTTTTTCTAAACATCCATTTACTAGAAATATATGAATTTTTGTTGTTAACTTAATACCATTAACATTTTTCACCTGGAATGATGGAGGAAACAAATGCTACATATGTCAATGTTTTCCCTAGATTCACGTTCTCATAATCAACCATATTCTGCAAGAAATATTTGAAAAATAAAAAGTGATAGATTGTTTTCCCCAATATTTTGTGAAAGAAGAAATAACATGGGTGGTAATTGAGACTATCTTGGTCATTTCTTTTTTGGTTCAAGAATGTTTAATGGGTTCATTTCTAAAGCTACTATGAAATATATAGGAAACTTCAGATTTATAAGGAGTATACTTAGTTCTTATAGTATCAAAACTAGGATTATTTCAACTATTTCTGATCATCAAGATGAGTATTTTTTCTATTATCACCTCCATGTGGACTCATCCGCTCCTTCATTGGTTATCGATGGATAACGTTATGAAAGGTGATACAAAGTGATTTTCTAAAAAAATTTGTACTGTTCATTCCATGAGAGAAATTCAAGTCATGAGATAAGATTAATTAAGAGGTATTGTTCTTTTGATCTCCTCGTAAAGGGGGAAAATTGTCTTCTAATGTGGTGGAGGTTGATATTAAAACCCTCTATGCCCTATGATCATGGTTTTTACCTATATTTCCATATCTTCTACTAATCTCATAACTTTTTTTAGATTTTTTGAATATGGGATGGTGGAATTGGGATATTTTCACCTACTCCACATGATTGCAATGACATTAGTACATATTTTTGATTTTATTCATTTAATGGAGACTTTCAATATATTTTATTTTTCTTGATGCAAGATTCCTTCAATGGATCTCTCTCTTATTGACTGACATCTTTGAAAGTTGTTCATGGATGGGTTTTTTAGCATATAATATGTTGCATGTATATCTCATTCCTCGATAATTTCTTGAGGAAATGAAGTTAAATTATTTCACATTGGGAAGTCATTTATGATAGTGGAGTTGCAATAAATGAAATTCCACATGTTTTCCATATCACCTAATATGAGAAATAGATGGGGAATACTCAATCAGATGACATAGAACTTTTAACACATTGAGACATTCATGATGAAAGGAACCTTTTTATTTTCTAAAAAATAGTTGTGGTGAACCAAGAAGGGCCCCTAGTCAATTATCTGACATATTTCTTCTATTAGGTTGATTTGTCTTGGATATTTATCATAATTAATAGATATATCTTTTCGAGAAAAAGAGTTGTCCATTAAAATAGCTCTATTTCATACACACATTATTTCAACAACACCTCTAGAATGATGTATCCAATAGTGGTTATAGGCTATAACGTGACTATTATATTGTATTTATCTAACTATCTCCTCATGTGAAATATGTTCTATTTATAATTAGGAACCAGTTTCTCAACATTATATTGACAATGTGGATGTTTCCCTACATCATTATTGTAAACAGTCATGTCGGTAGGGTTTTCTTATATCTTATTCAAAGAGAATATATATAAGAGTTATTTAAAGAATGATTTTTTCCTTATGTTATCTTCCTGTTGAGAATGAATGTCACTCTTCAATGAAAGTACATCGGGAATGAATTGTATCATTTTCCCATGTGACTCGTGAGTGGGGGTATTTTTCATACTTTATTTGGAAATGGGATGACCATCTTGATGAAATTAAGATTCACTATAGGGAGGACCTTTACAGGGAATTCCATCATGGGGAGGACTTCTATCACACCTATACTTCTAACTGGAAGAGTAATTCCTAAAAAATATACCCTAGGCTAGAACATTAGAGAAGATGATAGAAAGGGGTGGAAGTTCTTTCGGTTTGATCACTGATGTAGGAGGAGAATTTTCATGGTGCTGATAAGGATATGTTTTCTTGTGATATATTAGATGGTGAACATAATGTACACCTTTATGGTTAGATTTTGAAGGAGGACATCATAATTTTTTGGTATAAATTTTAGAAGGACATTCACAAATAATTTTACTATCTTTGCAACGTCAAAATAGATTAGTAGAATCCTAAGCTACTATAGATAATCCTCTATGGGATTCATTAAGACCAACATTTAGAAGAGTGGGTTCATAAAAAATCTCTTCATTTACCAATTAGATTTGTAGTGGCTTATTTTTGGATTCTCTCTTGTAGGAGACTAGGGATACTTGCTTCGGATAAGGAATTTCTTATACAGATACCTTTTTTAGTATCTGCAAAATTGATTTCAGATTTTCCAAATAGGTTTCTATGATTTTGGTAGTGATATTTTTGTTATATTTAGTTGCCACTATGATGGGCCAGTGACATCCAAATGAAACATAAATATTGGCCTGATCCCATTGTCCATTTGTCATGGGTTTTTTTGAACGACCATTCTAGATTTGAATTGCGATACATGTTTACTCTTTATTTACCCTCTCATTATGTTTAAGTATGAACCCAATTATAGGGATGGAATATTTTTTAATCAATTCATACCTTTCATATGTCTTCTATATAACCAGGAAGTTCTGCATGTTGAGGGGAAGAATTTTTATATGCCATATCATCATTATCAGGACATGTTGAGTGACTTCAATTGGGATATAGGCACATTCTGTGTTAGCATCAAGGGTTTACAACTACTCATTTACTCCACTTAGTTCGGTATATACTGATAGTCTTCATGTGTGGTGGTGGAGATATTGGTCTTCCCTTGGTTATATTTATATATTTTTAGCTAGTTTCTTCAAGTATTGAACGATCATACTAGTATAATTGATGTACATGAGAAAATATTTTTATTTTCTAATTTGTTTCCATCGTATTTTTTTTATGGTTTCATTTGGTTGCTTTAAAATTATCTTCGATGTTTTGATGGGTACCTTTAGGTTTTTTAATTTATTCATATATTTCAATATATTTTTTTGATGTGATTTTTTTTATTGGAATTGGGATGCGAGCCTATTAATGGTTGTTTTATTGAGCCGTCGACAAGATACCTTGGGTGATCAGTTCTTAATGACCAGAGATAGAGCCAGTTTGTTGGTGTTCTCATCATGATTAGATCTTTGTGCTATAGAAAATTGAAATCTGTTGTATCTGGTAAGAGCCCCTTACTAGGACTCTCAATACTGAGGATGAGACCATTGGTGACCTATTAACCATCCTCCATATGATAATGGCGGATTATATAGCTTCATTTTTCTGAAAGGATCCTCATGTAGTTTGAAAAAAAACTAATTTCATATATTTCTTCTCAATTAACTATTTATGGATGGACATCTTACAGGGATTCATGTCATGGAGGGATTCTTGTGTAGCGTCCAAATTTGGTATGTACCATTGACATGGTACTCTTGAATTGGTGAATTTGATACCATATGCATAAGATGATGGGTTGGTGAAAAAATCCTCTTATTGGATAATGATTCTACATGTGCAATGGGTGAAGCCTATATCTTTATAAATTGAAAAGATGATATTTTTTTAAAAGAGATTTCTAGTGAATGTGATTACAAATACATGAAAACCACAAAAAATAAACTAGTTGAAAATAATCATGTTAATATTGTAACACATGTACAGTTGATTTTGTAAATCCAGTTTTCTCACTTTATGATTGGGACAATGCAAAAGGGTCCTGATATGCAGGTGACACAATCATTTTGGTTACAGATACACATGAGTATCAAAATTTATATTCTTTTTGAAAATATGGAACAATGAATGATTGATTTTTGGGGGATTAATATGGTTTCAAAATCATTCAAATTAGTTTTACCAATTTTATTTCATGCACCATATTCCTGATAGATTAGATTCCAATAGGGTTTATTCAACGAATCAAAATCAAGAAATTGTTTCCTTATTCACATTATTCATAAACCTTCTTTCCAAATAAGATAGTCATTGGGACATGGTTCCAACATCAATTTTGGAATCACACTATCCAAGTGGTTGGGATTTCGGGCTCATCATACCACTTTGATGGAATATACCCTACACCAAGATATAGTACAAGATTTATGATATATTCATGACTTATTTATTTAATCCAAAATATTCAATGGGTCACTGTTATATAAACAATAAATTTATTGCATGTATTGGATTTAAAATCATGAGTGTATATATGAGGATCATTATAGATGGATATATCTGTATATATATATATATGGTTCCCTATATATGGATCCATTTGTATACAAATTATATATTATTATGTAATTTATTGTCATCATGATTTTTTTATCCCCCAATTGGGATCCAAAGAATTTAATTTTATCTTGGAAGACTATAGTTTATTTTGATGTTGCGATCAGGCACATAATCGGGACTCCTACAAATCCACATGATAGGAATCATAACCAACATAGATTGGAAGCAATTAACGAGACACAAAACTCCTTTTAATGTAATGTGATGAGGACCAGACTGTATAGTTTAACATCATGAAACATATATGTCTAAGAAAAAGTTTTATAGCCAAGGGTTGGTGTGTGACATATGTAGAATCATCCCAAAAGAACCTAGATGGATTTTTTTATTCTAGTTATTATATGACCCAACAGGTATTACGACCCAGAGAAGATTAGGGATAATTTTTGTGGGATAACATTGAACATCAAGGAGTCTTCCTACATATTTTTTTGGACATGAATCATATCCTATATTGTTTAAATGGTTTCAGAATACACCTAGACAAGAAGACCAGTGGGATTATATATTGAGAATATGCCCCTCAGAGGTAATGATAACATGGTTGGGGATTATACTTAATAGAAGGTCTATATGGATATTTGATCATGTTCATGACTTGATATCCACTAATAGTTAATCCCATGAGATTAATTCTTAGTGTGTGAAAAAAGAGGAAGATAAAGATCTAGATAACCACACAGTCACCTCCATCCATTGGTGGATAAAGGTGGGAATATGGGTGAAACGAGAAGCCAAATATCCCACAAGAATGACTATTGGAGTAATACATGATGGATTCCAAAAAAAATATCCTTTTTCCCAAACCCTTTCAATAGACAGAAGAGTTGAAGAGGGTAAGAAAGAAGGAAACAAAAGAGACACAACACATAATTTTCTTTACATTTTAGTTAGCTGGTGTCACCAATCATCCCGATAAACCATCTACCATCATTCCTACGGATGTGATCAACATTTCAGTCAGAATAAAATATTGTGAACATTTTATGGATACCTCCAGCAAGGGAGGTTAAATTTGGGGCTCTAATTACTAATGGAATTATAGACTGAATGGGGGACACACATGTCTCTCCTATCCCTATTCCAGATGAATCAGGTAGGCATGAAAGTGGTCTTAATTAAAGCATTACTAGGAACTGGTATGAGACAGATGAATCCATTTAGAAAGTCCGTAAAGGGGCCAATATGCAGATGAATTCCATGAGGAATTAGGCTTCCAAGGACATAAGTGAAAAAGACCCTATAGATACCCCATTCCATATACTATTGTTTGTTATGAAGGGTGGGGAATCATAGAGGGTTATGAAAAGGTTTTTTTGGTGTGTACTACTTCATGTTAAGTATAATTTTTGGTCACACATGAACCCATTGAATGTGAAATGATCTGTGTTCTCATGATGGATCCCCTTTATGGGTGTCCTACCTAGTATGTATTTGGAGAATTACCTATAGGATTTTTCTCTAGACGTATTTACTATTTGTAACTATATGTATTTCTCTAATGAGTAGGTATTTCTAAGAATGATAAATAACTTTTTTTCTTGGGATAACCAGTTTTACACATACCATACAAGATTCCTTGCGACAAAAATATAAAACCATAATCCTTATACAATTTTTGGGTTTTGGGGTGGTGATATTATTCCTCATGATACTATTGTAAAATCAAATTGAAGGGGGGGGGTGTCAAAAAACTACCTTCTTCCCAAAATGAGGATGAATTTATGGGGAATGTCATGTAACTGTCTTCTCCTGCAAATGATAAGGTCATTTGTAGGTGGTGTTAAATCAACATCTGGTCAATTAAATGAAAATTTCTTTTTCATGTTCATTATTTTACCACTCTCTCCCACAAATGAAAATGTCATTTGTGGGTGTGTTAAATCACTGCCTAATCATTGAAACAAAATTTTTATTTTTGTTAGGAGTAAAATCACTACCCATTTTAGAAAATAGATAGATCATTTTTGGGGGTGTTATTTCACAACCTCACCATGTAAACAACAAACTTCTTTTTCTTGATATCCAAGGAATGTTGTGATCCCACATAGTATGTGCACTGTGTGGGATGAGTGGTATTCATTTTTGTTCTAGTTTCATTATTGATTTTAAACACCACTATTTCCTTTTCTATATATTCTTTTGGGATTTCCCAGATTTATCATAGTTTTATCGTATTATATGAGTACATTTCTAGGAACAACAATAACGTGGAATATTAATGTTATAATGAAATGTTATCCTAAGACAAACATATCTAGGTTTTGATAGATCATAAAAATTATCTTTTCCCTAGTATAAAGAGAAAATGCATGTTAGATTAGTTACATCAGAGAGATTGTGATAGTTAGTATACAACTAAATTATAAATTTGTTAAAATTTCTCATGTATACAAACAATGGCTATACATTTCTGATGAAAGATCCTGAAAATATATGTTAAATTAAAAAAATAGTGTATTGGTGATCACATAAGAAATTAAATTTTAATGTTCCAAATAAAAAACCCATATCCACATCATGTTCATATTATGGAGTCGTTGAATAAATATGGGTGGTTTATTAAACTTCATTTGGGTTTTAGAGTTTAATTCAAAATGAGTTATAGGTAACAATAGTTTCATACATTATGAATTTGGAATGAATCTAGTTAATATTAGTAGATTGAAATACTAATCTAATACTTTTTTCATGAAAACACATGAAAAATAATTATCTATGTTTTTGATCAATATGATAAATAATGATCTATCATTTTATATGGAAAAAATTAATTTAGTGATGAAAAACATGTAGAATATGTTGATTTATGTGATATCCCTACTTCCATGGATTGATTAATAGATAATATTAATCTGCACATCTTATAAATGGTTTAATCCATACCGAATGACCATGAGGAAGAAATTTTGGGGAAAAAATCCCTTAATAATGTCTCAATATTACATGTAGCATAGATTTATTGATTTTTAACTTTTTTGAATTTCCAAAAATGTTTTATATATTAGATTTATTTTATTTTTTAAAACACATTTTATAAATGATATGTAAAACTGATTATTTATATTAGTTTAGGTTTTCATATTTTTCCATATTTACCATTTCGTAACTTATAATTTTTTTTATTTTAGGGAGTTAATTATTTTAACATAATATGTTAAATAAAAATAAATAAATTTCATAAAATCATTGGTTCAAAAATATAATTTTTGCTTAAAAATGGTGTTATATTTTAGAGAATTTTATTATTCACACAATAGTATCAATTTTTTTAAATTTTTTATTTAATTTATTTTTTAATTTATTTTTAATTAGAATTGAACTAAAATTATTTCACAAATATGAATACAAAAGTATAGTTTAGTTTAATTTTTGTTAAATCATTGTTAATTTTTTTAATTTTATATATAATAGTTGTATTTTTATTTTTTTTATAATAACTTTTTATTATTCACACACTATTTTTTCATTTCATATCATTTTTGATGTCGTTTAATCTCTCATTATTGTCATTAGAATTTTTTTAAACTATAAAAAATAAGAATAATAATGAGTTTAGTTTAGATTATTATTTTTTACATTTATAATTTTTTATTTTATTTTGTATGTAATAGTTTAATTCAAATATTTTTGTACTAATTATTTATTTCCATGATATATATGATAATGATATATCAATCATCTGATCAAAAACATATATCTGAGGAAGACCGTACATATAATTTTGTGTTAGACTAGACACATACTCCTATTAGTGATCCTCTTCATACTTCTGGATAAGATGCATCTACTTCCATAGGGGAGAAAAGTGTTCAAGGGTTAGTAAATTTAGTGACACGTATTTAAAAAAACTATTAGTTTTCTATAGATAATAAGAGAGGATAAAAGTAGACATTGATGATAATGGTATTCATAGGGGTCTAATTTTTTTTAAAAACAAGACATTTATTTCAGTGCGGGAAAATGGAAAGGTAAATATTTTAATTTTTGAATGGAGAATTATTGAAAAAATAGTAATACCTAAATTATAGGACACAATGTTTATAAGATCATTTTGATATATATTTTTCATTATCCAGATTTATAGTACGAATATAGGTATTCATCCCTCTTTTAAAAAACAATATGATATACCTGATACTAAAGAAGTCATGAGAAAATGCGTATCATTAGATTATAGGATATGGATGTATTTTAAAAGAACCCTCACATTGGATTTAATTTTTGGGAATAGAATAAATAAAATTCCATGCGATATATATCCATTACTAGATGCAGATACATTGAATAAATTTATTAAAAGTAGATGATAAGAAATATTTTTGGTAATTGAACTATTAGATTTTAAAATATATATATTAATTATAATATCATTAATTACATTATTTTTTAAAATATATACTTAATTTTGATGGAAAATGTGATATGTAACATCGAACCCAAACGAACATTGATTATTTAAATATGATATTTTTGCGCTTTAAATTTAATTTGAAGATATAATTAAGACTAACTAAATTATTAAATATATATATGAGATAATTATATTGATATGTTCTTATTAAATAACTAATCATTTTTTGGTAATGTCATTTTGTTCTTCAAAATATGGTTTCTTCAAAAATATTTATTTTTATTTATGAAAAAAATATTATAATTATTTTCTAGAGAAATTAAACAATTAATTTGATAAAATAAACTATATTTTCTATATCATAATTTCTAAATATTAAAAGGGTAAATTTTTTTAATTTTTAGAAAATTTATATTTTCCCATGAATAATGAAAAATAACATTTTTATGTATGGATTGCATTTATTTTGATAAATTAATTAATTTATAAGAAGTTTTTTTATTTCAATTTAGTTTAATGATAAAATATGTATTATTTTATTGTGTGTAATTAAATTATGTTAAATTTTAATTATCATTATACAATAATTTAGTGAGTATTTATAAATATGATTAAAATGCATTTTTTGAAAACTATTATAGAATTCATATTATTTATCAATTATAATTAATTAAAATGACCCCTAATGATAAATGATATAGACTAAATATTTATATATATATATATATATTTAATAATTTAAATTTTATAATGAACATTATTTTTTATAGAGTTTAATTAAAATATACTTTCCTTGAAAAATTGAATTAATGGAAAATCTATTTCCATCATGATTACCAGTTTAATTTTAAATTAAATTATCACACATCTATTATTTGATTTTGATAAAATCTATTTCATATTTTAAATAATAATAATTAATAATATTTAAAAATGTTAACTTAATTTTTTTAAAATATGAATAATAAATGTTGTACATATTATTTACCACTGTAAAATGAAGATATGTTAACTAAGGGTAAAAACAATTTATCCAATAATAGAAAAAAATTAACCCTATTATTATTAATACTTATATTTCTTTACATTTAAATTATTATTATATTTATTCATTATTGTTATTACATTACTAAGGTTGATGTTATCAATTTAGTAAAAACTAGATTTTGACATGATAAAACCAAAATTTTATTCTTAATTAATATAACATTTAAATTAAGAAATCCCTTTTTTTTGAATTAATATTTTTTAAAAAAAATTAAATTTTATTATAATAATATTAATAAGTCATCTTTAAAAAATATAAATTATCATATAATTTTTTATAAATCAAATATAATTTTCATACTTATTCCGAAACTGTTATTGTAAATAACCCATAATTTCATAATAAATTTAAATTTTATATTAAATTTAGAAATTAAAATATATAAAAATAATTTTCAGAAAATGAATCTTATATTTGGAATCATATTGTTGAAAATATCCCAAAGTAAAATTTTCATAATTTTCTTAGACAAACAGATTTTCATGTAAGAATTAAATACTGTATAAATTTACTTTCTGTTTTATGAAATCATAATGACCATAAAGTGATTTGGAAAAAACTATAAATAGGATCCATGACCAAATATATGTTTT
Source organism: Viscum album (assembly GCA_963277665.1). NCBI lineage: Eukaryota > Viridiplantae > Streptophyta > Magnoliopsida > Santalales > Viscaceae > Viscum > Viscum album. The sequence continues at coordinate 2,016,893,488 of OY728165.1, forward strand.
TTGTTTAATATAAATGGATTTTATGTTAATTTATTTTATTTTATAAATCCATTTTGAATCCTCTAAAATGTATAATCTAATTTTAAGTTTTAAAATCGTTTATTTAAGAGTGTCACTATACTCCACTAAATCAAGAGTGTTATATTATTAATTTCATCCCTTGTTCTTATAAAATAATTTAAACCACTCCCATTTGGTAAAAACCATGGGAAAAACAATGGCTAGTTTTTTTGGTTTGTGTAATTTTATTATAGATTCAAAAACATAAATAATAAAGAAATCCACCTCTTTTACTAGATAAACCCACATTAGATCCCATTTCTATTACCTGAAATTTCTTGTCGCACATATATACTCTTCCCTCAACCCTATAGGGTCCACCATGTTACCCCCAAGTTATCATGATGTCTCACCATTCATTCAGAGTCACACTAAATTTAGGGACATTCAACTCCTCCTTTCAATTAAAGAACCATCATAAAAATTGGTATTTTTTAATTTAAATTTTTTATATTGTAATTACCATAGATTAAAATTGACTTTATTTTAATTATAGTCAATTTATCTAATCTCATTTTTTTCCTTACGTAAAGTGTTACTATACTAAAATTACATAAAGGATCTTTCAATCTCCTTTTTATTCAAGAAGTTATTTTATTTTATGGTTCTTAATTTACATTTCCTCATGTTGGGATATGTTATTTAATATCCCACATACTATACTTTTTATGTCTACACAAATAGAGACCACTTTTACTCTCATTAATCTTACCAAAGAACTCTTATGTACACCTGATACCACGGTAAAATTTAATAAGGGTGTTCTCTCTTTTCATTTCCATTACAACACATATTATCTGTTATGTCACTTAATTTAAATTGTATTATGTTGGGATATGTTCTTCCATATTCCCCATAATATAAATTTAATTTATAAATGATTATATCCCAAATTCACTCTCATTAAGCATTACATGATCCTTTATGTACACTCGTTGCCCTGTTGAAATATAGTTATGATTATTTTCATTATTCATATTTCTTAATTATCATATAGATTTTATTTCAAATTTATAATATTGGGATATGTTTTTCCAAGTCCCTAATACATCCTTCTTGACTTATATTTGATAAGATTCTTGATTCTCTCTTATTTAAATATTTTTATGAATCTTTGAGTGACATCATTATGCTGTCAAAATTTCACCACGACTTTCCATGCCAAAGAAATTGTATAGTTAATACCATACCCATTTCATAATAACAATGTTCAAATTTAGGAACTTTTAGTTTTCTAATTGGAGTCATGAATATATTTACCCTCTATTCCTTGATCCTGAATAAATTATGATGATGAATGAATCCAGGTTTTAGAATCCATGTGGCACACTTAAGGAAGAGAATGAAATGAATGTGACAGGTTCACCTAAAATTATATAGTGCTCTAATGCATTGGGTAATTTTTGGTATCATGAAACCTCATTTTGGGATATAGTGAAACAGATTCATTTATAACATTTTTTCCACTGTGATGTGTTGGAGTTTTACACATGACCTATGATTATGATGCGGTGTATGATGTTATTTCCACATTTTCAATATTATGATTATAATTAAATATTTATCTCATTGTTCTGGTTTTTTATTCCTTGTATTTTATTCCATATTGATATGCCTATTTCCTAAAATGTATTATTATATTGATTTTATGCCATGTTTATTCTATTTCTAGGATTTTTATCTCACCCATTTCAAATGTATATCCCCATGTTATACAATAAAATTTTGAAAGACCTCAAAATTTTTGAAGCATGTTAATGATGTTTATAACAAGGATGTTTCATCCCATGTTAAAAATGTTATTCTATATAACTAATTCCCAAAGACACTAGACTTTTGGATCCTCTGGGTTGTATTATCATAACATTTATGTAATAAATCCTGACCTAAATTTTAATAAATAATATGGTTATTACAGTTGGTATAATAGAAAAAGTTTAGTTATTTATGAGATTTGGATTATAAAACTCTTGAGAAAGACATAGGGATAAGAATAGGTCTATGAAAACATCCCTAAATTTATATTTGTATATATTGTGTGTTTATCAAGAAAAACATACATATCTAGATAATATTATTTGATATGGTTTTGGAATAGATGTACTTAGGTGTAATAACTTCAATATTGTTTGTTGATCCTTACTTGGAGTAACATGGTTCATAACAACGGCACTTAATGTGCATCTGGTTTGAAAGAGATAAATGATATTTTTGGTAAATTTACAAACTCAATATAATCAATTATTAAGGGTTAAAAAATTCAAATAATGTTAGAAAATATATTATGGATAACATAGATTGATTTTTGGAAATTCAGAAGTTAATGAATAATAAAAAATGGGGTTTTTTCGAGAGATCCTTCATGGCACTTCCGTGGAAACCCATCAGTGAGAACTTTTTAGGTTTTGTTAGTGAGTAAGAAGGATGGTTTAATTCCTCATTTCTTCTCAAGATCTGGTTGTGGGAATTGCAGTCATCCCAACATTGGTCATGGGGTAATGTGTTGTTTGGATATTCAGAATAGGACCTACGATGTTTCTTTTTCGGTGTCTATTTTAGTGGGAGATGTGCAAGGATACTTGGTTTTTTTAGGGGATAATATGGATCATTCATCGGTACATGATCTATGGCACAATATGTATTCATTGGAGCACGCTTTAGGGTTTTTGGAAAGCACGTTTTAGGGTTTAAATTTCAATTTTAATCTTCCTTTGGGCTTGACCTATTTGATATGGAAGTCTCGGATCTCCCTCCTGATATGCCTTATTTCCCTTGCAATATGAGTTTCACATTTGGAGAGGTAATTTTCAAGGGATATGCTTCCATTGAAACTATCCTAGAGTCTCATATCTCTAGATCTAATGATGTGATTTTTGATGTCAAGTTGGATTATGATATGTTAAAGGAGAGGTTAGATTTGTGATGATTCTCCTAGATTGGTAATTTGATTTGGTAAAAATGTGATATAAAACAAAATTGTGATGAACTCAAATTGATTCCATCTAGGTTATGGAATTTTTTAATGGAAGATTATTCCAATCGATAAGTGGTACTTTTATCTAGGTTTTCAGTATAAATATCATCATTCAATTTCCTGGAAATTCAGTTATTATAACCTCAATGATATTGTTTTCTTGATTTATTTTCTTGATCTCAATTTAAATCCTCTTATCCAAAATCACTCCAACAACCTAATATGTTTTTATATGTGGGGTCTGAACTGGGTTTTCTCGGCACCCTATAATTCTTAGGGGAATTACCACCCCCATTGGTTCTCTGCTGATGTTAGATGAAAATACTACTGATGGTAAGATGGGGTATTATGTGATGATGATGGTGGATTCTGATTTGATGAATTCTTAACCACATAATTATATCCTCGATGTCAATGGGGAGTGGTTTGAGATAAATTTTTAGTATGTATCTTTTCCTCTTTTTTGGGAATTATTCAGGGTGATTGGCCATAAGAAATTAAATTACAGACATGAGTTGAACATTTAGGTGAAGAAAAAAGCTCCCCCAAAGGAAAAGGAGGAATCAACTAATAAATAATTTGTTCAAGATACTTCAATTAACTTGTGAAAGGATTCGGGTGGGCAACATGTGGTTCAGGAACCAATAGGTGTTTGGAAAAATGTTGGTGACAATACATCACTACTGGGAAGATGGGTTTTCCCAACACTTTTATACCAATTGTTAAATAGAACCATTGGTATAGGGGTCCTTTTACAATTTTTTATTCAAACCATTGTTAAAGGATGAGTTAGTGAAGTATTTCCCAAAAGTTTAAAGAAACTGTTGTGAAATATACAAATTATTCTCATTTTACCAATGGTTTGTACAAACCGTTGGTAAAGTCCTTGGATAAAGTCTTTCCCAATGGTTTGTCTAAACCATTGGGAAAGATTAAATTTCCCAATGGTTTTAAATAACATTTGGGAATGTTTTCCCATAAATTTCGTGTGAACCCGGTCTCTCATCCACATGATTGAACTGATAATGTCGAGACCTAATACCCCTCTCACTTGAAAAAATTTCAACCAGATCCATCTTCAATCACAAAGTTGTTTTGTTATACACTTCAAATCTGTTTGTAGTACCTTATGATTAATGTTTTGTATCTATTTTTTATATGTTTTCTATTTTGATCTAGCATAAACTTGAGGTTCATGCAGTATACTGCCCAACAATTTCAATTTTTTTGTGATTTTGTTATGTTGTCATGTGTGAATCAATTTATTTGAAGTGAGGGGGTACAGGTGGTGGGAGGTGCAGTGGGTGGGGGTACAGGGGTGGGAGAGGGGGTGTGATGTTGGGGGTGTTTAGGTGGTATGGTGTGCAATGAGTGAAGGGGGATGTACAGGTGGGGGTGTGTAGTGTGTGGGAGCATGTTGGGGGTGAGGTGGGGGTAGGGTGGGTTGTGCAACTGGGGGTGGGGGTGGGGGTCTGTTCAGGTGGGGGGTTCTGGTGGAGGGGCGGTATAGTGCAAGTGGGTGGGGGTAGGGGAGTGTTCAGGTTGGGGGGGGGGCTATGTAGGGGGTAAATGGTATGTTTTATTTTTTTTGTTTAGTGGGGTAAAGGGTTTGTTTTATGTTTGTTTTATGATTATTGTTTAGTGGGGATTATGTATTATGTTTAGTGGGGAATTATGTTTTTTGGTTAGTGAAATGGCTAATGAATGATAGTTTGGATTTTTTAATGAATAAAATGATTTTAAATGAATATACATTATGGTGGGCTGTGGGAGGGGTAGTGGGATGTCCAGGTTTGGGGGGCTGTCCAGGTGGGGGTGGGTTGTCCAGGGGATAGGGGGACTGCACAGGGGGTAGGGGGGATACACGTGGGGTAGGGGGGAAATAGGGGTGTGTGGGAGGGGGACATGGGCTGCCCTAAGGAGGGGTGTTGGCTATCCAAGGGGGTCAGGTTGGGGTGTCAGGGTGGGGGAGGCGGGTGTGTGGTGTCCAGGGAGGGGGGGGGGATGTCCAGGTGGGGGTGGCTATCTAGGTGGGGGGGATGTCCATGTTGGGGACGGGGGTGGGATGTCTAGGTGGGGGGTTTCCAAGTGTGGGGGTGTAGGGGAGGGGTGTGTGGGCCGTCTAGGGAGGGGGTGGGCTATCCTTTGGGGTGGTGGCTATCTAGGTGGTGGAGGGTTATGGGTTGTCCAAGCAGGGGGGCGTGGGTTGTCCAGGTGGGGGGGGGGGGCTGTAGGGGAGGGGGTGTGGGCTATCCAGGTAGGGGGTGGGTTTCCCAGGGGTGGTGGTGGGTGGGCTTATCTAGTTGGGGGAGTGGGTGTGGGCTGTCAAGTGGGTGGTCCGTCCAAGGGGGTGGGGGTGGGAAGTCTAGGTGGGGGTGGGGGTGTTGGTTGTCTATGGAGGTGGGTGGTGGGGGTTTGGGCTGTTAAGGGGGGGGGGGGATGTCCAAGGGGTGGGGGTGGGCTGTCTAGGTGGGGGAGGGGTGTTGGTTGTCCAAGGGGGGTGGGGGTGGGCTGTCTAGGTGGGGGGGGGGGGGTTGTCTAAAGGGGGATGGGTGGGCTTTTCTAGAGACCGCATACCCCATGAACAGCCACCCCCACCACCCTGGACCCCCGCGACCCTCTGGATTTCCCCACCACCTTCGTGGATAGCCCGCCCACCCCCATGGACACAATGTACCCCCTGGACAGCCACCCCCACCTCTGTGGACGCCGCCCACACCTATGGACACACCGTACCCCCTGGACAACCCCGCCCCCTGTGGACAGCCCACCCACCCACCCCATACCCTCGTGGATAGCCCCACCCACCCCCTGAACACCCCCCCTTGTGGACAGTCCCCACCCCCCGTGGATAGCCCACTCACCCCCTAGACACCTCGTACCCCCTAGACAGCCCCGCCACCCCCTGGACAGTCCTCCCACTGCCGGGACACATTGTACCACCTGGACACCCCCACCCCCCTGAAAAACCCCCCACCCCTAGACACCACAACCCCCTCGGCAGCCCCGCCACCCTTCTGGACTGCCCACCCACCCCTGGACAGCCCTTACACCCTGGATAGCCCCCCCAACCACGTGAAAAATTCTAGTTTACTTAAATATATTATAGATGAAACGTCTATCTCATTGAATTGATTTCGAAGAAATTAGTTATAAAAATTATTTTTTTATAGAATGGATAGAAGTTGGATGTGAGAAACTGATTGGATCTCAAGAGATTTTCCAAACAATTTGGATACTTTTTTATATTTTTCATTTCACAATGATTCAGATAGTGGTCGCATACACTACAAATGTTCCAATTGTGTTGGAAGACCTTGGTTGAGCCATTAATAAGTCTGTTACCAAATAACCAAATATGGTTTTCATGAAAAATACTATGTGTGGTATCACAATGGGGAGAAAACTTAATCACAAATTGAAGGTGATACAAATGAGAGGACTGAAGTGGAGAATTTGTTATATGACCGGTTTCTGTTTATTCATAATCATGAAAAAGAAAGGATTTTGACCCAAGAAGACTTCGATATGATCCCACATGATGCATCTAATGAAAATGATAATGTTTTCATGGTGAAAAAATTGAATGACGATGCCACGACTCCAGTATATCAACAATGCGATAAAATGAAAAGGCTAGAATTTTTAATCTGATTGTTTCATGGGAAAAATATGTATGGGATTTTTAATATAGTAATCGATTACATTCTTACATTCTTAAAGGGTTTACTTCTAGATTATGCATATATTTCCTCAAACCACTATATGGAATGGAAGTTAGTTGAGGAACATGGATTTTAAAGAAACAACATTCATGCTTTCTTGAAATATTTCTGTTTATTCAGGGAGGAAACCGCTGAACAAAATGATTTTATAAAAAGTGGCACATCTTGCTGGAAGTCAAAATTTGATGGAACACCATCCCGTATGCCAAAAAAAGTAATGGGTCACTTTCCCTTGATCCCTAGACTCCAAAATATTTTTATGTCTGGTGAAATATCAATAAAAATGAGATGGCATGATACCGAGAGAAAGAAGACTAATGATGAGCTGGTTCAACCTACAGATGGATTTACATGAAAGAGATTTGATACTCGATATTATGATTTTGCAGCTGACGTGCGTAATGTGAGGTTTGGTCTTTCATGTGATGGTTTTAATCCGTTTGGTAAGATGCTTACTTCGCATAGCAAATGGCCAGTTTTTATACACATTTATAATCATCCTCCACGGTTGTGTATGAAAAAACATTTCACTTTCATGAGTATACTCATATCTACCACTTCTAATCCCAAAATTAATTTTGACATATATATGAAACCTTTAATAAAATTTTTGAAACTTCTTTGGGATGTGGGTGTGTGCACATACGATTCATATTCGGAAGACATATTTTGGATGCATGCTATGCTTATGTGGATGATAAATTATTTTCTGGCTAATGCAATGATGTCTAAATAGAGAATGAAGGGAAACCTTTCATGACCTATTTGTATAAAGAAAACACAATCCTGAAAACTGAAATATCACTACAGGTTTAGTTCAATGGGACATCGATGATTCTTGCCAATGGACCATCCATATAGAAATAATCGTCGAAGATTTGACAATACCATAGAGACCGATGGTCCACCTCATCCTATGTCTGGAACTTATGTTCTTAATGAATTGAAAGATTTCAATTTTTCATTCGGTATGGTCAAATGAAATCTAGAAAGAGAATGAATGTTTCCACTGAAATTTATTACAATTCAAGGAAGAGGTTTATGTTTTTTGATTTTCTTTATTGGTCAACCAATTTTTTACGCCTATTGACACTGGAAAACGCATCCCCATAATTTTTCAAATGCTTCTATACATGATCCAATATCATGGCCTGTTTTTTAAACATATATTTAGTAGGTCGTAGGGCCCAAACGGAGTTACGGATTAAGAGTTATGGGCATTTGAAATTGGGCTGGAAAACTGGTTCGCCAAGCCCATTCCTGAATCCACTTCCATGATTGTGGAGCCCAACTGTGAATCAAGGATACATGATGCTGCACGAACCCCTTTGAAATTCGTGACGTGCTGTGAAGACCAACCGTGATGCAAGGTGGTGGGATGCTCCGCGAACCCCTTTGACGTTCACGACCCACCGTGAAGACCCATCACGAAGCAAGGAGGAAGGACGCTCCACGACCACATTTGACATTCGCGATCCGCCGCAGAGCAAGCTCTGTCTTCATGCCGAGTGATCTCAGCTTCATGGCACCCCTTGCCTATAAATACCCAGCTCATACCCCTTCGCCAGTCATCCGCTTCGCCCCTTTGGTGGCTGATCTCCCGGTCCGTGGAGCTCTACTTTCCTTCGTAAAGCGGCTACGTGAGTCAATGCTCGGCGAGAACCATCCTTCACGATGCTACTCCACGAGTCCATGCTCTGTGAGCAGCGTCCTTCACGATGATACTCCGCATTTCCATGCTCTGTAAGCCCATGCTTCACCAGAACCTATTCTCCACGATCCCCTTTCCACCACCATGCTACTTTGCAAAGACCTGTCCTTTGTGAGGCCTCTAGCTTTGCGCCCACCGGTCTATAGCACGGTGACTGCGCCCCTACACCCCAACTCAGAGTCACTGTCGGGCTGCCCTCCCAGCCCTCCAGGCGCGTCCCTTTGCTACCTTCACTAACCCCCGTGAAAAATGGAGATTTGAAGCACGATATTTTCAGGCTGCAATGTCGACATTTTCCATTGCACCTTTATGCGCACCCACCTACCACTTGCGTAATACCATGATTTGAGAGACTTCTATGCACACTATGAAATACCTTGATTCGACATATTACTCTTGGTTCCATTCCTGTTTTGTGAGTTGAGATTCTCGTTATCAATTTCCTCTGTACCTTGAGTGGAACCATTCCTCATGCACTCCCCCAAACCCTATCACTTGGCACCTATTCCGGGTCGAACTACAAAGGGTCGCCTTTTCATAAGTCCCATCACCAACCATTTCTAGGCACTTTATTCCTAATAGTCCTATCTATATGAATTTAAACTATAGTGAACCCTATATGACAAATATAGGATGCCTCTTACTCTATTTAAGAGATTCCTTGTGCGCCAAACATAAGATTCCAACATTCCTTTCTACAAGACTCTAAACTGCAGTACACCCTATGTTCATGACATAGGATGCCTCTTGCTTTAAATAAGAGATTCCTTATTCTCCAAGCATGAGATGCCAACAGTCCATTCTACAAGACTCTAAACTTTAGTACTCCCTATATTCCTAACATATGATGCCTCCTGCTCCAAATAGGATATGCCTTATGCTCCAAGCATGAGATTCCAACAATTCATTCTACAAGACTCTAAACTGTAGTACGCCATATGTTCCTATCATCGAATTATTCTTGCTCCAAATAAGACATACCTTATGATCCAAGAATGAGATGCCAACAGTTCTTTCTACAAGACTCTAAACTGCAGTATTCCCTATGTTCCTAACATTGGATGCCTCTTGATCCAAATAATAGATACCTTATTCTCCAAGGATGATATTCCAACAATCTTTTCTACATGACTCCAAACTATATTACTCCCTATTTTCCTAACATAGGATGACTCTTGCTCCAAACAAGAGATTCCTTATGCTCCAAGCATGAGATTTCAATAGTTCTATCTACATGACTATAAATGGTAGTACATCCCATGTGCCAATCATAGGATTCCTATTTCACTAAACAAAATATGCCTTATGCTCCATGCATAAGATGCCTAATTCCATGATTAAAGTGGCATAATTCCAAGATCGTTGGTATCCATTCGAACATTTCATCACTCCACCTAACACATTTTGTGTCCTTCATTTAGATCTTTATCCCCTTTCATGTCTGAAGGGTCCCCATAATGGCCTGGTCCCATGCCGCATCGGCTCACCTACCGTCCTAGGCCAATGCCTCGTAAGGCTTTAAAAAACACATCGAGTCATGTATTGTGTTTCGAACATGGTTAATATTTTACCCTCATTTGTTTGTCCCCGTTTCAGGATAACACAATATTGATGTTGTGTTTTGAACATAGTCAACAGCTATCCTCCATCGCCACACCACCCTCATTGCATTCCGAATGTCGAGCATGTTATTCACAGTTTTCATCTCCCTTTGTTCGAACTAATTCCAATTCCCCTTGGTGTTATCCCATTTGTGAACCTGTGCATAGGTGTTTTCCCAAATTATATTCCTCAACCCACTAGTGAGTTGGGATTCCCTCATTTCCAGACATGAGGAAGACATTACGGGAAGCTTCCTTGTGTAATCCCCATTAACCATTGTCGCTCCATAGCGGCACCCGGGAAGATTCCTTGCATAAGCCCCATTCACAATTTCTGCTCTATAGCAGCACCTGGGCAACTTCCATGCTTAATCCCCACTCACCATTGTCGCTCCATAGTAGCACCTATGCAACTTCCTTGTGTAAGCCCCATCCACTATTTCTGCTCCATAGCGTCGCCCGGGCAGCTTCCTTGTGTAAGCCCCATTCACTATTGTCATGTAACGACCCAAAGTTTCATTAATGGAAAATCCCTCCTGATCTTATTAAATGTCTCATTATATAAAATGTTTTTATAAAATGTGAACTTCATTGGTTTTATGATAAGAATTGTGACCGTTACTTTTATAGCTGTTGAACAGTGATCACATGATTAGTATAAATATAGGGCTTTAACACATCCAATTTTACTTAGACAAAGGAAGCAATGGCCTCATCCAGTAGAATTTCCCCAAAAGAAGCCCATTTATCGGAGCTCGGAAGAGAGGTGGCGTCCTTGGGCTTTGCTCTTGACCAATCCCAAGCTGAGCTTCACCATATCAAGCTCTAATGGGACCGTCTATGGGAGAAGTGGAAGTTGATAGAAATTACCACTCTAGCGATGTTATTCGAGCCACCCCAAGAGTCTCTCACCATCACACACCTTACCCTTATGTATTATGCGCCTATTTTAAGGGGTTATGTAACTAATCGATATTACTATGTTAATGTACATTATTTTTGTACATAATAATGAATATAATTTCTTGTCATTATTGATACATTGTAAATAGTTTTTAAAGTACAAATGGTGTTTTTAGTAATTATTTAATTAAGAAATCTATTTTAATAAATTATGAGATTTTTGAATTAAGTAATATTTTAATAAAATATTATTATTATAATTATTATTATTAGATTAATTGTACAATATATAAATAATCATGTAATTGTATGAATGCAATTATAATTTCTATTATGGTTTGAAAGCCATTTTTGTCAAAACCGGTGAATTTTTTATAAATGTCGGGTTTTTTAAAGTGAAAATTAACATATTTAGAAAATTATTTAGATAAAATAAATGTTATTTTTGGAATCCGGATGTCAAAATTATCCAACGGTGAATTTTTCATAATTTTCTAAGACAGTCAAATTTTTTAGTAAAAATTAAATACCGTTTAAATATATAATGTGTTGTATGACATCATAATGACCCAATAATGATGTTATAAAATACTATAATCTTTATTTTCGGACAATATATGTTTTACCATTAAAATAATGTAATTTTGGGTTCTTTTGGCTTACTTTTCAATGCATTAATGGACCCCTCAAGACTAATTAAACACCTTGTCTTTTAAAATTAATTTCCATGGGAGTGTGACTCACCTCCACATAGGCAACCCTAAAATTTTAATAATTTAGGACCTTAGCCTTATAAAATATTATTTTCCTCTTCCCATCTCAAAAAACCATGGGAAAAACCATGGTATGGTTTGTGGTTTGGATTAATTTAATATAAGGTGTCCCAAACCTAAATAATAAAGAATTCCCTCACCTTTCCTATATAAACCCACCAAAGCTCCCACTTCCTCCTCACTCAAAGCCTTTGGAGTTCGTCCAACCTCTTCCCTACTCTCTATAGAATCCTCCCATGGTTCCCCAAGCTCCCAAGTTGCTTCTCACAAGCCTCTCTCTAGCCTTTGGAAGCACACTTCCAAGTAAGGGGTTTTTCTTCCTTTCTCATTTTTGTCCAATTTTATTTCAGTTGTTTTTCCCATATAATTTAAATTATAAATGTTAGGGTATAGTTTTTCACCTCCCTCATACTTCCCTTTTTATGTTTGAATGATATGAGACCCTTTCTCTCTCATTAAATGCCTCCCATGTACAACCGTTACTATGCCAAAATTCCGAAAGGAACTTCTCTCTCCTCTTTTACATTCAAGCAATACTTTTGTATCATGAGTCTAAATTCCATTACAATTGTTGGTACATGTATATATATGACCTCATTAATTTCCATTACATGTAAATATGATTAGGAATCCCATTCCCTCTCATCAACCATTTTTATGAATTCTTATGTCACGCTGTTACGCTGCCGAAATCGCGCCGATTTTCTAAGCCAATGTCATTGTGTAGTGAATACCATGCCCATTTTTCCATCAAGGGTATTCACCTTTATGAACATTTACTTATTGATTTTAAAGTTTCATTTATGAATTCCAAATTCCTTTATCGTGGAATAAATTATTGTGAATACTTGTTTTATGATCCACGTGGCACACATATGCATGAAATTAAATGTTTAAGAAGGGTGTGCCCTTATAGCGCTCCAATGCACTGGGTAATGTATAGTATCATGATTCGTCATGTGCAATGACTGTTGAATCATGCTAATTCAAGTGAAACGAGGGTTTACTCATGCTTTATGTGCAATGAGGATTTACTCATGCTCTATCTGCAATGGGCCTTGGATCATGCTAATTCCATGTTAAGTGTTGTTTCCACATTTCCATGTTATGATTATCATTCTTTAACATGCATTTATGTTCATGTTTCTCTTATGATCTATTGATATTCCTATTTAATAACATTTATTTTACTCCTCATGTTTTTCTATGTGTACTTCTTTACTGGGCTTTATAGCTCACCCTTTTCTTATGCATGTCCTCAGGTTATCCCATGCAATGCTAGGTAAGAAGGAGTGTAGTGGTCATGTAAAGGATGTTTTCAATAAAGATGTTGTATTTCATGTTCCTTGTTTTTATGTAATGATCCTAAGCCCCAAAGACAGCAAAACTCTTGATCTTAGTTGTTGTATCAAGTGATTTTTTATGTAATGAATCATGTTTAAGTTGTAATAAAAAGCAGGTTTGTTATAGTTGGTATCAGAGGGAGGTTTGTTTATTTTTGAAAATAGGATTAGAAAACCCTAGTAAAGCCTTAGATACATGACTAAGTACAATAAAAACGTCCCTATGTTTTGGTGAGTGTTGAGTAAGTGGGTTATCAAGAAAATACATCCCTGTATGGATACGAGCAGATAGAGGCGGCTCTAGCACAGATGTATCCTAAGAGTAAAACCCGAAAACACCGCTTTGAGCTAGACTTGAACGGTAACCGGTGCACGACAACATGCCTTGCTGCTCTCTTGGTTACGACACTCCTGGGGGATATGCTTTTGTAAATTCACAAGCTTAGTATGAACACTTATTAATGGAATTAAAAAATGCCCCTAAGAATATATGTTAGAAAGTAGATCATGAAAAGCCTAGATTGAATCCTATAGACTCATGAGTTAAAGAAAAGAAAGTTTATTTATAAGTATTCAGCTTTTGTCTTTGGATTAACTTTTATGTGTTACCCCTAACATTCCTTGTATTCCAGCCAATGGCCAGTAATAGGGGGACTCGGGCTAACAACCGATGTGAAGATCAGTGTGATGACTGTACTAATGAGATTCCCAATCCAGTGGGAGTGGGAATCTCGAAATTTGTCACACTTCTCTCTCAGCTAACTCGAGCATTGAATAGAAACACTGTCAAGTGGAACTTACAAACCCCCCTAAGAAAGAAGAAGTCGCTATCGGGAGCTTCATCAGATAAAGGCCTCCTACTTTTAGTGGATCATCTGAACCCACGATCGCTGAACAAAGGATCAACTCCATTGAAAAGATCTTCTCCATCCATCAGTGTTCTAAACAATAAAAGGTTCTCCTGGAAGATTATCGTATGGAGGATTAAGCTAATCAATGGTGGTTGTTGATAAAAAATACAAAGCCTGAGGAGGAGATCGAGGCATTGGAATGGAATGATTTCCGGAAGATGTTTTTTGATAAATATTTTCCGCACACCCTCCATCTTAAGATGGAAAAGGGCATCCTTTCCCTCAAGCAAAAAGAAGAAGAATATATTTGAGCGTACGATGAAAACTTCACAAGGCTTGAACAAAACACTTCTGGCTTTGTCGTTACCCCAGAATGCAAGGTTGAACGCTTCTTTGGTGGATTGACACCTAGCCTGTGGAAAGCATTAGTGATCCGTGACTTCGATAGCTATGAGTAAATTGTACGATGTGCCCTCAAGGTCAAAATGGATATTGGAGAATCACAGGGGTATAATGGGGATACTAAGCGTAAGGTGGACTTCATTGTTGGAGGGCCGATGGATAAATACAATGGTGCAAAGAAGATCCAGCACCCCACTTTCCAAAAGTGAGGAAAGAAGCACCCTATAAATTTCCTTAATGGGATGAGGAAATGCTTCAGGTGTGGAAGGGAAGGGCATCTAGCTGTTAACTGTCGGCATGAAAGACCCACGGCTGTGACAGAGGAGAGGAATGCTCCATTCAATCATCAACGCGTTGTTCAATTCTACAAATTCAAATAACCAGGTCATTTTTCAAATCAGTTCCCCAATCCAAGGGTTTTCAGAGGCAACCAAAAACCTCCAATGCAGCAAGGAAGAGCTTTTTCCATCACTTATGACGAAGTGAACCCCAACAACGAAGTGATGACACGTACGCTAGTTATTCATTCAATAATAGAGAATTTACTTTTTGATTCAGGTTATACGCATTATTTTATATATCGAATGTTTAGTAGAATAATCCCAGCACCACCACAAATCATGGAAGTGAAGATGTCAGTGAGTATGGAAAATGGGGAAATCATTGCATCCCAAGAATATAAGTCCTCCCCTGTTATAATCTTTGGATTGAATTTCCCGACGAACCTCTTCATACTCCCTATGGTGTAATTTGATAAAATTCTTGTCATTTATTGGATTTCCTTATATAGATACAACATAAATTTTCGGGAGAGGGAAATCATACTCCATATGGAGAATCGACCCCCGATTCATTACAAGTTTAAGGAGGAAGATGAATCTCCTTTAGATCCATCATCCCAAGAATGAATATTACATCCCTATGAGCACGTGTATCTGGCTCAGATGATTGATTCCAAGGAAGAAATCATCCTTGAAGAAATGACTATTGTGAGGGAACTTGCTGAAGTGTTTCCTGAGGAACTGTCTGGTCTTCCTCCCAAAAGAGATTTTGAATTCTTAATTGAACTTATACCCAAGGCTTTACCAATATCCAAGACTCCATATAGAATGGTTGTTGTAGAGCTTGAAGAGCTGAAGAAACAACTACAGGAGAATCTGGATAAAGGGTTTATACGCCCAAGTGATTCACCATGGGATGCACCAGTCCTCTTAGTCAAGAAGAAGGATGGGTCAACGCGGTTGTGCATCAATTATCGTGAACATAACAAAATCATGATAAAGAACAAGTATCCCCTCCCCAAGAATTGATGACTTGTTCGATCAGCTTTGTGGAGCACAATTCTTCTCCAATGTAGATTTTCGGTTGGGGTATTATCAAGTAAGGTTGAAGAAGGAAGATGTCCCCAAGACTGCTTTTCGTACAAGATACAAGCACTAGGAATTCATAGTAATGCCTTTCGGACTCACCAATGCTCCAGAAATCTTCATGGTCTTGATGAATAGAATCTTTAGAGATTACCTAGACAAATTTGTGGTAGTCTTTATATATGATATTCTAATATACTCCAAAACCAAGGAGGATCATGAGGAGCATTTAAGAACTATACTAGAGACTTTGCGCAAGGAGAAGCTCTATGAAAAGTACATAAAGTGTGAGTTATGGTTGAATGAGTTCTCATTCTTGGTCCATATCATCACAAACAATGGTATATCTATGGATACCTCCAAAAAAGATACAATTGAGGGATGGAAGAGGCCAACATTGGTAACATATATCCGTAGCTTCTTGGGGTTAGCTGGATATTATCGACGATTTGTGAGAAATTTCTCACGATTGTCCAACCCTCTTACCAAGATAACATGAAAGGGAGTAAAGTTTTCTTGTAGTGATGAATGCGAATAAATCTTCAAGGAGTTGAAAAGGAGGCTTATCACTGCACCCGTGCTCACTTTACCCACAAGTGGGGAGCTTTTTGTGGTATTCAGGGATGCTTCGATGAAGGGATTTGGATGTGTGCTGATGGAGAATGATAAATTGGAATCCTATTCCCAAAGGCAGTTGAAAATCCATGAGCGAAACTATCCAACCCATGATCTAGAGTTTGTTGCGGTGATCTTTGCCTTGAAAATCTGGCGGAATTATCTCTATGGAGTGAAATGTGAGATATAAACTGACCATAAGAGTCTTAAATATATATTCACAGAGAAAGATCGTAATATATACCAGAGAAGATGGATAGAACTCATCAAGGATAATGACTGTTCAATCCATTACTACCCTAGGAAAGAGAACATGGTGGAAGATGCCCTAAGTAGAAAGGATCCAGTGATTCTATCAATGATGAGAATTGAGAAGGATCCAATCTTCTTAGACTTGATGAAGATGGACATGGGAATCACAGAGAAGGGAACATCATCAATCCTTTCACAAATGATTTCTCAACCGTCTCTTTTGGAAAGGTTAAATGATGCTCAAAAGGATGATGTGGGAATTCAAGAAAATGTGGGAGCTATAGAAAAAGGGAAATCCTCGGAGTTTAATGTTAATGAAGAAGGAATTGTGCGGTTTGGGAAAATACTATGTGTTCCATCAAGTCCAGAACTGAAGAAGGAACTTTTGGATAATGCACATAGTTCAAATTTCTCTATTCACCCAGGGAGCACAAAGATGTATCGAGATCTCCAAGAAAACTTTTGGTGGGATAATATGAAGAAGAAGATTGCTTAATATACATCAAAGTGCCTGGTGTGTCAGCAAGTGAAGGCAAAGAGGCAGAAGTATAAGGGGATGATGCAACTATTACCCATACCAGAATGGAAATGGGAAACCATCACCATGGACTTTGTCACTGGACTTCCAAGGATATCCAAAGGCAACAATACAATATGGGTTATTGTGGATCGTCTTACAAAGACTGCACACTACATTGCTATTCGGGAGGATTTCTCATTGGATCAACTCGCACAGATATATATCATGGAAGTGGAATGGTTGAATGGAGTACCACTATCTATTGTGTCTGACCGAGATCCAAGATTCACCTCTATGTTTTGGAACAGTCTTCAACATGCTCTGAATACAGAACTGAACATTATTATGGCCTATCATCCTCAAACTGATGGCCAATCCGAGCATACTATCCAAACACTTGAGGATATGTTGAGAGTCTGCTTAGTGGACTTTAAAGGCAGATGTGATCAACATCTTCCTCTGGTTGAGTTCACTTATAAGAACAGTTTGTACTCGAGCATCCAAATGGAACCATATGAAGTCCTGTTTTGGAAAAGGTGCAGAACCCAAGCATGTTGGGATGAGGTCGGCGAACGTAAGCTGATTGGACCAGAAATGGTCAAGGAAATGGTGGAGAAGGTGAAAACCATTCAGAAGAATATCAAGCCATCCCATAGTCGACAGAAGATTTATGCAGATAATCATCGATGAGACCTTGAGTTTAAAGTTAGAGACGTGTTTTTTCTACATATATCTCCCTGGAAGAAGGTCATGAGGGTTGAAAAGAAAGGGAAGTTAAGTCCAAGGTACAACGGCCCATTTGAGATTATTGATCGTGTCGGGGTTGTGGCCTATCGACTAACACTTCCACCTACCATGGCCAAAGTACATGATGTCTTTCATGTATCCTTATTAAGGAAGTACATACTGGACCCTTCACATGTACTCTCTTCTTAGGTGGGACAATTGGAAGATGATCTTTCTTATGAGGAGTAACCAGTGAAGATATTAGATCGTAGAGAAAAAGTTCTACGAAATAAGAAAATGCCCCTCGTCCAGGTGTTGTGGAGAAACTACAAGTTTGAAGAAGGGACTTGGGAATCAGAGGAAGTGATGAAGCTGAGTTACCCACATCTGTTTTATTATGGGAAAAGGAAAATTTGGAGGGAAAAATTTCATAAGGGGGAATATTGTAATGTCCCAATGTTTCATTAATGGAAAATCCCTCTTGATCTTATTAAATATCTCTTTATATAAAATGTTTTTATAAAATTTCAACTTCATTGATTTTCTGATAAGAATTTTGACCGTTACTTTTATAGCCGTTGAACAGTGATCACATGATTAGTATAAATATAGGGCATTAACACATCAAATTTTACATAGACAAAGGACGTGATGGCCTCATCTAGTAGAATTTCCCCATACAAAGCCCATTTATCAGAGCTCCGAAAAGAGGTGGCGTCCTTGGGCTTTGCTCTTGACCAAGCCCAAGCTGATCTTCACCATGTAAAGCTCGAATGAGACCGTCTACGGGAGAAGTGGAAGTTGATAGAAATTACCACTCGAGTGATGTTATCTGAGCCACCCCAAGAGTCTCTCACCATTGCACACCATACCCTTAGGTCTTATGCAGCTGTTTTAAGGGGTTATGTAACTAATAGATAGTACTATGTTCATGTACATTATTTTTATATATAATAATGAATATAATTTCTTGTCATTATTGATACAGTGTAAATAGTTTTTAAAGTAAAAATGGTGTTTTTAGTTATTATTTAATTAAGAAATCTATTTTATTAAATTAAGGGATTTTTGAATTAAATAATATTTTAATAAAATAATACAATTATTATTATTATTAGATTAATTTTATTATATATAAATGAGCATGTAATTGTATGAATGCAATTATAATTTTTATTATGGTTTGACATCCATTTTTGTCAAAACCCGTGAATTTTTTATAAATGTCAGTTTTTATTTTAAAAGTGAAAATTAACATATTTAGAAAATTATTTAGATAAAATAAATTTTATTTTTTAATCAGGACTTCGATATTATCCAACGGTAAATTTTTCATAATTTTCTGAGACAGTCAATTTTTTGAGTAAAAATTAAATACCGTTTTAATATATAATGTGTTTTATGACATCTTAATGACCCAATAGTGAAGTAATAAAATACTATAATCTTTATGTTAGGCAAATATATGTTTTACCATTAAAATAATGTAATTTTGGGTTTGTTTGGCTTACTTTTCAATGCATTAATGGACCCCTCAAGACTTATTAAACACCTTGTCTTTTTAAATTAATTTCCATGGGAGTGTGACTCACTTCCACATAAGCAACCCTAATATTTTAATAAGTTCAGACCTTGGCCTTATAAAATATTATTTTCCTCTTCCCTTTTCCAAAAACCATGGGATGGTTTGTGGTTTGGATTAATTTAATATAAGGGGTCCCAAAGCTAAATAATAAATAATTCCCTCACCTTTTATATATAAACCCTCCCAAGCTCCCACTTCCTCCTCACTCAAAGCCTTCGGAGTTCGACCAAACTCTTCTATACTCTCTCTAGAATCCTCACAATGTGCCCCAAGCTCTCATGTAGTCTCTCACAAGCCTCTATCTAGCCTTTGGAAGCACACTTCCAAGTAAGGATTTTTTCTTCCTTTCTCATTTTTGTCCAATTTTCTTTAAGTTGTTTTTCCCTTTTAATTTCAATTATAAATATAGGGGTATGGTTTTGAACCTCTCTCATACTTCCCTCTTTATGTTTGAATGATGTTAGACCCTTTCTCTCTCATTAAAAGCCTCCCATGTACACCCGTTACTATGCCGAAATTCCGAAAGGAACTTCTCTCTCCTCTTTTTCATTCAAGAAATACTTTTGTATCATGAATCTAAATTTCATTACAATTGTTGGGACATGTATATATATGACCTAATTACTGTACATTACATGTTAATATGATGAGGAACCCCTTTCTCTCTCATCAACCATTTTTAGGAATTCTTATGTCATGCCATTACGCAGCCGAAATCACACCGATTTTCTAAGCCAATGTCATTGTGTAGTGAATACCATTCCCATTTCTCCATCAATGGTATTAAACTTTATGAACATTTACATATTGATTGTAAAGTTTCATATATTAATTACACATTCTTTTATAGTGGAATAAATTATTATGAATCCATGTTTTATGATCCATGTGGCACACTTATGCATGAAATGAAATGTCTAAGAAGGGTGCGCCCTTATAGCGCTCCATTGCATTGGGTAAAGTATTGTATCATGATACGTCATGTGAAATGAGTGTTGACTCATGCTAATTCAAGTGAAATGAGGGTTTACGCGAGCTTTATGTGCAATAAGGATTTACTCATGCTCCATGTGCAATTGGACATGGCTCATGCTAATTCAATGTTAAGTGTTGTTACCACATTTCCATGTTATGATTATCATGCTTTATCATTCCTTTATGTTCATGTTTCTCTTATGATCTATTGATATGCCTATTTCCTAACATGTATTGTACTCCTCATGTTATTCCATGTGTACTCCCTTTCTGGGCTTTATAGCTCACCCTTTTCTTATGCATGTCCTCAGGTTATCCCATGCAATGCTAGGTACGAAGGAATGTAGTAGTCATGTAAAGGAGGTTTTCGATAAAGATGTTGTATTTCATGTTCCAAGTTTTTATGTAATGATCATAATCCGCAAAGACACTAAACCTCTCGATCTTCCTTGTTGTATCACGTGAAGTTTTATGTAATAAATCATGTTTAAGTTGTAATAAAAAGTAAGGTTGTCATATGTCACTCCACAGTGGAACCCAGACAACATCCTTGCATAAGCCCCATGCACCACCCTTCATGGACGCACCTTTGCACTATGATAATCAAGTCCTTGCTGCCTCTTGATTCTCACACCGAGCATGACTCATGTGTGATTATAGTATTATGCATCGACCATGAAAACACCCTGGTTAGCCTAGAGTGTAAGCCACATGCCCCACCTCATGAACAACGAGGAATTTGATCCTTGCTAAGGTAAGTTACAGAGGAAACCTCCCTGACGTTCAAGCCCAACACCGGTTATCCTGACTATCTTCTCGTTGGTTCACCACACCATGGTCCGCATCAGAGTGTAAGCCCCAAATAACCTATCCGAACTATCTGGACTTTGATCCTTGCCCTGGAGGGGTATGCAGTAAGCCTCCACGAAGTTCAAGCCCAATAACCATTGGACCCCATGTCCTCCTTCACATAGATCCACTTACACCCTGGTCAACCTCAGAGCATAAGCCCCAAACATCATAACTTTAACTATGTGGTTTTGATCCTTGCTAAGGCAGGGTACATAGGATACCTCCCCGATATTCAAGCCCACCACCCATTTGTTTCGACCCCATTCACATCAGTTCCCCAACTCCTCAGGATGCCTGGAGTGAAATCCCCACCACCACATGAACTACGTGGTCCTTGATCCTTCATAAGTAAGGGTACGTCGGAATCCATCACAAGGTTCAAGCCCACCACCATCTATTGGACCTTAGTTCCTCCTCCACGTCGGTCCATAAACACCCTAGGAAACCTATAGTGTAATTACCACACCACTCCATCATGAACTACGAGGTCTTTGATCCTTGATAAGGCAAGGTACATAAAAAAAACCCTAAGGTTCAAGCCCAACACGAGTTGTCCCGACACCCCTTCACATCGGTTCAGTAGCCCCTTTTCATGAACTACGAGGTCTTAGATCCTTTCTAATGAATGGTATGTAGGAAACCTCCCTAAGGTTCATGCCCAACACTAGTCATCCCGACCATCTTTATGTTGGTTCACCAATACCCTGGGTTGCCTCAGAGCGTAATCCCCAAATTCCACCATCTGAACTACGCGATCTTTGATCCTGGCCAAGGTAAGTTACATAGGAAGCCTCCCTGAGGTTCAAGCCCACCAACAACCATTGGACCTCAGGTCCACCTTCTTGTCGGTTCACCATCCAGAACTATGTGGTCTTTGATCCTTTCCAAGGAAAGCTACGTAGGAAGCCTCCCTGAGGTTCCAGCCCACCAACAACCATTGGACCCTAAGTCCACCTTCATGCCATTTCACCATCCTAAACTAAGTGGTCTTTGATCCATGCTAAGGCTGGGTACATTGTAAGCCTCCTTGAGGTTCAATCCCACCATCCACCCCCATCGTTAGAACCTCCTTCACGTCGGTTCACCCACACCCTGGGAAGCCTAGATTTTAAGCCCCACACCACCGGAACTACGATTTATTTTATTCTTACTATGGAAGGGTATATAGGAATCCACCCCAAGGTTCAATCCCAACAACCATTGGACCCCAGTTCAACCTTCAGGTCTGTTCCCAACAACCCTAACTATGTGTTCTTTGATCCTTTCCATGGAAAGGTACGTAGGAAGCCTCCATGAGGTTCAATACCATTAACCATTGGACCCTAGGTCCTCCTACACACTGGTTCCCACCCTCATTTGAACTACGTGGATTTAGATTCTCTGCCATGAGGATAGGTATGAAGCCTCAATGAGGTTTGATCCCATCACTCATGTCTCATCCTAATCTCTCCCTAGATCCTATGTTTCATGGGATGCCCATGCCCCAACCAAGAGGTTCCACTTTTTATAGGTCCCATCCAAGTATACATTCTCACAGGTCACCTCCTCATGTGTCCCCTCGTCTCAAAAAACTATGTGGACATTTATTCCCTACCATGAGGATATGTAGGAGGTCTACTGGTGGATCAATCACAACTTCACCATCGACCTTGCAGTGGTCCCATTTCATTACCCCTACACTTTATTCATTCATCCATCACCCATTCTAACTCTTACCTAGGACACCACATTCCATTGAGATCATACCATTCAACCCAGCGCGGCTCCTTGCGGCACTCGGGCAGCTAACCATGCATAAGCCTCATCATGTCTCTGGGTATTTGTCCTTTGTGTACACCACGAATCATCACCCCTTCATAATTCATGGGTTTTGAACAATTTACTCTACATAGGGTACCTCGGAAACCTCCATGAGGTTCAATCCTAGCCAATCGTAAACATTAGTGTCCCCCATTATGGGGTGCACTCTCCCTGATCCACCCTCAGTGGTGTTCAGATCTTCCATTATAGCATGACATCTCCCCTACATGGGGCACACCACCTCAGACCCGTCCTCATTGGGCATTATGATCCATCCACTCGATAAAACTTCTAGGTATTCCCTCCTAGAGATGTACCTATCTGATCCGTCTCTATGGGACATTCTGATCACTCTCATTCCATATCTACAAGACGTTAAAATCACAGCCTACCTCATGATAAACATGAGATGCATGAGGAAAACATCAGAAGGCATGCATTTGGTTTAACCGTCTCCGCATGACGTTAGAATCACGACATACCCCATGTTAAACATGGGAAGCTGAGGAAAACCTCATAAACAAGCCTCCGGCATAAGATACCCCACATATGATGTGGTATACCTTTGGTTCTACACACTTGAGATGCCCTCTTATGAGGAAGAATACAGGTCCCCAATGTCCACGAATCAAGAGATTCCCCGACATTTCAGATGTTTTCATCTACTCCGACCGAAGGTTTCTACCATGTCAAGACCCCATGGAATGTCCTGACGAAAGTGTTGTAATTAAATGGCATTCACAAAGATATGGCACTAGGAACGAGATTCATGAACCACTACATAATTCTATGAGGGAGACCATGACAAGGTGATGAGTTCTGAGGAGGAATCCAGGGAAGGAAGAACTGACATACGATCATCCTATTTCAATCAAGGAGTAGAAGTCCCAAAATAAGTAGTGAATGCCACTCGCCTTTGGAAAGCAGGAATGCGGGGCAACACAAAAAACGGTGCCCCTTGTCCCCGAATGAGATAGATGTGTGTGCCCCTTATAAAGAATCTAAAACAACATCATTTCTTAGACGTAATGAAAATTGAAATTAATATATGTGAAATGTTACTTTCGATACATCCAAATATTAAGGGAAAGACAAAAGATAATTTATGGTCTTGGCATGACTTAGTGGATTGGGGCATCAGACATGAATTGTATCATGTGCGTATTAGTGAAAATAAATGAAAAGTTGAATGTGATTATTATGTGATGAAACCTATGAAAAAAACAATTTCTATAAGTATTAGAGACTATTAGATTTCCTGATGGCTATTCAGGCATTACATCTAAATGAGTCAACATAAGAGTGTTGAAGTTAAAATCTTGAAGACTCGTGATTATCATGTTCTTCTGCATGAGTTGATTCCAATAGCAATCCATCATATTTTGTCCAATAATTTAAGGGTGAATGTTATTCTATTGTGCCAATTGTTTAGAGATCATTGTTCTAAGAAGTCTTAAATGGATTTCTTGCTAAAAATGGGTACATATGCCCCATTAATTTTGTGTGAGTTGGAGAAAATATTTCCTCTATCATTTTTCCCAAGCATGCAGCATCTGACTGCCCATATTCCCACTGAAATACTTCTCAGAGGACCTATTTATTTTCATTGGATGTATCCAACTGTAATAAATATGTACACATTAATTTCTTATGTCCGAAATGGGAATCATCCTGAAGGTTCTATCGTGAAAGGTTTCTTGGCTGAAGAATGTATGGATTTATGCTCAATGTATTTGTCTGATCATACTATTAGACTGAACAGACAAATGACAATTGAAGAATAACTATATGAGCAAATTGAAACTATATTTCCATCACTTCCACAAATAGGATGAATTCCAGGATCATATATATTGATTACATTAAGCCTTGAATAGCGGGAGATGGCACATCGCTGAGTTTTGTTCAATTGTGATTTGTTCGATGACTACATCAAGTAACTAAATTGAATATGTATATATTACATATATATATCTGTTAATATATTCATATTTTTTAACTATAGGGAACATAAAACAATGATAAATAGAAAGCATCATTCGTTAACTCTGAGAAAGAGTAAGTCTTTTCATAGAAAAGAGTTTTCTTCTTGGTTAAAATTGAAGGTATATATATTATTATTTAAAATAATTAAATCAATATTTACATAATTTTCATTTTCATTTATATTGCATGTATTGATTTTGCCTGCTGACTCTGTCTCTAATGAAATAAAATCTTTTTGATTTGGTCATAATATTGTGGGTTGTGATTGTAAATCAATTGTTATCAATGGGTAGAAATTTATTGTCACTAAATGAGAAAAGAACATGATAACAAAACATAATGTTGTTATGGTTACTGCCACAATAGATTGTTATGACAATTTAGCAGATAGTAGACCACGAGTAAAAAATGTGGGTTATTATAGAGTCATAGAAAAAAATAGTAATATTGGATTATTACCCTAATGGACGAGTCACAATGATGAAATGGCATTGGTTTGATTCGATGATGATACATGGCACATTTTTTTATGATTGTGTATTTCGAGTAATTAATATGACTCACAATCTTGCTACCGAAGAACCATATGTGTTGGCATCAATGGCTAAACATGTTTTTTTATGTCAAAGACCAACTTTGACCAGAATTTTGTGTCATAGTTGAAGTAATTCCTAGACATATTTTTGATAATGGTGATTATGGAATTGACACTTTCCCTACTTCCATTAGAACCAATCCATTTATTTCTTTTGAGGACTCTAATAGATCAACTGTCAGAGTTGATTCTGGACCTGTTGTTGCAGTGGAAAATATATAGAATCATCTATACATGTTCTTAATTCTATTAGTTTACCTCGAGTTGGGTTGTTAACGTTGGTTCTATAAAAATTTATTTAATATTGATTACAAAGATGTTTTATCTGATTTGACCTTTATGTTCATTTTCAATGTTTATTGGTTGGATTTTTTATTTGAATTTCATTTTTTAATTTAAAATTGAACTATATTTAAACCTACGAAACCAACATTTCTAACTTGGTAAACATTTCAATTCTTCAACGGTGATTTATATAAAAATTTTATGACTCTAAGACCTCTCTTTAAAATTTTACCAAGTAATGAACATGATGGTTTGTTTTATTTTGAAAAACATGTATTGAAACCTACATCATCTATCTAAGCTAATGAAATTAAAATTTTCCTTAATTTTGACAACTGCTTCACCACTTATGAATCTTATCGAATCAAAGATCCAAGATTTTAATAGATTGATGAAACTTAGTAAATAATTATCCTACTAAAAATTGAATTTCATTATTACATGTTGTATGATTTATTAAGTTTATTATATATTTGTTCAAGCTCAACTAAAACAATGGTTAGTCAAATTAGTCATGAATCCCCAATTCCCTCTTATTTATTTTGTTTTTTGGTTACAAATTAGCTATCCTTTTCTATTTACTTCCATATTTGTTTTCAAATGCAAGAAAATGAAACCAACTGAAGAGAGGCAGTGAAAATAGATTATGGAAAATAGTCGTCACATGGCTAAGTTGGGCATTCCATCGCTACTGCCTGAAGTGAGTATTTTATTTAAAATATATTTATTTAAATAATATATAATGTCATGTGATTAATTTTTTTAAACATTTTTTTAGGATCCATCTATTAGGTGACATTTATTTTATTTTTATCCTAGTAGTTGTCCTAGTACATGGGGTGTTCGTATGTGGGGGGGGGTGGTACAAGAGCTAGATGATCTGGTCGGTGTACCCGATTAGACCCAGCCCCTCCTACTGACATACAATCCATCCCACATTCTAATCCCGATGTGCCATTAGAGACAAAAAAGATATTTAGCCCTCCCATGTTTTCACCACCCATTACATTTGAGCCTCCTCACCCATCTGTACCATATCCGATGAAGATTCCCACTCCCCATCCATCCAAAATTTGGCCATCTATCCATGTCGTCTTCTTTTACTTCTACTTCCTTATGTCCAGGCTTTTATATTCCATCTTTTTTGACTGCTGCTCTTCCAATGTTTGTCCCTACAGATCATACATTGGGACCCACTCCATCTGCACAGGGTGTTCCTTCTGTTTCTACAGATCTAGTAGCACCCACTGATCAGATTACCGTAGGTATACTTATACAACCCTAAAAAATTGTTACAACACTATTTATTTTCATTATAACATGTATTGATAAAATAATTGTTTTTCATTCATAATAGATACATCTACAAATAAGAGGCAGGGGCGCGGGAATACACTCATGTGTTCGATGTGGAACCACCACACACAGTTGAGGCTGGACTACAATGTAGATAGTCAGATGATTGAAAAATTTGGGCAGTAATGTTGGAGTTTTTTGTCAATGCTTGCAAAATACTCAGACATCATTCCTGGTATCCCACTCTCATATAGATAGTTTCCAAATGATGTCAAGGATAATGCCTGGGCAGAGATATGGGTAAAAAAATGGTTTTATTTAATGCAATATATTAATGTTTGTATTTATATGAATTAATATTTTGGTTTCAACTGTCATATAATTTCCCCAATGGTGAGGGTGCACAGCCAGCATGTCTAAAGGATTTAAGAGACCTTTGGAGAGCATATAAGTATGAGTTGTACATTGGATAGCGTTCTAGAGTGGGAACAGAGTTATAGGTTTTCCCTGTCGTGGATGATTTTCCATTAGAATAGTACAGATAAATGATTACTCATTGGGAGACTAGCACATTTATGGTATTAATCAAATAAGAAGTATTTAAATGAAAAGTTTCATGTTTTTTGTTAATAATAATTATTGAAATTTATTTCTGATGATTCTAGATGAAAAAAAAATTAATTCAAAGAATACATCCACACATTGAGACGTACTACGATTCCATATCATGGGAGACATCAGGTATAACAGTTTGTAATCTTTCTTTATGACTTTCACTTTCTATTGCTTCCTCCAGAATTTATTTGATTGCTAAAGTTGTTATATAATTTTAGTTATGAAATTACTATGTTTTTTTGGTATCCTAATTTTAATTATGGTCTTCTAAATTAAATGTCATTGTAGAGTCAAAAAATGAATATAGAAGGATGTCTTCCTTGAGAAAAACAGTTTTGCACAAGTAGAAAGAAGAAAGATGGAAGTGCGGTTAATGAAGCAACTCAACAACAGATTGTAAGTTTTACAATGTAGATTTAAAATATTAATCTCTATTTTTGGACATAATAATCTATTTATATTTGTAACATGCTGCTTTAGAGGCCATTGATGCCTAGGTACCAGACAATTAATGTCCACACGATCACTTACATTAGGTGTTGGCAGATGAGCACCATGGTAGAGTAGGCTGACGACCTAGGTAGAGTATAGTTACGATAAGGTATTGTCCCTCCTTAGGTATGATTTGTAGTGCCACCGAGTTGCAGAAGGTTAAGGCACAGGAAGAACAGGCTGAAAAATGGGCCATAGAGATGGCAGAACAGTCTGCTAGGGAAAACACTGCATTTTTGAAACTGATAGATGTTTTACATCAAACATTTCCATCATAGACCAACACTGCTTGTGATGAATATATATTTCATTTATGTGTTCTATATATGGTGTAGCAGGTGAAATTTATATTGTTGGTTGAGACGATCTCCAGGAGGAGGTTGAGGCGGAGGAGGATGAGGGTGCAGAAGAGGTCGAGGCGGTGGAGGAGGGAGAGGAGGAGGGAAAGGCCGAGGAGGAGGGAGATGAGGAGGCTGAGGCTATGTATGAGGAATAGGAGGAGAGAAGGGACAATAATGGGGATGACGATGAGGATGAGGGTGAGGGTGATGATGATGGTGATGATAGTGATGGTGATGAGGTATAGATTGATCTATTAATTTTTTGAATGATATTACTGACCTTTGATGTTTATAGATTTGACAGCCTCTCCCCCTCCCTGGACCTCGGACAGCCCCCCCGGACAGCCCCCACCTTCCTCCTTGGACCACGGACAGCCCCCTCCCCCCCCCCCCCGGGACCTTAACAGCCTCCTCACCCTCATCCCTAGACCCCAAACAGCCCCCACCCTCCTTTGTGGACCTCAGACAGCCCCCACCCTCTTCCTAGGTCCCCAGAAATCCCCCCCCACCTCCTCCCTAGACACTGGACAGCCCCGCCCCAACCCTCCTCACTAGACCACAAATAGCCCCCATATAGCCCCCTGGACACCCCCCAACCACCCACCCTCCTCCCTAGACACCGAACATCCCCCACCCTCCTCCCTGGACCCTAGATAGCCCCCTCCCCCTGGACTGTGGACAGCCACCCCACCCTCCTCCCTGAACCTCAGACCACACCCCGAACAGCCCGAACCCTCCTCCCTAGACCCAGGACAACCCCCACCCTCTTCCTGAGACCACGAACATCCCTCCACCTATGAGGACCCTGAACATCCCCCCCACCACCACCACCCTCCTCCTTGGACCCCGGATAGCCCTCACCCTCCTCTCTGGACCCCAAACAGTCCCCCATACAGCCCCCAACCCTCCTCCCTGGACCCCGGACAGCCCCCCACCCTCCTCCCAGGACCCCGGATATCCCCCCGACCCAACATCCCAACATTGTTCGAGGGGTGATTTGGCATATATAAAACATCAAGATAATTCATGAAAGTCTAAGGACCACCTACCTTGATTTCGGAGTCAATCACACTCAAAGAGTCTACCTTTTGTTTAAAATGGACTTTATTTTAAGTAAAAACAACCGACTTATGGTAAACAAAACAATCATATTCTGATTGTTTTGATACTTTAGAAAAATGATCCATGGGTAATTTGTGACGTGTACGAGTCAACCCCGACTTAATATGAGGCATAGTGTGGCAGGTACCACTCAATGTGTCTCACCATTATTTGAAATGGACAACATTTTAAGTGAAAACAACAACTGTCATATATAAATCTGAACAAACACATTCGGATTGTGTTTATAATTTTGGAAAATGATCCATGGGTCATACATGACATGTAAGAGTCAACACTTCCTCAATCCAAGACATGATGTGGCCGATATCACTTGAAGTGTCTTTCATTTATTTAAAATGGACATCTTTTTAAGTAAAAACAACTGGCGTATGTATAACCAAAAAATAATGTTTGTATTGTGTTTATACTTGAGGAAATGGATTCATGGTTCATTTAGGACGTGTACAAGTCAACTATTCCTCAATCTGAGGCACGTTGTATCCAATACCACTCAAAGTGTCTCACTTTTATTTGAATTGGACAGTATTTTAAGTGTAAACAACAACTGGAATACGAAAAACTGACCAAATGAATTCTAATCCTATTTATACTTTATAAAAACGATCCATGGGTCATTTTTGATGTCTACAAATCAACCAATCCTCAATCTGAGGCACGGTGTGGCCAGTACCACTCAAACTGTCTCACTTTTATTTGAAATAGATATGATTTTAATTAAAAACAACAACTTGCATATGGAAAACTGAACTAACACATTCATATTCTGTTGATACTTTAGGAAAATGATCCATGGGTAATTTTAGATGGGAAAGTGTTAAACCCGTCTGAATCGAAGGCCCAGTGTGGCCGGTACCACTCAAACTGTCTCACTTTTTTATGAAATGAACAGGATTTTAAGTGAAAACAACAACTTGCATACATAAAACTAACCAAACACATTCTAATTGTATTGATACATCCTGAAAATGGTCCACGGGTCATTTTTTGATGTGTACGAGTCAACTCCACCACAATCCGAGACACGGTGTGGCCGGTATCACTGAAAGTGTCTCTCATTTGTTTAAAAAGGATATTATTTTAAGTAAAAACAACAGACATTCAGAAAACTGACCAAACATCTTCTGGTTGTGTTGATACTTTGGCACAAGGATTCATGGGTCATTTTTGACATGTAAGAGTCAACCCCATCTCAATCCGAGGCATGGTGGGGCCAGTACCACTCACATTGTCTCACTTTTTTTGAAATGGGCAACATTTTATGTGAAAACAACAAATGGCATATAAAAACCGAAAAAATGATTTCGGATTCAGTTGATACATTCTGACAACAATCCATGGGTCATTTGTGATGTTTATGAGTCAACCCCACCTAAATCTGAGGAACGGTGTGGCTGGTACCACTAAAACTTTCACACTTCTATTTGAAATGGACAACATTTTAAGTGAAAACAACAACTCGCATACGTAAACCCGACCAAACCTATTCGGATTGTGTTATATTCTTTAGAAAATGGATCCATGGTCTAGCTTCACACAATCCACTTATCATGTGAGGAACTCCTACCCCTATTCTAAAACACATGACATTTAATACGCCAATCCTGTCCTCAAATAAGGGGTTTTAGGACCAAACCAAAGTCCCTTTGGGAACCCAATGCAAAAAAAAAATTGAATATTCATACCCACTTCCCAAAATGTTGATTAATCTCACATCACACCAAGGAGACCAAATTACAATTAGACACATCCCCCTTATTCCAATTGAAATTTCTAGGAAAAATGTAGGCTATTCTAGTAACCAATCTCATATGTCGAGATTGGACAATGATTCCCACTAACACATTAGGAACCATGTATACATGGATATATAGTCATTAGTGGAATATAAACATCCCATGTGCTTCCTATAACTCAACCTATGTCTAAGAACATGACCACTACCATTGTCAATCTTAGGGGTATCATGATCCTTGTCCACTCTACTCATTTTTTTCTGTTGGTTTTAAGATAGTCAACCCAAGACCATGAGTAAACATCCCATTTTCTTCCTATAACATGTAGGCATTTTCTCTTGTGTGTATTGGTGTTGTGGTTTGAGTGAGAAGTGAATTCTACTTTTTGAATACTATTATGGTTTTTATTGATTTGTCAATTCTAAATTTCTGAATTCTAGATGTATTGGATTCTGGATGTATTGTTAATGAATTCAAAATTTTGAATATTATTATGTGTATTGGATTTTGGATGTATTGTATTTTAATTTGGTATTGGTGTTATGGGTGTTTTTTCATTTCAATTCTGGATGTATAGGATTGTAGATATATTGGATTATATATTTTTCTCTTGTGTTATTGTTTGAGTGAGGAATGAATTTTAAATTTCTAAATTTCTGAATTCTGGATGAATTTTAAACATCCCATGTAAGCTTTTTGATTATAGCGTATGTGTTCTTGTGGGGAGAGTTGTAGGTTGGAGGTGGAGAGTCTAAGGTTGGAGGAGGTTGTTGGTTGTTGTGGAGCTGCATCATTTGTATACCAATAGTTTTCAAAATAGTTTCTATAGCCTTATTATGTATATTATACCAATAGTTTTTTATAATTGAAGGTATAAAATTCTAACAATGGTTTTGAAACTGTTGGTATATCCTTTGGATGCATATTGTACACTATCTACAAACAGTTCTAAACCATTGGTATAAAGTTTACATATACCAACGGTTTACACAGAACCGTTGGTATAACACTATACACATGGCTTACTTGGCCACGGTTTGGGAAACCGTTGGTATGTAATATACCAACGGTTTCCCAACCATTACCAACAGTTCTAAACCGTTGGAAAGGGTAAAATTCTAGTAGTTCATGGAAATTGAATGCTATGAATAATGAGCTTGGTCCTAATGCAGATTTGAAAAAGACCGACAATAAGGCTACTCACCCAGAGAAAAATAACTATAGAATAGATTTTTCATGGCCCAACTTGGTCTTAGGTGTTGGAACTAATTTTGAACAGGCATAATCCAAAAATAAACTCTCTATGTAGAATGAGATTAATGACTAGTTGAGTCCTGAGAGAAATCTAGCTACATATTCTGACCATAAGGGTAAGAAAAAATATGTCATTGAATCTACATATATAAGTAAGTTCTCAAAAGGAAATAGCTTTGAATTTAAAATCGGAAAAACTGCTGCTTTGACCCCATTTGAGTATCCCATTAAAAACCAATGGAAGGAAAACATTTCCTTCATATCATCTGATGATGTGAAGGGGTATTAAAAAGGAAAACGCAGTATGGATCACATGCCCCATGGTTCTCTGGAAAGTTTCCTTATCTTTCTTAAAATAATGAATAGGTCTAATAGCAAGGAGATATTTTTTGTTGAATTTGGGAATGCTTATCAAGGTGAAGGCATTGAGATAGACAAGTTATTATTAAGCCCAGGTCCACTGGATGATCCCTCCCAATCAGATGCTAATCATGGGACAAGGAAGTATCCTAAAACATGGAGAATGTGCCGTTACCCAAGAGGTGTAGGTGATGGACGATTCTATATATGAGTTTCTTATATTGTGAAGTGACTGATCACATGATTACATTCCCAATTTTCTATTGTAATTTATTTTAACTTTTTTCAATAAATATAAGATTCATGGGCCAACCCATTGTCCCAAATGGCTAGGTAATAAATTTGATTTCTATTTTATCCAATTAATTTTATGGTTTTCCTATTTCTGTGTTTCTTTTTCTTAAAATTACTCATCCAAAATATACCATTCATTCTTGAAAATGGCGGGAAATTGGTGGAACGAAGTAAATATCCAATGTGAAGGTAAGTGTTGTGACTTCACAAATGAAATGTCTAACATGATGAGAGATCCAGTAAGACATTTTTTGATTATTCCAATCCAGCTATCAAAAATAACACTTAATAACTGGTACTTTTTTGAATGCCCACATACATCAAAGAAGAGGAAGTAAATTCTCATGGAAGTTAATCTTGTATTGGTGATAAGGGAAAAAGTAACAATTTTCTATTACGATACATGTTTGTAATGTGGCACCATGTTAAATTCCACAAAGGGTTTGTGAGATGTTTTAAGTGCGGAGAGATAGGGAAGAAAGTATCCAATTTACATAAAGATATGGATAATGTGATGAATGCAAATATTGTTCAATATAAGGAACCTTATATAGTTCTATCTCATAAATTAGAATAACATGGGTATTATCCAAGAAAATTCAATATTCTAAGGGTCGATAAGTATGATGATCATCAAAAATCTCTAGGATCAAGGGAACAAGGAATGACAATTGTTTAGATAGATCATAATGACTATATTATAAGTACGGTATGTCAGCTTGTATATCAATTCATTCCTTATGAGTATTCTAGTTCATTTTATAAGACGATAAAGTGACCACCTAAAATGATTTTACAAAAAACATCAATTGTTATTTATAAAAAGTTGATGTTAAGGGGAATGATCTTCTTGAAAATATTATCATTATTATTTTATTACAATTTTCCATTATCCTTGTAATTTTATTATAGTCCTTTTATAAATATAATATAAATCTATTGGAGTAGGATATCACACTCTATACCATGAGTTTCCATTTGATTTTATATATTTACAAGGAGGATGATGAATCTTCTTTAGTATGGAAAAAGATTCACTATAATAAAGAGTATCTACCTTCATTTTTTGTGTCTATGGAATTGAATATGCATTATAAATCATTGAATTGTAATGATTAATGTGCTTATATATGATTATTTGAGAGTCATGTTGCAGAACTTGTATATTAATGTCTTTCTGAAAAGAAGAATCAGGAAACATATAAGGAATTTTCTATATGTGTTTTCTCTATATACGTGAATTATACATTTAATGGTATCGAAAACCAATAAAAGTGATTTTGTGATAAAGTGATATTTTGGAAAACATATGATTGGAGGATTTATAACCCATAATAGGTCACTTATTTTTTGAAAAACATAAATTTTCATTATCTGATATGTATAACGCTATCTTTTGTTAAAATGAATTAATAAAAATTTTCATGATCAATATGAGGGAAGTTTATTATTATATTTTTTAAAACATATTACAGGATCAAATCTTTTTTATTTTGAGGTAATTAATGATAAATTAGGAGATTATTTATTTGGTTAAGGTATATATATATATATATATATATATATATCCATTAGTATTATTCAAGATGAATGATCTTGTGATTTCTGAGGTCTAATTCGAAAGGTATGAGACAACCATTGTGGTTAAAACAGTCTTTAATTTCTCGGATATTAATGTTATGGGAGGGTATTTATTTAAGGAATTATTAATATTAATCCATTGAGAATATTTTTGTTATTTTGGAGAATAATATATTATGCATAATTTATGTTAACTATTTTGGAATTATTAAAATGAAGTAAGAATAAATTGTTATTATTTTCTGCATTATGTGATCTATTATAAGTTTATAATGCATCAATCATAAAACAAATCTTGTCTTGATAAAAAGATGAAATTATAGTAAAAATGAATTACACTTTAAGAGTAATTATATTTCATCATATTCATAGTGTATATGATTATATAATTCCCTATCTATAGGGAAATAATCTTGTATAGATTGATATTGTCATATTGTGGTTGTTTTCAATGAATTTATGGTTTTCTTATCCATCACAAATTTATGGTAATCTGGTAATTGAATTTCTCCTAGCCATGTTCTCTGTCAAACTCAACTAGTTCTTTTTTATTAATTTTCTCTTAAAAATATGTGTTTCCACTTTCTAATAATGTTATTTTACTAGGAAACCTAGTTGATGACCTTCATACATCCCTATATATCTCTTTAAGAGGATGTTTTCTTTACCAATTTTAGGATTTGAGATTTCACAAAATATATTTTAATTCTTCAAAAACACATTTAGTTCAATATTAAATTTCATGGATTAAATTTATTAAATGGGGTAATATTTTAATTCCCCCTGTTTTTATAATAGATGATTTAGGTTCGATAGCTTATGTGATACACCCCTTCAAACCCAAACAAGCACTGATTATTTAAATATGAATTTTTTATGATTTATAATAAATTTGTGGATATAATTAGGAAAAAATAAATTACGATATATATATATATATTCCCTATTTATATTGATTAATTATTTGTAAATAATTAATCAATTTTTTGTAATGACATTTAGTTCTTCAAAATAACTCTTTCCAAAAAGGTTTTTTTATATTTATGAAAATAATATTATAATTTTTTCTTAAAAATTTTGAAAAATTATTTGATAAAATAAACTCCATTTTTTGAATCATGACATTAAAATTATTTATGGGTAAAAATTTAGGATTTTTTTTTGAAAATATAGATTTTCTACGGATAGTGAAAAATACTGTAATTATGTAAATATGGCATTTATTTTGATAAATAAATTAATTTAAAATATCAAATATCATTTTAATTTGAATTCAAGTTAAATTATTCCTCGTTAGTTATGTATAATACAATTAATTACATTTTAAATTATCGTTAATGATTATTTTATTATGAGTTTATTTATTGGATTAAAAAAAATAACTCAGAAATTTTTTTAATGCATAATGTTTCTCCATTATAATTAATTTAAATAACCCATAATAAGAAATTATAAAAATAAATTTTTTATATTAAATATATATATATTATTTAAATTTCTATAATGAAGATTACACAACATGAACAATGAGTATTTGTGATAGGAAATTTGCAACGGGAAATTCTCCCGTCGCAAAAAGTTTCACAGATTTTTTCAAAAAACTCATTTCCAATAGGCCCATTGCAAATAGTATTTGTGACGAGAAAATATACATTTCCCAAAAAACAAAAAAAATAAAAATATATTAAAAAAATTAAAAAAAATATTATTTAGAAATACTATTTTTAATTAGAAAATATTCTCATCGCTAAAAAACATAAAAAAACAAAAAAATTAATATTATTAAAATTAAAAGATTATAATATTTATAAAATAAAAAAATTAATATTTATAAAATAATATACATAAAATAAATATAATAATAATATCCATAAAATAAATATAAATATTATTATTATATAATAATAATAATAATATTGTAATATAATAATAATATTATTATTATTATTATTAAAAAAGAATAATAATAACAATAATAAAATAATAAAAAAATTTAAAATAAAAAAACTCAATATTTAGGAAAATATAAAAACGATTATAATAATAATAAATAAATAAATTATGTAAAATTATAAATAAATAAATAAATAATAAAGTAATGAAATATTAGAAAATTAAATAAATAGTAAAATAATCAAACACACGATATTCACAACAATATAAAAACTCTTAAACCTTGAGTCAGACATCACATGTTCTTCATCATCAGCTGTTGTTTCAGCCCCAGTAACTGAAACATCATCTCCTCCTACTATTGATGCTATTGTCAAGGACACATCTAATTCTGTCTACCCCAGTATACTGATCACAATGTGTGTCAGACTAAAGTGTGGTTTAATCGTACATGTCCCAAACTCTCAAAACAGTCCTAACTGCAAATGTAACCATGTTTCCATTTTAATTCTTTGTCGAACTATTTATATTGTATATCAAATCAATTTTCATAGTCAAATTTTTTCCCATTCTTGGAAGTCAAAAGTGGAGAATAAGATCATGTTCCCATTATATCATAGGAATTTACAACAATCGGAAAGTGAGCTTCCTTTACTCTCCTGGAATTCAAAAATGAGAAAGGTTTTTCTGTTAACAACATCGATAAATATCTTATACTGGCAGTTAGACTAATAAAGACGATGAATATGAGAAACATGGTTACATCATCCGAAAGAATCATTTTTTCTATATTCTGGCGTGTTGTAGATTGTGGAAAACAAAAAAGAATTCGGAAAATATTTGTGAAGAAATAATTATGTTTTAGATAAAAATTACAAGGATATTAACATACAAATAGTAGATAAAATGAAAATGAAATTAACTAAGAAAAATAGTAATAATTAACATTTTCCTAATGATTGTATGCATTTATGATGCAATTGATAATTACTATAATTTAATACTAATTATTACTAAATATAACTATTTATTACATATTATTTGTATTTGTTACAAACTATTAGTATTTGTTTCTAATTATTATTATTTTTAACTAATTATTAGTATTTTTTGCTAATTAATAATATTTATTTCTAATTAATATTATATATTTCTAACTGTTACTATTTATCCCTAATTATTACTATTTTTTTCTAATTTTTACTAATTATTTCTAATTATTAGTAATTATTACTAATTATTAGTGATTATTGCTAATTATTACTAATTATTGCTAATTATTACAAATTATTGCTAATTATTACTAATTATTGCTAATTAATTCTAATTATTGCTAATTATTACTATTTATTTTGTTATTTATTACTAATTATTTATAATTATTACTATTTATTAGTATTTATTACTATTTATTACGACCTGTTACTAATTATTAATACTTATTACTAATTATTTCTATTTGCTACTAATTATTAGTATTTATTACTATTTATTAGTTTTTGTTACTAATTATTAGTATTTGTTTCTAATTATTATTATTTGTTACTAATTATTAGTATTTGTTTACTAATTATTAGTATTTATAGCTCATTAAAACTATATGTTTTCTTTAATACGATTTATTTCTAATTATTATTATTTAATGCTAATTATTACTAATTATTTCTAATTAAAAGTAAATATTCCTAATTATTAGTAATTATTTATATTATTAGTAATTAATGATAATTATTACTAATTAATGCTAATTATTACTAATTATTTATAATTATTAAAAATTATTTCTATTTATTAGTAATTATTTCTAATTATTACTAATTATTTTTATTTGTTACTATTTATTAGTATTTATTACTAATTATTAGTAATTATTACTAATTATTAGTAATTATTACTATTTATGACTATTCATTACTAATTATTAGTATTTGTTACTAATTATTAGTATTTGTTACTAATTATTAGTATTTTTTAATAATTATTAGTATTTACTACTAATTATGAGTATTTTTCACTATTTTTTAATAATTTTTACTATTTTTTAGTAATTATTTGTAATTATTACTATTTATTATTTTTTGTTACTAATTATTAGTATTTTTTACTATTTTTACTATTTTTCAATAATTTTTAGTAACTATTAAAATTTATATGTAATTGTTCTAATTATTAATAATTATAACAAATTGTTACTAACTGTTAGTATTTATTCCTAATTATTATTATTTTTTACCATTTTATACTAATTTTTACTTTTTATTTCTAATTATTAGTAACTAACGGTAATTATTACTAATTAACATTAATTGTTATGAATTACTTCTAATTACCGCTACTAATTACTAATTAGAGCTAATTATTTATATTCATTACTAATTATCATTAATAATTCCAAATTACCACTAATTATTAATAATTACCGCAAATAATTTCAACTTAATAATACGAATAAATGATGATAAAAAAATCTAAATCTTATTTAATTACAACTATTTAACATAATTAAAATTAATATAAATAAATGAAATAAATATTAAATAAAAAACACAAATACCTTTAAATATGATCTCTTATAGGTGTACCCGACTTCAATATCTGTTTGTAAAAAAAATTAACTCAGAGAAATTTTAACTCCTAAATTAGAGATCAGAGAGAGAGAGAGAGAAAGTAGTAATAAAGAGGAATAATGGAAAAATAGATAGAGGTATATATAGGTTAGATTATTTGCGACAGGACACCCATTGCAAATACCTTTGGCCGTATTAATTACTGTCGGTGGTTATAAAGGTACTTGTGATGGGTCATGTCGCAAATAGTGACCAGAAAACACACTACTTGTGATGGGGGCATATCACATCGCAAATATTATTTACCATCACCGAGTATTTGGGATGGGGGGTGCCTCCCCATCGGAAATAATATTCACCACTGCCAGGTATTTGCGATGGGGAGGCACCCCCATGGAAAATACCCTTCCCACTGTTTGTAACACAAATCGCGCCAAACATTTTTGGACGGGACCCCTTTTCTAGTTGTAAATATCCAATTATTTGTGATGGGATGATGTCCCCATCGCAAATAATCTTTTAGACAGACTATTTTCTATGGGAATAAATTTTGTGGAAAATAACATGTCGCAAAAGGCCATTTTTCCATAGTGTTACTTGTTATGGTGTTTAATTAAAATATTCATTCTGAGAAAAATTGGACATTTTAAAAATAGCTTTCCATCATGCTTGACAGTTATATTTATATTATATTATTCCACCTCTGTGATTTTATTTTGATAAATTTTATTTCATATTTGAAATAATAAAATGTAATATTATATAAAAAGGTCTACTTAAATATTGAAAAAATCTAAAAAGTTAATGTTGTAAATATTAATTAACACGATAAAAGGAAAATATGTCAATTAAGGGTAAAAATAATTTAACAAATACTTGAAACTAAGTAACCCTAATAGTATTAAATGTTTTTTTATTTTCATTGAAATTATTATTATATACTTTTCTTAATTTTTTACATTATCAATAATTATGTAATTAGTTTGATAAAAAGTATATTTTGATACGACAATGAAAATTTTTTATTTTTATGTAATAAGAAATTCAAATGACTATATTCATTTTGATGAATCAATGGATATTATGAATACATTAAATTTAAAAAAAATATTATTATTAAATAACTTCAATCTAATATAAATGATCATATAATTTTTACGAATTCAAATCTAGTTCTTACAAGGGATCAAAAACTATTATTTCAAGAAACCAAAAAATTATTTGTAAATCCAGATTTTATATTAAAATTAAATAGTCACATATTTATAAAATTATATAGATAAAATGTATATTATTTTTGGAATCATAACATCAATATTATCCAATTGTGACTTTTTCATACTTTTTTGAGACAGTCGATTTTTCTGTTAAAAATCAAAAAAGATATAAGTATACATTGTATATTACGACCTCATAATGGCCCAAATATTATTTAATATATTATATAAATTGGTTTAACAACCAAATATATTTATTCCACTTAAAATAATTCGATTTTATATTTATTTTAAAAATCAATTATGAATCCTCCAAAACATGTAATATGTTTTCAGGATATAAAAGTCTTTATTTAAGAGTATGAATCACTTTCACATAAGAATGAGTATTACATTATTATGTTTCACCCTTGCCCTTATAAAATTATAGAACCACTCCCATTTGGAAGAAACCATGAGTTTAATATGGGGGATGGTTTGTGGGTTTGTTTATTCTATTATATAGAGTCTAAAACCAAAATAATAAATAAATACCCCTATTTTCCTATATAAACCCACCAAATATCCCATTTAACATCAATAAAACTATTTGTAGAATGTACATTCTCTTCACTCCACTCTCTAGAGTCCTCCCAAGGTTCCCCAAGCACTCAAGAGGCCTCTTCCAATCATTTCGAGTCAAACACTAAATTAAGGGACCTTCCACCTCTCATTCAATTCAAGAACATTCTTTTAATTTATAGTATTTAATTTCAAGTGGACATATTTTCATTCCCTTACTATCCAATTGAAGATATATTAATTATTTTCCATTTATTCTCTCTCATTTTGACACTTACCTAAGCTGTTAGTATTCTAAATTTTCATAAGGGATCATCCACTCACCTTTTTATTCAAGTGCTTATTTTCTATTATGCTTCTTAATTTCCATTTAATCATGTTTTTATATATTCTCTCATAACCCATCTATTGTCCTTTTTTCATATATATAATTAAATACCCCTTCCACTCTCATTAATCCATCAAACGGACCGTTAGGT
Organism: Viscum album; assembly: GCA_963277665.1. NCBI lineage: Eukaryota > Viridiplantae > Streptophyta > Magnoliopsida > Santalales > Viscaceae > Viscum > Viscum album. The sequence continues at coordinate 2,016,935,197 of OY728165.1, forward strand.
ACATCTATTAGCTTGCCGAAATTTTGTAAGGGGTTTCTTTCTTAACATTTTTAATCAAGCATTTCATTTATGTTATGTCTCCGAAATTTTATTTGATTATATTAGGATATGTTCTCCCATATTACACATACATTCAATTTAATATATAAATTATGATATTTCTATTTCAATATCACTAATCATCACATTATAATTTATGAACACCTGTTACCATTCAGAAATATAGTAAAGAATATTTTATTTATTCAACTTTCATTATTATCTTATGCCTTTGATTTCCAATTTCTAATGTTGGGATAGTTTTTTCTATATCCCTATTAATAACCATTTTATTCCTTTTTTCATATAATACCATCATTATCATCATCCAATGTTTTTGAATCTTTATGTGACGTTGTTATGCTTCCAAATTTTCCCTATGAATTGACATGCTAGAATAATTTTATAGTGAATGCCATAATGGTTTCCTATGATGTGTGTTGACATTTATGAACATATAGTTTTTTATTACGGAACTATATATATTTATTTCAAACTCCTTGATCGTGGAATAAATTATGATGATGAATGAATCAATGTTGTATGATCCATGTGGAATACATAAGCATCAGAATGAAATTAAAGCGAAGGGTGCACCAAGAATTATATAGCGCTAAAACACATGGGTAATGATTAGTATCATGATACATCTTGTTGGGACTAGGAGTGAACCTGATTACATTATAGGAATTTTTCCATCATGATGTCTTTTCAATTGTTCGTTTAAATATTATTATTATTCTGTGTTTTATGTTGTTTCCACTTATTCTGTTTTATTATTATCATTTTATATGATGACCCAATGTTCATGTTTATGATTAATAATATTTTTATGACCCATTAATATTTTTTTGTCTATTAGGTATTTTTATCTTCATGTTATTCATTGTTTATTACCTTACTAGGCTTCATATCTGGCCCTTTCTCGCCCAACCCCCTAAGTGGCCATTGGATTCGTGGTCTTGGAGAAATTTGGTCGGGTTATGAAAGCTGAGAAAAGAATCGTTTGTGGATACTCATCATGAAGATGGTATCAAACAACCTTTGTGTCGTGAACCAACCATTCCTTTATCCTATTTCATAGTGGAATCAACAAATCATGGTTCCCCGATTCACTAAATAGAGTTTGTGAAGCACCAAACCAAAGAACTCTGATTCCCTAAGGCATTCACAATGAATATCATTTCACAAATAAAGAGCGTAATCACCATAGTTTTCCATGATGAAAATTAATAAAACCACTGTGATCTATTATATATAGGCGTGGTGGGTGCTAGATTCATGGAGACTGGTCCCAGCTCATCACAGTTCCCTTTACCCATGTAGAACAGTGCCTCTCCGTGAGGATCTCTTCAAGAATTAATGGTTTCTCGGCCATTGTGATGCAACTTCACAAAAACCACTATAACCCATCTCTAAAATATTCTCTAGGTTTATTTTATCCTATATCTTTTTCGTCTTTCCTCCATAATTCAACCCTCTTTTTTCAACACCAATTTTGAAGGGGGGAATTTGTTGGAACCAAAACATTTTTCCCGCACAGTGAGTGGACTAAAAGATTTGGTAGAGTGGATCAACACTCCAAAGGGGACTAAGTCCCTCCAAGCCATCCCAAATGTGCTCCTTCATGAAGATCTATGCAAATCCAGCCCATTTCCAGGAGGCCTTAACCACGATAGTCATCGCGGAGTCACATCCGGGCGCAAGTCCGAATCTAGCTCGCATCCACTATATGGCTTCATCGACATGTGTGGACCGCTCCGTGGTGTCTGTTTCGATTACCCTCTTCAAAGTGTTAACTCCATTTGTGAGGCCAACACTTGATAATGGAGTGGCTCCGCTATGCAGTGTCACTCATCTCTACAGTGGGTTCTTTGACCCTCACCAACCATGGTTTCCTATAAATAGAAGACTCACCCCCCTCTAAACCAATGTGACTCCGCACTTTCAACATATGATCTCCCATTTCTCATATAAATTTTCAAAAAACTCATATGGATTTACAAAGGTACTTTTCATCTACAAGCTGGACCTCTTTATGTTATTTCGAGCCTCCACCTATGTTGTAGATGCCCTTCGCGATGGCATATGACCTTTGTAGAATTAGGGGCCGCTTTGGGGTGCTCAAGGTATCACGAAGGGTATAGACTTCATAAATATCCCTCTAAATAATGATTCATTTTCCAAGGAAAAGGTCTACTCCATTAAAGGTTCCCTTTTGGGAGGACCCTGATATTCATGAAGCACAACCTATTTGCGAATCCCTTTCCATTCACAAGGCCCATCCTCATCGCGAAGCATCTGACCTTCGCAAACCCGAATTTTTTTTTTCAAAGCACCCCTTTCCAATATCTCATTCTTTACACACCACTTTATCGTACGGTCCTCTCATCTGGTGAAATGTTATTTCATGTTCCTTTCAACATTGCTTCATATTGCATTTCTTAGGTTCATGATTCCTTGACTAGGCACTCTACCAGCTATTACTTCTTTGCAAAGCCACTTTATCATTATCCAATCAATGGATCACTCCACAACCCTGTATCCACATGGAATATTAAGTTCCTTACCATAAAAAAGGGTTAAATAGCGCCAGTTATGTACATCCTAGGGGTGGGGAGAAAATCCTCATTGTCTGATCTATAAGATGTTAAACTTACAAAAATCATCATCCTCAAAACATGACGTTAAACTATATCCTTACCCAATACAATATACATAGGTTTCCCCATCGTGGATAATTTCAATGACCAATGGTCTCCATGAGAGTGAGATCATCCCCACATGGAATGAGATCCTCCTTTCATGGAATGACATATATCAGTAGGAGATAGAAAAAATCATGGGGTATACCCCTAGATGTTCCTATAAGAGGTATCATCCTTTATCCTCCTCTCGTATACCATGTGTAAAGGTCCGAGGGGAGATGAGCAGAAAGACTTTCATTACCCTGTCCCTCTCCCTTTGGGATTTATCACTGTTGGGCCTCTTCCATGGGATAGGTCCCAATATCCATCTCCCTTGGACACTAGCCTTGTGTAATCCTCTCTTTCCTCTTTATTCCACAAGCCATGTGTAATCCCTACTCTATTCATCACGTACGAACCTTTCAAGACATGATCATTAGGTTTTTATTATCTCTTGTTTCTCACACCGAGCATCACTCATGTGGGATTAGAGTAAGAATCGACTATGGTATCCTTTGTGGGACACCATACTATGTAAAACCCATCCATCGCCACTTAACTATGTGGACATTGATCATTTCAATTTCTAGGAATGGTATGTAGGAAACCTCTATGAGGTTCAAGGCCATCTTCCATCGGTCCTGACCACTTCATTTTGGTTCAGCATCAACTCTCATGTCATTAAACTGTATTCCCTTCTAATCCTACCTGACGTTAAAATGCACATATTCAAACTACATGTGTTGTGATCCTTGTATCCTTAACAGGGTATGTTGGAAGCCTCCATGAAGTTCAATCCCAAACAATGGTAAACCTATTAAGAATATGTGGGTTTTGATCCATGTCTCTTAGACACGGTACATATGAATCCTCCTTAAGGTTCAACCCAAAACACTGGTAAATTTATTCAAACTATGTGGGTTTTTATCCCTGTCTCTTTGGTTGGGTATATAGGAAGCCTCTCTGAGTTTGAAGCCCAAAAAACAGGTAAACTTCAGTGTCCCCTTTTCTAGGACCCACATCCTTGGTTCGTCCCTTAGTGGCATCAGACCAATTATTGGGCTGCTAACTATGCATAATCCCCAGTGTGTAATTGGGTCACCTTCCTTTGCATACACCCTGATTCCATTACCCCACTGAACAACATGGAATTCGATTCTCTACCATAGGGATATTCTAGAAGCCTCCCTGATGATCAATCCCATCATCTATGTCTCATCATGGTCTCTCCCTTAAGCCTTTTCATTTTCTGAAGGTCATTCCTCATCCTTGAGGTTTCACTTATTCTAGGTTACATCCCTAAATCCATTGTCACTGGCCACCTCCTCAGGTGTATTATCACCCCACAAAACTATGTGGATTTTGATTCCCTACCAGATTGATATGTAGGAATCCTCTCTGGCGATCAATCCCAACATCGTTGTCATGTTATAGTTTGTCCCATCCCCACTCACTCTATCATCCAATACTCCATCCATCATCTATCCTAAATATTACCCAGTCTAGGACATCCTAGTGAAATCATGAAATCCATTTGGGTATCTACCTATTCACAAGCATATCAAAATCCATAACCATCCAACCAAGAGTGTCCCTCTTGAAATGGGACACTATCCATGCGTAAGCCCCAACACGCCTTTGGGTCGTTGTCCTTTGTGTATAGACCAATTACTCACCACTTTGAACTACATGGGTTTTGATCCCTATCATCAACACAGGGTTTATTGGAATCCTCCCTAAGGTTGAATCACAACCAACAGTAAACCCTAGCATCCCCTTATAGGGAACCAAGCATCCATGGATCTGTCTTCATTGGAAATAATGATCTTGTCATCCAATAAACCCTTCAGGTTCTCTCTCTTGGGAATGTACCAATCTAATCCAGTCCTATCAAGGTTCCAATTAGTTTTATCCTTCTACAATAGACGTTTATCTCGCTACATGTCCTGTGTTAAACTTGGTAAGTTGAGTAAAACCTCAGGGAAATGCCAATGGAATGTACATCTATACCCCCTATGTGGAATGCATCAGGATTCTGTGACCTCATGAATCCCTATCATAAGGGGAATAAACCCAGATGTATCAGTGTTTCTACTTCAAAACACCCATGCGATGTCTAATGTGACTACTCCGCCGATCGAAGGGTACTACCCAGACATGACCCCTTGTAATGTCTTGAAATAAGCAGTGTAATTAATCAATGTCCATGAAGATATGTCACTTGGGAAGAGTTTCACAAACAATGTCTTAAACATTATGGGATACCCAGACTAGGTAATTAATCTTGAAGAGAAATACATAGAAAGAGAGACTGACATCCCATCATCCCATTTCGATCAAAGAAAAAAAAACCATGAATAAGTAACAGATGCCTCCCGCCTTTGGAAAGTAGGAATGTGGGGAATCAACAGCACGTCTAGATAGATAGAAGCACACCGTGGTGGAATAATTGAAAACAGACTTAATGTATAGACAACAAACACTACATTCTATTCCGACATGAGATAAAACTAATTCTTTCCTAGATAAGTAATCAACATATTCAAATGTTTTTGTTGGATATTTATTAAATTAAAATAGGAAGATAAAATTTTGGGGTATACAATGAATACGATTCATTAAAAAAATACCATGGAGCTTGTAAATGTCAATAAGTTGGAAATCAACATAATGGAAGTCTTTTCCTTTTATGTTTATTAACATATATCTTTCCATTTTTTTAATTTATTGAAACATTATACTTATAGTTGTTTTTTATTAGAAATCCTTGTAAAATTAATATATATCTTGATACAAAAATAGTATATGGATTAATGGATAGACAATTTATTTTTCCTATTTTATGGATAATGAGAGATGTAAAAAAGAAATGATTATATAACTAAAAGACTTTACAAGATTGCAATTATTGAGTGTAATATTCATTATTTTCATCTATATAGTGAAAAATATATATCACCAGGTCTTATAAATCTCTAAATAGAATAAACACTTACAATAGATTTTTTATATTGGTTTCCATTTGATGTTGGGGTTTCCTGATCCTAGAGATATGAGAAATTATGGGCTATGATCAGTCAATGGTAATGTGTTAGAAAAATTTTAGAATGTATTAAACATGAACATTTGAATATTTCAATAATTTTATATATTATAAAAAATTTTAAATTTATTTCATTAATATTATTTTCAAATAACGAATGAGATTTATTTACATAGACAATAACAAAACCCAAAAAAAAATCAAATATGTAAAAGAAATGGTTACTTTTTGTTTATAATTACTACAGTTAGAATGTAAGTACATAAAATGTAATTTTAAATTGAAAAAATATTTTTAAATTTAGTTTTCATAAAAATAGGAATTAAATGAATTTGGATAATATGTTCTTTTATTTATGATTGAAATAATTTCAATAGGGATTGTAATAATGTTCTAGAATGATATTGTTTTGTAGTGATTTCCATTAAATTTTTATTCGTTTATTTTAGAGTACACGTTAATTTCTATCTATAAAATTTTTATATTTCTGAAGACCATCAAAATTATACATTACATTATGTAAAATAATAAAAAGTGAATCGGGGAATTATTTAATAGTTCTAAATGGGTTTTAGTTTATTTTTAATATATATTATACTGTTTAATGTAAAAATTATAAATGTTTGTGCTAATGTTGTATTTCTATTGTATAATTGTTTTATAATATTTTTCTATGGTTTTTATTCTAGTTTTTATAGTATTGGAATGAAATAATTAATATAATCTTTTTAATAAAAATTAATTTTTTACATCATTTATGAAATAACCGATACGAAAATTTAAAAACATGATTTATCACATCTCTTTAAAAAAATAGATGCGGTAAAAGATTCATCACATTAGTTTTTATATAACCAACTTGATAAAGCATGATTTCTATATTTTTTCCTTTATTTTTTATGTAACATGTGTAAATAAATTATTATAGTATTTTTCATGTTGGTTATAAATGACTGATGTGATAACATATTTTTAATGTCGGTTCTCCTAAAAACCTGATATTAAAAATATCTTATCGAATCAGAGTTTAATAAACACTATAAAAACCTCCCCCTTACTATATTTGTATTTTTTTATTATTAATTCATGTTAAAAAAAATTTACAATGGATTCTTAATTAATTTTGTGTTCCACCAAACATTAAAAACAAAAAAACATGAAAAAGATTTTTTGAAATAGAGTATAATAATAACATCCATTCATCATATCAAAAGGAACCATATGAATTATTTTATGGTAATAGGTGGTATACTCTATTTATTGAAATTAGTTTGGAGAAATTAATATTTTAGGCCAAGATATCAGGGAGGAAACAATAGTTAATGGGAATACTATTCATAATCATATTATACTATCTTATAGTAGAATAAAAATTTATAATGATAACTAAAATAAGGATTTATAACTTCATGAGGGAGATAATGTTTGATTTAAGGTGACTCTATATAAGGATGTTAAGTGTTTCAAAAAAATGTAAAATTATGTCCCATGTATATCAAAATTTCTGAAATTATAGATTGTAATGGAGTTGTGGCTTTCCATTTTGAATTAACACTTAGATTCTCATTAGTTCATAATGTGTTCCATATCACACTATTTTTAAAGTAAATACTATAATGAAGGCATGTTCACACCACATGGGAAATATAATTTTAAAATGATTATCTTACTATGAACCACCTATCTATATTCATCGCACCAAAGAATCAGTTTTACAGAATCAGACTACTTGATTGTTGAAGATACATTTAAGACTTCATTTTAGTAAAGAGGAAACATGGGAACTTGAAGAGCATAAGGTAAATAAATACCTACATCCATTTATGAGTCGATATTATAGAAATTTTTGTGATGACTATTTTGAATGGGTGTAAAATGTAACACATTAGGTTCCATTATAATTAATATATTTTACATTATAATGAAACAACGATGTAATACTCATATCTCGATTAAATTATGTGATTAAAAAATAAATTCATAAATTCAACTTCATAAAATTTATTACATTTGATAATTTCGAATGTTAAAATTATCTTTTAATAAATATTTCAGATTTTTTAGAAATAATTTATTTTTTGTGAATAGGGAAAATAGTGATAAAAACAATCACTTTTATGAAATGATATTGATATATGAATAAAACTATTGTTTATGAAACATTTTTTCCAAAACAATATTTATTAAAAATAATATCATAAATATAAACATATAATTTTGATCTTTAACATATATTATTAACATTTTGGATGTCTATGTAATGTTTATTTCCAAATAATTGGGTTTTAATTCTTCTATATTCTTCCTGAATTTAAATGTTTCCATTCAGTTTTCATTTTGTTTCAATGGAAATAAACAATGTATTTTTTAAAATTAATCCAAAAATTCTCTTTAGAATTATCATTACATTTTATTTTTCTATAAAATTTATTATATTCTTATATTTTTTTATAAACACATAATTCATTACTATTTTTTCACTTATATTAAAATTTATTTCATTTATTTCTAGAAATTGGATAATGTAAAATTGATTGCATATTTTAAACCATAACAATTAATTTTAATTAATATGGAAAACTTAATTTATCATTCTAATAATTTTTAAAAATAAAAATAAATAAATAATGTCATTTGGGGTTAAAATTTTCTTTTCAAGGTAGTGGAGCATTAAACATAGAGATTATGATAAAAATGACACTTAATATTATCACAATTTTATTAGTTGAAAATATTTTTTCTCTATATTATTTTACCGTCTATTTCCTAGAGACTTCATACTACATTTACAAGAAAAACAAATTATATTATTTAAATATTTTATGTAATTCCTTGTGTGTTCGTACACTAACATAGAAAATGAACCCTCTTCTCCAAATTTATTTTTAAAATATAAGACCCTTATCTCAAACAATCTGTAATATAACCTTTTTACATTCCTTAATTTCATTCATGTTCTTTCTGAAAAAACATATACACATAGATATAAGATAAACATAATATAAATAATATATGAATTACATGATTTAGATAATAAATCTATTTAACAGTCACGCAACCCACATACCAAAAGTATTAGTGTCTTTGAGGACTAGCTACATTGGAAACAAATGTGAAATTTTCCGTATAATCACTGGATGGGGATATAGGACCCCACCCATCATCATCTACATATATGTATTCAATAAGACATTAATTGTTTAAAATATCCTTAAAAACTACAAAAAAAATTGAAATGGTTTAATACATCACATAGTAAAGAGCACATTGAATGTAAAATGGGTTTGACAACATTTACATATGGTATCTCTAGAATTTACCTGAAGAATGTATATTATTTATACACATAATTAAATCACACAATGAGTTAATTTTATAATAAATTGTAGAATTTTATTCATTAAAAATAATTTATATATAAATAAAAACATTATAGATAAATTATATATGGTGAAAAATCAGAAAATAGTTTTTATAAAATGATTTTATAATTTTAATGAATGAAAAATTTTAAATCCCGTTGAAATATCATTTTAAATGTTGATGTGAAAACATAAAAAATACCTACTATTTAAATGGGAACATTCAAGAGTTGATCCTTGAGAAATTTATAATTATTTTAAAAAATATGATGTTAAAACATGGTGAAAACATTTATTTTTAAATATAATCTTTAAAATGGAGACGTACAAATGAAATAATGGTTTAAAAAAGTTTAATTGAAAAAACACTAAATATTTTTTACCATAAAAAATATTCAATAGAAAATATTTGAAATGTAAGAAATGTTATCAATAATTAATATGGTTTGGAATAAAAAAACATTTTTAAGGGATATAAATCATTTAGAACATTTTGAAATACCTTTGTGGAAAACCCACATCGAAATTGAGTATTCAGAAAATACTTTAAAATATAGGATGAGGGAAATATAAATTTCACTTTAGATATCACATAGTTATATTTCTGTAAATATATTATAACATCTATGGTAATTGAAATTATATATAATGAAGATAAACCATTGTTAAAAAGGATGAAAATTATTATTAATAATCGTACACTTTTTGTGGAGGAATTTTATCAAGGTAAAATATATTCTTTTAAAAGTAATATTTTTACAAAGTGGAGGAGAAATTAATATCAAATAAAATATTTAGATAGAATAAATGAATCTTTGAATAAATATGATCCTAGAGGGTCATTTCATGTCTTCAAAAGGAATTGAGTAAATAAATAACATTTTTACCCAAAAATCCATTAAATGAAAATCTATTTAATTAAGGAAAACAATATTCCTCTTAAAACCCTATGAATTATATTAATACGGTAAAATAAATTCATTAGTACCATATATCATCATAACAAATATTTTATGGTTCCCAATCAGAAAAATGTATAAATAATTTAAATTTGAGATCTGAAAGCCTTAAATTGAATTCCTACTGATTTGATCATATTCTAACATTCTATATAATAAAAATAACCATCATAGTGACATATTTTAGATTCCTATTTAGTTCCTTAATCTTATAGAAAAAATATTTAAAAATATTTCATAAATTTATATCCGTTACTCTTTTCCTATTTTCATTATCGAGTGTGTGTCCATTTTTGAACCAGCTTCCTAATATCTTTTTTGTTAGAAATTATTATAATAATCATCAATATTAGAAGATCACTTAAGGTTCTATAAATTTTTTAAGTATTTTTTATAAAAAATATAGTTCATTCTCTAAGGTCTTTAGTTATTTTACTTATAGAAAAAATTAAAAATGAAAAAGATTCTAATTTTTAACAAATGAATAGTGGTAATTTAATTAATGAGTTACATTTTTATATTACAAATATATTACCAAAAATAAATCAGTATTTAATTATTGATATCTATTATTTATTTTATATTTCAATACATGATTTAAATTTATATCATTTTTCATGTAGGTCACTTAACAAACCCAGCTATAAGACGATACATTTTATGTGTGAGTTTGGATTTTGAAAATATTATTTTATTATAATATCATTATCATAAAATAAAAATTATTATTTTTAATTTATTATTATAATGAATAAATTATTTTAGTATTTTTATTTATAATTTTAGTGAATAATATGTTTTTACTTATATGTAAATGACATTTCATCATGGAATGTTCATTTTAGATGGTTGGTATACAACATTCACGTATTTATTTTATTAATTATGTAATTCCTAATTTATATTGAAATAATATAAATCATGACATAAATAACATGTATATTTACTATATCCATTTCTAGAAATATCCATAAACTGTGGTGACAAAAACATAAATGTGTCTTTCATTGAGGCGGTAGTCTATACACATGCATGGGAATCCTTTTCATTTATTTGGATTGAATGTGAGAGGAATATGTAATTGTTATACAATAAGTATTATAAAATATAATATTATTATTTTTAATTATGTCATTATATAAATAATTTTATAATGTGTTTGGAAGAGTATGGGTGTGAATGATAAATAAATGAATTTCAACGATATATAACACTTACATTGAGAATTTTGATATTCTCTTGAATTATCCTTTGGAAATGAAGTATTTGAGGAACAATTTTGAGAATAGAGGATTCCAATGGAAAATATAGGTAATATAAGAAGTAAACATGGGTAATATTAAATATAATTTAAACATATAAGAGTATCTTGATTGGGTCATGGTGATATCATTTTATGGGTAATAAAGAGGTACTAATCTTCATTAAATAATATTATGAATGGTGTAAGAATGGATTTTCCAGAGATTTTGGTGGAGAATTTATGGTGAGACATATAGGTATGGATTTATATCCTAACATATATATTATAGATTGTTTATGGGATAAATTTATTTAGTTAAATAAAATCCACATTAGATTACCCACGTCAATACTTATTAATCATGATTAAATATTTCTCATGAATATTATTTTGTCCCTAAAAACATAAAAATACCCTATATACAAAATTTTTTTATTCTATATATGATTTTTTATTTTCTTTAAGTATTTTTTATATTATTTATCAATGGAATAAAGTAAATTATAATTTCATTTATATTTCTTTAATCATCATATTAGAGTACCAATTTTTAAATAGATCAGTTCAATTTAAAATCACAATACATTGATGAGTATAATTCCTTGAAAATATTTGTTTAAATAAGTTTTAAAATATTTATATTGGTAACATAAATTCATTCCAAAATGTAAACTAAACTAACTATATAATATTATCTTGTTTATATACAATATGAAATTTAATATATAAAATTTATAAGTGTTAGATACGTTGATTTTAATATTAGCAAACATAGTATTAAAAAATAATTTTTATAATTTTTTTTATTTAATGATTAAATTTATGTGTACGAAAAACAATTATCTTTGACATTGAAATCAATGATATAAATTGTTTTAATATAAATAATTTTAGTTATGTGGCTTCCAAATCTGGCCAAAACTATATAATATCATTAAAATGGTTAATTAAAATAAAATACTCAAAACCATTTTTAAAATATTAAAAGTATTACTTAATTTTTTAAATGATTAAAAAGGGATTTCTATGATAAAAATGATAGTTTAATATAAATGATCTATCTATAAATATAACCATATAGTAAAATTAATAGGTTTCTAAACATTCATCTAATGCTCATAAATTAATAGTCATAAAGATTGAAATTTTGTTAAAAAATATAATTTTTCCAAATCACTTAAAAAAATTATCTTTGGAAAAAAATTATATTATTAATTCAAAAATGAAATAATTTTTTTTTCAATATTCAAAATATAAATTTTTATATTTGTTTTGAAAATATATTATATAAAAAAACAACATTTATTGAAAAGTTCTATTTTAAAACATTTGGTCTTTCTAATGCTTTAATGTATTGCTGTGTGATTACATTTTTTGGTCCCCTGTAGGTTTTATTATTGTTATAATTTTCTTATCTAATATTTCAAAGATCATTTCAGATCAGTGTTTTATGTAGAGAAATCTAGAAAATTGATAATTAATTATAGTATCATATATCAAAATCTTCAGCTGTTAAATTTTATCCCAACAAATAGATCATGTAATTATAATTTGTAATATCACATACTCGTGAAAATAGATAAGTGTATCAAAAATATAGTCAAGGTTGAAGTTATAATTTATAGAGAAATATCATCCTTACAAACATAGGGAACATATGTTTTCTTGAAAATCCTATTATACCTGATATTTAGTTTATTCATTTATTGTTTTATCTAAACATTCGATAGATTATGTATCATAAATACTTTAATATAATTATTTTTACAAGAAATATTATAATCATCCCTTATTTGATTGATTATCATAGGTTGTTTTGAAATGTGATTTCCATATAATGGTAATTAATATAGTCTTTTAAAAGAGAGAAAATATATTTACAATATCACTATAAATTAATCTTATAAAAAGATACTATGATTTTATAAAGGAAAATTCCCATAAATTTTATCATGTGGTAAAATAAAATAATATTTTTTACAAATATTTTAACAATCTAGGTGGTGATTTAATTCTCATGGAAAATATTCTATATATAGTGGGAAAATTTGAATAAAGAAACAAGATTTCAAAAATTATGAATTGGATGATAATTATGTCTCAATTACCATGATCCCCTTAAGAGATAGTCATTACACTTGTATATCCCTTTTCCAATGGTCTTTGGGATTTATCATGTCTATTATCTATATTATCTGTCTGGTATGGGAATTGACTTTCATAATGATCTATCTCCAAACATTTGATAAACTGTTAATTATTTTCCACCATTGGATTATCCTCCCTCTTTACCAATACTAGACCACGATAATCATTATAGACATCAATTACACACTTCAAACATTTCTTCATTCCTTTAAATACCATTCCTAGTAGATTCCTCCAATATTTTTGAATGTAAACAATTATAATTTTTATCCTCTGAGAATTTACATTTTAATTTTTTCAAATTTTAATATTTATTTTCTTTTATCTATAATATTGATACCCCCAATGTTTCATTTCACCCATAAAAGAATATCATACCACCTATTAATATTTAAAATGTTTTCTTATAGAGAATTCATTTAATGTACATGGTATTAATCCACTAAATAATCATCTGATCTTACACTTAAGGGAAGTAATAAATCTAGAGGAATGTCTTAAAAGTATCATGATTATTTATTTATTTTTACTAACCGGTTAATTCTCTTATTTCATAAAATATAGGAATTATATTTTAATTTTTTTATGATTGTAAGGAAAATATTTAGAAATAAATAATTTCATGAACTCCTACCATTGTATAGAGTCAATTTCTTCCATATCTATTGTATTCTTAATGAGAGACAAAAAATAATCACCATCACTCTATAGAAAATAAAAAACCTAAAAAACTTTTTGATGGCATGAGAATTATAGGATATTAAATATATTTTTATATCATAAAAGTCAATTTTGGTTAATTAGTGAGTTGTAAAATCCATTCAATGAGGGATACATTGTCCCATAATAGTCATGATAGTAAGTTGTTCCTTCCTTAGTTCATTTGGGAGCTACATAGCTAGTGTTATTCCCAGTAATATGAGAAAAAAAATTTATAAATATTTTCAATCCATTTTTTATCCTATTATCTTTCTTATTAGTACAATTATTATATTTTCCATAACAGGCATTGTTAAATCATTTTATCCTTGATCCACCCATTACCCAAATATTACAAAGTTGACTTACGATAAAATAAATAAATATAAGAAAACAAAATTGTCAACATTGTATAAGTAACTCATAAGTGATGTGCATATCCCAACTTATGAATTTATGGGATTTAATAGTACTTATCTATGGTCTGTTTTTTAAATGAACTACTTATATATTCAAATAATTTATAATTGTTCCTAAATAGAATATTAATTATTCAATGAATATACATTTAGTTTTTATATCATGGTGTGAAGTTATAGGCCCGCTCATCATGCACACATGTAAATATTGATTGGATACATAACTAGCCTTTTCAGGGTGATTACCCCTAGGCGCATATGATCCAAAATAATCTCCAATTTCTAGTATTAAGGTAAGAATGTAATTTTGTGGGAAATAAATAAATTCTTAACCAAAAAAATAATTTGTTACTATATATGTGTACTTATCAATTAGACTAATACCTAGGGGTTTCACTAATGTTATCTTCTGTTATTTCTCCAAAATATCTAGACTAATCCTAAAAAATAACTATACTCTCATCTGATACCAACTATTGTGACCAAAGAAGAATATAAAAATCAAAAATTAATTTAATGATTTGGATAATACATCTAAAAACAGTGTTTTAACATAATGAATAAGTAATTTAGTGTCTCTGACTTTTAGAAACATAAGCAACAAATGTGATTATTTCTTCAAAATCTAACTCCACCGGAACCACTTATTGTATTCCCATAAATTATATTTATCATTATAACATGGGTAAATTAATAAATAAGAAATGAGTGAGCTACAAATCTTACTAGGAGGCAAATAATCAAAATTTCATCAACGGTTAAATTATAAGAATAAGAGAAAACATTTACAGGGGAAAATATCTTATTAAAAATAACATGAAACAATATGAGTTTTACATAAGTCATAATGGAAGGGAATATATTTTTAAAATAAAAATATATACCATGGAATAATATATGGGGAATTTATATATTATTCATCTAATATTGATTGTAACAGAATATTAAGACATAAAATATTAGAATATGCATTAATATAGAAATTTATAACATTGGGAACATAGATTACCGCATCTATTTCACAGTAATTCATGTGAATATAACTAATTCTCATCATTTTTAGGCTCAATAATGTTAATGTAGTTAATCAAAATTATGGTAATTCTCAACCTTATAAACATAGGTAATTAGAATCAGGTTTACTGTTAATATTATGAGTGTTTCTAATATACATAATTTTCACACTCAAAATCATTATCTCAGGATGAATAAAACCATAACCAATATATTATATGGTAATATAGAACCCAATTCATCATTATCCACACAAATGTGTGTTATAAGAATTAAATCACTCAAAATACCATAAAATATAATGGAAGGAAAATTGGTTACTTTTATTCACATCATAACAAATCATCGGAAGAAAATTGCATCTAACAAAATTTGTTGATGGTATAAAAAAATTGACATCATGAAAATAAATTATTGATCCCTAAAAATAAATCATCAAAAATATTATTTCATACGATAATTTATAAGTAGTTTCATAAAAAATAATTTCCAATGATGTGAAGCCATTAAAAGTATTTGTTAAAATGGCGGTAAAATCATAATTTGTTTTTATTTAGATCTTATATCATTAGAAACAAAATAGATTTGATGACGTTGAAAGGTGATTTTTTAAAAGGTGAAGTGAAAAAAAGTATAAAAAATAATTTCGAAAAATAAATATCATCTTATGGATCATTGAAATAGTATTAATGGTTTTAAAAAAGTTAGGTGACTAAACAATATGAACTTTTCCTTTTAAAATTATCCTAAAAAATTGTGCCTCATAAATGATCCAAAGGTTTAAAATAAAAGAGGTGAAAATATTTTGAAAAACTATACTTTTAAAAATAATAATTAATTATAGATAATTTCAAATAAATAATGGTTATCAAAATATAATGTGTGGTGTAATAAAAAAATAATTTCTAAATATTGTATATGCTTTTCAATATATTAAAATACCTAGGTTTAAAACGAAAAATATTTAAGGATAACAAATAATACCTTTATTGTAGAGGATGTGAGAAATATTAATGTTACAGGAGATAGTAAATAGGCTTCATTCTAGGTATAAGTTAAATCATAGTCCAAAAATGCAAATATGGATATTAAGGGGAAACCATTGTTAAAAATGAAAAATATTACTCTAAAAAATGATACACTTATTTTATAAAATGTTTTATCTTACAAAAAATTTATATTAAAAATAAATATTCCACTATATAATAAGATACAGAAAAATGAAATATATTTTTAGGGTGAAATAAATCAAAATTAGAAGAAATACATTCATGAAAATAATTATAACTAAATGGAGGGAGTTGAGTTAATATATAGAATTATGACCTTTGTATCCCTTGAATCAAAAGAAATTTAAAGAATGAAAATTAAATTTATGTCATAAACCCATTATTTAGATGAATATGTTAAAATAAATTCATTAAGAATAGTCCAAACCATATCAATTATTTGTGTTGCACAAAAATAAATAGGTATCATGAATTTAAATTTAATACATGAAACGTTTATATAGAATTCATTCTTATTTCATCATAATCTAAATTTAAGTTTAGTGTTTCATGTGATGGAATAAATAAAACATAGAATTAATTTATATAAATATAAACCAATATCTGATAGTGTTTTATTAATAAAATTTTATGAAAACATAATGTGTAATCCAAAGTATATATTTCAGTGAAAATATAATATTAATTACTAACACATCCAATGATAATTTATTCTTATTAATCCACTAAATATATTTTATCACCCCTAACATATGAAATCCAATAACATTAATATATGGATATTATATAATGATTATTAGAAAACTATTTTCCTCCTCAATTGGTTAAATGAGAAATAGAAGTGCCAGAAATGCGTAAGTGTTGAGTGTCAATTCCACATGGAGTTATGTTTCATTTTCAATCAACACCCACATTGGTGGATATAATGATTTATCAAAGCGGTATATATGATATAAATATGATTATATAATGACAAAATATTATTAATCATTCTTTCAATATTTTTATTTGT
Organism: Viscum album; assembly: GCA_963277665.1. Classification (NCBI taxonomy): domain Eukaryota; kingdom Viridiplantae; phylum Streptophyta; class Magnoliopsida; order Santalales; family Viscaceae; genus Viscum; species Viscum album. Next base: position 2,016,952,832 of record OY728165.1, read on the forward strand.
AAAGGAAAATATAATTCAAGCATACTTACAGACTACATTATCTTTGAACAATTTGATTCATTTCTCTACCTCTATCTTTTTATAGATAGTTATAAATATTTATAAAATTAATATATAATATTTTTATTTCAAGGATAAAATTATGGATGTTATGGAATAATTAACATTATTAAAGAACCATAATTGTTGAATCTAAATATATATGAAAAAATTAGTTAATAATCCAAATGATAATGGAAATGACATACTATTAATGAATATGTGGAAAGATGTTATAATTTATCCACTTATTCTATAATATTAATGATTTTTTTTTATTTTATAGAATTATAAAAAACATAATTTTTTATTATGAGGATTAAAAGAACATAAATAGCATGACACGCCCAAGGTAATCGATTATTTCACAATCTCATCCTTAATCGAGATTGTTTATATTTATGTTAGTATTGGAGTAATTATATGATCTTTTAATATTAAACCCCTTATATCGTATTCTCATATGTTTAATCCTATAAGTGAAAAAAAATTAATTTCTTTTTCCACCGCTTATGTTATAAAATTTTGGAAAGAATGCCTTAATGAAAAACCAACTTTGTTTTTCTTATCCGAACAAGAGTATTTTTTTCCCTTGTCTAATTTTTCCTCAAAAAATTTTGAGAATGTTTTTAGTATTTTAAATTATTTATGAACATTATTTTTACTGGACTTTTAATTATAATAAAAATTTAAATGTAATTCTATAATTATTTTCTAAAAGATTTAATTTTTACCAAAGTGTGAAAATTAATAATTTTTTAATTTTTATCATAAAAACAAATTCTCCAACGATGATGAATATTCTTTGACATGAATCTTACATAACCAGTTTCCTTTTTTTAAGAAATTATTTTTCCTAAAATTATGGAAATATTTAGATTTTCGATAAGTGATCTCTATGTAATGTAAGTATTATCGTAAATAAATGTTTATGTGATATTTTAAATGTATTTTTATCTATGTCGATGTCCTTTGATGAATTGTATACTTTATTAGGGATATAATTTAATGATACCATCCACTATATTACTAGGATGGATTATGATTATGTTGATCTATTGAATTATTGGATAAAATATAGACACTTGTTCTTATAATTTTCCAATTCGAATGTTTAGATTGATTTTTTATTGAATTTATATTCATTTCATTCAAATAAGTAATTCATTTTACTTGTTATGTGACTAGTGGAGCATGATATAGCACCATGATGCATCAACAGGTGACTTGAGACATATTAGTTTGGGTATTTGGTGTGAAATTAACCTATTTATATAGAGGCCTGATCATTTTAGAAATATATTATTTAAATATTTTCAATATAATTATCCAATAATTGAAAACATGGATCAAAATAGACTATTATATTTGGAGGTATAGGTACACAATACATCATAGTGGGACTTAAAATAAAACATATACATTTTTTCTCTATACTGAGCTTCTAAACCATTTCAAGATGCTAAAACTGAATTGGATAACTTGTTGGATACATACGAAAAATTGGTGAGTAAAATTTAAATGTACATGAATAAACATGATAAGGACACATGGAATGTGATTCAAATGAATAAAATGATTTAATAAAAGATAAAGAACAAGAGCAATCACATGGGAGTTTAAAATAAAAACATAGAATAAAAAGATCCTAGAAACATAAAAATTTAGATAGAAACACATAAAATGTCATAAACATGATTCATGGATTACTACCATGAAAATTTCACAACGTCTACAAGGTCCCATGATGAAAATTATTTACTCTTTAATCTTTTATGTGATGTCTCATGAGATGATATCATTACCCAATGTATTTGAGAACTATTTTGGATCACCCATCATAACATGTTTTGGATATTGTGGGACAAAAAAAAGAAATAAATTATAAGGAATAAAATAAATAACTACCAATATAAAGAAAATGGGTTTCATAATTTCATTTCATATCACTATCAAAAAAATTTCATAATGGAAGAATTTGAGAGAAGTACATAAGGCATGAAATACCCAATAAATTTAACAAATAATACACTTAGTATATATGATTGAGTCATATATAAATATTTTAGATGCAATGTATAACATATAAGTTTTTCATTATTGATTAAAATGTTTTTAGAACCTACATGGAATATTTCTTATGGAAAATACCATTTTCACATTCAAATCAAATATATATATATATATATATATAATTCTAAAATATCACATAAATTGTTTTTATAAAATAATAATGGAAAATTATAAATTAATAATTAAATTATTTAGAATTCATTATAGTGGGAAATTTCATATATATAGTATAAGTTAAAATAAAACATTACATTCACACCATTAAAAAAATTCAAAAATAACATGTTCAAAAAAAGATAAGAAGAATAATTTTAAAACCATTTTATAAAAGTAAAACATCATTGAAAAATGTGTTTAAAAAATCATTATAGAATAATAAAAATAATCTTTAAAAAATGTTATGGAAAATATAGATATGGATGAAAATTCATTTTTGACTGAAAACAGAAATAATGTTGGATTTCTATAAAAATGTTTTCTAAATTATTTAAAGTACCAAATTTGGTAATGTGATACTATTATGTTAAAATTTCATGAATTACTAGAGGATATTAATAATAAAATGGAATTATTTTACAATGGTAAAATAATTTCCATTAATAGAAATTCAAACATAAATAATCCTAATTAAAATAAGATTGAAGCATAAACCCTTACGACATTGATAATTTTTGAATCAAAACCCCATGAAATAAATAACTTGAATTGAAAAAATAAATTTCAGTAATATTAAAATATTCATGATATAACATATCAAATGGGTATTATATACCCCTAATAGAAATAAATTGGTTTATAATTCCAAATATGTCATGATGGAGTAGAAATTGAGATCAAATATATTACTATGATCATACCATTGAGCTGGGGAAATGTCAATGAATATATTATGTGTATAAAATGTAAACCGACATAATAAAAGTGGATATAAAAAATAATATAATACATGGTAATTACAAAAATCATCTTAGCACATCAAATATAATAAATAAGTAATTCACCCCAATGAAAGAAGTTGAGTAATTAAATCCCACACAATTTATTAACATTAAATTAAAATATCATTGGTTGAAATAATTTTAATTGAAACTAAAAATACCAGGAAGTTTGGTTGATTCAATTTATACCATGTTAAAGGGAATTATATACAATAAATAAAATAAATAAGGTGGATCACATTAAAATACATCTCAATGAAATGAAATTGAGACATAATCCATTACCTTGAGCCCAAATAATCACATGTGTCCCTTATCATCATCAATAATAAAATCATGTTTATTATTTATTTGATTAATAACCTTTTATTGGTTATTATCCCTTTTCTTTTAATTTTTACCATATCAAATTAAATTACTATGTCAATTAATTTCTCATTGGATGTTTTAATGATGTCCAGACCATATGTTAAAAATCACACTTGAAATCTTACTGAGATTAAAGAAATTATTATTTATTAATTTAAAAATAATCATCATGTAATAAGTATAATTTTTAACAAAAAAAAATTATAACCTTCTATGAAATATTTATAGGAAAAATGAACTATTTTACAATCATGGAGATATAGGTTGTATGTTCGGAAGAGTAACATTTCTAATTTCCAATGATCATCTTGTAAATAAAGAATGGGTTTTTATATTAATATAACAATAAATATATCATAAATATAACAATATTTCATTAAATTAACATACATATGTCATCCATGTAATGTGATAATAAAAAAGTAATCGCATTGCTTGGGGAATCGGTGATCTACTATACACACGAATGATGTTATCATTTTTGGATGGATTATATGGTAAAAGGTGTATGATATATTAATTTTCAAGAATTATTACAATTTCATGAATATCATAGATGAACATTAAATCTATTATCATGAATATCCATGAGAGGAAAGGATGGGATAGGATATACCTCAGTATGTAAGGCCATAGTCCGACATAAACATAAATAGTGGATTTGTTTCCCATTTAATGGAAGAGGAGGTGAATGTAGAATATTGAATAAAATTTAGTTATACTATATTTGGATTTTAGGACTTTTAAATATATAAAGTAATATTTCCATATCAAAACAACTAGATTATATATGATTATGAGGCCAGTTATAGGCAAGATAAATTTTAATAAAATATTTAAATTAATTTTCATCACTTGCACATGATTTTTCAGAAACAATATTGAAAATCATAAAAATAGTATAAGATAAAAAAATATGAGACAATGTTTAATATATATAAAAATATTACCCTTAGTGTGACATAAAATTTTTCAATCTAGGATGATCAGATAAGGTGACCATTTGTAGTAATGTTAATTGAAATAATTAATTATTATAGTAATTTAAATTAAATATAATTACATATATAAATATAATGTTAAGATGAATTTCTAGGGTTATGTGGATAACCTAAGAACCATTTAGGGGAGAATCACACCACCCTTAATTGGAGAATTATGATTAGAAAACAATGAGATTCAAGATCCATGAGAATCAATGTGCAAAAAACATAATGGATCTTCCCTATCTTTGGAAATAACATTATTCACAATTGATCAATCCCAACCAAGGATGGACTCTTCATTTTTTGTTTTCACCCACTTCACTAAACTTTTAATCATGGATAATCCTTATTCATATTGACTATTTATTAATTAGAACTTCACATGATCGTATTGAAAAATGAAAATTTTTATTTTATTTAACTAAATACTTTCAATGAAATCAATCCAACCAATCCCTATTTTTGTGGCCATTAGAAAATAATTCATGGAAAATGATGATTTATCCTTTATTCATATTTTCCCCCACTTATTCTTTATGTTCTTCATTTCTGGACCACAATGTCATGATTTGAATTTTTTCCAGAATGTTCGATCGCGATAAGACCACCCAATTTTATAGTGTATGTGTGCACAATGACTGTAAAGGAGTAATGAGGATTAATCAATGTGGATATTGGGTATCAGGGATGGTTTCAGGGATCCGAGATCTAACGTGAAGAGAGAATGGTAATTAGATCCCCATGAAGTGTGTGAATGATTTAAATGAACCAGTAGGAACACTAATTCTGAAAAATAGTGCGATAAAATAAAGGAACATATTATATTACCTTTAATTTTAGGAGAATTCTATGTGTAATAGTCTCTAGGTTTAATATATATGGGCTCTACAGATCAGATCTAGATTTCATTAAAAAACAAAGTACATGCCATGATGTCTAGGGAACCAATAGCATCTAGTCACCCATCTATGGTGGCTAGAGCATTAGATTGAGTTAAATATCATATATCATGTGGGAGCTTCACATGTCACATGAATCAATGTTGGAGATCCATAATGTACTTTGCAAGTATAGGGAATGAGGCATGGTTGGTCACACAACTAGTGTATATGGACAAGGCCCAAAGAACACATGTATATCTAGGAGAGTACGGCTTGGCCTTGGGTGGCTAAGACACACCATTTTTTACCCTTACATGTCGTATATATATACATTTACATAAAACTATATACTACTATGTAAACTAAAAGGATATATAGAAGAACAACAAACATTTTTTTACCCAACACATGATGTACCTAATTTTTAATATAATTCTACTTCTTGTATCACATACCTTTGTATTTGTATGGTTGGATCATTATTATCATATCCTATGTTTTTTATGTGGGCCACATTCTTGTCCACTAATGTTTCTTTTTTAGATAATATACAAATTTTTCCTAGTGTGATTCTTCTTTAGGTGGTTCTAAAAAATTATGGTGATTGGACATGGTCATTAAAGTGGAACCCCAAGTCACAATTAGGTGTGAGCCCTATATCTGATAAGTGTTAACCTTGGGAATAAAAGTATGAAGGTCCACTATCTACTATGTGGTACCCCCTAATGTTATTGGGTTCTTTTAATCTATCGATTATGTTGTACCCCCAGACTCACTAGGGTGCATAACCTATATATATTCAGTGGTAGCCCTATAATGCAATAGATTGTATTTTACCTATCTACTCATTGGTACTACCATAATGGAAAAGATTTTCATTTCCCTATCTACTTAGTTGTATGCCCTGATAGAATAGGGTTTTTTTCTTCTATCTATTGAGTGGTACCCCTTCCTATCATAAATTGGCATGTGTCCCCCTTACACTGTGTGGTACCCCCTGATGCACTAGGGAATGGGGCCTCTACCAAGTTATTATTAGCCTTTGATCATGATTCATTTTTGTGAGGTGTGGGACCTCAACAGAGTTACTTTTATGGAAAACAAGTGAGATGTTGGGAATTATTGATGGAACTCTTGGAAATTTTGGAACAATCATTTACTAAGATATATTTTGTGATGGAAATCCCATTTCACTCACATCTAGGTTTCCTAAAGAGTCATATTTATATATAGACTTATTATTGGGTTCTATTTATCTATTTATATGGGTTGATGTTTCACTTAAATTGTGTCTCATATTGTTTTACCAAATATTTGGGGCATCTTATTGGGTATTTATATACTCATAAGTTTGGGGGATTTACCCACATGTTTCATGTATGATGAAGATTATAGATAGTTTGTTGATAGTCCTAGAAGAGTATTTTGGATTCATGGGTTCATTTAATCTCTTTTGGTTGTTGGGGTTTGGTTATCTGGATATGAACTCCTTAAAAATTACATTTATAGTTATTTTTATTTTGGTACATCTTTCTAGTTGGGTGTGCATTTTTTCTATTATATTTTTAATTTACATTGTTATACTATTAAATTCCCTACAAGCTGTCACATGCATGGTTTTTACTATAGATTTAAATTTCATTTATATTTCTTCCTCTGTATTTTTTCATGGAGATGGTTGGGATCATGTGTATAAGTACATTATAAAATGGTATCAAATTATAGTTTTGAATTTCTATATTTTTCACGAGCCCCTCGAATATGGTGGTATGATTCGGGAAGTTGTGGCTTGGCATTCTGTCATCCACGTGGGCCTTAGGGGGTCGGGTCGTGATATAGTGTTATGAGAGGTTGTTGGACCTCTGGATAATTCTTGGTGTTTATTTCCCTGAGTATGTTTTGTATGTAAAATAGAAAACTAATGTTAAAGTGCCTCAAGTGTGGATTTCATGCCAGGGAACCAATTGATTGTGTGGCTTCTAATGTATCCATACCATAGAACATTAACCACTAACTTATCAACTCTGTATATTGAGATATTATTTTCTTGTAACATTCGTACATGTATCATATAGGACATATTCTTCTAAAATCCTTATTACGTAAACTCCATATATATTTATATATATGCTTATCTAACCATTTTAAATCTTGATTTGACTTGTTAGGATGCCTCTGCAAAGTCAATCAACTTTGTTACCGATTTAAGATGGTGAAAACGACTTAAGGAGTAACGTTCTATCAGTTCAAGATATATTTTAAGAGATCATTCTTCCAGGTGGGAAGGTAGTAGCAACCATTAATATCTAATAGTAGATTGTACTAGTAGAGCAAGCTAAGGATGCACTCAATATTAGATCAAACAACGTGTTCTAGCACCAGAGGACACAGAGGTTCAATGTTGATCAAGATCCATTGGCAGTGGAGTATTGTGTAGAGTTTGGGATCCATGTTTTCAGGATTATCCAGAAACCAATATATTTGGTGGTTTGGATGGCATCCATACTTTTCTATAGTGAATTTGTGCAATGGAAGAGCTTAGTCACACAGATGCATAATGATATGATAATTTCATGGACTGACTTTATGACAACCCTGCTTTTTATTACAACTTAAACATGATTTATTACATAATAATTCACTTGATACAACAAAGAAGATCGAGAGGTTTAGTGTATTTGGGGATTAAGATCATTTCATAAAACTTTAAACTTGAAATACAACATCTTTATTGAAAACTTCCTTTACATGACCACCACATTCCTTCGTACATAGCATTGCATGGGATAACCTGAGAACATGCATAAGAAAAGGGTGAGCTATAAAGCCCAGTAAGGGAGTACAATGGAATAACATGAGGAGTAAAATACATGTTAGACAATAGGCATATCAATAGATCATAAGAGAAACATGAACATAAAGGCATGATAAAGAATGATAATCATAACATGGAAATGTGGCAACAACACATAACATTGAATTAGCATGAGCCAAGGCTCATTGCACATGGAGCATGAGTAAACCCTCATTTCACATGAATCACGAGTAAACCCTCGTTGCACTTGAATTAGCATTGGTCAAAATTCATTTCACATGACGTATCATGATACTATACTTTACCCAATGCATTGGAGCGCTATAAAGGGCGCACCCTTCTTAAACATTTCATTTCATTCATAAGTGTGCCACATGGATCATAAAACATGGATTCATAAATCATAATCATTTATTCCACGATGAAGGAATGTGGAATTCGTACATGAAACTTTAGAATCAATAAGTAAATGTGCATAAAGGTGAATACCCTTGATGGATAAATAGGCATGGTATTCACTACACAGTGATATTGGCTTAGAAAATCGGTGTGATTTCGACAGCGTAACGGCGTGACATAAGAATTCATAAAAATGGTTGATGAGAGATAAAGGGGTACCTCATCATATTTATATGTAATGGAAAGTAAGGAGGTCATATAGATACATGTCCCAACAATTGAAAAGGAATTTAGAGTCATGATACAAAATTATTGCTTGAATATAGAAGAGGAGAAAAAGGTTCCTTTCGGAATTTCGGCATAGTAACGGGTGTACATGGGAGGAATTTAATGATAGAGAAAGGGGTCTCTCATAATTAAAACATTAAGAGGGCAGTATAGGAGAGGTGCGAAACCATAACCCAACATTCATAGTTTAATTTAAAATGGAAATACAACTTAATGAAAATTGACAAAAATGAGAAAGGAAGAAAAACCCTTACATTGAAGTGTGCTTCCAAAGGATAGAGAGAGGATTGTGAGAGGATTCTTGGGAGCTTGGGGCACCTTGGGAGGATTTTAGAGAGTGTAGGTCATAGGTTGGACGAACTACAAGGGATTTTAGTGAGGAGGAAGTGGGAGCTTGGGTGGGTTTATATAGGAAAGGTGAGAGAATTCTTTATTATTTAGGTTTGAGACCCCTTATATTAAAATAATCCAAACCACAAACCATCCCATGTTTTTTTCCCATGGTTTCTAGAAAAGGAAAGAGGAAAAAAATATTTTACAAGGCCAAGGTCTGAACTTATTAAAAAATTAGGGTTGCTTATGTGGAGGTGAGTCACACTCCTATGGAAATAAATTTAAAAAGGCATAGTGTTGAATACGTCTTGAGGGGTTCATTAATTCTTTGAAAAGTATGTCAATAAAACCCAAAACCTCATTATTTTAATGATAAAACATATATTGGCCGAACATAAGGATTATGGTATTTTATTACATGACCATTGGGTCATTATGATGTCATGAAACACATTATATATTTAAACGGTATTTAATTTTTACAAAAAAATTTGACTGTCTCAGAAAATTATGAAAAATTCACCGTTGGATAATTTCGACGTTCTGATTCCAAAAATAATATTTATTTTACCTAAATAATTTTCTAAATATGTGAATTTTCACTTTTAAAATAAAAACTGATATTTATAAAAAATTCACGGGTTTTGACAGAAATGGCTTTCAAACCTTAATAAAAATTGTAATTGCATTCATAAAATTATAAGATCATTTATATTTAATAAAAATTAATTTAATATTAATAATAATATTTTATTAAAATATTATTTAATTCTAAAATCCCTTAATTTAATAAAATATAATTCTTAATTAAATAATAACCAAAAAACACCATTTGTACTTTAAAAACAATTACAATGTATCAAAAATGACTAGAAATTATAATCATTATTATATACAGAAATAATGCTCATGGACATAGTACTACTTATTTTTTACATAAACCCTTAAAATAGTCGCATAAGACCTAAGGGTAAGGTGTGCGATGGTGACAGACTCTTGGGGCGGCTCGGATAACATCGCTCGAGTGGTAATCTCTATCAACTTCCACTTTTCCCGTAGACGCTCACGTTCGAGCTTGACATAATGAAGCTCAGCTTGGGATTGGTCGAGGGAGAAGCCCAAAGACGCCACCTCTTTTCCGAGCTCTGACAAATGGGCTTCTTATGGGGCAATTCTACTAGATGAGGCCATCGCTTCCTTTGTCTGAGTAAAATTGGGTTCGTTCAAGACATATATTTATACTACTCAATGATCACTGTTCAACGGCTATAAGAGTAATGGTCACAAATCTTAACATAAAACCAAAGAAGTTGACAACTTATAAAAACGTTTTTAATAAAGAAACATTTAACTGGATCAAGAGGGATTTTCCATTAATGAATCTTTGCTTCGTTACAATATTCCCCCTTAAGAAATTTGGCCCTCAAAATTTTCCTTTTCCCACACTAAAACAAATGTGGGTAACTCAGCTCCATCGTATCCTCCAACTCCAAATTCGCTTCTTCAAACTTGTGGTTTCTCCACAACACCATGACGAGGGGCATTGTCTTATTTCGTAGAACTTTTTCTGTACAATCTAAGATCTTCACTGGTTTCTCCTCATAATGAAGATCGTCTTCCAATTGTACCACCTCGGAAGAGAGTACATGTGAAGGGTCTGTTATGTACTTCCTTAAGAGGGATACATGGAAGACATCATGCACCTTGGCCATAGTAGGTGGAAGTGCTAGTCGATAGGCCACAGCCCCAACACGATCAAGAATCTCTAAGGGGCCGATGTACCTTGGACATAACATCCCTTTTTATCCAAACCTCATGACCTTCTTCCACGGAGATATGCGTAAAAACACCATGTCTCCGTCTTTGAACTCAAGGTCTCGTCGACGATTATCTGCATAACTCTTCTGTCGACTTTGGGATGCCTTGATATGTTGTTGAATGGTTTTCACCTTCTCCACCAATTCTTCGACCATTTCTGGTCCAAGCAGCTTACGTTCACCGACCTCATCCCAACATGCCGGTGTTCTACACCTTTTCCCATACAGGGCTTCATATGGTGCCATTTGGATGCTTGAGTGGAAACTATTATTATAAGAGAACTCAACCAGAGGAATATGTTGATCCCATACTCCTTTAAAGTCCATTGAGCACGCTCTCAACATATCCTCAAGTGTTTGGATAGACTGCTCGGATTGGCCATCAGTTTGAGGATGATAGGCCGTACTAAAGTTCAGTTCAGTATTCAGAGCATGTTAAAGACTCTTCCAAAACTTAGAGGTAAATCTTGGATCTCGGTCAGACACAATAGATAGTGGTAATCCATGCAACTGTACCACTTCCCTAATATATATCTGTTCCAGTTGATCCAAATAGAAATCCTCTCAAATAGCAATGAAGTGTGCAGTCTTTGTAAGACGATCCACAACAACCCAGATTGCATTGTTGCGATTAGATGTCCTTGGAAGTCCGGTGACAAAGTCCATGGTGATATTATCCCATTTCCATTCTGGTATGGGCTGTGGTTGCATCATCCCCTTAGACTTCAGCCTCTCTGCCTTCACTTGCTGACACACCAGTCACTTTGATGTATATTCAACGATCTCCTTCTTCATATTATCCCACCAAAAGTTTTCTCGGAGATCTCGATACATCTTTGTGCTCCCTGGGTGAATAGAGAAATTTGAACTATGTGCATCGTCCAAGAGTTCCTTCTTCAGCTCCAGACTTGATGGAACACATAGTCTTTTCCCAAACCGTATAAATCCTTCTACATTAACATTAAACACCGAGGATTTCCCCTTTTTGATAGCTTTTACTTTTTCTTGGATTCCTGCATCATCCTTTTGAGCATCCTTTAACCTTTCCAAAAGAGATGGTTGATCAATTATTTGTGAAAGGATTGATGATGTTCTCTTCTTTATGATTCCCATGTCCATCTTCATCATGTCTAAGAAGATTGTATCCTTCTCAATTCTCATCATTGATATAATCGATGGATCCTTTCTACTTAGGGCATCCGCCACCTTGTTTGCCTTCCCAAGGTGGTAATGTATTGAACAGTCATAATCCTTGATGAGCTCTATCCATCTTCTCTGGCGCATATTAAGCTCTTTCTGTGTGAATATATATTTAAGACTCTTGTGGTCAGTATATATCTCACATTTCTCTCCATAGAGATAATTCCGCCAGATTTTCAAGGCAATGATCACCGCCGCCAACTCCAGATCATGCGTTGGATTGTTTCGCTCATGGATTTTCAACTTCCTTGAAGCATAGGATATCACTTTATCATTATGCATTAGCACACATCTTAATCCCTTCTTTGAGGCATCACTAAATACCACAAAAGTTCCCCACTTGTGGGTAAAGTGAGCACGGGTGCAGTGATAAGACTCATTTTCAACTCCTTGAAACTTTCTTCGCATTCATCACTCCAAGCAAACATTACTCCCTTTCTAGTTAGATTGGAAAGAGGGTTGGACAATCGTGAGAAATTTCTCACAAATCGTCGATAATATCCAGCAAACCCCAAGAAGCTACGGATATCAGTTATCGATGTTGGCCTTGGCCATCCCTCAATTGCATCTCTTTTGGAGGGGTCTACAGATATCCCATTGTTTGTGATGATATGGCCCAAGAATGAGACTTCCTTCAACCAAAACTAACACTTGCGATAGATTTCATAGAGCTTCTCCTTGCGCAAAGTCTCTAGTACAGTTTTTAAATGCTCCTCATGGTCCTCCTTGGTTTTGGAGTATATTAGAATATCATCTATAAAGACTACCACAAATTTGTCTAGGTAATCTCTAAAGACTCTATTCCTCAAGTCCATGAATATTGCTGGAGAATTGGTGAGTTCGAAAGGCATTAATTTGAATTCATAGTGCCCGTACCTTGTACGAAAAGAAGTCTTGGGGATATCTTCCTTCTTCACCCTTACTTGATAATATCCCAACCGCAAGTCCACCTTGGAGAAATATTGTGCTCCACGCAGCTGATCAAACAAGTCATCAATTCTTGGGAGATGATACTTGTTCTTTATTGTGATTTTGTTATGTTCATGATATTCGATGCAAAGCTGCATTGACCCATCCTTCTTCTTGAGGAAGAGGACTGGTACACCCCATGGTGATGCACTTGGGCGTATTAACCCTTTATCCAGATTCTCATGTAGTTTTTTCTTCAGCTCTTTAAGCTCAACAACAGCCATTCAATATGGAGTATTGGATATTGGTAGTGCCCTGGGTACAAGTTCAATAGAGAACTCAACATCTCTTCTTGGAGGAAGACCAGGAAGTTCCTTGGGAAACACTTCCGTGAATTCCCTCACAATAGGCATTTCTTCAAGGGTGGTTTCTTCCTTGGACTCTATCATCTGAGCCAGATATGCATGCTCATAGGGCAGTAATATCCATGCTTGAGATGATGGACCTAAAGGAGATTCATCTTCCTCCTGACACTTGTAAATAATCGGGGGTCGATTCTCCATATGGAGTGTGATTTCCCCCTCCCGACAATTTATGTTGGGTATATATAAGGAAAGTCAATCCATGCCAAGAATTGCATCAAATTCCACCAAAGGGAGTATGATGAGGTTTGCTGGGAAATTCAATCCACAGATTATAACAGGGGAGGACTTATATTCATGTGATGCAATGATTGCCCCATTTTCCGTACTCACCGAAATCTTTACATCCAGGATTTGTGGTGGTTCTAGGATTGTTCTACTAAACATTCAAGATATAAAATAATGCGTAGAACCTGAATCAAAAAGTACGTTCGCTATTCATGAATGAATAACTAGCGTACCTATCACCACTTCGTTTTCGGGGATCACTTCAGCATAAGTGGTGGAAAAAGCTCTTCTTTTCTGTCATGGAGGTTGTTGGTTGCCTCCAATAACCCTTGGATTAGGGCACTGATTTGCAAAATGACCCGGTTCTTTGCATTTGTAGCATTTAAAAATGCGTTGAGGATCGAACGGAGCGTTCCACTCCTCTGTCGCAGCCGCGGGTCCTTCTTGCCGATAGTTAGTAGCTAGGTACCCTTGTCTTCCAAACCTAAAGAATTTTCTCATCCCCCTAAGGCAATTTCCAGGGTGCTTCTTTCCGCACTTTGGGCAAGTGGGGTGCTGGAACTTCTTAGCGCCGTTGGATTTATCCATCGGACCACCATCATTGATGTCCACCTTACGCTTCTTGTCCCCATGATACCCCTGTGATTCTCCGATCTCCATTTCAGCCTTGAGGGCACATCGGACAATTTCCTCATAACTGCCAAAGTCATGGATCGCTAATGCTTTCCGCAAACTAGGCTTCAGCCCACCAAAGAAGCGGTCAACCTTGTATTCAGGGGTAACGACAAAGCCAGAAGCGTATTGTGCAAGCCTTGTGAATTTTTCCTCGTATGCTCCCACAGATTCTTAATCTTTCTATTTGAGGGAAAGGAAGTCCATTTCCATCTTAAGACGGAGGGTGCGCGGAAAATATTTATCTAAAAACATCTTCCGGAATTTCTTCCATTCCAAAGCCTCGATCTCCTCCTCATGCTTCGTATTTTTGATCAACGTCCACCATTGATCAGCTTCACCCTCCATACGATAAGCCACCATGATAACCTTCTCTTGTCCAGAACATTGGAGGATGGAGAATATATTTTTAATGGAGTTGATCCATTGCTCAGTGATCGTGGGATCAGATGATCCACTAAAAGTAGGAGGCCTTTGTCTCATGAAGCTCTCGATAACGACTTGTTCTTTATTAGGGGGGGTTGAACGTTCCTCTCGACCAGTGTTTCTATTCAAAACATGAGTTAGCTGAGAGAGAAGCGTGACAAAGTTCACGATTCCCCCTCCCATTGGATTGGGCATCTAATTAGTACAATCATCACACTGATCTTCACAACGGTTGTTAGCCCGAGTCCTCCAATTACCGACCATTGGCTGTAATAAAAGGAAAGTTAGGGGTAACACATAAATGGTAAACCGAAGATAAAAGTTTATGACTTATAAATAAACTTTTTTCTCTTTAACTCATGAGTCTATAGGATTCAATCTAGGCATTTTAGGATCTACCTTCTAACATATATTCTTAGGGGCATTTTTTCATTAATAAGGGTTCATAATAAGCTTGTGAATTTATCAAAGCATATCCCTCGGGAGTGTCGTAACCAAGAGTGCATCAAGGCCCATTGTCGTGCACCAGTTCCCGTTCGATTCTAGCTCAAATTAGTGTTTTCGGGTTTTACCCCTAGGATACATCTGTGCCAGAGCCGCCTCTACCTGCTCGTATCCAGACAGGGATGTATTTGCTTGATAAACCACTTACTCAATACTTACCAAAAAAAAGGGATGTTTTTGTTATACTTAGTCTTGTATCTAAGGCTTTACTAGGGTTTTCCTAATCCCAAAAATAACTAAACCTATCATCTGATACCAACTATGACAACCCTGCTTTTTATTACAACTTAAACATGCTTTATTACATAAAACTTCACTTGATACAACAAAGAAGATCGTGAGGTTTAGTGACTTTGGGGCTTAGGATCATTACATAAAAACTTTAAACATGAAATACAACACCTTTATTGAAAACTTCCTTTACATGACCACTACATTCCTTCGTACTTACCATTGCATGGGATAACCTGAGGACATGCATAAGAAAAGGCTGAGCTATAAAGCCCAGTAAGGGAGTACACATGGAATAAAATGAGGTGTACAATACATGTTAGGCAATAGGCATATCAATAGATCATAAGAGAAACATGAACATAAATTCATGATTAAACATGATAATCATAACATGGAAATGTGGCAACAACACTTAACATTGAATTAGCATGAGCCAAGGATCATTTTACATGGAGCATGAGTAAACCCTCATTGCACATGAAGCACGATTAAACCCTCGTTGCACTTGAATTAGCATGATTCAACAATCATTTCACATGACGTATCATGATACTATACTTTACCCAATTCACTGGAGCGCTAAAAAAGGTGCACCCTTCTTAAACATTTCATTTCATGCATAAGTGTGCCACATGGATCATAAAACATGGATTCATAAAACATAATCATTTATTCCACGATGAAGGAATGTGGAATTCATACATGAAACTTTATAATCAATAAGTAAATGTTCATAAAGGTGAATACCCTTGATGGAGAAATGGGCATGGTATTCACTACACAATGATATTGGTTTAGAAAATCGGTGTGATTTCGGCAGCGTAATAGTGTGACATAAGAATTCATAAAAATGGTTGATGAGAGAGAAAGGGGTTCCTAATCATATTTATATGTAATGGAATGTAAGTAGGTCATATATATACATGTCCCAACAATTGAAAAGGAATTTAGATTCATTATATAAAAGTATTGCTTGAATATAAAAGAGGAGAAAAAGGTTCCTTTTGGAATTTCGGCATAGTAACTGGTGTACACGGGAGGAATTTAATGAGGGAGAAAGGGGTCTCTCATCATTCAAACAATAAGAGGGAAGTATGGGAGAGGTGTGAAACCATACCCCAACATTCATAATTGAAATTAAAAGGGAAATACAACTTAAAGAAAATTGACAAAAATGAGAAAGGAAGAAAACCCCTTACTTGGAAGTGTGCTTCCAAAGGCTAGAGAGAGGCTTGTGAGAGGCTTCTTGGGAGTTTGGGGAACCTTGGGAGGATTTTAGAGAGAGTAGGGAAGAGGTTGGGCGAACTCCAAGGGATTTTAGTGAGGAGGAAGTGGGAGCTTGGGTGGGTTTATATAGGAAAGGTGAGAGAATTTTTTATTATTTAGGTTTGGGACCCCTTATATTAAAATAATCCAAACCACAAACCATCCCATGGTATTTGCCCATGGTTTCTGGAAAAGGAAAGAGGAAAAAAATATTTTACATGGCCATGGTCCGAAATTATTAAAAAATTAGGGTTTCTTATGTGGAGGTGAGTCACACTCCCATGGAAATTAATTTAAAAAGGCAAAGTGTTGAATAAGTCTTCAGGGGTTCATTAATGCTTTGAAAAGTAAGTCAATAAAACCCAAAACCTCATTATTTTAATGATAAAACATATATTGTCCGAAAATAAGGATTATGGTATTTTATTACACGACCATTTGGTCATTATGATGTCATAAAACACATTATATATTTAAAAGGTATTTAATTTTTACCCAAAACTTTGACTGTCTCAGAAAATTATGAAAAATTCACCATTGGATAATTTCGATGTTCTGATTCCAAAAATAATATTTATTTTATCTAAATAATTTTATAAATATGTTAATTTTCACTTTTAAAATAAAAATTGATATTTATCAAAAATTCATGGGTTTTGACAAAAATGGCTTTCAAACCTTAATAAAAATTTTAATTGCATTCATAAAATTATAAGATTATTTATATTTAATAAAAATTAATTTAATATTAATAATAATATTTTATTAAAATATTATTTAATTCAAAAATCCCTTAATTTAATAAATATAATTCTTAATTAAATAATAAACAAAAAACACCATTTGTACTTTAAAAACTATTACAATGTATCAAAAATAACTAGAAATTATAATCATTATTATATACAAAAATAATGCACATGGACATAGTACTACTTATTTGTTACACAACCCCTTAAAATAGCTGCATAAGACCTAAGGGTAAGGTGTTCGATGGTGACAGACTCTTGGGGCGGCTTGGATAACATCGCTCGAGTGGTAATATCTATCAACTTCCACTTTTCCCGTTGATGATCACGTTCGAGCTTGACATAATGAAGCTCAGATTGGGCTTGGTCAAGGGCGAAGCCCAAAGACACCACCTCTTTTCTGAGCTCCAACAAATGGGCTTCGTATGGGGCAATTATACTGGATGAGGCCATCGCTTCCTTTGTCTGAGTAAAATTGGGTTCGTTAAAGCCATATATTTATACTACTCAAGTGATCACTGTTCAACGGCTATAAAAGTAATGGTCACAAATCTTAACAAAAAACCAAAGAATTTGACATCTTATAAAAACGTTTTTCATAAAGAAACATTTAACTAGATCAAGAGGGATTTTCCATTAATGAAACTTTGGGTCGTTACAGACTTCCATTAGATGTTTCATGAATAATTTTATCCCATGCACTTGAGATCAATTCAGATTCTATATATTTTCAGGATATAATATGGGGATCCTGGGTAGTATATGTGTACAATAAGAGGATGATTTACCTCACACAATACTCAATTAAAATGATTTGATATGGATTCCTCTAGGTATAAATGTTTGATATGTTTCTCCATAGAGACATTCATATTAGTTTGGTACCTGTACCCATTCCCACTTTTTCCAAAGTGTTAAAGAGGGTGATTGTTATGGGGAGAATCCAATCAATGGGATCCCAGGCAGCTAGATCTGGTATAGGGTGTCCAGTGGACGACTCATAAATAGTAGCTAGTAAGAGAAAGTTGGCAAGGTCTCAGAATAATTTTAATATGCATGACCAGACTCAGACACGTGCTTGTGTGGAACAATTACTAAACATTGGAATAGGGTATCCCGAAGAGTGGTGGTGTTATTCGTGTGATGGGAGAGGTACCAAGGAATGTGATTTCGCAACTCAATGTTTTGAGGGGGCACAAAGATAACCGACGGACCTCCGTGATTAATGATTTTTTGTGATCATGGATCCCCTAGGGGAGGATATGGAATCACCAAGGGAAAACAAACAATTATAGGATTAGGTGGGGATCTAGGAGGAGAATATGTGGGTGGGTTATGATATAATTTGACACTTACCCCGACACCATCAAGTAACCCATTCTAGGATTTGGGAGCTGAAGGTTTGGGACATGGCCAGTTGAAAGCTACAAAGGCTTATAAACTGGTATCTCATGGGATAATTTCATGTATGTTCTATTTTTTTCTAATATTACATCAATGCTATTAGACATAAGTGTGAGTCATTATATCATATATTTACTCCTATTGTGATAGATGGAGCTCCAAGTTGAGTCTTTATGCTAGAATCCTTTCCTTGAGGTTCCTATGTGGAATGATACTTTTATATCTTTAATCTTTTAGTAGTACAAGCTATCGCATGGATGATAGAATTTATTGTGGGAATGTATTGTTGTATTGAATATACATTATGAAACTATCTTGGGTATGGAGTATTTTTCCATTGTACAAGCATAGATTGAATGTTAACACAGACAATTGAGATGAATCTATATTAATGGGATGAGATTATCCTTTATAAGGAATAGATATCTCATGGTACGAAGATTGGGTTTTGTGAGTAATTATTACAACCCACCACCCATCAATTGGTGATTGTATCCTTTGTAACAATGACCTATTTATGAGATTAGATTCTGTTATACATGGAGGATATTATAGGTTTCTTTCCTGAGGACATTCTAGGACTACATTCGAGGTGAGAGAAAGAGTTTTTCTTTGAATTTAACCAAGAGAAAACTCCAATATCAGATTTAGATTATAATTTGACTATTACCGAGCTCTAGGAGGTACTATTATAGTTTTATGACATCTATTAAAGGGTTTTGTTAGACCTTGTGTGTCACCCTAGGTAACTCATGTTTTGTTTTTGAAAAATCTGGATGAGATCTTATGGATTTATGTAGATTATTCTCTCCAAATCCATGCCATGAAAAATGAAATCTACCCATTTCCAAGGATATGAAACGTCTTAGATCAGTTTCAAGGTGTGAGATAGATCTTTAAGGTCAATTTTATAACCAGTTACCATTAGTTGTGATTTCATGGAGATGACATTCCTAAGATAGAATTCTGATGTCTCTATAAACACTATGTGTTCCTATTTATGCCTTTCACTATGAATAATTTCACCAATATGTTAATGGATTGGATGAACTAGATCTTTTACCCATATATGGAATGATTTGTTGTTTTCATTTGTTGATTGAATCACTACTAGAATTTGTGCTATTTGCAACGGGATATTTGCAACCGGATCCCGTCGCAAATAAGCTTTAGGGACGGGGTCACCTCACAAATACCCCATTGTAGAAAATGGTGACGCAACAATTGTTTTTTGCGACGGTCCAATCACAAATAATTCTCCTATTATATAAAGTATATATAAATAAACATATTACTATGGGCCCATTGCAAGTACTATTTGCGACGGTACCAAGGGTTCATCCAAAATACAATTTAAAAATATATTTTTAAACTATTTGTGACGGAATCCCATCGCAAAAGATCTCGTTGCAAATAAAAACCAAAATGAAAAATATATTTATTTACTTAAATTATAATTAATGCAGAAATAATATTAATATTATCAAAATAATAAAACAAATAAAAAATATTAAAATTATGAATATTCTCAAAAAAGTATAAAAATTTCATAAAATATTATTATTATTATTATTTGTAAAATATATACACAATATATAATATAATACTAAAAAATATATTTAATAAAATTATGATTAATGAATAAATAATATTAATATTATTATAATAATAAAAAATATTAAAATACTCAATATTGATAAGAAATATAAAAAATACATAAAATTTTATTATTATTATTTGTAAAATAAAAAAACATTAAAAAATATAATAGTAATAATAAGGGATAAAATATTAAAAATAAAAGAAAAAATTAAATTATGAAACATTCACACCAATGTAAAGATAGAAACTGAAAATAGTTCATATTACAAAAAATCTTGATTTCTAATGTTTTTAACAAAAAAAATCACTGAGGGGGTCATATTTTGGGGGAGGTGAAGGAGATGTAGGAGATGGGGGAGAAAGCATCATCCCTAAACTACGATTCAGGTAGTCCATGTACTCCATCTGCTCGTGCAATCGACGTATCTCCTCCAAGTGCTACTGATGTTGTTGCCGCCGACACATCTCTTCATATCGCTTCTGCAAACTCTCTAAAAGCTCGGCCTGAGTTTGAAACTTCTCCTAATAGTGTGAGGCAGATGATGATGCCTCTCCACGAGCTCCTCTAGATCTGGACACAAAGATCACAGAAGTACCATAATAAGTACCATAAGTCACATGAGAGCTGATACCATCTATTTGGCCCTTCTCAAAGCCATACTTTGTCGCTGTCATACATGTCGCCTCATCGAAATGGTGGGCACTCAGCTGATCATTCATCTCGTTCTGACTCCCAGCCTGTGTTTGTGAGGTCTCTACATCATATGACTCCTTAATTTCCAATTTGAAATTAAAATTGTGGAAATATTATATGTAGTTAATTTTCAAACTGAAAAAAATAACACTAACCACAATCTGACGCCGATGATCACCTCTAATATCTCTAGTGGCTGGATCACTCTACATCCTCCAATACACATCATACATCGTAATATTGGGATTCTCTACTGCATAAAAAATTTAAAATAAACTATTTATATTTAAAAAAGATACTTACCAGATGCTCTATATGCGTACTAAATGTACAACTACTAGCTCGATACGTCACCTCATGTCTCCCCCAGTTCTTCCAATCCACTAAAGACCTCCTCTTAAATCCACCACTCAACCAGTGAAAGCATAATCCATCACAAACCTGAGATGAAATGTACTCTGGTTGGTGGGCTCCACATGGCTCATCAAAATTTGTCACTCCATTATTAATGGCCTTCCTTAGGAAATTGTGCAAAAACTAACGGAAACGGTCACACAAAGACGCTTCCCATGCCGCGTGGATAGCGTCATGCATGATATCATCGATGGGATACCATAAACCCTATAAATAATGTATAATATGAAGTTATTAATTCAAAAAATTTCAAAATAAATATTATTTATTCATTTACCAGCCAATGATTGAACATACTGAGCTTCACATCAATGGGAATCTATTCCCATGTGATCCATCGATGAGAAAAAAAAATTGCGCAAGATAGCACTCCCCTGTCTAATAGCTATATGTGCAAAACTATTAAAAAAGAATAAATAATCAAATAATTAGTATATATATAAATTAATTAATGAAATCTAAATAAAATATACAGGTTACCATACGTCTGTGTGCGTAGATTGAAGCCAAGATATGGACGTCACTCAGGGAAGGGGTCTGGAATCATCAATCATGAAAGACCGCACCCCCTCCACATACACCCTGAACCACCAGTTGGATGGGGGTCAGAAGATCCCAAATCCCCCTCATCCAGAGGCAGCTCAGCCTCTTGTAATCACAAAATATATCTGGGTCCATCTAAAATGTAAAATGATTGTTGTTAGAAGATAGATTAAAATAACTTATATATATATATATATATTAGTTATGATTATAACTAGTATTTAACTGTGTCAATGTTCACATTCATCATCATCTTCATATGTGATGATGTCAATGTCTTCATATTCACCCTTGGAATCATCAATATCCCTAAGAGTTTCAGTTTTATCATCACTTCTCATTTCAAATTCATTTGTAACATCATTAACAGCTTCATCTTCATCGACCCTTAATTGGGGGGTGTCCTCATCGATATTCACATCTATTTTTGAAAAACATATATTTTGAGTAGTCTCTTTAAAAAATTCAATTTCTTCCACTTCAGCAGAACCACGTTTAGTTTGAGTAAACTGATTTTTCCAAGATTTCATTTTTACTATGCTCCACCAATCACTCAGGTCTCTTAAAGAAGAAAATTACTTTCTGTAAAAAAATTTATGTGCCTGTTGATCCAGTAAAAATGGTTCATTTAATGAAAAAATACTTTTATATTTAATATCTAACGATTCCATTAGTCATGTGAACATGAAAGCCTCTCTATGAATTCAACCACTGACATTTAAACATCATTATGTAATTCTATCCTAGATAACACAACTCAATAATTTCCTCCAAAATGTCGTAAGAGTCAAATTCAGTTTTTCTATGATGCGATCATCTCAAAAAAACTCCATTGTTCATTGTTTTTTTGATTCCCCATATGCAAATATATGGAATCAAAAACCATTCACCACATATGAGTTATAAGATTTAACCATTTTGGATGGTGGGTTACTCAATATACAAAGTCACATATAAATTTTATTATCATATAGAGATTCTAGAGAATTTTTAAAAAAATTATCAATATAATAAATAGTAAACATAGATGATATTAAACCCTCAATAATTTATGTTACAAGTTTTTCAAACCATTGAGAAAAATTTTTTTGTCTATATTCTTCAAGACCAGCTACTGTAATTTGTGGAAGTTGTTTCTTGATATGATTATCATATATCCTACAAATAAAATAAGTTTGCATACTGCAACATAAATTATAGAATAAGAGATATAATCACGCATAGTTTAAATGGTGTCATTTCTTCGCAGATGAGAAGAACATACCTATGTGTTCTGTAATGTTCATCGTCTGAAATCCATCATTCTTAAACTCCACCGAATCCAAGATATGGCAGATTAACAACAAATAATTGATTTTTCCATTTAGTCATTAACATTTCCCTTGTTACTCCCAATTCAGTTGTGTTTTGAAGGACATTCAGATTCAAAATAGTGAGAGAAAAAAATGAAATTTCCTCTGAAAAATAAGCTTCAATAATTGAGCCTTCAACTGGTAATTTGTTGCCTATTTTTTTCTTCAATTTCTGAATGCATCTCATTAATGGTTTTATCCATCGAAACTATACTGGACCTCAACCTATAGCTTCATGTGTCAAATGTAATATCAGATGTTACATTGATTTAAAGAATGCTGGAAGAAATATTTTTTCCAATTTACAAATAATTACTGTAGCCTCTTCTCACAGTTTTCTTAGTGCATCATAGTCTGTTGTCGCTACACAAGTTTCTCAAAAAATAATATCATATTTCTCTTATCGAATCCCAAATCATAGAATTCAACAAACCTTTGAATCCAATCGGCAAAACCATTCCATTATAACATTACAATCATGACTTTTTAATTTGGTAATATGACTATTCTTAACACATCTGGACATATTGGAATCATATCCATCAAGAAGTCTCAAATATTTAATCCACTGACAAAATATTAAGCAATTCTCTTTGGATAGTGTATAAGTTTATTTTGTCTTCATTAACCTCTATGATCTGACATTTTCAGATAGTTCATGTTCTGGTCGCCTGTAAATGTTTGCAAGATCTAATCTTGCTTTTACAGTATCTTTGGTCTTACCTAGTGTATCCAAATCTGTATGAAATAAATTTTGAGACCAGTTTTCTCAATATGCATAACATCCAACATGTAGTGGAAAAACAAATCAGACCAATATAAAAGATAACAAAAATGCTCTATTTTATCCAATTATCATTTTTTCCAAAGTAATGAATTTCTTATTGGTTTACTGTTGGCCCAAATGTGATGGTAGGTAATGAAAATACAACTGATTTTAACTCTATACCTGGGATCATCTTTAAAGGTTCATCCCCTTCAATTTTTCCTTTTCTAAAATGAGATTTGTTCTTTCGAAAAGGATGATCGGTTGGAAGAAATATTCCATAACAGTGAAAATATCAAGGTTCTTTTCCATTGACGAGCATAAAGGCTTTGTTATCTTTCATATATTAAGGACATCATTTCGGACCATGTGTACTCCATCCAGATAACTTTTCATATTCCAAAAAGTCACTAATCGCCCATATCAATGCATCTTTTAATATGATAATTTTTTTTTTGTTACAACATCTTATATACTAACACTATTACTCCATAATAAATTTAACATATCAATCAATGGTTTCAAATAAACATCAATATTCTTTTTCGGATGTCCTGGGATTAATATAGTCAAAAAGATATAGTTCTCCTTCATCAATATCCATGGAGGTAAATTGTACGGAGTTATACAAACATTCCAGCATGAATACTGACTACTATAAGAACCAGGCAGACAGAAACCGTTGGTAGAAAGACCCAATCACACATTTTGGGATTCTAAATCAAAAGACGGATGCATACGGACAAAATGGTTCCATCAATCACCATCAGATGGTTGATTCAAGATTTTATCAGTTGAAATTTTGGTTTTGTGTCGTGACAACATTGACGTTGTGTTCTGAGACATAAATAAATGTTGCAGCCTCGGTGTAAGGGGAAATATCTCAACTGATTTACAAGAATCAATATAGACTTCCATGATTGATCTTCTTTATACCTCTATTGTCCACATGTGGGACAACTACCAATGACTCATTTTCACCAGAATATAAGATGCAATCATTTTCACATGCATGAATCCTCTGATAACTGAGGCCCTAAATATGAACCAACCTCCTGCTCTCATAAAAATTTGCAGGCAACACATTTCCATCAGGTAAGAGTGTTGTAAACAACGAAAATATCTGATCAAAACAGTTGTTTTACATTGCTTTATCAGATTTAGTAGCCATAAGTTTTGCAACTACATCTAATTTTCCTATCTTGCAACCTGGATATAATGAATCCTCAGCAAACCTAAACAAATCATAAATTTTAGATGGTTCCAACTGAGGAGTTAAATCGATTTCATCTTGAGTTACAGTTTATTGAACAGTTGGACCTACAACATCATGTACTAAATTTTAAAACTGTGATGGATCCGGAATCAAGTTATTAGTATCTTATATGGAACTATGTTCACCATGTTGACACCGAAAAACATAATATAGTTTAAAACAGAACCACACGATATGTCCTCCAACCTTTTCAAACGTTTCAAATGTTGTCAGAGCACATTTTTTACAAAATCCCTTAATTGTACTTTCTAAAACATATTCTAGTTTTGATGATGAAAATGTTAAAAAAGTATCAACACCCCCATTATATAAAAGATTTAAACTAAAACCCATGGGATTTATGCACTGATTTATCCAAGCGCGACCATCTAATGATGACTGATGTCAATTTCATTATTCCATATTTTTCTACAAAATATAAATTCATCACTATTTGTGAATAATTTGAAATTAAAAAATAACTATATGAAAAAATAATATAAATAATTACAACTACTTCTTAATAATTACCATTAATTTAGGGCGACACAATTCTCAGTGGATTGACGACTACTGTTTTGTCTAAAAACTCATTTAATTGCATCTTTCTCACCCTAAAGTCAAAATGAAGTATCTACTCATAGGTACGCATATTCATTCTTGTTCATACAAGAATCTATAATCAAACCTCTTAGTAGATTCTTCATTGTTATTTCAGTGTGAAAAAGATGCAAGTAAATGAGTTGTCAGACAAGAGAGCCCCATTTTCATCGTTGATTCATCTTCTTGTAACTATCACCCTCTAAAAACATTGTGAAAAATGTGTTCCTATGTAAGAACCCGGTTCTTAGTTCTGAGGTACGGGTTTCTTCTTTTCTCCTTTCCTTGAGTGTATTTCAGAAAATAAGGAATATGGGGAAAAATCTTATATTTTAGAAGTACATGCCATGTACTTTTTCTACACGTCGTGTACTTTTGGCTGTATGGGATGAGTACATGTCGGAAATGAAGGCTGTAGAAACTGACTACCCGCCATGTAATGGCCCTTTACACGCCGTGTAGTCAGTCAGTAGGCAGATAGTATGGTTGTGGCGAGCTATGCGACAGAACACACCGTGTACTCAAGAAGACACGTCGTGTAGTCATGTCGGAAGATGAACAGTGCCACGCTGGTGGAAAACCGCCAGATGAATAGTTAAAAATGGGAAGTACACACCGTGTACTTGTAAATACACGCTATGCACTTTATTTTTTTATTCTTAAATGGGTAGTAGCATCCCCTATTCACATGGAAGGCTTAGAACGGGAAGAAGGAGCGGGAGAGGGAGGTCGGAGCTTTGGAGATCTGCTGAGCGTTCATTGGGAATCTGTTTTCCACACCGTCGATCTCCCTGGAACTGCACAGGTGAGTTCTCCCTTCTCCTGGAGTAGTTCTTACCAATTCTTCCCCGTAGGGAAGTTATCTAAGGTTGAACGATGTTTTCTTTCACCTCAGATCTATGTTGTTCAAGGATAAATCAAGGATCGTCGTTCGCACATATCGTTCGTGGGTGTTAAAGGTAGGTGCCTTGATGTTATTTTCCAACTGTTGTGCATTTCGTGTGTTTTTCAGATATGAAACCATTTTTCGGGTGTCGTGTGGCTAAGTTTGTGGCTATTTTAAATACCTAGAAATGTATAAGTGATTAAATAAATTGTAAAACTGTTGTTTGGGATCGCTGCTTTGATCCAGGACCACCCTGGGTGTGCGTTCCTCTGTTTAGCCGTATGGCCAGGATACCCGAGGGTATGTCATTTTTAATTATGTATTACCTTTTCCTAGACTGGAATTATATGTAAATTTCATGTTTATATGTTGGGCATGGCCCAGTTACTTATGCCTGGGGGCGGTGTTTTACTATAGCCTAAGGGTGTGACTGTATTTTTCCTTAGTGCGTAGTTCTATTAGCACGAGGGAGAGATTATTTATAGCTTGAGGGAAAGAATTAGGGTGTGGTTTTACTATATTATCATGAGGGTGATATTCTACTTTTCCTGAGAGAAATTCCTGAGGGAGAGATTCTGTATAGCCTGATGGCGTGGCTTTAATATATTAGCCTGAGGGTGAGATTCTGGTTGGCCTGAGGGCTTGGTTCTGTTGAGCACAAGATATTATTAAATTAAATGGTTAAAATGAATAATAAAATGGAAATATAAATGGTGAGTTAGTTACTTTTAGTACTGCTTATTTTATTGCTTTCACTTTTTCACACTATTGTTGCATGTTTACACACAGTTGAGCACGGTCCTTTGGTGGGTGCCTACTGAGATTATTTCTCACACCATGTTTGGGTCATGCTTTTCGGGCCAAACAGATTACGTTTCTGTAGGTGTGTATAAGGGAAAGGGCCCTTATACAGGTACTTTATTGCTGTTGAGGAGTATGGGAGAATGGGACCGGGCATAGGCTCATGATGCCACCAGCTGTTTTGTTCTTTTTTTATGTACTTGTACTGTATGGTATTGTTGTGCAACATGTTCTGGCTGCTTTCTTAGAATTAGAGCCATGTTCAAGCATTATTTATATACTGTTTGGTTATATATACTGCAGTTGTTAAATTCAGTTGTGTATGATTTACTGCTTCCGCCATTGTTGTATGTTTTAATTCATTCCGCAGCACTACACTTCGATGAATGAGGGCATAGTTTCCACACTATTAGACCTGGGCCCTCACTGCTAGTCGGCAGCCTTTGGCATTTGGGGAAATTCACTTGAGGTCATTAGGAGAACCGGATTCGGGGCACCCGTTGAGTGGCACCCGGATCCGGGATGTTACAAAGTGGTATCAATGACAGGTTCGTTTCGTTAACATACTATTTGGAGCTTTAGTAGGGGATAGGGAGGGGATGGTAGTTGGTAATAAGCTGTGCTCAGGTGTAGCTACCCCGCGTACAGGGAAAATCCAGTCTACCTCATATTGAAATATTACTTATTTTTCAATTTACGGTTGATATTATTTTCACTGTTGGGTGACGCACATGGATTGTGCTGTTAATATTTTATTAATGGGTTCTATTTAGTTTCAATCCAATGAGATGAGGGTACGCCATCTCAAGCATTATTTAGGAACATGCTAGAAATCACATTCCATGCATAATTTCAATGCCATTTAGGTGAATTAGAAATTTCTGTAGTTGTTGTGCTAGAAAAGCATGTTGTTGTGATAGCTGCTTGATAAATACCTACTACGTGATAGGGTATTTCTGTATAATTTGTTGATAGAATGGACTCAAAACTTAGGTTTTTGGGGAGTATGGGCCCTCATTGACCGGAATTTGGTGGAAAATAATTTTTTATTTTTTTTATAACGCAGATAAGTTTTCAAACATTGATTTGTGGGGAGTATGGGCCCTCACGGATTGGAATTTGACACTTAGGTGTTGTTTTTCAGTGTTTTCTAGGTTTCGGGGAAGTTTTTGAGGCATAATGTCTGGAGAACCCAGTATAAATTCCGTGTATTGCTTTAGACACGTCGTTTATGGCCTTCTATTTGAGAAGAAAAATAAACTTTTTAAGTACGCGCCGTGTACCCCGAAGTACATGTCGTGTAGTCTCTTCCCGTGTCAAAAACCGTGTAGTCGGAGACACTGGGAAGGGAAATTCATGGGGCGAACATGACGTGTTCCGGACGTACACGCCATGTAGTGTTGACCCTAATTCCACCAGTGTAACTAAAAACATAGACAAAGGAGACTTAAGACATACACCTCGTGTCACTGATGAACACGCCATGTAGTGTGACCTGAGGACTCGACCGTGTAACTAACAACAAAGGTCGGTGTCACCTCTCCTAGAACATGCCATGTACCTGTGGGACACACCATGTAGTCTTGTCTGAGGATAGACCATGTGGACTTAGCCTAGTGTCTCGAAAACGGGGTGGAGTACACCCCGTGTTCGGGTGTCACACGACGTGTGGTATCAAGCCGACAATTTGGCCATGCCACAAGTGACACAGGCAGTTGGAAAATTTCACCATACATCATGTAGTCAGTATACACGCCATGTAGTTTTGTTCAATGGGATCCATGTGGCTTATCCATATAAAAGGACCTGGGTTGGGGAAGAGAAGTTCTGTACACGCCGTGTAGTCAGTATACACACCTTGTAGTCTTGTTTTGGAAATTTTGAATGCCTTCTTCCTCTTGTTCCCTTTTGGGTTTCTTCATTTTAGGTCATTTTTAATCTTGTTCTAAAGGTGTGAATTTGAACTTGTAGATTCATGCCGCCGAGACGACCCCGCATTGTTCTCGAGGAGAGCGGAAACGATTATACTCCAAAAATTATGGTCCATGGGCTACCAGTTGATCCTCCAGCATAGGCAGATGCGGCGCCAGCTGTTATACCAGACACAAGCGCAGATGCATATTTCCGTGAAGGCTTCATGCGATTCATGCAGACCTTTCAGGGAGCACCGCAAGTTGCCACATCTATGGCTGAGATGACTCGTATCTTCCAGCAGCAGCATCCGCCCATGTTTACAGGGGATGGCAGACCACAGGCTCTGGATTCTTAGCTAGGATCCACGCATACTATTTTCGATCATCTCCAGACGCCTCCAGGGAGGAGGGTCAAGTTCACGACTTACTTGTTTCGTGATTCCTCCAAGAGGTGGTGGGATGTTACCAACCAGTCAGAGCATCATA
Source organism: Viscum album (assembly GCA_963277665.1). Classification (NCBI taxonomy): domain Eukaryota; kingdom Viridiplantae; phylum Streptophyta; class Magnoliopsida; order Santalales; family Viscaceae; genus Viscum; species Viscum album. Next base: position 2,016,983,096 of record OY728165.1, read on the forward strand.
GAGACATGGCATAGAAGGATTTTCAGGCAGTATTTTATGACTTCTTCTTTCTAGAGACACTAGAGGTAGATAGAGCTCGAGAGTTCATGAATCTACAACAGGGCGTTATGTCGGTGATGGAATATTCTGCTCGTTTCACTGAGATTCATCATTTTACACCTGTTCTGGTGGGTAATGGGACATTGATAGCCATACACTTTGAGGATGGTATTAGTTATGACATCCAAGCACTGGTGAATGTTTTCAGGTTGCCTTCAGTACAAGATATTGTGAACCAGGCGCTGATTTCAGAGAGGAACCTGCGAGTAGCTAGTGGTGTGGGCTAGGGAGGTTCATCACCTATTACTAGTACTATTTCTACTGGTAAGAGGTAGAGACAGATTGACTTCTCTCAGGGTGGCAGTACCAGCAATATAGTTTCTTCAGAGGTCCTGATCAGGTGCTACTAGTGTGGTAGAGAGGGGAACAAGAGGCCACATTGTCCACGAGACCTAGTGGAGTGCCGAGCTTGTGGCAGAATGGGACACCTGCAGCACTTTTGCAGGGCATTCCCACCAGTTACTAATGAGAGGGGTTCTGTACAGACTCCGCATGCGGGAGCGGGACCAGCAGCTTTTTACCAGTCAGGGAATTGGAATACATCAGGGCGTGCAGGCAGAGATGGTGGTCATGGTCGTGGTAGCCAAACACCAGGATCTCAGAGGTAGCAGGGTGGGACAGCTTAGGGTAGCCATGCTGTGTCGCAGGGCCATGGCACTGGGCAGGCATATACAGGGCAACAGACCCAGCAGGAGCAGGATCCCAGACCTTCCACAGTCAGAGGAACTATTCTAGTAGCTTCTATCTTGTCTTTAGTACTTTTTGATACGGGTGCCACTCATAGTTTCATATCTGTACCCACTGTGGAGAGCCTTAGGCTCTGTGTTTCTTCTTCTTCCGATATAAGGACGCTAGACACTCCGTTGGGGAGTATAACGACTAGTGTGCGTTAGTATAGGGAGTGCCCCCTTAGTGGTTGGAAGATGTCACTTTATTTGGGACATATATGTCTTAGAGATGACGGCCTAGGATTTCTTTCTCGGTATGGACAAGTTGGTTCCCTTTCGAGCCTTTGTAGACTACTATAATCGCAGGGTGTGTTTCATGTCACCAGAGGGCAGAGAGTTTCTATACAAGGGAGAATGGGATGTTCAAGCGAGAAGAGCTGGAGTAGAGCATCATTGTAACACCCTGAGATTTTATGAAAATTATTCTATTTAATTTCATTGATTTCTTGTGTTGTACGATTCACCAAAAGGATATTTCACTACACGCATCCCTGATTTGGCTTGAATTACATGCAATCACGACCTTCCACGATAGCGTGTGTTGTACGCAATACCGAGTTTAACTAAACAACAATATGTTATTAAAATATTATATAAACTAGCCATTATGAATAGTAATACCCACATTTTGAAATTTCATTTTTCAATGTGGACTTTATTTTTGGATTCGGAATATCAAGATTAGCCTAGGGTGAATTTTTGGTATTTTTCTGAAAACTTTCAATTTTGGATGAATAGTGAAAACACTGGGTTACTATTTAAAACCCGACTTTTTATATAACTAATTATTTATTTTATTTAAATTTATTTTAGGTCAAAATTGATATATAATATGTATATATGTTCAATATAATTCATTAGATTCATTTTATAATAATGTTAGTCATATAAAAATTTTATTGAACTTTTCACCGTCTTTTACCCACCTCCTAGGAGAGTTTGAAAATTTCCATAAAACACAATTTTACCGCTTCTCTGAGTGGAATTTTGAAAATCCGAGAGACACAGTTAACATCAAGAAGTAAAATGTGGTTCAATAAAATAAAAATCATTTTTTTTGTGAATAGTAACTTTTTACTTTTTTTTACCACGGTTAAAAGTAAATAGGATAATTTACGGTAAAATTGATATTATTATTACCCTAACACATGTAATAATTCTATTGTATAAGTTTAATTCGACCATAAACAACATTAGAAATAAAATATGACCATTTAGGTCCACATGGATTAGATTAGGACATTTAATATTATTTTATTTAAAGAAGAGTTAAAATAGTTTAAATCAAAGTTCAATAACTAAAACATTTTTAATACAGGGTTATAAAAAAGATAATTTCAACTATAAATATTCATTACAAATATAAAAATATTTCCTACATAATGGTACATTATTTTTAATTTTTAGGCATTAAATAAGTTAATTTATTTTTGACACAATGATGATGCAATAATTACCTTATTAAGGAAATATTAACATAATAGAAGTTATAAATACCCAAATAAATCTAATTTGATACTTTTTATGAATTAAAATAATTTTATAGGTTAATATGACATATTAATATTGATTTAATTAACTTTTTTTAAACTAATCATGTTGTTATGATTTTCACAACAATCAAGTACCAAATAGTGTGAAAATTGGCATAAAATAGTTTTTAAAACAAATATTATATTATTAATTGTTCATTTATTCATAAAAATATATGTTTTGGCCAAATAACATAGATAAAGATATATATATATATATATATTAATAATAAACCACTTGGGGTTCTTTGTTCTTGTTATAGTATGTTTATTAACAATATAGTGTAGGAAAAAAAAGACACAGTAAAAGTTAAATTATTTAACATAGAGTTAAATCTAAATGATAAGGATAAAATAGCAACCTAATCATTTCTAAAACCTATTTGTTGAGAGTATTTCAACCCACCCCCAACTTAGGTTTGAAATAAATCAATTTGGAGATATAAAAATCCGAATATGACTTTATAATAAAATTATATTTTACGTTTTTCTTACGGTGCACCTCTCCTTCCTTATAAAAGGGATCCTCTTCCCTCTTCACTTCACACCCTTTTGAGCCTTTATTCTCGGCCCACCCATGCCAATTTCTCTTATACACATCCTTAGAAACATTCTGGAGGTTATTTTCATCTGAAAAGAGCAACTCTACTTCCTTAAGAGGAATCTTAAAGGAGGTGCAAGGATGAAGAGGTAATATTTTCTTCTGATTCTCTCATGTTTCTTTATTCTTCTACTTCCTCTTATTTAGTTGCTTCAATTGAAGTAATAACATCAGTATCACTAATATATTGATATGTTATTATAATTATGAAACAAACCCATTTCCCCTTCTATCCATCCTATAGAAAACTAAATCACTGTGCGTGCGTATGTATGGAATATCGTCTCCATGCTGTGGTAAAATCTGTTTTCCACCACCACCTTACTTGGATGGGTATAAGGATTGTAAATAAATAACTATATATAGGTATTGTGAAGTGATATAGATTCTGAAATATTATACATACACTTCAATACAATTCCATGATCATGGAAATGATATCATTGCTCGTGCGTACGTATGGACTATCGTCTCCACGAACGCGATGAGATTCATTTTCCATGATAAACCATTTAAGAATTATTATAAAGTATATATAATGATTACTAATGAAATATATTCCATATTTATTCTAATGGGTTTTTGTATACATATATATATATATATATATATATCATCTACTTAATTCCATTCAAGTCAATAAGGAATGGAAAACATCGTTCATGCGTACGTACGGCCTACCGTTTCCATCAATAGTGTATTTCATTTCCTTCATCTATATATTATATATATATATATATTGAATATATATGATATATAAATCATTAATCACATTCTATAAGTAATTAAATCATGATATATGTAATAATAATATCAAGAAAAACAAATTGAAACATGTACGATAAATAAAACGATTTTACCCAAAACGCTGCTTTAATATGGAATTTATAAAAGAACGGGAATTATAAAGTCATAATTGAACCATATATGATATCATAATAATGAATATGATTCATTAATAAGTCAATAACATTATTTAAATCATTATACACGAGATTCAGATACATACGAAGCATATCGTACATAAGGTAAGGGATAACTTTTCCAATCTCGATTTTTTCCAAGATTGTTTATTCTTAAGTATTTACTGGCGTTATATTATTCATCCATGTAACTATTTTCTAAAAATGGTTTCATTTATGTTTAATGTCCTTTTTACCCTTGTTTGACATTTACTATATGGTATGTAAGTAATCTTTCTTTTTTTACCATACAAGGTATTTTTTTGACTTTGCCGACAAAAGTACGAGGAGAATGTTTTTTTAACTTATACGGTGTGAACAGATTTTTATGGTTTCATAAAGACTCTTTTTCATGGATATTCCTCTACAATATTTAATTATTATTTTCATAAAAATCCATTTCTATTAAAATTGCATGGAATTTTGAGAAAATAAAATGATTTTGAAAAGAAAGGATATTTTCCTCAATAATTCATTTCAAGTGTTTTATCAAAACCATTATTCATCAAAGATGACATAATTTCATATGTATATGTTTCAAGTATAATGTCTCTATGATTTACATGGTTTCACTTTTCTTATGATGACATGATATCCATTTATTTTATATAGATTATGTGATGATGGGATGATGTTTATGAAACCCATTTTATTTATTGGGTTATTATGAATGATGTATGTTTATTTTAAGGCACAAGTAAGAATGATTTAATTATGAGATGGGTGGGACCTATATCTCCCTCGAATTAATTGGGTAAATATTTATATCTCATGAGATAGACATGGCTGGAATGTTAAGTTAATCTAGTTCAGTGTTACTAGACTGGAATGAGGAGTGAACTCGATTCAGAAAGGGACTTTGTCCACTAAGATGGTCTTGGAAGCAATGCCTTGGCTACTATAGAAATAATGTCATCTGCTTAATGTTTGACACAATAAATGTTTTATTCCCATGCTATTTTATCATTATTGATGTTCCTTTATGATATATTCCTCACGTACTTCCAAGATTTATGTCTTTGCTCACGATTTTTATGTTTAGATTTTATGTTCAAATTTTTGCCTTCAAATGTTTATGGATTGTTTTATGTTCCCTATGTTTACCCATACAGAGCATATGAGCTCACCCATTATAGGTTTTATTTTCCCTAGGATATAAAGAATGTTTTTAGGTAAGAAAAAAATAGGACGATCTTTATGGGATATGTTGAATATCATTCACCACGATTAGAATATTATATTCCGAGTTTCCAAAGACACTAAACAATTACGGTCCTTAGGGGTTTTTTATGTATTAAGTATTCCGAAAAATTAATTTAATATCCATGTACGTCATGATTTGGGTCTCTACAGATGGTATTAGAGGTTCGGTTTAGTCAACAATTGGAAACTAGGATGCGAGAACATTAGTGAGATCCCTAGAGATATTTCTAAGGTATGTCTAGGGATGTCCCAAAGGTTAAGTATAAGTATAGGTTATATACCTAGAATTATAGTAAAAATATTAGAATTAACCCTATTATGTTTGATATTGATGTTACTCTCCCTTGATTATGAATTTAGACTCTCACACTATTCTTTTTGGGTTTTACAAAATGGCTGGAAACCAGAAGATTGACGATAATAGAGGATATGATGGAAAATGGAATGATATTATTCATGAGCAACCAAATGAAATTGGATCTAGAAGTCCACATATCGTTATTATGCCTAATCAGCAATCTCATAATATGATCAATAATCTCAACTTTGGTACGTTTCCTAACTCATTTAATAAGAGAAAGATGGAGTTTCATGATGATCATAGGGGAAAGAAAGTTTAATTTCCCTCATGTAAATCATGTGGGAAGAGGCATCAGAGAGAATGTTTCAAAGGAACTGGAAGATGATTTGGGTGTGGAAAAGAAGGACAAAAATCAAGTAAGTGCAAAGGAAAAGTTTCAGTTAACACCATGGATAAGGATAATGGTATTACTACGACATCAACAATGATTAGATGTTTTAAATGTGGAATGTATGAGCAATATGCAAACCAATTCCCTAAGGGAAAATCTCATGAAGAGAATAAGCATGGTCATATGGGTAGTATTTATGTGGATGATGAGGAGGAGACTATAAATGATATATGAGATGAAAGAAGTGTTTAAGCTTGGTCAATGGTTAAAGAAAGTAGTGTAATGATTGCATGTTTATCAAGAATAATGTATGGTACTATGGAATAAAGAAAAATATAAGGATTGTTACACTATTTCCTTTTCTTGAGTTTTGAAAGTATATATTGAATGGTACCGGTAACCATGAAAGGTTATTTAGATATTTTTGGAAATCAACTAATATGCAATAAAGAAGGGATCAAAAGATAATGAAATGTTTGATAGTATTAGTGAGCTCATGACAAATATAAGGAAAAAGTCATATCATGGTTTGAGTATATAAAATTTTTGGGATTTTGGTATATAGAAAGAGTTACCTTGTGACAACATTCATGTTTTAACTATGGTTCAAGAGGATACATGATTAAGGTATTCACATGTTTGGAATGTGACCAAAAAGATATATTGTATGATATATGGGGGATAAATGATGGTATTCACATGCTCGGTTGTTGAGATTTCTAATAATTTCTTTCTTTATACTATGAGCTTGGACAGAAGTATTTTGGATAAGCCTAAAGATTGGAATAAATTAAATTAGACATAATATAGTATTGTTTGAGGCTATAAGTTTTTTTATATTATAGGAATGTTATTATAATGTAGTTTTAGAAAAAGGGATAACCTGTAGGACGGGCGACAACCCATCACGTCGGACAAGGCTGTGGGAATCGAACCCAAAAATGAAGTGCGACATGCCTTTATTTCCTACCACTGGCCTACAGGAAATCCCTGGTTTGTAGAAACTAGTTTTATTAAGCAGTATGATAGATTAAGTATAAGTCCATTTTTTGAATCATATACGATTAACCTCACCATAGATGGACTTATGTATATTTGATAACTTTTTCTAACCTTTTTTTTGAGACATATGGAATGACCCATCATTCTATCACATGATCTGCTAACACCTCACGAATGAAAAATTCAAATTCATTTCATTAATAGATGAAGTGGAAATTGTTCAAGGCACAAACAACAGTGAGATTATACCGAAATAAAGTAAGTATTTCTTCTAATTCAAATTCTTCAAATTTAGGGTAATGATATTGAAAACCAAAAATGTTTTCTTAGTGACCTTATATCCGATGAATCAGATGGTACCTTAGATCATCACAAATTTCTGGCTTTATGATTTTTGGCTTTTTCATAGCCATGTTCTCTACCACTCACCATCAGAACATGATTGTTAGATTTTTCTTCCATATCAATATTTTCACCTATGTTATCCTATGTGGAAACCCATTGATTAGTTAATTTTGGTAACCATTACGTTTCATACTTTAGTTTTCAGAGATAAGTTTTGGTATTCCTTTTTTATGATGTGGGTTTCCATTATTGAAAATTTCGAGTAGTAATCCATTTATAACCCCGATGAATTTCGAAGGCGAAATTAATTTTTAGGGGGGTACAATGTAACACCCAGAGATTTTATGAAAAATATTCTTTTTAATTTTATTGATGTCTTGTGTTGTACGATACACCAAAAGGATCTTTCACTACACGCATCCCTGATTTGTCTTTCATTACATGAAATCACGACCTTCCACGATAGCGTTTGTTGTACGCAATACTGAGCTTCACTAAACAACGATATGTTATTAAAATATTATATAAAATAGCTGTTATGAATAGTAATACCCCCTTTTTGAAATTTCATTTTTCAAAATGGAATTTATTTTTGGATTCAGAATATCGAGATTATCCTAGGGAAATTTTTTTGTTTTTTTCGGAAAAATTTCAATTTTTTATGAATAGTGAAAACAATCGGTTACTATTTAAAAATCGACTTTTTATATAAATAATTTTTTATTTTATTTAAATTTATTATAGGTCAAAATTCATATATAATACCTATATACATTTAATTTAATTCATTGGAGTCATTTTATAATAATTTTATACATATAAAATTTTTATTGAACTTTTCACCGTCTTTTACCCACCTCCTAGGAGAGTTTGAAAATTCCATAAAACATCATTTTACCACTTATGTGAGTGAATTTTGAAAATCCGAGTGACATGTTTAACATCAAGGAGTAAAATGTGGTTTAATAAGATAAAAATAATTTTTGGTGAGGAGTAACTTTTTACTCTTTTTTACCACGGTAAAAAGTAAATAGGGTAATTAAGGGTAAAAATGATATTATTATTACCCTAACACAAGTCCTAATTCTATTGGATAAGTTTAATTCGACCAAAAAAACCTTAGGAATGAAATATGACTATTTAGGTCCACATGGATTAGATTAGGACATTTAATATTATTTTATTTAAAGAAGAGTTAAAATAGTTAAAATCAATGTTTAATAACTAAAACATTTTTAATATAGGGTTATAAATAAGATAATTTCGACTATAAATATTTATTAGAAATCTAAAATTATTTCCTACATAATGGTACTTTATTTTTAATTTTTAGACTTTAAATATGTTAATTTATTTTTGACACAATGATGATGCAGTAATTACCTTACTAATGAAATATTAACATAATTGATGTTATAAATACCCAAATAAATGTAATTTTAGACTTTTTAAGAGTTACACTAATTTTATTGGTTAATATGACATATTATTATTTATTTAACTAACTTTTTTTGAAATAATAATTCTTTTATTATTTTCACAAAAATCAAGTACCAAATAGTGTCAAAATTGACATAAAATGGTTTTTAAAACAAATATTATATTATTAATTGTTATTTTATTCCTAAAGAACTAAGGATTGGCCAAATGACTTAGATAAGGATATATATATTAATATTTAACCACTTGGGATTCTTTTGTCTTGTTATAGTAAGTTTATTAACCATATAGTGTAAGAAAACAAAACGACACTGTAAAAGTTAAATTATTTGACATAGAGTTAAATCTAAATGATAATGATAAAATAGAAACCTAAACATGTCTAAAACCTATTGGATGAGATTATTTCGAACCATCCCCACCTTAGCGTCAAAATAAATCAATTTTGAGTTATTGAAAACCTAATATGACTTTATTATAAAATAATATTTTAAGTTTTTCCTAAGGTGCCTCTCTCCTCCCTTCTAAAAGGGAACCTCTTCCCTCTTATATTAACAACCTTTTGAGCCTTGATTATTGGAAAAACCCTAAGAATTTCACTTCTCAACTTTCCTAGAAATATTCCGGAGGTTATGGCTTCTCAAAATACCACCTCTACTTCCTTAAGAGGAAGCTTAATAGAGGTGCAAGGAAGAAGAGGTAATCTTTTATTCCGATTCTCTCTAGTTTCTTTCTTCTTCCACTTCCGCTTATTTAGTTGTTTCATTTTCAAGTAATAACATAAGTATCACTCATATACTAAGATGTTATTATAATTATTAAAAAAAACCATTTCACCTTCTATCCATCCTACGGAAAACGAAATCACCGCACGTGCGTACGTATGGAATACCGTCTCCATGCCGTGGTGAAATCTGTTTTCCACCACCACCTTACATGGATGGGTATAATGGTGTAAATAAATAACTATATATGTTTATTTTAAAGTGTTATTGATTCTTAAATATTATACATACACTTCAATACAATTCCACAGTCATGGGAATGATATCATCTCTCGTGCGTACGTACGGACTACTGTCTCCACGAATGCGATGAGATTCATTTTCCATGATTAACCATTTAAGAATGATTATAAAGTATATATAATGATTAATAATGAAATATATGACATAATTAAGCTAATTGATTTATTTATACATATATATATTTCATCTAATTAATTCCATTCAAGTCAATAAGGAATGGAGAACTGCGTTCATGCGTACGTATGACCTACCGTCTCCATGAACGGTGTATTTCATTTCATTAATCTATCTATTATATATATATATACTCAATATATATGATATATAAATAATGAAATACATTCTGGAATTAATTAAATCATGATATAAGTAATAATAATATCAATAACAACAAATCAAAACAAGTACGATAAATAAAACGATTTTACCCCAAACACTCCTTTAACATGGAATTTATAAAAGAACGGGTATTATAAAGTCATAATTGAACCATATATGATATCATAAAAAGAATATTATTCTGTAATAAGTCAATAACATTATTTAAATGATTATATAGGAGGTTTGGATACATACAAAGCATATCAGACATAATGTAAGGGACAACTTTTCTATTCTCGATTTTATCTGAGATTTTTATTCATAAGAGTTTACTAGGGTAATATTTATCATCCAGGTCACTATTTTATAAAAATGTTTTCATGTATGTTTAAAGTCATTTTTTCCCATTTTTTACTTTTACTACATAGTATGTATGGAATCTTTCTTTTTTTACAATACGAGGAATTTTTTTTACATTTCTGTTAAAAGTATGTGGAGAATGTTTTTTTAACTTATACTGCGTGAACGGATTTTTACAGTTTTATAAAGACTCATTTTCATGATGATTCCTCTACAAGATTGCATGTTTATTTTCAACAAAATCCCTTTCTTTTAAAATTTCACGGCATTTTTGAGAAAAGAAAATGATTTTGAAAAGAAAGGATATTTTCCTCAATAATTCATTTCAAGTGTTTTATCAAAACCATTTTCCATCTAAGATGACATTATTTCATATGTGTATGGTTCAAGTATAATTTCTCTATTATTTAAATGGTTTCACATTTCTTATGATGAAATTATATCCATTTATTTTATATGGATTATGTGATAATGGATGATGTTTATGAAACCCATTTTATTCGTTGGGTTATTATGAATGATGTATATTTATTTTGTGGCACATGTAAAAATGATTTCATTATGATATGGGTGGGACCTATATCTCTCAACAATGCATTGGGTAAAGATTTATATCTCATGAGATAGACATGGCTGGAATGGTAAGTTAATCTGGTTTAGTGTTACAGGATAGGAATGTGGAGTGAACTCGATTCAGAAAGGGACTTTTTCCACTAAGATGGTCTTGGCAGCAATGCCTTGGATACTATGGAAATCATATCATGTTCTTAATGGTTTCCACAATTACATATTTTATTCCCATTCTATTTTATCATGATTTATGTTCCTTTATGATATATTCCTCACGTACTTCCATGATTTATGTCTTTGCTCAAGATTTTGATGTTTAGATTTTATGTTCAAGTTTTTGCATTCAAATGTTTATGGATTGTTTTATGTTCCCTATGTTTACCCTTGCAGAGCATCTGAGCTCACCCTTTATATGTTTCCTTTTCACTAGGATATAAATAAAGGTTTTAGGTAAGAAAAAAAGAGAATGATCTTTATGGGAGATGTTGAAGATCATTCACCACGATTATAAGATTATATTCCGAGTTTCCAAAGACACTAAACTATTACGGTCCTTTGGTGTTTTTTTGTATGTATTAAGTATTACACAAAAGTAATGTAATGTCCATGTATGTCAAGCTTTGGGTCTCTATAATCATGGGTGAGGTGGAGTCATAGCCCAGATAGTGAGTTTATATCTGGATGATTAGGGGACTTGTTAGACAGATTTCCCTCCAACGGTTGATCATTTCAGGGATGTCTTATGGGAAAACTTCTCAGGTCTTCCTCTAGATCAAGAGGTGGATTTCTCTATTGATCTTATGCCAGGAGCAGCACCGGTGTCCATTCCTCCTTATAGGATGGCCACACCTAAGTTGCAAGAGCTCAAGAGGAAGTTAGAGGAGGTACAGTCAAATGGTTTTATCCGACCCCGTACTTCTCCTTGGGGTTCTCCAGTCCTTTTTGCAAAGAAGGTTGTCGGTAACCTCATAATCTATGTGGATTATCGAAAGCTGATCTAGTTGATGGTGAAGAACTGATATCCCTTGACGAGGATAAATGATCTTTTTGATCAAAATCATGGAGCACGAGTGTTCTCAAAGATTTACATGAGGTCAGGATATCATCAGTTGTGCGTGAGAACATCGGACATACCACTTACATCTTTTTGGAGTAGATATGGTCTGTGTTAGTACTTTGTTATGTCGTTCGGACACACGAACACACCAACAGTTTTCATGGCTCTGATGAATCGTGTGTTCCATCCGTATCTAGATTCTTTCATGGTTGTATTTGTTGAAAATATCGTGGTGTACTCTCACACTCGACACGACCATGCCACCCATCATGAGATCGTATTGAGTATACCAAGAGAGAATAATCCATATGCTAATCTCTCCAATTTCCACTTTTGGATGGACCAGATTCACTTCTGGGGTCATATCATCTCAGAGGCAGGAGTTGCAGTAGACCTAGAGAAGGTGAGAGCAGTAGTTTCCTTGAAGCGGCCTAAGAACGTGTTTCAGATACGGAGTTTCTTATGGCTGACTGGTTAATACAGACGCTTCATACATGACTTCTCTCTCTTATAATCACCGTTTACGGGTTTGACTAAGAAGGGTGTGAAGTTCGTTTGGTCAGAAGCTTGCGAGACACCCTTTCAGGACCTGAAAGTGAAGTTGACATCAGCACCAATACTGATACTCCTAGAGCAGGGGAAGAGCTATACAGCTTACTGTGATGCATCAGGTATTGTTCTGGGAGCAGTTTTGATGCAGGGAGATCGAGTTTTTCTGTACGGGTCTTGGAAGTTGAGGCCACATGAGAGGAATTACCCGACGCATGATCTCGAGTTGGCTGTAGTTGTGAATGCGTGGCGCTGTTAGAGACATTATCTATTAGGAGAACGTTTTTTGGTTTTCACTGACCACAAAAGTCTCAAGTATATCTTTACTCACCGTGAATTGAACTTGAGGTAGTGAAGGTGGGTCGAATACCTTCAGTCCTTCGATTTTGATCTTGCCTATACACCTGGAAAAGGTAATGCAGTAGTTGATGCACTGAGCAGGAAGACTCAAATACAGGCTGTGCCAGAGTCCAGTGATGAATGACAGCTTTCGGCTTTGTTCTCTGAGATGTATTTGGAGGTGCATGATAGTAAGGGGCATACTTATCTTTCCTCCTTAGTTGGTACTTCTACCCTCCTAGATAGAGTAAGGATGAGACAACTATCTGATCTAGAAGGCCTAGTTCTACGAGATTCGGTGGTATGCAAGGACCCTCCTTCTGGTTGGACAATAGGCGATGATGAGGTTCTACATTTCCAAGTATGAGTATGGTTTACATGGGATATATGCGAGGAGAGGATGTCAGAGTTTCATGCTAGAAATTGGGTAGTTCATCCCGAGGATACCAAGATTTACCATGACATGAGACGTCAGTACTGGTGGCCGGGTATGAAGAGAGATGAAGCTGGTTTTGTTACGAGGTGTTCCACCTATCAGTAGGTGATGGCGGAGAATCAGAGGCCAGATGGAATGTTACTGCAGTTACCCATCCCGTAGTGGAAATGGGATGATTTTGCGATGAATTTCAGTACTGGTTTGCCGAGGTCACCTTGAGGCAATGATGTCGTGTGGGTTGTTGTGGACAGACTCACGAAGTTAGCTCACTTTTTGCCAATCAAGGATACTTTCAGTGTTAACGAGCTCAGAAATTTGTATATCCGAGAGGTCATACGTCTTCACGGGGTCCCACGTTCTATCGTTTCTGATAGGGATGCCCGTTTTATGTCTCGTTTCTGGTATAGTTTTCATAGGGCACTATGTACACAGGTGATTCTGAGCACGGCTTACCACCATTAGACAGATGCCCAGTCAGAGAATACGATACAGGTTCTTGAGGACTTGCTGCGTGCATACGTCCTAGACTTTGGGGGCTCTTGGTAGAAGCATATACCCCAAGTCAAGTTTTCCTATAATAATACTTTTTAGGAAACTATTGAGATGACACCTTACAATGATTTAAATGGTAGGCCATTACAATCACCCTTGTGCTGGATGGAGGCAGGGGAGGCAGCTTTACTAAGACCAAGTCTCGTGTAGGAGACTTCTGAGCAGGTCTAGTTGATTCAGAAGCAGATGGCTACCGCACAGTCTCTTCAGATATCTTATACGAATCGCCACAGATGACCTTTGGAGTTCGTGGTCGGGGATCAGGTTTTCTTGCGTGTTTCAAAAAGGCTGGGACATAGGCGGATTAGGATACATGGAAAACTATCACCGAGGTATGTGGGGCCATTTGAGATTCTGGAGAGAGTCGGGCCAGTTGCCTATCAGTGGCAGTTACCGCAGAGGTATTGAGTCATGCATGACGTCTTCCATGTATCTCAGTTGCGCTGTTATCATTCAGACTTGTCTCACATCTATCACCTAGAAGAGGTTGATCTGGAGGAAGATGTGTCCTTTGAGGAGTATCTGATTTGTATCATTTATAGGAGCACGAAGGTTCTCCGAGGCTGGCCAGTTCCTCTCATACATGTGTTATGGCAGCATGGCCGAGTGTAGGACGAAACCTGGGAGCGGGAGACCGATGTACGTGCTTAGTGGTCGGAGTTATTCATGGCTATATCTTCACCACCCTTGGAAGGGAAATTCGGGGACTAATTACTTTAATGGGGGAAGTTTGTAAAAACCTAGTTCTTAGTTATGAGGTACGAGTTTCTTCTTTTCTCCTTTCCTTGAGTGTTTTTGAGAAAATATGGAAAATGGGGAAAAATCCTAAATTTTGGAAGTACACACCGTGTACTTTTTCCACAGACCGTGTACTTTTGGCAGTGTGGGATGAGTACATGGGGCGTCTGGCCTTGGCGGCAATGAAGGGTTTAGAAACCGACTATACGTTGTGTAGTGTTCCTTTACACACCGTGTATTCAGTCGACAAGTAGATAGTATGGTGGTGGCCTGCTGTGCGACAGAACACACTGTGTACTCAAGAAGAAACGTCGTGTAGTCATGTCGACAGATAAACAGTGCCACGCTGGTGGAATACTTCCAGATGAATAGTTAATAAATGGGGAGTACACATCGTATACTTGGAAATTCACGCCATGTAATTTTTTTTCATAAATGGGAAGTAACCTCCCCTGTTCACATAGAAGGCTTAGAACGGGAATAAAGAGTGGGAGAGGGAGTCCATAGCTTTGGAGATCCGCCGAGCGTTCATCGGGAATCCGTTTACTACACCGTCGATATCCCTAGAACCGCACGGGTGAGTTCTCCCTTCTCCTGGAGTAGTTCTTACCAATTAATTCCCGTAGGGATGTTATCTAAGGTTGAACGGGGTTTTCTTTTACCTCAGATCTATGTCGTTCAAGGAAGAATCGAGGATCGTCGTTCGTGCATATCAGTTGTGGGTGTTAAAGGTAGGTGGCTTGGTGTTATTTTTCAACAATTGTGTGTTTTGTGTGTTTTTGAGCTACGAACCCATTTTTTGGGGTGTCATGAGGCTGAGGTCATTGCTATTTTAAATAACTAGAAATCTATAGTTAATTTAATACATTGTAAAACTGTTGTTTGGGATCGCTACTTGGATCCAGGACCACCCCGGGGGTGTGTTCCTCTATTTAGTTGTTTGGCCAGGATACCCGAGGGTATGCCATGTTTGATTATGAATTACTTTTTCATTGAGATTAATTATTTTTAAATTGCATGTTTATATATTGGGAATGGGTCAATTACTTATTCTTGAAGGCGATGTTTTACTATAGCTTGAGGGCGTGAATGTATTTAGCCTAAGGTCGTAGTTCTATTAGCCTGAGGGTGAAATTCTGTATAGCCTGAGGGCAAGACTAAGGGTGTTGTTTTACTCTATTTTCCTGAGGGCGAGATTCTACTTCACCTGAGGGAAATTCCTGAGGGTGAGATTCTGTTTAGCCTGAGGGCAAGCTTGAGGGCGTGGTTTTACTATATTAGCCTGAGGGTGAGATTCTGGTTGGCCTGAGGGCTTGGTTCTGTTGAGCACAAAATATGATTAAATTAAATGGTTAAAATGAATAATAAAATTGAAATATAACTGGTAAGTTATTTACATTTAGTACTGGTTATTTTATTGCTTTTACTATTTCACATTGTTGTAGCATGTTTACACACAGTTGAGCATGGTCCTTTGGTGAGTGCCTACTGAGATTATTTCTCACACCCTGTTTGGGTCATGCTTTTCGGCCCAAAGAGATTACATTTCTGTAGGTATTGATAAGGGAGTGGGCCCTTATATAGGTACTTGATTGTTGCTGATGAGTAGTAGAGAATAAGATCGAGCTTAGGCTCGTGATGCTACGAGCTGTTTTGTTCTGTTTTTTTTCTGTACTTATACTGTACGGTATTGTTGTGTAACATATTCTGGATACTTTCTTAAAATTAGAGGCATGTTGCACCATTATTTATATATTGGTTGGTTATATCTACTACATTTGTTAAATTCAGTTGTGTATGATTTACTGCTTCCTCCGTTGTTGTATGTTTTAATTCATTACATTGTGCTACACTTTGACGAATGGGGGAATATTTTCCCCACTATCAGACCTGGGCCCTCGAAGCTATTTGGAAGCCTCTGGCATTTGGGGAAATGCGATTGAGGTCATATGGCGAACCGGGTTTTTGGGCACCCGTTGAGTGGCACCTGGATCCAGGATGTTACATCTTATGCATGATTATTCAAACTCGTCCATACGAGATTGGATATGCATACGTAAAAGCATAATTTTCATAATGTTTTGAGTCGATGATAGTTTAAACAAGAAGATTCATCGACCAAAAGGAGTGCCATCAATCCACAAGAAATTGATCCAAGTTATTAAAAGTTGTTACAATTTATTACAATTGATATTATACATAATTATTTTACTTACTACTAATTATTACTAATTATTACTAATTTTTAATATTTTTTACTTATTATTAATAATTTTTCCTAATTATTTATATTTTTCCTATTTATTCTCATCCATTCCTATTTATTATTTTTTATTCATAATTATTCCCAATTATTTAAATTTTTTACTATATATTGCTATTTATTTATATTTATTTCAAGTTATTCCTAATTATTCTTAAATATTGTTAATTATTGCTAATAATTCGTATTTATTCTTATTTATTGCTAGTTATTACTTATTATTGCTAATTAATGCTAATTATTGCTAATTATTACTAGTTATTGCTAATTATTGTTAATAATTGCTAATTATTGCTAATTATTCCTAATTATTTCTAATTATTCCTAATTATTACTAATTATTACTAATTATTCCTGTTAATTCCTATTTAGTGCTAATTGTTCATATTTTTTTGCTAGTTATTCCAATTTATCACTATTTATTGATAATTATTCCTATTTTTTGCTAATTATAGCTAATTATTATTATTTATTTCTATTTATTGTTATTTATTTCTATTTATTGATAATTATTTCTATTTATTTCTATTTATTTATAATTATTGATATTTATTTCTATTTATTACTATTTGTTGCTAATTACTACTATTTATTTCTAATTAATACTAATGATTGCTAATTATTACTATTTATAGCAAATTATTACTATTTATTTCTATTTATTACTGTTTATTGGTAATTATAGCTATTTATTTCTATTTATTCCTATTTAATGCTAATTATTCCAAATTATTGCAAATTATTCCTATTTATTACTATTTATTCATATTTATTCCTATTTATTCCTATTTATTGCTATTTATTTCTAATTATTGATTTTTTTTTCTAATTATTGCTATTTATTTCTAATTATTGTTATTTATTCCTAATTATTTCTAATTATTCCTATTTATTGCTAATTATTCTTATTTATAATTAATTAATTCTAATTATTGCTAATTATTGCGAATTATTAATAATTATTGTTAATTTATTTCTAATTGTTACTACTTATTTCTATTTATTTTTATTTATTCCTAATTATTGCTAATTATTCCAATTTATTGCGAATTATTTTTAGTTATTGCGAATTATTCTTATTTATTGCGAATTATTTCTAATTATTGTGAATTGTTATGAATTATTCCCATTTATTAGGAATTATTCCCATTTATTAGGAATTATTCCCATTTATTTGGAATTATTCCCATTTAATATGAATTATTCCAAATTATTAGGAACTATTCCTATTTATTAGGAATTGTTACTATTTATTACTTATAATTCCTAATTTTTAATGATTATTCTTATTTATTCCTATTTATTGCTAATTATTACTAATTATAGATATTTATTTATAATTATTGCTATTTATTCAAAATTATTCCAAATTATTTCAAATTATTGAAAATTATTCAAAATTATTGCAAATTATTCAAAATTATTACTATTTATTTGTAATAATTTCTATTTATTGCAATTTTTTCTATTTATTTCAATTTATTTCTAATTATTGATAATTATTGCTATTTATGGCTATTTATTTCTATTTATTGATAATTATTGTTAATTATTGCTATTTATTGCTAATTATTACTATTTATTGCTAAGTATTGTTATTTGTTGCTATATATTTCTAATTATTGCTAATTATTGATAATTATTTCCAATTATTACTATTTATTTCCAATTATTGCTAATTATTGCTAATTATTGCTAATTATTGGTAATTATTGCTAATTATTGCTCCTTATTGCTAATTATTTCTAATTATTGCTATTTATTTTTATTTGTTGCTTATTATTGCAAATTATTGCAATTTATTTCTATATATTGATATGTAATGCCATTTATTGGTATTTATTTCTATTTATTACTAATTATTCCTATTTATTACTAATTATTCCTATTTATTACTAATTATTCCTATTTATTAATAATTGTTTATATTTATTACTAATTATTCTTATTTATTACTAACTATTCATATTTATTTCTATTTATTCCTATTTATTACTAATTATTCCTATTTATTGTAATTATTCATATTTATTGCTATTTATTGCTATTTATTCTTAATTATTGCTATTTGTACCTAATTATTGCTATTTATTCCTAATTATTGCTATTTATTCCTAGTTATTGCAATTTATTCCCATTTATTACTATTTATTCCTAAGTATACCTATTTATTGCTAATTATTACAATTTATTACTAATTATTCCTTTTTGTTGCTAATTATTCCAATTTATTGCTAATTATTCCTAATTATTGGTAATTATTATTATTTATTGCTAATTATTCCTAATTATTCATATTTATCTAATTATTCCTATTTATTCCTAAGTATTATTAGTTATTACTAATTATTTCTAATTATTAAAAATTAATACTAAAAATTTCAATTTATTATTACAAATAAATACAGATAACAAAACAATTTAAATATAATTTTATTACAACTAATAAAATATAAATAAAATTAACATCAAAAGAATGAAATAAATTCTAAATTATAGAAAATATAAACACCTTTAAACTTGATCTCATATTGATGTAGTTGGCTTCACAACTTTTTTTTGAAATAAAAACTAACTCACCCAAATTTTCACTCGGAAAATTGAGTTGAGAGAGAGAGAGAGAAAGAAAAGAGAGGTGGATTTGAAAAAACAGATGAGGGTGTATATAGGTTACATTAGTTGCGATGGTACAATTTGCGACGGGCTTCCCGTCGCAAATAGTACTGGTGGCGACGGGTCTCGTCGCAAAAACCTTCGCCCACATTAATTACGGTCAGAGGATAAAAGAGTATTTGTGATGCGACCCATCGCAAAAGGTACCTACCGACACACTATTTGCAATAGGAGAACATGTCGTTGCAAAAACCTATATATCATCGCTAGGTATTTTTGACGGGTCCCATCGCAAATACTCGCGGAATGACGCATTATTTGTTATAGTGGAATACATCCCATCCCAAATTACATTCTCACGGTTTTCTGTGCAAACCGCGCCAAACATTTTGCGATGGGACCGTAAATCCCATCGCAAATAACCAAGTATTTGTGACGGGTAGAATCCCCGTCGCAAATAACATCTGGGACAGACTATTTGCAACAAGATTAATTCCCATCCCAAATTGCCCGTCGCAAAAAGCTATTTTCTCGTAGTGAATATCCATATTCATATTGCCAGATATGGAGCTTTTATAACCATTGATGATGGTCCTATACTACATTTGAGTGAACAATATTTATGGTAATATCTCGATATGCCAGTTCTAGATCCATGAGGTTCAATTTTTTGGGACTAAAATTTTTGATTTTGGATTAGCTGTGGACTAATTGAAGATCAATGTAGTAATTTCTATGGAGAAAACCTTGTGTGTGTCAGAGTTGAAATGTTTCCATAGATTTATGCTGGTATTGAAAGGGTTTTTTGAATAATTATCAAGGATTAAAACCCATTGACCAGTCTGATCTGGAATGTGAAACTATTTACCTCAAAAAATTGTGATAGAGTGCCCTTTAGGAGTTGAGGATCGATTGTAAAGTTATTCAGAATTTAAAATATTATAGGATGGCCTGCAGAACGTATGATATTTAGATGACTCTAGTGTTGGAATCAATTATGTATTGATGTTGATAATGAAAATGATCGCATATTGGTTAAGGTAGTTGATACCCCATGACCATAACTACATAGCTCATGACCTAGATTTGGTAGCAGTGGTCTTCAATCTGACGATGGGAAGGCACTATCTTCTGGGAGAGAGCATTATTTTTTACATAGACCGTTAGAGACTTTGGTATGACATAACATATAGAGACGTGTACCATATATAGGGGTAATGTTTGCAGTTCCTATAGGACTACAACAATGATATAGCCTATAATCATGGGAAGTGAGACACGGTGGAAGATTCCCTTAGCCAGACATCCCATTCTCATTTGGTATATTATGAGTTAGAGTAGTTGTCATCCTCTAATAATCCCATGTTTAGGAGGAGGGTGAAGATTTTCTTTTTTTATGGTTTTGACTCATCATCTTTTCTTTCATGTGAGAGGGGCCTTTCCCAAAGCCCTTTATATTGAGTTATTATCTAACTGTATGTCCATAGAAGAATCATTAGATGGATTTTTTCAAAGAGGGAATTATATAATCTTTTTATAAGGATGAATGATGGTCTTAATCATGAGGTCAGAGGAGTTTGTGAAGGAGTTCCAAACATATACTTTTTGGTACATCATGGTGAGTGGGTGATGTAAATACACATTTCATAAAAAATTTGAGGGGATGGATTGTGGAGGAGTATTGCAGAGTTCATCTCTTGGTGCCTTGCATATCAGCAAGTGAAGGTCGAGCCCTAGGTTTTGACACGTTTGTTTAAGCATGTGGAGATCCTGATGTGAAAATGGGATGATAAATCCATTGAATTCATGAAATTGATTCCATAGATAGTGGGAGACCATGATATGATCTGGGTGATATTTTACCGACATAGGATGTCGATGCACATACTTTCTATCAACGAGTGGAGTTTAGTAGAGTGTTGTATGTGAAGGATATTCTCTGACTTCATGGGTTTCCCTCATAAATTGTCTCCAACCCGGATGTGGGGTTTCTTTTTTTATTTTGGATAGTCCTACAAGAGGTATTCGGGACACAAACAATGATGATTAAATCCTTTCACCACCAAATATATGGGAAGATCGAGCACACAATTGAGGTGCTGAAGGATATGTTGAGGGAATGCATGATATACTTTGGATTAAGTTGTGAGGATCAATTTTAATGTTTTTATTTTTAATATAATAATAGTTACCCCTCTAAAATTATAATATAAATTTTTGAGGCCATGTATGGGAGACCTTTTAGAACACCCTTATGCTAGAATAAAATCAAAACAATATCTTTTTTGGTCCGTATATTATATAGGAAATGACAGAGAAGGTCAAGATGATCAATGATCGGATGAGGAAACTCAAAGAAATAAAAAAACTTATCCTGATTGAAACCATAGGAACTAGAAGTGTAAACAATGGGCCAATGTTTTACGGAGAGTTCCCACACGATGAGGATTGTGGTGATTCATCCATGGTGGTAAGATATCTTTGAGGTTCATCATGATATTTGTGATATTTTATAGGGTTGGTGAGGTTTCCTTCCACCTCACCATATCCCCATAATTGGATAGAGTTGCGGAAATCATCCATGTATCATAACTAAGGATGTATTTTCATGATTCCATACAAGTTCATTGAATGTGGCGAGATAGAAATCGAGGATGTACCTACATTCCTGAAGCAATGGTAAATATTGAGAATCAACATGAGGGGACCCCGCATGGATGATTAATTTCATTGGTTGTTGTGTTATGGAGGATTGGGAGCATATAAGAGAGATCTAAGGAGAGGGTGAGACATATATTATTTAGCAACCCCAAAATATTATTTTGTTTATTTTTTTCAAATCTGAAATGTTGACTCACATAATAATGTAGTTATCATGCAGTTCCCCTATATGAATTCGATATATATAAGGAAATATTTTCAGAGATAGAAACTGAGACGTCACATTATTTTGAGGGCCGGAGTGTGGATAATAAAATTTATAATAAAATTAGATTTATTCTATGTCACCCATGAATGGATTTTAAAAAATAATGGATTCTATCCTAAAAAATAGAATAGAAAATTTGATGAAACATTGGAATCCAGATGCAAGGGTTTATCTTTGGTGAAATAAAAAATTGGATGGTGTAGGATATTCCGAGAATATGACCGTTGGAGGGTACATTTATTGAATTAATTAAATATTATAAATATTTCAATTAACCCCATTTCTGCACAATAAATATCATATTATAGAGTGTTTATACGGTTTTCTGCATAACCATAGGACCGTTGAGAGGAGAATTACTCCAAATAGAATTAGAAAATCAAATTTGGACTATAATAAGCTTCCGGTTCTCAGTGAAACAAGGTGTAAAAAATTAAATAGATCTTCCCCTTCATTTGTACCAGAGTTATTCACTAAAAGTCAATATGAATCAATATTTGAATCAATAGTTTTTTCACCCCCTTTATTAAATTATTTATGTATTTATTTGTAATATGATTATTGATCTACAATTAATTGGACACATCACATGAGCCTCCCATAAAATCAATTTGTTAAAAAAATTAATCTCTCAATTATTTTGAAAAATTACCCCTCACAATCCTATTTTCATTTATTATTATCCAAGAAAAATTGGATAAGGATTATATAACTTTTTCTCTTA
The DNA here is from genome assembly GCA_963277665.1 of Viscum album. Taxonomy (NCBI): domain Eukaryota; kingdom Viridiplantae; phylum Streptophyta; class Magnoliopsida; order Santalales; family Viscaceae; genus Viscum; species Viscum album. The sequence goes on from OY728165.1 coordinate 2,017,006,179, forward strand.
TGCCTTTCCCCTTCCCATTCTTTGCGTTCATTATTGTTAAAAAATTGGGTAAGAAACTGACTATTGTGGGTACGTTCAAGCATGATTGGACCCTCAAATTCATTATAGATATTTGAAAAATAATTTTATAAAAGGTTTGAAGATTAATCATTATTTATAATGGTTATAATTGATAGTTTCATGGATCCGAGATCCAAATATGAATTGGATGTGGAACGGGAGGCGAATGAGGGATGTTTGAGATTCGAACAATCAAACATAAATTCTTCTTTTTTGACATCATATAGTGGAAATAGAAAAATTTAGTCATTTACCTCTAATTTTGGGAAACTGTTAGGTGGAATAATAAATGGGATGATTGGATCTAGTATCTAGGGAGTATATATGGAAATAAGTGAAACAACTGATTGCACGACATGTATTCTAATGAACACATAACTTAAAATTACCTATTGGTGGAAGATATGGTTTTTATTAGTTTTAAATATCACACGTTATGTTGGAAACCCACATACTATGTGACATAGTGATAGTGAATAGGATTTTACTCTCAGAGTTCATGGGAACATGCACAACCAAGCGCACAACAAGTGTATGGGGAAACAACATAAAGGACCCAAGCACGAACATGAAAACACAACTCGACCCCATGTGGTAGTGACATGTCACGTATTCCCATTCCATGTTGTGTACATACATGTATATATAATAGTTTACTTTTGAGGAAATGGATAGGCTTTATATTGGGACTATACTCTATGTTGGAGACGTACACAATGTGTATCCCATTTTTAGGAACCTTTAAACCCTTGAATCTCCATTGTTTTGACTCATATTTTCTTCTATGAATATCCCAATATGAGTGTCTTTCATCATGGATAGTGATGGAGGACCACATTTTTAAATTTGAGATATGATGTCTGAAGTTATATTTGTGAAGATAATTTAGGTAGTTCTTGATGATGACACTGATTAGATAAGATCATTAGAGTGGGACCCCACTGACGCACAAGGTTCCGAGTCCTCTATCTACGGAGTGGTACAATCCTGATACACATAGGTGTGGGTACTCTATCTATGGAGTTTTACCCTAGTAGAGAATATAGGTTAGGGTCATCTATCTTCTATGTGATATCTCCAGACATGTTAAGGTGTGGGTCCTCTATCAACTGAGTCGTACCCCCTAACACAATAGTGTGTGGGCCCTCAATCTGCTAAGTGGTACCCACATAATGAATGATTGATTGGTTACTCTATATACTTAATAGTACCCCTATATGTACAATGATTTGGATACTCTATATACATTGTGATACACCCATTCATCAAGGTCAAAAATCCGTCTTACATAGAGTTGACACCCCCCCCCCCACCCCACCCACCGTGACACCCTTGGGAGTGGGTCCTGTATGTGGTGACCATGAACCCCTAAAAATTTCAACAAGGTGAAGAGGTTTGTGACCTCCACATATATAAAAATATGGAAGTAAATTTGATATGATTGGTATCATTGATAGAAATTTTGGAACTATTGGAATACAATTTTCTTGGGTTGAGATATGAGATAGAGATACCCTTTCTCTATCGTCTAGTTTTCTATAAGGAGTATATATGTATCTATATGGTTGGATTTATTTTCAATATTACTATAGTTTGTTTTTTCTTCTTATATTGTGTATCATATTAATTCCCCCTCATCATTTAGGGTGTTCTAATAGGCACGTATTTACTCGCCCATTTATGGACTTTTCACGCACATGTTGGGTCTTTTGCCGATGATGGTAAGGTTATCAACTATTAAAGAGGATTCTAGGGGATTCTAGTGTTCATATGATTTAGTATAGTGGTTGGGGATTAGAGATATAGATATGGTCTCTTTGAGATTTAACTTTCCAATTATTGTAAATTTGAAACATCTTTCTTATTGGGCATATATTTTTCACCATTTCTTTTTTGATTATAAATTCATACTCGTGTATACCCTAGAGATTGTTACCTGAAAGGTAATTACTACAGACATTACTAACTTTTATTTTAATTTCACTACACTTCTAAATTTCAATTTTTGTATCTATGAATTAGTTACATTAGGAAATGAACTACCATGTTAGTTATGAGTATTGACAGTTGTCTCTATCCCCTAGTATATAGAGGATGGCACGGGGTTGTTGTGGATCATCCTTATGTAGTCCAGATGGGCCCTAGTGGGTTGGTATATGATATTAAATTAATAAAATAAAGTATATAAGAATTTTGAGGTTGTTATATTATAATAATTATGTAATATTAGATAGTGGTTGAAGAAGTAATAAAATAAAATACTTGGTTATGATTGATACCTCTTATTCAGACCACCACTTTATGATTATACCTAATGCCTCCCTAGATTGGATTTTTGATAAATCCAAGGCCTATAGGAAATGGTAATGGAAGCAAGGAACTGTTTTCATGTATTTTATGAACCAAAATTATTTTTATATATGGAAAGGATAGAATATGAGGTTCTCTTTTATATGTGAGAGCGGTGACATTTATGTAAATACATAAAACTATTCATAAAAGTGAATTTACCCTCATTCTATGTGCCTCAAAAATTGATATATAATTTATTGGAGGGGTAATAAGTTATATAAATACCTACAACATTAAAAATAGAAACATATTTCGATCTCTCATTGTAGTTACCTCTAAGGATACTCACTTTTAGAAAATTGCATTTTCACTGTAGTAACTAGTTTGTTACTTGCTTTAATATTCATTATGATTAAAAATTATGTTGAAAATATTTTTCATTATTAATTAATATGATGTTAAATTTGGAAACTGTTTTATAAAATTCAAATATTATAAGTGGTATAATTTAAATTAAAAACTATATCGAAATAATGTAATGAAATCAGTTTTCAAGAAATGCATTTTTAATGAAAAAGATGATCTATTATAAAATATTTGACTAGAAAGAATCATTAAATGTTTTTAAATTCAAAATATAGATTTATTAAATAATAATTTCATTTAAACATTTTATTACTAGTTTTTATTTAAATTAGTTAATATGGAAAACATTAGGTTCATAAAAATTGTATACATAAAACCATGTTTTTGAACGTAAAAATAAACTAATTCCAAAATTATGAACTTGGTTATTAAAATAAAATTATGTTGATTCATATAAATAAAATACACAATATATAAATTTCTAAGAAAATTATAAATATAATGTTACATTTAAATTAATTTTATATAAATGATAATAGTTGAAGAGTTGATAATTTCCACAATTCACTAAATATCATACATTAATAAAATATAAAAATTTCACCATATGTTAAAATTGATAATATGAATTAAAAAATTATGCAAATTTTATTAAATAAATTTTACAATATTTCAAGATTTTAAATAAAACATTTTGTCTTGAATCATAATAAAAATCATTTTTCATGAGAACATATTTTTATGCATAAATTTAATTTACCAAAACATGAGTACTAAATTATTATTAATTATAAAATAAATTTAGATTTTATAAAACCATTAGAGATATTTTTTATAATATAGAAATTCATTTTCATACCACCAAGTTTAAAGACTAGGATATAACAGTCATGTACAAATATTAATATTTTAATAATATTCCATTGTTAATTTAGTCTTGTTGTTTAGTGTTTTATTTTAAAATTTCATTGTGTCATAATATTATCCCACAAAATATATTTATTCCCCACAATTTTATATTTTTTCTCAGTAATGTGACATTTGAAGATTCTTTTGTGGAAATACCATATTATAAAAAGGAAACATCCTCAAAAAAATGAGTGAAAAATAAGTATGAATAAAATATTGAATAAAACAATGTAGGTTTCTAAAGAAGGATAACATTGGTGGGATTTGGATACATGGATTTGGAAGAATCTCCTTTTATGAGGTAATAATGTTCTTTTTTCCGATAAAATATTCCATTTATTTTAAAAAATTAATATTATTTTTATTTCATGATCATTTTCCAAATTTTAAGGGATCATTTTTCCATATAGACTAAAAACATATTGAAATATACTTACATGAAACGTTTAATTTCATCATTTAATTATTTACACCACAATAGAATATGTTTCCCCAAACTATTTGTAATCATGATGAATAATATCATGTATGAACCACTAAAATAAACTTATAATATAACACATAATTAATAAGAGTATTTCAATTTTTCCTCCTTTCTTTAAATATCTTCAAAAACTAATGTGGTCACCACAATGTAATACAACTTCCAAAAATACTAAATCATTATATTAATCTACAAATACAATGTTTAATTTAAATCATTTCCTACGTAAGTATCCTTACATCAAAATTCAAAACCTTTTTTGTGTTCTTTCCAAATAATCCATCATGTTGAATAACATATTTTACCTAAAATTTGAATATACCACAACACAAATAAACACTTTACAATATATAATTAATCACCAAAAAATCCAAAAACAAAATAAATTTATTTGATACGAAAATATAATTTCCCAAATAAATTTAGTGTTTTAATATAAAATAATATATGTTAAAAAATTACAGTAACTAGTAGATAATATATGAAAATGGAAGAAATACAATGTTTTGAAACATCTGTTTTGGTTTCATGGCCCACACCCCTTTTTTATGTGATGAGATGTCTCATGGTTTATGAGCTTTCTTTTTTCTAAAACAATGTAAAACCCATAGTTATAATTATATTCATAATTCACCATCATCCTTTAACATCCTCATGAATAGGGTGAACATCTTTGAAAAAAATTAGTTATGAAATCAAAATTTTTTAAACCTCTAAGCTTTTATATCAAGATCATTTATTCTAAAGAAATCTTAAAATATTAATTTCATATAATTAACTCAACATTATAAACATATAAATGATTTTATTTTCCTCAATAATTTTTTTATAAAATATAATATTACAAATAAATCGCATTTCAATGTCATTAGTACCATAAAACATATTTTTAAAAATACATAATAAAAAACGATTGGAGAATGATCCTTAGATATTTCATGATTCGTATAACCATAATACCACAGATTAAAATACACCAACATCAAGATTTTCAAGTTAAAAAATATAAACAATTAAAGTTTTCCTATTCAATTAGTTTAATAACATATTCTTGTAGGAATTAATAATTGTATTAGGTAATTTACCCAGATAATGATCAAGTTCCCCACATCTACAAAAATTAATCATTAGTGTTTACTTAGGTTGAAATTTATTTAATTATGTATTTTTAACTAGAATAATCCTTTTTATTTGGAAATTAGTTTCTTTGTTCCCACATTTTTACAGACATAAATAATCATTCATTTCCTTTGATGAATTTACCATTGTTCCATTTCCTACATTATTGACACATATAAATTTTATTATATTTCATTATCATCTTCAACACTTGATCATTAATGAAAATCCATCTTTCACTTATTTTATGTGTTTGTAAATTCAAATATATTCTAATTGTTAGTAAAAATTCTAAATTGATCATTTTTCATGATCATAATATATCAAACTTATGTTCCCATTAGGTTAGGAATCTATTTAGGTAAATAATTATAGTTTCATTTACATTGGTTGTTGGCATGCTTTCACATATTTCATATAATTAATTGAAAATACTAAAATAAATATGTTGAGAATGAATTAATAAATAATAAAACCATTAAAAATAGAATAAATTACTTATAAATTATAAGTATATAATAATTTATGAGGGTTTATGTTTTAATATACGTTATCCAATGTAATATTTATGATTAGGCTTTATAAACTATTAATTTGTAAAATTATATCCTCATGGATATTTATGTGTTTTTTAATTTTCAAAACATGTACAGAGGTGTGTCTAACCATATTCATAAAAAAACCATTTTCATACAATAGATGTTGATTATGTCAAGGCCAATGTTCCCTTTTTAGAGCTATTAAAATGAGGTAAAAATATTCCAAATCCAAATCTACTATAGAGATTCCAGATAAGGAAGTAATTTCTTGGAATCCACTCTCTATATACATCACTGAACATAAAAGATATTCTTTTCATACATTGTTTTATACATATACTCATCCCTAGGATTATCATTAAATTATCCTATTTCTAATAACCAAACATAAATATACCATTATCAGATGACAATTATAGTGACCCAATACATTTACACATGTTATTATGTAATTTATAACATAAATATCTCACCAAAAAAATCAAATAAGCCTAGTGTTTTTATAAAAATAGGCTAATAACAAATTAAAGTGAGACTAGAATAAAAGTACATTATTTTATTCTCTATAATGAACTCCAAAATATTTATGAGGTCCTAATACTACAGTGGATATCCTAGGGAATACAAAGGATAACTGGGTGATCTAAAAAATACCAGTAAGGGATACAAATGAAAAGGAAAAAAATGTGTTACTCCAATGTATAATATGATATCATAAATGGGAAGAAACACGAGTAATCACATGGGAGAATAACATAAAAAATATGATATCTCAAGATCATGAGAACAATGTAATTTTGGTAGAAAAAATTAAAATTTCATAAACATGAGTATATGATAACTTCTTCTACAACATCACATGGTGGAAAATGTCCCAAAACTTATTTGGTTTACTCTCTAATAACATACCTAAAATCTCATAAAACTATAAAATTACCCAATCAATTGGAGTTCCATTTGGTTGAATACATCATTACATGTTCAAGAATATTTTTTCCATGAAAAATAAACCAATCATATGGCATAAAATTATTATCACCAATGTAAATATAATGGGTGGAATAATATTTTCCCATATCATAATCAAATGAAATTTCATAATAAAGTAATTTGAGATAAGAACATAAGTCATGTGTGACCCCATAAATGTAAGTTAAAAAAATCATGATATATATTTAAGATAAATATATACATTTTATAGAAGTAATCCATAACATCCATGTTCTATCATAATTGATGTATTTTTTAAAAATTATTACGTGGAATATTTTTCTAAGGAAAATTCCCCTTTAACATTGAAATCACATCCTACAAATCAATAAATTCCCAAAATATTATAGAAATATTTATTTCAAAATTACTATGGACTCATATAAAGGATGCTTTAAATAATCGAGTAGTCAGGCTGGTATAAGTTATATAAATGATTAATAAGATAAAAGAAAACATTCCTTTCACACCTTCATAATATATGTTAACAATTACATTCTTCTAAAAATGAAATCACGATTCATTTTAAAACATTTTTTTAAAAGTAAAACATGTCAAAAAACTGTTTTTAAAAAACCATTAGAGAATATTATAAATATAAATTAAAAATGTTATGGAAAAATATTTATCTAGAATAAAATTCATTTTTGACCATAAAGAGAAATAAATTAGGCTTTTATTAAAAAAAATAAATCATTATTTTTTTCAAATAAAGGAAAATAGAATAATTACATGATCATTTCATGACTAAGAAGATGACATGAATGACAAATTTCAAATCATAACCCCTATTAAAGAAAAATATCAATTAGAATCATTACATAACGTGAATATAAAGATATTAATGACATAAAACATCAATGTTTATTTAGATAAACCTCATAAAAATAAATAGTTTCACAATACCAAATGTATCTCAATGGTGTTGAAATTAAGATGAAGTCTCTCTTAAAGATTGTGCTGTTGAAGTGGGTGTTATTCAATGAATTTATTATGTGTATAAATTTTAAATCCAAATAACGAATATTAATTTAAATATTAAATAATCAATAGACCTTAAAAACCATAGCATGTCAGAGATAACGATGAAATATATCAACCAAATGATTAATGTTTACTTATAAAATCTCATAACATTTGGTAACTCTCATGTTAAACCCCAATGGGTAATATAATATAAATTGTTACATAAAATACCAGGAATGATTTAATGATTCATGATAAAACATCTAAATTTGAAGTATATAACCCATATTAATGAAATTATCTTTGTCACTTGAAAGTACACATCAATGAAAGGATATTGAGACAGAATCTCTAGCCTCAAGTCTAAATCATCACATTATTTATGTCTTCCCAAGTAAAAAACATATATTAAATATGTAATTTGAAAAAAAACCTTTTCATGTTTATTATTTTTTTAATATAATTTGTTACTATGTAATATTTAATACTTTAGTCAATTAATTTCCCACCAGAAATTTTAGTGGTCTTCGACTCAAATGTGATAAATATCTTTTTAAATATGGAATATGGAATATATATTTTTATTTAATCTTATAAATATTAATAATAATGTCATTTATATAATTTTATACATATATTAAATTTTTAAGACCATCCAAAAAATATTTTTATGAAAAATTAACTATGTTGCAATCGTACAGATGGTAGGTAATACTTATAACTGATTGACATTTAAATATTTCAACGATATTGGTGGAAGTGTTATTTTATCATCCAATATTGATAATTATATCACAAATACAATATTATTTCATTAAATACACTTATATATACTATCCATGTTATATGGTAATAAACAAATGAATCACATCACTTTACGAGGTGGTAGTTCATCAAACACACGAACATCATTGTCATTTTTAAATTGATGGTAAGGCAATAAAATATATAATATATTAATTTTATGTAATTAATAATATTTCATGAATATAATATATAAAAATTAAATTTATCCCCACTATTATCCATGAGAGGTGATGTGGGAAAATGAGCTCCATCGGTTTGTGAGGCTGTAGCTACCGTACACATGAACTGTGGGTTCACTTCCCATTTTATGGAAGAGGAGGATTTTTTAGGGTATGAAATTTAGAAAAATAATATATCATTATACTGGTGATAATTATGTTATTATATTATCAGTATTTACATGGATTTGAAGTAGGTGGAAGAATAAATAAAACAAAATTATTGGTTAATAATGATATATCTTTTTCAGAAAACAACTTTATTATTATTCATAAAGCCGCCCTAGTTTAGATTTATGACAAAAAAATGCATCTAGGAGATAAATAGGGAACTGAAGAAGGTATTATAGATGTTATTATGTGAAACTAAAGTCCTTTTTAACTACGTAATGGAGAGGAGAGCAGGTTCTCTTTTATATGTTACATGTAGTGACATTTTGTATAATACCATAAACTATTCAACGATGATAAGTAAATCTCAATATGTGTGACTCCAAAATTGATAAATAAATTAATGTAGTGTTATATTTTAAAATAACATCATATTTTAAAAGAAACCTTTTCTTAAACATGTTACACTATTTTGCTCAATGGCTACTCACTTTCACTATTTTAGTTTACAACCATTGTAAACTAGTTTTTTTTATTTTTATTAATTTTAAATATGAATAAATTAAGCAATTACAGATTAGATAATATTAATTATTATGATTAAATTTTAAAATAAATTTTATATATTAAAATCATATAAGTTACATAATTTAATTTTAAAGTAAACCTTAAAAATATGTTAAAATGGTATTCCAATAAATGCATTTTTGAAGAAATACATGACATTTAATTAAATCTTGTATTAGAAATACTAATTATTTGAATTTTAATTCATGAAAATATTTTTATAAGCTATGAATTTAAATTAAATCATTCATTATTTGGGTTTATTTATTTTCATTAAAATGGATATACATTCTACACTAAAAAGGATTTCCACAAAACCATGTTTTTAAACAAAATTTTAAATGTATAAAAAACTATAAAAATTAATGAATTAAATGAAATTAACTATAATATTATAAATTTAATAGTTAATATGTCACTTTATAATAAAATTCAAAATATAATGTAACTTTCAAACTACATCATTAAAAAATGATAGCATTTGAAAATTTTGAAATTTTCATTATTTAACAAAAAAGGGAAAATATAAATGAAATATAAAAATATGGCCATAAGATAATTTTTTATGGTGATTTAAATAATGATTTTAATTTTATAAAAAAAAATTGAAAATTTTTTCATATTAATTATAAAATTTTTTACAACAATCAATAAAAATAAGTTTCCAACAAAACATAATTTTAAAGCATAAAATATATCTATAGAAATATATGTACGTATTTAATATTAATTATTAAATAAATTTAGATTATATTTTACCTTTATAGATATTTTTTAAAATATTTTTATACCAATTTGTACATAAAATTATAATTACATGGTTATACTGGTCATGTTTAGATAAGAATATTTTAATAATATATAATGGTTTATTTACACTCAGTCTTGTGTGTTGTATATGTTATCAAACATTTGGTTATTTTGAAATATTTTGTGTTACAATTTATAAACAATGTATTGGAATAAAGAATTGGTGGTAAGATAATGATGTCTAATAATAGACATATAATTATTATGAAACTAGTTATTTTTATACATGTAATTATTTAGTTAGTCATTCCATCCATTGATATATTTCCCTTTTTATGATATTAATCATTTGAAATATTCTATTATTTTTATATCTTATATATTATTACCGATTTATTTATTAAATTATAGATTTTTTAAAATCTTTCACATACCAAGCGTCTAGTCCCACCCTTTATAATTTTTTCTATTCCAAAAGACAAATAAAATTCTATGAATGGTATCAGTGTTATACTAGAAGGAATAATAATGTTCTCACTATAATTTTTTTGTTTCATTACATATTTTCGAATATAATATGGGAATCATATATCTATCTAGTATAAATATTCTAATAAACTATTTTATCCTTCTAGTTATGACACATTGTATCTTTCCCCAAAATAGTTTAATAAATATAAAAAATTGGTTAATTGAGTCATGGTGTAACATCTCGAGCCACCATTTAGTACATGAGAAGATTATGTAGTAATTGGATAGGGTAAGGGGAAGGACTGGTAATGGATGAATGGTTTTGACTGTTTTTTGGAGTATTAGAGCTTGGGATTGGTCGAGGACTCAAGACCATTTTGAGAGGCCATTAAATTTTTTTGTTTTTATTATTTTTGGGATATTTTGGGATATAACCTTTTACTGTGTGACTATTTAAATTATATATAGTTCATTTTTATATATAATGGGTCTGTCATTTATATTATAAAAAGTTGTGATATATTTTTACTGTTATTTATCTAGTTATATCTGTTTAATTTTTTATTTTCACTCAAATATGCATGTATAATCTCTACACTATGCCACCATAGAATAATAATAATAGTCACAAAACTTTGGTACATGTGGAGGATATTCCTAATTTATTATTGTCAATTAGTTTTAATACTATTTAGAGTGAATCAGGTAAGGAATTTACAATTTGGTATCAGTTCTTTTTATTTTATTTGAATATTTTGGTAAGGTGGATAAGAGACAAAAAAATTGATGAAAATTTTCATGGAGCACATTTATATGAATCGACATACATTGTTTGATGAAATTTTATGTTGACATTGATTGGATTGATGTTCTTTGATTCCAATTTATCTATTTACCTATTTTCAAAATAAGTGACACACATGATTTCTAGATTTATGATTTACATGATTTTGTCTATTTGATGAAATGGAAAGAGAGAATGTGTTCAAATAGAATACCGAGAATAAAGGATTCTCATGTCAATTGTATGATTTTCTATGTTTTTATACTCTTACTATGGCATAGGTAGGTTAGGTATAGTTTCAACAAAAATATTCACCAGGACTCCAAATATAATATGTATGGTGGAATATTACTTAATTAATCTCTTAAATAGATAATGAAATGTTTTGTGATCACTTTTACTTGACAATATTTTGTAATAAGCTAAATAAAATGGAAATTTATACATAGAAAGTGTTTTTCTCAATAAATAAAAATTTAAAATTCTTTCATCATGGACTCAAATGTGAAAATTTCTAGCTAAATAAATGGTTAAAATGGTGTTTCATTATCAGTTGTTAAAATTATTATCTATAACCAACATAATAAAATGTGAATTTCCAATTATAAAGATTTTACTCTATATTTTTTAATCTTTTCCTGGTTTATATAACATTTATTATGAAATTGTTCATAATTTATAGAGTAATGATGTGATTATATTAATCCTATATAATATATATGATGTATAACTTATATGTATATGATGACTGGCCTTTCATATGAGTAGGATGAGAAACTATGAGTGTATGAGTTATGAGATCTATGAAATATGATATGTATAGGTTAATGAGGTGTTGTGCATGTCGTCTCTTCCATTTTATTATTATATTGGGAGATTTTTTTTCAAATGTGATATATCATCGTTAAAAGTTGGGTGTGACCCAATCATGAGAATGTTTAAATGGGAATAGAGAGAGAGAGAGAGAGCCCTGTTTATAAAACCCTTATGTGTGGGGGGTATAGGACTGTGGGATTATATGTTTTTAGTTACATTAGGTTGAAACGTGACTTAAATATGATCATGTACTAACTATCTATGACCCTTATGTTAGTCCCAAATGTGAATGGATTAATGGTCAAGAGGTTGGATGTGAATTTACATTTTGAGATATTTTTAATAGACTATCAATGTTATGTTAATAAAACATAAACATAATGAGAAATAAAAATTATAAATTTAATATTAGTTTAGATATAATGATTTTATTATACTATTAACCACTCCCAAAAAAACTGGGGGAGAATACCCACTATAATAGACACTTTTAATTTTATAAGTTAGTCACTACCCTTTAAAGATTCATTTTTTAACCTAGAGGCACAACCCAAGACATTATTTTCTATCACGTGGTGGATTAACCTAATCACCCAAATTTTTTAAAATTTGGATTCACATCTAATATGTTAACCTAAGTGGAGGTATAAATAATCTCTTTTTACCCTGATCATGGAAGAACTAATCCCATATCATTTAATATTAATGGTAGAACCCATTCCATTGGTTTGGGTTTGTAAACCCAACACCTATAATATATGAGTTGTATAAACTCATAATATTAATCACAAAAAATTATATAAATAATTAAAAATAATAAATAATTAAATTAACATGTAATTATTATGAGTGTCATGGATGTAAGATTTTATCTAACTACGAAGAAACAAATTATTTATGTTCAATGAAGAGTTTTATTATATCACAATGGTGTGTCATGAAGCATAGTTCAAGAATATATTTGACCTATTTAACTTATTCTGGGTCCCATGAAATCAATATGTATAGTTATTTCATACACAACAATTTTAAAATGATAATCCAATAGAATTTCAAACTTTCTGAAGAAATAAATTATTTAATTATTTAATGTTCACACAAACTATACACAGGCAGGTTAAATTTGATATTTTATAAAATTTAAATAGGTTTTACCATATAAAATTATATAAAAATAAACAAAATAGTAAATAAAATGTAATATAAATATACTTCAAAACATTTAAAAACAATCATGACAGTCTTTTCATATTTCAAATAATTTTAATTTAAAAATTTAATGTTAAAAAACAATATTTATATTAATAAAAATTTTATCTTATTTATTGAAATTATAATATAACATAAAATATCGCAAAATTTATTTACATAAGATCAAAAAAATTTAGTATTTTATGAAATAATTAAATAAATAGAACCATATGAAATAAAAATGATGTAATTAATAAAAATAATATGTAAATTAGAGAATGTTTCAAACATAAATATGATAGCCAATAATTGATGATAATTCAAAAGTGTTGTAAGATCAATGAATAATATCCCTCATTAATTTTAAACATTATTTTTACTTTAGAACATCAAAATATATATTATGGAATCTAAACCATTTATTTATAAAAATCAAATAAATAATATAATTATTGATTTACTATGATCTACTTTTAGGCATAATGGAAAACCAAGTATTAGGAAAACATTATTATGTTGAGCACAAATCTGGCATATGGTGGATTCATATGGTTAGTGGACAGTCATTAGTTCAGGGAAAGGCTTATGAATGGGCACCATACACTATAAAATTATTATTGCTCACAATGACTTACTCTCTTGGTTGAGTATTATTCTCAATACCCTTTCTACTCAAAAGTATTATAGTCAATCCACGAATGTCATACACTTCAAACTTTTCCATTTTTATACCATATTGAAGTCTTAAGCTAAAAAATGATGCACTGTGCCTATGTCATATCGTCATTCCTTTTTTATTTTTTATCTTTACTCAAAAATATATGGTTAACATTATATATAAGAATAAAATAATCTTATTAACACATATTATAGGGAATACATGATTTAAATAAAATCAGTGAGAAATTATAATTATGAAATAAAATAAAAATAAAAATTATGAAATCATAAATAGATAATGTTGATAAATTATTTACTTAATCATTCTCCCCATTTTTGATAATTATAAAAAAATGAAAAAATTTCTCCTATTTTTTTATATTGATAAAAAAATTTAATCAAATGTATGTTTCTTAAATGTATCAAACATTTAAGATAGGTTTTTTGGAAATTACCTAATCCTTATCATGATAATAAAAACATGAAAATAAACCCTATAAAATATACATAGAATGAAAAAACCATAAAATTTAGATTTAAAATAAAAGTATACATCCCCTAAATTCATGTATATGAAAACAGTATGTGGAAAACTAAAAATATATTTTTCAAAATATTAGAAATTCTTTTTTAAAAATATTGTAGATGATTAATTGTTCCATGAAAACATTTGAAAATATTTAAAGAATGATTTGAATTAATTAAATGTTATCTTTATATTATAGAATAAGAAAATGTAATGTTTAAATGTTTTCCATGAATACTAATATAGTTTATATTATCATAGAAAAATTCTTTAACTCCCCCAAAATTTATTCTATAAATTTATATTCAGAATATACCATGAGAGAATTAGATTTTATCATACATAGTTAAATCAAGGGTGTTCGTAAACATATCATTATATTGATCTTATGGAGAAATAGACTCTAAAAATATAGTTACTTTTTTTATGATCTCTGTGGTAGTTATATAAGAGATGAATGATCTTAATTCAAGATTTATTAAAAGTATTCTTAGGGATATAAATTTAAAAAGGTTTATAAAATAATTGGTGTCTTCTAAAAATTAAAACTAAGAAATTTTTTTTTCTTAATATATAAAAATTGTGAATGAAAAGATATATTAATAATATACTCACCTTAAAAATTAAGATAATTCAAATTAACATTTTTCATAGAACCCCATGAAGCAAAAAAAAAATCAGTAATGTGATTATACCTTTTCTGATATATATCTATCTATTTTCTAATTAACATGATCAGTTTTTTAAATAGTAGTTCACTCAAATTAAGTATGTATAGGATAATTATATTTTGAATGTGATATAATTATATAAGTAACACAACATAAATTGATATTTATTATGGTGTGTTTAGTTTTTAAAAATTTCACACCAAAACCTTTCCATCATTAAAATTTTGAAACGAACCCATGTATAATAATAATAAAAACATAATTCCTAATTTATTGACATGTAAAATATATTATGAATATGTAAATGAATATAATTAATACTATTTACAATAATAAATTTATACACGGTCCCATTTCCCCCATCTACATTTTCATTTCCATGAATAACAACTATTTAACATATAAATGTCACTGCATTATTATATGATAAATATAATAAATATAATTTTTTATAAATTTGAATATGAATATTTTTTCTATTATTACATAAGTCCCTTTTCATTTTAAAAACTAATGATTAAATTATAGAAGTCAAACAAACCTAAATCTATATTATTTATTATTAGTTGTTAAATTAATTATTTGAATTTAACTGAGATTATTGATACAGTAAGTCTTTGACCATATAGGTCAATTTCATAGTGGAATTAGGAATACAACATAATGTTATAGATTATAAAATAGAAACACGCCAAGGTACCCATATGTAAAGAAACATCATAATGGGTTCTGAACACCTATAAATGTTTATTGTGAAATATAATCCCTTTATCGTAATATGTCTAATTAAGAAGGTTGCAGACCTGTTCCATCAACATATATTCTCAATTTAAATTTAATTGAAATTTAAAAAATTGGACACACCAATAAAATACAATGGTCACTAATTTATGATTGATGTTACATTAAATAAGAGTACCTAAGATATTAACTTTTTTCAAAGGGACAAAACTATTCTCGCATTGTACAGTAATTCAATAACTCCCATGACACACCCAATGTGTCCTACCTCATTGAAAGAATATGACCTAACTATTTTAATGAATACATTAAATTATATTATTCATGATATTAATTCTTGATAATCCTATTCTCTATTTATCAATGCACATATCATTAGATAGGAACGTCGAATTACATATGGAAATGTGGATTTCATATTAATGGTTACCTTCTAATAACCGTTTCTTTTTTATATTTCCAAGGGAGAAAACAATGAGTGGTTTTTTAATGTATTTTGATTCATATACCCCTAAGAGTATGTATATTATATATAAATTTATGGAATATCATTCATCTATATATCAAGTTAAAATAATAAAGTCATCACACCTATAGGTTCAGATTATAGTGTGGAAATGCTATAACTTTTTAGTGTGACAAAAAATCATAATACATTATCACATTAAAATTTCATATATAATAAGAAAAAAATTATAAAAAACATCATTACTATTGAAAAAACATGTAACCATGTGATAAAAACTCATTTCTAGAGCACCAACTCTTTAAGAACACCACTAACACTATATATAACTGACTACAACTTTTTTTCACCAGCTGTCACATGATACTCATGATTCTAATAAGATAAATCCTTAATTATGGGGTTTTCCCAGATTTTTTCCATTTATAAAATAACACCGAAACATCACATAATTGAGAGAAATCCCTTAAGAGATGAATCATTTAATGTCTATTGTTTTTCATTCAGTGTGAACCTGTCTCTTTGGAGATAAAAATTGATTATGTTTTATCATAGAAAAAATGAGAGGGTCTTTATTTCTAGGTATCATATCATGTTATTAGAAAATTTTTGAATCATAACTATTTTCTTTTCTAACTCAAAGGCCATAATATATTCAGAAACTATTGTATAATCAACAAATGTCACAATCAGATTTTCATGTCATGGTTTGGATCAGGTTCATTGGAAATACTAATCCTTTTATTGGGTATGGGTTAAATTAATGTTTAGTTATAAAGTTAAATATACGTATAATCATCCAACAATGGAGTTACCGTATCTTGTTTGGGAGTTTTTGGAGAAAATGGAGGTTACTTTAAGATTTGGGCCAATTGTGATCCCATTTCCATATTTAATAACAAAATTTGTATCATTTATAACTCCTTTTTTCAACATTATTCACCCATTATACTTCCCACTTGGCCACCATTAACATAATAAAACCACCATATCCATTTTTTCCCACAGTAATTCATAATCCTAGTAGATTTGGGTATTTATTCTGGTAACGATCCATCATGTGAACTCATTTCCAATTTTAAGATAATATATTGTTTGTTTTATATATTATTCATTTTTTAATAATTTTGATTCCCCCCAAACTAATCCATAACTGTTAGATACACACCAGAGGATCCTAACACTTTGTTATTTTTTTTTGGCCTCTTATTGGGTGATTTTTCATCAAAGCTTAGTGGTTCTTAATTTCTTCATCAAATTATTCTCCTTTCTCTCCCCACTTCCTTATCCTTTAATTTTTTCTTGAATTTATCTTCTCATGTGGTCATGATCGACATAGAGTTAGGATTTACTATCAATTTTATAAGGGTTTTTTGGTTTTGGACTGAACTTTATAGATCTAGGTTTTTGGAACCCATGATAGGTGTTTTGGGTTGTGTGTATCAATTTCTCCATGGTTTCAAGTAGGTTCTCCCAAGAAAATTCGTTTATTATTTATGTTTAAAATTTTAATTACTTTTATCACCTTATATAAATGATTCTTATTGATATTCAACCATTTAATGATTTATTTGGAGTGCTAAATGATTATTTATTCCTCATTTTGTGTGAAATATAGTTATTTTGTTATATAAGAGCACACCACTTGTTCAAATATATATTCATCTAGTTATTGAACATGGATTGAGATGTTATTGTCAGGTTTTACTATTAAAACAAATTTTTGGTATGAAAATTTTGGGTTTTTACCCTTTTAGGTGTTAAGTAGAAGTTATTTTGCTAAATGTCGCATGCCTAGTCTTCAAAAAAGTACTCGGTTAGCCATTGTGTGCTAAATATGATATAAAATAACTTTTTTGAATTCTTTAAGGAATGTAAAGATAGAAATGTGATATTTGTTTGTCCTTTTATGATGGTAAATATGACAACCCTGCTTTTTATTACAATTTAAACATGATTTATTACCTAAAACATCACTTCATACAATAAATAAGATCGAGAGGTTTAGTGTATTTGGGGCTTAGGATCATTACATTAAAACATAAAACATGAAATAAAACATCTTTATGGAAAACATCCTTTACATGACCACTATATTCCTTCGTACTTAGCATTGCATGGGATAACCTGAGGACATGCATAAGAAAAGGGTGAGCTATAAATCCCAGTAAGGGAGTACACATGGAATAACATGAGGAGTAAAATACATGTTAGAAAATAGGAATATCAATAGAGAATAAGAAAAACTTGAACATAAATGCATGATAAAGCATGATAATCATAACATGGAAATGTGGCAACAACACATAACATGGAATTAGTATGAGCCAAGGCTCATTGCACATGGAGCATGAGTAAATCATCATTGAACATAAAGCATGAGTAAAACCTCGTTGTACTTGAATTATCATGATTCAACACTCATTGCACATGAGGTATCATGATACTATACTTTAGCCAATGCATTGGAGCGCAATAAGGGTTCACCCTTCTTAAACATTTCATTTCATGTATAAGTGTGCCACATGGATCATAAAACATGGATTCATAAAACATAATAATTTATTCAATGATAAAGTAATGTGGAATTCATACATGAAACTTTACAATCAATAAGTAAATGTGCATACAGGTGAATACCCTTGATGAATAAATGGGCATGCTATTCACTACACAATGACATTGGCTTAGAAAATCGGTGCGATTTCGGCAGCGTAACAGCGTGACATAAGAATTCATAAAAATGTTTAATGAGAGAGAAAGGGGTTCCTCATAATATTTACATGTAATGGAAAGTAAGGAGGTAATATAGGTACATGTCCCAACAATTTTAATGGAAATTAGATTCATGATACAAAAGTATTGCTTGAATGTAAAAGAGGAGAGAGAAGTTCCTTTCAGAATTTCGCCATATTAATGGGTGTACATGGGAAGCATTTAATGAGAGAGAAAGGGGTCTCCCATCATTATAAAATAAAAAGGGCAGTATTATGGATGTGATAAACCATACCCCAACATTCATAATTTAAATTAAAAGGGAAAAACAACTTAAATAAAATTGGACAAAAAAGAGAAAGGAAGAAAAAACCCTTACTTGGAAGTGTGCTTCCAAAGGCTAGAGAGAGGCTTGTGGGAGGCTTATTTGGAGATTGGGGCACCTTGGGAGGATTCTAGAGAGTGTAGGGAAGAGTTTGGACGAACTCCAATGGCTTTGAGTGAGGAGGAAGTGGGATCTTGGGTGGGTTTATATAAGAAAGGTGAGGGAATTCTTTATTATTTAGGTTTGGGACACCTTATATTAAATTAAATCAAACCACAAACCATCCCATGGTTTTTGCCAATGGTTTTTAGAAATGGGAAGAGGATAATAATATTTTATAAGTACAAGGTCCTAACTTCTTAAAATATTAGGGTTGCTTATGTGGAGGTGAGTCACACTCCCATGAAAATTAATTTAAAAAGACAAGGTGTTTAATAAGTCTTGAGGGGTCCATTAATGCTTTGAAAAGTAATCCAAACAAACCCAAAATCACATTATTTTAATGGTGAAACATATATTGTCCGAACATAAAGATTATATTATTTTATTACATCACTATTGGGTCATTATGATGTCATAAAACACATTATATATTTAAACGGAATTTAATTTTTACTCAAAAAATTGATTGTCTCAGAAAATTATGAAAAATTCACCGTTGAATAATTTTGACGTCATGATTCCAAATATAACATTTATTTTATATAAATAATTTTCTAAATATGTTAATTTTAACTTTTAAAATAAAAACTGACATTTATAAAAAATTCACGAGTTTTGACAAAAATGGCTTTCAAACCATAATAAAAATTATAATTGCATTCATACAATTACATGATAATTTATAAATAATAAAATTAATCTATTAATAATAATACTATTATTTTATTAAAATAATATTTAATTCAAAAATCACTTAATTTAATAAAATATATTTCTTAATTAAATAATAACTAAAAACACCATTTGTACTTTAAAAACTGTTTACAATGTATCAAAAATGACAAGAAATTATATTCATTATTATATACAAAAAAATAATGTACATGAACATAGTACTATCGATTAGTTATATAACCCCTTAAAACAGCCACATAAGACCTAAGGGTAAGGTGTGCGATGGTGACATTCTCTTGGGGTGGCTCGGATAACATCGCTCGAGTGGTAATTTCTATCAACTTCCACTACTCCCGTAGACATTCCCATTCGAGCATGGCATAGTGAAGGTCAGCTTGGGCTTGGTCAAGAGCGAAGCCCAAGGATGCCACCACTTTTCCGAGCTCCGATAAATGGGCTTTGTATGGGGAAATTCTACAGGATGAGGCCATCACTTCCTTTGTCTAAGTAAAATTGGATGTGTTAAAGTCCTATATTTATACTAATCATGTAATCACTGTTCAATAGCTATAAAAGTAATGGTCACAATTATTATCCTAAAACCAATGAAGTTGAGATTTTATAAAAACATTTTATATAATGAGACATTTAATAAGATCAAGAGGTATTTTCAATTAATGAATCTTTGGGTTGTTACAATATTCCCCCCTTAATAAATTTCTCCCACAAAATTTTCCTTTTCCCACACTAAAACAGATGTGGGTAACTCAGCTTCATCATTTCCACTATTCCCAAGTTGCTTCTTCAAACTAGTGGTTTTTCTACAACACCTTGACGAGGGGCACTGTCTTATTTCATATAATTTTTTCTCTACGATCTAAGATCTACACTGGTTGCTCCTCATAAGAAAGATCGTCTTCTAATTGTACCACCTCAGAAGAGAGTACATGTGAAGGGTCTGGTATGTACTTCCTTAAGAGGGATACATGAAAGACATCAAGTAATTTGGCCATAGTAGGCGGAAGTTCTAGTCGATAGGCCACATCCCCGGCACGATCAAGAATATCGAACGGGCCGATGTACCTTTGACTTAAATTCCATTTATTTCCAAACCTCATGACCTTCTTCCATGGATATATGCGTAGAAAAACCATGTATCCAACTTTAAACTCAAGGTCTCGTCAACGATCATCTCCATAACTCTTCTGTCGACTCTGTGCTGCCTTGATATGCTGCTGAATGGTTTTCTCCTTCTCCACCATTTCCTCGACCATTTATGGTCCAAGCAGCTTACGTTCACCGACCTCATCCCAACATGTCAGTGTTTGACACCTTTTCTCATAAAGGGCTTCATATGGTGCCATTTGGTTGCTCCAGTGGAAACTATTATTATAAGAGAACTCAAGTAGAGGAAGATGTTGATCTCATCCTTTTTTAAAGTCCATTGAGCACACTCTAAACATATCCTCAAGTGTTTGGATAGGCCGCTCGGATTGGATATCAGTTTGAGGATGATAGCCCGTACTAAAGTTCAGTTCAGTATTCAGAGCATGTTGAAGACTCTTCCAAAACATAGAGGTGAATCTTGGATCTCGGTCAGACACAATAGATAGTGGTATACCATGCAACCTTACCACTTCCCGGATATATAACTGTGCCAGTTGATCCAATGATAAATCCTCCCGAATAGCAATGATGTGTGCAGTCTTTGTAAGACGATCCACCACAACCCATATTGCATTGTTGCCTTTGGATGTCATCGGAAGTCTGGTGACAAAGTCCATGGTGATGGTTTCCCATTTCCATTCTGGTATGGGCAATGGTTGCATCATCCCCTTAGACTTCTGCCTCTGTACCTTCACTTGCTGACACACCAGGCACTTTGATGTATATTCAGTAATCTCCTTCTTCATATTATCCCACCAAAATTTTTCTTGGAGATCTCGATACTTCATTTGACTCCCTGGGTGAATAGAGAAATTTGAACTATGTGCATCATCCAAAAGATCCTTCTTCAGTTCTGGACTTGATAGCACACATATTCTTTTCCCAAACCGCACAATTCCTTATTCATTAACATTAAACTCCAAGGATTTCCCTTTTTCAATAGCTTCAACATTTTCTTGAATTCCTACAGCATCCTTTTGAGAATCCTTTATCCTTTCCAAAAGAGACGGTTGAGCAATAATTTGTGAAAGGATTGATGATGTTCCCATATCTATGATTCCCATGTCTATTTTTATCAAGTATAAGAAGATTGGATCCTTCTCAATTCTCATAATTGATAGAATCGATGGATCCTCTCTACATAGGGCATCTTCCACCTTGTTCGCTTTCCCAGGGAGGTAATGTATTGAACAGTAATAATCCTTGATGAACTATATCCATCTTCTCTAGCGCATATTAAGCTCTTTTTGTGTGAATATATATTTAAGACTCTTGTGGTCAATATATATCTCACATTTCTCCCCATAGAGATAATGCTGCCAGATTTTCAAGTCAAAGATCACTACTGCCAACTCCAGATCATGCATTGTATAGTTTTTCTCATAGATTTTCAACTTCCATGAGTCAGAGGATATCACTTTATCATTCTTCATTATCACACAACCTAATACCTTCTTTGAAGCAGCACTGAATACCACAAAAAGTTCCCCACTTGTGGGTAAAGTGAGCACAGGGGCAGCGATAAGCCTCCTTTTTCAACTCCTTGAAGCTTTCTTCGCATTCATCACTCCAAAAAAACTTTACCCCCTTTTGTGTTAGCTTAGTAATAGGGTTGGATAATCATGAGAAATTTCTCCCAAATCGTCGATAATATCCAGCTAACCCCAAGAAGCTACGGATATCTGTTACCGATGTTGGAATCAGCCATCCATTAATTGCATTTGTTTTGGAGGGATCCATAGATATCATATTGATTGTGATGATATGGCCCATGAATGAGACCTCCATCAACCTAAACTCACACTTTTTGTACTTTTCATAGAGCTTCTCCTTGTGGAAAGTCTGTAGTATTGTTCTTAAATGATTCTCATGATGCTCCTTGGTTTTGGAGTATATTAGAATATCATCTATAAAGACTACCAAAATTTTGTCTAGGTAATCTCTAAAGACTCTATTCATCATGTCCATGAAGATTTCTGGAGCATTGGTGAGTCCTAAAGGCATTACTATGAATTCATAGTGCCCGTATCTTGTACGAAAAGCAGTCTTGGGGACATCTTCCTTCTTCACCCATACTTGATAATATCCCGACCACAAATCTACCTTGGAGAAGAATTGTGCTCCACGTAACTGATCGAATAGGTCATCAATTCTTGGGAGAGGATACTTGTTCATTATTGTGATTTTTTTAAGTTCCCGATAATTGATGCAAAGCCGCATTGACCCATCCTTCTTCTTGATGAAGACGACTGGTGCACTCCATGGTGAAGCACTTGGGCGTATAAACCCTTTATCCAGATTCTTCTGTAGTTGTTTCTTCAGCTCTTCAAGCTCTACAACAGCCATTCGATATGGAGTCTTGGATATTGGTAAATCCCCGGGTATAATTTCAATTGAGAATTCAACATCCCTTCTAGGAGGAAGACCAGACAGTTCCTCGGGGAACACTTCAAGGAATTCCCTCACAATAGGCATTTCTTCAAGGATGGTTTCTTCTTGGGACTCAATCATCTGAGCCAGATACGCGTGCTCATAAGGCTGTAATATCCATGCTTGAGATGATGGAGCTAAAATAGATTCATCTTTCTCCTTACACTTGTAAGGAATCGGGGGGTCAATTCTCTATATGGAGTGTGATTTCCCTCTCCCAACAATTTCTGTTGGCTCTATATAAGGAAAGCCAATCCATGCAAAGAATTTCATCTAATTCCACCAGAGGGAGTATGATGAGGTTTTCTGGGAAATGCAATCCACAGATTATAATAGGGGAGGACATATATTCATGGGATGCAATGATTTCCCCATTTTCCGTACTCACCGACATCTTCACTTCCATGATTTGTGGTAGTTCTGGGATTGTTCTACTAAATTTTCAAGATATAAAAGAATGCTTAGAACCTGAATCAAAAAGTACAATCTATATTCTTGAATAAATAACTAGCGTACCTATCTCCACTTTGTTGTCAGTGTTCATTTCGGCAGAAGTGATGGAAGAAGATCTTCCTTACTGCCTTGGATGTTGTTGGTTGCCTCCGTAAACCCTTGGATTACGGAACTGATTTCCAAAATGACCTGGTTCTTTGAATTTGTATCATTGAACAACATGTTTAGGTTCGAACGGAGCATTCATCTCTACTATCACATTCGCGGGTCTTTCTTGCCGACAGTTAACAGCTAGGTGCCCTTCCCTTCCACACCTGAAGCATTTCCTCGTCCCCTTAAGGCAATTTCCAGGGTGGTTCTTTCCGCTCTTTTGGCATGTGGGGTGCTGTATCTTCTTAGCACCATTGGATTTATCCATCAACCCACCATAATTTAAGTACAACTTTTGATTATTATCCCCATGATACCCCTATGATTCTTCGATCTCCATTTCGACCTTGAGGGCACATCGGACAATTTTCTCATAGCTGTCGATGTCACGGATCGCCAATGCTTTCCGCGGGCTAGGCATCATCCCAACAAAGAAGCGGAAAAATTTGCATTCTGTAGTAACGAAAAAGTTGTAAGCGTATCATTGAAGCCTTGTGAAGTTTTCCTCGTACGCTCCAACAGATTCTTCATATTTTTTCTTGGTGGAAAGGAAGTCCCTTTCCAACTTAAGCTGGAGGGTGCGAGGAAAATATTTACCGAAAAACATCTTTCGGAAATCCTTCGATTCCAATGCCTTGATATCCTCCTCAGGATTCATATTTTTTATCAACTTCCAACATTGATTAGATTCACCATCCATACGATAAGCTTCCAGGATAACCTTCTATTTTATAGAACATTAAAGGATGGAGAATATCTTTTCAATGGAGTTGATCCATTGTTCAGCGATTGTGGGATCAGATGATCCACTAAAAGTAGGAGGCCTTTGTCTCATGAATCTCTCGATAGAGACTTGTTGTTTCATAGTGGGGGTTGAACGTTCCTCTTAACCCATGTTTCTATTCAAAACTTGAGTTATCTAAGAGAGAATCGTGACAAAGTTCGCGATTTCCGCTCCCACTGGATTGGCCATCTCATTAGTACAGTCATCAAATTGTTCTTCACAACGGTTGTTAGCCCGGGTCCTCCTATTACTAGCCATTGGATGGAATAAAAGGAAAGTTAGGGGTAACACATAAAGGGTAATCCAAAGAAAAAAGTTGATGAATTATAAATAAACATTCATTTCCTTAACTCATGAGTCTATATGCTTCAATCTGGGCTTTTCATGATCTACTTTCTAACATATATTCT
Source organism: Viscum album (assembly GCA_963277665.1). Classification (NCBI taxonomy): domain Eukaryota; kingdom Viridiplantae; phylum Streptophyta; class Magnoliopsida; order Santalales; family Viscaceae; genus Viscum; species Viscum album. The sequence continues at coordinate 2,017,031,954 of OY728165.1, forward strand.
TAGGGGAATTTTTTAATTCCCTTAATAAGGGTTCATACCAAGCTTGTGAATTTACCAAATAATGTTCCCTAGCTGTGTCGTAACCAAGAGTGCAGCAAGTCCCATTGTCATGCACCAGTTCCCATTCGAGTCTAGCTTAAAACGGTATTTTCGGGTTTTACCTCTAAGATACATCTATGTCAGAGTCGCCTCTACCTGCTTGTATCCAGACTGGGATGTATTTGCTTGATAACCCACTTACTCAATACTCAGAAAAACTTAGGGAAGTTTTCATTATACTTATTCTTGTATCTAAGACTTTACTAGGGTTTTCTAATCCTAATCCCAAAAATAACCAAACCTATCCTTTGATACCAACTATGACAACCCTGCTTTTTCTTACAACTTAACCATGATTTATTACATAAAACATCACATGATACAATAAAGAAGATCTATTGGTTTAGTGTCACTGGGGATTAGGATCATTACATAAAAACATAAAACATGAAATACAACATCTTTATTGAAAACTTCCTTTACAAGACCACTACATTCCATCGTACTTAGCATTGCATGGTATAACCTAAGGGCATGCATAAGAAAAGGGTAAGCTATAAAGCCCAGTATGGGAGTACACATGGAATAACATGAGGAGTAAAATACATGTTAGACATTAGGCATATCAATTGAGAATAAGATAAACATGAAGATAAAGGCATGATAAAGCATGATAATCATAACATGGAAATGTGGAAACAACACTTAACATGGAATTAGCATGAGCCAAGGCCCATTGCACATGGAGCATGAGTAAATCCCCATTGCACATAAAGCACGAGTAAACCCTCATTGAAATTGAATTAGAATGAGTCAATACTCATTGCACATGACATATCATGATACTATACTTTACCCAATGCATTGGAGCGCTGTAAGGGCGCACCCTTCTTAAACATTTCATTTCATGCATAAGTGTGCCACATGGATCATAAAACATTGATTAATAAAACATAATCATTTATTCCATGATAAAGGAATGTGGAATTCATACATGAAACTTTAAAATCAATATGTAAATGTGCATAAATGTGAATACCCTTGATGGAGAAATGGACATGGTATTCACTACACAATGACATTGGCTTAGAAAATCGGTGCGATTTCGGCAGGGTAACAGTGTGACATAAGAATTCATAAAAATAGTTGATGAGAGAGAAAGGGGTTCCTCATCATATTTACATGTAATGGATAGTAAGGAGGTCATATAGATACATTTCACAACATTTTTAATGGAAATTAGATTCATGATACAAAAGTATTACTTGAATGTAAATGAGGAGAGAGAAGTTCCTTTTAGAAAATCGGCATAGTAACAGGTGTACATGGGAGGCATTTAATGAGAGAGAAAGGGTCTAACATCATTCAAACATAAATATGGCAATATTAGGGAGGTGAGAAACCATACCCCAACATTCATAATTGAAATTAAAAGGAAAAAACAACTTAATGAAAATTGGACAAAAAGGAGAAAGGATGAAAAAACCCTTACTTGGAAGTGTGCTTCCAATGGCTAGAGAGAGGCTTGTGAGAAGATAATTGGGGGCTTGGGGAACCATGGGAGGATTCTAGAAGGAGTAGGGCAGAGGTTGGATGAACTCCAAAGGATTTGAGTGAGGATGAAGTGGGAGGTTGGGTGGGTTTATATAGGAAAGGTGAGGGAATTCTTTGTTATTTAGGTTTGGGACCCCTTATATAAAATTAATCCAAACCACAAACCATCCCATGGTTTTTGACAATGGTTTTTGGAAAAGGTAATAGGAAAATAATATTTTATAAGGAAAAGGTCCAAACATCTTTAAATATTGGGGTTACATATGTGGAGGTGAGTCACACTCCCATGGAAATTAATTTAAAAAGACAAGGTGCTTAGTATCTCATGAGGGGTCCATTATTGTTTTGAAAAGTAATCCATACAAACCGAAAATCACATTATTTTAATGGTAAAACATATATTGGCCGAAAAAAAGATTACAGTATTTTATTAAATCATTATTTGGTCATTATGATGTCATAAAACACATTATATATTTAAATGGTATATAATTTTTACTCAAAAATTTGACAGTCTCCGAAAATTATGAAAAATTCACCGTTGGATAATTTCGACGTCCTGATTCCAAAAATAACTTTTATTTTATCGAAAAAAATTTCTAAATATTTTAATTTTTACTTTTAAAATAAAAACTGACATTTATAAAAAATTCACAGGTTTTGACAAAAATGGATTTCAAACCTTAATAAAAATTATAATTGCATTCATATAATTACATGATAATTTATATATAATAAAATTAATCTAATAATAATAATAATATTTTATTAAAATATTATTTAATTCAAAAATCCCTCAATTTAATAAAATATATTTATTAATTAAATAATATCTAAAAACATCATTTTTACTTTGAAAACTATTTACAATGTATCAATAATGACAAGAAATTATATTCATTAGTATATACAAAAAAATAATGTACATGAAAATAGTACTATCGATTAGTTACATAACCCCTTAAAACAGCCACATAAGACCTAAGGGTATTGTGTGCGATGGTGACAGACTCTTGGTGTGGCTCGGATAACATCACTCGAGTGGTAATTTATATCAACTTCCACTTCTCCCATAGACGGTCTCGTTCGAGCTTGACATGGTGGAGCTCAGCTTGGGCTTGGTCAAGAGAGAAGCCCAAGGATTCCACCTCTTTTCTGAGCTCCAATAAATGGGCTTTTATGGGGAAATTCTACTGGATTAGGCCATCGCTTCCTTTGTCTAAGTAAAATTGGATGTGTTAAAGCCCTATATTTATACTAATCATGTTATCACTGTTCATTGCCTATAAATGTAACGGTCACAATTCTTATCATAAAACCAATGAAGTTGACATTTTATAAAAACATTTTGTATAAAGAGACATTTAATAAGATCAAGAGGGATTTTCTATTAATGAAACTTTGGGTCGTTACAGTAAAAATTTGTTTTGTTTTTATAAATAAATGGGTTTATTGATTTTGACTTGTTTTCGTTTGAGTTGTAGGTAATTAGAATGTTTTTCATTCTTATGAAATTTTTTGAGCATAAATGTGTACCCTAATTGTTTTAAATGGGTTTTTAAATGTCTTTATACTGATAATGTTGTGTGTACACATGTTTAAGAAAAATAATATTTGAACCATTATTAAATGTTGGTTTAGTAAAATTCTAAAAGGTACATTTCCAATTTCTCATTAAAAAAGGGATTTTCATATGTATTCCATATTTTACCTTTTTAGGTAATATAAAGAGTCAGGAATTTTATTTAGCAAATGGTTTTGGGGCTGAATCATATTGTTTGGTATGGAATTTGTGGGTGTTTGGCCTAAAAATATCATTTTTAAATGGAATTCATGTGAAATTCTTTGTTAAACATCTTAAAATTGTTTTATAAATATTTTATATGGTTATTGAGTGAAAATATGGAAGAAAAACATTTTTTGATACTATATGTAGTGTGTTTGTGAATATAAGTAGTTATATTATGTGTAAATTGATTTTGATAACATTTGGGTCTTTTTTTGGGCACAAAGAGGGAAACCCATGTATCTAGGTAGGTGGACGTGTACTAGTATGGTAGTGAACCGAAGCAGTTTCGCCCATATTTCATGTATAAAGCATGATGATGAAAACACTAACTAAAATATTATGATAATGTTGGGGACCACTAGGTTATGGGTATGTTCTCTACTAGTGTATCGTGCATGATAACAGATAGTTGTTATGGTAACTATTCATTAGGGTATGAGGTACCTAGGTCCCATAGCTAGCTACTTTCTAGGGGTGTTCCGGTGACTGGTGCTCATAGGATATATTTTATTCACAGTCACCATACAGTGAGTTTCGTTGGAAAATTCAGTAGCGTGTGTGTTTTATTTAAATATATATGTTCTTTAAAGCAGCCCTTTTGAAAATTATTTTCACATTGAAGTTGCATCTCTTCGAAATTGGGTAATAGAATTTCATGTTTATGAAAACATGGAAGATGTTTTTTTGTAATGTTGTTAGAATGGAACCTTGTTTGGAAAACATATTTTAATATATTTAATTTCAAACTTGAAGTTGATTTTTCTTTTATTTTAATGGATGTTCATTGAGAATAAAATATTAGGCTACCGTACTATGTTTTAATACTCACACATATAGTCTTTTTCTATTTTTATCCATTATTATGGTTTCAGCTTGAGTCTTATAACCTTGTGTGACATGTGATCATTGTATTGTAGAGTGACCATATGGGTTCCATGAAGTTAGTCGGTTGTTATGTTTGGTTGGTTGAGTTTATGGTTTAGTTGTACATTCACATTCATATGAGAATTAATATCAGTTCGTATTTTATATTAATGTATTTTATGATATTATTTTCATTATGTTGTTTATTTAATTATTTAAATTTCAGTTAAATCATTCCCTTTTCACTATACTGATGACCATGGTGCTTGTTGCCATCCCGGGAGAATCTGGAATGCCTCTTTGGACTTTTAACGGAGCGACCTGCATTATAGGTTTAGGGTTGACCAAGGCTCGTTCATAAAAAATGGAATCAAAGGAGGTTTTCTAAATGCAAACCTTTCTTTTTATAGAACCTTTGTTTATTTGGGGGATTTCAAGGTAGATGGAGTTTCATTTTTACAAACTTTGGGGTTTGTTTTAGGGAGACTGTCGGGATCTCTTACTAATTCAGATCCCCAAGTGTCTATGGGAAGTTGTATTTTAATATCTCTTTGGTTAATAAGTATTGTTTGGTGATTGGTATAAAATAAGCAGAGTTAGACTAAGAGACTTCATGAGATCGCATGATATGGAAATCTATGTCGAGCTGTGGCGTAGTCCTAAGAAGACACTTTGTATTGGAGGTGTGTTTTACATATAGCCTTTAACTATATGTTCAAGTAACCCACCAACACTAGTTCCATTTTGTGTTTCTCTTATACCTTTATTGAATTATGAATTTTGTTCTGAAAATCCTTGTGTGAGAATTGTGGATGTGGGTATTCAATGATTAATAAAAGAATTTTTTTGAGAATTTTAGGTTTTTTTGTAACATTATTTTGGAGAGAAAGTGTAATGATTTAACATGATCAAATTTTTAAAAAATCAAAACATATGGTTTATTGAAATAAAATGGCTAGAAGTAATGAATTATTTTTTGACGAATATAAAAATATAATAATAAAAGGGATTTTTTGGGCTTTTAAAGAGTGTTTGAATCTGAAGAATTAGTTTTGGGAATTGGTTTTGAGTAGTTGTTGCTTTCCTAAAAAGTTTTTTTTTGTCTATGTGGATATTGAATTAAGAAAATAGACCATGATGAATTTATGAAGATGGGAAAGGGATGTTTGAATGACATGCGTGTTTGGGTAGTTGCTTTAAAAAATGATATGGGTTCTAAATCAAATGGTTCTTGAAAAGGTGTGGTTTTTTGAGATGTTGAAAAATGTTTTGAATAACAGGAGAGTATTTTTATGGAGATCTATGGGGTTTCTTTTTAAATCCTGGTAAAATTATTTGTTCTATGGAAATATGAAAATGGTTTTTGACTTGGTGGTTAGTGTGACCATGGAAGGTACAAGATTTTTGAAATGGGTTGAATTTTTTTGGCATCTAAAATGAGGATGTTTGTTCTAGACATTGGTGTTTTAATAGGTTTTCACATTCATGGTTTTGTATAGATATATTGATGGATTCACAATATGGAATTGTGGATGGGTTCCTGGGGTGACATGGTAATTTGACTATGAGTGAGACTTGGTGAAACACTATTGGTGAATGTGAAAATTCATCATGTTAATTTGTTTTTTTAAAATTATTTTAGGTTGATAATGTGTTTTTTGTAAATGAATGTTTATGTGGGTTTCTTTTTCATGTTTTAGAAGTGTGTTTTGTTTGGTATGCTTCCTCATGATCTGGAAGTGATAATATTGGTGTATCTTGAGATGAGATATTGTTAGTAACATGATTTTGGAGAAATTTTATGTGGGTTTCTAAAGAGATTTTAGTTGTTGTGATGTGGCCACATATGGTTCTCTATTGGAAGGAATTTCAGTTGACCACCCTAGGGATTTGTTTCAAACATTATAGCCCCCTCTTCAGATGGTGTGTCAACTCGTTTGAAGGAATGGATAGATATTTGGGCATGATTTAAAGTATTTCCCTATTGTGACACTTTTTTGGATATATAAGTTGTTTTCATCGATGTTGATGTTTTTCACTGTGTTCCTTTTCCATTTTCTACTTGTTTAGTGTGATATATAATAGTGATATGTATCTAAGTGTTTCTATTTATATGAATGAATGTTGTCGAGAAATTGAGTTTTATGTGGGTTTTGTGATCCTTAGCTCCACGATGTTGCACAATAGATGGTTCAAACATTTGGGCTCTATTTATAGACCTCAGAGTGATGCTTTTCGCATAGTCATGAAATCACCAGAGGTGTGGGGAGCCCGACAAAGTTCCTTCCTTCACTGATGTTGTAAGGAAGATTCTTTGTTTTTATTACGGTTTCTCATCATTTTGATTTTTATTTTTATTTTTTTCAATGATCATGGTGAACTTACCCCTAATGTAATGTCAATGATTATGCCTTAATAATTGTGGGTTTCTAACCTATTTCTGTGTGTGGACTGCCAATGTGAATCAGGTGTGGTCTTGGTTTTACCTATTCATAGGTGGAGTGTTTTGGATGGTTCCTCTATTTATTTTTTGTTCTTTGTGGACCAATGATTCCCCTCCTCACCCCAAGTGGTTGGGGTTTTGATCCATGTCGAAAATGTAGGCCCAGTCCATATCCCCTCCACTAAGGATTGGGTGGTTTAAATTTCCATGTTATAACCCACGTATATTGGGTTTTTAGGTTGTTTTGGGAGATTATTGGTGAGACTGTACGGGTTAGGCCTGATTCTAGTTCATGTTGATTTCTTGTTTGTTTATTTCTCATTTGTCTCTAATGGAGGGGAGAACCACTATGGGTCTCAAAGATCTTTACATTAATGATTTTTCGGATATTATGTGTGATTTAATGGTGGTAGACTATTCTTACTGCCCTCATGTCATTGGATTTCATGTGAGTACTTAGGTTTTGGTGATGTTTGGGTTCATTTGTAGAAATCCCAATTATCATATTCATGGCATGGATGTAGAGGTGGTGGCCTGATCTTTCTGTTAATTCTCAAGAAGTTGTTGTGAATTGGAGTTTTGTTTGGGCAAGATGCTTACATTCTATTGATGGTGGATAATATTTCCTTGTCTTGAGAAGTTGGACCATATTTCTAAGGAATCCTTTTGGGGTTATGTTTCAATTGGTATGCATTATTTCATTCATGGAGCAGAAATCTTTAATGATGGGGAGAATTGTCACACCCAGTATTTCATATCATTGTTTTGATCAAGATTATTTGAAATAAAAATCCTTTTCATGTATTTTGGAAGAAATTAATGTTGATTTTTGAAGTTCCATATATTTATAATCATCATAGCATGGGTTCCCCATATCCTTTTTGGGAGTTTTTGGAGAAAAAGGTGGTTACTTAAATATTTGGGACAATAGTGAACCCATTTCTAGATCTAAAAAAATTATTTCTTTTATATATCCTTGTATTTTAAAAACATTTTACCCATTTATGTCCCAATTAGCCTCCCCTATCCTATTAAAACCACCTTATATATTTTTGACCCCTTGGTAATTAATATTCATTGTGAATTTGGGTTATTTATTATGGTATTGGGATAGCCCGTGAGGTCATTTCCATTTTTAAAAAAATATGTAGTTTATTTTATATTATATTCAGATTTTAATAGTTTTTGGTGATTCCTCCTCCCACATGAATAAATAAATTTTTTATATCCACCAAATGCACCTCCCCCATATTTATCCTTTGTTTTCTGCCACTTTTTGGTAGATTTATCATAAAAGGTTAGTGGTTCTTCTTAATTTCATCATCAAATATTTCTCATTTATCTTCCCTCTTCCTTATTATTTCATTTTTTCCTTGATTTACCTTCTTCCCTAGTCATTATAAACATACGGTTTTGTTTTAAAATCATTTTTATGTGATTTTGTTTGTTTTGGTCTTGTCCTCATAGATATAGGGTTTTGGAACCGACAGTGGGTGTTTTCAGGTGTCTGTCTCTATTTAGCCACGTTTTTTACATAGGTTCACTCAATAACAATATATTATTATTTAATATTGATATTATTCTTGATTTAATCACCTTATATTCATGGTTAGTATTTATATGAATCCTTTGGATGATTAATTTGTGGTGCAATATAGTTATTTATGCCTTGTCTGGTGTAAAGTGGAGTTATTTAGTTATAAAATTATGCAATGCTTGTTCAAATAAATGTTAATTCTATTTTTACATATTTATTTTGATTTTTATGACTTTATTTACCAACTATAATAAATTTTTGGCATTCACATTTTGGTTTTTAACTCTTTTGGTGTAAAATATAACTTATTTTGCTAAATTTTGTATGCATATTCTTCGGAAAATTGCTTGGTTGGCCTTTGTGTGCTAAATGCGATATAAAATAACTTTTTTTAATTAATTATATTATGGTCATCATGAAATTTTATATTTTGGTGTCCTTTTATGGCTGTCCAATTTGTTTTTGGATTTATAAAGAGACTTGTTTTGGGTTTTGACACGTTTTGGCATGAGTTGGCAATAAGTGGCCCATTTAGCATTCTTATGAAAATTATTGAGCTTAGATGTGTAACATATATGTTTTAAAGGGTTTATGTAATTTTTTTGTTTTTGGTAATGGTGTTTCTACACCTCATTAGGAAATTTTAAATTTGTACTTTTTTTAATACATTAGTTTGGTAAAATACATAAAGGATGGTTTGGAAATTATCTTTTAAAAAATGGTTTTCTTGTGTATTACATGTTGTACAAGTTGGGGTCATTTTAATATTCATGAAATTTATTTATTAAATGTTTTTTGGGATTCCAAATCTATTATGGTATGGAGTTAGTGTGCGTTAGTCCAAAAAAGTCCATTTTCAAATGGAATTCATGTGCAAAGCTTTGTTAAACTTCCTGGAATTTTGTTATAAAAGTTTTAGAAGGGTTATTGAGGTACATAAAAGGTGAAGACATGTTTACCTACTATTTAGGGTGTGTGTGACCAGAAATGGTGTTTTTATGAGTTAATGGAATTGTATTGCATGGGGAACATTTTTTATCATAATGAGCGAAACTAGAGTATCTTGGTGGGAAGACATGTACTAATATGCTAGTGATCCCGAGTGGTTTTGTCATTGTTTCATGTATCAAGTATGATTATAAAATCACTAACTAAACTATTATGTTGTTGATGGGACAACTAGGTTATGATGTACCTAGGTCCCACAACCAACTACTTCCTTGGGGTGTTACAGTGACATGTGATAATTGGATATATTGTGTTCACCATAGACATATGGTGAGTTTGGTTGGAAAAGCCAGTATCATGTGTTTTTTATTTAATGGTGTATGTTCTTTAAAGCTACCCACTTGAAAACTTTTTTCACTTTGATGTTGCATCTCTTTGAAATTGGTTACTAGAATTTCCTGTTTATAAAAACCTAAAATCATTTTTATTTTTTAATGTTTGTAGCATGGAACCCTGTTTGAAAAAATTATTTTTATATATTATATTTGAAACTTGGAATTGTTTTTTCTTATAATTTAAAGTAATTTCATTAGGAATAGAATATCAGTCTAACCTTCCGAGTTTTAACACTCATTCCTATAGTCTTATTTTGTTTTTAGCCCTTCTATAGGCTCCAGCATGACTCTAATCACCTTGGGAGACATGTGATAATTTTTTTTGGAGAGTGTCTAGATGGGTCACATGTAGTTATTTGGTTGCCTTGTTTGGTTGGTTGAGTTTTTGGACCAGTTGTACATTCACTTTCATGTTCGAATAATGTTCAGTAAAACTTTTATATAAATGTATATTGGGTTTTCCATTTCTTTCTTATCTTTATTTAATTGTTTATATTTTGGGGAAATCATTCCCTTATCACACAACTAATTCTCTTGGTTCCTATCGCCATCCTGGGAGGATTGGGAAGGCATCTCACGACTTGTCATAGAGCGGCTTGGGTGATAGGTTCAAGGTTGACCCGGTCTCGTTCTTGACAAAAACAAATGGTTGATTTCAACTTTTCCAACTTGTATACCCTCTATTGAGATAAAAAAATATCCTTACTACGAATTCAGATCATTGTTATCTTTCAATAAGAAATAATATTTATAACACTTTATTTTTAGCCATTATTAACCTTTAAATACTAGGAACATATCGTTAGATTAGCTCATATACATACGAATCATCTAAAAAGTTGTCCAATGTTGTTCATATATATTTGTTTACTATCTACCTACAATGATCAAATCATAGAAATCAACAATCCTCACACATAATAAGGAATATATGATTGATTTTATTTCATATTTTTATGGGTTATTACTAATTATATATTATTACTCTTATGATTGAGGAGGCATTTTATTAGAAAGATGTATACCTTGTGACATTGTAACCAATCCCCTATGTGATTATTCCATACTGAACTCCTTCAATATCTAGTCAATTTATATACATTTACATAGTCAAAGAAGACTCTTAGATCTTTCATGAATGATATTGATCACTAGAATGTACGCCTATTCAACAAAGTCCTTAATGTAGAATCATATTCTCAACCATTCCCAAACCACTTATAATGTAAGGACCCAAAAATTTAATATTCAAATGTCACATATTCTTATATGAATATTCACTACATTTAATGAACATATTCTCAATGAAAATAATAGTTTAATGAATTTTGAGCCTACAATCTTAATATACTGATATCATGAATGATCTTGAACATCTCCCACAATAATCTTACCACATTGTTTTCCTTTTATAAATACCCAGCAAAGACCATGCTTCATGAAGAAGGGTAGGAATCATAATAAAGGGTGATATTAGATGAATAGTACAAGAAAACATATGATATATTAATATATGATCATATGAAAGCATAAGATAATCAAAAGGGTGAGTGATTATGAACTTATCTTATGAGTTTCATACCAAACCCATCATAGATCACAAATAAGAATCATGGCATCAAACGTTGAATACAATGAAATCATGTCCCATATAAGTGAGAAATAATTATTAATCAATAATTAACCTTAAGACAATAGAATAAAAAATTTGAACCATTATATATATAGAAAATAAATTCATATTTAAAGGTTGACAATGATTAGCATCAAATTTGTGGATATGATATTTTCTCATGTTTCCCATTTTGAATTTGAATTCACCTATTTTCCAAGTTGATCGGGACTCACTGGTTTCCCATAGTGGATGAAGACTCACATATATCCCATATTGGATCAATCGTAGTGAATTTTTTTTTCCATTTGTATCTCTTCGTATATAAATCATTTTCCAATTCCTTTGTGGGACATATTTGTCCCACCCATCTCATATTTAACACTATACTTATTTGTTCCATATTATCAAAAAAAATCAAAATATATTAAAATAATGACCTTTATTTTAAAAATGGGTTTTAATAACATTTTATCGATTCACCATTGAATAAAAATTGAAAAATAAGTGGGTCTCAAGATCAACTACTCAACATGGACATTAACCATAGAAAGAAAGAATAAGTATGGTATCATTCAATCTTATCCATAATAAATCATAATTAATATCAAAGGATTTATTTTTAGATCAAAAATTATTTTGGAATGATCACTTGGAACATTTATTGAGGAAAATATCCTTTCCACTTCAATAAATAATGTAAGACCATAAAACATTTTCAAAATAATTTTCTTTGAAAATAACCATAATTATTACAGTGGAATATTTAAAATTAATTTGAATAATTTCATTAGGAAAGAAAAATTTCCAATTTGAAAAAAAAAATTAAAAACATAAAACATTTTCAAAATAAATTTCATTTAATATAAACTTAGAATTTTATCAATTATTCTTTAAAAATGATTTAAAAATTTTCTCATGAAAAATTACCTTTTACATTTAAAAAATAATTTTTTTAAATAGAATTATTAATATGTTCTTTTGAAAAAAAATATTTAGTCATGAAAAAAAAGATTTAAAAATATTATTTATTCATGATGGGGAAAAATAGCCCTGATTTTGTACACGTTATAATAATGATTCCTTTCACATTTATTTGTAAATTCCATATGGGATTTTTCTCAGAAAATGAAATGGATATTTTTTTAAATACATTTTGAATAAAATAAAACATTGGTTCAAATTTATTTAAAAAATAATTTTGATAATGTAAAAGTTATTGAAATTAGTTTTAGAACAAAATCGACTTAGAAGGATAAAATTTATTTTACCTAAGAGAAAAATATAGAAAATTTATCCAAAAAATATTATTTTAGAATAACGAGTACATAAATAGATAAAAATTTAGTTGGAAATTTTATTATTAATAAATAACTGTAATATGATAAAATTAATGAGTTCTTAGGGACATAGATCATAAAATTTAATTATCATAAGTATTAATATTTACAATCTTGATAAAAAATGAGACTATATCGTAAAACAATTACCACTTTTGTGAAATTGCATTCTAACCCAAATGAAATAAGGACCTTAAATTAAACTTAATATATCATAATAATAATTCAATTCATGATAATACATTTCAAATGGGTTATATATATACCTCATTAAATAAGAGAGGTTCATAACATGACATATGTCCCTAAAAGAAAAAATTGAGAAAAAACCCATTACGACATCTGTAACTTTTGAAAGTTAAACCCAATGAAAGAGATATAATAAAAAATATATGTAACTGCAAATAAATTTCATGAAAAAAAATCATAAAATACAATAATGGTTTTGAATATTCACCACCAGAATAAAATAGGCAGTGAATATGAAATGTGTTTCATTGAAGTAAAAATGTTGAGATGAAAATTCCTTACTATAAGTATCAATATCATTAATAGTTGTTAAAACCACTAGTAAAGTAAATATAATTATATTAAAAATATATATATATATTATAGAACCATATATATATATATTATACAATTTATGATTTACATATGATCCTTTATTACCAATTTATTAACAATTCATTATTAAAACTAGGTTTCGGGAAATAACTACTTTGTTTTTCATGTATGTTTTAGTTTTATATTTTCAGTTCTCTTACAATGATAAGGGTTAAAAATATACAATGTTTTAACCATCATATAAATATCAAATATATATATATATATATAATGTATATATATTTATTCAGTGTAATCCATAAATGTCAGAGATATTAAATGGAATAAACCATTCATGGAGACGGTAGGTCTTACGTATGGATGAATACTATTTCCATTTTCATGAAAGAAGAAATGAAACAGAAGTAAATAATATATTAAATTTAAAAAATAATTTTTATTTCATTTATATGTCATAAATATTCATTTAATTTACCCAAAAATAACTTCCAATCAATGTGTTACTGAAAAAAATCACATCGCTTCATGTGGAGGTAGTCCTCTATACACATGAATGACATTATTGTATCAAAAAATAAACAGTAAGAATTTATATACAATTTTATAATAAAAAAATTATGATCATGACACAAATATGATATATATTCATTTAATATATCCTTATTACCATCCAAGTAAAACCATAAAGAAAAACAAATCACAACGGTTTGGGTGGCGCTAGCTGCCATACACATGAGAGACGTTATTGTTTTCAAATGTGATAGGGGGAAAGAAGGTAGATTTAGAATTATAATTCATGAGGTATAATAATATAATAAATATAAATAAATACATAATTATATCTAATCGTGAAAGATGATTATGGAAAATTAATACTGTCTGTTCATGAGGCAGTAATCCATTATACATATGAATGATGATTTCAAATCCCATTTGATACAAGGGGAGAAGGATTTGGTTATTAAAATAATATAATCAAATATAATTATATTTAAGTTAATGTGTATTTTTATCATAATTATTGAATACAGACATAATTATGAGGAATAAGAAATGAAATAATATTCTCAGTTAAGGAGGTTACCTATTCTTTATAAAACATCATTTGGTTTTCATCAAAATAATTCATAATTTGGATTTTTAAGAAAAAATAATGTTTAGAGTTTGAGAGTATTAAATTAAGGAGTTGATTTTTGATGGTATTTACTGATCCAATTTGTATTGTAAGTTTGAATAGTATAGGATGTTAGCAGTCTATTAATTAGTGAGGTGGGTGAAACACTTTTAATATTTAAAATTAAAATGGAGTACCCATATTTTTTCACATGTGAAAAGCATCCAAAATTACCTGGTGAATGACCAAAAATATTATGATGTCCTATTATGTCCATGAAATGAGGTTTGTAAATGTTTCTAGATCATTTTACCCCTTATCAATTTAGTTTAACCCCTGGTAAACCCATTCCCACAATAAACATGGTAATTACATTTAATAGTTTTTACTATTCATTATGGCCAATATTTATATTGAACATATTAGATAATTTAAATTAATTTTATTCCAATAATTCTATCATCTTTTAAAATTTAATTCAGATAAGTGGAAATATTTAATTTACAATAAAACCCACAGACGTGATGAAAAAGAAATTTTCAAAAGAAAAAAAGTCTCCAAAGTTTAAAATATTTTTATAATGAGATTTAATTTGAAATTTATAAAAATGGAATGAATGATACTAATAGATATATTATTTAACTTTTTTTAGTTTTAAAACCATATTAAAATAAAATGGATATTTTTAAGTGCTTTAAAAAAATTATAATTTGTAATAAAAACCATATTTTTTCACTATTCATTGAAAATTTTAGGTCTTTGGAAAATTATTATAAATTCACTCCAAGATAAAATTGAAATGAAGTTTTGAAAAATTATTTTCCTTTTTTCAAATATATTTTATAAATGTATGAAAAATTAATTTTAAACATATTTGTGCAAATAGAGATATAACATCTTTTAAAGAATGTCATTTTTAATCATATATATGGATTTATTCATTTATCTTTTATAGAAAATAGATATCATGAATGGTAAAAATTTGATTAAATATATATCATATCAATTTAATTAAAATAATTCATTAAAAATTATTTCTTTATTTTTTATGGAAAATTCATTTGTGCGACTAAAAATAATATTTTAGTCGTTTTAAAATGATTTTTATTTCTTTTTTTAATTAAAATTTTAGCAAAGAGTAAAGTATATATAAATATAAAAACTATATACATTTCAATTTAGTTAATCCAAGTCATACCCTCCATTCTAAATACTACATAAAAACTATCATATTAAATAATAAAATTTTGATTTTATGTCATGTTTTATTTAAATACGTTGTTACATGTAAATCATTCTAAACTCTTTATTTCATGTAATACAAAATATTGAAATGGTTTTTTTAAAAAATATCATAATGTTTCACGGTGTTAAATTCTATCCCATTAAAATTAATTTCACCCTTTAAATTCTCCCCTTTGGTACCAAAAAATGAGGACACTACTGCCTCATCACACCTTAATTTGCCACACAAATTCTGCAATATGTGGTTTTCACCACAAAACGTTTACCATTTTAGTGGTATTGTTTGATACAACATTGTATATACTATAAAAAATCTCTATTGGATTTTTCCTCATATGAATTATCATGGTCCAATGATACAACCTATGAGTTGAAAACATGTGATCTATAAAGTATGTAAAGGCTTAAGAGAGGTACATAGAACACATCAAAAACCATAGAGGGGTTTTGGGGAAGTAACATTCGATAAGATATGATACCAATATGATTTAAAAATTTGAAGGTACCAATATACCTTGGTATTATCATTCATTTGTTATCAAAAGAAAAATATCATACTTTGTTTATGCTTTGATCAATTTCCACATTATCTCTTACTCCATGAAATAAAGAAGAATTTTTTATTTTTTAAGCACTAACATATCACAAGATCCATTATAGAATGAAAATTCATTCATTATATCTCTAGTTATCATCCCAAAAAATTTCTTGAACAATTTATCCAATATCTTTTAATATTTATATAGTGATATAATACATTAATGTCAAAGCTTCATCCAAAATTCAGCATAAACCATAACATAAATGGTGAACAATATAACCCATTAAAAATTAAAAAAATATAATCAGGGTAACTAAATTTTAAAAATAACTTATCACTAATACCCCAAACAACATAAACTAGATCTTAATGTAAGATAACATATATGTGAATACAATGACCATAAATTCTCTTAAAATATGATAATATCGTTAATTACCATTAAACCATAATAAAATTATACATGATTTCAAAAAATAATTCCATCCTACATAATAAAATAAAACTAAATATTATTGAACATTTTACGTATATCCAAAAAATTCGATAAAATTCATCATTGATCACATAATAATTGTTTTAAAAAAATCATTAATCAGTTCAATGTTCCCCAAAAAAATCCAATTTACAATGTCAACATACATAATTTCTTTATACCGAAATCATTATCTCAACATCAAGAACATATTTTATGTTTTCATCCCTTAATCATTTTTTCATGATAAAATATCACATTTCAATTAAATAATTTTTCTATTTAAATAATACTATTCAATAAATTCATGAAAATCATAAACTAAAACAGTATACAAAACGATCCTTATATTTTTCATGATTTATATATGATAGGGCTCGATCGATATAGAACGATTCTTTCTTCGGATCCAAACGAGATGATTTATGAATTCAGCTCGACGAATGGACTGAATCACTTCATTATATGCTTTGGTGAGATTGACAGAATCAATCGAATGTTAGAGTCATCATGGAGAATGTTCATTCGATGTTGACTATATCTTTGCTCATGCGACTCAATCACCGGATCTATTCTTCATGTATATAAGGGCTCAAACCCTCACTATCGGAAAAGGGAGGGTGAGAACATATAATACTGATATGAATTCTCAATCTTTTTTGGTACAGCTCCGCTCCTAGGATTGATGCAAGGATAATGGATAGCGATAAATAAATGCAAAGGGGTGGTTTGGATATAGAATGAAACCAGTTGTGGAAGTCAGCTCATGGTACCCGCTTGATTTTATAGCTTTTACTTTAAAATATATAAACAATTCAATAATCCCACTTCATTATCAAACCATTTATGATGCTCAATTTTCTTACTCATTAATAAATCTTTCCTAAAACATGATATATAATGAATTTCATGAGATTCACCAACCTAAATTTAATCATGATTTCTATATTTAACAAAATCAATATTATTATAACTGACCATACCTTTTAAGTAATTCAGAGTCTCTTCATCTTAAAAACATAACTTTTACTCTAAAATTCATTCTTATTATTATTATGAACTTTCCATTATGTTATTTATAAATATAATTACAATAATTTTAAATTTAATTTCATTCCACAATTTATGATTCCTTAGGTAAACCATTATTTTCATTCACTATGTTAACCATTGTTTTCATTTTCCTTTAAAATTACTTTCATTGTGTCCTTATTTCCTAAATTGAATGAATATTTTTACCCCATTGATACATTCTCTTGGTTTCCTCTTCACATACTATTGACTGGTATGAGGATGAATTTTCATTTCTACATGGTCTTTACCACCTAAGAATTTACATAACTTTATCCTTATCTTCTTCGGTGAGTCTGAGAGTTGGTTAAGGTGGAAGTTGTTAATAATATATCATGACAACTTATTAGGAATAATCCAAATATCATTCACTCCAGTCGCCATACCATTTGGTTCCTCATCAACACATTGTCTGTCGCAATTAATATTTATCTAGTTCCTTCAAGTTCCCACTATTGACTAAAACCAAAATGCATAGTATCATCAATAAAATTCATTATGGGAACCCCATAATAATGAAAAAACATTTATTTTGTCTAAATCATTAAATATTCTTCTCAACACATGACACATTTGGCTTAAACTGGGTAATACATGGTCACCATCTATTTAAACCCTTCATAAAAGTTTGTAATGTTTTTCGAATATCCAGAGAATGTTCAATAAGAGTTTAAAACAAGGTGTGAAATAGGGACCATTTTCATGATCTTGGTGAATATCGTGTCAAGTTCAATGGACCGTTTTCAGATTTATTACCCCAACATAAAACAATTTCAGATCTAAATCCACTAATAGTGTCCAGAAATGAGTTAAATAGATTGGAAACCACTCATTATTTCCTTTACCAATACTCGAGGACATTTTCTAATAATCTTTGTTATCCTTAGGCTTTTCTGATGACATATCCATACACATATCCATAGAAATATTGATTGGTATTTTACTAAAATTTTCTCATATTAGTTTCAAAAGGTTAACTATACCCCTCCTCTGATACCAATAGTATAGACCCACTATTTTCATACCTAAATATAAACTATTTTTAGATGAATATTCAATGCATTTCATTAACACCCACCCAATGACTGTAATCTTTTAGTGTCTTTGGATTCTAGAAACACAATATTAAAATTACATGAATTGCCTTCAGCATTCCCACAAATATTGTGTCACATAGTTATCCTCTTAGGAATAGTGTACCTAAACCTTTTTTCATAACATGGTGAAAAACATAAGAAATGGTGAGCTCAGGTGCTCAATAATAGAAGAAATAAGAGATATAAATATACAATTGTATGAAAATATGTGACTATGATAAAGGAATGTGATTATTAACATGTCTTATAATTTTCACACCCAAGAATTCATATATAATAAACATGTTTTATTTTATAAAACATTACCACATTAGAAAACATAGCCCATAAGTGTGAGAAATCATCCCAAATCAATCATGAACCATAAGCGCATGTCATAAAAGTGTGTCACCATATTAAATTTAGAAAATCATTTCACATGTCAAGATTAACAAAAAATTACCAACAACATATTGGATTATGAATTATCACATGTTCCAATTGTGGATTTGGGAACACCTATTTACCACAGTGGAACAGGATTCACCTATTTTTGTTAGTGGATCATGATTCGCCTATTTCATATATTGGATCAATCCCATTTACATGATTCCAATTTTTTTCTCATCCAACATATATATTTATTTACCCATTAATTTGGAGGGTGATATAGGTATCAACCATCTAATAATTAAAACCATACTTGTTTGTTTCATAATATCATAAAATATTAATCATATCATCACATCATTAATTTTTTAAAGGAAACTAGTTTCATAAACATTTCCCCAATTCACGATAGCATAACGTATGAAAAATAATGGGTTTCATTAACATTCCATCAATATAGTAACTAAAAATATTGAGAAAAAATAAGGATGTTATCATTCAATATTATCCTCATTAAAGCATTCATAACATCAACTGATTTAATGTTACCCAGAAAATGATTTTTACAGATCACATGGAACATTTCAGAAAGAGAATTTACATTCAATTCTATTTTCATTAAAATAAAAAACATTTTCAAAAAAATCATTGAAAACACCCATGGAAGTTTACAAGGTAATATTTAAAAACAATTTAAACTATTTCATGGGAAAAATATCAATTCTACATTGAAGAACACATTTTAAAACAAAAAACATATTCAAAATACTTTTCTCGGAAAATAAACTTGGACATTTTTAATTGAATTATTAAAAATTGTTTCGAATATTTTTTAGGAAAACAACTTTTATACATTGAAAATAAACTATTTTAAACATAAAGAATATTCAAAATCCCTTTATATTAAAAAAAATAAAAATATATAATGATATATTTAGACAATTATTTGGTCATGATGGAAGATAATACCATTGATGTCATACACATTGAAACAACAATTCCTTTCACATTTTCTTTAAAATACAAGTGATATTTTTTTTTGGAAATGATAAAACAATTTATTTAAAATGATTTTGTAAATTCAAAAAAATGGGAATAAATTATTTAATAAATTATTTGGATAATTTTAATAACATTTCAATATTTTTGTAGAAAATAGGGTTGTCATTTTAAGAGAAAATTAAATTTATTTTCTTTTAAGATTTATTTTTGAATAATGCATACATAATGAGACAAAAATTAAGGGAAAATAGTTTTTTAATAGAAATAATAGGTTTTGGTGAAAATTAATAATATTATTGATTTATAGATCATAATATTTTATCATTGGAAGTATTAAAATAAAAAATCTTGATAAAAGATGATATTTTTTTTTCTTAAAACCATTACCACTTTGGTTTAATTGATTCAAATAACCCATGCAACAATATCATTAAATACAAAATAATATATAATAAAATAAAATAAATTCATTATTTTATATTTCAAAGGGGATTTATATATACCTCATAAATATATAGATGAATAACCTGGCATATGACTCAAATAAGTGAATGTAAGACAAAAACATCTTATCACTTTTGTAAAATTTAAATCGTATAACCTATGAATGAGAAAAAAAAATATTTGTAACTAAAAATAATTTTCAGTCAAATAATCATAAAACTGAATCATGTTAATTATATACACCACATAAATTAAATATGTATATAATATTGCATGAATCTCATTGAAGTAAAATGTGATAATGAAATCTCATACCATTTGTCACGAATTAATTATTACACATTAGAATCTATTTTATAATAAAAATAATTTATTATAAATTTAGTAAAAAAAATAAATATATATAATACCATATATTATCTACTTATGACATTTTATTACCTATTTATACCAAATTCTCTTTTAGAGTCATGTTTTGAGCAATAAATGCTTTATTTTTCATGTATATGTTAATTCTTTATTTTTGATCCTCTTAGCTTGATAATTATTTAAACTTTTAAAAAACCTAAAACCTGATATAATTTTAACATGTCTTTAGTATATTTTTATTTATTTTAATCCCTAATCAATACATATAGAAAATGAAATAAACCATCCATGGAGATGGTTGGTCATACATATGCATGAACTCTGTTTCCATTTTATCGATAGACGAAATGAATGAAAAATAGTAGTATATTACTTTTACAGATTAATATTAATTTCATATATTTATATATCACATAATTCATTTAATTTTACTTAATAACCTTCCATTAAAATCATTTTTCAATATCGAATCACATCGCTTCGAGAGAAGATAATCCACTATACAAAAGATAAGAGTTACCAAATAACGTAATAGAAAGTAAAAAATGTATAAGTGATATCATAATAACATAAAGTTAATAAATTTAAAATTATAATGTATATTCATTTAAACATTCCCCATTACCATCTATGTAAAAAAATCCACGTCAAATAGGTTCATGAGGCAGTAGTCTTTCGTACACACGAGCGAAGTTATTATTTTCCAATGTGTTGGTAGATAAGAACACATTGATTTTATTAATACTAAATAATTATAATAATATAATAAATATTTAACATATACATCAAATAAATCATTATATTCAGCTATATGAGGTGCTGAAGGAATACAAATAACATTGGTTTGTGAGGTGTTAGTTTGTCGTAAAAACGAATGCTGATTTCTTATATCATTTGGTAGAAGTTGATAATTACTTTTGTTATTAAATAGGATTAATATCATATATTTATATGTAAGATACTAATATTATTATATAATCATTGTTTAATTTTAATTTAATGAGGTGGAGGATGAAATAAAATAAGTTGCCCAGTTAGGGATTTTAACTCTTCTTTGGAAGAGTTAATTTTGTTTAAAAAACAATCATTCGTAGTATTGATTTATGAATTAAATGAGGTTTATAATGAATAAATTTTGTTATTTTGGAATTTATTTTCCAATACAATGGGTTTTTGATTTGGGATGTGGAGAGGAGAGGGGCCAGTCATTTATAAGTGAGCTGAGCAGTACAATTATAATGCCTTAAAAGAAAAAGCTATACCCACATTTTTCAAATGAAAATGTATCCAAAATGGAAGATTTGAGGACATTAAAGGCTTTTTGTTTTAATAATGTCCATGAAATTGGTTTTGGATATGTTTCAAGGAAAATTTACCCATTATCATTTTATTTAACCTGCAGTTAATGTATTTTATCCATATCTTTTGTAATTAATTTTTATTGTTTTCATTATTCGTTACGGAAAAAAATATTTTTTAATGTCATATATAAAATATATTGTTTTTATTCTATATATGGAATCCCTTTTTTAATATTCCACTCATAGAATAGGTAAATGTTAATTTAATATTAATCTCTCAAAAGCGCTGCAAACTCATTTTTTAATGAGAATGTTTTAAAAAGTTTGTATACCAAAAATCCATATGAAATTGAATATAATGACCTATATTGGATTAGTAGATATATAATTGAACTATTTTTTAAAAAAAACATTAAAATGTATTATTGATATTTTTAAATTCTTTAAATGAAATGAATATTCAAAACAAAAACCAGTATTTTTCATAAATCATTAAAAATGAATCTTTTCAAAAAAAAATCAAAAATTCAATGTAAGGTATTTTTTAATTATGATTTATAAATTGATTTCTTTCTTTAAATAATTTTTTATGGGAAAAATTATTATTTAATTAACTTCACAAAAGATGATAGAATTGTTTTTTAGAAAAACAATTGTTTTAACAATAAAATTGTATTTATTATTATATATTGTCTTGGAAACAAAAAAGATAAATGAAAAATGTTTAATTTAAAATATAATATTTAAATTTCATTAATATCATTCAATAAATTTTATTTTTTTAATATATTAAGGAAATATGATATTTTGACATAAATTTTTTTTAGAATTAAATTATTTAGGTTTTCAAAAAAAAATTGTTTTAATTTTTAATTAATTGGTTACCAAAGATTTTATATTACATAAATGTGTAAATAATATATATTAATAATCTATTTAATAATATTTATACAAATCCCTCCAATGTCTAGGTGATAACTATCAATTTATGTATGAATATTTTAAATGTTTGTCATGTTTTGTTTATACACGAGGTTGCAGGTAATGAAAAATATTGAATATGATTAAATTTAATTGAGAAAAAAAATTAAAAAATATTAGGTTGTTTAAAGTAATTTCTTCATATAATTTATAATTAGTAATATTTCATCCACATGTATTACTATTAAAATAAATTTCCACCCACTAAACTTGTTGTAAACACTAAGCTCATATTCATTCCTACTAAAATTTTTTTTTATGGTTTTATCAAATAAAATTTTCCATGAACTGGATACATGATTTAATCCTTAAATGGTTCTATAAAACATGTATACATTTGTTCAGTTATTGGTGTCATTAACCATTATGGTTGTGTTACAAACACATCCAAATTTAGTTTCCCATTAATAAAGGCAGTATTGGCATCCATTTTCCTAATCTCATAGCCATGTTAAGATGCAATGTAAAGTAGGATTATGATGGATTTAAACATGGAAACCAGAGAAAATGTTTCATCATGATAAAGAACTTGATTTTGTATAAACCCCTTAAAATAATGCATTATTTATATAAATTTAATTTACCTTTCATGTGCAGTTTTATATTGAATACCCTTTTTCACCCAATGGGATTTATATCAATTGGATGATCGATCATAACCCTGAATTTTTTTTATACCTAGATTCAATCTCAAAATTAATGACGTTTATACACCATAAAGTATTTGATCTATATATTAATCTTTATTTTATAGATATCCATCATTACCAAAAAATACCAAGTCACCATCATTAGTGACAAAAACGTATCTCTCTAGTTCTCTTACCTATCTAGAACTCATACACAGTACATATTTTTTAGGGAAAAAACATTTAGGGGGAATGGTGGAGTGAGTTCCCATACGATCTCTCATGTATTTTGAGCATGAAAATTATTAAATTCAATATTTTAACCTATTTCCTCAATTATGTGCTCCCTATTATGAAAGAATGAATTCCTTGAAATAGTCACATTATTGTCTATTGGTTTGTATTGATAGTATCCCATGGTTTCCATGGGATATGCTATAAAGAAACACATCATTCCTTGGGTTCCTAGATAGTTTCTTGCACTATCCTTAAGAGATTCTTTATAACCCTTTGTGAGAACATGTGAAAAAACATGTTTCATTCCTCTCTATAGTTTGAAGGGAAGATTCCTTTCCATGTTTGTTGGTACTCGATTTAGTATTTATAATTTTTTTATAAATTAAATAACTAAAAGGATTGGTTAAGTCTATTATTACTCATCATCGACCTAACCATGTCCATCAGTGTACAAATCATCCATCCACTAACACTATTACACTAGGGTGTATAAGGAGGTGGGAAATAAGATAAAAGACTATAGTCTAATAGAATTTTAATAAATACTCTATTAGAAAATTCACCACCTAGATATGATCTACATTTCTTTATATTCATACCAATTTTATTCACATCCAAATTCATGAACTATTGGAATATCTCAAAGGATTCAGACCTATACATATTTATGTATATCTAAAAATACCTACTCTAGTAGAAGGTAAATGTAATAAAATATGATATTGTACCTCTAGAGTATATTTAATAAGGTCCACACACATTACTCTTTGAAAATTACATAAGTTGATTAGATCTTTCACTGTGACCATGGAATGGTGGTTTGAACATCTTTCCCTGTAAACAAGGATGGTATATTTTAAGTGGATTTATCTCAAGAGTCTAAATAACCATCAAAATTTAGATTTTTTGAAGTCCTTTTATTTACATGACCAAGACAGTAATTACAAAACATTATTTTATATGAATTTAATGTATTTCTTTTGAATTCAATTTACTAAATCATGTTTTTGGAAATCAATATATGATGACCTTTATTCATTTGAGCCATAAGAAAACATTACCTATCTTTATAAAAATATCAACTTTTTGCAATGAACAGAATAAATTCATCCATATATAACTTGAAATTGAAATAATTTTTATAGTAACTATAGAAACATAATAATAGTTCATTTAAAAAAATCAATTCATTCATTCATGTTAGATGGTAGTGTACACTATATAGAGAAACCATCCTTTTTACATTGGATGTAACGAACCGGACCCGGCCGGCCACCAGAACAATGCCAAACGGGTCTGGTGTTACTACCTTAGGCACACCTCCCCTGAATGGCAAACACTATCGACTAGCAGCGAGGGTCTATTGGGTATAATGGGGGGGATATACCCTCTTAGAGGATCATAATAAGGGTACTGTTCCAAGTATAATGTCTATAAGTAGCGGCAAAAAATGACTCAGCAGACTCGAACAAGACCCGCAGAGCGGAAACATATCAAATATCAAATAAACAGTAGAAGCAGTATAGAAACAGTAGCAGTGGAAAGTAAACAGAACAACATGTTGTATATCACAAGAAACTATAACTGCAATAAAAAACATGCATACAGAGCAATTCATACACCTCAATATATAACATTTCCAATGGCTAACCAAAAGTACTACATAATAGGGTAATCAAGCTGGTACAAAAAAAAGAAACTAAACAAAGTATCTTCAGAAAGGCACGACCTCGTGGTCCATACCAGTCTCCATGCCAACAGTACCAAGGTCTAGCTCTTGAGGCTCATCCTCTACTTTCACGCAATTTCATAAAATCTACACGCGTCCTGAAAGGACCGTGTAGGGTGTGAGACGAGTCTCAGTAGGATACCACCCAATGGTGCGTACCTAGTATAAGTGTTTAGTAAGACATGCTTATATATGGAAACATTCAATAGTACAATGCTCAAAAGTAAACACAAACTTCACTGGCGCTCATCAGTCACCAGGAAGAGTCACCTACTTCGGCTAACATCGGAATCTCCGACCTGTAACATGGCACCATGTGCCACCTGACACCATGTGCCTCAAGTGCCGATGTCCCGGAGGTACGCCCAATAATCGTAACCCTGTTCGAAAGCTCAACTTTCCCATGGCACAACATCCAAAGGAACATCGATATATGTCCTCAAATGATACCCGGAGGGACAACGATGTATGCCCTCAAATAATACCTGAAGGAACAACAATATCTACCCTTAAATCATGGAGAGCCTCTGCCCCCAACCTGACAGCCTCAATTCTATCTCCCAGAGGCTCCTTACCTCCCACTTGGCTTCCTATGGCAAGCACCCCCAAACCAATAACACCTAAATACTTCTATCAGGGGCCTCTAACTAGAGAGTGGTTGTACCACCTCATCACAAAGTCTATATGTGTGCACACTACTCAAATGTTCCCAGCGAGCGGTAATCTCCTCAAGAAGTTCCCAAGCCACAACACCTCTAACACCTCGTGTCCCTGCGAACCTGTCTCTCAAGTCTGATGGTCTCTCCATCCATGTGACCCTGGGCCAAGCCCAACCTGATAGTCCAACTGCCTCAACCGATGTCCATGACGCCCAATTCCATGGTAGAAACCACCCAAGTAACCCAGGAAAAGCCCCAACCTGTGATCCACATCACCCACAATATATCTGGGCCATGCCCAACACAACTAAGAAGTTCAACATAGAAATATCACACATTTCATATATATACATACTCTAAGGCACCACATTAAACAATAAAATTACTAAATAGTAAAATTTCACTAACTAGTGTTGTCCCATACCAGTACCTAATTCAAAAATAATTTAACAATTAACCCAATAGTTTAACTCAAGAAAATTCAATAAGCAGTCAAAATGCAGTTGTTTAAACAATGGTCCAATTTCTACGCATTTTGGCACCCCCATTTGAATTTCCCCAAACTGCAACGACCCCTAACCCGACGTCGCTCAATCACAACAGGTTTAGGGAATACCGAGAGGTATCCCACAATACAGATATTTAATTAAAAACAATTAGACATGGTTTCTCTCAAAACCCAACATCGTGACCGAAGTTCGCAACCCCCAAAAGTCTACGAAAACACAAAAGAGAGTATGCACCACCCACCTCATACTCGTACAATGATACTCCTCCGATATCATCCACTGAATCGGTTTAAATCGCGGTAGATATGCATTTCCATCAAATTTTGGCAATTCTGCTCGGATGGAAACTGTGGAGAAATAGTCAAGGAATCAAGGATGAAGAGGGTTGTGTGGGTTAGCCATTCTGATGCAGTCCCGCTGCCCCTAACGGATCGAATAACAGACAACAGATGAAGATTTGAGAGATATTGTGTTCTTGGGTGTTCTTTAGATGAACTGTTCATCGATTGGGAGAGATGAAGACATTTTCAAAAATAAGACACGACAGGATCCTGATTTCACAAATAAAAAAAGTACACGACGTGTATTTAAATACTGCACCCCGTGTAGATGGCCTTTTCGTAATCTAACTTAAGCTGAGTCCAGTGCAAGGCTTGAACTATGTACACAACCAACACACGGCCAGTGACTTGGCCATTTACGTAGAAAAAGGTTACACAACATGTCAAGGAATACTACACGCCATGTAGATGGAAATTTACACATGGGGTACCACACGACATGTACTTGGCCTCAGACTATTTGTCACCTACCTAGCTGATACACGGCGTGTACTTGGGAATACAAGACATGTAGTCTGAAAATTTCCCAAAATTTCCCACATTTTCTAGACATCTCAAAAATCAGCCAAAATTTTATAGAAAAGAAAAAAATTCAAATAGGGTCAGAAAATTTAACCAGTTCTAAAAAACCTGGGTACTTACAAACTCATCACCGTAATGTAGCTTGTCCCCGAGCTACAGAACGAAACCTGGAGATGGTACCGAACATACCACCCTACGCAAAGTAACCCAAACTTCCCCAGTCTCAAGATCCTAGCTAAACTATTCAAGGATCACCCCCCTTAGTAATTTCTTAATCAGTCTGAACCTGCATAAGATCTCAATGTAACCAAAATAAAAAAGTAAGGCCCAACGACCTATTTCCCCAGACCCATGGTCCTCCCGTGATGCATCGTCACCCCTGCACCTCCTCGGTGCTCACATGTCGCTTCCGACACCAAACGTAACCCTCACTGTGTTGGTGTCCTCCTCCAAGAGTTCTTGTATCTCATAGATGCTTCAATCATAACCTAGTACCTTGAACCTCAAGTAACCTGCATCCACGATGCCCCGATGCCGACGACACCTCAAGTAACCTGCATCCATGATGCTCTTGATGCTACACATCTCAAATATATATAGATAAAATATGTAACACATCTGATATGATTCTAATACCACTAACTATCATCTAGTCAGTCCACAAGTATCCTGTGCAACTCATTCACTCAACCAGACATGCCTCAAGAGACCATTCCAAAACAAAGAAAGGAAAAATCACGGCCACACCCGCGGTGTACTTGCCACCATCGTCGGCTCACCAGCCGGCTCAGTCCTTGGTAGCTCCACACCGTGTACCTGGCCTGAAGTACTACTGTATGATGCATGACCTCCATACGGTGCTGCTCTAGTCATTGGAAACTGACCCCTCAACTGGGTCCCACCATCTCTGTCATGTCCTCTATGCATAGCTGAATCTTGAATACCATATTCTAGTACCGAACCTGAACCAACACCTGACGTCACAGTATGTCCTGGTCCCTACCTGCCAGCTGTCTGATAAGGCTACATGCAAAACCTCTCCAAATATCTGTCCTATCTACACGCCCGACACTCCTTTGAAGGCTTATCATACTGAGCCTGAACATTTCCCGACTGTCCACACTGAAATCAAACCACTTCTGAACTTCCACGAGGTGGTGTAGCTGAATCCTTGTCATGCCCGCCAACTGGAACTCATCTCTACCTCACTTCCTGTTGTCTGAACCATCACCTGGAGCTACCGCCCGACCAATCTGGGGTTTATCCCTCTGGTTTCCCTATGTTATAAGCGCTTAGTTCACTTCCTCGAATAAGGAACCCAACCTGAAGATGTTCACCTGGACCCGAATGGCGTGTCATAATCTATCCTCAAAGCGTCTCACCCTAGCTGTGTCGTCACTTTCCATACCAGGTGCAAAGTGAGACAACTCTGTGAAAGTAGTTGTGTAGTCCATGAAGGAAATGTCTACCTATTGAAGACTCAATAAATCTCGAGCTCTATATACCCTTAGTGTCTCTGGGTAAAAGTGCTCAAAGAACATGTCCCCAAAGTCCTTCCAAGTCTGTCCCTCGTGCCTACAAGCCTGTACCTGTACATCCCTCCAACGCTTCCCAGATCCTCTCAGTATGTATGTTGCCAGCTTGACCCTCCACCCTAGAGGCGTCTCAAGCTGCTTCAAGATCATCTGCATACTCTCTATCTAGTTCTCAGCCACCTGCAGACCACCCTCACCCTGAAAAAGTGATGGGTTCTGCGACTGGAACTCCTGCATTAGATACGCCATAGAAGGATCTGTACAATGCGCACCTCTGTCAATCCCCTACAAAACACATACCATGCTAGATCATAGGTTCTCTTAAAGCCATGGTCCGAATGCTGTCAAACCCAGCTGCTGTCCTACCTGCACTGGATCCTGAATCAGATCCTGTCCCTGAGCCTATACCTGCAGCTCCTGCTCTTCCTATACCAAATTCTGAGCCTAATCCTGAGACACTGTATCTTCTCATGCATGATGATCCATCGAGTCAAAAAGGAGTAACCCGCTGAATACCATAAATGGGCAGACATCCCATATATATATATCAATATATTCTATGTAGATAAGGAAAATAGTAAAACTCAGAGCATAATAACTACCCTTACTCCCCCATCACCGCAACCCATGCCCCATGGAATCCTGGCCTCATGGCCTCCTTACCCTCCCTCAACAGATAAAAGTATAGAAAGTAACTCGGTCCATGCCCATCCAAACAACTCGCATTGCCTCAAACAGACAACCGAGTCACCCAATCCTGACATTTCCACTGCCTCATTCATAGTACCTTCCTGCTCTCATAAGAGTCAGACCCAAATATCCTGTAACATGTAATTCTAAAATACACAAATCATGGCATAATACATTGCAATAAAAAACAATTGTATCATGAATGTCACCAATTCACATTTCAAATCATACAAAGCATGGAAATTGATTATTTTATTCAGATGGCATTATCACTTCACAAAGCATACGTGCAATTATGAAATTGAGATAACATAAAAATGTTCTTATCAAAATACAAGAAAACAAGCCTTACCATACCAGACCAATGTCTATCTCTGCCCTTCCATCACCAGGGTCAAGGGTCACATATCACAATCAATAACATCACGCATCAAGTGATCCACCGAGGTGGAAATCATATAAACTGTAATCTGAGAAAAAAGCAAACAGCAATTCCCACCCATGGAATCTCAATTTGTCCCTCGTACATGGGGCTTCAGGCACCCAAGAATGAGTTCAAAATCTAGTTCCAACAACATCCTATCTCCAGTCTACCATATCCTAAATAGTAAAACCACGAGAAGAATAAAAAGAGAATTCTCAAACTCATCAGTATTCAGCGAGGCACTGCTACTAAATCCATGTCAAGAACTCCTCTGATACCACTTTGTAATGACTCGGACCCGGCCGGCCACCTGAATAGTGCAAAATGGGTCGGGTGTTACTACCT
This sequence comes from Viscum album, assembly GCA_963277665.1. Lineage (NCBI taxonomy): Eukaryota > Viridiplantae > Streptophyta > Magnoliopsida > Santalales > Viscaceae > Viscum > Viscum album. The sequence continues at coordinate 2,017,062,668 of OY728165.1, forward strand.
TAGGCGCACCTCCCCTGAACACCAAAGGCTACCGACTAGCAGCGAGGGTCTATTAGGTATAGTGGGGAGGCTATACCCTCTCGGAGGATCATAATAAGGGTACTGGTCCAAGTATATTGTCTATAAGCAGTGAAAAATAAATGACTCAGCAGACTCGAACCAGAACCGCAAAGCGGAAGCATATAAAATATCAAAAAAATAGCGGAAGCAGTATAGAAACAGTATCAGCAGAAAGTAAATAGAACAACATGCTGAATATCCCAAGCAACTTCCACTGCAACAACAAACATTCATACAGAGCAAGTCAAACACATCAATATATAACGATGCCAATGTCTAACCAACAGTAATAAATAATAGGGTAAGAAAGCTGGTACAAAAAACAGAAACTAAACAAAGTAAGTCCAGCAAGGCACGACCTCGAGGTCCATACCAGTCTCCATGCCAACAACACTAAGGTCTAGCTCTTGAGGATGATCCTCTACCAACACGCAATTTCATAAAATATACACGCGTCCTGAATGGCCCATGTAGGGTGAGAGATGAGTCTTAGTAGGATACCACCCAAAGGTGCGTACCTAGTATACGTGTTTAGGAATACATGCTTATATAAGGAAACAATCAACAATACAATACTCAAAAGTAAACACAAACTTCATTGGCGCTCAACAGCCACCAGGAAGAGTCACCTGCTTCGGCCAACACCGAAATCTCTAACCTGTAACCCGGCACCAGGTTCCACCTGACACCATGTTCCTCAAGTGCCGACATACCAGAGGTATGCCCAATAATCGTAACCCTACTCGAAATCTCAACCTTCCCATGGCACAAAATCCAGAGGAACAGTGATACCTATCCTCGAATGATACCCAGAGGGACAGCGATGTCTGCCCACAAATAATACCCGGAGGAACAACGATATCTACCCTCAAATCATGGTGAGCCTCTACCCCCAATCTGACAGCCTCAATGCTATCTCCCAGAGGCTCCTCACCTCCCACGGGGATTCCTATGGAAAGAACCCCCATACCAATAACACCTAACCGCTTCTATCGGTGGCCTCTACCCATCGAGTGGTCGTACCACCTCATCATAGAGTCTATCTATGTGCACACTACTCAAAAGTACCCAGTGTGTGGTAATCACCTCAAGATGTTCCCAAGCCACACAACCTTTGACACATCATGTCCCTGTGAACCTGTTGCTTATGTATGATGGTCTTTCCATCCAAGTGACCCTAGGCCAAGCCCAACCTGATAGTCCAACTGCCTCAACCGACATCCATGACACCCAATCCTGTGGGAGAAACCACCCAAGTAACCCGGGCAAATCCCCAACCTATGATCCACATCACCCACAATATATCATGGCGGCGCCCAACACAACTAAGCAGTTCCACCCAAAAAAATCACACATTTCATATATATACATACTCGAAGGCACCACTTTAAACAAACAATTAATAAATAGTCAAATTGCACTAACATGTGTGGTCCCATACCAACACCTAAATCATTCATAATTTAACAATTAACCCAACATTTTAACTCAATAAAATTCAGTAAACAGTCTAAACACAACAGTTTAAACAATGGTCCAATTCATAAGAATTTCGGCACCCCCATCCGAATTGCCCCAAACAAGAAACGACCCCTAACCCGGCCTCACTCAGTCACAACTGAGTCAGGGAATACCCAGAGGCATCCCAAAATATATATAGTTAATTAAAAACAATTTCACAGGGTTTCGCTCAATACCCAACGTCGCACCTCAAGGGCACAACCCCCAAAAGTCTATGAAAACACAAAATAAGGTATGCACCACCCACCTCGTACTCGTATAATGATACTCCTCCTATATCAGCCTCTAAATTAGTATAAATCACAGTAGATCAACCTTTCCATCAAATTCTGACAATTCCGCTCAGATGGAAACTGTGGAGAAATAGGAAAGGAATCAAGAACGAAGAGGGTTGTGCGGAGTTAGTCTTTTTGATGTTGTCCCGCTACCAACGAAAGATCTAAGAACAGACAATAGATGAAGATCCGAGAGATATTGTGTTCTTGGGTTTACTTCAGGTGAACTGTATGTTTATAGGGAGAGAAGAAGACGTTTGCAGAAATAAGACGCGAGGGCCTCCCTCTCGCACAAAAAGAAGTACACGACGTGTATTTTAAGAGTACACGCCATGTAGATGGCCTTTCTGTACTCTGACTTAATTGGAGTCTAGTGCACTGCTTGGACTATGTACACGGACAACACATGGCCAGTGACTCAACCATTTACGCATAAGGAGGTTAAACGGCGTGTCATGGAAGACTACACACCCTGTAGATAGAAATTTACCCACGGGGTACCACACGAAATGTACTTGGCCTCAGACGGTTTGTCACCTGCCTAGCTGATACAAGGCATGTACTTGGGATTACACGATGTGTAGTCTGCAAATTTCTAGAAATTTCCCAGATTTTCTAGACATCTAAAAAATAAGTCAAAATTTTATTGAAAAGAAAAAAATTCAAATAGGGTTGGAAAATTTAACTCGTTCTAAAAAAACTCAGGTTCTTACATTGGAATTCCATATATCCACCTTTCATCTTGAAACCATACAAAAATACCCAGTCCAAATATTTTTTACAAATTTGTGAATCAAATTTAGTATCTAATACCCATCATATAAATATATATATATTGAACTAAAGAATTAATTCAACTTCATATTCCAGCTTCTTTTTTTGATGGTTGAAATTCCTCTTGCAGTGGACCTTCTTGCCCCATGAAATCATATTTCATCTTGTGTGTTCCATTTCTTTGGGATATATTTCTTCTGGGGACGATGCTCTTCTAAATAATTAGACTTTGAGTGAGTATTTAAAACCATATATTTTTTATTTATTTTCATAATTACCATAATGAAAATGGATATTCAAACCCTATGTATTTATTAACAATGATAATAAATTTAAGAATTTACAAAAGTGCATTCTCATAATTTATCATATAATAGTTAATAATAAAATTTCAAATGATTTTGGGTAGTGAGGAATGAATGAGATCCCTGAAAAGAACATAATGTATCTTAAAATCCAATTTGTGTAGGCAAACAATATAGACAATCATATTGACTACATGAGCCCCAAATGGTACTAACTCTCCATGCTTACATGTGAATAGTTTATTTGATTTCTCATACCAGCCTGATCTATCCTTCTCCTTATAGAGATCCACATTGGGAGATACAATTATATACACATACGTATCCACATATTTCACTAAAATCAAATTGGTCATGGATGATAGAAAGAGACATTATAAATTCATAGTGTCATCCACATGCTTCAGATAGAGATAAACTTCTTCCAAATAGTCATATTTTGAAATTACCTCAGGAAGTGGTGTTTTGAACACATATAATTATGTTTCCATGGGTATTATAATTCAAAAGAACAAACATCATTCATGGAAATTCATGATAGGGAGAATGTTATAATTAAAAAGTTTGGTTCACATTGATATTTTTAACTTCTTCTAATTGTCAATTTATACAACTCATCACAAATATAGGAATTTTTCAATAAGATGAGAAAGAAGGAAAAGAACATAGTCAATGAGGCATGAATTAGTGTAAGCTAGGGGAATCCACCCATATAAATCATTACACTCATTGGGTTATGGGAATCCAAATTAGAATAAATTATAAGGGGTATACTTTAATTACCCATTAAATCAAGGTCGTCCTCAATATATTCGCCTTCATGAATGGTGTGATTTAGGAAAACTTGGCCAATGTGGATCATGCATCTTTAGATGATATAAAAAATGGACCAAGGTGGATTGTAAATTCCTTAGAAATTTTCTCAGATAAATATGTGATCCATTTTAATATTATTTATGGTAATTTTAGTTGAAATAAAAATATTTATCCCGATAATAAATGAATTGTCCTCCACCATAAGAGAGTGACATCGACTATAGAAGCTACAGAAAGTACTAACCACTGAGCATTTAGAGTCTCAAAAAACACCTACACCTATCATAAAACATATCCTATAGGATCTATCAATATTGATCTTCAAGTAGATAGTATGGTATTTCACCAGACCCATATACCTGATGGATCCACCTTCTTTGAGTATTCTCAAGTCTTATAAATATCAAGAATAGATAATTGTTACTTGTTTTGATTACAAATGTGTATTGACAAATATTAATATAATTAGTGTCTTTATCAATCACCCAATACATTTTTAGACCTAAAAACCCTCAAAATTTATTATAGAATATCAGGAATTTTAGATATTTATGTAGAAAGGGAAAAAATTCCCTTCACATGACCAAAACAATGTCCTGAAAATAAGTTTGATTGGGTTTTGGTATGTATAAAATACCAATTACATTATGTCATATTTTCGTGATATGTTGATATTACTCCTCAATTTTTTAATATTTTTTTATATTTCCAAATACATTGACTCTTAATTACACCATGTCTTTCTTGGGTATCAAATTCTTGATGTAAACTACGTTTATTAAACCAAAAAAATCAATATGAAATTTCCATTATAATTGAAATCACCTTGAAATGGGGTTTTTGAGTACATTGAACTATGATGAATAATGTATCTTAAGTATTGGATATATAATCCATCATAATATTCTAATTGATTAAATTTTAACCTTAGGGGTAAATTTTATTTTACCGATTATCACGACTTGTTAATATTTAGTCGATTTTACATAAGTGATTAAACATGTATAATAAATTATTTACGCATAATAATATTTAATATTAGTAAATCATTAATTATTTTTAATTAAATTTTTATGTGATCATTTTTCATTATCAATCATAAATTATTATCCATCAAAATGAAAGAAAAATATTATATGGAATGATCATGAGTTTTTCTAGTGGATAGTTTATCTATCAAATGATAAATTAACCCTCAACATATAGGTAAAAAACATTGAGGCATATAATGTTTTTTTATTATTTATTCCACCTAGGATCTTATTAATCTTCTAAATTGGTTTCACCTTAGTTCCTTGACTCAAACCACCTATGATCTCTTGGGATCTAGATCCTTATAGATGATTTCACTAACAAGTAAGAGAGGGGATCAAATATATTGGATAAAGGGGGTTTATGTTAAATAAATAGTTGGGACACATTCCCTTACATATTTTGGAGGAGGGTATTACATGTAGTCCATAAAAAATAATTTATCTATTTTAAATTATAAGAAACGAATCACATTAAAGGTTCATTTTAATTTCATTATCATCCACACATCAGATAATGAGAATGCATTTTTAATCGTGTTATCAATCACTACAATAAATTATTTAATTAATATAATATGATAAAAAATAATACAAGTAAATAAAGTTATCCTAAATCCATCCAGAAATCCATAACTCTCCATCATCTATAATTTTAAAAAAAAATTAACGTTATTTAAAATTAATGTAGTAAAGAAATCTACTTGGAGGAATCCTTGTGTTTCTGTCAAAAGTTTGACAAGAAAATTAATTATATATATAATTGTTAATCTTATTAGATGTAATGTATAGTCTAATTAATGAGACAAGGAACACATAACAAATATGTTTAAATATACATTTAATTATTCATTTTATGAAAATTTTAAAACATTTTCAGTAGTAGAGTACACAATGTGTACCTATCTTCCTCTGAAGCCTGCAACACATGCCTTGTGTTTGGCTATGTTTCCTTATATGGAAATATTCGATGTACATGGAATGTAGTGGTAATACATTGTGTGTAACATTAGAGATTCTTGAAATGACTATCCCCGTATTATGTATCTAATACATGTCTCACTAGGACACACTATAGTATCAAAATGGCTAAGATAGGGACTAAACATTGTATAAGATGCTTACAAGGAATATATTTATACATGTCCTATGATAGTATTTACAAATATCCATTAAAATTAAATTTACTGAAATATTAGATCTATTTTATTGGATCTTACTAGATATATAAATATATATATGCAAAAACAAATGTACACCACATGTATACTCAAAGTACACATTTTGTACTCTAGTTTTTTCTAGGAAGAAATTATTGAAATTATAGATGTTTTTTCACATAAATCCCCATTTTTTCATTAATGGATTACTATTTATAAAATATTTATCAAATAAATGTCAGTATTATGATCATTAAATTTTAAACATGAATCACCTCGAGTAAAAAAAATTCAATCACATGAAATCAATACATGAAGAATAACAAAAATTATAAGTTAAACAAGTGACCATTGTGATACTACTTTATGATTCTGAGAGCAGCAGAGGAATCATTTCATGGTATGAACAACTCATTTTGTAGTCATAAATCTCACATAATCATTACTTCACATGAGAAAAAAATTATGTACTATGAAAAAAATACATTATTTGAGTATATTAAAACACCAAATCCATAATAAGAGTATCTGCTATGCAAGTTGTAATTAATTTATATTAGATATTAAATTTCATTAACATATAATTATCTCATAGTTAATGATTTGTTGAATATATCTCATCACAATTTTATTGTGTTGTATGATTTATGTGCCGAATCCCTCTAGTGGTGATCTACACATGAACTACAATATCTGAATGATGAAGTAGGATCATCGAGTTCTAGCACATTAGATCCAGAATATTTTTGGTTTTCATGGATTACCACTACAAAAAATCTTCTTAGGAGTGGAGAAACTCTTGATGATCTCCTGTTGGCTTGAGAGAGGAGGGGAGGATAAAACTATAGATCACATGATCTATGTATAGTGATTGAGATAGTCTTGTTCTATATATCATTCATACCAAATATTAGATATGGATATCGATGTAATTAGATATATAATGTGATATAATTATATATTTATTATGGGTTGTTCTGGGTAGACCAATTTTATGCCAAACCTGTTCTATATTTATAATTCTTAAATAAATCTTGGTCGAATAGTAATATTATTATTATCATTAATTTCATAACATGTTTTACATCATTAGGAATATATAAATAAATATCATTCATATTATTTCCAATCATACAATCAAGATCCACCAGTATTCTTAAATATACATTTATTTATCATTGAATAATGCATATTTAATAAATAAATGCCACTGCATTATTATGTGATAAAACATAATAAATATTATATTATCTACACTTGAAAATAAATATTTCTTATTAAATTCATTCATTATTTAAAATAACCTATTATAAAGTTATAGTTATTATCTATATCTTAGTAAATATTATTTATTTGAACTTGATAAATTCTTTTCTTATATTTAATTTAGATTGAGAATACCGTATGTCTGTTACAGTCTAGGCTTCTTTCTAAGTATAATTAGTAATAACAACCTAAAGTTAAAGGATTTTATCTACCAAAATGGAAAGGAACACATCTAAATATTATTAAACATTGTAAAGACATCTAACTTATTATGAATGTTTAGCATGTAATATAATTTATTTATCAGGATATATCTAATAAAAATGGTTGCATCAAGTTCCACCAAACTATATGATCATCTTTATCTTCATTGCCATTCCAAAATAAAATGTTCACACCATACATCAAGACCATATATTTATGCAAGTAGTTCCATTCCAGCAAAGGGAATGAGATGTTAACATCCACATAAGGGATAAATTATTCCTCATATTATCCATTAATACAATATAAATCAGGAGAAACCCATCATATCCTACATTTTCATGATCATATGTGATCTTGGTTTTAGTAAATACATCCAATAATGCAAGTAATGATATTTATTAATGATAGTAACATTTTCTAATGATCAATACACAGATCTAAAGTTAGGAACATCCATTAACACATGGAAATATATATTTTATATTAATTGGTCTATTCTCATAACCATTTATATTGGATGTAACCAAGGGAGAAACTATGAGAATGTGTCTCATTGTCTTATTTTCATTGTATCCTTTATATATTGTATTGTATTAGTCCCACTAGAAAATATCATCCATTCAAAGATCAATATTCATGAATTATTTCTTGGATCTTCTAGGTTATCATTATTATGGGGACTTGCGACACCAATTTAGTGTGAATATATTATTAAGGCATTATCACATTAAAATATATTGTATTATATAAACAATAATATGATAAAGAAAATTCATAAATAATTTAAAAACATAATTAAGTACCATGAATATGAGTTCTAGGAAAATAACTCCCACAATCTTCACTACTATCAAATGAAGAGTGAGATGGTACCCACTATAATGGAGGCTCTAAAATTTGATGATAGTAAAAAATAATTACAAATACATTTTATAAAACATAGATTCAAAACCCAAGACATAATTTTTTCACACATGGTAGATAAATATGATAACCCAACCTTTCTTATACCATGTGAATAAATAAATAATATACCTTTTAAAGTGGAGGTAAAACCAAGACCTTTCTTTTTCCTGGATCAAGGAACATCCAATATATTTTTATTTTAATAGTTATGGTAGAATACTTATATTTTTTATTTGGGTGTATAATCCATCTCCTTCCTTTTATGGGTAGTATAAACTCACATGATTAAGAATATAAAATAATAAAATGTAGCATGTATATAGAATCTAGATGAAAAAAATGTTTATGAGTGTTTAGGAAGAAGGATTTTTCTATAAGAAACAATAATGTGAATGAAGTTCATTAGAGAGAAATATTGGATATTTACTATGTATCGCATAGTATACATCAAGAATATACCTGACCTTGTTAAGTTGATTAGATTCTGTTGAACTAAATAAATATATTTCATTCATACACAACATATTCGATAGATAATGCTCATTGTATTTCATCCTATGTAAAGTGACACATGATTTAATCATTGAGAGTGCATGCAAATTATTTCTTTGTGGGTTTAATTTGATAATATATAAATTTTAAATAGGTTATACAACACAAATGTTTTTTAAATTTTGTATAGTATTAAATAAAAAATAATAAAAATTTTATTTGAAAATTCCATTATATTAAAAAGAGAGAATTTTAATATTTAAAATAATTAATATTAAAACATTTCAAGTTTCAAAAATTCAATATGTATACTGATAAATTTTTTATCATATTTATTTCACATTAAATAATCCAAAAAATATCATCAAATAAATTTCCATATAATCATAATAATTCTTATGTATGTTAGGAATAATTAAATCAGTATAAAAATATTAAACAATGATGGAGTAATTCATATAATGAATAATAAATATAGAGCATGTTTGAGACAAAAATATAGCAATGACACTATTTTATTGTAGTTCATAAATGATGTTCCATCTATGAAGAAAATACCACCTTCATTTTATATGTTACTACTTATAATGATTCTCTATAGTGAAAATTAAAATATATCGACATTTCTTATAAAAAAACCACAAAATTTATCTAAGTGTTGAATTATTATGAATTTAATGTAAGCTAATAAAAAATAGTAAATTTTGAATAGAGGGTTGCATTCAAAACAAGTCCAACATATATTTAAGTCATCTGGTTATTATAATGTCTTTCTTTTAGTAAAATGAATACTATCTAAAGTCATATTATCAAAATGATTATGGGTTTCAAAAGAATATTATTCAGCTTGATGTCTTATGACGAAGTCACATTATTCATGAAGATATTATGATCAATTTTCCAAAGGTTTATAATCATTCCATACACATTATAATACCTTATTTAAGTATTAGTATCATAAAGGAAGACTTTTTATCAAGCCAAATTTGCATTCTTTTATTATTTATTCATTTGGATTCAAAATTCAAACTTAAGAGTATAAATAACCATCAAATACACTTTTTACATCATATTTTAGGTAATAATGTATTCAAATAAAAAATTATTAAAATTGTAATTATACAATAGAAGAAATATTGTATTTATCGAAATGGATATATAATAAGAGGAATGAGGATCCAATTTCATTCCTTATAGGTTTATTCCCGACCCAAGTGTGGGAAGAGTATATAGTATGTGAACTGGTATGTGAGAACCTTATATTATATAGATTGAGTGGAGTGATGAGAGAAGATTTCAAAAACTATTATTCCTTTTTTGTATCGAAATGGCGTAACATATAACCTTTGTCTTAATTTTTGGACTATGTGTTGGATGTTTGATATATATGTGTATGAGTACCCTAGAGAGGTAGTGTTGGCTGGACAGTTTCCTGGTAATTTTGGGATTTTTCTTAATATGTTGGAAAGATGAGAATCATGGTTGATTAAAATGATATTTTCCTACTATTATTGAAGATATATGAAATGTATGAGGGTAACCCAAGAGAGGGGTTACACCAGTCTTGTGGATTCCATATAAATGAGAAACAAAACAGATGATTTACATTGAGATTGATTCATCTGGAGTTCTAAAAAACATGTAGATAGGCATGAAAGTGTGTTCAACATTATAGATAAAGATACCATGTCCTAATTTTAATGTTCATACCTAGTTTTTCAAGTGTAGGATCTATTCAATTCCCAACCCTATTTGTGAAGTTATACATGATGGTGGGATCTAAAATAGGGGAATGGATTTAATTACATCTTGCTCTATAGTGATTATTAGGGTGTTAGTGATTACATAGTTGGACTTAATATGAGTGAGATTCCCTAGGCTCTATGGGATATAATAATTGAGTGATATGATTTTAGATTGATGTGGTGACATAAAGTGATAATCATTAGCTATTTTGTTAAGAATGTGAGCCTATGATTAATAGGATATGAATCATTATGGAATATTTAGATAATGTAGAATATAAACTCTTAGATTTATGTTTAATAGGATTTAGTGGTTGTAAAATTGATATATTGTGATCCATTGTAAATGGTTCAAACATATACAGCTTAACCATGTACAAAGTGTATCATATTTTGTTAACCAACATAGTATATTTGTTCACGTAGGCTAAATTTAACCTTATGAATGCCGTCTTGTTGTGGGAAATTATATAGCTATATTTGGATGGAATACATGAGACACATCAATGCATAGTTTTTTAATGAATCTTCAAGACATAGAGTTTGAGTGGGGTATGTTATGTGAAACCTAACATAAGGTCAAGATAATGATTGAAAATGTTTCATGGTATCCTTGGGTGCATGTTTTGGATGATTCTAAAGGCGAGATGCATATTGTTGTAGCTTTTTTGTTAGGTATCATCGTGATATGGGTTATAAAATTGACCTTTGGATTATAAAGATTATTTTTATGTTGAGAAGGTCCTCTCATGTAAAATATGAAGGGTTACCATTTTTATAGATGTGAGGCATTTAGTTTTTTGACCATTGGGACTTTTGAAACACTGACTGGATTGATGTGTTAGAGAAAGAATCATATAGTGATTCAAATATTTCTAGATGATATTCGACATGAATGTGAGTTTTTGGATGGTCTAAATTTTACCTTTAGATGGTTGTAACATGATAGTCGTGTGATGGTGAGAATATTTTTGGATCTTGAGTTAAAATCATTATGATCAAGTGTACAATGGTAGTTTTTTTATTAAGATAGAAGGTGGGTTTTGTGGGAACCTTTTATTTAGTTGAGTCTCATATATGGATTTAGTTAAGAACATATCCATGTAACATGGGATATGATAAGGAGTTCTTATATTTGTATTATGATGGTTATTTGGTTGGATCGTACTCATTATTTAGTAATATAATGTATCAATAGTGGAGATTATACCATGTAATTTTTGGGAAGGTTGTTCATATATTCTTTAGTGTTCAGTGAACATCTATAATAACATTTTGATAAAGAAAACTATGATGTAGTTATAGTCTAGTGATGATTATTTGGAACTTTTATTTTATTAAATCATATAAAACTAATGGTACCATAGTATGAATATTACTTAATTCGATTCAATGAAATTGTTTTAATCATTTTTTGACAGCCACTAGATAAGAGTCTATGGTCAGGTGGTGTGAGTATATTTTATTATCCAAATAAGGATGAGGAGTGGGACGTTATGTGGTACATTAGTTCTCATTATTAAAATATATTATTGAATAATAAAAAATATGTTATAAGTACTATCTAGAGAGAGAATGTGGGTTGGGATGGTAATAATAAGATTCTAAATAGAATAGTTTATATTATTGTATACATACAATTATGTTTGGTTTAAAAAAATTTATTTCAGGAATATCATAAGAAGGGTGCATTATTGTAGATTTTATTGAAATAATTAAGGCTATGGTGATTTGTACAATCAGGTTTTGAGTAGTGGAGCTACTATTTGTGTAGTATTGGAATTCCCTTGACCAATGGGAGTCATTCAATTTGATTAACGCATGGGGTAATTGTGATTAGGGTGGTTCATGAATGAAAATTATGAATCATTTGATGATAATTGAAAAAAAACAATAGATACATTGTTTGTTATGAGAAATACATATTATTCATTGACCAAGGGTAAATATGAGTGGATGGTTTTTATCATAGAGGACATGATATGAGAACATTTACTGGGTTTTTTGTGGTTGATGGAATTACCACATAACATTGTATCATCCACCTCTATGTTAAATAGAGGATGGGGAGTTAATAGTGATTAGTTTGAGTCTCATATAAGAAAATTTAGGTATTGTAATTTTATTTTGAAAATGTATATTTTCTACCCTAAGTAGTCATATTTCATATGAAGTCTTCATTTAAAGGTTGTTTTATTAATCATGTTATTTATGGTTTGAACCATTTGTTCTTATGATTATGAGGGTGAAACATAGGATTAACCTCTCCCAAGGTGTCATATAGAACATCAACAATTAAGGAAATAAGGGAATATTTTTCCTTGACATATTCAGTTGTGTGTAGTTTGATATTTCTACTGTTTGAAAGATCTATTGGTGTTTCTGTTATAGATGATCGAACATATTCAAGAGTGAAAATGAAAAATAGAATCATGCATGTATACATAGTGGATGAATCCAATCACTAGTGAGATATAATTATGTTCTAGAGTGATTCTTTAGGATGAACTTTTCTATTTTTGTTCATTTATAAAACATCATTCTTCATTCTAGAGTACATATCTTGTATGATCATTTCTTATTTGGGGAGGATTTAAGAAAAATATTTTTATTTATGTATATTTATATTTTTGTAATACAACAATCTTGATATTTTATTTATTAATATTTGATGGATAGGGTTACGAAATTTTGGAAGAATCTAAGAGATCTTCCAGAGTGAGAGGGAATAATTGTTTTAAATTTTGAGTTACATTAGTAGGAAAAAAATTACTGCACGATTATAAATTACCATGTGACCAACTATTTGGATGAGTTGAAGAATTTTCATGACAAACATGTAATTATTTTTAACCATGCTGCCAATTGTGATGATAGGAAGAGGCAGGCACAAGGTTTTCAAAACCAGGATGATGGATCTAGATTGGAATTCAAATCCTAAAAATTTATTACAAATAATATTTATATGGTTTCCACATATTCTATTAAAAAATTTCTCCTAACTATGTGAAGTTTTGTTTCATAGATAGTGTGGTTCCCATGACTAGAACAGTATTCTCAGTATAAAATGTGTTTCCTGAACTTTTCCACAGAATTCATGGTTGGATATTCAATTTCTATGAGACTTATGTACAATGAGGGATAAGTAGAAAGACCCCCCCCCCCCATTACAAGAGTTGGTCATGGATTTCAAAGATAATTGATAAAAAGATGTCGATGAATTAAAATTAAAATTATATGATTCTTACAAAAGAATTGGTCAATTACATATATCAGAAAGTTAATATCTCTTCATGGTTTTAGTTTTTTCAGGCTGTAGATCCCAAACGGACTAAAAATTTAAAATTTAGGACACTCGGAAGATAAAAAAATTTATAAAAGAATTTTTTCACCACACATGACATCTTCATAGGCCATCTGTGTAGTCCATATGTGTAGCTCGTCCATGTAGACCATCCGCGAATCACATCAATGAAGCTCATCCATGATGCCTATCCATTCAGGTCCACTATGTTCTATAATTATAACCCTTCAACTCAAATTTTCAGAGGAATTATGAACTCCCATGCATTCAATCCCATAGAGGGCTCTGGCCATGCAGGTCCTCTGCCCATGTTGTATGTCACTAGATGGGTGAAATTCCTTGTCCCATCTTCATAGAGTAAATCCCTCAACCTGAAACCTAGGTCACCCACCTAGGTATTGTACCAACATGAATCTCCTCAATAATGTACCCATGCAAAACAGACAAGGGAGATCCTCCTCAAGGAACTACCTATGTGGCACATAGCTGAATGACCCACCTATGTGGGCCACCTACACGTTACAACTATGTGATCCTACTGGTCTATACCATAGGGGATATTCCTCTGAACACCTACTCTAGATTAGTCCTGGGATGTTGTCTCATCCCTTCTGGTCAGTCACTTCGCTTCCATCACCGACCCAATAAAAAATATAGATTCTCACTATGACATTCATAGGAAAGTTCTAGTATATTTTTTCAACATTATAAAACATTGAAATCCCTCCCAATAATACCATGATTTGAGATAATACACCACACTCCCTAAAAAACACTTTGAGTCGGCATACTCTTCTTATTTCCTTTTCTCGTTTTATGAGTTGAGATTCACCCCATGGATTCCTTGAGTAACATGGGTCGATAAACTCTTCCAGAAACACCAGAAACCTCAATGTAAATCCCCCTTAATAGTAATCCCCAACCAAACCTCAATGGGCATCCTCCGTAGGACTAATACATGAAGAAACCACAATGGTAATCCTCATTTGCAGTATGCCCAAACTAAATCTCGGTTGGAATTTTTCTTAGGAGTAAGACCCAAAAAACTCTCAAAATGAAACCATATTTTTTGTAAGCCCCTGACCATTAATATTGGTTGTTTTAGTGTTTCTCCTCTCTACCTCCACCACCTTCAATCCTTCCTTACTTTGTATCCATGTACAATGTAAAGTGAAGGGAATGAATTGTTGTAGCCCTGGACACTTCCCCCGTAGCCATGACTTCTTCCACCAATGATGGAGGAAACGTGTGTGGTTTGTTGAATCATTCACACCCTATAGTTTCTCACACCACGACTTAATCATGCACGCTTAGAGGGTTAAAATGATCACAAAATCCACACAATTCACTTGATAGAATGAACAATAGGAACTCTGATTCCCACATTAATTGGGATACGTAGGAATCATTTTCAATGTCCGATATCAAATTAAAGACTCCTCAACATTAAACCCTTATCTTTATTACCTTAATCTGGGTATCATCCAATGGAGTAAACCCTGAGTTAAGCCTCTATATCACCATGAGTTAAAACATAACTCATGGTCCCTTCATGTGAGATATCCTTATCAGGATTAATCCCTAAATAATCACCTCAAAGGTCTATACTCCACTGTGAGACATACCCTTGATGGCCTACATAGGAATGGGTCCCAAAAAAAGAACTAAATGTGATTTGATTCCCATCCAAATGAGATATGTTGGAATCCTACCTGAGGTTCAAAACCAATACCCTAATCTAACCACGTTCTTCTAAACCATATCCCCAGCATGGTCTAATTTAACATGGAACATCACATCCCTTCCATTCTTCTTGGGATACTTAGGTATAAGTCCTACTCCAATCATTCAATAGGAATAATCAACATGGACATCCTTTCCACATGAAATTAAACTATATGGTTGGGTCCTTACCATACATCCTTAAAAGGTATGATGTGTCCCATTAAGAGAAACCGAACTATGTGGGTTCTGATTCCTTTCACAAGGATACGTAGGTATCCCAACTATGGGTTCAATCCCAACCTCATTACAACTTCCCTCTCCATGGATGATGATAAATTTTTTAGAGAAATTAATCTACATAGATTCCAATAAACTCTAGAGTGGCCCACTATGTGGCTTAAAACAAGCATCACCATAATAATGAACAAGGAATTTCAATGTAGTATTTGAGAAGATACCATCGAGGAGATCCTTCGATACATACACATATATCCATTAATGATGAACCTTGAATAAAAACAGATGATTTGAAATTCCACACATGTTAATACTTGATTTCTAAAACTGGGATAACTCAAATCATACTTGGAAATTAATGAATCATTCATGAACATATCTCAAATCTATAATAGAGTCTCAGAGTATGAAATAATTCCACCCAAAAAGGATGCCATGATCCCATCCTCCCATCCACTTGACCAATGTGGGTTCTTCAGTATCGTAATCCTACAAAACTAATGAATTGAAACCTTTTTAAATTAGGAACCTTTTGGATACAAGACTATTCGTTGTTTCTTATTTCATAAACAGATATTTTGGAAACCACTAAAAAATAGTGATTCCTAAACAGAACACACATTTGGAGGGTCCTATGCGGTACACCTATGCCATCGACCTACATGGCTATATTATTCATACAGACCTATGTGAGATAGCTGAAGGACCCCGGGACACCCTGAGAGGGGTGGGGTGAATCAGGGTGTCAACTTTTCTTTTAATGTTATGGATCTTGTTCCCACGTTTGTAGGAACCTGTTAAACCTGTATGATGGATATGAACAAAAAGCAAGCATTCACATGCAGTGAGATGACACAAAACTTTTTACTTGGTTCACCACTAAGGGCTACGCTGAAAAAGCATACGCCGACAGGTTGTCGGTCATACCAAATTCCACTAAACTTCACTAGTTTTGGATTACAAAGGTTTGGGCAGAGTCACTCTGTCCCAGGCTTACTGCCTTTACCAAAGGTTTAGGGAATGCTCACAGCGTCCCTCAGGACACTCATATTTACTCCCCTTGGCTCACTACCCTTGTTGAAGTCACACTCAGTTTATAGACGTGAAGGTCTCTTCATCATTGCAAGATAATGCATCCTCTATTGTTTGTAGATTCCATGTTGAAGTCCATGTTTCACTCGTAGACTAATCTCAGTTTTCACCAAAGATATCAGAAAATCTTCAAGATTTCGTGTAGCTCCAAAAATACCGGCGTACTACAACATCTCCTGGCGCGCTTCTCCAAGACCTCCACACAAGTTTCAATAATGGCGCGCAAGTCACATGCGCGGTACAAATTTGGTGTGCAGGTGACACCAACCCAATTGAGTGACACTACCTCTTTCAACTCCAAACATGTGTGACACTACTCCTTTAACTCCAAAACCGCCTTGGTCGCGTAGCCAACAACCGGCGCACAACCTCTACTTGCGCGACCAAACTACCACTTGTGAGACTCAACCAATTGCGAGATGATAGCTTAAAAAATCTCTAAGTCTTGATATTAGTTCCAAATGAGGAGGGGTGGTACTCTATTTATAGGATAAACACGAACCCATGTGTGGTGGCGTGAAGTATCCTCACGACACATAGGTTACGGCGCGCAGCTCCAATAAACCTATCCTTTGTCGCATAACTCACTTGCGCGACCAATCCAATACTTGCTGACCAATCAAATACTTGTGTGGCCCTCTTTCCTTTTCCATATATTGATGTTCTGATCACAAAAAACAATAGGCACACAAGTTTACAGACCTCATAGGCACTGGTGAGTAAGTCCCATCTCAGCGCACAGATCACTTACGCGACCCAACAAATACTTGTGAAACCCTTATCACTGTTGTCCGCTTGAACCACATGATCACGTTGCTGGTACACATTCTGAACTTCTAATAAGGATTTTCAACAAACACAAACCATACTCCAATTCATGTATAGAAGTACATGGTTCTAAAAATAGCTACTACATAGACCTTCACATTTACCTACCCTGACAAATACCTTTGACCAGTTCCCCTCCTTGCCAATAAACTGGACCCTCGGGCACTTCATTTCTGGACTAAAAAATTAGAAGAATCCCTGAAGCTCTCATTTTACATTATATTTTCCCAGGTCACCAAAAATATCTCTAAAATATCCTTAAAACATGAAATAAGTGAGACTTAAATTGGATAAACCAACAAACATACCGTCAAGGTTTAAAATACAAAACACTTGTTTTAGGACCCTCCTCAATTAAGGAGAAATCACATACATGAGGTCCATGTATCTAATCAGTGACCATCACAAGACTCTTACAAGGACACCAGTGATGACCCAGGGTGTGTTGGATAATGTATCATTCAAAATTTTTACCCTTTTAGTCTATTTTGAATGGAATATCCATCTCATGCACCCATTTTTTCCAAGCCAGAATCTTTTTTAGTTCCTCTTAGGACTGGTGCAACACACTTGTGTGACCCACCTATGTAGATAACCTATGGGACACAGTTACACAACACACCATCATGAAACACCTGTTTTGATCACATACGCTCAGGACCTACGTGATCCACCCTTTAAGTCCTATGAAAATTCACCTTTGGTAGGGCCTCTCCTTCCTTGTAACTATTTCCTAAAAGGAACCATGTTGAAACCTCATCCAAGACCACATGATTTACAAAGCCTTGGGAAAATCCATATTTGTGTGTCTCTTAAATTTGGATATTTATTTATACTATTAAAGGTTTTACACACTATTACTATTAGAGGGTATGGTTCTTAGGTGAGTTTGTATGTATGGATATCTATGGTCACTTGGACCGTTACCCCATGGAAAATGTTAAGGGGTTCCCAGTCATGGATTTTGGGGATAGAAATATATCTACCCCTTCTCATATTTAAAAAAACTAGACCCTTGTGTCCCTAGTAGGAAGGGTAAGGATCAAACATTCATTTCTATATGTAAAAGGAAAAGTCTCCCTTCCCCTTGGACCAATCTAATGAAAGCAATCCTAGTGTATTCCCCTAGACTTTCAGGTATGAGGATACAGTCTTTCTCATTTCTTCCTTCTATGCCTTTAATCCTTCCTTACATTGGATCCATGTGCAATGTAATGTTATGAGAGGGATGCGTCGTATCCCAGACAACTTCTACTATAGCCATGACCTCCTACACCAATGAAGGAGGAAAATATTGTGGTTTTTTTAATCTTTCATGGTCTATTGATTCTAACACTGAGCATGAATCACATTGGATTTTTTAAGGATCACGACATCCACACAATCCCCCTAATCTAATAAACTATGAGAACTCTGATTCCCACCATAAATGAGATACATAGGAATCCTACTCAAGGCCTAAGTTGTATATAATACCACCCATGGGATGAGAAATAATGTACCCCTAAAATTGGAATTCACCAAGGTGTAAGCCCCAAAAAAAAATAAACTATGAAAACTCTAATTCCTGTTAACCAAGATACATAGGAAACACACACATGATTCAAGCTAATGGGCATCCTCATTATGAATAAGCCCTAATCATAATTCCCTAAATCCGGATATCCCCATTATGATTAAAACCTGATTTAATCCCTAAAATCACTATGAGTAAAGAAATCCCATGTGGTACCATCATAGGGTATATCCTTATCAGTATTAATACCCAACCATTCGTATCAAAGGGTAGTACTTCCTAGTGATAGATACTTTTGACGGCCTCTATAGGTGCAAGTCCTCAACAATGAAAAATGTGGTCTTCGATTCCCATCCAAACAGGGTGCATAGGGAGTCTCCTAGAGGTTCAAACCAAATAACATAATCCAAACACATTATTCTAGGACATATTATTATCAAGGACTAATTCAGCTTGGAATCTCATATCCCTTCCATGCTCATTGGGCTACCTGAGTTTACGTCCTACACCAAACATTGACTAGGCATTTCCATATACACTTTCTTTCCACATGACATAAAATTTCATGGTTGGGTCCTCATCACACGAACATAAAAGGAATTATGTAACCCATTTAGTGGTAGTGAACTACATGGGTTCTAATTCCATTTACATAGATACATAGTAGGACCACCTATTTCTTCGATCCCAACCTCATAATTTTTTTGTCTCTCTCGATAATTAGAAATTCCAGAGTGACATTCTCCTACCTGGATGGCCATGAACTCTAGAGTGCCCCACTATGTGGCTTAAAACCAACATCGTGGAAATAACGTCAAAATAATCTCTATGTATTATATGATTAGATACCAGTGATGGAGAAACTCATATAAATAAAGATATATCCATCAATGAAGAACCTAAAACACATAAAGATGATTCTAAATTCCACACATGATAACAAATTGTGTTCAATATTCATATAACACACATGATACATGGGAATTAATGAAAAAATCATGAACACATATTATGTCTATAATATAGTCATGGATTATCCAATAATTACACCCAAAAAAGGTGTGATCAGATCGAACTATAATCCTCTCGACAAATGAGAGTTCATAAGTATCATAGGTCAACCAAACTAATGAATGTCTACCATTTGAAACTTGGTCCCTTTGGATACAGAACCATTGGGTGTGTCCATTTCTATAAAAAATACATTAGAAACTAATTGAAAATTCTAATTCCTAACAAGAAAACACATTTTGAGGGAAACAAGAAATTGTTAACCCGACGTGAATCCTTAACCAAGATGATAGTTTTACCCATATTTTAGTCCCCGATGAATTTCCAAAAGAGGAATAGAAAAGGAATGAAATAATGTATGTGTTCATCCAAAAGAATTATTCATTAAAAAATATCTTGTTCATATTTATATCACATATATTTGAACTCATTTCTAGAACTCCATTAAATCCTAATGGCTTCCTTCATGTTTACACCCCATGCATGCTCTAGCCACAACTTATGCTAGATCCTCATTTTCACAAATTATGACATTACCAACTCAGTTTCTTCAATGATAGGTATATAAATCATTGGTTTGATAGTACCACCAACATGGTTTCGTCCCGACCATTTACATGGCCCGACCGGCCCTCCAGATCAAAAATCAACCCCAATCATCTGATCATTGATCACTGATTATCTAGAAGAAGATGGTTTAGACCCCCATCGTTAACTATTTAAGGATATTATCCCTAAAATGAGATCACTAATCCCTCCAATATTTCATTCAAGGTGACCAAGAGGCCAATAATGGACTCATCCTAAAGAAACAGGGGTCCTTCCCAAGGGATCCTTCTAAAAATCATTGATCTCAATGTTGTACGACGGTAAAAACCCAACAAGGTGAGGGTTTTTCCATGAGTTGTCCGGAATAGGTCCCTCGCACCCTAACATGCAAGATGGACCACTAGGGACAATAATATGTTATTAGGGTGTAGGATCCCACCTTTTACCCCTTTATAGAATCCCACCATCTATATTTTGAGGGAAACAACAATCAGAAAAATACAGCCATTGACAATTAATCAGCCAAACAACATAATTGTCTAAAGATATCCAATGAATCATGTCATTCTAATCTGGTGGAGAACAATAAGTTGGAACATACACCAGCTTACAAACATCCATCCATCTACTAGAAATATCTAGTAACATTCAAATAATCCCACAAACCAAATGTGGCGACAACCCAAAAGAAGTAACATACATATGCATGAACCATTAATGTCTACCAACAACCTTGTTTGGAACCACCCAATGAAGTCAGTCAGAAATACATGATGAAAAAAATGAATACAAAACTCTCTTCTGCAACAAATGAGAACATCTGTTATACAACTCCAGGAAATGGGGGATAAGAGCATGTATATACCCATACTCTAGATAAAAAATGGACTTATATTCCCATTTCAGCTGTAGAAGTCACCAAACACATCATGGAAATCTTGAAAGAGTAGACAATGATCCATGTACATATCTTAATGACCTTCCAAGGTATCATCATGGTATAAATTAAAGTACCTGCAGTATAGATGCATAAATATGTCTCCACATATAGGGTGGATAATCAAGATTTCCCGGCAGAGCATATTCATACCACTACTCCGGTCTTCGAGGGTCATGGGGAATACTCCCTCGTATCATATGGAAAATTGGGTCAGTAATATACAGCTATTCCAATTGGGGATAATCAACTTATACTAACATCCACTCCAAGGAAGGCTCATTCACTTACCCAGGAATACCGCTTTTCCTAGCATGTGGCTCCACCTTCTTGTAAGAATGTGTTAATGAAGAAATATGATCAAACACATTTGAAAAATAAAGGGGTTGTTTTTTATTTATATATTCTCAATGCTGGAGTTCATAAGTCCCACACACATTCATCTGTCACAACTCAATATCCTACTCTCCCATTACCAAATTATGGGATCACTAGTAGTAATTTTGAAGTTCCTCATCAGAAACATACCCATGAAATGCTGCTTCATGAAAATCTATCCAATATTTAGAACATATATCATAATGATAGCCACAACAACCCTCTGTGTTTCTAGGAGACCAAGGAGAAAGAGGGTATACTCTTTGCTTTAATCAACCTGATATTCCTCCCCATGATGGAATTCACTACGAAAGTTCTCTCTATAGTAGGGATTCACATTCTACAAAGAATTATCCAACTAATAATGAAGTGATGTGAAAGACCCCTTATATTAAGGAACCTGAAAATATAATTTTATTAATATCTGATGACTTATCTCTGGTGGGTGAAATAATTTCTCAATGGGAAGACATCCCAATGCATCATTCATTCTATAAACCACTCTTGGTATATTTATCATTCAATAAAATAGAGGAAAAATATACTGATCTTGTGGATTCTGGTGAAACAACAGACAAACACCAAATTTGATCGGATCAGGTAGAGGAGACTATAGAAAAATATGAATAGTATATATTAAAAATGATATAATAATTTGGTAAAAATTTAATACTATTAATGTTTTTTCCTTTTTTCACTTCTCAATACAACATTCCAGAGATGTTGGTGGAAGATTGTATGCATGACATCTGTCTCAACATTTGGAAAACTATTTATCACCTCTAATCGAATACATTACCTTATAAAAAAAATACCCAAGTCATGTTAAGGTAATAAAAGGGTCACAATTCCCAATAAAATGGGAATCTCTTCTGGATTCACAAAACCCAAATATTGAGAAGAAGCATAAATACATAAATTGTGTAAGCCATGATGAATTAATGAGGTTGCAATGATTGAGGGTCGATTCCCCCTATGGTTTTCATATCAGAGGATGGGTTGCACAATGAGCATTTAATTTCACTATGCTCCAAATCCATCAAAGCACAAAAAAAGTGGTATCATCAAATGTTATTTTCCAAAGAGAGATAAAACATATGGATTATTTTCATGACCGAAGAGATGCTCAACAGAACTGGCCCCGACTGACTTCCACCAAATTCATGGCTGACGATAGAATGTTTTTGGGACACTTTAAAAAATCATAGATCATTGAGAATTCCTCATATTTAGAGGATGTCAACTGTTAGATTATTAAAATGTCTAGAGTATCACAATAGTCTTCCAAAATGGGTGATTTGAGTGAGTTCTGAATAACACACCCCTCCAACAGTCGGACCAGAATTTTTAACATCAGAATAATAGTTACACTAATATCATCCATAGTAGTTTAGGAACCACCCCATCCCATATAGATATGGTATTTTTAACCCCACCCTTAGATCCAACAAATAAATTCTAAAGGGTTGAGAAATTGGAACAGGAGTATCCCCAGGCCCCAGGGTTGGGGGATTTTTTTCATATCCATAATCACTTCTATAGCAGAAATTAGTCTTCTCCCAGTATTGGTAAAATTCCAAATTGTGGATCCTCCCTATTCTTTCAATCATGTAACCTGATATATTCATTAGGGATGCACATGATGAACAAATAGTAGGAACATACACCTACCGAAACTAACTCATCCTTCCATCAAACTCACAAGGTAGCATTCAATGGATTCTATCACTCAAATATGGTGGCTGACTGTGAGAAAGAATATACACCTACACACACTAATCATCTTACTAGTAATCTCATCATGAAGAATCCAAAGAACCCTTCAATTCAAATTTGGTAGAATAGAGTGAGCAGGAATATACAACTGTCCAAGTAAATCATCATACCAACAGACTCTTATGGAAGCATCAAAATAAGTCCTCTACTCAAATCTGTTGGAAAACTATGAGCAGGGACATACATATTACCACTAAAATTAAGCATGACATCAGACTCACATAACAACAACCAAATAAGACATCAGTTCACATCTGACATCACACAGTGAGCAGGAACATATACCTATGTGTAGAAAATAAAATCTTATAACATTATCATTTAGAAGAATCTAAAGGATCCCATCATTCAAATCTTGTGGAGCATGGGGAGAAAGAACATACTGCTACCCACACTAATCAAAAATGTTAGTAGACTCATGTAGAAGAATCTATAGAATCATGCCAATTGCATTTGGTATCAAATTAATAATTTGGGAAACCCCATCCTATAGAGCTAGGGGTTGTTTTAAAATTTTATTATAAATTCCTAGTTACATGATGTTATTCTATGTGATAATCATTTCCTTACATCCCATTATCATAGAATTCCCATGTTGAGGCACTGGAAAATGCAGCTAACGCCCTGGTATAACCCAACTGTGCTGAAACATTCATCATTATTAACCATCTTAATGTGGTTTCATATTTTTTTCAAATCAAAATTGAGGAAATCAATGAAATTATTTCCATTAATTAAACATTTGGTGCTACCACATGATGGAAAACAACCATCATGGAATATCTGCATAATTGAGTGCTTCTATGAAATAGATTTGGAAGTGAGAAGATATGTTAACTTGCAGTTAATTTCACTCCTTACAATGGCCCAAATCACCAGAAGATCCTATATAGATGAGGCTTTGATGGAATTCTCCTTAGATACATTGATGGGGAAGAAACTATAGGTGTCTTAAAATAAGTACATGCAGGAGCTTGAGGTGCGCACCAATATGGGTGTATGCCTTTTAACCAAATCCAATATCAAGGATATTTCTAGAAATCGATGATGTAGGGTTGCATAGATTTTGCTATATAGTGTATTCCTAATTATGTCCAAGGAAATTTCATCCAGAACACCTAGTTTTTCTACATATAGCCAAATACTCTTTGTCTTTTTCTAGACGGGGACTGAATATAGTAGGACCTTATCCTTGAAATATGAATTACCAGTTCATGTACATCCTTACTACTATAGATTTTTTCTCTAAATGGGATGAGGAAATACCTATCAAGGAAGTTGAGGACAAGATCATTGTTAGTTTTATCCAAAATAATATCATATCAAGATGTGGTGTTCCTCATACCATATTTATAGACAATGGAACCAATTTCTATTAAGATGAGGTAAAGAAACTATATCATAAACACAATATCAAATACCAACAATAATCTAGCTATCATGTAGTGGAAAACAAAAA
Organism: Viscum album; assembly: GCA_963277665.1. NCBI lineage: Eukaryota > Viridiplantae > Streptophyta > Magnoliopsida > Santalales > Viscaceae > Viscum > Viscum album. The sequence continues at coordinate 2,017,088,038 of OY728165.1, forward strand.
TATAGAGTCTTTAAACAAGTCTCTATCAAACATACTCCAAAAGATGGTGGATAATGATAAGAAATATTATCTGGATAAACTCTTCCATGAATTATGGTCTCACGTGACTACTACCAATACCACCACACGGTCAGCCCAATTTTCATTAGTATATGGGTCATATGTAGTTCTACCTATTGAAATTCAGTTTCCATCTCTCAGAGTTTTCATTTGTGATTAGTTACCCATAGATGAGAAATTTTTGAAATGGATGGATGAGGTGTAATGATTGGAAGAAAAGATATTGAATACATTGCATCACTTGTAAGTATATCAGAACCTACTAGAGATTTCCTTTTACATGAAGTTCTACCTTAATTTATTCATTCATGGATTGTTTCTTTTGGTCCTTAGGACTCCAATGATACCGGAAAATAATCTTCAAAAGCTTGAGCCAAAGTGGGATGTACCTTACTACATACATATGATCCACTCTAATGGATATATTTCTATAATATCAATGTATTGTCCACTCACTACCATTCTAACCAATGAAAAGTTCCTGGAGAAGTATAGTGTGTAATCACACAAAGGTCATCCTAGTTGTATGATGATCTACTATGTTTCAACCATCATCCATGTTGTATTCTGTTAAACTTCATAGTGTAATTGTCATTATAACACGATGATAAAAGGAATGACATGAGGTCCTAGTCGCATGATTAAAACTGAAAAAAATGATTTTCCTTACCATGTGATATTAAATTGTATGGTTGGCATCTTCATCATTAGAAGTTAAGAAATCCATCAATATACCACAGGTAGACAATCCTTATGGTCTGTTAAATGATGACAATATTCCATGAAAAATCCATAATCACATCATTTCTACTCCCTAGTGGCATTTCATCCCCATTTATTCCCTATGTTTCGATCAGAACAACATGGGTAACCATATTCACGAATTATCTATGTCATGATTTTCATTGAATTTGATACGTAGTGATGCCCAGATTTCCAATGTTTGGTCCATCCATGATAAGAAATGATCCTTCCCTCCCTGTGTGTATGAGTTAAATCTTCACATGGAATATTTCATCATGAACTATGTTTGTTTTGATTCATGATTCTATATGATACACATGGACACTTAGGTCATATCCTATGGTTTCGCCTCAATGTTTCTTTCATATTAGGTCACCTTCAACAAAACCACATGATATAAAATTGCATTTTAATCCCATAACTGCATGTGGATTGATTCTAATTACAAGGAGATACTTAGGGAAACCTCAATCTCTTATCTGAGGACCAACCACAACCATAAAAGAAAAATTTTCCCCCTTCCATGTTTATAATCCAATTCTATACAAAGAATCCTTATAGAAAATATGGTTTGATCCTCATACCATAATGTATTTTGGGCCCAAATATTATTTGGGAAATTATAAAAAGACCATATTTATAACATCAACATTCAGTTCGTGTGGGTAACCATCCTCAAGAACTATTTGTGGATTGATTCTTTCACCAATAAGATACATAGGGACACTTAGGTCCTATCCCCTAGTCCAGCTGTAATATTTCAATATTTTCACATCGATTCATCTTTTTCAATATAACATGATGTTAAACTACATAGAACATTTCAGGAACTACATATTTCTTGATTCTCATTCCTATGAGATATATAGTGATTCCCAAATTTCATGCCTTGGGATCATTTGTAATAAAAATATTTTCCTTTCACATAGGGATGAATCATATTATCATATGAGAACATCCCTGGACTTAGGGCCTCATTATCATTACAATGAGATTCATGGTGTTTCATAGACTACATAATTTAGGTCCCACCATCAGAATAGAAATTATAGAAATCCGTTTTCACAATATCAACCCAATTGGTGTGGAGAACATTTTTCAAGAACTACATGTGGCTTGAATCTTTCTCCAACCAGATAATTAGTGAAACCTGTGTCCTACAAACTGGTTCTGCCACCATATAATCATCATTCCCCCATCATTCATTTGTGTTAAAAATTTATTATAGAATAAAATTTTACTATTCCTTTTTTCTCACATTGATCACAACTCACGTGGGCATAGGATTTTGTTAAATGAATTTTCTGCATAATCATGGTCTCTCAATACCCATTATGGTTCAAAATAGTCCTAGATGTAAGATCATAAAAGGAACCGTAGATTCCCGCAACGCATGAAAAAAAAATTTAAGATCATCTCTAAGACTACATGTGGTTTTATTCTCATCTTAATGAAATACGACAAGTAACTCAGATGTTATTATTGTGATCAATAGTAATTTTGTCATCACATCACGTCAGTTCCTCTATGAAAATACCACATGATGGTAAACTGCATTGAATTTCTAGAACAATGAATGGCTTAATTCTTTCTCTAGAATGATATGTCGGGAGTCTGGAATATTATATCATGGTCCAACCACCATTCAAAAAACTTTCCCCATCTCCCGTTGTTTGGACCAAGCCTATGAAAGGAGACCAATTTCTAGAACTATGTGGGGCTTGATTTTCACTCATATGATGTACGTAGTGATGTTCTGGATTTCAATATTAGGCACAGTTTTATCATAATGAAAATAATGCATTTTTCTTCCCATCTATGAGTCATATATACATTCTGATATTTAATACGAGTTCTTATAATATATATGAACCCATAATAAAACACCCATTATCCTCAACATATGAATTAAATCATGGTGGGTGATCATTTTTTCAGAACTATGTGTGGATTGATTCTCACCCTTGTAAGATACGTAGTGAGGTCCAAAAAATAATACTAGAGCCCAATCACACAACACCATAAATAATCCAACACATTCATGCATACAAATAAAATATTATTTGCAAGATATTTTATTTTTGGTCATATCCTTAAAGATCCCAATAAGAAATTAAGAAATGTCCCTATTATATATTTGATTCAGATCTATGTATGGGACTCCAAAATCAAAACCAATCTCAGTACATATACATTCCTTTTTCATTACACATTACCCCTTTCTCATTTAATACACCTAATTTTGAATAGTTTTTGATCTTCATAATCTTTCTTCACTTTCCGATGGCAGATTGTATGATACCTAAGACCTCTTTTTTTGACTATGTAGTACATGCTCCCTATTGGCCTTGCAGCAGTTTCTAAAAAAACATGCATGTGTGCCAAAGGATTCCATCGTTTTCCCGTGTACCATATCCATAGGAGGTCCAACAAAATATATCCCCCATAATGGGTCATCAAATTTTGGTAACTTTATTCTTTGGAGAATCCTCTTCTGTCCCTCTGTGATTTGATGATGGTATGCAGGAACATGTAGTTTAATGTAATCAACCTTTTCATATTTTCCCATATTATTTCTCTCGACCTAATAGCCTCCAGGACTTCGGGTTACACTATTCCCCTATCATTTATTCAAATAATATTGGAATAATATTTGATCATTAGACTAACTTGGGTCCTAGTCGTAAGACCTGAAACTATAGGAACCATATTTTTTGCGCTTGGGTTAGACATTCATAGAGAGAATATTCCACCAACTTTTTAAAAATTGTGACATAAAATACCTCTTCTTTATTCATTCACATTTCTCTAAAACCAAAATATATTCTTGGGAATATTCAAATATCCATAAACATTTATCATCTTTTAGCAATAGAATGTTAGAATTATTAAGATATCCTTTAGATGACAACATAGTATGTCCCCCTAGTTGAAATTTAATAATGTCACATACATAATGGGCATGTTAGAAAAAGTATGTAATTTTTTGGATATGCAACATATTACCTAGCTTCCCTTCATTATACAGCTCCCATAATGGTTATTTCAAATAAAAATTACTTAATTCTTCTAAGAGACATCCTCTAATTCCATTAGGACTTATTTTCCATTTAACACATTAGATCCATGAATCCCCAAATCACAGCTTACACTTTCCTCCTTCCATACCAGAATATAGTAGCAAATTGTAATACATATTACCTAGAATAATAGAATCATGAATCCTTTCTTAAATTATAAAGAAATTAATTTATAGCTCCCTTAACGTCCTTGCATCATTACTTTAAACTACAAAACCACCTATTATCCTCACTAAATGAACATAAACAATATAACCTAATATCAAAAATCCTTTTTCTGAAAAATTTACCCTCTTTTATACATCAAATTCAAGAATGATGGGCTTCCCTTTCATCAACTAAGTCTATACGAATGATTCTATTATTCTTAGATATATTTCCTTTGTAAAACCTCCCACCATGGACTTGAGACTTCTGAATCTAAAACATTCATTATTCTTCATTAAAAGAATTTCCAAATTATTCAAAGATTCCTTATTTTACTATGTCATCTGTGCCCTTATTTGGCCTTTCATAATTCGACTAGATAATGATCCTATCAGTATAAATATACGACTACATGACCATGCAGTATGTGATCCAATTGAATTTTCATAAAACAACCCTCATAATGGTCTTTTCAACCAATGGTAACTTTTTTCTTAGGAGATACCTTTTATATTACTGAGTACCATTCTTGAATATTTAAATCATAATATCATCTCAAGATTCCAATTGGATGTATCTAAATAATATAAAAACATTCAAATACATCAATCCTTGTTTGGGTTACAATTTCAATATTCATTGTCAAATCTATTCATCAAAAAACACTATCTTTATTAGTCCAACATGCATAAATTTTAACTACCCATAATAAGTTCCATAATACTCACCCGGTTGAAACCTCTCAAAGTAAAATGTAAACAAAAGTAGAGTCTTAGGCCTCTATACCTAAACTCTATATGGTTTAGGAAATAAAAATCCATAAAAAGATAAAAGCCAAAATTTGTTCATCACAAAACCCAAACCGACAATCTTAAGAAAATTCTAAGTCCCACCAACTAATTCCCTTTCATTTGGGCATAAGAAAAAAATTAGTGTGATTAAACAAAATACAAAATTTTTATAGTGTTTCCCTATTTGATAGTAGAAATATTCTAACTATTCTCTCTAGGACCCATGGATTAGGGAAATATTTGAGCATCTTTCCATTCTTTATGTAGCTCAAAATTATACTAAATGATTTTGGAATTTATTAAAGTTCCCTAAAGTTACATTAGAATGAGATTCTTTTCATTCATAAATAATCTAATTCTAATGGGTAGCTTTTGGTGATAGTACATTTTTTATCCTATTTTCCACAGAATTCATGGTTGGATTTTCATTTTCCAGGATACTTCTCCACAATTAGGGATATGCAGAAAGACACCCCCTACAAGAGTAGGGTGTGGATTTCCATGATCGATGATAAAAAGGTGTAGAGTAATTAAAATTATATTTCAAAATTTATTCCAATAAAATATTGTCTATTACATATATCTTTGAGAGCTTCAATTTGAGTGATCATAGATCCAAAAAAGGATTATATATTAAAATGTACGGAACTCAAAAGATATAAAATTTTATAAAGTATTGGTGTCACCATGCTAGAAATCCACACAACCCATCAGTGCATCCAATCAGGTAATACCATCTACATATCCCATCAATACAACCTATCTACATAGGTTCACAAAGGTCTATAAATAGACCACTCCCCTCACATTTTTATATTTCAACCAAACTCTCTGGTCATGAATCCTCAAGAGGGATTTGTCCATGTCATTCTTCCATCCAAGTAGTCCAAAACTGCATGGGTGACCTTCTCTAGACCAAATTCACAAAGTCAACCCCAAAGCCAAATATGCGGAGAATCTAGGAAAATATCATACAAGAAGAACACATGAGAGATCCACCTGGGGGAACTACTTATGTGACCCATTTCTCCACTCCCACCTATGTATCCGACCAACGCAACCCACAAACGCGACACAAAAATGAAAAACCACTGCTTCTAACATTAGAGGACATGCCCCCACATCCCAAGTTTGGTTCACTACAGATCTATATTATTGGCCCTCTGGGTAGGTCCCTTCACTTATATCATTTCCCCCTTGAAATATGGATATCCGCGCTGCTAACTTCTCAAGATGGGTCATGGATATTTTGTGGTTGGCGTTATACGGAATTAATGTCCATACATGAGATAAAATGATTTTAGATAATCCTCTAAACTCCCTAAAACATGCCATGAGTTGATATACAACACTAGTCTCTTTTCCCATTTATGATCTCAGATTCTCCTCATGGATTCCTCGAGTTACTTGAGTCAATAAAATCCCCAAGAAAAAATTGAAACCTCAATGGGAATCCTCCTTAGAAGTATTCCCCAACAAATATTCAATGAGTATCATCCTTTGGAATAATCCCTAATTGAAACTCAATGTTGATCCTACTTTATATTAACACATAATCAAACCTCAATGGAAATCCTCTTTAAGAGTACACCCCAACCAAACCTCAATGGAAAACCTTCCGGGAGTAAGCCCCCAGCCTTTCATGTAGGTGGTATCATTGTTTCTTATCTCTAACGCTAACCCCTTCAATCATTCCTTACATTGTATCCATGTCCATTTTAATGTGATGAGAGGGAAATGTCATATCCTTAGCCACTTCCACCATATCCACAAACACTTCCACCAACTAAGATGGAAATGTGTTTAGTTTGTTGAATCTTTTTCATCCTCTCATTTCCCACACCGAGAATGACTCATGTGTGCTAGAGGGTTGTAATGATCAAAAAATTTAAACAATCCACCTAAAATAATGACCTGACAGAACTCTAATTCATACCATTATTGGGATACATAGGAATCCATTTCATATCCCGAGATCAAAGGGAATCCTCTTCAATACTAAACACCAATATTAATTCCCTTAATCTGGGAATCCACTTCCAGAGTATACCCTCAGTTATAACCCCAAATCACCAGGAGATAAAGCATCCCTCATGGTCCCTTGATTAGAGATATCCTTATCAAGATAAATCCCCAACTTATCGTCTTAATGGGCTATACCCCATGTTAGACATACCCTTGAGATTATCCATATGGGTGGGTCCTCACAAAATAAACTATGTTGGCTTTGATTCCCATAAAAACATTATTCAAAGGAATCCTCCTTGAGGTTAAACACCAATACCATAAAATACCTATTACTCTAGGCTATATCCATAGTAGGGTCTAATTCATCTTGGAATCTCATATTACTTCCCTGATTTTGAGTTTCTTAGGTATAAGTCCCACACAAAACTCAGACTTGGAATCTTTCTCCTAGACATCCTTACCACATGACATATAACTGTACGGTTATATTCTTATAACATGTCCGTAAAAGTCATGGTGTGTCCCATTAAGAGGCACAAAACTACATGCATTTTGATACCATTAACAAGGATATGTAGGTATCTAATATATGGTTTCAATCCGATCCTCATAAAAAAATTCATCTCCATAAATGATGAAAAATTCTAGAGTGACATTCATGTACCTGGATGACCATAAACATTAGAGTGCCCAACTGCGTCTCTAAAAAACCAACATTATTTTAATAATGACCAAATAATAAATAAGTAGTATATGAGTAGATACCATTGATGGAGAACCTCGAATACATATAGATATCTCCATTAGTGAAGAAACTTGAATACATACAAATGATTCTAAATTCCATGTATTCTAATAATTGATTGATAATATTGGGATAAATCAAATCATATGAGGAAATTATGGAACGATTTATAAAAATAACTTAAATCAATAATCGAGTCTTAGAATAGCAAATAACCCCCCCCCCCCCCCCAGAGTGTGATGAGCCAGACCTACCATCCTCTCGACCAATACGAGTTCTTAAGATTCATAGGACAACCAGCCTATTGAACACCTACCTTTGGAAATCGGGTCCCTTTTGGATATAGAACCATTATGTGTTTCTAATTCAATAAGAAAATACATTTTATACCATTTATAAATACAGATTCCAAACCAAAATTCACAATTCGAAGGAATGTATCATGGTTTAACAAAATGTGTGAAAAAAAAATCAAAGAACAAGATTTTAGAATTATAAAAATTATGTTTTTAACTATAATATCTCAAAAAACCCGTATTCTTCCTCATGTCTCTTTGTCTGTCACTTGTTATCTCTCATCTTAGTCATTTTGGTGTTTCCTCTCCTTTTGGAGGCTGGAATCACCGACTCATAGAATCTTGGATCATAGGGATCAATGGTAAAACCGATTTTTATATTGTTTCATGTTGTTTTTAAAATTTTAACATTAGAAGAAAAATGAATTAGGTTTATAAATTCAAGATATACGATTTTATTTATGTTTTGATAAAAATTGATTAAGATTTATTTAAGCAAAAATAAGGAGAATTTGGATCCTCATGGTTGTAATTCGACCATTCCTATTGAATGAATTCGAGGTACGTGGTATAAAAATTGTCCTTAAAGTCTCATTAGTTTATAAGTGGCTACATTGAGAACATTTTATCGCATACCATTCATTCAAACATTAATTGAACTAAATAATTTAAAATCACAGAGTTTATGTTTATAGATGACCCATGGGTCTTCTATTAACCCAAATTTTTAAGTCAAACATTTTTTATAATTTGAAATTAATTTCCTTGAATTATATATGATAGACTAATGGATGAAAAATAAATGTTGAACAAAAATTATACATTAATATATTTATTTATAAAATTGATAATCATGATAATTGATATGTTAAAGGATGATTTCAAAACATTGATAAATGATTTTTCGGTTTGATTGCAAACAAGGGTTGGTATTTTCCTTGGGTGTTTCTTTTATGGAAAATGTAGTTTTAATAAAGACATAAATGTATAATGAGATGAAGGATAATTTATTCTGATTTTCCATAGGGAATGGTCTCAGGGTTGGTGTTTCCCTGAGGAATGACTGTTATGGTTCATGAGATGGGTTTTCTATGTGCGTGACTAATATTTTGGGACATATATATTTCCTCGAAAGTGACTATTTTTATAATGTAGATATATTTTCCCCAGTGTGACTATTGTTCCAGGATGGGTATATTTCCTTAGTAGTGACTATTTTTTGGGAAATGTATATTTCCTTGGGTGTAACAATTTTACGAGATAGGTATATTTCCCCAAAATGCACTATAATCACTAGGATGCTAATATTTCACTCGATAGATGGATTCTTTTCATATACATATGGCACTTGGTGAGGTAGGTTTAGTTGGTCAACGGTGTCATCATGGAACTCTATGATAATTTTTTTATTTAATTACTATATTCATTAATTATACATGTATATATATATATATAATTCACATCGACATCATCTTACATTAGCTATATAAATTTATAGATGATACTATTTGTTTTCCCAACCTACATAGGCCATTAATTAGTACCCAAGAAGACATCATGATTAAACGATTAGATAAGGGTAAATCTATATGATTGATGCATGTTTTTTGTTTTAGGTTGAAGTATTGGATATTAGGATCATGCTAAGACTCAATACCATTTTTTGTAGTCTTTGAGTTTTGTTGATTATATTCTTCTAGTAATATGTTTTTATATGGTGTACTACTGTGTGATTGTTTTACATGTATGTAGTTTATGTTTATTAATCATGGGTTAGTGATTTTCTATTATTATTTTATATGGTGTATTTCTATTCTAATTTATCTAATTTATCTATTTGGTTTATCTTGTTCTCTCTTAATTTACTCTAATATGGTCGTATGATATCCTCATCAGACCACCATAAACATGTACTACTAGTTAGTAGCTTATAATTAATGGGGAGGTGAACCAGAGGTATTTTGGAAACCTTGTATTGTTAAAATTAAATGTGAACCATGTAATAGTTTGTAAATCATCTTTTTATAAGGTTATAATCCTTTCATCATATGATTTAAATGTATGTGTCGAATCAATTCACATATCTCTAAGAGTATTAGGATGTCTCTATAACATCTTACACTTAGTATTTTTATGGAAACTTATAATAAAAAACAATAATAATTCCACAATAATCACTATAAAAATCACTATTTGTATAAAAGGATATACCGTCACTAGCATTCTAGGTTTCATTAATAGCCCTGAAATATTTAACATATTTTATCTTGGTATATTTATTATCTCAATTGAACTTTTTTACTTCTCAAGAAAACTGCTTTGATGTGTCCCACCTTCTTATATCTATAACATATAGTTTTACGAGTATCATTCTTCTTAAAAATTTACTTTATATCTATATTTATATAATTATAGAAATTATTCATTCGTTTGAGTTTACAAATGTTACATAAAATATTTGGAATGCCTTATTAACTACTATTTTATGATTAAAATTTCAGAAAATTTAATACATTTCATTGATGTATTTGATTTATAATGATGAGCACCAAAATATAAGGTACCCAATGTTGACAAAAATAAAAATAAAATTTTCATTTCTATTTTTTATAATCTATATTTTGTTAGTCATCATGATTCACTTCCATTCTAATATGATCATGAAGACAATTGGTAGTCAAATTCAAATATTTAATTGTATTATTTCTCTTGGATTCCCCCTCCCGATGAAGTATGTCCACAATATTTTCCAAAATATTTTCATATATTAACTCTTCCTCCCCAAATACTATAATCCATTGGATATAATCATGAGTTATTTATGTATTTGAATTACAGTTTAACTAGATAGACATCAAAAGGATTGATAATTATCTCTTAATATCACTATTTTAGTTTCAAGAACCATATAAGTCCCAATGTGAGCAACTAATTAGTTTTTTAATTTTTTTTCACTAACATGAATGAAAAATTTTAACTATAAATGAGTATACACATTAAATATAGAATGGGGTTCTAAAATTTAAAAATATTTTAGTATTATATATTTTCATTATGATTAAAATTAATAACCCCTTAATTTGGAACATTATAATTTTAGGTCATCATTAAGAAGTTATCCACACAAGAATAAATAAATAATTCTTCTTTATGTTACTCCTATAATGATAATCATTTATATAAAAAAGTTTTCCACTTGGAATGATGATTTCAAAAGATCTAATCATAAGTCCCAACATTAAATAAATATTCTATCCACGACCCTTAGTGTATGGATGTTTGTCTAATTTCTTGTAAACATTGGGAAAATAAATAGACCTATGTATTAGTAGAGAATAATTTTGATAACAAATTTTGGCATAAAATAAAAAATTAATCAAAATATAAAATATAAATATTCTATCCTTGATAAAAATTTGCAGACTAGAAGGATTGATGATATTTCAATATAATAGTAGGGTAAAGTGTACTAAAATATTGAAAAACTAGTTTTCTCCACATTTAATTTTAATTTGAATGAATTCTAGTAAGATATGAAAAATATCAGATTAAGTAGTAAAATAATCCTAAATTTGAAAGTCGAAAGTTATACAATGTCCAAATGATGTAATAAAAACAATAAAAACCAATGTTTTGGTAATTAATCGATATTGACTGAAAAATAAGTATGCTTAATATATACAATTAGACGTTAAACACTATCCAATGAATGAAATATTAATAATATAAATTTAACTAATTTAACACAGTATTAGATTAAAATCCAAATTCCATAAAATGAATCAATACCAATTGATATTTCACTAAAGTAATAGATAAATTTTAGACCAATGTGACATGTGGTTCATCAAATAAACAATGGTTTCAATTTTCAACACATTGAAGTTACTCCCCTAGTATATGGATATTTAGTTATGACCAAACCAAGGGACCCACCACATGACATCATCCATTCATCCTCAAAGTTCCCATGTTTTTTGGACTTCAATTCTCAGTAGGAATTTTAATTCTTTCTTTCAAATGCCAATTTGGGGGTAAAAAGGTCATTTTCCGAAGAATTTGATCTCAGATAATTTTTATAACCACTAAAATGGTCTTAGGAAATTGATTTTCCCTAGTATATTATTTTGGTAGAAATATAATCCATTGGAATATGAGTGGAATAATTAATATTTAATATTTAATAAATTTAATATTATAGTTCTCATGTAGGTTCATTAAGAGATAAATTTTTAATAGATCACCAGATTGAGATTCCACCATTTTCATTGAGTCTTGAACAAGGTCTTTTCCTATGTGAGTAATAAAATGGAGTTGGGAATGAGGGCTGGCCCATTCCCCGTTTTATTTTCCTTTTCATTTTTTTCATTCCTAGTCCACTTTACTTATATATATTTTCTTCCTTTCATCCCATGGAATACTCATATGTGGATCCTACATTTATGTGACCTAAGGGAGAAATTTATAGTGAGTGATATAGTGATATGGAGAAATAGAGGTACCATTGTGAATCCCTTAACGCATTACATCATTGTGCGACATTTGTAGACCTATGATTTGAATTATGCATTAACAGTTCCAACCCTTAACTAGGCCATATTTAATATTATGGAAAATCCCCTTTAGATTCATTGTTTCAAGTTATTAATGCCTTATTATTTTTTTATGTGGCATGTAGTGAGAGGATATGTTTTTTTGGGACAAAAATAGATGTTATGGGTGATTTGAGGTTTTTTCGTTCTGGAAAACCATGCTATATGGTGGGTAGTCCAAGGTGACATATCATGTGTTCTTCATGTTAATGTAAGATGATATTTAAGGAGTTCATGGTTTGTACATCATTGTACACACTATGTATTCATAATTCATAAGGTAGCTGAGTACCTGTCTAGAAGAACTTATCTGGGTCGCACATCGTGATGAAGTATACGACCTAGCCAATTATCTTGTCATGTTCGTTGATGGGCATGGGCAGGTACCCTGTGTTGGGAACACACCATGTAATCTATTTAATGGATATATAACTAGGTCATTTACCTGCCTTGCCTGGCATAAGTACATGCCCATGTGGACCATTGGAAGTACACTACGTGTACCGAGGGTGTCACACTGTGTACTTCCCATTTTGATCCCTTTGAGGGGTTGATGTTTTTTTTGTCCCTGATGTAGGAATTGTACTTGAGAGTAGTTGATTATACGTAGTATTCCATGTAGGTCTCCTTGTTTAATCCTATTAAGTGGTCTGAGGACTCGTAATGGAGTTTTGGGGCGTCAACCTAAATAGATAGGCTCTTCCTTATGTAATTGAATTTATTTGTCTCATATTAGAGATACATGAACTAAAATGATAGGTTGGGTGTTTGGACCAACCTAGTTGATATCCTAAACTGATATCATCTATTAAATTTCACTCTTTTCAGTTTCTAGTAACTTTCCAGTGAGAATTTCTCCCTTGCGAGGTGTGCCCTCTAATTCATTGAGGCCATGAGTTCAGTTTTTCTAAGGATCCCTTTTATAATTCTTCTACATATTTTCACATATAGGATCTTCCGTAGAATTCTTTATCATTGTTCTTTTATGAGTATCTCCAATGATATTACTTCCCTTATCAGATGATCTTGCGAGTCCTTGTAGGATCCAATTACCTATTTACAATACTAAGGATCCCGAGTAGGATTCCTCTTAGTTTTTGAATTGAGGGAACCAGTGGGTTCCCATTGTTTTACTAAACCTACATTGCATACAGAGTTTGGGGTAAGATCATAGTGGGTGTCACCTTAAAATATGTTATGTACTAGTAATCCCATGGGGATATGTCTATAGTGTTGGACTGGGTGTTCGGTCAGTCATCATTATTTGTTTATATCTTTGACATGGGTATTTCTGATGTGGTGGTGTTTACAAGATATGCTTCATGGATTGTGGTTTTTGAGCATGACATCAAGCATCCTTCTTTCTACTGGGATACCCATACATGCATTTATGGGATCCAGCTTCTAGGGATTGTTATTTCGGGTATTTTCTATTATAAACATAGGTAATACCTATAACATAACAATTTAGCAAGGATTTATATATATTTTTTGGTATATATGTGATTTGGAGGACCATAGGTTCTTCCAGGAATTCGTTTATTGAGCCTTATGTGTTGATTTGTATTCAACAAGTGATACTTGGATTCCCTTATGTATGAATGCCTTCTACGGACTCATATTCTAGTTATATGCGTTGGTGATGATTATTCCCTCCTCGACCTATGATACGTAGTGGTTATGATTTTTCATTCCACTACCTTCGATATGTGACGAGGATGATAATTCTCTCCTTGACTTGAGGTCTATTGAGCATTATTATGATCTCCTAGAATGATGACTACTACACTTTGAGTAACATAAGGATTATATGTTGTAGTAATGCCTTCGACAGACACGTATTATGGATGACATGGTAGTGGACACCTTGGATTGTGTATTCCCTATGGGTCATGATTTTATTGGATGCCTTGGTCCTTGCTACCCCATAGATCTAGATTACTTTTACTCAAGTGGGAAATGTTTTGTAGACATTCTCCTAAGACACCAACCAGTACCTTTATAAAGATTCCAAAGAGATTCTTCTAGGACTCAATGAGGATTCCATGGAAGAGTTCCTTGGATTCATCCCATCATGGTATGACATGGTTTTATACAGTATTTCTATGATGGATGTTACTTGTGATTACACCATGTAAGCCTATGTGAATTCTTTCGATGAGTTCCTTGGATCTAATCTTTAGTGTCTAACACTTTATGACATGAATTAGCTGTAGTTGGTTGCAATGAACTTTTATTTGATTTACCATCAGTGTTGGGTATCCTTTTTTATGGGATTGATTGTTATTATATGGTATCCTAGTTGATATTATAGGTGATTCTGGGTTAACCCAGTTGTAGGGAGAGTACCCCCCCATAGTGACATAGCATGCACAATGACTTTATCGACAATGAAAAATAAGGGTATATATCTATTCAGATTGTAGACCTTGAGTTCAACATAATGATACATGTCTTGAGTTACATGACATCCAACTCAATTCCCTTGAACAATATATCATGGAAATGAAGATTACGAACCCTTGGATCGATGGTTGTTTGTTTCATGCTATTTCCTTCACATACAGTAGAATATTCTTATCTATGTATACCAGTATATATATAGAAATATATGTATATCCATATATAGATATGGAAATCCATTGGGGAACATTCCCAGTTTTTCTAGATTATAAACTGTCGGTTCAACTATAGTTTCACATTTTTAGTTTACCTACTTTTTATTTTGGTTTTAACTAGCCTGTGAAAGTTTATTTTTCATACTCTTATAGTAGCACGTTTATTGGTTTCTTGTTGGGGTGGTATACTAAGATTATTTTTCAACCCTACATGTGATTCCCATTGTACATGTAGACCTTATGTCTTTTTTCAGGTTGATAATGATTTACAAGGTGGACAGAGATAAGGCCTAGAGTTTCATGATTAAGAAAAATTGCTCGTTTGGTTTTGATCTGGATAGTACAGTATGATAGTGTAAGGATACCAGATACATGGTATGGCTAGTAGTTAGTAGTGTATTCTTCTACTTTTACTTTTATTTTTCATTTTTACTCTTATTTTTACATATTTGGCCTAGTGGGTTACCAAGATTTTATTGTAGGGAAGAGCTATTTGGGATTTTACAATATTTCTTTTATTATTAACACATGTTCTATTTTAGTTTTTTACTACTTCTAAACTCCATTTCATTATATCTATGTATGATAGTTTAATATTTTACACTATTTTATCACTTTAATATAAGGCAATAGACTACCCTCTATCACCTCTAATGAACAATCTGGTAGTCGACAGCCTCTGGAATTTGGGTAGGAATGCTGGAGGCATCGTTACCCACAATCATAGAGAATTAGGTTACTGTCATCTGAGTCAGTATGTGACAATGTTGTATCATATTAGTTCTTCTACTTTTATTTACTATTTGTGATATGGTATAAAATTGTATTTTGAATCTTTTGATACTAGAGATGCATATAAGACTAGTGCGTTGAGAACACTTGTTCTGATAGGATATCCTGGATTCTAGGGTATGTGATTGATGTTATGATTTGTGATGTTATAGTTGTATATTATTTTTCCATTGAGTTATTCACATGTTGTGTAGAAGTTATGATTTATTTTGGATCCCTTGATCTAGGCCAATAGAAGGATACCATGGATGAATTTTGACTCTTGGCTGATAATTGAAAGAGGTGTCTCATGCATCATACTTAGTAGGTAGGATTCACATCATATAAGATTTATTTTCTGTGGTTTTACTAAAGACTAGGTCCTATTTAGTTGGGCCTACATATATATATAATTATATTTATATATAAATATATCCTTCTGAGGGATGTTTAAGTGAACCTACATTGTGGTGTTTGGGTTTGAGGTTGATGGGTCAATCCTCATTAACAAGAGGTCCAATTACTTAGTAGGTCGATATGACATGTGTTTCCATCTATTGTACCCTTGTTGGGTGTTTTTTCATAGTTCTGTGGTAATCTGGTAAGATATATGAGTAAAATGTTGATGGATACTAGGAATTCTCTTATAAACAAGTCATCTAGGGTGTCTTTTTGTATATGGGTGCCTGGTGAGTGTTAGTTCAGTTTATCTTCTAAGATGGTATCATGACCTCTGAGGAGAAGTTCCTTTTGAGGAATCATGGAGTGGACCAGAATCTAGTAGGATGTGTTTTCATATTCGACCCTCATAGGTAATTGTGAAATTTATCTTCATTTAAGAGGTTTTATATTTTAGTATAGGTGGTTATACATTAAGACCCAATTGTGAGGCCCATTCTGTAGGGAAAGGTGGGAGACCTAGGGGCCCTTAGTTTTGATTCTGAAACATTTAGGTTCATATCCATTTTGTTGAAGTTAACCTATGTGAGAGATCTTGGATAGTGTTTTTTGATACCTTTTTATGAAGTGATCTTGGATTCATGATATTTTTGAGATATATGCATATTAGGTTCTCAGTTTTTTGAGTTATAGGAATGTTGTTGCCTTCAGCATTCAGTATGCACTTTGGGTGATTTTTTTTT
This sequence comes from Viscum album, assembly GCA_963277665.1. Classification (NCBI taxonomy): domain Eukaryota; kingdom Viridiplantae; phylum Streptophyta; class Magnoliopsida; order Santalales; family Viscaceae; genus Viscum; species Viscum album. Next base: position 2,017,104,992 of record OY728165.1, read on the forward strand.
CAAGACAACTGTAACGACCCAAAATTTCATTAATGGAAAATCCCTCTTGATCCAGTTAAATGTTTCTTTATGTTTTTATATGATGTCAACTTATTTAGTTTAACGTTAAGATTTGTGACCGTTACTTTTATAGCCGTTGAACAGTGATCATCTGGGTAGTTTAAATACAAGGCTTTAACGAACCAATTTTCTACTCAGACAAAGGAAGCGATGGCCTCATCCAGTAGAATTGCCCCTTACGAAGCCCATTTGTCGGAGCTCGGAAAGGAGGTGGCGTCTTTGGGATTTGCCCTTGACCAAGCCCAAGCTGAGCTTCATCAAGTCAAGCTCAAACGTGATCGTCTACGGGAAAAATGAAAGTTGATAGAGATTACCACTCGAGCGATGTTATCCGAGCAACCCCAAGAGTCTGTCACCATCGCACACCTTACCCTTAGGTCTTATGCGGCTATTTTAAGGGGTTATGTAACAAATAAGTAGCACCATGTTCATGTACATTATTTTTGTATATAATAATGAATATAATTTCTAGTCACTTTTGATGCATTGTAATTAGTTTTTAAAGTACAAATGATGTTTTTAGTTATTATTTAATTAAGAATTATATTTTATTAAATTAAAGGATTTTTTAATTAAATAATATTTTAATAAAATATTATTATTAATAATAAATTAATTTTTATTAAATATAAATGATCTTATAATTTTATGAATGCAATTAAAATTTTTATTAAGGTTTGAAAGCCATTTCTGTCAAAACCCGTGAATTTTTTATAAATGTCGGTTTTTATTTTAAAAGTAAAAATTCACATATTTAGAAAATTATTTAGATAAAATAAATATTATTTTTGGAATCAGGACGTCGAAATTATCCAATGGTGAATTTTTCATAATTTTCTGAGACAGTCAAATTTTTGGGTAAAAATTAAATACCATTTTAATATATAATGTGTTTTATGACATCATAATGACCCAATGGTGATGTAATAAAATACCATAATCCTTATGTTCGGCCAATATGTGTTTTATCAATAAAATAATGAGGTTTTGGGTTTGTTTGACTCACTTTTCAAAGCATTAATGGAGCCCTCAAGACTTATTCAACACTTTGCCTTTTTAAATTAATTTCCATGGGAGTGTGACTCACCTCCACATAAGCAACCCTAATTTTTTAATAAGTTCGGACCTTGGCCTTGTAAAATATTTTTTTCCTCTTCCCTTTTCCAGAAACCATGGGCAAATACCATGGGATGGTTTGTGGTTTGGATTATTTTAATATAAGGGGTCCCAAACCTAAATAATAAAGAATTCTCTCACCTTTCCTATATAAACCCACCCAAGCTCCCACTTCCTCCTCACTCAAAGCCCTTGAAGTTCGTCCAAACTCTGCCCTACTCTCTCTAGAATCCTCTCAAGGTGCCCCAAGCTCCCAAGAAGCCTCTCACAAGCCTCTCTCTAGCCTTTGGAAGCACACTTCCAAGTAAGGGTTTTTCTTCCTTTCTCATTTTTGTCAATTTTCTTTAAGTTGTATTGCCCTTTTAATTTAATTTATGAATGTTGGGGTATGGTTTCGCACCTCTCCCATACTGCCCTATTATTGTTTGAATGATGGGAGACCCCTTTCTCTCTCATTAAATGCCTCCCATGTACACCCGTTACTATGCCGAAATTCCGAAAGGAACCTTTTTCTCCTCTTCTATATTCAAGCAATACTTTTGTATCATGAATCTAAATTCCTTATCAATTGTTGGGACATGTATCTATATGACCTCCTTACTGTCCATTACATGTAAATATGATGAGGAACCCCTTTCTCTCTCATCAACCCTTTTTATGAGTTCTTATGTCACGCCGTTACGCTGCCGAAATCACACCGATTTTCTAAGCCAATATCATTGTGTAGTGAATACCATGCCCATTTCTCCATCAAGGGTATTCACCTTTATGCACGTTTACTTATTGATTGTAAAGTTTCATGTATGAATTCCACATTCCTTTATCGTGGAATAAATGATTATGTTTTATGAATCCATGTTTTATGATCCATGTGGCACACTTATGCATGAAATGAAATGTTTAAGAAGGGTGCGCCCTTTATAGCGCTCCAATGCATTGGGTAAAGTATAGTATCATGATACGTCATGTGCAATGAGTGTTGACTCATGCTAATTCAAGTGCAACGAGGGTTTACTCGTGCTTCAAGTGCAATGAGGGTTTACTCATGCTCCATGTGCAATGAGCCTTGGATCATGCTAATTCAATGTTAAGTGTTGTTGCCACATTTCCATGTTATGATTATCATGCTTTATCATGCCTTTATGTTCATGTCTCTCTTATGATCTATTGATATGCCTATTTCCTAACATGTATTGTACTCCTCATGTTATTCATTATGTACTCCCTTACTGGGCTTTATAGCTCACCCTTTTCTTATGCATGTCCTCAGGTTATCCCATGCAATGCTAAGTACGAAGGAATGTAGTGGTCATGTAAAGGAAGTTTTCAATAAGGATGTTGTATTTCATGTTTAAAGTTTTATGTAATGATCCTAAGCCCCAAAGACACTAAACCTCTCGATCTTCTTTGTTGTATCAAGTGAAGTTTTATGTAATAAAGCATGTTTAAGTTGTAATAAAAAGCAGGGTTGTCATAGTTGGTATCAGAGGATAGGTTTAGTTATTTTTGGGATTAGGAAACCCTAGTAAAGCCTTAGATACAAGACTAAGCATAATAAAAACATCCCTAAGTTTTGGTAAATACTAAGTAAGTTGTTTATCAAACAAATACATCCCTGTCTGGATACGAGCAGGTAGAGGCGGCTCTGGCACAGATGTATCCTAGGGGTAAAACCCGAAAACACCGCTTTGAGCTAGACTCGAACGGGAACTGGTGCACGACAACGGGCCTTGCTGCACTCTTGGTTACGACACTCCCGGGGGATATGTTTTGATAAATTCACAATCTTAGTATGAACCCTTATTAAGGGAAAAATGCCCCTAAGAATATATGTTAGAAGGTAGATCATGAAAAGCCTAGATTGAATCCTATAGACTCATGAGTTAAAGAGATTAAAGTTTATTTATAAGTCATAAAATTTTGTCTTTGGATTACCCTTTATGTGTTACCCCTAACTTTCCTTTTATTCCAGCCAATGGCCGGTAATAGGAGAACTCGGGCTAACAACCGTTGTGAAGATCAGTGTGATGATTGTACCAATGAGATGCCCAATCCAATGGGAGCGGGAATCGCGAACTTTGTCACGCTTCTCTCTCAGCTAACTCAAGTTTTGAATAGAAACACTGGTCAAGAGGAACGTTCAACCCCCCCTAAGAAAGAACAAGTCACTATTGAAAGCTTCATGAGACAAAGGCCTCCTACTTTTAGTGGATCATCTGATCCCACGATTGCTGAACAATGGATCAACTCCATTGAAAAGATATTCTCCATCCTCCAATGCTCTGAAAAAGAGAAGGTTCTCCTGGCGGCTTATCGTATGGAGGGTGAAGCTGATCAATGGTGGACGTTGATCAAAAATACGAAGCCTGAGGAGGAGATCGAGGCTTTGGAATGGAAGGTATTCCGGAAGATGTTTTTCGATAAATATTTTCCACGCACCCTCCATCTTAAGATGGAAAGGGACTTCCTTTCCCTCAAGCAGAAAGATGAGGAATCTGTGGGAGCGTACGAGGCAAACTTCACAAGGCTTGCACGATACGCTTCCGGCTTTGTCGTTACCCCCGAATGCAAGGTTGACCGCTTCTTTGGTGGGCTGAAGCCTAGCTTGCGGAAAGCATTAGCGATCCGTGACTTCGACAGCTATGAGGAAATTGTACGATGTGCCCTTAAGGTTGAAATGGAGATCGGAGAATCACGGGGGTATCATGGGGACAAGAAGCGGAAGGTGGACTTCAATGCTGGTGGTCCGATGGATAAATCCAACGGCGCTAAGAAATTCCAGCACCCCACTTGCCAAAAGTGTGGAAAGAAGCACCCTGGAAATTGCCTTAGGGGGACAAGAAAATGCTTCAAATGTGGAAGAGAAGGGCACCTAGCTGTTAACTATCAGCAAGAAGGACCCGCGGCTGCGATGGAGGAGAGGAACGCTCCGTTCGAACCTCAACGCGTTGTTCAATGCTTCAAATGCAAAGAACCGGGTCATTTTGCGAATCAGTGCCCTAATCCAAGGGTTATCGGAGGCAATCAACAACCTCCAAGACAGCAAGGAAGAGCTTTTGCCATCACTTCTGCCGAAGTGAACCCCGACAACGAAGTGGTGACAGGTACGCTAGTTATTCATTCAAGAATAGCGAACGTACTTTTTGATTTAGGTTCTACGCATTCTTTTATATCTCAAAAGTTTAGTAGAATAATCCCTGCACCACCACAAGTCATGGAAGTAAAGATGTCGGTGAGTACGGCAAATGGGGCAATTATTGCATCCCATGAGTATAAGTCCTCCCCTGTTATAATCTGTGGATTGAATTTCCCGGCGAACCTCGTCATACTCCCTTTGGTGGAATTTGATGCAATTCTTGGCATGGATTGGCTTTCCTTATATAGAGCCAACATAAATTGTCGGGAGAGGGAAATCACACTCCATATGGAGAATCGACCCCTGATTCTTTACAAGTGTCAGGAGGAAGATGAATCTCCTTTAGCTCCATCATCTCAAGCATGGATATTACTGCCTTATGAGCATGCATATCTGGCTCATATGATTGAGTCCAAGGAAGAAACCACCCTTGAAGAAATGCCTATTGTGAGGGAATTCGCTGAAGTATTTCCCGAGGAACTTCCTGGTCTTCCTCCAAGAAGAGATGTTGAGTTCTCAATTGAACTTATACCTGGGGCGCTACCAATATCCAAGACTCCATATAGAATGGCTGTGGTTGAGCTTGAAGAACTGAAGAAACAACTACAGGAGAATCTGGATAAAGGGTTTATACGCCCAAGTGCATCACCATGGGGTGCACCAGTCCTCTTCGTCAAGAAGAAGGATGGGTCAATGCGGCTTTGCATCGATTATCGTGAACTTAACAAAATCACGATAAAGAACAAGTATCCTCTCCCAAGAATCGATGACTTGTTTGATCAGCTGCGTGGAGCTCAATACTTCTCCAAGGTCGACTTGCGGTCGGGATATTATCAAGTAAGGGTGAAGAAGGAAGATATCCCCAAGACTGCTTTTCGTACAAGGTACGGGCACTATGAATTCATAGTAATGCCTTTTGGACTCACCAATGCTCCAGCAATATTCATGGACTTGATGAATAGAGTCTTTAGAGATTACCTAGATAAATTTGTGGTAGTCTTTATAGATGATATTCTGATATACTCCAAAACCAAGGAGGACCATGAGGAGCATTTAAGAACTGTACTGGAGACTTTGCGCAAGGAGAAGCTCTATGCCAAGTACAGCAAGTGTGAGTTCTGGTTGAAGGAGGAATCATTCTTGGGCCATATCATCACAAGCAATGGGATATCTGTGGACCCCTCCAAAACAGATGCAATTGAGGGATGGCCGAGGCCAACATCGGTAACTGATATCCGTAGCTTCTTGGGGTTAGCTGGATATTATCGACGATTTGTGAGAAACTTCTCACGATTGTCCAACCCTCTTACCAAGCTAACTCGAAAGGGAGTAAAGTTTGCTTAGAGTGATGAATGCGAAGAAAGCTTCAAGGAGTTGAAAAGGAGGCTTATCACTGCACCTGTGCTCACTTTACCCACAAGTGGGGAGCTTTTTGTGGTATTCAGTGATGCTTCGAAGAAGGGCTTAGGATGTGTGCTGATGCAGAATGATAAAGTGATATACTATGTCTCAAGGCAGTTGAAAATCCATGAGCGAAACTATCCAACGCATGATCTGGAGTTGGCGGCGGTGATCTTCGCCTTGAAAATCTGGCGGCATTATCTCTATGGGGAGAAATGTGAGATATATACTGACCACAAGAGTCTTAAATATATATTCACACAGAAAGAGCTTAATATGCGCCAGAGAAGATGGATAGAGCTCATCAAGGATTATGACTGTTCAATACATTACCACCCTGGGAAGGCGAACAAGGTGGCGGATGCCCTAAGTAGAAAGGATCCAGCAATTCTATCAATGATGAGAATTGAGAAGGATCCAATCTTCTTAGACTTGATGAAGATGGACGTGGGAATCATAAAGAAGGGAACATCATCAATCCTTTCACAAATGATTGCTCAACCATCTCTTTTGGAAAGGTTAAAGGATGCTCAAAAGGATGATGCGAGAATCCAAGAAAAAGTGGAAGCTATCAAAAAGGGAAAATCCTCAGAGTTTAATGTTAATGAAGAAGGAATTGTGCGGTTTGGGAAAAGACTATGTGTCCCATCAAGTTCGGAGCTGAAGAAGGAACTTTTGGATGATGCACATAGTTCAAATTTCTCTATTCACCCAGGGAGCACAAAGATGTATCGAGATCTCCGAGAAAACTTTTGGTGGGATAATATGAAGAAGGAGATCGCCGAATATACATCAAAGTGCCTGGTGTGTCAGCAAGTGAAGGCAGAGAGGCAGAAGTCTAAGGGGATGATGCAACCATTGCCCATACCAGAATGGAAATGGGAGAACATCACCATGAACTTCGTCACTGGACTTCCAAGGACATCCAAAAGCAACAATGCAATCTGGGTTATTGTGGATCGTCTTACAAAGACTTCACACCTCATTGCTATTCGAGAGGATTTCTCTTTGGATCAACTGGCACGGATATATATCAGGGAAGTGGTACGGTTGCATGGAGTACCACTATCTATTGTGTCGGACCGAGATCCAAGATTTACCTCTAAGTTTTGGAAGAGTCTTCAACATGCTCTGAATACTGAACTGAACTTCAGTACGGCCTATCATCCTCAAACTGATGGCCAATCCGAGCGGACTATCCAAACACTTGAGGATATGTTGAGAGCGTGCTCAATGGACTTTAAAGGAGGATGGGATCAACATCTTCCCATAGTTGAGTTCTCTTATAATAATATTTTCCACTCGAGCATCCAAATGGCACCATATGAAGCCCTGTATGGGAAAAGGTGTAGAACACCGGCATGTTGGGATGAGGTCGGTGAACGTAAGCTGCTTGGACCAGAAATGGTCGAAGAAATGGTGGAGAAGGTGAAAACCATTCAGCAGCATATCAAGGCAGCCCAAAGTCGACAGAAGAGTTATGCAGATAATCGTCGACGAGACCTTGAGTTTAAAGTCGAAGACATGGTGTTTTTACGCATATCTCCGTGGAAGAAGGTCATGAGGTTTGGAAAGAAAGGGAAGTTAAGTCCAAGGTACATCGGCCCATTCGAGATTCTTGATCGTGTTGGGGCTGTGGCCTATCGACTAGCACTTCCACCTACTATGGCCAAGGTGCATGATGTCTTCCATGTATCCCTCTTAAGGAAGTACATACCAGACCCTTCACATGTACTCTCTTCCAAGGTGGTACAATTAGAAGACGATCTTTCTTATGAGGAGCAACCAGTGAAGATCTTAGATCGTAGAGAAAAAGTTCTACGAAATAAGACAATGCCCCTCGTCAAGGTGTTGTGGAGAAACCACAAGTTTGAAGAAGCAACTTGGGAGTCAGAGGATATGATGAAGCTAAGTTACCCACATTTGTTTTAGTGTGGGAAAAGGAAAATTTCGAGGGCGAAATTTCTTAAGGGGGGAATGTTGTAACGACCCAAAATTTCATTAATGGAAAATCCCTCTTGATCCAGTTAAATGTTTCTTTATGTTTTTATATGATGTCAACTTATTTAGTTTAACATTAAGATTTGTGACCGTTACTTTTATAGCCGTTGAACAGTGATCATCTGGGTAGTTTAAATACAAGGCTTTAACGAACCAATTTTCTACTCAGACAAAGGAAGCGATGGCCTCATCCAGTAGAATTGCCCCTTACGAATCCCATTTGTCGGAGCTCGGAAAGGAGGTGGCGTCTTTGGGCTTTGCCCTTGACCAAGCCCAAGCTGAGCTTCATCAAGTCAAGCTCGAACGTGATCGTCTACGGGAAAAATGGAAGTTGATAGAGATTACCACTCGAGCGATGTTATCCGAGCAACCCCAAGAGTCTGTCACCATCGCACACCTTACCCTTAGGTCTTATGCGGCTATTTTAAGGGGTTATGTAACAAATAAGTAGCACCATGTTCATGTACATTATTTTTGTATATAATAATGAATATAATTTCTAGTCACTTTTGATGCATTGTAATTAGTTTTTAAAGTACAAATGATGTTTTTAGTTATTATTTAATTAAGAATTATATTTTATTAAATTAAAGGATTTTTGAATTAAATAATATTTTAATAAAATATTATTATTAATATTAAATTAATTTTTATTAAATATAAATGATCTTATAATTTTATGAATGCAATTAAAATTTTTATTAAGGTTTGAAAGCCATTTCTGTCAAAACCCGTGAATTTTTTATAAATGTCGGTTTTTATTTTAAAAGTGAAAATTCACATATTTAGAAAATTATTTAGATAAAATAAATATTATTTTTGGAATCAGGACGTCGAAATTATCCAACGGTGAATTTTTCATAATTTTCTGAGACAGTCAATTTTTTGGGTAAAAATTAAATACCATTTTAATATATAATGTGTTTTATGACATCATAATGACCCAATGGTGATGTAATAAAATACCATAATCCTTATGTTCGGCCAATATGTGTTTTATCAATAAAATAATGAGGTTTTGGGTTTGTTTGACTCACTTTTCAAAGCATTAATGGAGCCCTCAAGACTTATTCAACACTTTGCCTTTTTAAATTAATTTCCATGGGAGTGTGACTCACCTCCACATAAGCAACCCTAATTTTTTAATAAGTTCGGACCTTGGCCTTGTAAAATATTGTTTTCCTCTTCCCTTTTCCAGAAACCATGGGCAAATACCATGGGATGGTTTGTGGTTTGGATTATTTTAATATAAGGGGTCCCAAACCTAAATAATAAAGAATTCTCTCACCTTTCCTATATAAACCCACCCAAGCTCCCACTTCCTCCTCACTCAAAGCCCTTGAAGTTCGTCCAAACTCTTCCCTACTCTCTCTAGAATCCTCTCAAGGTTCCCCAAGCTCCCAAGAAGCCTCTCACAAGCCTCTCTCTAGCCTTTGGAAGCACACTTCCAAGTAAGGGTTTTTCTTCTTTTCTCATTTTTGTCAATTTTCTTTAAGTTGTATTGCCCTTTTAATTTAATTTATGAATGTTGGGGTATGGTTTCGCACCTCTCCCATACTGCCCTCTTATTGTTTGAATGATGGGAGACCCCTTTCTCTCTCATTAAATGCCTCCCATGTACACCCGTTACTATGCCGAAATTCCGAAAGGAACCTTTTTCTCCTCTTCTATATTCAAGCAATACTTTTGTATCATGAATCTAAATTCCTTTTCAATTGTTGGGACATGTATCTATATGAACTACTTACTGTCCATTACATGTAAATATGATGAGGAACCCCTTTCTCTCTCATCAACCCTTTTTATGAGTTCTTATGTCACGCCGTTACGCTGCCGAAATCACACCGATTTTCTAAGCCAATATCATTGTGTAGTGAATACCATGCCCATTTCTCCATCAAGGGTATTCACCTTTATGCACATTTACTTATTGATTGTAAAGTTTCATGTATGAATTCCACATTCCTTTATCGTGGAATAAATGATTATGTTTTATGAATCCATGTTTTATGATCCATGTGGCACACTTATGCATGAAATGAAATGTTTAAGAAGGATGCGCCCTTTATAGCGCTCCAATGCATTGGGTAAAGTATAGTATCATGATACGTCATGTGCAATGAGTGTTGACTCATGATAATTCAAGTGCAATGAGGGTTTACTCGTGCTTCAAGTGCAATGAGGGTTTACTCATGCTCCATGTGCAATGAGCCTTGGCTCATGCTAATTCAATGTTAAGTGTTGTTGCCACATTTCCATGTTATGATTATCATGCTTTATCATGCCTTTATGTTCATGTTTCTCTTATGATCTATTGATATGCCTATTGCCTAACATGTATTGTACTCCTCATGTTATTCATTATGTACTCCCTTACTGGGCTTTATAGCTCACCCTTTTCTTATGCATGTCCTCAGGTTATCCCATGCAATGCTAAGTACGAAGGAATGTAGTGGTCATGTAAAGGAAGTTTTCAATAAGGATGTTGTATTCCATGTTTAAAGTTTTATGTAATGATCCTATGCCCCAAAGACACTAAACCTCTCGATCTTCTTTGTTGTATCAAGTGAAGTTTTATGTAATAAAGCATGTTTAAGTTGTAATAAAAAGCAGGGTTGTCATAACAACCTTTGACATGCATGTCTTTTTGGGCACCTGGCATGGTTGACCAATGTATTCACTGTTGTTAATGAAGTGAGAGCAAAAGTAGTCTCTCCTGATTGGAACAACATCGGGTGATGATAGTCACATAATAAATCTTCACAGATATGATATGCTATCTCATGAAGAGGATTTCCAATGGAGTTTCTGGATTAATGTTACGTACATTTCATGTAGCACAGTCACCATATCCATGTAATGGATGACTCATCGGAGATTGAGTTGGGTGATAAAGATACACACTTCTTGCGTGTGGTATAGTTTGAATCTAAATAGATGAGTGTCTTTGTATCATTTGGGGATTGATGTTTCAAAACATTCCATGGACATTGTTATCAAATGTTTTATTCGAATTTTCCTCGGTGGTAGAGGTGACATCATGAAATAAGTGGGTTAATGTAAGATAGTTGTCCAATGGATAAATCGTGGTTTGATTTTGATAGGATGGTGAGTGTAGATCAGAGAGATCTATACACACCCATTTATATAAGCTTATTGTATTACTATTAGAAAAGATCATTCACTATATTTACTTGCCTTTAGTAATCTATGATAGCATCAGGCCAACACATTGATCTTGTTCCTTTCTAAACGTTCATTCCTAATTGAGGAAGAAACTTGTTGAGTTATAATCGAGGAGCGGTGTAAGGTAATTAGTTTGGTGGGGATTGAACCATTTCATCATTGAGGGTGCTGAACCATGTTTTTTAATTAACAACAACATTTACTTGGGCTATTGATCTCAAAGGTTGGTTTTGATATTACAATAATGGTATTCGTATTGTAGGGGGTGAACAATCGGTTACAGTTAAACATCTATGGTGTAGGATATGGTATTTTATGTTACATGGTTGATTTTTGGATATTTCATTCTACATTAAAATGAAGCTTATCAAGTTGATATATTGGATACTAGTATTTTCCACAAGATTCTCATGGATGAAAAGAGTTTTTAAGCACCCTTGTTTTCCCTAACTAAATTTTTTAGGAGAATTTTTATTTTTTATTTCAAATGATTGTATAGGGGTAACATTGTCCATTTACCTTTGCATATGAAATCAGATACTTTTTAAGACCACTTTTTTGTCTCTGAAAATTGTGTTTAACCCTGTATAGATTTTGGTACAAATCAGATATGTTTTATTTTTTAGGGAATAATTAATATTTGATGTTTAAAAAATTAGATGTTAAATTTCTCATGTAGTTTCATTAGATGATAACCATTAAACGAAGTTACAGATGCGATTATGACACTATTTATTAGTATAGAAAATTTATTTTTTCCTAGGCAAGGCATAATCTTGAGTTGGGTGTGAGGATGGGTCATGCCCCATTTTCTTTTTCATTTGGTTTTTTATTTTCATTCATTATATTTGTTTTTTTCTTTCCTTACATTCATCTTACGCATGATACCCGTGTGGATCGTCCTTCACTGAGAAAAAAGATATAAATGGATAGGGAGATATTAAGAGATATATGGAGAAAGATAGGTACCATCATGAATCCCTTGACACATTGGATAACTATACAATAGCTTTGGGACACAGTTTTGAACGATGCTTCCCTAGTTTACACCCAATCGTAGGTTTTCTAAATTAAAAAAAGACCATTACATTCAACTGGTTATGTTTTTAATGCATTGTTATTCTTTTATGTGTCCCTTAGTGGCTAGATCTATTGATTTGGGGATAGAAATCGGGGTTTAGGCCTATTCGAGTGTTTTCCATTCCGGAAATCCAAGATACATGGTGTGTAGTATAGGGTTAAATTCCTTGTGTTCTTACTGTTTTGGGAATATGAAGTATAAGTATTATATTCCATGTAAAGTTGTGTGCATTGCAGGAACTAGAACTCATCAATTTTTCGAAGTACCCAACCAAGAATACCCAGGTAGGGTTATATGGTCATTTAAATTTCACTACTAGAACTCGTGTGGGTGGAACGCCATATAGAAGAACACGACATGGCCATATATATGGAAAATACCATTGAGAGACACTGGCAGTTACCCCATGTTGGTTACACACCATGTTCTCTCCTTACATATCATCTACATTGGGAATTTACACACCCAGTCTTCCAGAAATACAGACCCATTTGGGCCATTGGGAGGAAACACTGTGTGCTGAGGCTGACATGCTATGTACTTTCCCTTTTTAACCATTTGAGGGGTTTCATGTTTTTATTTCCCCGAAGATGTGATTGGACTCAATAGTTTTACATTTTTATTAATTTGTTTGTATAGATTATGATTTTTATACCATTGGAGATATGTGGGGTTATTAATCGGTGTTTTGGGGGATTCTACCATAATGGATTGGTTCTCCGTCTAGTAATAAAATTTAGTCATCTTCGTACAGTGAGACATGAATGTAAATGAAATTTTCATTGTTCAGACCAACCAATTAGATATTATTATCATATATGTGCTATGAGCTATCCTTTATGACTAGTTCCTAGTTGCTTTTTGGTGAGGATGACTCCCAGGAAGGATGTTCCCTTATAGCCTTTAAGGACCTGGGGTCAGTTTTTCTGAGGATCCATTTTAGGATTCATTTGTGTGTCTTGAATGATAGGATCCTGAGTTGAAGGAATCTATCCTTTTTATTTTTTGAGAATCCATTATGGGATGCCTTCAATTATGCTATAATATATGGAATCCCTTATCATATCCCTTTAACTACTTAATATTTTGAGGATCCCTTATTGGATGTCTCTTGCTGTTTGACTTGAGGGACCTAGTGACTTCACATTGTTTTATAAACCGTGATTTTTACAAATTTTTTGGGTAGAGATTGTAGAGGGTGTCACCTTATAACCTATGATGAACATGTATGCCCATGGGGTTGTCGATCTAGTTTTGGGATGAGCATTCATACCACCAACACTCTTTTATTATATCTTTGACATGGTTGCAGACGATTAAGAAATTTTTACTAGAGGTGTGTCCCCGTTGTTGGATGTTTATACTAAAGTGAGTATTCTATCCTTCTATTGGGATTCCTAAATGTTCATTCCTGAGATCTAGCTTAAGTGCCATGTTATTTTGGTGTTTTAAAAGTATTCCCTGAGGTATTACCTTGGACTAATATGTTGATCGTGGATGTATATTTATATTGTGATATATATTTTGTTGGGATGTGTAGAGCTATTTCCTGGTATTCGGCTGTCGACCCTTACCTGTTGATTTGTATACCTTGAGTGATAATTGGATTCCCAATTGTAGGAAATTATTGGATGGAATCATAGGAATGTTATATTAGGTGGGGATTATTACACTCTCCTTGGCCTATGATATGTGGTGGTGATGATTACACTCTCTTCAACCTTTGTTATGTTATGAGGATGAATACGATGTCTTCAACATGAGTTCTATAGAGGAAAAATATTCTATCCTTGACAGATGAATTATATGCCTTCAAAAACCCATGGATTATATGTTTTAAGAATTTAGTGGATGGGCACATAAGTTTTTTTGACAAGGTAGTGGGAGCTTTGGATTGAGTATACTCCACGAGTCTGGATTCCATGGGATTTCATGGGACATGCTACCCATTGAATCCAAATTTCTTGGAGTCCTGTAGGACATGCGCAGTATACATTCTCCTTGGACTGCAACCAATTCCATTATCATGTTTTTAGCAAGATGATCATGGGACTTGACGAGGATTACTTGCGGGAGTTCCTTGGATCCAGACTCTCGGTGTCTAACACCTAATTATATGGAATGATTGTAATGGATGACACTTTTGAATACATAGTGTCGGTAAATGTTGATTCATTGGATGATTTCTTTGTATATACCCATTTGTCGTAGGTTGTAGTTAGTTTTAGTGTCCTTTTATAGTATTTACCATTGGTATATAGTATCCTTTTTCTTTACTGGATTGATTGTTGGTATATAGTATCCTTATAGTGATTGGAGGTGTGTATAGTTGAACCTAGGAGTTGGAAGTGTACCCCCCTATGGGGTTGTAGCGTGCTCAGAGGAATTTATAGCTTTGGGAGAAGAATTTATATGTCAATCTCTATTATGAAACAAAATATTGACTAAATTATACACCACCTAAGGGGAATTTTTTCTATATTAATTCCCTTTTAAAATATTTCCATGTGATTAGGATTAAAGACCAAATGATTGAATACTATTAGATGCATGATATTTCCTTCCCATACCAGTGAATATAAATAAATATATATATATAGAGGTATGGGACTATACATGTGTATATATTTAGATATGGGAATCCATTGTGTAACTTTACCATTTAAGAGGTATTAGAAACCCTACTATCGACCGCGGTTTCATGTTATTGATTTCAAAGTCCTTTTATTTATGTTTCATCAAGGATGAAAAAGTTACATTTTCATACACCTATAGCAGAAAATTTATATATTTCTTGTTATGGTGGAAAAATTATTTTTTTTGGAACCCCTACATGTGTACCCTGGTGTATGTGCAGAACATTTATCTTTTTTTTTAGTTTGAGTAGGAGTTACACGGTGGATAGGGATGAGTCCCATATATTCATGATCAAGCAGAGCTGCTCATGTGGTTTTGATCAGGCTGATGTTGTTCGACAGTGTTACGTGACTGGTAATGTCATTTGGCTTGAAGTTTGTAATATGGACTTTTACTATTACTTTATTTTCCTTTTGTACTATGTTATCCATATAGTCATGCCAATGGGTGAACAATGTTTTATTTTATTAAATTGATATTCAGGATTTTATATAATTTCATTTATTATTAAAACCTATTTATTTCTGTTTATTTACTACTTCAGCGCCCTATTTTTTATGGTTATGTTTGATACTTAACTTTTTACCATATTGTCTCATTATGATATGAGGGCTTGGTCTCCCCACTATCACCTATTAAGCCCTCACGACTAGTTCAAAGTCTATTCTATATAGGGTGGTGTGCTTTAGGCCTCGTAACCCACCACCTCATATCACTAGTTTAGTGTTATCCAGCTCAAAAAGGTACACCACATCAAATTCAGGAGGATGAAAACAAGTAGCATGGGTATATGGTAGCATCTTGTGGAGAATGTTTCTACATATCAGAGTGCAAAATAATAGATAAAAAATCATAAATCATCCAACATGATAACCATCATTGTACATAGAAACCAGAAATAGAAAAATCAATAATACTTGAAAGTGGGAGAATACAATTATTCATACATACAATGATCGAAGACATGGATAATTACATATTTAAAAAACATAACCAAAAAATTATAGGAGGCTCTTCAATATAATTGAGCCTCAACATGTCCTAATATCTAATCCCACATGAGCTATCTTGACTGATCATGCAACTCTATTTTGGTTTACAACCTAAACCTAATATTAGAAATGTATTCTTGGGTACACAAGATCTATGGTTGTCTAATAAGGGTGTGATAAAAACACATTTGGGAACCACCAATGTACCCCATACATAAAAAGTAAATGTATCATCCAAATGTGATAAGATCAAAAACAATAACCATCGAAGTGAAAAAACCCACTATCATAGGGTTCTCTCACAAAACATGGGATCGATAAAAACCTACTTCATCCCGTGTTAGAGTGTCTTTAGGCATGATACATGGATTTACTAACCAATAACAGCCAAAATGAACATATAGTTGGATATGTAAATGCATTTTCATGGTAATTATCTCAATCAGTCAAAATAATTATTGGAATATCTACAAGATCCATGAAACATGTCCATGGAATATGTTTATGGAATCATATAGAAGTATGATACAATATAATACCTCAGAGGAAATATTAAGTGATAAATAGGAATCTTCTTTCACTGCTGATCCTAAGGAGTTAATCCTATACATTCCATAGTTACCAAGCATTATATTTAGAACCAAATAGGCAAGCATGTTTGTAATATTGTAATTTGGATTTATTACCGAACCCTAGAAGATAATCATATGCATTATACATGCATCAAGAATCATCACCAAACCCTAGGAGATAATAATGAGCAGTCAATGTTAACCAGGTTACATCTCCAAATCCCAGGATATATCAGAATGGTTTTTTATAGAGGTATCATAGGTTGGATCCAATGATATAGTCTATGGAATTCAATGTATCTAAACACATCTCAATGGGAATTTCTTCCATCCCAAAACATTTAATTCCATAATAATTGAAACCCTTCTTGCTCACATAATTTAATTATTTTATAAGGTGAAACCCTTGATCATCACTACCTATTTCCCACACACCCTCACTAGGATTAACATATAACTGGGGAACCCAACGTGCCCCCTAGGACTCATCATAGTGCAAAACCATTCAATGTTTCCCTTAAAGAAAATAAACCTCTTTTTAAACCCTCATAAATACATGTTAATTTTCCCATTATATTTTTCATGAACTTTATATTACCTCATTTTATTTATATTGAAATCCTCGTTTTTTGTTCTTTTAGGAGAAGTCAAAAAAATTCATTCTCCATATCCAAGTCATCTGTAAGTCAGACCACTCACCAAAACGATCCATTTAACACCACATGGTCTACCTATACTAGTAATCACATCTCATTGGTTGAGGATTACTCACCCCGTTCTCATCTAATCCCAACGAATGACACCCTAACATCTCAAGGTTCCCATATGGCTTACTACGACCAAAAATCTTAGTCCAACAATCACCTAAATTAGGAGGTATAACATTACACCTATACCAAGGGATCTATGACTAAATCATCCTAGTAATAACCCTCTAGGGTCATTTTAGTATAAAAAATACACGTGTAATTAATTATTTAACCATATATTATTGATTAATCAAACTAGTGACATAAGACTGTCTTGGACTTTATGTAACACCAAAAAAATCCAATATAATATCCTGGTATCCAGTTATTTGATAGCAAGTATGACACGTGACACCAAGTGTGTAATGTAATATAACATCAAGATAATTTATAATATGTTTACTATTTAAAATAGATTCTATATATTTTAATGAATCAAACACCATGATAGATTTTATTACACACAAGGGTGACCTTCCTTGATGGCTTGCGTTACTAGAAAGAACAAGTTTTATTTAAAAAAAATATTATTAAAATATAATGAGATATAAAGTAGATGTTAAATTAGTAGTTATGAATTGTAATAACTAACTTATGAAAATTTATGTTTTATATAAATATAAAATGAATTCATTAGTTCCCCGTTAATTAGAAACGAAAATAACAAACAATTGGATATAATAAAAAATATTATGAGTTGTATGTTTCCAAAGGATTTTTTCTTAATAAACATAATTGATTATAACTAGTGAATGATTTTAATGAAATATATATGTTTTATATTGAATCAAATATTTTTATATTATTCCATTACGTTTGATTGGGATAAGATAATATCAAACTATATTTTGAAAATAAATACCCATAATATTATAAAGTCTATTTTTCTACCTTTTAATGGAGAACCCGTATTTAATGTTTTTTTACATTATAATTGATTTAATATTTCAAAAAAATCATCTTGTAAATATAAAAATAATAATTATATTTTGGTTAATTTTTGATATTTTTCTAGAAAAGTTTCGTTTTTAATAAATAGTTAAAACTACCGAATTTTAGTTCAAAACATCTTTTTCATCTAATTTATTTATAATGAATAATTTTAATTTTAATTCTTTTTAAATATTAAATAGATAATATTTATTTATATTAACAAAATTTATGTCATTTTAAACAATTTCACTACTAAATTTATTATAAAAACATATCAATCTTTAAGACCTTTCACTTTAAAAACACACATTGTCGTCCCACTCGTGAGTTGAAATTTAAATTAATTTTTTCCAATTAAATCATTGTAATTTGAAAAAATAGTTTCCAATTTTGGAATTAGAATAATTTATAATGTATAATAAGACAAAAAATGTTTTTTACAAAAAAATTATTTGTGAAATTAATTAAAATTAATTACAATTATAAAAAAAATTAATAAGGGACTAAACCTTAATCTTAAGGCTCCAAATGACCTAGAAACATGTCCAAAATCCAATTTATGGTCATATTTATACCCTATCATACCTTGTTTGTAATTGGAAATGTTATTGGATCCAAATTAAATGTGAAATAGTTGCATGGAATTTCATTGTAAAAATATGAAAAGGGTGCCACTCCTCCACCACTATAAAAGAACCTCTCTCCTCCCACTTCCTCACACCTCTCAAGCCACATTATATAGAAAAATATCCACCTTAATATATACCAAAAAACACTACTTTAATCAAATAAGGATCTCCAGGAGAATAAATCAACCCATGGATGACTTTTGTTCAAACCTAAAGGAGTTACCTGAATAATATGCAGTAAACATCCACAAGCTTTTTAGTTTTCTTTCATTTCTCAAACCCCTCTATCATTATTATTATTTGTGTGTATAAAATATTCTCTTAAATATAATTTGATGTTGTTTTTATATGGTTTCTATATACACATAACATTAAATTCCATCTAATTGTTAACAAATATATTGTTTCTGTGTATGGAGCTCTACGGCCTCACGAAACAATTATTGTTCATTGTTTCATGTACCAGATCTCATGGTGGTAATAATGATAGTATAACTTCTTATATATAATATATATGATATGTATTATTTAATTATTCTTATTATATAATTTTATAACAAATTCCATTAACACTTTTTATATTATGATAATAAGATAACATCATCAGAGGAAGTGTGGACTATTGTCCCCTTGAAGCGATGTGATTCGTTGACAATATATATGCATCATATAAAGGATGGACTCAATTTGAAATATGTGACATAAAAAACTATTATATTTTATTAAATATACTATATTTTTACATATCATTTACAATAACACTATTTCCCAAACAAAAAAGTGATAACGCCATTTGTGGACGTGTGGACTACTGCCTCCTCAACACGATCTGATTCCTTTACATCACAAGAATTATATATATAATTATATATTATAAAATAAATTGTTATTTATAATATAATTATAATTATAGAACGATATTTTTTTTGAATACCTTCTTTCCATAATGATCATTGAAAAATTGGAAAATTACTCATTCGTACATATGACCAACCATCTTAGTGATTGAAACGTTTCATTTTTTATAAAAAAAAATTTAATTTTAGAATTTAAAAGTATAATTGATGTATTAATATTATATTATTTCAAGATTATTATTCATAAGATGTTATGAAAATAACCCTTTTACCATAGTTGACCTACACAAGTTATTTTTGACACATAACCTAAATCTGGTCAGAACACCCGACACAAACATAATTATTTATGTAGTTGTATACAACATAGTAAAAAGTAAAATTAAATTATTTATAAACCTTAAAAAGTTCATAATTAGGGTTTAAAATTAACAAAAAAAATTGATTCATTGAATTTAAAGTATTTTCCCCTAAAATGAAACACAAACTTAGGTATTCTCATCTCACTTTTTACATCCCCGAGATAGATGTCAAGTTCACCACTTACATCTGCCGTGTGGTGTGTCTACTTCCCCTTTTGATATATAATATCATTACAATGTTATATTATTCTAATTTTAAATAATCAATTAATGATATTCCTTAATGAGGATTATGATTTAAAGTCTTTCAAAGTGATATTGGACACTATGGAATGTTTAAATATTATTTTCCTCGACCATAACATTAACAACATTTCAATGGTATTTTCATTAAAGGAAATTATACGAATATTTTTCAATAAATCCTTTAATTTTCTACCCTCTAGTTATTAATGAAAATTTTTAGTTATTAGTATCATTTTCCACTATTTGGAACTCAAAATGTTTTATAAAATGTTTTTCAGAAAACCCATATTTTTTCGCTTTTAACTTGGAGAAACTATTTTCTTCTAAAAAACACATTTTACTAATTTTTTTCCAAAATTTATTTTCAAATGGATTTGTAAAGAAATTGTTACCCTTTTTTCCTTTTACAAATTATTTCAAATGAATATTAATGTCTCTTTTTGAACAAGGCATTTTTCTAACAAATTTATTGTAGAAAAGGAATGTTTTTTTACATCATAACATAAGTAAAAATTTATTCACCATCATTTAATTGAATCATACATTCCATGTTTAAAAGTCTAATTTTTAAAAAATATATTTTCAAATTTTATTTTTAATGAAAAGGGTTTTCCAAATGTTTTCCAAAAGAAATGTTCTTTTTTATAGGAATATTTTTTTTGAAAAAATTATAATGTTTACATTCATCAATGAAAAAACCTTTATTTTACTCTAAATGGGGTATATTGTATTGATATGATCCTTAATATTACATTTCATAGTTTATGATTGATTTTTATGGGTATTGTATTCACCTTCACGTCCCTATTTCCTTTTAGTCCCTGTTAAATATTTAATTTTATATGATTATTTAACCTTGAATTTCCTCTAATTATCCAAATCACCTATCATATATATGATTATTTACTAAACCATATAAATTTATTTATATTATTATTTCATTAATAAATATTTTATTATTTGGAAAAATATTAAAAAATATGTATATATTATTAAATACAAATATTTGATAATGCGTGATATTTATTCGATATAGATAATTTTTCGGACATTTTATACATGGTTTGGGGATTGTTTAAGGAATCCCATATATGTTGGGTACCAGTTAATGAAATATTTGTGATGTATGGGTAGACTCATGAGATGAATTAGTTGAAAAAATTAAATGGGTTTCTACCTGATATGTTCAACTGTCTTGTGAATGGTCTTGAAAGTAATGGTCTTGCGTTCCTAGGAAAAAATAGAGTAAAATAATTAATTATTGAAATCATATTAGTTTCATTTATTATTCATGTGTGATATGATTTTCAAAATTTCCATTGATAAATTTCATTTTTATTTCATTTATTAAATGCTTTTTTTTGTTTCTCACTATCTCATATTTATTTTTCCTTATCTAGTTATTTGAATGGAATGTTTTTCTAGTTGATAGGTTTCCATATTGTTTATGTACTCCCATCTTAGTATTGTTTATATGGAATGTGAGTTTAGTAATTTATTGTTTCATAATTATCATTCTCATTGATTCATTATCGATTCTAATATATTTATTCCTTACTGATTATTTGAGAAATTTGTTATTATGTTTTTTTCTACAGGAATCCAAGAAGTGTACAATGAATGATATGAACAGATATACTAAATTTATTAGAGTGATCCTCAAAGTTATTTATTTAGAAATAATCAAAAAATTATTTCATAATTAGTGTTTTATTTTCAAATAAGTGTATCATGTATGTATCTTGATTCCCAAGGCTACGAAAATCTTAGTACGTTTTGATTTTATTCATTGTAATCAATCTAATGTAATATTATCATACAACAGCTTCGGGCCTTTTGAGGTTGGTTCACTGCTGTTAGAATCATAGGGAGGTTTAATAGAAACCTTGTAATCTAGATTTAGGATATCATAGTTTATAGATCATAACCCTAAGGTAGAAATTGAGGATAAGTATATAAGAATATCATATAATTTTGTTAAGGTAATTATTTTGTGGGTATTTCTAGGAATAAATCTCTATCTATATAATACAAGTGGACATGGTTTTGTCACATATATACCTTGGAGTAATTACTCTGAAAAGGTTTTTTGAGCCTCACAGTGGGTAACGTGGTACACGACCATGAGCCTTACTTCTCACATGGTTCGACAATCCCGATGGATTTTCATAGGACGATCCATGTTTTCGTTTCATTCCAAAATGAAGAATTTGAATGGAAAACATAAATTAATTATAACAAATAAAAAATTTATTAATTTTCATTCCAATATAAGGTGTTATAATTTACATATCTTATTGATAATTTTACATATTTATCACTATGACTATTATTTATAACAATATTCATTCTGGTTTTAGTCAATTGATAGACCCCAAAGGAATCATGTTAACCTTGGACATTAATGAAAATACATTAAAAGGAACATTAAAATGATGTGTTGAAAAGAGTTACGGATATTTTTTTGTGCCAAATAATTTTCCCAATATATGATTAATAATATATAACTTTACTAACTCTTGAAGGAACAAAAGATGAAAAAGATGGAGGATGTTAAGGGATCGCGTGGTGGATATTGTAAAGAAAAGAAGGATATATTTATGATGTGTGAGAAGTGTGGATGGAGACACCCAGGAAAGTATCTCAATGTAACTAGTAAAATTTTTATGTGTGGGAATTAAGTAATTAAATCCAAGTATTTATGAGGAAAAATACAGAGTATGATAGAAGGAAATCAAGCTCATCCTATGAAATCCTTTATAATTCATTCCTGTAAGTGTGGGGAACATGAAAATTACCCAAATAAATTCCCTCTTATAGCTGATAAAATATAGACTATAGAAGGTTCTATTTGAAAATAAGTGGATGAAGTATTTATGTATACGACTTGTATTAAAATCCTTAATTAAAAGGGTATTTAGTTATTAACTGTATTTCAAGTAATTCCATAATATTTATTTGTGAAATTATATTAATATGGCTTTAGAAAAAGAAAAATGTTTGTTATGTGACAAAATGTCCAGTTTGGAAAGGCCGGGAGTCCTGAACCCATGACCAAATGTTGATAAGGGTTTCACGGAAACACTAACCTACAAAATGTTCTAGTTAATTTTTAAATGTTTTTAGTTAAAAAATTTGATGAAAAAATATTAATGTTGAACCATTAATATAAATTTTTAGTATTAGAGAGTAATATATTAACTAATTTTGTTTTTCTAGATAATTAGATATATATAGTTTGACATTTCACTAGTTTATTAGCATTGTGATTCTTTAAATGATTATTTTAGTGCTTTAGGAATTAAAAAATATTCATTATTGGTAATTAATTTATTCTAAAAAAGGAATGAATTAATATTTTATCCAAGATAAAAAATATTTAGTTTTGTTCATTTGAAATTTAATCCTATCATATAATAATATTTCCTTATATTCTTAGGTTGTAAATGAATTGACCCACATTAGGAAAATGATTTAGAAATGAAATTTCTTCCTAATAGCTTATTTTTTATAGCCAATAGTATTCTAAATCATCATATATTTATGGATTTGTGGACCTAAAAATTCTATTGATCATTAAATTTTTTTATTGATGAAATCATTCACACCATATAAATATTGACACTTTTCCTCCAAGTTTGTATCTTTACATGCCATTAAGGTTCTCCCACTTCGAGACCTAGTCACATGGTAGTCATGTTGACCTTTTTACATCCCATTATCTCTTTCAAGAGGATTAATTGTGAAACCTTATAATGGTATGGGATTTAAAACATATTTGGTATAAAAAAATCTATCACCATTATTGATTTTAAAAATTGAGGATACAATTAAAATAAGGTGGGTAGAATGTGATGCTCCCAAAATATAATGAAAAAACCATGTATTCGATAGTTTATTAGACACGCAACACCAAGGGAATACGGTAATATAATATAAATATACATTATAATATATTTAATAATTAATATCTTTCCAATATATTTCAATGCATGAAACACCATGTTAGCAAGTGTTACACAAAAGATAGACCTTTTCGATGTCTCACATTACTTGTAAGACCAAGTTTTATAGAACACTTATATATTATTAAAATATAATGAGATATAAACTAATCATTAAATTATTAGTTATAAACAATAATAAATAACTTATGAAATCTGTGTTTTACATAAATATAAAATGAATTAATTGGTTACCAATTAATTACAAACGAAAATAGGACCCAATTGGATATAAAAACAAAATATTATTATTTTTATGATTCCAGTGGTGTTTTTTTCTAAAAAAATTATTACCATTAGTGAATAATTTTATGTATATATATAGTTTATAAATTAAATATAATATTTTTTATATTCACCTATTAGGTTTGAAATACTTAAGATAAGAACAGACTTTTTTTTACGCAAAAAACAATATTTTTTAAATTGTAAATTTACCGTGATTTAATAGTGAACCCATTTTAAATATGAATATTGAAATATTAATAGATTTAATATGTCAAAATAATATTAATCAATTAAATAGAAATATATGAATTGTTTTATGGTGAATTTGTGATATTTTTCTGAAACATTTTTTTTAATGAAGAGTTTAAAACACCGAATTTTATTTCAAAACATCATTTAAATCTAATATATTTATAAGGTAAAATAATCAATTTAATTGGTTTAAATATTTAATTTGATAATATTTGTATCAATAAATACATTTTATTCATTTTATTCACTTTCACTTTCAAATTTATTGTAATAACCTATGAATCCTTTAATCATTTTTACATCAAAAAACTCGTATAGTCATCCCACATGTGGGATGAATTTTAAATTAAATTCTTGCACTTTAGTGATTTAAAATTTTAAAATTTGATTCCATATTTTGAATCACCAAAATATATAAAATCTAATTATCACATTTTAATTTTCTACGTAAAATATTAGCGAAATATATTAAAATTAATTATAATTTTTAAGAAAAAATGTTTAGTATGAGACAAAACCATAATCTTAGGGGTCCAAATGATCTGGAAACAGTTGAAAATAAATTTAATGTTAATATATAGAGACTATCATAAATTATCTCTAATATTATAAATTATTGGATCCTATGTCAATGGGAAAATTGTTTAGGTAATTCTTTTGTAAAATTATTACAGAAGTGCCACTCTTCCTCCTCTATAAACGGACCTCCTATCCTCCCACATCCTCCCACCTCTCAAGACACATTGGCTCAAAAAATATCTAACAAAATTTCTCCAAAAAATTAATCCCCCCATTATAGATTCTTCCCCTTGAGAATAATTAAATACATGGAAGCCTTTGGTTCATACCAAAAGGACTTACCTAAATAAGAGGTAACAACCTTTCTAAATATTTTTAGGTTTATTTCAATTCTATAATCCCTCAAACAATATTATTCTATGATTTTATGATAGAAAAAGTATCCTAAATATAAAATAATGTTTTTATGCTAAATATTTGACATATAATTACACAAAACTCCATCTAATGGGTTACATATATAATGTTTATGTGTACGGAGAACTACTGTCTCACGAAATCATGATTTGTTCATTTTTTTCTTTACCACCTCACATGGTGGCCATTATGATGGAATATATGTTTATATATTAAAT
The DNA here is from genome assembly GCA_963277665.1 of Viscum album. Taxonomy (NCBI): domain Eukaryota; kingdom Viridiplantae; phylum Streptophyta; class Magnoliopsida; order Santalales; family Viscaceae; genus Viscum; species Viscum album. The sequence goes on from OY728165.1 coordinate 2,017,130,588, forward strand.
TATTTATATTTTTTATTTATTTATACTTTTTTAATTATTTTATTACTGATAACATTAATTCATTTAATTTTACATTAAAAAGATATCATTGTTTGAGAAGTGTGGACTACGGCCCCCTCGAAGCGATGTGATTCATTCACACTATACACAAAAAGTATATTTGATAGTCCAAATAAAAAATATGTGAAATGAAAAATATATATATTATATTCATTACATAATTAATATTTTGTAAATTATCTATATATACAAATTTTATTTTCATTACTACCCTTTCACACACATAAAATGTGTTAACATCATTCGTAGACGTGTGGACTACCACATCCTCAACATGATGGGACTAATTTTACATAAAAATAATTTTATATAAAAGTATATATGACTAAATATTATGTTATTTATGATATAATTACTATTATAGAATGACATGGTGTTACTTACCTTATTCTTATAATTATCATTTAAAAATTGGAACCTTACTCATTTTTATGTACGACTTACCATCACCATAATTGTAACATTGGTCCATTTTTCATAACCATATTTAATTATTGATTTTTAAAAGTACAATTGATGTATAAATATTATAATTATTCCATTATTATTATTCTATAGATTATATACAAGTAACCCTTTGATCATTGTTTCCCTACCAAATGTATTTTTTGACACATAAATAAAAATTTGTCCCAACACCAAATGTAAACAGAATTGTTATTAGTAGTTATGTACAACATAGTAAAAATTGAAATAAAATTAATTATAATCTTGATAAATTTTCTCATGAAAGTTTATAATTAACATATTTTTATTATAAATTATGTTAAAGGATGATCCACTTAATGAAACAAAAGTATAGGGATTCTCATCTAACTATTTATATCTATGTGATAAATGTCATGTTCAATAGTTACATCATTTGTGAGGTTTATCTACTACCCCTTTTCTTATATTATATCATTAATATGTTTATCATCATGGTATTTTAATCGTTATATTTATTTTATACCTTTATGAGGATTTTGATTTAAAATGTTTCAAAGTGGTATTTGACACTTTGGAATGTTTAATGATTATTTCCCTCCAAAATAAAATTAAGGATAATTCAATGGTATTTAAATTCAATGAAATTATATTAAAATTGATCAATAATGCATATAAGTTTCTAAACTATAATTATTCATTACCATTTTCATGTAGTTTTACCCAAATCCTGGTCTTTGGTACTCAATTTTCTTAGGAAAATGTTTTCTAGAAAACTCAAATTTGTATATATTTTCTGTCAGAGAACATGTTTTATTCTAAAATCCATGTCTTATTAAAATGATTTAATTTTTTAAAAAATGATTTTTTTTAAATAAATTTTTACCCTTTTTTACATTTACAAATTTTTTCAAAGGATTTTTTTTTCTATTTCTAAAGAAGGCATTTTTCAATACTTTTTACTATCAAACAATGGTTTTTTACCACACACAACAATTACATATTTACATATCTTAATTTCATTGAATATTACATTCCATGTTTAAAAGGATATTTTTTAATGAAAATTTTTTCAAAAGTAATTTTACATCATAAAGTATTTTTTTAAAAAGTACGTTTTCCTCATGAATTTTCTAAAAGATATTTATATAAGGTTTTCATTCATCATCCAAAATAACACTTTATTTTACTCTAGATGGGGTATATTTTATTAAAAATATACTTAATCATTCTCTAGATGGTTTATATTTAATTTTTCCAGGGATAGTTTTCACATTCACTTCCTGGATTCCTTTTCATCCACTTTAAATAATCAATTTACTATTACTATTGAACACTGAATGTCCCCTAATAATCTGTATCACATATCATGGATATGTTCATTCCAAAACGATGTACCATTTTTCACACGTTGCCTAATTTTAATGTTATTTGACTATTTTTGGAAATATTTATAAATTCATATACTCTTTTTAATGATGATATTTTCTATGGAATATTTTTTTTAGATGTGAGGAATGCATTAGAGATCATTGATATGGGTTTGTGACCTTTTATAGAAATATATACATATTAGGGACTAGTTAATGAAATCTCATGGATGCATCGTTGGTCTAATGAGATGAATTAGTTGGGCAAATTAGATTGGTTTCTACCAGATATGCTAAAATATCTTGTGAAAGGTCTTGATAGTAGTGATTCCATATACATAAGAAAAATTTCATCTAATACTTAATAATTTACATCATATCAGTTTCAGTTACTAATAATCCATGAGATATTACAATTACATATATATATGGATACATTTCATTTTCAATTCATTGATTATATGGAATGTGTTTTAGTTTCTTACCTTTCTATATTTATTTTTCCTTATATAGTTATTTGAATGGAATGTATTTATATTTATTGATATTCCATATTATTTTTATGAAATTTCCTCTCAGTATTGATTATATGGAATGTGAGTTCATATATTAACTATTTCATAATTATCATTATCATTAATTAACTATTTCTTTCACTATTTTTTTCATTATTGAGAATTTAATATCAAATGTATTATTATTTTTCCCATGAATCCAAGAATTGTGTTATGAATGATATTTGTGGATTTACTAGATGGATTGGAGGTATCGTCTAAGTTATTTATTTACAAAGAAAAAATATTATGTTGTAATTAGTTTATTCTTTACTAATAAAAGACTCATGTAAATCTAGTCAAAAAATACTATTATGCCCTTCGTCTTTCATGATTTTATTCCTTATAATCAGTTCAATGTAATAGTTGCAGACACCAGATTCAGACATTCGAGGGTCAGGTCTCTACACATTACACTTTATTCATTTTATAAAAATGAATTAAATTTAAATAAAATAAATTATTTTGTTTTAAAAATATTGATCGATTTATGTGGTTTGATGAAATACAACATGATATAAAATATCATGATACCAAATGGGATGTTCAAGGTCCCATATACTAAAAACAATTCTATCCCCTCTTTATGCTTAACTCTAAAACTGTATCCCAATTTCATTATAGACCAACTTACAACCGCCCATCATGAATATGAACTAACTCATGAAATTTAATTCCATTTAATTATTATAGTAAATTTATGAAGAATTAAATTATATAAAAATTAATTTCCAATGTAATTTATTTACTCTTAACGATTAAAATTACTCTAGGAACTCCCATTGCACTATAACCAAAACTGACCACCCATAGAATGGCTATGATTAATTATTGTAACCATCCATTTAAATATTCATAACACAAAAAAATTATTCAATCATAAAATAAATTTAAATTATATATAAAATTATAGAAAAAACATCACTATGGTGACGATCTTCATCAAAATGAAAAAACGAAATGTGAATACGATGACTTAAAACATCCTCTTTCTTGGATACACAAAATCCTCATAGAAATAGTAATTTAACTATTTTCTAGTGGAATATTTTATGAATATATAAAAAGTGAAATAAAAAATGAATAGAGATTAAGGGGGAATTGATAATAGAGTTGGGGAGGAATAGTCTCTCCTCCGATCTGGATAAATAACCCCAAAATTACCGAAAATTGAGGAGTGAAGAAGGGAGGATAGTGATTTTTGTTAGAATTATTATGTTCAATCATATTAAACTATATAAGGGTGGATGTAAGATCCAATTTAATTAATTTGAATTACTATTGACACCATTTCATGTTTTAAACAGTGGTTCATGTGTGAATTTTTTTAAGGCAATCCCCATGTAAGCCCCAATCATTTCATAACCTAAACAACCCATTTATGATGTAATGGAGGGATTCTACTACTAATGTCCAAAAACATAATCCCTAGAACCCTTCTCTAATGTTCTTTCTGAACACCTAGGTCACTAACTGATCCTTGGTCCTAAAGAAAAAACATTATTTTGACATGTTTCAATTTGTAGATCCTCATTCCAATTTCTGTCTCTCATGAAGAACCATTCACTAAAAAAATTCAATTTAATATCATAACTGATCCGGAAAAAAAGGTATAACCCTATACATAACACATAAAATATCATCCATGGGATGTCATATCAACTATTCATTTAAGAAACTCAATCTTTTTGGGTCCTCAGAACATGATCAATTTTCTCCATTTTACTTTGTAATTAAGAGTAATTTTCTATGTAAAAACTCCAATAATGAACCACATCATCCATAAAATGTGAGTCCACCATTCTCTATCCTCACTGAGACAAAATAACATCTCTCATTGACACCCATTAGTCTAGGTACACCAATGTGTTATCAATAACGCGTCATTTATTTTATTTTTCTATCCACTATAATCGTTATCTCACTCAAGCCTACTCTGATCAATGACACTCCCCAATATAAAAATTTTCTATCAAACCCCATTCTTAGTTGTCTAACTACATTTATGGTTTTATTTGAATACCAACATATCAAAATATATATAAAAAATTATTTCAAAAGATCTTACTAACCCAGGAATCTAATTCCTAACATAATCTAATGTGTATCCACATCCCAAGAATATGGTGTGCATGTGTCGACCATTCATTGAAAAGTCCAAACCAAAAATCATAATAATAATGTCATGAACAATCTAATTTACTTGGTGTAATCTCTAATCATCCATATCTAATATCATGAAAAACTCCAACCACTAAATTTCACCATATTATTTCACCCCAAAATCCTGCAATTAATGCCTCTGTTAAATCATGCGATGAACTAGCTTCACACCATGAATGATGTTACAAATCTGGGATAATCCATTATCACAAGTCACACATCATGGTTTTATATCCAAATTACCCTTACATTATCTCAAAATCATCTCAGTACCAATTCAAATTCACTAATTCTATTTATCATCACATTGAAATATAATAGTTTGTATCAATGTGTGACAAGATAAATAATATTTATAGATCATTTACATAAAAGAACAATTTGTAGAATCCATGTAATGGTCTTATCCCAAATAAAACTTACTTTTTGTCAATTAATAGAAATAATGACTTCATTTTACTATTTTCCTGATATTGAGTTCCATAAGAACATTAATTTCCCTTAGTTCTTGTATCATAAGAATATTATCGATGACATACACCAGAAATCAAATCATAAATAGAGTAACACACTCAAAAAAATGGTTCACTAACCATCATATGATTTACCGTAACCCACTACAATATTTATACATTATTAAATTCCTTGTTCAGATACATGTCAGTCCTCCCACTCCATATTCATCTATCCTTTCAGTACCTAACCATGATCAACATGAATTTCCTATTCTAGCACATATGGGTCAATTCCAGATGTCTCCTTTATAATAGAGGGATATTTTTTATTTTTTTTAAAAATCAATAGAATCATTTATAGTGAAATATAATCAAATCCACTAGCCCTTGGAATTTACCTGACCACTCATCAATTCATAATTCAATTGTGCAAGACGTATTCAGTGAGTTATACATCAATATCATCTAAAATTAATTAGTGTTTGAACCTAAATAACCAGATCGGTTATCCTAGATTGTGATCCATGAGTCACATATCATTGTATCTAGACTCATAAACCTATACCATCGACATTAACCAATTACATGTCAATCATCTAAGCAGAGAACCACTATGTTTCTTTTTAACAACCATACATATCTTATATATTGAGGAAATTCAGTCAATTTTCCTTTATCTATCAATTTCTCAAACATCACTATCATCCATCCATTTTATTAAATAATTCATATAAGATAATAATATAAAATCAAATGGTTTTCTTGTTAGACTAGTCCTCCACTAAAATTGAAAACATTGATACCAAAAAACTAGCACATAATGTGAAGTATTTATAAAAAATGATGGCATAATCATTCCAAAATTAGCCCCAGTACAACCACTTATAACCTAATCACAAAGAAATATCCCTACAATTTCCATCCACTTTTACCTAATCAAATTCATCTGTATTATTATACCCCATATTTCATTTAAAATACATTACATCAATCTCAATCCCAAACCATTCTCATATTTTTATCACCTTAATTGAACTCTTGAATTTTGGTTATACCCTCACATGTAAAAAATAATAAAATGGATCTCATTTTATCAATGTATCCTAAATCAATAATCTTTATAGATACCTCAATACTACTAGGATATCCCACATGACCCAAAAAATGTACCTCACTACGTCATATCGCATTTTGGTTTCAACTCATAAGTAACACATCTCAGCACCCTTCTCTTCATCATAAAAAAACCACTAATATAACTAAACACCCTAGAGAATCATATATTATACACATATTATTAATCATAAGCTAAATCATCCACTAAATATTGTTGTGATTATCATCGAGAGTCAATATATAAAGTTATTCCCTTGAGAATATGTAATCAATTACCGATCCTCACAGGGCATTTGAATACCATAGTCACCCATTTTAGGATAACATTCCCAACTATCACAACATATGTATTGAATGAAATAATGCTAGTATGATCTGTATCAATTATATCATAATGATATTCATTGGTTATGTATAATTCTACGAGGAATATACATGGGAATACACAATATTTTTTTATTGACAATTTAAATTACCACACAAATTTTATTTTGAAAACTAGTATCAAATATACTGACAATGTATTTATCAATATGAAATATCATGCATATATTGAACCACCATGGTCACTACAAAACACTTATAATTAGGATTTTTTTATTTATATTCATCATAAATCATCTTTCCATTGATCAAAATGGACTTTCATTAGAAGAAATATATCATTGTCTACATATGTAAAATTACATTTTCTTTTCTACGCGAAAACATAGTATAATTTTCTATAAAAAACAAATCCTAATTTCTATGATATTAATTAAAAACAAGCATGTATATTTCATGTGAATAAAATATTCCAAATATGATGAATGAACATTAGCATCTTTCCAATAGGTTATGGGAAAAAACAAAATAACTAGGCTATTACCATTTGTTTAAGAGGAAAAATATAAAATATCATATAAATCAAAAATATCAAAAACCATGTACTTCTTGATTGGTGAAAATAATATACTTGTTAAATAGGAATAAAAAAATAGAAATCACATGCCCTGGTAACATGGAACTTCTATCAAGAAAAATGTTTTACCATTACACCGGTTGGATGTCCAGCACAATATCTGAAACATTCATATGTCACACATATATCATTTTCATAATTAGTGTGAACAAATAAAAACATCATACACCATGTGAAATTAGACATTATAAGGATCTAATACCACATTGGGACATCCCCCACCATGTTTGTGAACAAATAGAGTATAACGACCCGTACTTTACATACATTGTTAATACATCAAAATTGAAGCAAACTTATTACAACATATAACAAAACCATGAAAGGACCGTATAGGTATAGTGTCTTTAGAAACTTAGAAACATAAACAACTAGTTCATAAATCATCTACACTATCTCCCTTTTATTTTTTCATATCATGAGTCCCTTTTGGCATATCTTACTTAATACCCTTCTTCCTGACCTAGGGAAAATAAAACATACAAAAGGGTGAGCTCAAATTCCCAATAAGGGTAAACAAAAGAAATATCAATCATATCACATTCATAAGAACATAACATTTTGAAAATCTTAACCTGAAAAAGAGATAAAAATATCATGACATGGGATCAATCATAATAGTTAAATGTAATCCAAATAATCATAACTTAAAACATGAAACTTTGTGGCATACACACATAATCATAGAGAATCATTTCTTAGTAGTCAAGACTCATTGCAAAGACTATCTTATTGGACAAAGTCCATTTCTGAAATGAGTTCACTCCTCGTTTCAGTCCAGTACACTGAACCGGACTAACCTTCCATTCCAGCCATGTCTATCTCATGAGATATAAATCTTTACCCAATGAATTGGAGGGAGATATAGGTCCCACAATCTCATAATTATACCATTTTTATGTGTTCCACAAAATCATATATCATATATCATAGCATGACCCATGTAATAAAAATGGGATTCTTAAACATTATGTCATCATAACATAATCCATGTAAGATAAAAGGACATCATAAAATTAATTCCATCATAACATAATATAATAAATTTAAAAATAGGGATAGAAACATAACCCTATATTATCTTATATGGAAAATAATTTTGATAAAACACTTGAACTCCATTATTGAGGAAAATATCCTTTCTAATTTAAAAAAAAACATTTTACTTTCTTAACATGTCATAAAATTTTATATTAAAAAAAGTAGATTAAAGATAAACTTTAAAACATGTAAATGAAGCTTCATGGAAATAATTTTATAGGAAATCATAAAAATCCACTCATGCCGTATATGTTAAAAAAACATTATTCTCGTACTTTGGCCGGAAAAGTAAAAAAGTACCTCGTTCTATAAATGACAAAAGATTCCTTTCATATCTTTCACTAAAAACTCACCAATGGGTAAAATTGGATTTAAACAATTTTAGGAGGATAGAAATAATATTACATATTTAGTAAACATGGATGTGGATGATAAATATGCCCTAGTAAATCCGGAAGTAAAAACAATCTCAGCTAAAAATGAGATTGTGAGATTTTCCCTTACATTTGGTCTGATTTTCTTCGTACATGTCTGAACCTCCTGTATAATGATTCAAATAATGTCATTGAATTATTCCAGAATCAGACTTATTGTTATTATATCATATATGGTCATATTTTTAGCTTCTTATTAGTAATATTTCATTGCTACTTGTTATTCAGGTGTTTACTACTTGTTGTTCTTACGCGTGTTTTGTCAAATAAATTCTTATTCTTCTTTTTAGGTTATAGATACCTCATTTACAGAATGTTATTAGTGTAATATATATCATATTTATTAATTCAATTCATTTATATATTAATTTTTCAATGATGATCATGTAGAATGAGTCGCATCACATCATGGAGACGGTATTCCATACGTACGCACGAGCGATGATATCGTTCCCATGATCGTGGAATTGTATTGGAGTGTATGTATACTAATTCAGAATCAATATCAATTTACAATAATCATATATAGTTATTCTCTACACCATTATACCCATCCATATACAGTGGTGGTGGAAAACAGATTACACCACGACGTGGAGACGGTATTCCGTACGTACGCACTCGTGGTGATTTCATTTTCCGTAGGATGGATAGAAGGTGAAATAGGGTTGTTTCATATTTATAATAACATATCAGTATATGAGTGATACTGATGTTATAACTTCAAAATGAACTAACTAAATAAGAATAAGTATAAGAAGAAATAAAGTTGAAAGAATCAGTAACAGACATTGCCTCTTCTTTGAAGCGCCTCTTCTTAACCTCCTCTTTGGGAACTAAAGATGGTCTTTGAAGAAGACCAGAACCTCTAGGATGTTTCTATGGAAGTGGAGAGGAGAAATCGGTAGGGGTTGGATGAACTTGAAGGCTCACAGTGGTGGGAGGAGGAGAGGGAGGAGGTGCCCTTTTATATGGGAGGAGAAGGGCACCTTTGGAAAAACTAAAAATAGTATTTTATTATAAAGACATATTCGGTTTTCAATAGCTACAAATTTATTTATTTCGAATATAAGTTGGGAATGGGTCGAAATCCTCTCATAAAATAGAATTTGGACAAGTTTAGGTTTCTATTTTAACCTTATCATTTAGATTTAACTTTAAGATAGATAATTTAACTTTTACCGTGTCTTCTTGTTTTCTTACTCTATAAGGTTAATAAACATACTATAACAAGCCAAATGAACCCCAAGTTGTTTATTATTAATATATATAACCTTATCTAAGTAATTTGGCCGAAATATATATTTTTAGGGATAAAATAACAATTAATAATATAATATTTGTTTTAAAAACTGTTTTATGTCAATTTTGACACATTTGGTAATTGATTTTTTTAAAACTCATAACAGAATGATTAGTTCGAAAAACGTTAATTAAATCAATACTAACAAGTCATATTAACCTAAAAAATTAGTTGAATTCATAAAAAGTATCAAATTACATTTATTTGGGTATTTATAATATCAATTATTTTAACTTTTCACTATTATGGTAATTACTACATCATAATTGTGTCATAAATAAATTAAATTATTTAATGTCTAAAAATAATAAATAAAATACCATTATGTAGGAAATAATTTTAGATTTCTAATGAATATTTATAGTCAAATTTATCTTATGTATAATCCTATATTAAAATATTTTAGTTATTAAATTTGATTTTAAATATTTTAACTCTTCTTTAAATAAAATAATATTAAATGTCCTAATCTAATCCAAGTGGGACTAAATGGTCATATTTTATTCCTAAGGGTTTTTTGGTCGAATTACACTTATCCAATATTATTATGACATGTGTTAGGTTAAAAATAATATCATTTTTACCCTTAATTACCCTATTTACTTTTAACCATGGTAAAAAAGTAAAAAGTTACTATTCAAAAAAAAATTTCGTCTCATTGAACCAAATTTTTTTCCTTAATATTAACCATGTCTCTCAGATTTTTTAAATTCCACTCACATAAGTGGTAAAATTATGTTTAATGTGAATTTGCAAATTCTCCTAGGAGGTGGGTAAAAGACGGTGAAAATTTTAAATAAAATGTTTATATATCTAAAATTATTATAAAATGACTTCAATAAACTACTTTGAACTTATATAGGTATTATGTATCAATTTTTACCTAAAATAAATTTAAATAAAATAAATAATTATTTTAAAAAAAGTCGGTTTTTAAATAGTAACCCAGTGCTTTCACTATTCATCAAAAATTGAAAGATTCCAGAAAAATACCAAAATTTCACTCTAGGATAATTTCAATATTCTGAATCCAAAAATGAAGTCCATTTTGAAAGATGAAATTTACAAAATTTCAAAAAGTGGTTATTACTATTCATAACGGCTAGTTTTAATAACATTTTTATTGCATATTGTTGTTTAGTGAAACTCGGTATTGCATACAACGCAAGCTATCGAGGAAGGTCGTGATTGCGTGTAAAGCAAGAAAATCTAGTGGTGTTTGTAGTGAAATATTCCTTTGATGTTGTATATAACATAAAAACAAAATATTTCTCATACAAAATCTCGGGTGTCACATTCTACCCCCCTTATAATGAATTTCGCCCTTGAAATTCGTCACTTGGTAACAAACAGATTAGGATACCTCTCCCTTGTCATATCCTCAATCTCCCATGTAGCTTCTTCTAATTGTTGTTTCCTCTATAAAACATTCACCAAATGAGAGGTCTTCTTCCGTGGGACCTTTTCGCTACGATCCCGAATCTCTATCGGCTATTCTTCATAAAAAATCATGCTCCAGCGGTACAACTTCTGAGCTTAGTACATTTGAAGGATCGGGTATGTACTTTCTCAGGAGTGATACAGGGAACACTTCATGAACATGAGAGAGATTCAGTGGAAGATCCAATCGGTAAGCTACCTTCCCAACATGATCCAATATTTCGAAAGGACTGATAGACCTAGGGCTCAGCTTTCCCTTCATTCCAAATCTCATTACTCTCTACAAAGGAGATATTCGTAAGAAGACTTTATCACCCACATCAAAATCTAAGTCTTTTCTTCGGTTATCGGCATAACTTTTTTTTGACTCTGAGCTACTCTTATGTGTTGTTGAATAGATCTTACCTTTTCTGCCATCTCATCAACAAGATCATGTCCTAATAGCTTTCTTTCCCCAACTTCATCCCAGAAAGTTGGAGTTCGGCATTTCTTTCCATAGAGAGCTTCATATGGAGCCATTTGAATACTAGTGTGAAAGCTATTATTATAATAAAATTCTTAAAAAGGTAGGTGTTGATCCCAACCTCCTTTGAAATCCATAGAGCAAGCTCTCAACATATCTTCTAGAGTTTGAATAGTCCTCATAGACTGACCGTCTGTCTGAGGATGATAACCAGTGCTGAAACTCAACTATTTATCTAGATTATGCTGAAAAATTCACCAAAACATTGAGTTAAACCTCATATCCCGATCAAATATAATGGAAATTGGCACTTCATGCAATCTTACCACTTCATTTACATATATCATGGAAAGTTGATCCAGAGAGAAATATTATCTAATAGCAATGAAGTGTGTTGACATCGTAAGATAATCAACTATGACCCAGATAGCATTATTGCCTTTGGATTTTTTAGGATGTCTAGTGACAAAGTCCATAGTGATGTTTTTTCATTTTCATACATGTATGGGTAATGGTTGTAACATCCCCTTAGACTTCTGTCATTCAGCTTTAACTTGCTGACAAACTAAGCATCGAGAGACATATTCAACAACATCTCTTTTAATTCCATCCCACCAGAAGTACTCTTTCAGGTCCCTATACATCTTCGTGCTTCTAGGATGAATAGAGAATGAAGAACTATGAGCCTCATCCAGCAGCTCCTTTAATTCTAGGATGGGGGGAACACAAACCTGATTTCGGAACTTTATTATCCCATCACAATCAAGGTTGAATTCAGGAACATTTCTCACCTTATTCTATAATTCTACATATTCTTTATGTGCCTCTTTAATCTTCACATGTATATATGGTTGAACATTCATTTGATAAAGATAATATGTTTCCCCTTCCATTATAATTCCATGATCCATCCTTTGAAAATCCATAAATATTGGATCTTTTGTGATCCTCATCATGGATAATCTAGCATAGTCTTGTCGACTTAATGCATCTTCCACATTGTTTGCTTTCCCAGGTTGATAATGAATTGGGCAATCATAATCCATAATCGGCTCCAACCATCTTCTTTGGCGCATATTCATCTCCTTTTGGATGAAAATATACTTTAAACTTTTATGATCAGTATAAATATCACACCTTTCTCCATAAAGATAATGAATCCAAATCTTTAATACAAAGATTACCGCAGCTAACTCCAAATCATGATTTGGGTGATTTTCCTCATGGATTTTCAACTGTTGTGAGGCATAAGCTATCACCATATCATTTTTCATAATAACACACCCCAACGCCTTCTTGGAAGCATCATTGTATATCACAAACCTTTCTCCACTACAAGGAAGTGTGAGTACAGGTGCACTGGACAAACTTTTTTTTAACTCCTTTAAATTCTCTTCACATTCTTCCATCCACATGAACTTAACTCCTTTTCGAGTAAACCTGTTGATTGTATTAGATAATCATGAAAAATCTTTCACAAAAAGTTGATAATATCCAGCCAAACCAAGAAAACTTCAGATCTCAGTTACTGTTGTTGGACTCGACGATCTTTCGATAACATCCGTTTTTGCTGGATACACAGATATCCCCTCTTTTGATATTATGTGACCCAAAAATGCAACATTTTGAAGCCAAAATTCACACTTGGTAATTTTGGAAGAAATCTTCTCCTTTCTCAGGGTCTTCAATACAATTCTCAAGTGATCTTCATGTTCTTCATTTCTCTTTGAATAGACAAGAATATCGTCTATAAAGACTACCACAAAGTGATCAAGATAGTCACTAAAGACTCTATTCATCAGATCCATGAAGATAGCAGGGGCATTAGTAATACCAAATGACATCACTATAAATTCATAGTGTCCATACCTTGTACGGAAAGCCATTTTTGGTATACCCTCCCTTTTGAACTTTAATTTATGATACATAGAACGAAGATCAATGTTAGAAAAGTGTTGAGATCCGCGTAGTTGGTCAAATAAGTCATTAATTCATAAGAGAGGATATTTTTTATTGATAGTGATCATGTTAAGTTCTCGATAATCAATGAAAAGTCTCATTGATCCATATTTCTTCGTAAAAAATAGAACAGGTGCTCCCCATGGTGACGCAATAGGGCGTATGAATACCTTATCCAGATTCTCTTGGAGTTGCTTCTTCAATTCCTGCAACTTAATTGGGGCCATTCTATAAGGTGTCTTTGAAATAGGTAAAACACCCGGTACATGTTCTTTTGAAAACTCAACTTCACGATTTGGTGGATGACCCGGCAATTCCTCCGGAATGACATCATCAAACTCTCGTACAATGGGAATATTCTTTATCATGTGTTTTTCACCAACCGTAATCTTCATTTAGTGGAATCAAGACCGATAAGATGGTAGAAATTTTCACTATAAGGTTATGTTCATCCTTGCGTCGATAGACTATCATAGATTGATCTGGAATATGAAATGTGACTTCCCTTATTCGGAAATTGATATGAGATCCATATAAAGAAAGTCAATCCCTGCCATGAATCACATCAAATTCCACTATAGGAAGGATCACAATATTTGCAGGAAGCACTTTCCCACAATTTTCAATCAGAGAAGAATTATAAACTTTTGATGTGACTGTTGTGCCATTAGGGGTTGTCACAACTAACTCATCATCTAATTGTTGAGGTAATATAGTTACACCCTTAGAAAATTATTCAGAAATAAAGAGTGTGTGGATCCAGAATCAAATAAATAAAATTTCTACTTTAGAGTGGCTGGTAAGTGTACCTTTCACCACTTTGTTCTCATACTCCACATCACTGATAGAAATTGAAAGTGACTTTCCTTTTCCTTTTGCCTTAAGTGTTTTTTGACGTTAATCATCATCAAAAACCCTTGGATTAGGGCATTAATTAGCATAATGCCTCATTTCCTTTCACTTGTAACATTGAAGTATAGGAGGTGCACTCTGTGTAGCCTTTTCTTTGTTCGCATCACTAGACATCTTCTTCCCATCATTACAGCATTCAAATACCCGATGACCTTCCTTTCCACATTTGAAACAATTACTGTTCCCTTTAAGACAACTCCCTCCATGTATCTTTCCACACTTTCAGCATAAGGGAAAGTCATCTTTTTTCAGTGTGCTCTTTAGATTTTCCTTTGAATTCCATTTTCCTCTTCTTATCAAACCCATATGACTAATGGGTTACTCCAATATCCATCTCAACTTTGAGATCACATCGACCAATTTCCTCGTAGCTATTAATGTCCCTTATGGCTAACACCCTTCGAAGACTTGGTTTTAAGCCACTAAAGAATCGATCGATCTTACTCTCAGGTTGGATAATAATCCCAGAAGCATACCTTGAATGTCTTGTAAAATATGCATCATAGGTACCAACAGATTCATAATAATTTTTCTTTTGTTCAAGAAACTCTTTCCCCATCTTTGTTCGAAGAATACGATAGAAGTACTTGTTGAAAAATAAGTTCTTGAACTCGTCTCATTCCATGGACTCAATTTCATCTCTTGGCATTGTATTCTAGATAAGATTCCACCATTGATCAGCATCACCTCCCAAACGATAAACTGCTAAGATGACTTTATCATGTTCAGAACATTGAAGAACTGAATATATCTTTTCAGTAATACTGATCCATTGTTCAGCAACTAATCGATCAGTAGACCCACTGAATGAGGGTGGATACTGCCTCATGAAGGATTCAATAGAATTTTTCTCCTTTTCTCTTTTGGAAGCCTTGCATGATTCATAGATTGAGAAAGTTTTGTGATCATGGCTACAAGATTTTGCATTCCGACTCCCATAACATTTGGTTGCTGATGGGGACAATCATTGAATTTCCCGTAGCATTCAGAATTAACACGGGTCCTTCGGGTTCTAGACATTGACTAGAACCAAGAATAATAGTGTGAGAAACACTAATTATAATAGGGAAACCACATAATCATGAATAAAATTTCACACTTTTGGTCTTATCATAGGTTATTCATGGCCATTTCTAAAACACTAAGATTGTGTTCTATGCTTAGACTTATCCTTAGGGTTCTTACTAAGGCTTTCAAATCCCGGTTTCCAAAGGATGACTATACCTTTCCTCTGATACCAACTATAAAAAACCATACATTACATACATTTTTAATACATTAAAATTGAATCATACTTATTACAACATATAAAAAACCATGAAAGGACTGTATAGGTATAATGTCTTTTGAAACTGGGAAACATAAACAACTGGTTCATATATCATCTATACTGTCTCCCTTTTATTTTATCATATCTAGAGTCCCTTTTGGCATATCTTACTTAATACCCTTCTTCCTGACCTAGGTAAAACAAAACATACAAAAGGGTGAGCTCAAATGCTCAGTAAGGGTAAACAAAAGAAATATCAATCATATCAAATTCAAAAGAACATAACATTTTGAAAATCATAATGTGAAAAAGTGATCATAATATCATGACATGGGATCAATCATAATAGTGAAATGTAATCCAAATAATAATAAATTAAAACATGAAACTTTTTGGAATACACACAAAATCATATATAATCATTTATTAGTAGTCAAGACTCATTTCCAAGACTATCTTTGTGGACAAAGTCCATTTCTGAACCGAGTTCACTCCTCATTTCAGTCTCGTATCACTGAACTAGACTGACCTGCCATTCCATCCATGTCTATCTCATGAGATATAAATCTATACCCAATGCATTGGAGGGAGATATAGGTCACACCCATCTCATAATGATACCATTATTATGTATTCCACAAAATCATATATCATATATCATATCCTAACGCATGTAATAAAAATGGGATTCTTAAACTTTATACCATCATAACATAATCCATGTAAGATAAAAGGACTTCATAAAATTAATTCCATCATAACATAATCAAATCAATGTAAAAATAGGGATAGAAACCTAAACCTATATTATCATATATGGAAAATAATTTTGATAAAACACTTGAACTCCATTCTGGAGGAAAATATCCTTTCTACTTTAAAAAAACATGTTACTTTCTAACATGTCATAAAATTTTAAACTAAAAGAAGTTGATTAAAAATAAACATGAAAACTTGTAAAGGAAGCTTCATGGAAATAATGTTCTAGGAAATCATAAAAATCTACTCATGCCGTATAAGTTAAAAAACATTCTTCTCGTACTTTTTCCCGAAAAGTCAAAAATTACCTCGTTCTAAAAATGACAAAAGATTCTTTTCATATCTTTTACTAAAAACTCACCAATGGGTAAAATTGGATTTAAAAAATTTTAGGAGGATATTAAAAATAATACATATTGAGTAAAAATGGATGTGGATGATAAATATTCCCCATTAAATTCGGAAGTATAAACAATCTCGGATAAAAATGGGATTGTGAGATTTTCCCTTACCTTAGGTCTGATTTTATTCGTACGTGTTCGAACCTTCTATATAATGATTTAGATAATGTCATTGATTTATTCCAGAATAAAACTTATTTTTATGATATCGTATATGGTCATATTATTAGCTTCTTATTAGTAATAGTTCATTGCTACTTATTATTCGGGTGTTTACTACTTTTTGTTCTTATGCATGTTTTGTTGAATAAATTCTTATTCTTCTTTTTAGGTTGTAGATACCTCATTTATAGAATGGTATTAGTGTAATATATATCATATTTATTCATTCAATTCGTTTATTTAATCATTATGCAATGAAGATCATGTAGAACGAGTCACATCATATCATGGAGACGGTATTCCATACGTACGCACGAGAGATGATATCATTCCCATAATCATGGAATTGTATTGGAGTGTATGTATACTATTTCAAAATCAATATCACTTTACAATAATCATATATAGTTATTCTTTACACCATTATACCCATCCAAGTATGGTGGTGGGGGAAAATAGATTACACCCTGGCGTGGAGACGGTATTCTGTACGTACGCACGCACGGTGATTTAATTTTCTGTAGGATGGATAAAGGTGAAATAGGGGTTTTTCATATTTATAATAACATATCATTATATGAGTGATACTGATGTTATTACTTCATAATTAAATAACAAAATAAGAAGAAGTATAAGAGGAAATAAAGTTGAAAGAATTGGTAACGGACATTACCTCTTCTTTTAAGCGCCTCTTCTTAACCTCCTCTTAGAGAAATAAGATGGTCTTTGAAGAATATCAGAACCTCTAGGATGTTTCTAGGGAAGTGGAGAGGATGAATTTTCAGGGTTTGGCCGAGCTTTAAGGCTCAATTTGGTGTGAGGAGGAGAGGGAGGAGGTTACCTTTTATAAGGGAGGAGAGGGGTACCTTTGGAAAAACTAAAATTATTACTTTATTATAAAGTCATATTCGTTTTTTAATAGCTCCAAATTGATTTATTTAAAAGCTAAATTGGGTATGGGTCGAAATCCTCTCATCCAATAGAATTTAGACAAGTTTAGGTTTCTATTTTAACCTTATCATTTATATTTAACTTTGAGTTAGATAGTTTAACATTTACCGTGTCTTTTTGATTTCTTACACTATAAGGTTAATAAACCTACTATAATAAGCCAAACGAATACCAAGTTGTTTATTATTAATATATATAACCGTATCTAAGTAATTTGTCCGAACCTTATATTTTTAGCAATAAAATAACAATTACTAATATAATATTTGTTTTAAAAACTATTTTATGTCAATTTTGACAGTATTTGGTAATTGATTTTTTTGAAAATCATAACAGAATGATTAGTTCGAAAAACGTTAATTAAATCACTAATAACATGTCATATTAACCTATAAAATTATTTTAATTCTTAAAAAGTCTCAAATTTCATTTATTTGATTATTTATAACATCAATAATGTTAATATTTAATTAATAAGATAATTAGTGGATCATCATTTTGTCATAAATAAATTAAATTATTTGATGTCTAAAAATTATAAATAAACTAATATTATGTAGGAAATATTTTTAGATTTTTAATGAATATTTATAGTCTAATTTATCTTATGTATAACCCTATATTAAAAATGTTTAAGTTATTAAACATTGATTTTAACTATTTTAACTATTCTTTAAATAAAAAATATTAAATGTCCTAATCTAATCCAAGTGGGCCTAAATGGTCATATTTTTCTCCTAAGGTTGTTTTTGGTCGAATGACACTTATGCAACAGAATTAGGAATTGTGTT
This sequence comes from Viscum album, assembly GCA_963277665.1. Taxonomy (NCBI): domain Eukaryota; kingdom Viridiplantae; phylum Streptophyta; class Magnoliopsida; order Santalales; family Viscaceae; genus Viscum; species Viscum album. Next base: position 2,017,149,579 of record OY728165.1, read on the forward strand.
AGGGTAATAATAATATCATTTGTACCCTTAATTACCCTATTTACTTTTAACCGTGGTAAAAAATGTAAAAACTTACTATTCACCAAAAATTATTTTTATCTCATTGAACCAAATTTTTGTCCATGATATTAATTGTGTCTCTCGTATTTTCGAAATTCCACTCACATAAGCGGTAAAATTATGTTTAATGTGAATTTTCAAATTCTGCTAGGAGGTGGGTAAAAGAAGGTGAAAAGTTCAATAAAATTTTTATATATCTAAAATTATTATAAATTGACTCTAATGAATTACTTTGAACTTATATAGGTATTATGTATCAATTTTGACATAAAATAAATTTAAATAAAATAAATAATTATTTAAATAAAAAGTCAGTTTTTAAATAGTAACCTAGTGTTTTCACTATTCATAAAAAATTGAATGTTTTCAGAAAAATACCAAAATTTCACCATAGGCTAATTTCGATATTCCGAATCCAAAAATGAAGTCCATTTTGAAAGAAGAAATTTACAAAATTTAAAAAAGTGGTTATTACTATTCATAATGGCTAGTTTTAATAACATTTTAATTGCATATCGTTGTTTAGTGACACTCGGTATTACGCACGACGCAATATATCGAGGAAGGTCATGATTGCCTGTAAAGAAAGCCATGATAGTGTTGTGTATAGTGAATGATTAATTTGATGATGTATATAACATAAAAACAAAATATTTCTCATAAAAAATCTCGGATGTTACATTCTACCCCCCTTAGAATGAATTTCACCATCGAAATTCGTCACTTGTTAACTAACAGATGGGGATACCTCTCCCTCATTATATCCTCAAGCTCTCATGTAGCTTATTCTAATTGGTTTTTCCTCCATAAAACTTTCACCAAGCGAGAGGTCTTCTTCCATAGGACCTTTTTGCAACGATCCAGAATCTTTATCGGTTGTTCTTCATAAGAATGATCTTGCTCCAGCGGTACAACTTCTGAGCTTAGTACATGTGATGGATAGGGTATGTACTTTCTCAGGAATGATATATGGAACACATCATGAACTTTAAAGAGATTCGTTGGAAGAGTCAATCGGTAAGCTACCTTCCCAACACGATCCAGTATTTCGAAAGGACCGATAGACCTAGGACTCAACTTTCCCTTCTTTCCAAATCTCATTACTCTCTTCCAAGGAGATATTCGTAAAAACAATTTATCACCCACTTCAAACTCTAAGTCTATTCTTCGGTTGTAGGCAAAACTTTTTTGTTGACTATGAGCTGCTCTAATGTGTTGTTGAATAGATCTGACCTTTTCTTCCATCTCATCAACAAGACCAGGTCCTAATAGCTTTCTTTCTCCAACTTCATCCCAGCACGTTGGAGTTCGGCATTTCTTTCCATAGAGAGATTCCTAAGGAGCCATATGAATACTGGAGTGAAAGCTATTATTATAAGAAAATTCTACCAAAGGTAGTTTTTGATCCCAATCTCCTTTGAAATCCATAGAGCAAGCTCTCAACATATCTTTTAGAGTTTGATTTTTCCTCTCCGAATGACTGTCTGTATGAGGATGATAAGCAGTGCTGAAACTCAACTCTGTATCCAGAGTAAGCTGAAGACTTCACCAAAACATTGAGCTAAAACTAGGATCCTGATCAGATATAATGGAAAGTTGAACTCCATGCAATCTTACCACTTCCTTTACATATATCCTGGAAAGCTGATACGGAGAGAAATCTTCTCTAATAGCAATGAAGTGTGCTGACTTCGTAAGACGATCAACTATGACCCAAATAGCATTATTGGATTTGGATGTTTTAGGAAGTCCGGTGACAAAGTCCATAGTGATGTTTTCTCATTTCCATTCAAGTATGTGTAATGGTTGTAACATCCCCTTAGACTTCTGTCTTTCAGCTTTAACTTGCTGACAAACCAAGCATCGAGAGACATATTCAGCAAAATCTCTTTTCATGCCATCTCACCAGAAGTACTCTTTTAGGTCCCTATACATTTTCGTGCTTCTAGGATGAATAGAGAGTGAAGAACAATGAGCCTCATCCATAAGCTACTTCTTTAATTCTAGGATGGGAGGAACACAAACCGGATTTCTGAACTTTATTATCCCATCACAATAAAGGTTGAATTCAGAAACAGTTCTCACCTTCTTTTGTAATTATACATCTTTTTTTTGTGCCTCTTTAATCTTCACATGTATATACGGTTGAACATTCATTTGAGAAAGATAATATTTCTCACCAACCGTAACCTTCATTTAGTGGAATCAATACCCATAATATGGAAGAAATTTCCACTAGAAGGTTATGTTCATCCTTGCATTGATAGACGGTTATAGATTGATCTGGAATATGAAATGTAACTTCCCTTCATTGGAAATGGATATGAGCTCTATATAAAGAAATCCAATCCATGAAGATAGCAGGGGAATTAGTAAGACCAAATGGCATCACTATAAATTTAGAGTGTCCATACCTTGTACAGAAAACCGTTTTTGGTATATCTTCCCTTTTAACCCTTAATTGATGATACCCTGAATGAAGATCAATCTTGGAAAAGTATTGAAATCTCCATATTTGGTCAAATAATTCATCAATGCATGGGAGATGATATTTGTTCTTGATAGTGATCTAATTAAGTTCTCGATAATCAATGCAGAGTCTCATAGATCCATCTTTCTTCTTAACAAATAGAACAGGTTCACCCCAAGGTGATGCACTAGGGCGTATGAATACCTTATCACGATTCTCTTGGAGTTTATTCTTCAATTATTTCAACTCAATTGGGGCCATTCTATAAGGTGTCTTTGAAATAGGTAATGTACCAAGTACGAGTTCTATTGAAAACTCACCTTCACAATTTGGTGGAAGACCCGACAATTCCTCTGGAAAGACATCATCAAACTCCCGTACAATGGGAATATTCTTAATCATGTGTTTCTCACCAACTGTAACCTTCATTTAGTGGAATCAATACCCATAATATGGAAAAAATTTCCACTAGAAGGTTATGTTCATCCTTGCATCGATAGACGGTTATAGATTGATCTGGAATATGAAATGTAACTTCCCTTCATTGGAAATGGATATGAGCTCTATATAAAGAAATCCAATCCATGCCAATAATCACATCAAATTCCACTATAGGAAGGATCACAAGATTTGCAGGAAGCTCTTTCCCACAAACGCCAATTGGAGAATAATTATAAACTTTTGATGCGACTGTTGTGCCATTAGGGGCTGTCACAACTAACTCAACATCTAATTGTTGAGGTAATACGGAGATACCCTTAGAAAATTATTTAGAAATAAAAGAGTAGTTGGATCTATAATAAAGTAAAAAAAGTCTACTTTAGAGTGGATGGTAAGTGTACCATTCACCACTTCGTTCGCATACTCCACATCACTGATAGAAATTGCAAGTGACTTTCCTTTGTCTTTATCCATAAGAGTTTGTTGACTTCAATCATTGTCAACAACCCTTGGTTTAGGGAATTGAATGACATAATTCCCCATTTCCTTGCACTTGTAACATTGAAGTGTAGGAGGTGCACTTTATGTAGCCTTTTCTTCGTTCGCATCACTAGACATATTCATCCCATAATTGCAGCATTCAAATGCCCGATGACCTTCCTTTCCACATTTGAAACTTTTACTTGTCCCTTAAAGACAACTCCCTCCATGTTTCTTTCCACATGTTGAGCATAAGGGAAAACTCATCTTCTTTTTAGTGTGCTCTTTATATTTTCCTTTGAATTCCATTTTCCTCTTCTTATCAAACCCATATGACTGATGGGTTACTCCAATCTCCATATCAACTTTGAGAGCACATCGAATGATTTCCTCGTAGCTATTGAAGTCCCTTATGGCCGACTCCCTTCGAAGACTTGGATTTAAGCCCCTAAAGAATCAATCGATCTTACTCTCAGGTTAGATAATAATCCCAAAATCATACCATGTAAGTCTTGTAAAATTTGCTTCGTAGGTACCAACAGATTCATCATCCTTTTTCTTTAGTTCAAGAAACTCCTTCTCCATATTTTTCGAAGAATACGAGGGAAGTACTTATTGAAAAATAAGTTCTTGAACTCGTCCCATTCCATGGACTCAATTTCATCTCTTTCCCTCATATTCTTGATAATATTCCACCATTTATCAGCATCACTTTCCAAACGATACACTGTTAAGATGACTTTATCATGTTCAGAACATTGAAGAACTGTAAATATCTTTTCAGTAGTACTAATCCATTGTTCAGTATCTAATGGATCAGTAGACCTGTTGAATGATGGTGGACGCTACCTCATGAAGGATTCCATAGAATGTTGCTCCTTCATTTGCTCATTTGGAAGTCATGCATGACTCATAGCTTGAGAATGTTGTGTGAGCATGGTTACAAGATTTTTCATTCCAACTCCCATAACGTTTGGTTGCTCAGGGGGACAATCATTGCATTTCCCGTCACATTCAGAATTAACACGGGTCCTTCGGGTTCCAGCCATTGACTAAAACCAAGAAGAATAGTGTTATCAACACTAATTATAATAGGAAAACCACAAAATCAATAATAAAATTTCACGCTTTTGGTCTTATCATAGGTTATTCATGGCCATTTCTAAAACACTAAGATTGTGTTCTATGCTTAGACATATCCTTAGGGTTCTTACTAAGACTTTCACATCCTAGTTCCCAAAGGTTGACTATACCTTTCCTATGATACAAACAATAACGACCCGTACTTTACATACATTTTTAATACATCAAAATTGAATCATACTTATTACAACATATAATAAAACCATGAAAGGACTGTATATGTATAGTGTCTTTAGAAACTGGTAAACATAAACAACTGGTTCATAAATCATCTACATTGTCTCCCTTTTATTTTATCATATCTAGAGTCCCTTTTGGAATATCTTAATTAATACCCTTCTTCCTGACCTGGGGAAAAGAAAACATACAAAAGGGTGAGCTCAAATTCTTAGTAAGGGTAAACAAAAGAAATATCAATCATATCATATTCATAAGAACATAGCATTTTAAAAATCTTAACGTGCAAAAGAGATCATAATATCGTGACATGGGATCAATAATAATAGTGAAATGTAAGCCATATAACCATAACGTACAACATGAAACATTGTGGCATACACACATAATCATATAGAATCATTTCTATCTATCCAATACTCATTTCCAAGAATATATTTGTGGACAAAGTCTATTTCTGAATCGAGTTCACTCCTCGTTTCAGTCCTGTATCACTGAACCAGACTAACCTCTCGTTCCATCCATGTCTATCTCATGAGATATAAATATTTACCCAATGCATTTGAGGTAGATATAGGTCCCACCCATCTCATAATGATACCATTATTAAGTGTGCCACAAAAACATATATCATATATCATAGCATAACCCATGTAATAAAAATGAGATTCTTAAACTTTATGCCATCATAACATAATCCATGTAAGATAAAAGGAAATCATTAAATTAATTCCATCATAACATAATCAAATCAATGTAAAAATAGGGATTGAAACAGAGCCCTATATTATCTTATATGGAAAATAATTTTGATAAAACACTTGAACTCCATTCTTTTGGAAAATATCCTTTCTACTTTAAAAAAAAACATTTTACTTTCTTAACATGTCATTCAATTTTAAACTAAAAGTAGTTGATTAAAAATAAACTTGAAAACTTTTAAAGGAAGCTTCATGGAAATAATGTTCTAGGAAATCAAAAAAAATCCACTCATGTCGTATAAGTTAAAAAAACATTCTTCTTGTACTTTGGTCAGAAAAGTCAAAAAGTACCTTGTTCTAAAAACGAAAAAAGATTCCTTTCATATCTTTTACTAAAAACTCACCAATGGGTAAAATTGGATTTAAAAAAGTATATTAGGATATAAATAATATTACATATTTATTAAACAAGTATTTGGATGATAAATATGCCCTAGTAAATCCGGAAGTATAAACAATCTCGGATAGAAATGATATTGCGAGATTTTCCATTACCTTAGGTCCGATTTTCTTCGTACATGTCCAAAACTCCTGTATAATGATTTAAATAATGTCACTGAATTATTCCCGAATCAAACTTATTGTTATGATATCATATATGGTCATATTCTTAGCATATTATTAGTAATATTTCATTGCTACTTGTTATTCAGGTGTTTACTACTTTTTGTTCTTATGCGTGTTTTGTAGAATAAATTCTTATTCTTCTTTTTAGGTTATAGATACCTCATTTACATAAAGTTATTAGTGTAATATATATTATATTTATTCATTAAATTCATTTATATAATCATTATGCAATGAAGATCATGTAGAACGAGTCACATCACATCGTGGAGACGGTAATCCGTATGTACGCACGAGTGATGATATCGTTCGCATGATCGTGGAATTGTATTAGAGTGTATGTATACTATTTAAGAATCAATATAACTTTAAAATAATCATATATAGTTATTCTCAACACCATTATACCCATCCATGTATGGTGGTGGTGGAAAACAGATTACACCATGGCGTGGAGACGGTATTCCATACGTACGCACGCACTGTGATTTCATTTTCCGTAGGATGGATAGAAGGTGAAATTGGGTTGTTTCATATTTATAATAACATATAAGTATATGAGTGATACTGATGTTATTACTTAATAATTAAATAACTAAATAAGAATAAGTAGAAGAAGAAATAAATTTGAAAGAATCGGTGACAGACATTACCCTTTCTTTGAAGCGCCTCTTATTAACCTCCTCTTAGGGAACTAAAGATGGTCTTTTAAGAATACCAGAACCTCTAGGATGTTTCAAGGTAAGTGTAGAGGAGATATTGGTAGGGGTTGGCTGAGCTTGAAGGGTCAAAGTGGTGTGAGGAGGAGAGGGAGGAGGTGCCCTTTTATAAGGGAAGAGAGTGGCACCTTTGGAAAAACTAAAAATATTATTTTATTATAAAGTCATATTCATTTTTTAATTCCTCCAAATTGATTTTTTTCGAAGATAAGGTGGGGATGGGTCGAAATACTCTCATCCAATTGAATTAATACAAGTTTAGGTTTCTATTTTAACCTTATCATTTAGATTTAACTTTAAGTTATATAATTTAACTTTTACCATGTCTTCTTGTTTTCTTACACTATAAGGTTAATAAACATACTATAACAAGCTAAAATAACCCCAAGTTGTTTATTATTAATATATATAACCTTATTTAAGTCATTTGGCCGAACCTTATATTTTTAGGAATAAAATAAAAATTAATAATATAATATTCGTTTTAAAAAATATTTTATGTCAATTTTGACAGTATTTGGTAATTGATTTTTGTGAAAATCATAAACGAATGATTAGTTATAAAAAAGTTAATTAAATAAATAATAACATGTCATATTAACTTAGAAAATTAGTTGAATTTATAAAAAGTCTCAAATTACATTTACTTCAGTATTTATAACATCAATTATGTTAATATTTCATTAATAAGATAATTACTACATCATCATTGTGTCATAAATAAATTAATTTATTTAATGTATAAAAATTATAAATAAAATACCATTAAGTAGGAAATATTTTTATATTTCTAATTAATATTTATAGTCGAATTTATCTTATGTATAACTCTATATTAAAAATGTTTTTGTTATTAAACTTTGATTTTAACTATTTTAACTACTCTTTAAATAAAATAATATTAAATGAACTAATCTAATCCAAGTGGGTCTAAATGGTCATATTTTATTCCTAAGGTTTTGTTTTGGTTTAATTAAACATATCCAATAGAATTAGGACATGTTTTAGGGTAATAATAATATCATTTTTACTCTTAATTGCCCTATTTAAATTTAACCGTGGTAAAAAAGTAAAGAAGTTACTATTCACCAAAAATTATTTTGATCTCATTGTACCACATTTTAGTCCTTGATATTAACTGTGGCTCTCGGATTTTCGAAATTCCACTCACAGAACTGGTAAAATTATGTTTAATGTGAATTTACAAATTCTCCTATGAGGTGGGTAAAAGACGGTGAAAAGTTCAATTAAATTTTTATATATCTAAAATTATTATAAAATGACTCCAATGAATTACTTTGAACTTATATAGGTATTATGTATCAATTTTGTCCTAAAATAAATTTAAATAAATAAATAAATATTCAAATAAAAAGTCGGTTTTTAAATAGTAACCCAGTGTTTTCACTATTCATCAAAAATTGAATGTTTTAGAAAAATACCAAAATTTCACCCTAGGATAATTTCCATATTCTAAATCCAAAAATTAAGTCCATTTTGAAGGATGAAATTTAAAAAATTTCAAAAAGTGGTTATTACTATTCATAACGGCTAGTTTTAATAACATTTTAATTGCATATCGTTGTTTAGTGAAACTCGGTATTGTGTATGACGCAAGCTATCGAGGAAGGTCGCGATTGCATGTAAAGAAAGCCAATCTAGTGTTGTGTGTAGTGAAAGATTCTTTTGATGATGTATATAGCATTAAAACAAAATATTTCTCATAAAAAATCTTGGGTGTTACATAGAGTAATCCAAATTAGGGGATTAACAATGTCGTCAGAATCATGCCTCCCCATATAGAAAAGTGTACTTATTATAAATGGGGGTATATGGTAGTACCATGGGGAGACTATACCACCATATCAAAATGTTTAATAATAGATAATTTAAAAATATTTCATCTACCACCATAACCATCTACGTTTATGAAAGCAGTAAATATAATAATATAAAATACATGAATGCAGAAGCTTATAAGTGGTCATACAAACAAAAATAACTGATCGAGGAAGTTCGTTATACAATATAAGGAATTTAGAAGATAGTAAATGAATATGGGTATATATAACATACCTTATCCTCACCTCATACCAATATCCAATTGTACTCAAGATATATGGCTTGGTGATGAATCTTAATGACTCTACACAACTGGAACATGTGATTATTGAAGCATATTTGGGTAACAATATACCATGGCCACCCAATTGTGGTGTGTGTACAACTATGTAGGAAACTACTAATGTATTCCCATCCATAAGCGCAATATACAATTTAGACATGTAATATTCTTATCTAAAAATAAAAAAAAAGATTCATAAATAAATAAGAAACTTTTGATCCTATAGTTCATTTATGAATACCAAGATTGACCCAATCCTACTTTAACATATGCAATATTGTGTTTGAGAAAATCAGATAATTGTTCTAACCATTACCTAGCCCAATTGACATATAGTCATGCTTGTATACTCTAGATCTGGGGTAGTATCCCAATTTATCCACAAAGGGTCTGGTAAAGTAGTTATATCCATATCGAATTTCTATGATATCACATAGTAGTATGATACAATCTAATATCTATGAAGAAATACTAATAAATTAATAGTCATTATGTGTCTTCACCAAACCCAAGGAAGTAATACTAAGAATTCCATAGTAGCAAAGCATCTATATCGAACCTCGTGATGTAATTTTGAGTTTTAAACCATTGTCAAAAAATATCATTAAAAACCATGAGTTAATCTTGATATTTATATGGACATCAAGAATCATCGATGAACACCATGTCATATCCTATAAATTTATTAGTATAAATATTTTAATAATTATCCTAGTAACTACTCTAAGGCATCCCATGTTTTTTCAAACATATTAGTGGGATGTGTGCCTAACCCAAACCACCTCATGCCATAGGCACCACAACCTCTCAAACTCACATCATCAATTAAGGTTCAAATGTAACAACACCAATCATTACTACCTAATTCCCATGCATCTTTACAAGAATCAACATATCCCCGGGGAAACCACCAATGTCACATAGGCCTTGTCAATGCATGAACACCCTTCATGGGTTACCTTATCTTAATTAAATCCTTAATGTTAGTACATGATACCATAGGTTAATATGCCCCTTATCCATATCATGATCATCATATGAAATCACTAACCTCTTACAGAAAAACAAAATGAAGGTTATTTGCTCATATGGAAAAAGGCCCATCTACACACCAACTACATATATAGGTTGTTCCACTAACCCAACCCATACATCCCTCACTACATGGTCCTACCACCTAGGTAATCACATCTTGGATAGGTAGGATCACTTTACCCATTCTCGTCTCACCTAACCAAATAAGTCTCATGTGCTTCATGTTTTTCATATGCCCTAATAAGCCTAAAACTCTTAATCACATGCTCACCTCTACTATGTGGCATCACATAGAACCTATAATAAGGTACAAAAAAACAAAACATTCCTTGAAATAACATTATATAGTATATGTATCATAAGTAAAACACTTATAATCAATGACTCGATTATTAGTTAAAATGATATGTATCCATTTTCTAAGGTCCCACATGGCCATAAGACTTAAAAAAATTAAACAAAAACATTTAATTTAAAATTATATTTTATTTAATTGTAAAAATGTTGATCACCTTTAAGGGTGATCCCACACATCACATTCCATGTAAAAAATTCTTGATACCAAAGACCATTTTCAAGTGATCAATGACATAAGACAAGATGTTTCTTCCCTTATGAATAACCTAATCACTATTAGTTAAGCTATTATATGTTCAACCATCCATTTTACATTACCACAAGTCTTTAACCCATTCTATATTATACAAATTAATTAATTATAATCAATTTATAATTAAATAATTAGTTTACAAATAAATATTTTATTTAAATTATTTTGGTATAAATCCTAAAACCAAAGAGGATGAAACCATGACACAATACTTACAACAATGAAATCATTAATGTTCTATGGTACACACATGAAACAATCCTAGAAAAAATTCAGAACACCCAACAATGACTCAATCTCCAAGATAATTTAATTAAAACTACTAATCTTAAAAAACCCACTATAGTGACATACCTTATCAAAAATGCATGTGATAGTGTGTAGACATCATCTCAGAATATCCTCCAATTATACTACCCAAAAGACTCCTAATAAATTCATAATTCCCCCATGATCTACTAGAATAAATATTTAATTCTATCATACAGAAATCCAAAATCATTGATGTTGAAGGGGAAAATACCATTGACATGGGGGTTGGAGGAATTTAAACCCCATTTTAAAATAATACCCCGAATAACCCAAAACCAATTATAGAAGAATGGATAAGAGTTTCAATATCCTTCACTCATAGGTAATCAAATATTGATATAAATGAGTGTAGATGACCCCCACCCCACTTTATTATAATTTATTGAGAACTTATTAATCCATTTTATAAAATGAACTAGGGTTCACATTGTGAATTTTTCTAACACTCTGTATGAAATCCCCACTTGCATTTATTCCATGAAAGCACCCCTGGTTAAGCCCCTCAAATTTACAATTCATATTACCTCTATAAGGATCTAATACTACATATTTTTAGCCACCTAGACCCTTGAAAACTACTTTGATGCTCTCTTAAACAACCGGGACACCACTAAATCCTTAAACCACATATAAATCCCTATTTCATATAATTTAAATGTTTTAATGAATTTTTTTATTCCCAGCTATAAATATAAACTATCCCATAAAAAATTAATATTTTCAATGAATTTTATAACCTTTACTTATATGAGGTATAACGTACACTGAGATTCCATCAACATTAACCTGTTAGTAGGTACCAACAAGCTCAACCATATGCTCATATTAAATCTAACAATTAATAAAACATTGTGCTAGTGGAACAACCAAAAAAACAGAAGTAAGAAGTGGTAATTATATTACATTATTTATAAAAGTTACAACATTTACTATAGGATCTAAAAAATTATCACTCTTGGATGACTAGTTAAATATATACATTACATTGAAAAACATAAGATGCAACATGAACACACTATCAGAACATTATTTTCCCTTATATATTTTATTTTAAAATTTAATACTATTCTACTCTAGGTTTATAGGGAAATTTAAAAAAATTCTAGGTGATCTAAGATTCTTGATATGGGGATGAATACTATAGAGTAATTCATGACATACACATGGAACAAGTGATATTGTAGGAACAAATAAATAGTATAAATCCATAATTAACTAAAACTAGGATAATAATATATCCATTTATAATAATGAAAATATTACATCACATGGATAACAATAATTTGTTCCTTTATAATAAAATTCTTATTGTCGAATATTTAACTCTATACCATGATCCAAGACATATTTTCCATAAAAATCATGAACTTACTATCATCGTAACATCCTTTTTTTCTAGACTTACACAAAAATCCAAATCATGATTGTCTCAAGATAAATACTAATTCATCAAGGGGAACTATAATTTTGTTCCTGAGCCCTTACTATATTGTATCCAACGAATTCAACAATACGAAAAAATGAATGAACAAATTAGAATCTACTTTTCAAATAATAATTAATATGATAATAATGAGATATAAACATAAATATTTTTCCCCCATGTTAATAATAGGGATACCATAACCATTACCCATACATAGAGAGGGTGGATATTATAAAAAATTATAGAAAAAATTCCAATGACTATCTATATTAGAATGAAATCATATATAAGGAAAATATTTATCCATATTCCAATAAATGAATAGAACGATCATAACCCATCAGGAGAGTGAATGTGGATGGTTAAAAAATGCATAATCAATATATAATCTATGAGGTATTATCAATTGAAAGGTATGTATAATTATAAAATATTTTAATAGAAGGTTGAGAAGAAGGGTAATTTGAATCTGTTTAGTTATCAATGTAATAACACAATTTAATTCAATATTTATCACTAGTAAGATCTCGTATAGATAGTAGACAAAATCATTTATCATGGATCATAAAGTGAATGAATATTTCAAATATCCCCCATGATTTCATAGAAAGGTGTGTGATCCTTGTCCCACTCATTATTAATAAACGTTATAGTCGATTCAATAACAAAGAAAAAACATTTGGTGTGATTATCCATAGTTTGTACATTTCACAACCACATCTTTGTGATAATATCAAGATGAATAGGTAAATGTAAGAGAAACTATCAAATCATTACATTCCCAAAATTTGTGATTTTTATGAATTTGGACATATTAGGAAATGTATTTAATGAGTGGTAATCAAAATTATAATATTTCAAATAAGTTAAAATTTCATATAAATGTAATGATTATGACATTTCAATTATGTTTTGTTATTAAAAATGGAAGGGGGGTTGAGATCACTTTTATCTACATAATAACATCATCTAAAAATTATATAAATCAAGGGGATAAGTAATATCTCATTAATTACATATCAAATTAAAGGTAATACCATGAAATTAAAATCATGTAAAAATGTGGAAATTGTATTAAAGTAAATAAATTTCATTTAAAATGGAATGAAAATGTTTATGAACAATTACCGCTCTATGAATCTTATTATAGATTGGGTGGGCATGTTATAACCATTGGAACCCCATAAGAGAGACATATAGGGAGAGATATATGATAAATTCTTGATCAATGCATTTGGTATGGATTGTATTGATATAATTGGTGGATGTGAACTCCTTTTATTGGAAAAAGAGGAAGATACTTCATGGAAAATATTGTTAAGAAATTGTTAATAGTTGAAGCAAGTGGGTGTCAGTTGGGTGAGGCATGTTAGGTGAGGTAGGTGGAGAAATGGTATGTGATAATTGCTGGCATGAAATTAACACCTAAAAAGTCTTTATAGATGGTTTATATAACCTTTTAATTTTAAAAAATATTAGATACCCCATTTACTCATTTTACTAAAACAATTAACCAATGTAATTATTTTATAACTCAAAATATAATATGGCACTTCCTACTAGATATTTACACAATAAATCTAAATCTGGGGTTACTCTAACTGATAGAAATTCAAAATATTAAAAACTAACTACTAATTTAAAAAATAATATATAGGAAAACATATTTTTAAAGAAAACATGCATAAATATATATAATAGAAAATTTTTCAATGATAGGGGAACCCAAGATTCATGGGTGTCTAAAGTGAAGTTACCCAAGCGAGTAAACTCTTGAAATATCTATGAAATTGATATGGGTGATCCAATATTAGAAAAATTAATACAGTTACCATATCTACTGACCTTTGATGCTATAAAGTCCATAAATTGTTCTCATATTTCCATATGTCATATAGGAGGGTTTGGTTTTTTATCAAGTCCCTTCATCATTCTATGTAGTATATAATGGATAAATGAATCCAGATATAGATATAAAGATATTTATGGAAAAAAATATACACATTTTCAAGTGATTTCAAATCAATTTTGTTATATCTGAAAAGATCCAAACCAACTGATAATGGTGTTATCCAATTTTATATGATAGTATCCTTGTCCATAGAAACCACTAAATTCAATGAACAATCAACCTCTAGGATGATGAACAATTCCTTACCCAGCATAAGTCCAAAGACACATGGTGTAACCATATTTAGAGAAAATCCACTGGGAGGTGGAACCCAATAGATCTAAAGACCATGGGGTGTCTCTTTCTACAAGGAATATTTGGATCCTATGATATTCATCATTTTCATTTGGGATAGACCACAACCCACCCACATAATAAGAAATGACAGATCAAATACTTGGAATATAGACCATGTAGCTACAATCCTTCATGAAATGATATAGCCATAGTAACAAGAATTGTTCCTCAATTACAAAATGCGCTAAAATCTGGATACTAGTATAATCAGATGTACTCTCATTCTGAGTATTTTATTTACTCCACCATTCAAAACTAAATATAGAAATATCAACATGTGAGGTATTGTAATGTAAGATCTCTAAATTTAACAAATGCATGCTATATTATTGTCACCCAATCACCATTAATGATTTGGAGGGTGGATGATTCATCACATGGAATAATTTAATACAAGTATTAAAAATATAACATAATACCATTGCATTTTATTTCCTCATCCATGAAAAAAGAATTATTCCATAAGAACCAAATTAAAAAAATTTAATTTGGAGGGATTTCAATGTACTAGAGAGTGTCATAAAAACAATCATGCAACTGGTTCCCATGAAAAACCTAATGGTATGCCTTAAATTAGAAATAAACCAATTAAGAGCTTGTGTAAAGTCATGAATCTCACTTTTAATTCATTTTGATACTATAAAAAATACAATGCAGATCTTGATTCAAAAAAACAATGAGGAAGGTATGATAGTTTTTCAAATGCTTAAATGAGACAGTTGGAATCAATTACCCATGAATTTCATTAGTATAAACAACCCAAATATGAATCTATAAGTCGATCTCCCCATATCCAATGATCTATCATGAGTTATCTAGTAGAACCATAACATTTCATCTAGTCGAATCCCAACAGGGGTAGACCCTACCCTTTATCAATCACAATTTATTCCCTTACATGTTCAAAATTAGACTACCCCATTGAATCCATCATTCAGTGATTTATTGGGACAACTTTTTTTATAGGCTATAAATCTCCATGAGATACTCCTTAGATTAGTACATTATGAATCCACTATCTTGGTCATCCTTTCCCATGAAGTATAGTGAAATATTTAATTATAATGGTACATCCAAGTCAACAAAGAAATTTGTTTTTTCAATGTCATTGATAACTGCATTTTGAACCATTTAATAAAAAAAATCATAGGAATAGACTTGATTTATATATTGGAATGGGTAATCCTATCCATAAATTAAATGAGGCTATTTTTCAAGTTATTAATATAGTTATAAATCTTTTTTACCACCCCCTTGAATTAAATGATGTGTCAACTACCAGGGGAGATAGGGGTTCCCACGTACTCTATGGGTTAGAACCTTCTATGAATTCCTAGAAAACATTCAATCATTTGTTTTAACATATCTAAAGAGGAAGATGTAAATACAATTATTTTATTTAATAGATTAGTAATTTTACCAAACTATTTGCATAACACCTCTATGAACTTGTTGAAGACTAAAATTGAAAGAAAAAATTAGTTCAAAAGAAACAATATGTCATCAGAAAATAAGATAATATAGGCTCCCATGAAATGATCCCTATATGAAAATTGGATGATCCCTCCTATTTAGAGGCTTAGATCAAGGAATCTATTGTCAACATCATGAACCATAATGAGAAGACTAGGGGAAAGTGGATCCCCCTTCCCCAACCTCTTGTTGGATTTCAAGAAACCACTCATCCTTCTAATAATGAAAATACAGATCTAGGTGTAACTATACCATAAAATGAATAAGTTGATATCCAATGAAGTTCATCACCTTCATAAAGAAAATTCCATTAAATCATGTTGTAAATTTTTTCCATATTGAATTTGATAGAAACGTTGGAAAGAGTTTATATACATCCTTATTTCATATTAATTATTAATTGAATTTTTGTTTATATATTTTCTTATCTTTTGAAACATAGTATTATTTTCATATTTTTTAGGTATATTAATCTAAATTTATAGATAAAAATTAGACTACTATTTTGAATTTATTTCTTTGAAATAAATCATTTTACTTTTATTGTGGTAATAAATCTTTATACTAAGTAATTTATTTCAATTGAATAATAAAATATTAGTATAGTTTCATAATTTGTAACTATTGATTCTAAAAAAAATTTCTATATTAATAATCAAAAATAATATATACAGAGAATATTAATTTTATGATATGCACACATAAAACCTGTTTTTTCCTAAAAATTATATTTTTAAGCATAGATATTATATTCAGAAAAAACTTATCGTTAAATTTGATTTTGCAGACATAAATTTTTTTATTATAAAAAAATAATATAATGTGGAATCCAAACCAATCCAAATAATTTTATTCCAAAATAATATTTAATTAAATGAAATGTTCAAAAATATTTCATTTTCAGAAAATTTTACATAATTTCATAAAATGTTATATTTGGATTTTATAATTTTGACATATTATTTAAAAAATGAATACTTTCACTACATCCTGAATGGACCGAAGGACTTATTTTTATTCTATTATATATTATCCCCCTTTCAAGGGTTGAATGGGAACCCTACATGACCTCTAACCCCAATGCACAAGGCCCAACTGACCCGCAATACATAACCACAAGGCCCAGAGGCATACCATGCCCATACATGACTCGTAGGCCCAATCCACTAAAACTGCCCCTCCCTAGCTTCTACTTCATTGATAACCTATCACCCCACGTTGCATTGTTTATCAGCTGACATTGCCTCGTACAAAGCTGGATGGTGCTTGGTCCCGATGGCAATTTCAATACCCTCTCATTCTTCTAATCTGGATAGCTCTATTTTGGGTGGCTGCTACTATTGTTGCTCTGATCCTCTTCTGGGGCGTGTTCTGTGTGAAGTGGGATACTCAATGGTCTTTGTGGCCCGAAGGCTCTCTGGTCTGAAGGCCATTGAGGACCTGAATTCCCTTGACACCCGAAAGGCCCAAACAGGTGTCCCAAAGTCCCAAATCGTGTGAATAGTTCTTGTTGCTATAGTGCAAAATAGTAACTACTATAGTGCCTAAGAAATTTGCCTCCACCTATTTTTGAACCTGGGACTCTTAGAGGCCACGAAGGAGCCTATATATGTAACATCCCAAGTAAGTAATGAATAATAGATATTTTTATCTATGTCTATTAATGATTAAGATAGTGTTTTAGAGGCTTAAAATGAAAATAAATCCAATATTAAGCATTGAATACACTAATATTCTTAAAAGATTGTTTTAGTGCCTTATGATGGAAAACCCTTTTTAAATATATCTTTTGAAAATTTTATAAACTATGTTTGTCAAAAAAAACTTATTCGTTATGATTTGGACATCAAAATTTACTTTGTGTGAATTTTTGGTATTTTGCTGACAATGTTCATTTTTTAATGAATAGTGAAAAATACTGCATTTTACATCAAAAATGCTTTTTAATCTAATTTATTTATATGATTAGATAATCTTTTGAATTGTTTTTGAAGTTAAATTAGAATATATTTTTACCATTTAATCCAATGGTGGTCATTGGAATCAATTTCACTTTGAAATTAGACTTAAACTAGTGTCAATCTTTTGATACTTATTGTTTTATAAAAACACGCTATTTGCTCTGACAGCGGGAATTAATTATTAATTTAATTAATGTGACTTATATGTTTTGAATTTTGTAAAATAAACTTCAATTTTGAATTCGGAATATCAAATATAGCTTAGGGTGAATTTTTGGTAATTTTCTGAAAAACTTCAATTTTTGATGAATAGTGAAACCACTAAGTGGTACTTATAAAAACTGATTTTCCGTTTAAATGATACTTTGCCATCATTGTGTTTTGAAATTAAAAAATCCTACATACATGGTTGTCATTAATAAGTAAAATTTGGTTCAATGGGATTAAAATAATTTTTTTGGTGAATAGTATCTTATTAAGTTTTTAATCGCGATTAGTGGTAATTAGGGTAGTTTAAGGTATAAATAATGCTTTAATAATATGAAATGACCTAGACACATGTCCCAACCTTATTGGTTGTGTCATGGCCGATCAAGAAAAGCCATGGGTCAACTTGGGGACCCCATGGAGACACTTTGGTTGGGAAATGACATAAATAACTTTTTATTAAATGTTAAAGTAAAAATGACACAAACAAGAGATTTTTTACTAAATTATTTTTTACATGGGGTTATACAAGTCATATTTTTTATTATAAATATTCATTGGAAAGATAAAACGATTTCCTACATCATATTATTTTTTTATAATTTTTAGACTTTAAATAAATTAAATTATTTATGACATCATGATGATGCAGCGATGACCTCATTATTTAACGATTTAAATAAAATGGAAAGATAATGAAATATCTAAAACCTACAAATGTCCAAAACCACTTGGATGAGTGGATTTCGAAGCCTTATCACCTTATCCTGTAATTATAGCAATGTGGGACCTTTTGAATCCGAAACTCTTTTTAAAATAAAGTAACTTATCTTTACTTTCCAAAAGTGCCCCTCCTCTCCTCTTATAAAAGGCCCCCACCTCTACCTCATTTCACACACTCCTCAAGAATTTCGCTCGGCCAAAACCTGCCAATTTACTCTATCCACATACCTCTCCTCATCCTAGAGGATTACCTTTGGTAAGAATCCTTTCAATGGAAGCCTTTAGGCTCAAATCAAAAGGAGTTACACTTTTAAAGGTAATTCATTCTCTCATGTTCATTTGTTTTATTTTGCTTCTCCAACCCCCTAAACTATTTTTATTTAATTATTTTGTAACAACACTAGTATATTAAATATTATAGGATGTAGTAATAATATTAATTAGAGCTACACTCTCACACAACTACATAAAATGGTTAAAGAACATACGGTTTTCGTGGATGGCGAAATTCTGCCTCCCGAAACGATGATTGTTCAATACTCATTTAACACCTTCAAAGGTGGCCATTATGATGTCACTATTTTTATATATGATATATAATATGTTTATTCTTTCCTTATGCTTCTGTAGTTTTCATTTATGGCATACTATTATTGTTTCCATTATGGGTAAACTATATATCTTCATTTTAGGAAGTGCGGACTACCGCCCCCTGAAAGTGATTTGATTCGTTAATACAATATGTGGGATGTGTAAAGGATAAATTTAATGATATTATATATTTTATTATACTGGAATTATAATGTACTCTTATATCATTATGATTCCATTACAGAAAATACGAAATAGAAATGGAAGTAGCGTTCATGCGTACGTACGGCTTACCGTCTCCATGAACGGTGCATTTCATTTCTTACCTCTAAATGTGATGTAATATTATAAATACATGTATATGATGAATATATATGATATATATGTTATCCAAATAATTAATATCATTCTGGATATAACGAACCTTTGACCAAATTAACAACATGTATGTATAAGAAGTCTATTTTTGACTTAAAAACCAAATACCGACAAAATGAACATTATTAACTTAAATGATTACATGATGTTCATAACATGGTATAAAAGGAATAATGAACTTGAAAAAGGTTAATAAGAAAGTATAGATTAACTCAAGTTTATTATTTAGGAGATTAAAGGATGGTCGGGTCAAGTCGGATACGAGGTATGGGACTTCGTCTCAATCTCCTTTCATTGAGGCATATTTTATTTTATACACAACTTTCTTTTATATGGTGTATAAACCCCTTTGACATTTAAGTTTATTCAAAAGGAATCTTTTTTATACGAAGCATTTACTAAAAGACAAAAGGGAATATTTTTGTCGTACGTATGCGGCGACAACGACTTCTCCGCCGTCGTGACCGTTATTTGAGTTTCGGCTTCCTCTACAAGCCATACCTTCTTTTTAAAAGAAAAATAAATACCCTATTTTACTTTTCTTTTATTTTGGTATTGAAAATGGTTTTCACAATGTTATTTTATGTTGTATTTATATCTTGTGATTGAAATGTGGAAATGTTATGTTTCCTATATGCATGTTTTATGTGATACGATTATGTTATGGTTCTTGGGCATTATTATGAAGATGGGTGGTGCCGTGATAAACTAAGGGCGGGTGAGCCCGATATAGATCTACAATGCATTGGGTAATGCAAAGGAGTGAAACGTTAAGGTTTCTCCGAAAATATTTAGGGAATATACTGTGATGGGTATTCCAAACGTAACCAAGAGGGTTACTCCCTACGTAAGAATGTTAAGAATGCCTCATGTTACCTTTATGTCTTATGATTTCTATGATTTGTTCATGATTTTATGAGTTATGTTAAAGTGCCTATGTTTAATGGGTAAAGTATGATTTCACTCTTATGTATATATGTACCCATGTTTCCTTTCCATGTTTTTATAACCCATACTGAGCTTTTTATGCTCATCCCAAGTTTTTTTTGAAATGTTTTTCACAGGTCAAGGGAAAGGTACATGATATGATGATAGTGTCAAGGAAGTGTCAAGAATGAACCCATGTTTTATTTTAAATATGTTTCCATTGATGGTAATGAAGAGTACTATCTTTATGTGACCACTTTGTTTATATGTGGAATGTAATGCAAGTTTTATGATCTAATTCTCTAAAACTCTAAACCCGAAAAGATCCTCAATGTGTAATCTTTTAATAACTCAAGATTAAGTATGGTTTAAGGCTGGGGCCTTATAGTTGGTATCAAAGGTCGGTTTAGATAAATTTAGGAGTTAGAATTCTATTAAATGATTATCCAAAAAAAATTTGAAATGATATAACATTTGAAGATTACCATGTTGCTTCATCTAAGACATGTTTTTTCAGAATGGTTTTCCGTAGAGGAAATAGGGAAGCAGTGCTAGGAAGGCATATAGAGGGAAATAACCTTCCGAATCAGCATCCAGAAATGGTCGGAATTGTAACTGAACAGTTTGTTGCAGTAATGGCGCAGTTGACTCAAGCAATAAATGGTGGTGGTATCCATGCACGAGATCAGCCAGATCAACCGCAGAGGAACATGTCAGTGGTGGAACATATCATGAGGCAACATCCCCCATCATTCAGAGGATCATCTGACCATGTGCTAGCTGACGGGTGGATTAAAGCACTGGAGAAGATTTTCGATGTCATGGGGTGTTCAGACAATCAAAAGGTTAGTCTTGCTATTTACCGTTTGGAGGGTGAGGCGGATCAGTGGTGCTCTATGGTTAAAAATATCTGGGACGCCGATGAGATTGATGCTCTTGACTGGGATGAATTCAAAGGTATGTTTCTTGAGAAGTATTTTCCTAAGGGTGTTCGACTTAGGATGGAAAAACAATTCTTGGAATTGAGGCAAGAGGAAGACTCAGTGGCTGCCTATGAAGAAAGGTTCACTCGATTGGCAAGGTATGCTCCAAATTGTATCCGAGACCTTGATAGTAAAATCAATCATTTTTTACTCAGGATTAAAGCCAAAATATCGAAGGGCATTAGCTTCTCATGAGTTTAAAAGTTATGAAAAGCTTGTTCGGTGTGCTGAGAAGGTGGAAATGGAGTTTTCCGACGACCAAGTGTTCTATAACAACCAGCAGAAGAAGAGACCGAGGTGGCAGGAGACAGGTAAGAATTCTTCAAAAAAGTCTGATGGTAAGAGAACTAAGTTTCCAGTTTGTGATAAATGTGGAAAAAGGCATGCTGGGGAATGTATTCTGAATTCTGGAAAGTGCTATCGATGTGGTAAGATGGGACATAAGGATCGTGATTGCACTAAAAAGGATCAAGCTGAAGGTGAGAACAAATTTGATTTACAGTTAGTGAAATTTTATAAGTGCAATGAGATGGGTCACTATGCAAACGAGTGTCCGAAAAAGAGCTTGAGTGATGGGAATCAGTTAGACTACAAGCAGAAAGGTGTGGTGAAATCCTTTTCAACTACTTCAGCAGATGTCGGGCCATCAAATGAAGTTGTATCAGGTACTTTGTTTGTTTTTTCAGATTATTCCAGTGTGTTGTATGATTCGGGGTCTACACATTCTTTCATCTCTGAAACCTTTTCTAGTAAAATGGGAATACCATCTCAAGAAATGACTCCTGGAATTTTAGTAAAAACACCTGGGGGAAATGTTGAGGCAAAAAGAATTTATAAGAATCTTCCTATCCTTATCCGTGGAAAGAACCTACTTGCAAACCTTATTGTTCTACCTCTAGTAGAGTTTGATGTTATCCTGGGTATGGATTGGTTTTCTATTTACCATGATAAGTTTGACTGTAGAGCTAAAGAAGTTTCTTTTCAGAAAGACTTTCAGTTTGTTTACAAGAATGAACCCTTACTTTTGATAACATATCAAGAGGCCGAGAAACTTGTAAAAGATTGGAATGAATTTTACCTTTCACACGTCGTTGAAAATAAAGGAACAGTTCATATTAATGATGTGCCAGTGGTAAATGAGTATCCTGATGTTTTTCCTGATTAGTTTCCTGGAATAATACCAGATCGGGAAGTTGAGTTTACTGTTGACTTAGTTCCTGATGCTAAGCCAATTTCAAAACCCCCTTATCGAATGGCACAAATTGAACTTTTAGAGTTGAAGGAGAAATTGCAAGATTTATGAGAGAAAGGTTTCATTAGACCTAGCACATCACCATGGGGTTCTCCTGTTTTATTTGTTAAAAAGAAATATGGTTCTATGAGACTTTGCATTGCTTATAGAGCCTTGAATAACATCACTATTAAGAACAAATATCCTTTGCCTCATATCGATGATTTGTTTGATCAGCTCCAGGGAGCTCAGTTTTTTTCAAAGATTGACCTGAGATCAGGGTACCATCAGCTGAAGGTAAAGGAGGAACATATTCCGAAGACCACGTTCCGTATGAGATATGGCCATTATGAATTTGTAGTAATGCCTTTTGGGATAACCAATGCACCTGCTGTATTCATGGACTTAATGAATAGAATTTTCCATGAGTTCATGGATAAGGTTGTGGTGGTTTTCATTGATGATATTTTGGTGTTTTCTAAAAGCAAAGTGAAGCATGAAAGACATTTAAGGGTTATCTTGCAAACCTTGAAAGAAAAGAAACTGTATCGGAAGTTCAGCAAGTGTGAGTTTTGGTTGCAACAAATTTCTTTCCTTGGTCACATTGTTTCTAAATATGGAATAACTGTTGATCCTGCAAAAACAAAAGTTGTGGAATAATGGCCAAGACCCACAAATGTAACCGAGATTCGTAGCGTCCTTGGTTTGGTAGGCTATTACCGAAGGTTTGTTAGAAATTTTTCATGGTTATCTAGTCCAATGACTCAGCTAACTCGGAAGGGTGTTATGTTTATGTGGACAAAAGAATGTGATGATTTTTTTCAGGAATTGAAAAGAAGATTGGTGAATGCTCCAGTTTTGGCACTACCTTCCAAGAATGGTGAGTTTGTTATATATAGTGATGCTTCATTGAAAGGAATTGGTTGCGTCCTAATGCAGAATGATCAGGTAATTGCTTATGCTTTATGACAGTTGAAAACTCATGAGGTAAATTACCCTACACATGATTTGGAATTAGCTGCTGTTGTTTTTGCTTTAAAAATTTGGAGGCATCATTTGAATGGAGTAAAGTGTGAAATATATACCGATCACAAAAGTTTAAAGTATATATTCACTTAGAAAGAGTTAAACATGAGACAGAGGAGAAGGCTAGAATTAATCAAGGATTATTATTGTACAATTCATTACCATCCGGTAAAAGCAAATAAAGTGGCTGATGCTTTGAGTCGAAAAAGTAATTCTTCATTAACAATGTTGCGTTTGGAACGTGATCATTTGGTTAAGGATTTGATGAAATTTGGCATAGAAGTTGTTGGTGCAGGAAGTCCTTCTGTTTTGTTTCAGGTATCAGTGAGATCTTCTCTATCAGATAGAATCAAGCAAACACAGAAGCAAGACAGTGAGTTGCAAAAAAAGGTAGAGCTGGTTCAGAAAGGTAAGTTTCCTGAATTCAACATTGATAATGATTGTGTTTTGAGATTTAGGAAGAGATTGTGTGTGCCTTGTGATTCACAGTTGAAGAGAGAGTTGTTATGTGAAGCTCATAGTTCTCCGTTTTCAGTTCATCCGGGCAGTACTAAGATGTATAGATATCTGCGGGAGTATTACTGGTGGGATGGAATGAAAAGAGATATTGCTGATTTTACTGTGAAGTGTTTGACATGTCAATAGTTTAAAGCAGGGCAACAGTTACCGAAAGGGATGTTTCGGCCTTTACCAGTGCCCGAGTGGAAATGGGAGAATATATCCATGGACTTTGTTGTTGGATTACCGAAGACATCTCGAGGAAATAATGCAATCTGGGTTATTGTTGATCGCTTGACCAAATCTGCTCATTTCCTTGCTATACGAGATACTTTCTCTCTTGATCAACTTTCCTGTTTGTATCTTAATGAGATAGTCAGGTTACATGGAGTTACTCTCTCCATTGTATCGGATCGTGATCCCAGGTTTACTTCTAACTTTTGGAAATGCCTTCAAAAGTCGTTGGGTACTGAATTAAATTTTAGTATAGCTTTTCATCCTCAATCAGATGGGCAGTCAGAACGAACAATTCAGAAATTGGAGGATATGCTACGAGCTTGTTCTATGGATTATCAGGGAAGTTGGGACCAACATCTTTCTTTTGTTGAATTTTCATATAATAACAGTTTTCATTACAGTATACAGATGGCACCATTTCAGGCATTATATGGGAAGCGGTGTCGAACTCCAGCTTTCTGGGATGAAGTGGGTTAAAGGAAGTTGATGGGACCAGAATTGGTAGAAGAGATGGTAGAAAAAGTTCAGCTGATTCAGAAAAACATGAGAACAGCTCAGAGCAGGCAGAAGAGTTATGCGGATAACCGGAGGAAGAATCTATCTTTCGAGGTAGGTGATCATGTTTTTCTCAAGGTTTCTCCATGGAAAAGTGTGATGAGATTTGGTAAGAAAGGAAATCTAAGTCCAAGGTTCATTGGACCATACGATGTTCTGGAGAGAGTTGGATCAGTTACATACTGAGTGGATTTACCTCCGAGTTTATCTCAGGTACACAATGTTTTTCACGTTTCGATGTTGAGAAAGTATATGCCAGATCTATCTCAAGTTTTGAGTCCAGAGGTAGTTCAGCTGGAAGAGAACCTATCTTATGAGGAAAAACCGGTCCAGATTCTTGACCACAGGGAGCAAGTGTTAAGTAATAAAGTGATTAAGTAGGTAAAGGTTTTGTGGAAAAACCACATGATGCAAGAGGCAACATGGGAATCTGAAAATGCAATGAGGGATAAGTACCCCCATTTATTCGACAAGTAAATAAATTGTGGGGACGCAATTTTCTAAAGGGGGGAAGGATGTAACATCCCATGTAAGTAATGAATAATAGATATTTTTATCTATGTCTATTAATGATTAAGATAGTGTTTTAGAGGCTTAAAATGAAAATAAATCCATTCTTAAGCATAGAATATACTAATATTCTTAAAAGATTGTTTTACTGCCTTATGATGGAAAACCCTTTTTAAATATATCTTTTGACAATTTTATAAACTATGTTTGTAAAAATAAACTTATTCGTTATGATTGGGACATAAAAATTTACTTTGTGTGAATTTTTGGTATTTTTCTGACAATGTTCATTTTTTAATGAATAGTGAAAAATACTACATTTTACATCATAACTGCTTTTTAATCTAATTTATTTATATGAATAGATTATCTTTTGAATTGGTTTTTAAGTGAAATTAGAATATATTTTTACCATTTAACCCAATGGTGGTCATTGGAATCAATTTCACTTTGAATTTAGACTTAAACTGGTGTCAATCTTTTGATACTTATTGTTTTATAAAAACACGCTATTTGCTCTGACAGCGGGAATTAATTATTAAATTAATTAATGTGACTTATATGTTTTGAATTTTGTAAAATGGACTTCATTTTTGAATTCTTAATATCAAATATAGATTAGGGTGAATTTTTGGTAATTTTCTGAAAAACTTCAATTTTTTATGAATAGTGAAACCACTAAGTGTACTTATAAAAACTGATTTTCCATTTTAATGAAATTTTTCCATCATTGTGTTTTGAAATTCAAAAATACGACATACATGGTTTTCATTAAGAAGTGAAATGTGGTTCAATGGTATTAAAATAATTTTTTGGTGAATAGTAACTTATTATGTTTTTTATTGCGATTAGTGGTAATTAGGGTAGTTTAAGGTATAAATAATGCTTTAATAATATTAAATGACCTAGACACATGTCCCAAACTTATTTGTTGTGTCATGGCCGACCAAGAAAATCCATGGGTCAACTTGGGGACCCCATGGAGACACTATGGTTGGGAAATGACATAAATAACTTTTTATTAAATGTTAAAGTAAAAATGACAGAAACAAGAGATGTTTTACTAAAACAATTTGTACATGGGGTTATACAAGTCAGATTTTTGATTATAAATATTAATTGGAAATATAAAACGATTTCCTACATCATAGTATTTTTTTATAATTTTTAGACTTTAAAAAAATTAAATTATTTATGACATCATGATAATGCAGCGATGACCTCATTATTTAACGATTTAAATAAAATGGACAGATAATGAAACATCTAAAACCTAAACATGGACAAAACCAATTGGATGAGTGGATTTCGAAGACTTATCACCTTATCCTATAATTATAGCAATGTGGGACCTTTTGAATCCGAAACTCTTTTTAAAATAAAGTAACTTATCTTTACTTTCCAAAAGTGCCCCTCCTCTCCTCTTATAAAAGCCCCCCCCCCTCTACCTCATTTCACACACTTCTCAAGCCTTTGGCTCGGCCAAACCCTACACATTTACTCTCTCCAAATCCCTCTCCTCATCCTATAGGATTAACTTTGGGCATAATCCTTTCAAAGGAAGCCTTTAGGCTCAAATCAAAAAGAGTTACACTTTTAAAGGTAATTCATTCTCTCATGTTCATTTGTTTTATTTTGCTTCTCCAACCCCCTAAACTCAATTTATTAACTTCTTTTGTAACAACACCAGTATCTTAAATATACTAGGATGTTGTTACAAGATTTATTCTAGCTACACTCTCACACAACTACATCAAATGGTTAAAGAACATACGATTTCCGTGGATGGAGAAATTCTGCCTCCCGAAACGATGATTGTTCAATACTCATTTAACACCTTCAAAGGTGGAAATTATGATGTAACTATTTTTATATATGATATTTAATATGTTTATTCATTCCTAAAACTTCTGTATTTTTCATTTATGTCATACCATTATTGTTTCCATTATGGGTAAACATGATATCTTCATTTTAGGAAGTGGGACTACCGCCCCCTGAAAGTGATTTGATTCGTTAATACCATATGTGGGATGTGTAAAGGATAAAGTTAATGATATTATATATGTTATTATACTGGAATTATAAAATACTCTTATATCATTATGATTCCATTCCATAAAATAATAAATAGAAATGGAAGTAGCGTTCATGCGTACGTACGGCTTACCGTCTCCATGAACGGTGCATTTCATTTCTTACCTCTAAATGTGATGTAATATTATAAATACATGTATATGATGAATATATATGATATATATGTTATCCAAATCATTAATATCATTCTGGATTTAATGAACCTTTGACCAAATTAACAACATGTAAGTATAAGAAGTCTATTTTTTGACTTAAGAACCAAATACCGACAAAATGAGCATTATTAACTTAAATGATTACATGATGTTCATAACATGGTATAAAAGGAATAATGAAATTGAAAAAGGTTCATAAGAAAGTTGATATTAACTCAAGTTTATTATTCAGGAGATTAAAGGACGGTCGGGTCAAGTCGGATACGAGGTATGGGACTTCGTCTCAATCTCCTTTCATTGAGACATATTTTATTTTATACACAACTTTCTTTTATACGGTGTATAAACCCCTTTGACTTTTATGTTTATTCAAAAGGAATCTTTTTTATACGAAGCGTTTTCTAAATGACAAAAGTGAATGTTTTTGTCGTACGTATGCGGCGACAATGACTTCTCCGCCGTCGTGACCGTTATTTGAGTTCCGGCTTCCTCTACAAGCCATACCTTCTTTTTAAAAGAAAAATAAATACCATGTTTTACTTTTCTTTTATTTTGGTATTGATAATTGTTTTTACAATATTTTTTTGTGTTGTATTGATATCTTGTGATTGAAATTTGGAAATGTGATGTTTCCTTTATGCATGTTTTATGTGATACGATTATGTTATGGTTCTTGGGCATTATTATGAAGACGAGTGGTTCCATGATAAACTAAGGGAGGGTGAGCCCGATATAGATCTCCAATGCATTGGGTAATGCAAAGGAGTGAAACGTTAAGGTTTCTCTGAAGAGATTTAGGAAATATACTGTGATGGGTATTCCAAACGTAACCAAGAGGGTTACTCCCTACGTAAGAATGTTATGAATGCCTCAAGTTACCTTTATGTCTTATGATTTCTATGATTTGTTCATGATTTTATGAGTTATGTTAATGTGCCTATGTTATATGGGAAAAGTATGATTTCACTCTTATGTATATATGTACCCATGTTTCCTTTCCATGTTTTTATAACCCATACTGAGCTTTTTATGCTCATCCCATGTTTTTTTGAAATGTTTTTCATAGGTCAAGGGAAAGGTACATGATATGATGATAGTGTCAAGGAAGTGTCAAGAATGAATCCATGTTTTATTTTAAATATGTTTACATTGATGGGAATGAAGAATACTATCTTTATGTGACCACTTTGTTTATATGTGGAATGTAATGCAAGTTTTATGATCTAATTATCTAAAACTCTATACCCGAAAAGATCCTCAATGTGTAATCTTGTAATAACTCAAGATTAACTAATGTTTAAGGCTGGGGCCTTATAATATAGGTCTTTATTAGGTAATTATAATATTATAAAATTTCCTATATTAGTAAAAAAATATTTTTTCCACAAATCACATCAAAAGAAAATATTTTGGAAAAATCTGATGATATCATCCTATGATAATATATTTAAGATAAATTCATAAATGAATTTAATTTTTAAAAAATTGAATTAGAATATTCATGAATTAGAAATTTATATAGAATCATGAATATATTATCTTTCTTGTTCACATTTTGTGGATGTTCAAGATATATTGTTTACCTGCTACTCTAGGGACAAGGGTATTACATCCCACAAAAATAAATTTTCCCTAAAAATGTGATATATATCAGCTATTAATAAAATTGGATATTCCATCCTCATGGAATATTCAGGATCTATGTTTTTTATTTCTCATTTATTATTTTTATAAATTAATTTCACTAGTTGAGTTGTGAAATTTCCTAATACTTACACCCTTGTGTCAAGAATCTGGACAAACTCTTTATTATTAGACAAGCCAGGCTCCAAATCTATTCACATTAATGAGATCACATGTGTTATATCTCACATTTAATTTCAATTTATGGAAACTCAGAATATGTCATGTAACATAGAATGTTTAGGAAACATAACAAATATACAAATATACAAATCCATTTTTTTATAATATTCAAAAAGGACCAATGTACCTAGTGCATAACATCACATTTTTAAAAATCTTAATATAAAATTCCCTAGAGAAAAGTAAGGAATAGATGACCCCTAATTGAAATTCCATGACTTTCCATTAATTATTGTCATATCTCTTTTATTTTGGGTGGGATACATTAATATGATGTAGAATAGTTCATACATAGTATGTTGTATCCTTCCAATCACTTTGGGTTAACCAATTTTATTTCTCCAAATTATTCCCAAAATCGATTTTGAAACCACTTCACATTTTTTTTATCACATGGTTTAATCTAGATTCTCGACTAGAAACATCTATTTCATGTGAATTCCACTATATGTAGATACAGATTCCTCATACCAATAGATTCAATATAGGATGACCGTACCATATCTCCAAAGCATGAATAGTAATTTCAAAATATGCATTATATTGGAAATGATTTGTGATTCCTAAAAACATTATAGTTTAAATATTCCTTTAATGGTTCTTCAAAAATTTCAATGTGAATTGAGGGTCCTAATTGGATAAAATATTTATAGGTTTCTTATTAAGACTATTGATTTCATTTATATAGAGGAAACCAATATGCTCAGTGTGGTATATCTTATATTATTTCTATAAAATTTGTACACATAGTTATAAGACCAATTATGGGAAACAATGTATCATTCATCCTAGGATTCATTGGAACCCAGTGAAAAAGTCCTTTGTGATTTTTTCTGTCATTTATAAATGTATGGGTAAGGGTTGTATGAAACCATTAATATATTTTCTCTTTGTATTAAGCATCTACAATACTATATATTTGGAAACACAGTCCCCAATTTATCACATAATACCTTCCCACTATAAATGTTTTCTTAAATCCATATACATCACTTTGCAACTATGGTGCATACAGAAATTTGAGCCATGTGCTTCATATAGATATTTCTTTTTAAAATATTTATAGATGGAACACATAAAATATACTTCAATGTTAATAATCCAAATCTATATATCATTTATATAAACATCCCATAATTTATAACATTAACATTCCTTTTAATGTCCTCATAATCCGACTATGAATCTACTATTATTTCTAGTTATTAAGGTTTTGATATTTCGTGGAAAAGGAATGAAGGATTATATTATCCAAAAATAATCATATCTATCTTTACTAGATTTCTATATATATTATCCCTATTAATCCTCATCGTTTTTATAATTATATGGTCTTTCCTACTCAAAACATCACCCAACTTTGATTCCTTCTTAGGGTATCAGTTTATCGAGGAATCATAATCCTTGATAAGTTTGAAATATCTTCATTTCCTCATGTTGATCACTATCTGAGAGAATATATACATTAGAATCATTATAGATATATATATATATATCATATTTAACCACAAAGGTAGTGTGTCTATATTATCAATGTAAAAAAAATTTAATTCTATTCCATTGTCATTAGTTTAAAAATTCAATTAATGGATGTAAGGATCCTGATCTGAGTATCCCAAAGATAGTGGTAAATTAATTACATGGTTACTAGATAAAATAAAACACATCCCAACAGACATAATAGTTTAATAGTATTTGTATTCTTGATACATACTTGAATTTCAAATTACATTTGTAAGATAAGACACACAACATAGTGAACATAAATATTCCATATCATTGAACTCAATCAAATGTTACTTCATCATATATTGTTGTATGGAAACAAAAAAAGGGAGATCTAAAAATCATATAAATGGTTTCTTATATGAAAATATTTCGTGATTAAAAATTTATATTAAATATTTGAAGGTAAACAAATGAAAAAATATTTCACTTAATTAAATAACATGATCAATATGAACAATATGGAAGGGAAAAATGATGATCAAATAATTACATATTAATAATTAAATGAACTTGAAACATATACATTAACATAAAAACCACTAAAATAATCACATTTTCATTAATACCGATCCTCATAATTAGATAATTGATAATGATGAAAATCATGAACATATATTCAAAGGCTCATTCCAAAAAATATTACATAAATTATTAAGGCTTCAACCAAATACCCATGGTTGTTTGTCTCATGAGTTATACAGATGCATCGCAGGGATATATTGGGATCCACCATCACATAATAATCCCAATTTATTCCTAATATGAATTGGGTGAAACCTAATAAACATAAAAAATAATATTTATTTTTAATACTTTCTCAAATTATAAAACAAGATCATATACCACCCTGAGTAATATAAAGAATAATAGGAAAATATGAAATTCCACGTCAAAATAATCATAAAACACCTAGATAATTAAGAATGATGGTATCATTGAAAAATATATCATGTTTAGTATAAGTAAAAAAATATATTTTCATTGATCAATTGTCATACCTTAAAATTTTCATTATTAATTTATTTTATGAAAAATACAATTTTCACATTAAAAATAAAATTTTACAAGTAAAAATTTAAAGAATATTAATAAAATCATTATCTTTGGAAATAATCACAATTTTTTTACCAAAATATTAAATTAAACGAGCAATCATAATGGTGGTTAATTTTTTACAGGTTCTATACTTTAGAAATCATTCAATAAAAAAATTTAAAGCGGAAAAAAATATCGCATTAGGAAAATGATAAGAATATTACATTCAAAATAATTTTTAAAAAGACCCAAATGGGAACTGTGAAATTAATAAATAATTTCTTGAATTTTTTAAAATTTAATGAATGAATATTTATGAATTATGGTTATAGAAGATAAAATATTATTGGGAAAATGGATATATAAGGAAAATTATTCTTAAAATAATTTTCTCAATAATATTGAAAACAAAGAGGGGAAAATGGTACTATTACTTGAAATGTTCAGACCAAACCATAGTGGAAGAAATAATATTAGGTTATTGATATAAATATGAAATAATTCCTCTAAGGGAGACTTAATCATTAACATTCACATATAATGTTGATATTAAAAACCCTTACATGTTTGGTGACATTTAATTCATAATCAATATGAAAGAAAAAAATTAAATTGAAAAATTAAATACCATGAATATAAAATATTCATGAAAAAAATATAAAACTGAAATATATAAAATAATCAAAATAAATTAGTGGTGTGTATGAAAAATGTCTTGGAATAGAAAAATTGAAAGAAGAGACCATTTATTCTTGTATGAGTTCGTTTTATGTGTCCTTGCCTTAAATATAATAAATATTGACCTACAATACCTCAATTCTATAACATCTATAAAAATTTATCATATCATATTTAATTTATATATAAACTATTATCACCAGTTTATTAATAATTCTTCACTAAAATCAATGTTTCGGGTTACAAATTCTCTGTATTTAATGTATGTTATGATTTGATAGTTTTAGTCAACCTACATTGATCACCGGTAGAAACTATAAATTGTAATGACTCATAATTTTCTAGTTTTATTTTTATAAATTAATTGGGAAAATACCAAGATTAGGTGTGGAGACAGCGTGTGATCCTGAGGTCTGGTGTGCTCGAAATGATATAGTGAAAAATGATGTGTTTTTAATAAAGCGCACGAACAATTTTTCATTAAATTGGGAATAAATTTTGACTATATTCCTATATCATAAATATTAATGAACGGTTGATCTCAGAGTAGTGTTTTTACCAGAGGAGTAAGTTAACATTAGTAAGCATGAGTATTTAGTGGAAAACATTGAAAAGTGTGTAACCTTAAATAAAATAATTATGTAAAATTGTTTTATTTTTTAAATCCAAATAACTCATAAAATATAACTCATATTTGAAATATGAGACAACCTTTGAGTTCATAAGGGGGTTTTTTCCTTAGAAGAGGTCTAACATCATCCAACATAGGACGAATGTGAAAGTTAAAAATAGGACGTAACCATCATTAAAATATTTTAAATAAAAATATTTTATTTGATGTTGCATTGTTTTATTTTAATTAAATCATTTTCCAAAAATATATGGTTTTGTCTATAACCCTAGAATTTCCCCGAGGCAGAGAATTAAAATGGATCTCCGAAGTTTTTTTCGAATCTGATTGGAGCATGATGGATTGACGTACGTCGGTGGGTCAAGGATCGATGACGACATGGACTTCCATTATTCATCAGTGATTGATCCAACCTCTAGGTACGATTTTTATCTCTATATTACTTCATTTCCCCTTATTATAATCAAATTAAGAATAGGGATGGACCCATGAACAAGTTGATCTGTAGTTCGGTCATTCTTGAAGGAGGGGTGTTTCTTTGGGTTTTAAAATGGGGATTAAATCTAGTTGATTTATCTATTTTAGTTTCATTGTGATCCCGCTAACATGAATGGATGAAGGGTGATACGAAATAAGACATTATATATTATTTGGGTGTTCATGCCCTTAATCACCCCAAAATCTATCATGTTCTTTTTGTGTTATTCACCCTTTGAAACCCTACATTAACAATCGATCATTGCGCTTGTGATTCATAACACCGAGATCCGAGACTGAAGTTTTTGACCCGCAACAACATTTTGGAGGTGAGATGAGAGCACAACCAGCAGATAGTGCCTTATGGCGTAAGGTGTGACAAAAAGTTGGCAGTGAGGGAAGCATGTGGCCTAGCTGGAGGTTGGGTTACAGTGGGGAACTATACTGACAAGTTGCTAGTGAGGTGGCCGGTAGTGGGGTGTGTAGTAGAGGACTCGATAGAACATCACCAGAGGAAGGGATCATGACAGTTGTAGTGGGATAGGTCTTAGAGTCTATTTGGCGGGATCCTGCAGCGGAAGTGAAGCTATGGGATCAAGAGGAGAATGCAGGATGGCCGCTTCAAATGTGGTATGTCACTGTGTTGACCATGGATATCGGCTAGCCATGCTATGATGCAACCGCATAGACCATAGGGACATGGCTAGGTTGGGTGGCATCCAATAGAGAAGAATCAGATCATGCGATGCAAGATAGGATAGAGAAATAAGGTGTTCTGGGGGCCCAGTTGGTTGGAACGTGTGTCCCAATGGGCTAGGCTTGTTTGGGTCGGCCAAGGCCATGTCGTTTTGTGTTGGAAAAACTGGGTTGTGTCGGTTTGGTTGGAGCAAGTCGGGTTGGACCCGGACCTGACCAACCCTTTTTACACAATTGGTAATTTCTTGCCAACTGTGTGTCTGTTTAATGATCTGTTTATTCCATTGGGACCCCTGCGCTTAGACGGTCCATTTTAGATACTCTAAGAGAGTTTTTTTGGGAGTTGTAATATAGCCTAATTTGTTAAGGAGAAAGTGCTCCTAGAACATGAATTCTATAAGGGGAATCATATGGCTAGTTGTGACTATGTGAATTTGGGGCTGCATGGACCCTCGAATCTTCTTGGGACATCAATATACAATGCTCCATCACCGCTCCAGGTTCTATTAATGCTCTATGTACCATTGAAGCTCCATGTGACATTGATGCTCTAAGAACCACTAACGCTCTATGTTACATTAACACTCCAAGAACCATCAATGCTCCATGTGCCATCGATACTTCTAGATTCGTAGTGATTGGGAGATATGTGTACTAATGCATGGAATAATTTTCCTCATTCTTTATATTTATACATGTATGAACATACCATATTGACTGTACTTCATGTAATTCATTTGTGGTGTACTTCATGTGTTTCCATTGTGGTGTACTTCACGTGTTTCATTTATGGTGTACTTCACGTGTTTCCTTTTTTGGTATAACTTGTGTGTTTCTTAGTGGTATTTACTTTTTTGTATTGTGGTGTCATACTTTGTATTTTTTTTTCTCCCCTATATGTGATTGACCCACATGTGTCGTGTCTTGTGAAGAGAATCGATGCTTTGACACAATCCATAGTTTACTAGGGAGAGGTGGTTCTTAGAGAGAGGCCCGACAGAGAAAATGTGCTTTAGTGACTTTAGATGTCTATTTATGTACATACACATTAGGAAGAATGTTCTGCAGATGAGCTTCAGGATCTTTTTCATTCACTTAGCAGACTCATTCATCGCTGCGCTTGTATTCTGGACTTATTTACTTTCATGTTTTCCTATAATCATACACTATGGTCGGTATCATAGTTTATAAATGCATTTTCTACTTTTTTTGCATTACATCATTTTGGGAATGGATATGTGTACATTCATACATGTACAACATAAAATGTCTCCCATTTGTGGTAAATGACTACTCAATGCTTGTCGCCATCCCCTGGCTATCGAAGACGGGCTTGGGGTAGTCACGACATGAGCTCAACTAGGAGAGGTCAAGATAGAGTGGTATCAGAGAAGGTCAGTTCTACCTAGAAAACCATGATTCTGTGAGTTTGGTTTTGGGGAAATGTTGTTAATTCTTTTGAGTATGGATTTTAGACTAGGGAATCTAGTGTTAGTGCAATGATCGATGAATCCATACACTATGACTCCAAATTCATCTTTTTAACTCAGTACATGAAAACACTAGTTGTAGGTAAAATAAAGGGTATATGAATCATATAGGATTGAGAGTATTATCATGTACTTATTGATTCATTTTCCACTCACCAGGTATACTCTATTGATTGTGGTACATCTTGATCTATTCCAGGATGCCTCCACACAAATAGCCAACTACGATTGTGATACCTGATCACGAGGATGATCCTCCAAGTGATGATGAATTTGTACCAGGATTAGTACTAGGGATAGAGCCCCTGGGTCGTGTACCAGTGATACCACCACTCGAAGAGCTGTAGTTACTACCAACACTACTGGCAGAGGATTCACATAGGATGAGTTTGTTTCCGGAGTTCCAAAGGCTGCAACCTCCCAGGTTCAGGGTTGATCTTCAGCCTTAGGTATATAAGGATTGCATGGAAGTGGTTACTCTTGTCTTCCACCAAGTGAGGATGCTTCTCAACTAGATGGATGTCCTATATGTGAGGTTTCTATTGGGATTAGTAGGGATATGGGGGAGCTTAGTGATCCAGCCGCATGAGAAGATGACATCCATTTGTAAAGAATTAGATCATATCTTCAAGAAGAAGTGCAATCCATTAATGTTACTCTATGTTCATATACAAGATCAAATGCATATGAATCAGGGTAGCCTGGTAGTATCTGAGTAATCAGTGATATTTACCGATCTTTCTTGATACTCAATGGGTATGGTGTGGGAGTCATTCTTCGGAGATTGGATGTTCTAGAAGGTACTATGCTGGGGGATCCAAGAATCCATGATATCCCTTATCAACCCTACATATGATGGCATACTATAGTGATCCTTACATGTAGAGACATTTCTAGTGGAGATGACACTAGTACTGGGAGCTACCACCAGGCTTTAGGTAGCTAAATCATTACCAGTGGGAGCCGACAAGTGGTGTAGTGATCCAAGAGGGTCAGACAGTTCATGGGATGACCCTAGGACATTAGGTCAGTATTGTGAGGCTCTCATGGTAGTGTTAGTCATCCAACGGAAAGTCTATGTTACTCATGTGATGAACGAGGACATCTGAATAGAGATATCTAAACCTAAATATGAATGATTGGGACATGATTGAGGGACTACCAAAGTATAGGATGAGGCAAGAGAAGAATGGTCATCTGGGTGGTGGGCATGGAAGATGAGTAGGATCGGCAACATTAGGCGGTCTGAGGTTCGAGGCACTACCACCACCACCCCCGGGTGGTCTACCATAGGATCATTGAGTCGGTGTACATGGATGATGCCAACTTCAGTTGATGGTAGCTTTTGACCATGGTGATATAGGGTTGATTATAGGTAAAATTTGTTTCTTTTACACCATATATGAAGTTTTTATTAACACATGTGTTATTCACTATTTTCTCACCATGACCCCTATTCGATACTCGGAGATTTTAGTGGAATTGTTGACATGATCCCTATGCATAGAGACTCCTACGGGGGGATTCAAAAATCTCACACTAGCACTGAAAATGTACCCTTACTCTTGGTGGTGAGAGTTTCTTTTGGGATATCTTTGTGGTAACGTCAAGGCCTTATGATATAATTATTAGTATGGAATGTATATCATCAATTCATTACCATTTTAATAGTTTTAGTTGTAGAGTGTGGTGTGTCCGTAGAGATGGGACCATGTATTATTCATCAAAAAGAAATCATATGTAGTTAAGGACAAACAAACACATAGGAGGGTGAAACTGATTACACCCCAATTGGCTAAAATGACCCTCAGTATAGTGGATGAGATGAGTCCTTATTTTTCTACAGTGGTTGATATGTATGAGGATTTCTTTCAAAACGATGTTCTAGGATTACCGCCTCATAAAAAGGTGGATTTTTATATTGATCTACACCTCGTGACAGCACTGATGTCTACAAATTCATATTAGGTTCCTCCCACAGAGCTTCATGTGTTTATGGAACTACTATGGGACTTACAAAGGAAGGGCTTCATGAGACATAGGGTTTCATAATGGGATGTCCCAATTTATTTTTCCAAAAGATGTGTATGGTAGCCTAAGATTATCTGTAGACTTCAAGACCTAGAACGAGGTGACTGTGAAGAATATGTATCCTCTACAAAGGATTTATGAACTTTTCAATCACCTGAAGGGAGTGAGATGGTTATCGAAGATGGACCTCAGATATGGCTATCACCATTTTTGTGCACGGTATTAGGACATCTTAGAGAAAAACTTAAGATGTTGGTAAAGCCACTATGAGTACATAGTGAATCCTTTTTGTAGGAAGAATTCCCCAGAAGTGTTCGTGGGACTCCTAAACATGTATTTCTATCCATACATAGATAGGTTCATCATGGTCATTATTGATGAAATATTGGCGTAGTCGGTGTCTGAGGAGGAGCATGTGATATGCTTAAGGATGGTCTTGTACACACTCTGAGAGAACCAAAATTATCAGAATCTCACTATGTTTTAGTTCTAGAATTTGGTTGTCCACTTTTTAGGACACATAATTTCATAGGTTGGAGTTGAAGTAGATCCAGTGAAGATTGAAGGGGTTCCCTCTTTGGAGCCACCCATAAGTTTTATTGAGGTGTAGAGTTTCCAGGTCTTGGTTGGGTACTATCAGAGGTTTGTACCCTACGTTTCAAGACTAGAATTATCCTTGATGGACTTGAAATGAAAGGGGTAACATTCTTTGTGGATAGGGAAGTGGTGGTAGTTTTTTCAAGAGATGAGGCAGAGGATGATGAACACTCCCATCTTGACATTACCGGTGGAGGGTGTTGAGTACATAAGGTACCAGGCTTGGTGGTTTCCAAATCGAGGGGCTAGTGGTAATTGAAAATGGTTCTTTTCCAGTTGAGGAAGTATGAGAAGAAATATGTGACCCATAATTTTTAGCTAGCAGTGGTAGTATTTTAAATGAATATGAGGCATCACTACCTGATGGGAGAGAAATATACCATCTACTATGACCACAAGAGTCTCAAGTATATCTTCTCTCATAAGGATCTAATATTGAGATAGAGTAGATGGATAGAGTTCCTATGGGACTATAACAGTAATATTATCTATATTCTTGGGAAGGGGAATGTAGTGGAGGATATTCTTAGAAAAATATCCATCTTGAAATTGCCGAGTGAGGCGTCATAGCAGTTGGTTGCATTACAAGTATCCATTGTGAATAGAGATGGCGCAACATACCTCTAGTAGAAGGTTATCACCCCTCCACTATTACAGTGATTTACGGAGACACAACTCAAAGACACCTACTACGAGACTATACATGCTAATATGTCCATAGGGTATGCCCCTTATGGTTATCCAAAAGATGGGGAGCATATCGTTCTCTTAATAGGGATCTTATAAGTGCTAGTGACATTGCAGGAGGAGGTCTAGAGGGAGTTACACACATCCCCTATAGTGGTACGTCTTCGAGTGACAAGGATGTATAAATACCTCTGATGTCAGTACTGGTGACTGGGGTCGAAAAAGTTGGTGGCTGAGTTTGTTTTTAGATGCATCAATTGATAACAAGTGAAGGCCGAGCACCAGGTTCAAACATGCTTATCCCAACAACATGAGGAGCTAGAGTGGATGTGGGATGGGATATCGATGGACTTTGTGAAGGGTTTAACACACATATATAGAGGAACGATATAATCTCGATGATCATTGACCAACTCACCATATCACCCCAGTTTATAATAATCTTTGACAGGATCTCATCAGAGATATTGGGACGGCTCTACCGGAATGTTATAGTTCAACATTATGGAGTTACATCAACAATCGTCTGAGATCATGATTCTCATTTCACATCCCAGTAGCAGAATAGATTACAAAAGGTATTTCGGACCTAGTTTCACATGATAATGATATTTTAACCCCAAATGGATGGAAATATAGGGGGGAACATCTAGGTTTTAGAGGCCATGACATGTGATTGCATCCTGGACATTG
The DNA here is from genome assembly GCA_963277665.1 of Viscum album. Taxonomy (NCBI): domain Eukaryota; kingdom Viridiplantae; phylum Streptophyta; class Magnoliopsida; order Santalales; family Viscaceae; genus Viscum; species Viscum album. Next base: position 2,017,190,095 of record OY728165.1, read on the forward strand.
TCTGTAGTTGGGAGGACCATCTACCTCTTTTATATTTTTCATACAACAACATCTATCACTCTAGCACTAGTATGGCACCGTTCGAGGCCTTGTATGGGTGACCAAGATGGTCACTACTATGCCGGATGGACCAAGGGGAGTCCACACTCTTGGGTCCAGAGGTCCTATGGGATACCACTGAGAGTGTTCTTATCATCAAATAATGGATGAATATTGCACAGATCAGTTATATTTCATATGTTGATAGGTAGTAGAGGACATTGGATTCTAAGGATGGATACCATGTGCTTCTTTGGTTCACACCTCGATGGGGATTATGGTGATTTGGACAGGGTGACAATTTATCTATTATATACATCATCCCTTTTCAGATTCAGAGTATATTTAGCAAGGTGGTGTACCACCTATATCTACGCATGTAGTTGCACTGAGTTTATGATGCATGGCATGTGTTGTAGCTGATGTGGTACATGCATGATCCGTCACACTTCATTAATTTGGGAGAGATGGAAATTTATGATGGTGGAAAAGTTTTCAGAGTACATAATGGGGATTGAGAATCAACATGAGTGGATCCATTGTGGGCAGTCAGTTCCTCTTGTGCAGATCTGGTGGCAGCACAGGAATCTCCAATAAAAAACATTTTAGAGTGATTTTCATATTTGTGCTCTGTACCCTAACCATTTTAAGTATCCTTTATTTTGGAATTCGAGGATGTAAGGCCCTAAAGTTGGGAGAGGTTAATGAATCATATTTTATTTGATGTTATTTTTATAAATTAAATAGGAAAATTCTAAGACTAGGTGCTAAAATGATGTGAGATTCCACGGAATGGTTTTCCTAGAATGATACAACAAAAATGTTATTTTTTTAATAATGCATGCCGGATGATTTTATTTAAAACAAGAAAAAAAATTGAATAGGTCGGAAATATGAGGGCACCGTTGATCTCATATTAGTGGTTTTTTCCCTAGGACCGAGTTAACTTTAGTTGGTGTGGGTCCTCAGTGGGAAAAACTAAAAAATTCGTAACCATAAATAAAATAATTAAATAAAATGATTATATTTTTATAATCTTAATCCCAAATAATTGGTAACTCTAACGGAAAATCTAAGACATGTGTGGATTTTGTAAGGGGGTGTTTTACTTAGGTGATGTCGAACATCGACCAGCGCGGGTAATATGTGAATGTTAGAAATTGGATGTAACCGTCATTAAAATATTCTTAATAAACATATTTAATTAGAAACAATGTTTGTTTCTTCAAATTGAGTCATTTTTCAGAAATCTAGGGTTATCTCAATAACCCTATAGTTTCCCTGAGCTATAGGAAGAGGAAGACTCTCCCAATGTTTTGGTGAATCTGATCGAAGCATAACGGATCAAAGAATGTCATTGGATCAAGTATCTATGATGAAAATGACTTCCTTTCTTCATTATATATTTTTCCATCATTAATGTATGATTTTGATTTCTGTGATTTTCTTTCCCCTTCGTAGAATCAGGCAATGAATGTAGACCAACCCCCGAACAGGTTGATTCATAGTTTTCAAAAGATATGACTATTACAGGTTTAAAAAGGGGATTAAATTTTGGGGATTTATCTGTTTTTGTTTATATAATATCATGCTGTCATAAAAAATCATGGGCGATACAAATGAGGCCAATATCCGTTATTTGGGTGTTTATGTGCTTAATCTCTCTCCCCCAATATATTGTGATTTTTTAATTCTTTTCCATTTGAAACCCTATGTGAATGATTGATCATTGCACCCATGATTGAAGGCACAATGATCGGAGACCAAAGGTTTTGAACTATGATGGAAATAATTAGGTTCAAGGGGAATGAAGCCGGTAAACAGTGTCTTATGGTGGAGGGCGTGCTAAATAGATGACGGCAAGGGAAGCACGAGGCCCAGCGGTGTAAAGACCCAATCATGACGTACAAGGACATTTCATTTCATTTTCGGAATACTTAATACATGAAATAAACATATTTCCAAAGACTGTATTAGTTTTGTATCTTTGGAAACTCAGAATACAATCTTCTAACATGGTGAAAGATCTGCAACATCTCCCATAAAGATCTTCCCCATTTTTTTCCAACCTAAATCTTTTCATTATATCCTGGGGATAATAAACATAAAAAGGGTGATCTAAAATGATTAGTAAGGCTAAAAAAGAATAAAATAAAACAAAAAATATACATTTGAATGTAAAAACATGAACATAAAATTTAATCATCAAAATCTTGAGTCAGGAACTAAATCTTGGTAGGTCGTAAGGCATAGAGCATAAAGGAACATGAACCATGATAAAATAGCATTGGCCTAAAATATGGAATTGTGGAAAAATAAAAACAATATAATATGATATCCATTTTAAGACAATTCATTGCTTCCAAGACCATCATTGTTGACAAATTCTATTACTGAAGTAGGTTTACGTGTCATTCCAGCCACATATTACTAATCCAAATTTACCTATCATTCCAGCCACATATTAATAATCCGGATTTACCTGTTGTTCCAGCTGTGTTTTATCTCATGAAATATAAATCTTTACAAAATAAATTAGAGGGAGATATAGGTCCCAACCATATCATAATAAAATCATTCTTACATGTTCCACAAAAAATAAATCATTCATCACAGCATAACCTAAGAAATAAAATAGGTTTATTAAACATTATTTCATCATATCATAATACATATTTTATAAATGGACATCATAAAAATAATTTCACCATAATCTAAATAAAATCAAAGAAATAATAGGGATAGAAAAATTACCTTATGTCATCTTAGATGGAAAATAATTTTTAAAAAACACTTGAACATAATTCCTGGGGAAAATATCATTTCTTCTTAAAAAATGTTTTATTTTCTCAAAGTTCCATTAAATTTAAAAAGAAAATAATTTAGTGAAATATATACTTGATATAGTGTATAGTAATATTTATGTAAATAAGGTGTCTCAAAACCATAAAAATCAATTCTTTCTTTATAAGTAAAAAAACATTTTCCTCCCAATTTTTCCAGAAAATTCCAATAAAATACCTTATATGGTAAATAAAATAAAGATTCCTTACATACATGCAGTAAGAGTAAAAAACGGTCAAAATGACTTCAAACATGCATTGATGAATAGTAAAAATTTTAGTATTTTTTTTATAAAACATGAATATAGATGGTAAATATAATCCGAATAAATAATTAGGAATAAACAATCTCAAATTAAAACGAGATTGGAAATGTTATCCCTTTCGATAGGCCTGATTTCTTCTATATGTGTCCAAAAATCTAGTGTAGAGGGTTCAAACATGTGATTAACTTGTAAAAAAATCATAATAACAATAATTATATCATATATGATTTACTGGTGACTTTATATTACACATTGGTTTGTCAATTTGATGTTGAAGCAACGTTTTGGGTAGTTATCGTTTTATTAATTGAACAAATTGGACCTGTAATTCTTGATATTGTTACATAGGTCAAGATATACATAATAAATGAATGTAAAACATGATTAATATATCATATATATTTAGTAGATATATATATATATACAATAGATAGATAAATGAAAATTAATACACCGTTTATGGAGACGGTAGGTTTTACGTACGCATGAACGCTGTTTTCGTTTCCTTATTAAATTGAATGGAAGTAAGTAAATGTTATATATATATATATAATTAAATCCAGAAGAATTATTATGTCATATTATTTTTTATTATATATAATTTATAATCATTTTTTAAATGGTCAAAATGGTGAATGAATCTCATTGCGTTGTGGAGATGGTAAGTCGTACGTATGCACGAGTGGCGATACCATTCCTGTAATTGTTGAATGGTATTAAAGTGGATAGAGTATAATATCTCAAAATTATTATTATGTTATAATAATCATATATAGTTATAATTCCCACTATTATACACATCCATGTAAGGTGGTGGTGAAAAATAGATAACACCACGGCGTGGAGATGATAAGTCGTACGTACGCACGCGCGGTAATTTCATTTTTCGTAAGATGGATACAAGGTGAAATAAGGTTGTTTTGTATTTATAATAACATATAAGTATATTAGTGATACTTATGTTATTACTTTATAATGAAATAACTAATTAATAGGAAGTAGAAGATGAATGAAATTTGAAAGAATCGGTGGAAGATATTGCCTCTTCCTCGACGTTCATCCTTTATATTTATTTTTAGGGCACTAGAGTTGGTATTTTGAGAGTATAAATATATATTGAATGTAAATATGGATGTTGAGAATAGAAATGGTATGGGTTTCTCTAAGCTTTATTTCTCAAGATTAAGTTAATAAGAGATGGAGGAGGTACCCTTTTATAAGTGACGAGAGGGGAACTTTAGGAATGTCTTTAAATATTATTTTATTATAAATTCAATTTCAATTTAAAATGGTCCAAAACATATTTAATTAGAAAATAATATCATTTTGGTTAGAATAACCATCATCCAATTATTTTTGAAATGTTTTGAATATTTTTCATCCTTATCTTTTTTGTATGACACTTATTGAACCCATTTTAATCTTACCATGATATCATGTTATTTACAGATTTTGGTTTAATGTAATTTCCATATCATGTCAAAAGACCCAACAAAAATTATTTATGACATATTTGGACTTATATTAACCATTTGGATGAATATTAGTTTTTTATGAATTAAATAACATTTAATAAACTATTTTATGTTTTAAGTTATGAATTATGTCAATTTTGGATACTATTCATACTTAACATTATTAAAAATTTATAACAACCTTATTACTTTAAAAAACGCTTTTACTCAACCTAATATGACAATTTTATCCACAAAATTTGTGTATGAAAAAAATATATTAATATTAAATTTATTAATATATTTATAAATTTATTTATTTGAACCTTTATTAATGAGGTAATCACTACATCATAATTGGATCATAAATAAATATATTTATGTACTGTCAAAATATTATAAATAAAATAAAATGATTTATGAAATTATTTTAGATTTATAATGAATATTTATATACATATAGATCAGTTATATAGCCCTCTATTAAAATCAATTTATTAAAAGATATATGCTGATGTTATAATTATCCTTGAAATTAATTCTAATAAAATGTCATTTTCACATCCAGGTGAATCCATTGGGACCGGAAATCGACCCAAGGATTCCCAGGGGCAGAAATATCTCATCTAATAGGATTAGGATATGTGTTATGTTATTTTAAAATTTTTATAATATTATTTTTTTACTTTTATTTACTAGATTTACTCTTTAACCATGCTAATAAAATATTTACTGAAGTTACTATTCATAACGTCATAAAATAAAAGGTACATATTTTCACAATTTGAAACTTCTTATTAAAAATATGGAATCCATTTTTCCAAATTCAAAACATATAAGTTTCATTAATTAATTTAAAATTAATTTCCGTTGTCAAAACAAAAACGTGGGGTTTTAAGAAGTAATAACTATCAAAAGATTTACATGTATATGTCCAATTTAAGAGTAAAACTAAATCCAACAAAAAAAATTTGAATTTAATGATAAAAACGTAATCCAATTACTCATTAAATCCCATTAAAAATATAATCTAAATATATAAATAAATTATTGGAAAAATCAGTTTTGAATTAAAATGCAGTATTTTTCAAAATTCATTCAAATTTTAATTTTATTAGAAAATACCAAAATTTAAAAAAGTAAAATTTTATACCTTGATTCAAAAGAAGATGTTTATATTTCAAAATATAACTTCTAAAAGTGTCAAAAGATAGATTTAAAATTGGTCCGCCATCAAAAGGCGATAATGCTGCATTTTTTAAAAAATATTTCTTTTATCTGAAAAATGGTTTTTTTCTCAAACCATGTTCTATAAAATATGTAATATGAATGATAATGTTATAAAATTATAAATGTTGTTAATACTATTCATAATGGATAGTTTAAATTCCATTTAATAATAATATTTTAATAATATATTGTTGTTTAGTGAAACTCGATATCGCGTACAACGCAAGCTATCGAGGATTTTTTTCTCTCACGTATAACTCAAGCCATGTTACTGTTTCATGTTGTGAACGATTCTTTTCATGTTTCACATAACATAATGCAAACTTAATTCATTTTTTCATTGAAAATATATATACTATGTGTTGCGTGAAATGAATTATATCACAATAACATGAAATTGGGTACATAACAAGACATGAATCGTGTTGCATATAATTTAGGCTAATATAGTGTTTTTTATAGCATAAGTTATTCTTGGAGTATAGTACATCACAAGAAATAAAAAAATTTAAAAATATTATATCTCATAAAATCTTGAGGTTTTACAAGTGAGGAACTAGAAGGATGGTCTGACAGTGGGGTGGTCCTCGGTCGAGTGTGTAGCGGTAGTCCAGGTGGGACCATGCTAGAGGAGGGGCCCACAATGGTCGAGGACGCGGGTGGTGACGAAAGGATGTGTCATATGCAAGGGATGCAACTTAATTTCAGTTCTATGGGATCCCACAACCAAGAATGTGGGTGAGCCATGTGAAATTTGTTCAGTCATGTGAAATGCATTCCAAAACACTGTTGAGTGGGGGAGCAGGATGGCCACGCAGTCAGGAGACAACATGGGCCAGAGGGAGCATCCAGGGTGGCCAGCATACATCCGAATATAACTGGATTGTGCGACATGGGCCATGTGGGAGAACTGTGCCACTGTCTGGTGGTCCAACAGGCCAGGCCGGTGTAGGCCGGCCCTGACCAGGTAGGGTCGGGTCGTTCAAACCAGGTTATGTCAGGTCAGCCGGACTGGGTCAGGTCGGACCTGGACCAAAACATGCCCTTTTTACTAAATTGGCCATATCATTCAAACCATTTTTCTATTTGATGATTTTTTGTGACGTTGGGACCTTTGAAAATTGAAGATACTTTTGAGATAATATATGTTAGTTTTTGTTGGAGTTTTCATACAACCTAATTGTTATAGGAGTTTGTTCTCCCGAAGCAAGTGTGTTACCAGTAGAATCCCACTGCTGGCTATGAATATGTGGTCTTGCTGACTATGTGACTGGGGAAATCCATGAACCATTAAAACTATATTCACCATCATCATCCTAGGATCCATTTTAATTCTGTTTTCCATCGACTCTCTTCGTGCCATTGATTCTCTATACAGAAGAATTGCTCTGTGCGCCACTGATGCTTTGGGTGCCATTTACGCACCGCCGATCGTCGACACTTATAATGTCATAGTGATTGGGATATTTGTGGAAGACAATTAGAGAGGCTTATCTTCATGATTTATAAATATACCTGGAACCTAACCGTATTGACTATACTTCAGGTTTTTTCATTATGGTGTACTTCATGTGTTTCTATAGTGGTGTACTTTGTGTTTTTTCCATTATGGTGGAGTTAATATGTTTCATTTAATGAATAATTCATGTGTTTATTAGTGGTATTAAACTTATGGTTTCAAGGTGTCCTAATAAGTATTGTTTTAATCACCCCTCCATGGGTGTTGATCGCTGGTGTCATGTCTTGCAGAGACAATCAATTCTTTGACGGAGTCCTTGGTGGATCGGGGCTAGGTGCTGCTGAGAGAGACAATCCCAACAGACATGTGTGATTCAGCGACAACCGACAACTATTTCTATACCAACCCTTCAGGTAGGGTTTCTATGGAAAAACATAAGGAACTTATGCATTCACTTGGAAGAAACATTGTTTTGGTGGTCTTGTATTCTTTCCTAGTTTACATTCCATTTCTCCTAATATGATTCTCAATTGTTTGTATCTTTGTGTGTGCATGCATTTTCTACTTATTGTTTTTAAATTTCAGAATTTTGGGCAAGGAGATGTGTTTTTGTGTGAGTTTATAGGTACATAGTAAAATTCCTCCCATTGTGGGATATAACAACTTGAAACTTGTCACCCGCCCCTGGCTTATCAGAGGCGGGCTTGGGGTAGTCACAACATGGGCCCCTTTAGGATGGGTTGTGACATCAATAATGATATTCATGGTATAAATATAATATATATATATATATAATATTTATATTTATATTAATCTATATAATTTAGATATATAAAAATTAATTACACCATTCACGGGGACTGATGGTCATATGTACACATGATCCCAATTTTCACTTTTAACGGATCATATGAAAGAAAGGTAAATAATAATTAAGTGTTAATGAATAATTATAATCTCATATAAATTGTTTATATTAATTAGAAATATCATTATTTCTATATATGTAAATTTTAATGAAAAACAAATCAAATAGCTTCATGGATGTGGTAATACACGTATACGCACAGGCGATGTTATTATATTTCAAATGATTGGAAGGTAAGAAGTTAGATCTGATATAGGAATTGAAAAATAATATTTATTCCACAAATATTAAACATATTAACTAGTACCAATGTTATAAAAATGCATTTATAATTGTAATATAAAACATATTACACCTTTATGGGGAGATGGTTAGCCATACATATGCACGAGCGATGTGTTATCTTTTTCATAAGATGGGAAAAAGTAGGTATCTAGTTATTGTTTTTTTACTAATATATTAATATATTTATGAGATAGAAATATGTATTTTATTATTTTAATACTATATTTATATATATTTTTTAAAGAATAAATTGACATAAAAGAGTTAGTAATGATGATTATGTCTTATTTAATAGAAATCCTTTCTATATCAACCTATGGGACAAATGGATTCTCTTTTGGGAAGGAAATAAAATATATAATGTGGATAAGTATCCTGAGAACTTAATTTTTTTGAGTATAATCAATATATGATGTCAAATGTGATATAAATAAAATAGGTAACAGATTCCCTTTTTTATGTGTAGGGAGAGGTATTCATGGAATTTCCTTAATTATTAAATAAAAAAAAATTCAATTCCAAATATATCCAAATTGAAATATTTAAATTCTAATATGTTTTTTATTCAAAATAATATCATAAAATAAATTTTTTAATTTTTCTGGCTATTTTATAGTCACATTTATTTTAGTTTTAACACTCATTAACCCTTTTTAAAATTATGGTAATATTAAAGTTTTCAACCATTTAAGAGCCAGGAATGTAACAATAAATGAAAACAAGACCGATAACTGAAAATTTTAAGATGTTTTAAAGGATTTTAAATATATTTGGCTGAATATTATATTTTTAGGAATATTGAATTATTTAATAAAATATTAGTTGTTATTAGATATTATTAATGTCATTTTGGATATTGGTCATTTAATATGAATTTAAACACATCAAGAAAAAAAATGTGAAATAGGATATAATAAATTTGAACATTTAAACAATTTCATTTTGATGTATAAAATTTCTTGGACACATTAATTCATTCTAATAATACCAATTTTTATATTTTTTAAATCATTTTTTTAATATTAATTAAATAATAATTGTGCATGTTTTACACATGTAATGAAGGTAAATATTTATTCTCTAAAAAATAAAAATTAAGTATCATCCTAAATATAATTTAATTACTCACATAAATAATATTAATATTCATTCACCGCTTTCATTTTTTCTAAGTAAATTCATTATAAAGATTTAAAGCTAAGAGAGTGATATTTCGTAATGTTCTTTTATTTAAATATTATATAAGGTATTATCATTGATAAGTGTCCATTAAACAAATATATTTTTAGAATTTGTTGATAAGAGTCCAATTTCCTTCATCTAAAAAGAATTTGGAAGAAAAATAATGACATGATAACATAGTTTTAACCCATATTGAACTGATTTACCATTTACAAATATGATAATTTATACCGTGTTAACTATTCATACAAGCCAAAAAAATAAAAAACAACCTATTTACAAAAGATAAAATTCCAAATTCCAAATATGGAATAAATTTTTGAAGATTTATTTTCTATATTTCTCATTTATTATATTAAATTACAATTCAAAAATCATTGAATATCGTTTTTTAGATAAATACTATTTTAAGTACAAAAATAATTTTAACTAAAATTAATCATAAAATTTATTCCAAATAACATATTTGAATTTTTCATAACATTATAGAACTAATTTTATTTTTGAATAATTATATTATAAATGTTAATTTGATAATTCTTGAAATAACAGTTAAAGGTTTCGATAAGTATTATTATTTTCCACTATTCTATGGAAAATCAATATTTTCACAAACAAATATGAAACTTTCACCCGAATATAATTTTTATGTGCATGTTTTATGATGACCCAGAATTTTATTAATTAAAATTACACTTGATCTGATTAAATTTATTATTTTGTAAAATGGTTATATAAAACATATGAACTTCTTTGGTTTTATGTTTTCAGATTTTAAAATACCATTAAGAATTTTTTCCATGTCTAATATATCCATTGAAGTGTGATCATAAGTTTAGTTCAAATATAGGGCTTTAACAAATCCAATTTACTCAGAAAAAGGAAGCGATCGCCTCATCTATTAGATTTTCTCCATATGAAGCCCATTTTTTGGAGCTTCAAAATTAGTTGGTGTCACTGGGCTTCGCTTTTGACAAAGCCCAAGCTAAGCTTCAACATGATAAGCTTGGACAGAATTTCCTATGGGAGAAATGGATGTTGATTTAGATTACCACCTAAGCGATGTTATTCGAGCCACCCCGAGAGTCTTTCACCATCGCACACCTTACCCTTAGGTCATATGCAGGTGTTATAAAGGGTTATGTAACAATAACCTAGAACTATGATAATGTGCATTATTATTTGTTTATAATGAATAATATATATTCATTTTATGATTGTTACTTTGTAAATAGTTTGTAAAGCACTAATAGTATTTTTAGTTAACATTCAATTAAGAAAACTATTTTGATAAAATAATGAATTTTTAGATTAAATAATATTTTAATAAAATATTTTTACTAAATTATATTTTATTAAATATAAATTATTTTATAATTTTTATGAATACAATTGTAATTTTTATTACGGGTTGAAAGTTGTTTTTGTCAAAACCTGGGAATTTTTTATAAATGTAAGTTTTTATTATAAAATTAAAAATTCATTTGTTTATAAATTTATTTAGATAATATTAATATTATTTTTGGAATCAGGATGTTTAAATTATCCCATGGTGAATTTTTCGTAATTTTCTAAGACTGTCGCATTTTTGGGAAAAATTAACTACCGTTTAAATATATAATGTGATTTATGAAATCATAATTACCCAATAGCGATGCGATAAAATACAATAAATGTTATGTTAGTACAATATATGTTTTCAATTTTAAATAATGTGATTTTAGGTTATTTTTATTTATTTTAAAAATCCTTATTGGACCCACCAAGACTTATAAATCATTTTAACATTTAAAAATGATTTCCTTGAGAGTGTTACTCACCTCCACATAATAAAGCCTAATATTTTGAGATGTTCGGCCATTGAACTTATAAAATAATTTATTTCAGTCCACATTGTCAGAAAACAATTGTAAGAAACCATGTGATGTTTTTTATTTTTTATTAGTTTAATGTGTTGTGTCCAAAAAATAAATAATAAATAATTCCCTCTCTTTTATTATATAAACCCACTCATTATCCCATTCTACTTTAGTGAAACCATTTTGAGCTTGACCAACCACTTACCTCTTCTCTCTATAATCCTACCAAGGCACCCTAATCTCCCAAAAATCCCCTCTCAAGCATATCTCAAGCCTTTGGGATCACAATTTTAAGTAAAGGATTTCATCCTTTCTAATTTTTGTCCAAATTTATTTAAATTGTTTTATCCTTTTGTTTTAAATTTCAAATGTTAGGGTATGATTTCTCACCCCCCCCCATACTTCCCACATTTTGTTTTAATTATGGTAGATATATTTCTGTCTCATTAATTCCTCCAATGATCACCTATTACCATGCCAGAATTCAGTAAGGAATTTCAATCTCCTCATTTACATTCAATAAATTCTTTCATATTATGCATCAAAATTAAATTAAATATTTTGGGACATGTCTCTATATGACCCCGTTACTATCCATTTTTTGAAAATATTATGAGATAACTTGTTTTATCTCTTCAACTATTTTTATGAATTCTTATTCCACACCATTATGCATCTAAAATTGCACCGAGATTCTCTATGGTAATGTTATTATGTAGTGAATACCATACTAATTTCACTATCAAGGGTATTCACCATTATGAACATTTAATTATATATTATAAATATTCATTTATGAATTCTACATTCCATTATCTTGGAATAAATGAATATTTTCAGTGAATTCGGTTTGTATTATCTACGTGGAACACTTATGAATGAAAAGAAATGATTTTGAAGGGGGTACCCTGATAGCTCTCTAGTGCATTGGGTGAAGATTAGTATCATGATATATCAAGATAAATGAGGGTTTACGCATTTTAATTCATGTTAAATGGGGGTTACTCATGCTCCAAGATCAATTATCCTTATATCTTGTTAATATCATGTTAAATGTTTTTCCACATTTTCATGTTATGGAAATAATTCTATACCATGCCTTTATGTTCATGTTTATCTTCTGCACAGTTTATATGTATATTTCCTAACATTTACTAAATCCTTCTTGTAATTCCTAGTTTACTCCCTTATTGGGATTTTTATCTAACCCTTTCCTTATAAATGACCTCAGGTTATCCCATTAAATGATATGTACGAAAGAATGTTTTGGTAATGTAAAATAAGTTTTCAATAAAGATGTTGGGTTTTATGTTCTATGTTATAATGTAATGTTCTTAATTTTCCAATACACTTGAACTTGTGATCCTCAATGTTATATTATGTGCTTTTTTATGTAATAAATCATTTTTAAGTGTGTAATAAAGAGTAGGGTTGTTATAGTTTGTATCAAATGATACGTTTAGTTGTATTTTGGATTATGATTAGATAAGTGAAAGACTTAGGTATAAGTCTAAGTATAACAAATAAAAATCTAAAATTTTGGTGGGAATTGAGTAAGTGGTTTATTAATAAAATACACACTTTTCTAGATACGATAATGAAGTGGTGGCTCTGGAAAAGATATATCTTGGGGGAAAAACACGAAAAAACTTCATTGAGTTAGACATGAATGGGAACTACTTCACGACAATGGGTCTTCCTACACTCTTGGTTATGAAACTCTCAGAGGGTGAGCTTTGGTAAATTTATAAGAATAGTATGAACAATTATTAAGGGAATTAAAATAAATTCCTCTAAGAATATATGTGGGAAAGTAGATTAGGGATAACACATAGAAGTTAAGTAAATAAATGTAATTTATACGTTATCCCTTTTTTCATTGGATTCCACTTTTTGTTTCGCCCCTATCACACCATTTATTCCACCTAATAGCTGGTAATATTAGAAATCAACCTAAAAACTAATGCAAAGATCATTATGATGACTCTTATAATTAGATGTCCAATCTGATTGGAGATGGAATCACAGAATTTTTCAAGATACTCTCTCAGTTAACTATATTTTGGAATAGAAACATAGGTCAATAAGAATGCTCAACCCCCCACCGCCCAAGAATGAAAATGCCTCAATTGGGGGATTCATGAGACAAATTATTCATAGTTTTAAAGGATCATCTAATCCCTCAATCGCCGAACAATGCATAAACTCAATTGAAATGATCTTTTCTATCCTTCAATGTTCCAAACAATGGATGGTTCTCCTGGATTCTTATCATATGGTGGGTGATTCTAATCAAAGGTGGACATTGATAAAAAAAATAAGAATCTCAAGGAAGATATTGAGGTGTTGGAATTGAATGATTTCCAAAAAAATGTTATTTGATAAGTATTTTATGTGCACCATAATAATTAAGATGGAAAGGGACTTCCTTGACCTTAAGAAAAATGAAAATGAATCCATTGGAGAATATGAGGAAAACATCAAAAGGATTTCACGATATGCCTCCAGCTTTATCATTACCCCCGAATGCAATGTTGACCACTTCTTTGGTGGGATAACACCTAGCCTATGGAAATCACTAGAGAAATGTGACTTAGATAGAAATGATAAAATAGAGTGATTTTCCATCAATTTCAAAATGGAGTTCAGAAAATATCAAGGCTATCACGCAGATACGAAGAATAAGGTGGACCTTAATTTTGGTGGTCTGATGGATAAATCCAATGGTGCTAAGAAATTCTAGCACCACACTTTCCAAATGTGCGGAAAGAAGAACATTCAGAAATTTCCAAAAGGGGGTGAGGAAATGTTTTAGGTGTGGAAGAGAATGGCACATAGCCTCTAACTGCCGACAAGAAAAACCCACTTCTATGAGAGAGGAGAGGAACACACCATTCCACCCTCAAAGTTTTGTTCATTACTTCAACTACAAAAATACAGGGACCTTTTCAAACCAGTTACCTATGCAACAGGTTTTTAGAGGCCATCGATAAACTCCATGGCCGCAAGGGTGATCTTTTTCTATCACTACTACCAAAGAAAACCCCAAAAATGAATTGGTGATAGGTACACTATTTATTTATTCAAAAACAGTTAACATACTTTTTTATACTATTTCTATGTATTTTTTTATATTCTAAATGTTTTGTAGAACATCCCCAACACCACCAAAAATCCTGGAAGTAAATTTCTCAGTGAGAATGGTAAATGAGGCAATCATTTTATCCCATTAATATAACTCCTCCCCTATCACAATTTGCGGTTTGAACTTTCCTTCAAACCAATTCATACTCTGTCTAGTGTAATTTGATGAAATTATGGGCATGTATTGTATTTCCCCATAAAATCCAACATAAATTTCCATGAGAGGGAAATAACTCTCTATATGGTGAATCGACCACTAATTTTGTACAGGTGGGAGGAGGATGATGAATCTTACTTTGGACCATTCTCACATGCATGGATATTTCTGCCCTATGAGAATGTGTATCGTGCTCAAATTATTGAGTCTATGTAAGTAACCATTCTTGAAGACATGCATATTGTGAAGGAATTCACTAAAGTGTTTCCTGAGGAATTGTATGGTTTTACTCCTAGAAGAGATATCTAATTCTCAATTGATCTTATACATGGATCATTTTCATCCAAGACTCCATATAGAATGGTGTTTGTGGAGCATGAGGTGCTGAAGAAACAACAATAAGGGAATCCAGATAAGGGTTTTATACCCCTGATCACTACACCATGGGGTTCAGCAGTCCTATTCATCAATAAGAAGGATGGGCCAACGAGCCTTTTCATTGATTATCATGATCACAACAAAATCCCAACAAAATCAAGTATCATCTTCCCCAAATTGATGACTTGTTTGATTAGATACATGGAGCACAATACTTCTGCAAGGTTGATTTGTGGTTGGGATATCACCATATAATGGTGATGAAGGAGAATATCCCCAAACTACTCTTCGTACAAGGTACATGCACTATGTATTCATATTAATGCCTTTTAGACTCACTAATGCTCAATAAATTTTCATGGACTTGATGAATAGAGTCTTTAGAGATTATCTCTACAAATCGGTGGTTGTCTCTATATACAATATTATAATATACTCCAAAACCATGGAAGAGAATGAGGATTATCTAAGAACTATTCTGGAGATATTACGTAATGAATATCTCTATGCAATGTACAGAAAGTTTGAGTTCTGGTTGAAGAAAGTCTCATTATTGGGTCACATCCTCACATGAAATGGGATATCTTTGGATCCTGCTAAGACAATAGCAATAGAGGGATGGTCGAGGCCAACATCGGTTATGGATATAGATAGGTATTGGGGTTATGTGGATATTATTGTTGATTTGTGAGAAATTTATCATGATTGTCAAAATTTCTTACCAAGCTAACTTGGAAGGGAGTCAGCATTACATAGAGTGATGAATGTGAAGAGAGATTCAAGGAGTAGAAAAGGAGTCTTATCACTACATTCGTTCTCACACTACCCACAAGTGGAGATATTCTTGTGGTATTTAGTGCTTCTTTGAAGAAGGTATTGGGTTTTTTTTTATGAAAAATTACAATGCCATTTCCTGTTCTCTAAGGAAATTGAATGTTCAAGAGAAAAACTATACAACACATGATCTGGAGTTGGCATCAGTTACCTTTTCTATGAAAATATGGAGAGATTACCTCTTTAAGGAGATGTGTGAAATATACACAGATCACAAAATCCTCAAGTATATATTCACACAAAAAGAGTTGATCATGCCACAATTAAGATGGTTAGATCTCATCAAAGACTATGACTACGCAATCCATTTCCACCCTGGGAAATCAAACAAGGTGGAAAATGATCTAGGTAGAAAGGACCCAACGATTATATCAATGATGAGAATTGAAAAGGATCTAATTTTTATATATTTGGTGAAGACGGACAGGTGATTCATAAATAAGGTAACATAATAAATCCTTTTAGAAATGATTTCTCAACCATATCTTTTGAAAAAGTTAATGGATTCTCAAAAGGATGATATGGAAATTTAGAAGAAAGTGGAAACTATCAGAAAAGGGAAATCCTTAGAGTTCAATGTTAATGATGAATGAATTGTGAAATTTGGGTCATGACTACACATTCCATCAAATCTGAAGTTAAAGAAAGAACATTTGGATGAGACCCATAGTTCAAAATTCCCTATTCACCCAGGAAAAAGAAAGATGTGTCAAGGTCTATGAGAGTATTATTGATGTAATAACATGAATAAGGAGATCATTGAGTATACATGAAATTTCATGGTATGTTAGTAAGTGAAGGCTTAGAGGCAAAAGTATAAGGGGATGATGAAACCATTACCCATACCAACAAAGAAATGGGAGAACATCACTATGTACTTTGTTGCTGGATATATAAATATGTACAAAGGAATCAATGATATATAGGTTGTTTTGGATCATGTTACAAAGACTGCACACTTCATTGCAAGTCAAGAGGATTTCTAATTGGATCAAATGGATCATATATATATATCATAGAAGTGGTAAAGCTGCCTGGGGTACCACTATCTATTGTATCGGATCGAGTTCTAAGATTCACCTCTATGTTCTGGAAGACTCTTCAAAATGCTCTGAATACAAATCTAAACATCAGTAAATATTATCAACCTCAAACTAAAGGAACATCTTAGTGGACAATCCAAAATATTGGGGATAGGTTGAGAGCATTGTCAGTGGACTTCAATGGAGGATGGGATCAATATCTTCCTCTAGTTGAGTTATCTTGCAATAATAGTTTCCACTCAAGAATCCAAACAGATCCTTATGAAACCCATTATGAGAAATGGTGAAGAACACTTGAATGTTGGGATGAAGGTGGGGAGCAAAAACTCCAAGGTCTATAAATGATTGAAGACATTTTTGAGATGGTTAAGACCATCTAGAAGCAAATTAAAGCTACTCAGAGTTTACAAAGGAGTTATAATGATAATTGACAATGAAAACTGGAGTTTGATATTGGTGACATGGTATTCCTCGGAGTACCACCGTGGAAGAGAGTTATGATATTTGTGAAGAAGGTAAATCTTAGTCCAAGGTACATAATCTCTTGTGAGATCCTTGATCACATTTGAGTAGTGGCCTATTCACTAGCACTCCCATAGAACCCATCTCAATTACATGATGTATTTGACGTATCACTCTTGAAGATGTACATGCATGACCCATTGCATGTACTCAATCAAGAGGTGGTACCATGGGATAATGACCTCTTTTGTTAAGAGAAGTCGTTGAAGATCTTATATTTTAGATAAAAAGTTATATTAAGTAAGTCAATACCCCTCATTAAGGCGTTGTGGAAAAACCACAAGTTTGAATATGCAATGTGGGAATCAGAGGATCGGATGAAGAAAAGTTACCGTCATCTGTTTTATTGTGGGAAAAGGAAATTATGAGGGAGAAAATTCTTAAGAAGGGAAGATTTTAATGACCCCAAATTTTACTCATGAAAATTCATCTTGATCTCATTAAATATATTATTATGTAAAATTTCTATATAAAACATATTCAATTATATGGTTTTATGTTTTTGGATTTTAAAATACCATTTTGAATTGTTACCATTTCTAATATAGTCTTTGAATAGTGATCACATGAGTAGTATATATATAGGGATTTATGAAATAGAATTTACTCAGACAAAGGAAGTGAAGTCCTCATCCAATAGAATTGGTCCCTATGAAGCCCATTTTTTAGTGCTGAGAATGGAGGTGGCGTCACTAGGCTCCCCTCTTGACCAATCCCAAGACAATCATCAATATGTTAAACATGAAATAAACTTCTATGGGGGATATGAAAATTGATAGAGATTACCACTCGTGCATTGTTATCCGAGCCACCCAAAGAGTCTGTCACTATCCCACACCTTGTCCTTAGGTTATATGAGGGGGTTATAAGGGGTTATGTAACAAGACTCTAGCACTATGATTATGTGCATTATCTTTTGTATAGAATAAAGAATATTCATTCAAATTCTTATTATTACATTTTAAATTGTTTTTAAATCACAAATATTATTTTTTGTAATATTCAATTAAGAAATTTATTTTTATGAAATAATAGATTTTTTAATTAGATAAAAATTTAATAGTATATTATTACTAAATTTATTTTTATTGAATATAAATTATTGTGTAATTTTTTTGAATACAATTGTAATTTTTTTATGGTTTGAAATGTGTTTTGTCAAAACCCGTGATTTTTTTATAATTGTTCGTTACTATTTTAAAAGTTAAAATTCATATATTTATAAAATTATTTATATAAAATGAACTTTTTTTGGAGTAAAGATGTTGAAATTATCCAATGGTCAATTTTTCATAATTTTCTAAGACAACCGAAATTTTGGGTAAAAATTAAATACCGTTTAATTATATAATGTATTTTATGACATCATAATGACCCAATACTGATTTAATAAAATAATAGAAATGGAATTTTCGGCCAATATATGTTTTAACTATAAAAATAGTGTGAGTTTTTGGTTTTTTTATTTATATTAGAAAGCCTTAGTAAACCTTCCAAGACATATAAAACATTTTAAGATTTTAAAATTATTTACGTGAGTGTGACACACCTCCTCATAAGCAAGAATAGTATTTTAATATGTTAGGCCATTGGCCAAAGAAAATAATTATTTCCACTCCAATATGGAAACAATGGGAAAAAACCATGGTATGATCTATGGTTCTGATTTTTTTAATGTGTGGTTTCCAAAACCTAAATAATAATGAATTACCTATCATTTCATATATTATACCACTTAATCTACCATTCCTCTTCACTCAGAAAATTTTGAACTCTACAATACCCTTCCTTACTCTCTTTGGAATCCTCCCAGGGAGCCCTAATCTCCCAAGAATCCCTTATCTAGCCTCTCCCAATCCTTTGAGATCACACTTTCATGTAATGGATTTCATCCTTTCCCATTTTGTCTAAATTTATTTATATTGGTATACCCTTTTGTTTTCAATTTCAAATGACAGGGTATGATTTCAAACCTCACCCATATAGCCCTACTTATCTTTCAAATATTAGAGACCTCTTTCTCTCTCATGAATGCCTCCCATTCACACCCGTTACCATGACGAAATTCTGTAAGGAATTTCTCTCTTCTCATTTACATTAAAGAAATTATTTTATATTATGAATCTAAATTTCATTACATATGTTGGGATATGTTTATATATAACCCCCTTAAATTACATTTCAATACATATGATTAAATTACCAATTCACTCTCATAAACAATTTTTATAAATTCTAATGTCACGTTGTTATAATGTCCAAATTGCATCGCGATTTTCCAAGACAAAGTCATTATGTAGTGAATACCATGCTTATTTCTATATCAAGTGTATTCACCTTTATTAACATTAATTATTGATTATAGAGATTCATGTATTAATTATACATTATTTTATCATGGAATAAATCATGATGTTTAATTTATCAATGTTGAAGGAACTATGTGTCACACTTATGAATTCAATGAAATGATTAAGAATGGTGTTCCATGATATCCCTCAAATGTTGTGGGTAAAGATTTGTATTATGATACGTCATTAGAAAGGAGCTTTTAATCATTCTAATTCATGTGAAATGATTTTTTGACTCATGCTCGATGGGCAATGATCCTTGGATCAAGCTAATATCAAGTTAAATGTTGTTTCCACATTTCCATGTTATGATAATCATGTTATATCATTAATTTATATTCTTGTTTCTCTTGTGCACAATTGATATTATTATTTCTTAACATGTACTATATTCATAATTTTATGCCTAGTTTACTCTCTTACTAGTCTTTATATCCCAACATTTCTTTATTAGTGTCCTCAAGTTATCTCATGCAATGAAAAGTATAAACAAATGTTATGGTTATGTAAAATAAGTTTTCAATAATGACGTTGGGTTTTATGTTCTAAGTTGTTATGTAATGTTTCTATATTCACAATACACAAGACCCATCAATCCTTAGTGTTTTCTTAAGTGAAATTTTATATAATAAATTATGTTTATGTGTGTAATAAAGGTCAGGGTTGTTATATTTGGTATTAAATGATAGTTTTAGTTTTCTTTGGGATTATGATTAGAAAACCAAAGAGAAAGCCTTAAGGATGTGGATAAGTATAAAAGAAACATCCCTATGTTTTTTTGGTATTGATTAACTAGTTTATCAATCAAATAAATCCATGTTTGGATATGATTAGGTAGAGGCGGCTCTGACACAAATGTATCTAGCGATAAAAACTGAAAACACTACATCGAGATAGACTCAAACAGGAACTGGTGCGCCAAAATGGGACTTGTTACACTCTTTGTTACGACACTCCTGTGGGATAGGATATTGTAAATTCATAAGATTAGTATGAACCATTATTAAGGGAATTAAAAAAAATTCCCCTAAAAATATATGTTTGGCAGTAGATAATAGATAACACATATTAATTAAGGAAAAAAATATAATTTATAAGTTGTGAATTTTTTTCATTGGATTCCCCTTTATGTGTTACCCATAATGTTCCTTTTATTCCAGACAATGGATATTAATAGGAGGAATCAGTCCAACAATCAATGTGAAAATCAATGTTATGACTATTCTAATGAGATTCCCAATCCGATGGGTGTGGGAATCACTAACTTTTTCATGATACTCTCTCAGTTATTTCATGTTTTGAATAAAAACATGTGTCAATAGGAACATTCACACCCCTGAATGAACAATCAACAATTGAGAGCATCATGAGAAAAAGGCCTCCTACTTTTAATGGATCATCTAATCCCTCAATCACTGAACAATGGATCACCTACATTGGAAATATATTCCACTTCCATAAATGTTCTGAACAAGAGAAGGTTCTTCTGGATGCTTTTCATAAGGAGGGTGAAGCTGATCAATGGTTTACATTGATAAAAAATACAAATCATGAGGATGAGATTGAGGTGTTGGAATAGAAGGGTTTCCAGAAAATGTTTTTTGATTAATATTTTCCATGAACCCTATAACATAATATGGAAAGGGACTTCATTTCCATCATGAAAAATGATGATTAATCCATCAAAGTGTATGAATAAAAATTCACAAGTATTGATCGATATGCCTATAACATTGTCATTACCCATGAATGTAATGTTGATTTCTTCTTTGGTGGGATAAAATCTACCCTACGAAAAACCCCAGTGATCCTTTCCTTTGAGAGTTGTGAGAAAATTGTTTGACGCGACCTCAATGTTAAAAAAGAGATCTTAAAATCATAGGGGTATCATGGGGATAAGAATTGTAAGGTGGACATTAATTATATAGGCCCAATGGATAAATACAATAGTGCAAAGATATTCCAGCATCCCACTTACTAATGGTGCGGACATAAGCCCCCCGGAATTTTCCTCAACGGGATGAGGAATTGTATTAGATGTGTAAGAGAAGTGAATTCGGATATTAACTACCAACAAAAATACATGATGTTGCGACAGAGGAGAGGAACACACCGTTCGACCCTCAACACCTTGTTCATTGCTTTAACTACAATGAAATAGGGAACTTTGAAAACCATTTCCCTATGACAATGGTTTTTGGAGGAAACCAATAACCTCTTAGGCAGAAAGGGTGATCTTTTTTCACCACTACCACTGAATAGAACACCGAAAATGAAGTAGGGATAGTTACACTAGTCATTCGTTCAAGAATAGAGAATTTATTTTTTTGATTTTGGTTCTACACTTACTTTTATAGCCCGAATATTTATTAGAACAATCCCAGCACTACTAAAAATCATGGATGTAAAGATGTTGGTGAGAATTTAAAAGGGAGAAATCATTTCATACCATGAATATAACTCATCCCCTATCACAGTTTGTGGTTTAAAAAACATGGAAAACCTCTCTATACTCTCTTTGGTGGAATTTTATGAAATTCTTGGCATAGATTGCCATTCCCTACAGAGAGCTGACATAAATTTCTATGAGAGGGAAATCACTCTCCATATGGTGAATTGACCCCCCCCCCCCGATTATATATAGGTTCAAGGAGGAGGATGAATATTTCTTAGAACCATCATCTAATGCGTGGATATTACTCCCCTATAATCATGTGTATCATCCTCAGATTATTGAGTCTAAGGAAGTAACCATCCATGAATACATGCCTATTGTGATGGAATTCACTGATGTGTTTCCTAAGAAATTGTCTGGTCTTACTCCTAGAAAAGATGTTGAATTTTCAATTTATCATATAATTAGGGAATTTTTTAATATCCAAGTCTCTATATAGAATGGTTGTTGGGGAGCTTAAGGAGATAAAGAAACAACTATAGGAGAATCTGGATAAAGGGTTTATAAGCCCATGTGCATCACTATGCAGTGTAGCTGACCTCTTATTCAAGAGGAAGGACAGGTCAATATGCCATTGTATTGATTATCGTGAGATCAAAAAAATCACGATAAAGAACAAGTATAATCTGCCTCAAATTGATGACTTGTTCGATCAGCTATGTGGATCACAATAATTCTCTAATGTGGATTTGGGGTCATGATATTGCCATGTAAGGGTGAAGAAGGAGGATATCCCCAAGAATTATTTTCATACAAGGTATTAGATATATGAATTCACAGTAATACCTTTCGGACTCAATAATGCTCTATCAAACTTCATGGACATGTTTAATAGAGTATTTAGAGAATATCTTGACAAATTTTGTTGTAGTTTCTATAGATGATATTCTAATATACATTAAAATCAAATAGGATCATCTAAGGACTATACTAGAGACCGTGAAAAAGTATGAGATCTATGAAAAGTATAGAATATGTGAGTTATGTTTAGAGGAAGTCTCATTCTTGGGCTATATCATCAGAAGAAATGTCATATCCGTGGATCCCTCCAAGATAGCTACAATAAAGGGATGGATGAGGCCAACATCGGTGATGGATATTCATAGCTTCATGGGGTTAGCTGGATATTATCACCGATTAGTGAGAAATTTTTCACCATTTTCAAACCCTCTTAAAAGTATAACCCATGAGGGAGTCATGTTTTCTTAGAGTGATGAATGCGAAGAGAGAATCAAGGAGTGGAAATTGAGGCTTATCACTACGATCATGCTCACACTACCAAAAAGTGGAAAACTTTTTGTGGTATTTAGTGATGTATAAAAGAAAAACCAAGGTTGTGTGTTTATGAAAAATGAAAAAGTCATTTCCTATACTTCAAGGAAATTTAATTTTCCTGAGAAATAAAATCCAACATAAGATCTGGAGTTGGATACCGCAATCTTCACATTGAATATATTGATACATTACATATTTGGGGAGATGTTTGAAATATACCCAAATTAATAAATCCTCAAGTATATATTCCCACAGAAAGAGTTGAACATCTGACAATAAATATTGTTAGAGATGATCAAAGACTGTGAATTCTCAATCCATTACAAATCTGGGAATGTGAACATGGTGGAAAATTCTCTATGTAGAAAGGACCCAACTATTCTATAATTGTTGAGAATTAAAAAGGATCCAATCTTATTAGATTTTATGAATATGAAAATGGGAGTCATAGAAAATGGAACATCATTAATACTTTCACAAATGATTACCCAACCATCTCTTTAGAATGGTTAAAGGATACTCAAAAGGATGATGTGGGAAATCAGAAGAAAGTGAAAACTATCATAAAAGGGAAATCATTAGGGTTTAATTCTAATGAAGAAGTAATTTTTAGATTTGGGTCATGAAAATGTGTTCCATCAAATCCATAGTTAAATAATGAACTTTTGAATGATGCACATAGTTTGAATTTCTCCATTCACCTAGGAAACATAATGATGTATCAGGATATCTAAGAGCATTATTGGTGGGATACAATTAATATGGATATGGATGAGTATACATTAAAGTGCATGGTTTGTCAGCAGGAGAATGATGAGAGGCAGAAGTATAAGGGGATGATGCAACTGTTACCCATTCCATTATGTAAATGGGAGAACATAACCCTGGAATTATTCACCAGACTTCCAAAGATTTCCAAATGAAACAATTCTATATGGGTTTTTGTGGATCATGTTACAAAGATTGCACACTTCATTGAAATGCAAGAGGATTTCTCATTATATCAACCGGCATGGATATATATCAGAGAAGTGGTAAGGCTGTAAGGAGTACCACTATCTACTGTATCCAATCAAGATCCAAGATTCACCTCTTTGTTATGGAAGAGTCTCCAACATGCTCTGAATATTGAGTTGAACTCCAGTAAGGATTATCATCCTATAAATAATGGCCAATCTAAGCGGAATATCTAAACACATGAGGAAATGTTGAGAGAATGTTAAATTTAATTCAAATTAAGATGGGATCAAAATCTTCCCCTGGTTGTGTTGTCTTATAATAATCGTTTTTACTCAAGCATCCAAATGGATTCTTATGAATCCCTTTATGGGAAGAGGTACAGAACTCTGGCATGTTGGGATGATGTTGGGGAGAGAAAAATATTCAGTCCTGAAATGGTCAAAAAAGTTGTGAAGAAGGTTAAGACCATGCAGAAGAACATTGAATCTCTTCAAAGTTAATAAAAGAGCTATTGAGAGGATCATCAACACGAACTAGAGTTTGATGTTGGAGTCAAGCTATTCCTCTATGTATCATTGTGGGAAAAAGTTATGAGATTAGTGAAGAAGGGAAAGCATAGTACAAGGTATATCCATTCTTTTTAGATCCTTGATTTCATTAGAGAAGTGGCCTACCAACTAACAATCTCACCAAACCTATCTCAAGTAAATGATTTATTCCAGGTATTACTCATGAAGAATTACATACCTGGCCCATTAAATTTACTCAATCCAGAAGAGGTACCATTTGAGAATGACATCTCATATAAAGACAACCCGTTGGCCATATTAGATCGTAGAGAAAACTTTCTATAAAATATGGCAATTCCCCTAATTAAGGTGATTTGGAAAACCACATGTTTGAAGATGAAACATGGGGATTAGAAGAAGTGGTGAAGCATAGCTACACTCATCTATTTTAGTGTGGGAAAAGGAAATTATGAGGGTGAAATTTCTCAAGGGGGAAGATTGTAATGACCCAAAATTTTACTAATGAAAATTCCGCTTAATCTAATTAAATGTATTATTATGATAAATGGGTATATAAAACATATACACTTATTTGGTTTTATGTTTTGGATTTTAAAATACCATTATGAATTGTTAACGCTTATAATATAAATGTTTTACATTGATCACATGATTAGTATAAATATTGGGCACTAAGAAATCCAATTCACTCAGACAAAGGAAGTTATGGCCTCATCCACTAGAATTTCTCCATACGAAGCCATTTTTTAGAGATCTAAAAGGTTGTTTCATCACTGGTCATTTCTATTGACCAATCCCGAGCCATGGTTCAACATGATATTCTTTAACAGAATATCCTACTAGAGAAGTAGAAGTTGATAGAGATTACCACCCGAGCGATGTTATCTAAGCCACCCCAAGTGTTGGTCACCATCGCACACCTTACCATTATGTCATATGCAGGTGTTATAAGGTGTTATGTAACAATAACCTAGTACTATGATTTTGTGCATTAGTTTTTCTATAGAATAAATTATATACATTCCTTTTATTTTATTTACTTTGTAAGTAGTTATTAAAGAAAAAATAGTTTTTTAGTTAATTTTATATTAATAAATTTATTTTCATGAATTAATGTATTTTTAAATTTAATAATATTTTAATAAAATATTTTTACTAAATTACTTTTTATTAGATGTAAAAGATTGTATAATTTTTATTAATGCATTTTTCATTTTTATTAAAGTTTGAAAGCTGTTTTTTTTTTCAAAACCAATGAATTTCCAATAAATGTCCGTTTTTATTTTAAATGTAAAAATTTACATATTAAGAAAATTATTTATATGAAATTAATATTATTTTTGAATTGAGGATGACAAAATTATCCAATGATGAATTTTTTATAATTTTTTGAGATAGTCATATTTTGGGTAAAAATTAAATACCATTTACGTATATAATGTGTTTTACAACATTGTAATTCCCCAATAGTGAAGTAATAAAATAAAAAAATGGGGGTTTGGGTCAATATATGTTCTCTCTTTAAATTAATTTTATTTTAGATTTTATTTATTTCTTTTAAAAATCCTTAGTGGACCCTCAAAGATTTATAAAACATTTTAACATTTTAAAAAGATTTCCTTGAGATGGTGACTGAACTCCACCTAAGCAAGACTACAATTTTAATAAGTTACACCATTGAACATATATACTAATTTTTTCTATTCCAATTATTACAGAACCATGGGAAAAAACCATGGTATGATTTGTGTTTTTGATTAGTTTAATGTGAGGTGTCCAAAACCTAATTAATAAAGAATTCCATCTCCTTTCTTATATTAACCCACTCAATATCCCATTCCTATTCACTCAAACCATTTATAGTTCAACCAAACCCTGTCCTACCGTCTCCATAATCCTCCCAAGGTGTAAAAATATCCCAACAATCCCGTCACAAGTATCTCCCAAGCCTTTGGTATCACACTTCCAAATAATGGATTTATTCCATTCTCATTTTTGTCCATTTTTCTATATTTTTATACTGTTTTGTTTTCAATTACAAATGTTGGGGTATGATTTTGAACCTAACCCTTGATAAATGATGAGATACACCTTTATCTCTCATTAATTCCTTCTATTCCACCTTCTACCATGCCAAAATTTGGTAAGGAATTTCTCTCTTCTCATTTATATTCAATAAATTTTCTTATATTATGCATCTAAATTCCATTACATTTGTTGGGACATGTATATATATGGACCCTTACTATCCATTTTACGTAAATATGATGAGATAACCCTTTCTATCTCATAAACCATTTTTATTAATTTATATGTCACGTCATTATGATGTAGAAATTGCATCGCGATTCACCCAGCCAAAGTCATTATGTAGTGTATACCATGCCCATTTCTATATCAAGGGTATTAACCTCTTTGCCCATTTACTTATTGATTTTAGTTTTTCATTTTTGAATTCCACATACCTTTATTATAGAATAAATTATGATGTTTAATGAATCCTTGTTGTATGATATATGTGGAAAACTTTTTCATGAAATGAAATGATTAAGAAGTGTGCTCCATGATTGCAATCCAATGCTTTGGGTAACGATTAATATCATGATACTTCAAGTGAAATGAGAACATACTCATGATAATTCCCTTGAAATTAGGTTTTATTAATTCTCTATGTGTAATGATCCTTAGATCATTCTAATATCGTGTTAAATGTTTATGTCACATTGCCATTTATGATAATCATTATATATCATGCCTTTATGTTCATATTTATCTTGTCCAAAATTTATATTCTTATTTCCTAAAATTTACTATATATTTCATGTTATGCATTATTTAATCCCTTAATGGGATTTATAACTCACCCTTTT
The DNA here is from genome assembly GCA_963277665.1 of Viscum album. Taxonomy (NCBI): domain Eukaryota; kingdom Viridiplantae; phylum Streptophyta; class Magnoliopsida; order Santalales; family Viscaceae; genus Viscum; species Viscum album. The sequence continues at coordinate 2,017,218,099 of OY728165.1, forward strand.
CGTATTCATTTTATCAGGATATCCCATTCAATTATAAGTACGAAGGAACATTGTGTTCATGTAAAATAAGTTTTCAATAAAGATGTTGGGTTTTATGTTCTATGTTTTTATGTAATGTCCTTAATTTTACAAGATACTGGACATATTAATCCACATAGTTTTGTTAAGTGAATGTTTATTTAATAAATAATTTTTGCATTTGGAATAAAGATAAGGGTTTTCATATGTTTCAATGTAGATAATGTTTTTAGTAAAATTAAATTTATTTATCTTCTATAAATTAATTATAATATTTTCTCAAAAGTAATTAAAAAATTTTGACAAAACATTTTCAAAGCATAAAATATCCTTATAGATAACTGATTACATATTTCCAAATAATTAATCAATTAATTTTTATTGAATACTTGTTTTATATATATTTAATATCTCATATATTACTTTTCACACTCTTCTATTTAATGGATAAGAAATAATTGTAACATTAAATAAAAATATTATTATACTATATTGTGGTTCTATAGACTCGTTGTTTCATGTTTTTATGCTATCAAACATATTATTAATTTAAAATACCAAGGTGTTATATCCCACAGTTCAAAAAAATTAATAATTACAATTATATATTGTTCTTGTTAATCAAGTTTTTTTCATTTGAGATTTTATTGGAGGAAAACCCACATTTAAAAAATGTGAAATAAAAATCCTCTTAAATGTTCAATATAAAAATATGAAGTCCATAAACAAAATTATTTTGAAATAAGAGAACAGTAGTGGGAATATGAAATATTGGCATGGAAGAGAACCTACCTCCAACGAATTTATATACAATGATAGAAAACATGGTAATGAAAACATTCACCACTGTAACACCATAAATATTTTAAGGGTTAAAATAAAATAGATATATAAAAAATAGAGGTAATAGAAAAATATTTTTGATTCATGACCCTTTTCTTAATGTTGAGTAATTACTTTACCATCAATAAAACATATATAAATATACATAAATGAAATGTAAAAATTCATCCTTTAATAAATTTCTACCACAATATCATCCTTTCACCAAATGATGAGTATTTTAAATGATTGTTTCATTACTAAAGAACTAAAATCATCTTATAATGGATAAAATAATAAGAAATAGGAAAAAAAATATTTTCCTCCTATACTTAAACATTAACCAAAAATAAAATGGTTTTCACATGTTAAGATAATATATAAAATGTATATTATTTGTTATGGAATGTTATTTCATTTTACATCAAAATTTTCATAATTACATCCAGAGTTCAATATAGATAATTTCACAAATAAATAAAAATATATCCTAAATAACATCAATAAACTCAAAAATAAGTAATATTTTATCATTAATGTTTATCTCATACCATTAATCAAAAACCACCATAAATATAATAAAATTCATCCCAAATAATCCATTACAATAAACCTAAATGTTATATATTACACAAACTAATAAGAGGTCTTCTAAAATTTCATTAGCCACATAAAAATCATAAAAAATCAAATAAACATTGATTCATGAAAGTGATTCCCAAAATCAACTTATTCTTCATCCATAAAATCACTTATTTAAAAAAATTTCATACCAAACCAGATATCATATAGCCCACTCGTACGCATAGCAGCCTTATCTCCCGTTAAATGTGGTGGGTTATACCATGTCAAAAATGTTGTCATTTATATTAAATATTATTAATATAATCCTTAAAAGTTTCCCAAACATAGTATAAATTCCCTCAAAAACAAAATTAGTCCTCAAATCAAATTTTAAACTCTATGGTTTTCTATACTACCAATTTTTTCACAAAATAAAATAATATTAATTTATTATTATTAATTAATAGTAATGATCTTATTAACACTAAATGTTATAAATAACATCAAATCTTATTTACAGAAAATATAAAATAATTATTTCAAACTAAACATTTCACTAAAAAATTTCTAATCTAAAGGGTTGTATTCTTATAAATGTCTCCAATATATAATTAATAGCATTAGTCTCACATCATAAATAATAATTAACGGGTGTATATTCCGTTGAAATTATAATTAACATTATAATTTTCATCCCATGAAACTTTAGTTTTATCCTATAATCAAACACATAGTAACAGTTATCAATCTCTCCATAATTAGTTTTTAAAAATTATAACCTTATCACTAAGTCACTTCTCTAGGGTATCGGTACTATGCAAAAGATTTTTTCTATTATGAAATAGAAGAAATATTATTGGATAATACCTATATATTTCATGATTCTCATATGTACAATATCATGGATATAATACTTCTACAACATAATTCTGAAAATCCAATACATAACAAAATCAATCAGTACAATTCTATAATTTCAATAAAATGGGTTTTTTTTATGAGTTAAAAAATTAGTTAATGTATTAACTTAGATAATAACAATATTCCACATGTATAAGGAATTGAAATATAAATGATTACATGGGATTTAACTTTTTCCAATATATAATATTCTTCAATATTCCTCTAAAATACTTTTATTTATTCCCCCCACCTCCACATATAAAAAATTTTCCTATTACTTTGACACATTCTTTAAGGTTTTACATTCCACATTTATAGCATAAAATAAATTCTCTCTTCCTTAGTTAATATTTTCCGCAGCCCAACCTCTCAAAAACTCTATAATTCGATTATTTAGTGAGTTTGAGAGTTTGTTAAGATGCATGTAGTTAATAATATATCATGATAACATATTTGTAATAATCTCAATAAAATTAACCCCAATAACAATCTTATATCATTTCACATAATCACATAATTTTCAATCATATCCAATATTTATATGGATCCTTTTGGAACTAGAAATTTACTAAAACAAAAAATCAAAGTATGAGACAAAAATAATCATAGCGGGAAATTATAACATTTATTTTTTTTGAGTATCTATATCATTACACCTAATTATTACTCTATAACACCATAGGTTTAACCTAGGTCATATTTTGTTATTATCTATTCAAATTGTGGTTATTAATAAAAATTTTACTTAACCCAACCATATACCATGAGAGTGTTAAACCAAGTGTGTTGTATTTTCTCCCTCTATGTACATCAGTTTGATGGCTGAGATATATTTGACCAACCATATCAGGGTTATTACCCAAAGATATATCTATTCCAACACCACATCAAATTTTAGTATCCATACAAGGATGTATTTCTAGGACAAGCAAAAAATCTATTCCTAAATATACTTTTAGGATGTCATCTTATACAAATAATTATCTTAAAATTCATTCATATGGTCATGTTCCCAAATATTTGTTTTCATAACATAGGTTCCCAATGTTTCTACTAAAAATTCCCCAATACCAACTATCATGGCCCCAAAACAAATATCCCAGACTTAGTGGTTTCTTATTTTCATTGGAACTATATACAAGAAATAAAATCACAATATAATGAGTAGTTTTATAGTTTGTTAAACAAGATATATACATAAACCTCAAAATAAATTGAAAACATTATATATATGATACAATTAAGGTAAATATTTTATTTTTATTTAACTCATTCAATTATTCCTTCTTTATATCATTGGGAAAGGAAACGGAAGTATAGTGAACTGAGATATTTATTAATGGTTACATACATTAAAATCTATAATGAGTAAATAAGGCATAATAAATATAGAAAGTTATGGACCAAAAAAATATGAAATTTAATATATAAATTGAACTCAATGAATAAAATCGATGGAAAAAATGATTATAAAATAATTCCATATAATTGATCACATGGGATTGAAACCTACACAAGGATATCATAACTGTTAAAATAATCATCAGTACATAAATAAATAATTGCATAATTATGGTATGATTATTGATTATCATCATAAAAAACATCAATGCCATGGTTAAAGCCATATTACATAAATTGTTAAGGCCTCAACAAAATATCAATGCTAATTTGTCTGATGAGATCTATTAATGCATCGATGGAATATACCTTTCGCCGAAAAATCATTTTCTATGTCCAATAAATTTTTCAATGGTATGATTATATAATAACCAATATAAACATTCGTATTGAAAAACTAGAAAATAAAATTTTAATACAATTCCCAATCAATATACATAATCATGCACTATAATGAGTAATGTGGATAATGATATCAAAATAGTATATACCTAGAAAATATGATCATAAAGAATCTATATAAATAATAAAGATTTCATAATCAAAATATATTTCTTTTTTATCATAAAAAAAATAAGGTTTTTTTTCTTTGGTAAATATAAATAACATAGAATTATAATTAAAAATATTCTTGAGGAAAATAAATTTCCACATGGAAATTTATTTTTAAAACTAATAATATGTAGAATATTAAGAATATATATTATTTCCAAATAGACATAAAAATAATAAGTAATATTCAAAGTAATGAGTGTTTATGATAGTAGGTAATAATGTACATGTAGTATATTTTTAAAAAATATACCTTCAACCTAGTTAAAATAGGTTAAAAATAACTCTTTTAGAGAAGGACATGATGATCCTCTTCAAACCATTTTGTAAAAATACTGTTATGGGTATAAAATTCATTAATATATCATTTTTTGAATTTATTAAAATAGTATTTAAAATATTTTTTGAAATAATATATAAGGATGAAATGGTATTTTCAAATGAACAGCGAAATAACGTTACATTTTATTAAAACAATCTCAATTTGTTTAACTAGAAAAGTGATTAAAATGGAAATATTAAATGAATATTTCATGAATAATTAGAGGAGAAAATAAATTGGGTTTAAGATAAAAAATAAAAAATTCCAATAATCTATACACAAACATCAACAATCCCAAATAATGATGTGATTGAGAAATAAAACTATACCAATTTGTTAAATTTAAAAATATAAACCCAAAGATATAATAACATCGATTGAAACATTTAATAACATGAATAATAATTTTTAATTATATAATATATCAATGGTATATATATATATATTATACATAAGAAATAATTTGTGAGTTTTTCATATGTCTCAGAAGAGTAAATGTGAGATGAGAGACCCTTACCTCAGGTATGATATCCTACACACATGTTTTAGCCTCTTGTATTAAAAAATAATTAGTTATTATAAATATATTATATAATATTACTTATACATATCGTACCATATATGACTTAATTATAACCTTATATCAAATTTTTATTTACTATTTTATATTAAATTCAATGATCTGGGCGATAACTACTTATCTCCCATGTATGTTTCAATATGATAATTTTTTTTCCTTGTACATTAATCAAGGTTCCATAATTTTGTTAATATTTTTCGTGATATAAATATATATTATATATATAATGTATTTATATTTATAATCATGTATAAATGGTTGATATAAAAAAATTAATTACATCATTCTTAGAGATGGAAGGTCATACATACGTATGAACATTGTATTACCTTTTCGACGAATTATAAAAAATCTCAAATAAAAATTAGTCCTTCCAGAATAATTATAATATCATATAAATCATTTATATGAATTTAATATAAGCTTATTACTATCCTAGTAAAACCATAATGATAAATAAATCGTATCTCTTCATAGAGATGGTAGTCTACATGTACCGAAGGGCGACATTATTGTATTCCAATGTATTGGAAGGTAAGAAGGTTGATATGATATTATATTTTTGGAAAAATAATTTTTCCATAGATATCATATATATTCATTATTTCAATATTTATGCACTTCCATGTAAAATGTTATTGAAAAAAAGTTACACCACTATGTGGACACAATAAGTCGTTTGTATGCACGAGCGATGTTTTAACATTTTCCAATTTTGGAAAAGAATTTAAATTTTATTATAGTATTATTATAATAAAATATAATTATATATGTGATAGTAATGTTTTTATTTTAAGATGTTTACAAAAATTTTAGAGTAAATATGAGAATAAATAAAATATAATGTGTCAATAATTATGATTACCTATACTTCAGTAGGTTTCGTTTAGAACTCCTTATAATGGACCAAGGGTAGGACATTTTGGAATTCGATAACCTCTCTAATGTTCGTAAGGATGTTTTGATGATAACTTGGAAGGAATTTTTGAGCATTAAGGCTCAATTCTATGTAAATAAGGGTGGGAAGAGGTGCCATTTTATAAGTGTGGAGTGGGGGTATTCATAGAATTTGTGAAAGTATTATATTAATATAGATTGTTTTTCATTTTAAAATGGATTATATATTTTAAATAAAATATTATTATTAGTTGTAATACTCTAAAATAATACAATTTGGACATGTTTTGGTTATGTTTTGTCCCTTATATTTTATATTCAACACCAAATAACCCCTTCAACAATTAGGACAATATTAATGTTTTCTCCCATTTAAGGGTCATGTGTATGAAATTAAAAGGACACAAGTCCCATAAAATTAGCACGGTTGATGATTTAAACCATATTAAATTGATTTTGATAATTTTAATCCTTTTAATAAATTTAAATCATTTAGTTAAATTTAATTTATAAAAGAATATTATTTATCTTATTTTTAACATTGTTCATTTTATATGACATTTGATACATCATTAAAATGTCAGAACTCAAATATTATCCTTTAAAAAATCCATAAAATTTTATATAGATTCATAAAATCATTGGGAAAAATTAATTGATTCAAATTTTATAAACATTAATATTTCGATTATTATATATTTATGGTTTCATTTAATTTAGTAAATATTGCGTTAGTGTTTCATAAGATTTTATGTTAATTATTTAATTAGTAAAAAAAATTAAAATTACGAAGAAAATTTTATAATGAAAAAAATAAAATTTTGGGTTCATTCAAAAAGTTATTTTTTCCATATATGAACTCATAAAATATATTTAAAACTAAGAGAGTGACATTTTGTAACTTTCTAGGATTTAAATATTATAAAGGTTATTTTCAAGGACTAGTGTCCATTAATAAAAAAATTATTTTTTCAAATGTTATAGGCATTGAATTAACTTCGTCAAATATGAAATATGATTAAAAAGTATGACCTTATCACTTAGTTGTTACCAATAATAACTTGATCTACCTTTTAAGGAGGTGATTACTTCGACTACGATTAACAATCATATTATGAAAAAAATGGTCCAATTTACCAAATTTGAACCTCATGATTTCAAATACTGATTCCATTAATTTGGATTCAATATCTATAATTTTTTATTTAACTTAAAATAAAAACGCAAAACACATTGAAAAGTAGATTTTTTAAAACAATGGATCTTTGTGTATAAAAAAGTATTCATATCAAATTAAATAATAATATTGATCCCAACGAGAATAATTTTCTTATTAATAATATTATATATGTAATTTTTTTTAAATTATGCTAAAAATATTTGAATTTTTTATTCATTGATTAAAAAAATACAATTTACAATAAATTCTTTTATATTTTACTTTTTTCTAAAAAATCATTTTCTAGAAAATTTTGAAATTATCAGCCTAAAATAATCTTTGTTTTCTGATTAAAAAATAATTTTATTTTTTAAAAAATGCAATTTATAGATTTTATATAGAATATTTAAAATATTTTTCTCAAAAAAATGATTAATAGTCGTTTTTGAAGAAAACACATTTCTGAAAAAAAAATACCTTACTAAAAAATTGGTTTTTATTTATTATGAATTAATTATTGAATTTTTGTTGTGTAGTTTTATTATATATATATAATGATTCAATAACTATTATTCATACTATGAAATTCAGTATCATGGTGATAATTCATTCATTAAATAATAATATTTTATTAATATGTTGTGGTCCATTTAGGCTAGGTGTTTTATATTGAGTATGATATCAAATGTAGAGTTCTGTTAAAATTTAAAGTCTTTAGAATGGGTTTTCCCTTTATAAATAAATGAAAACCCACTCATTCTTCATAAGTACACTTCCATTTAATTTCTTTTATACATCATCATATTTTAAAAATCCTACCATATATGATGGTATTGTTAATATTGGTTCATTAATCAGTATTCTATTTAGCAATTCAAATATTTTCCGACATTAAGCAAACCATGGTCATTTCACCCATTTACGTGTTAACATTCCTAATTAGTGGAATGATGTAACAAAATAATGATCAAATTATTGATATTAACCGACTAAACCCAATAATCATAGGATCTTAATTATTTCCATTAGTGTATACCATTATTTACATAAATTTTTCTTTCGTGGGTCAATATATATTATATTCATGGACATAATTTTACCTTAAAAGGCTTCTATTATACAAGAATGAAATATATTATATTTATCTTAAAATTAAATTTCTTGGGGCTTCATAATTATTTATAGATAATTCCATTTTTGGTCATATATATTAGAGAATATTAAGATATTTTAAATGAATAAACACCAAAATTTATAAATATAATCCTTGAATACTCTATTCATAAAACTCATAATGTAAAAAGGATTATTAGTTAATCTAAATGGAATTAACCTAAACTCATAATGTATCTATCTAGTTCAAAATTATTCATTTAGTATATCATTCTTTCTCACCCTTAGCTAATGATAACTATAGAGAAGATCAATTTTAAAAAATAATTTTGATCCATTAAGGTCATCAAATAAATAATCAATACATGATAATAGAATTTATTTTTTATATTAATGAATTTTAAATCTGTATAATTAATTCAAAATATCATAGTTACATCCTTATTTTTCATGAATAAAATAGTAGACCCCATAGTGAAACATAGGGGAATATAAATCCCTTACCATGGAACTACTATAACTATTTGTTCATTTCCACTTCCATTATTTTTTACCTCATATAGTGACATATAAATATTGGTCTTCCATTAACAATGAGTTTTATGGAGATTTAATTTTCATTATTAATGAAACATGATATTATATACTCATATAAATAAAATAATTGAGAGACTAGAAACCAAGGATTTCTAAAATTTAACTTATAAACAAAATAATAAATATTAATTTCTGGTTGGTATACATAGTATGTATCATGACTAGATAACTTTGTAATGTTAGCCTCAAACTCATCCATATTTTTCTCATATGTTTTTCAATGTTTCAAGAACCTTCTTTCAATTTCAGTTGTTTACTCATGAAGAATTTATTTATCAAAGAATATGTCCATAAAAATAAATGATTCCATGTACACTATATCATTTATATATTTCGTGTTTTGAATTAAAAAACACTATCGGTTCATATCTCCCTTCAGATGATAGATCACTATTATAAGATTTTCATTTTCATTAATTCCCAAAGAGAGAAAGATCTTCTCTAGGGGATTGATCCATTATTCAGCTTATAATGGATTAGAAGTTAAACTGATTTGTTTAGGTTGTTGTCACTTGCAAAATTCAATCATAGTTACACCATGTTTTAGATTATCATGTCGGCCTATGAGGTGGATATTATTATTCAAAACTCTTTTCACATTTCCCAATATGGTTATGATTCGATTATGGTCAACACTAGCAACATTTATTTATTTAGGGGGAACATAGAAACATTTATTAGGTGTGTTGATATGGTTACAATTAATTTTTTTAGTCTCTATTTCTTATGAAACAACGAAAACATCTCGTTTAAAATAATATTATGGTCGAGAGATTTATTAACACACAACACTAATTTTTGATGAACAGTGATATGAAATTTACATAATTTTATTTAAATGTGACAGTTATAAACTATCTCTAATAATATTATTAAAAAATTATTCCATTTATATATATATGGTTTAAATAATAAAAATTTATTGATTTATGAATAATAAATTAGGAATCAAATATCTGTAATGTAATTTTATTATTCAAAAATGTGTTTTCCCTAAAAAACATTTTATTTCATTTTACACCAAAGAATTATTACAAATTTATACAATTATTAAAAATATTTTCTAAGGTAATTAATATAGTTTTGATATTAAATATTATAATAATATTATAGGGGTATATTTTTTTGGATTTTCCTAAGGATTTATTTGTCAATGAAGAGTGATTAAAACTTACATTACAAAAACATGATTTATTTTCACATATAAGACCCATTATGTTATTGAATATCATATTAAAGTAACATAGTATTCCATTAAATATAAATAATCTATTTAATTACATAATAATCATCATTATACTTTATTTTTATATGAGTTCATTTTTAAATCATTAAAACAATTTTTTCTAAAATAATTTTTATACGGATAAAGTATTTTTGTATTGATAAATTAAATTACTACCTATTGATTAGTGGATACAATTAAATTAATATATTATATATTAAATTATTCATTTTAACATTAATTTTTTTATAATCCATTTAATGTATGTATATTCAGTTGTACGATTAAAAATTAATTTTTCTAACATTTGTCATCATTAAATTTTGTGTGATTATAAGAATTCCATTAAAACCAATCATTGATGTTTTATCTATTAAAATGTATTCAGAATATTTAATCATAATAATTAATATAATTTAATGTGATAAAATTAATAATTATTTATATTAAATAGTAAAATTTTTAAAATTCTTTTACCATATTTAAGGTTTAAATAGGTTACCCAAGGATGAAAAACCAAGAGATAAATGTAGGGATCAAACCCAAACCTATCTAATTATTATTGGTAGAAGATATGAAAACATTATAATATATTTCCTTATAATACATGTAAATTTTTATTATCTTTCACATGATAGTTACACTATAATATTTAAATCTTTTCTGAAATTCCATTTGTGTCCTTCCCCTCACTTATAAAAAGGGATCATGTTATACATCCTTATTCACACAATTTGATCCTTATATATTTGAAAACACTTAATCCAAAACCTCTATATATTACTTCAATTAACATTATACCTTATAGTCTTATCCTTACCAAAATATTTCAAGGCACAACATATAATCCAAATAATGACTCTCCTAGAGGAGTTATAAATGTTAATTGATCCCTTGCAATTATATTTCTCATAAACCATCCCAAAAAACATTTATCCCCTCAAATAATAAAAATAGTACAAAAAATATAATTTTATGTTATTTTGATGTGTTCACAACCAATTTCAACCTTATACCCATCAAATGGTAAATGAGAGTATATCTTTTGTGTATGTGTTGACTATCACCTCCATTGAGTGATGTGATTAATTTTACATCGCCATCCTTCATAGATTATTATAATTATAGATTTAATATTAATATATGATATTGATTAATTTATTATGATTTTTTAATTATTGTATATTATCTACCTATTACCTTCTTATCCAATTCATATTAAAAACATTGATCATGCATATGTGTGGACTACCACATCTGAGGAGCGACTCGGCGGCTTGCACAAAACCCTAAATTTCTTCATACCTGCTGATTTCTTCTCTTCTGATCTTGGCGGGTTTTGATCCACAATGGGAATTTGGTTCCTTCTTTGATTCAAGGGATGCTGGAAATAATCCAGATCTATGCAACCAAATGACCGAAGAATGACCTAATGCGGTCTCCTTCCGTGATTCACTTAAGGGCTCATATTCATGTTGCACGAAGGAGATGATGATTTCACTCTGAAGGAAGCTTGATGATGGTGGATTCCTTGTAGAGGCTGACCCAGAAGCACTTGACCAAAGGGAAAAAATGTGTAAATACTCTATCCTTGTCCATGATTCATATAATAGAGGTGATAGACCCTGGTCTTTACTTGAGATTAAATCTAGAATGTCTCACTGTAGGAATTTCTCAAACTGGAAAATGGTTCATGTGGGTAAGGGTTTTTATCATATTGTTTTCAACTGACTTGAAGACCTCAAACAAGTCTGGAAAACTAGAGCCATTAACCTTAAACTTGGAATGCTTAGATTTAGTGAATGCAATGTTTCTTTTATCCCCCATAAACATAAGAATTCAACTGTACAAATTTGGGTCGAACTCCATGGTATTAATTGGTATTTTTGGCACCCAAAGATAATAAATGACATTGCCTCTTGTATTGGTATACCTATAAAAATTTACCAATGAAACCTAAATCATGAACTTTTCCTTTATGCAAGGGACATGTTAGAAGTTAATCTTGATTCCAAACTGTCAAATTCTATCAATATTGATGCTCAAGAGTTCAAAACTACGATCAAAATTGAATATGAGAGAATGTCCCCCCTTATGTGTGGTCTGTAAAATCATTGGTCATAACTATTCAAATTGTAGAATAGTTAGAATGTAAGTTGTACCACCAATTGAAATTGAATAGAAGGAAATAATGAACAATAAAAATAATAAGAATTTAGTTGCTGACATACCTGAACCTTCTAAATTGAAAAATGAAGTCTTGATCAAAAAACCAAATTCCTTCGCCCCTTTACAAGGATTGTCATGGATCGAAATGGTTGAGGAGGAGTAATCCCTTATCATGGAATGTGACATTGGTAAGGAACTTGAGGATATGGTCTTAAGCATTTTTCATGCTATTCTAGTTTCTGATAATAATATAACAAATGAGTTTTTCATGTAAACTGTTCCCACTTTTTCTCATGATTGCTCTATGGTTTCTCTTGTCATTATGGCTGAAGTTATATGCGTCCCAAATTAATTACTCCTTATTAAAACTTTAGTATATCATAAGTTCGAGGTCGATCCATAAGGAACTATGGAATTCTTGAATTCAATTGAGTTAATACTTAATTAGGTGAAGTATGCAGAATTTAGAGTTGATTGGTTTGATATTAGTTTTGGATTAAATCTATAATGTTTTACATTAAAGAAATGAATAACAGTTTTAAAGAAAACAATGAGTGAATTTAAAGATATTAAAATGGGAAGAATAGACGTGTTGGGGCTGTGGTGATTAAGGAGTTCTTATGCAGATTGCATAAATGGTTGTGTTGTTCGTGATAATTCATCATTCTGGATTTCATTTTGTTACAAGATTTCCTTGGTCTGGTTCCTCTTGTTTGGAATTAGAGAAGATGACTCCTTGGTCCGGTAGTCATTATTCTTAATTCTTTATTAATTTCAGTACATTATTTGAATCGATGAAATCTTTCCAATAGTCATGGATTTTTTCACTATTACATCTCTTTTGTATCGCTAAGAATTCTTTCTTTGGTCCGGCTCAGAATTCTCAGTTATATTTGATAGTGAATTAAGAAGAATAAGAAGATTTACAATGATCAAACACAACTATATAAATCAACACACAAATTTCTATCCTTTCAACCCCAACCCCAACATAAGGGGTTTAGTTAACCATGGAAAGGAGGAGAGAAAGGACACACGTGATACCGGACAGATTCATTGTCTAAGCGTTGAGCTAAGGTGTCGGAAGGCGGTATGGTGGAACGAAGGCACCTCGGTGGATTTGGGAATGGTAGTAGCAGAGCTTCCCTCCCTTCCAATGGTTTTTAACTCATAAAATCTGAAGGAAAATGATTCTTTTTATATAAAAATAAATTACACGGCATGTATAGAAAGTACACACCGTGTACTTTTTTCAACATGCTTTGGCGCCAATTTCTCCACGGGTAGGCAGCCTAGCATGCGGTCTTTGACTTCTGAAAATTGTTCCTCCTAGTGGTTTAGTGTTCACGGAATGTAGCGCCTCTATACACGGCGTGTAGTGTCAAAATTTTCCAACCAACTCCTTCTAGAATATCAGACACGAAGTGTAGAAATGGAAAACGTCGTGTCTCCTTCAATGGCCACATGGGCATGTAGAACCTTCTCAGCAACAACCACTTCTAGAATGTAGTACACGGGATGTAATGCCCCCGCACACGGCATGTAGATTCCATCTGGTGTCATGGGTGTGTAAAACCTCCTTCGGTTCATGTCCCTGTATAGATGTACATGACTTGTATAAAAAGTACATGCCGTGTAGTTTCAAAATTTTCACAGACTTCCCTTGATTTATGTATTTTAGCCAGAAAGCTCTTGAAAGTAAACAGAATCACTAAAATCATAGAATATGTTCATGAAATAACAAATATTTTCTGAAAACATGTTTTTATTGTCAATTATATATATGAAAATGTATACACAAATTAGGTGCATCAAACTCCACCACACTTAGTCGTTTGCTTGTTCTCAAGAAAAATCTCAACATCTAATTAATAGATTCAATACTTTTTAAAAGAGGGGAATTTTATTAATCAAAAGTACAAATGATAAATTTAATGAGGAAAATTCTAAAAGGAACAAACAAATTCTATTCATAAAATAATCAAATCATGCATCATATATAATTCACTTAACTACTCTCATCCTATTTCAACACATTTTCAATGTTTTCAAAAATAAGAATGCCACTTGATGATCTACCTTACCATTCAATATCACCCTCCACACTCAAGATGTTTTGATTCAGAGTTATTCTCAATATAAGATATATACACAGTATCCAAAGGTTTGAAAGATGCCTTGTTTTCTACTTCCGGAAAAATTGAATTACAATAATCATGAGGGATTTATCAATAAGGTTTAGATGTCTCTGTGGCTAAGGGTTGGTAGGTTTATATGTGAAAAAAAATATGAGTCTTGAAAAAATAAAGCTAATTCCTTTAAACAACAGTGCTTGATATTCAAACTAAAGTTCAATGGAAATGTTTCCTTCTTAAGCTCAGTCGAATGCTATTGTAATCACCACCTTTTCCCTTACATGTAGGGTTCCTAAATGAGCACAAGGATCCCTTCTCTTTGGATTTTTTTTCTTCTTCTCTTTTTTTAAGAACTCAAGGAAAACACATATGAGAACAACGAATAATTTTTTGGAACCCTTTTCACCCCAAATAGTCAATAGGATCTCCCCCACACTTTATATCCTGGCTGTGCACAAAAATATGCCATGTATTGCCAAATCCCTCTTTAAAACTCCAAAATGAATAATCATGAAAAGTTCAAAAAGAAATAGGGAAGGAAGGGAAATATGCTTGTAACGTGGATTCCTATAATGGTTTTTCATGGATTCTATGGGCTTAACAAAGATTGAATATAGGGTACGTCTCAAGATAAAGGGGTTGAAACAATCTAATGCCCCAATCAATTAAAATCAATTCAAAAATTCTTCATGTTTTGAAAAGAAAACTTTCAAATTCTGGTAGTGATGTATATCCTAAGAATCTCTCAAGAAAGAGGGTATTAGAAAAGAAATACGAAAAAGTGTGTAGAATACCTCTCAGGAGTATAGAAATAATAATGGTACAATCAGTTCATGACATGCATATAAATGATTAGCCCAATCAATGTAATTTGTCAAGGATTAAAAGTTTCAATTGAAACTATATCAGCAATAATTTTAAAACACTTAAGAATCAGCATAAGCATGAAACCCTCAAAAAGTTCATACTAATAACATGAGCATTGATAAATATAACCAAAAATTGACTCAATTTTGCAAATATATAATCTAATAATGATGTCTCCTAGATTAGTTTAGGGGAAAAGACTAAGGTGAAAGAGATAAATGCTCCCCCACACTTAATACTGCACATGGTCCACTAAGTGCAATACTAAGGTAAAGGGTGGTCTAGGGTGAGATATGGGGGGAAATAAGGGAAATTAGTGGAAGAAGTAAATAAAAAAATAAAAAAAATAGAAATGAAAAAATACTCACCTCGTCAAAAGTGATGCCCAAGGTGCTCCAAGATACCTGTAACTGTCGAGAAAAAAAATAAAACTGAAAAAATGCATAACATCAGAGAACAGAAAATGAAAAAAGAGATATATAAGATAAAGAAAAATTTCACTATCATGGGGTCGACTCAGGGGAGGCAGCATCCTGTACAAAACCAGCCGATAGAGAAGGCACAGGTGTAGTGGAAGTGGGAGGCGCTGATGCGGCACCAGGAAGGGTAGCTGGAGAAATAGGAGTTGCAGGTGCGAGACTCGGTGAAGGAAGCTCAGCAGCAGGCCCTGGCCCGGCAGTAGTGGTGGCAGTAACAGGAGTAGCAGTAGAAGGGCCTAAAGCTGAGGTAGAAGCAGGTGGCAGAAGACCAAGATGCAGAGCAATATGCACCAAAATCATCTCCATGCGGTCCTGGAGGCTGTCTAGATAGATCAAATTCCATTCTATGTTGTCCTGGAAACTGATAATACAAACAAACTGCTACTCCATCTGAACCCGGCGGCTATCGAAGCGACCTAAGACCTGCTCCATCGTGGCTAGGCGGTGGAAAAGGGCATGATCGACTAAGGGTGTGGGGGAAGGTGGGATTTGTGAAGGGACAAAATAAGGAAGGTTAGAAGAAGTGGGTATTAGTAGGAGGTGGGAGAGGTGGAGAAGTTGGCGGGGTGGCGAAAGAGGATTAGGGGCAACAGCTGGAGCAGGAGGGTCAACAGTTTCCTGGGCTTGAGCCAGAGCAAAGATGTAGGCACCCCCCTACTTCCAGAACAATCCCATGCGAATGAGCATGTTAAAGTCCATCCACTGGGGTGAACCTAATATGTCATGAGGTAACGAGGGCTCGAATGCCCCGAGGTGGTGGGCAAGACAGGTGGTGTAAAACTCGTTGTTCAGGTTGCCCTGACGACTGGTAAACATGGAGTGGAAATAGGAGGCGGCAAGATAGGGGAGGTCCGGGTAGTTGTTCCAAATGACATAGGTAAGGAGCTCCATGTCATGGCTGATCACGACCCAGATATCCTCGTGGCGAGGGAAAATGATTGCACTGAAGCACCGGTGGGCGAAGCAGATGATGGGGTCGGTAATAAGAGTGCTCTTATGGGAAGTGGGGGAGTACTAGTGGTCTTGCCCTGCAATCTCCCGGTACATAACGACGAGCTCAGAGCGCTCAGGATGGGATAGGGTAGAAACAGGACGTGGGGTGATGGGATGGGGGAGAAGTTGAACCCTCAGCCAAACTCAGTCATGGTGAGGGAGAAACGTCGGCCGCCTAGCCGGAAGCATACCGCGGGCACCAAATCACCAGGTTTCTCCTGGTACTCCACTTCGTCAATCTCAAACGAGGCCACGAACTCCAAAATTAAATCTCATAAAACGGGAGTGATGAATTTGAAAATATCTAGGAGTGAGGTGTGCCCAAGAATCTCCTCCAAGTCCTCCCAAATACCGAGATGCTACGGAATGTTGCTGTCGAGGTAGCGCCCACTCAACGGTATCGGCCGACAAGAGAAGCGTCAAACCCTATCATATGAGAGATCTGTGACTGGGAATACCATTCATGGATAGGGAGAACCTACAGATACCGGACCAGAAGCAGGTGCAGCAGCAGGGGCATGCTCTGTGGGTGGATCTACCGAAGTAGAGGGTGGCTCAGTGGAAGGTGTTATCGAGGAGGGACCAGCTACTGATGAAGATGGTGTAGGTAGAGCGGTAGCTGGTGGAGTAGAAATGGTGGTGCTCGGATGCTCGGTGTTGATAGGTGGAGGGGCAGCAGAAGTAGGCCTGGCCTCCGCTGAGGGAGTGAGTGGCGGCAGAATGGCCAATGGAGGGAGCTACAAGACCGGAGCATCTGGGTCCAGCTGCATCGGCGGTCGAAGTCAGATCTGACGAAAGATGGACCCCTCGCCCTCAGTGATGGAGGCTGGCCGCTTCCCTCGGGAAGGCTCGGGATCTACCATAATCTTGACGGAGGATCACAATGTAAGAAGAATCAGAACCCGAAACGCCCTTAATCGATGATTCTGAGAAAAGGGGGTGTGGGTGGCATTCGGGAAAAGAAAATGGGAAGAGGGGACTAAATGGGGAGGCCGCGCGACATGGGCTCAAGTCGGGTGGCATGCGGCCTATATAGGCGAGGTACAAGGCGCGTATGTTTGGACTACACGCCGTGTATTCCAAAATAAATTATCTAAATTAATACATGAAATATACTATATAATAATTAATATTAATTTATTAAAAATAAAAGTAAAATAGGTATATATTTGTATATACATAATTAAAAGAAAATAAAATTATACACGCAGTGTAGTTGGAGAATACACGCTGTGTGTTTTAAAATTTTAAAAAGAGAAGTACAACCTTTGGTCTGGTGGTCGGGGTGAGGTTCGAACCAGCGATCTGTCATTCTGAATGGAAGCCCTCAACCACTGGAGTGAAGGCTGTACTGCTTCCCATATTTTTCATTTATAAATATTTATTCTATATGGACTATACACACTGGAAGAAAGAAAATCACGGTGTGTGGTTTTTATTTAGGAAAAGATGGGGATGAAGCGGGGAGATTAGCATGATTCGAAACTGGGTCTTTTGAACCTGGTGCCGAGACTTTGCCAATCTGCCAACTTCACATGCATGTAATTTCTTATTTTTAAATTTTTTTTAATTTATATATGGAAAAATTATGGCACATATGGCATATATCGAAATGAACGTCGTGTGGTTTTATTAAAGGAATAAATGCTGGAAATGGGACAGTTGTCTGGGTTCGAACCCGGGTCTTTTGGAAACGAATTACGATTCTTTCCAACCGGTCCTTCCCTATCATGGGTTTTATTATATTTAAACACACACACACATATATATATATGGAAAATACCACACACGCCATGTAAATAAAAGGAGGAACCCCTTGCCGAAGGTTGGTCAGGAGGATTCGACCCGGGGATGGCTTGAATAAACTCCAGTGACTTTACCATCGATATTGGCATCATCCCTGGTTATTTATTTTTTATTCTATAGATTTATACTATTATGATTATAAATGAAAAAGATAAGTACACGCTATTCATATAAGTGGGACACGGCGTGTAACCTCTGGGTTGCCTCCCAAGAAGCACCTTTGTTTTAGGTCGTTTGCTCGACCTTCTTACCTTGCTTACCTGATTTTTATGGTGGACAACGTTCCCACCGTGTTGTCTATATGATGGTAAGCTTTCAACCGCTCCCTGTTTACATTGAATTTTTGACAACCATCTCCAGAAATTTCTACTGATCCATGATGGAATTCGCATACAACGTGGAATGGTCCCGACCATCATGACTTTAACTTCCCTGGGAATAAGCGAAGATGAGAGTTAAAGAGAAGTACCTGATCACCGGGATGGAAATATTTTCCTGAAATCATCCGGTCGTGAATGGATCTTGTCTTCTCCTTGTATAGCCTGGCCTTCTCAAACGCCTCTAATCTGAGTTCCTCTGGTTCTGACAGTTGGAAATTCAGTTTCTCTTCAGCTGCCTTCAGATCAAAATTTTCGGCTTTGACGGCCCAGTAGGCTTTATGTTCCAATTCCCCTAGCAGATGGCAGGGCTTTCCATAGATGAGGCGAAATGAGGACATTCCCAATGGTGTTTTGAAAGCAGTTCGATATGAAAACAAGGCATCATCTATCATCTTGGACCAGTCCTTCCACTAAGTGTTCACTGTTTTCTCCAGGATTTGCATGAGCTCACGGTTCGAGAGCTCTACCTGCCCACTGGACATGGGATGATATGGTGTCCCCATCTGATGCTTTACTCCATAATTTGATAGTATTCCTCTCATCAGTGAGTGGTCGAAGTGGATCCCTCTATCGCTGATCAATACTCGTGGAACCCCAAACCTGCTAAAAATATTTTTCTTTAAGAAATTCATGACTACCTTGGATGTGTCATGTGCTGTAGCAGTGGCTTTCACCCACTTGGAGACGTAGTCGATGCAGACCAGGATGTATGTGTTGCCAAAAGATGGGGGAAAGAGACCAATGAAATCTATTCCCCAGATGTCGAAAATCTCGACCTCCAAGATGGGGTGCTGGGGCATCTCGGCTCTACGTCCCACATTACTGGTCCTCTGGCACTGATCGCAACAGGAAACAATGGCCTGGGGATCTCTATCCAAAGTGGCCCAGAAAAATATAGGTTTCATGGTATTAGCTATGGTACGGTCCGGCCCATGATGTCCTTCTACTGGTGAGGCGTGTCAGAACTCCAGGACACCGTGAACTTCATTCTACGGGATGCAACAGTGGATCACTCCATCTGCACAGGATCGGAATAACAGAGGATCCTCCAAGAATTACTTTTTCACATCAGATAAAAATATTTTCATTTGCGGGATGGAGAGCTTGAGGTGAACGACACCTGTAACCAATAAATTAGTGATATCAGCATACCATGGTCAAGGTGTTTCATTGATCGAAAAGAGGTGCTCATAAGGAAAATCCTCCCTGATCTCTCGATATTCTTCCTTCTCCAAATGAGGCATCTCGAGGTGGGAGATATGGTCCGCAATGAAGTTCTCACTCCCTTTCTTGTCTCGTATCTCAAGATCAAATTCATGTAGGAGTAGTACCCATAGGGTCAATTGGGGCTTTGCATATCTCTTTTTTAGTAGGTACTTTAGTGCTGCATGGTCAGTATAAACAATAACATTAGACAACACTTTTTAAGAACGAAACCTGTCAAATGTGAAAACCACTGCAAGAATCTCCTTTTCTGTGGTAGTCTAGTTGATCTATGCCTCATTGAGCATCCTTCTGGCATAATAGATAGGTCGAAAAATCCGGTCAAGTCGCTGGCCCAAGACTGCTCCCACTGCGTAGTCGCTTGCATCGCACATCACCTAAAAATGTTTCTCCCAGTTGGGAGAAATCATAACTACAGCTTCCACTAGGCGCTGCATAAAAATATCAAAAGATCGGACACATGTCTCATCGAACCCAAATATGGCATCCTTGGTTAGAAGATTGGCGAGGGGCTGGGCTATTTTGGAGAAGTCGCGGACAAACCACCTGTAAAAACCTGCATGCCCCAGGAAGCTTTAGATGGCGCGGACAGAAGTCAGTATAGGTAGTTATGTAATGACTTCGATCATTTTCGGTTCCACCTATATCCCCTTTGCTGAAATTTTTTGGCCAGGTACTATGCCACTTTCTACCATGAAATGATACTTTTCCCTGTTCAAGACTAGGTTAGTGTGCTCATATCATTCCAAAACTAGCTCCAGGTGCCGTAAACAAATGGTGAATGATTTTCCGTAAACCGAAAAATCATCCATGAATACCTCTAGGATTCCTTCCGCCATGTCATGGATGTTCGCCAACATACAGTGCTGGAATGTGGCAGGGGAATTTCACATGCCGAAAGACATCCTTCGATAAGAAAATGTGCCCTAGGGGAAAGTGAATGTGCTCTTTTCTTGATCCTATGGAGCAATGGATATTTGGTTGTAGCTGGAAAAACCGTTGAGGAGTAATAAAAGTTGTGCCCTACTAGTCTCTCTAGCATTTGATCCATGAATGGAAAGGGTAAATTATATGGCGCTGACCTTAAACATTACTTAATCATGAGTTATTTCAAGAATACGCGTTGAGGATCTTTTCAGGTTTAGAGTTTTAGACAATTAGATCATATATCATGCATTACATTCCAAATTTAAACAAATAGGTTACATAAAAGATAGTACTCATTTTTTACATCAACGGAAACATATTTAGAATAAAACATGGATTCTTTCATGACACTTCCTTGACCCTATCATCACATCATGTACCTTTCCCTTGACCTATGACAAACATTTCGAAAACTTGGGATGAGCATAAAAAGATCAATAAGGGATATAAAAGTATGAAATAAAAAAAATAGACCATGTATGAAATCATACTTTGCTCATAAAACATAATAATTTTAACATACTTGAGCAAATCATGAATAAATCATAGAAATCATAAGACATAAAGGTAACTTGAGGCATCCATAACATTCTTACATAGGGAGTAACCCTCATGGTTACGTTTGGAATACCCATCACAGTATATTCTCTCAATCTCTTCGAAGAAACCTTAACATTTAACCCATTCATGTAACCCAATTCATTGGAGAGGTATATCGGGCTCACCCGCCCTTAGTTTATCACGGAACCACCAGTCTTCATAACAATGCCCAAGAACCATAACATAATCATATCACATAAAACATGCATAAATGAGACATAACATTTCCACTCTTCAATCACAAGATATCAATACAACACATTGATATAAAAACATTTTGAAAACCATTTTCAATACCAAAATAATTGAAAAGTAAAACACGGTATTTATATTTCATTAAAAAAAGGTATGGCTTTTATAGGAAGCCGAAGCTCAAATAATGGTCACGGCGGCGGAGAAGTCGTTGTCGTCGCATACGTACGACAAAAAAGCATTCCCTTTTGTCTTTTAGTAAACGCATTGTATAAAAATATTCCTTTTGAGTAAATGTAAAAGTCAAAGTGGTATATACACTGTATAAAAGAAAGTTGTGTATACAACAAAATATGCCTCAATTAAAGGAGATTGAGACGAAATCCTTTACCACGTATCTGACTTGACTCGATCGTTCTTTAATGTCATGAAAAATAAACTTGAGTTAATTTTTACTTGCATAAGAACCTTTTTCAAGTTAATTATTCATTTTATACCACTTATTACCATGTTATAAACACTATGTAACTATTTAAGTTAATAATGGTCGTTTTGTCGATCATTGGAACTTGAGTCAAAAATAAACTCTTTATAATTACAAGTTGTTCATGTGGTAAAATATCGATTATATCCAGAATTATATTAATAATTTAGATATCATATATGTAATATATATCCAGTATATACATGCATTTACAATATTACATAACATTTAGAGGTAAGAAATGAAATGCACCGTTCAAGGAGACGATAAGTCGTACGTACGCATGAACGCTACTTTCATTTCTATTTCGTATTTTATGGAATGGAATTATAATGATATAAATGTATATTATAATTATAGTATAATATCATATATAATATCATTAATTCCATCCTTTATACGTCCCACATATGGCATTAACGAATCAAATCACTTTGAGGGGTGGTAGTCCGCACTTCCTAAAATGAAGATATCACGAATACCCATAATGGAAGCCATAAAGGTATTCCATAAATGAAAAAAGCAGAAACTTAAGGAAATCATAATCAAATTATATATCATATATAAATATAGTGAGATATAAATGGCCACCTTTGAAGGTGTTATAAGAATATTGAACAATCATCGTTTCGTGAGGTAGAAATTCTCCATCCACAGAAACAATATGTTCATTAACCATTAGATGTAGGTGTGTGTAAGTGTAGCTCGAATAATTATTATAAAGATATTCTATTATATTTAAAATACTGGTGTTGTTATAAAAGAAATGAATAAAAATAGTTTAGGGGGTTGGAGAAGCAAAATAAAACACAAGAACACAAGTGAAGACATTACCTTTAAATCGGGTAACTCATCTTGGTTTGAACCAAAAGGGTTTCTTGAAGAGATTTCTACATAAGGTAAGGCTTCTAGGATGAAGAGAGGGATGTGTAGAGATAAAATGCGCAGATCTTGTCAGAGCCAATGGCTTGATAATTGTGGGTATGGAGGTAGAGGTGGGGGCCTTTTATAAGGGGAGAGGAGGGGCACTCTTGGAAAGGTATAAAATGTTACTTTATTTTCAAATGAGTGTCGGATTTTAAAGGTCCCATATTGATGTATTTCTAGGATAAAGTGATAAGGGTTCGAAATATACTCATCTAATAGGTCTTGTAAAGTTTAATTCTTAGATATTACATTATCTTTTCATTTTATTTAAATCGTTAATTAATGAGGTAATCGTTGTATCATCATGATGTCATAAATAATTTAATTTATTAAATGTATAAAATTATAAAAAAAATACTATGATGTAGGAAATATTTTTATCTTTACAATGACTATTTATAGTCCAATATATCATTTATTTTGAAAAAAATTGAAAATGTTTTACTCAGGTGATACATTCTTTAGTGATATTCTCCTTTCTTTAAAAATAAAACGATAAAGTGTCACATTCACCCAAAAGTGATTCCATGGGGTCCCTAAGTTTGGAAGAAGGAATCCCATGCTTTTCCATGACACAAAAAGTAGCATTAGGACACATGTTGGGGTCATTTTTTATTATTATGAAATTATTTTTTATCCTTAACTACCCGATTACTAATTAATCAAGATAATTAAAGATAATTACTGTCGTTACTATTCATAATGTCCAAAAACAAAAGTGTCTTGATTACATAATTTAAAACATATGATTCCAAATATGTAATCCATTTTACCAAATTAAAAACACAGAAATTAAAATAATTAATTTTAAAATAATTCTCGTTGTCAAAACAAATAACGGGTTTTTTTGAAATAATATCTATGAAAAGTTTGGCACTTGTTTATGCCCAATTCCAAAGTGAAATTAATTATAATGACCACCATTGGATTATATGGTAAAAATATTTTCTAATTACACTTTAAGACCAATTAAAAAGATAATCTAATCATATAATTAAATTAGATGAAAAGGTAGTTTTGATGTAAAATGCAGTATTTTTCAGTATTCATTAAAAAAATGAACATGGTAATAAAAATACCAAAAGTTTACCCAAGGTAAATTTCAATATCCCAAACATAAAGAATAAGTTTATTTTGACAAATAGAGCTTATAAAATGTTCAAAAGATAGATTTAAAAATGGTTCGCCATCAAAAGGTAGTAAAACAATCTTTTAAAAATATTAGTGTATTCCATGTTTAAGATTGGATTTATTCTCATTTTAAGCCTCTAAAACACTATATAATTCATAAATATACATAGATAAAAAATATCTATTATTAATTACTTACTTTTGATGTTACATCCTTCTCCCCTTTAGAAAATTGCATCCCCGCAATTTATTTACTTAACGATTAAGTGGGGGTATTTATCCCTCATTGTATTTTCAGATTACCATGTTGCCTCTTCACTCATGTGGTTTTTTCACAAATCCTTTACGTGATGAATCACCTTATTTCACAACAATTTCTCCCTGTGGTCAAGAATCTAGACCGGTTGTTCCTCATAAGATGGATTATCTTCCATCTGAACTACCTCTGGACTCAAAACATGAGATGGATCTGGAATGTACTTTTTTAACATTGAAACATGAAAAACATTGTGTACCTAAGATAAACTCGGAGGTAAAGCCACTCGGTATGGAATTGATCCAACTCTCTCCAAAATTTCATATGGTCCAATGAACCTTGGACTCAACTTTCTTTTCTTACCAAATCGCATCAGACTTTTCCATGGTGAGACTTTGAGGAAGACGTGATCACCTACCTCAAAAGAGAGATCCTTCCTCCTGTTGTCTGCATAACTCTTCTACCTGCTCTGAGCTGTTCTCATGTGTCTCTATATCAGCTGAACTTTTTCTTCCAACTCTTTTACCAATTCTGGTCCCATCAACTTCCTTTCACCAACTTCATCCCAGAAAGCTGGAGTTCGACACCGCTTCCCATATAACGCCTCAAATGGTGCCATCTATATACTGGAATGAAAACTGTTATTATAAGAAAACTCAACCAAAGAAAAATATTTTGGTCCCAACTTCCCTGATAATCCATCGAAAAAGCATGTATCATATCGTCCAAAGTATGAATTGTTCGTTCTGACCGCCCATCTTATTGACGATGAAAAGCTGTATTGAAATTTAATTCAGTACCCAATGACTTTTGAAAGCCTTTCCAAAAGATAGAAGTGAACCTAGGATCACGGTTAGATACAATGGAGAGAGGAACTCCATGTAACCTGACTATCTCTTTAAAATAAAAACGGGAAAGTTGATCTCACGAAAAAGTATCTCGTATAGCAAGGAAGTGAAAAGATTTAGTCAAGCGATCAACAATAAACCAGATTGCATTATTACCTCGACGTGTCTTCAGCAATCCTACAACAAAGTCCATGGATATATTCCACCATTTCCACTCTGGTACTGGTAAAGGCTGAAAAATCCCTTTCGGTAACTACCTCTCTTCTTTTACCTATTGACAAGTCAAACACTTCACAGTAAAATCAGCAATATCCCTTTTCAATCCGTCCCACCAGTAATACTCCCGAAGATCTCTATACATCTTAGTACTGCCTGGATGAACTGAAAACGGAGAACTATGAGCTTCACCTAACAACTCTCTCTTCAACTATGAATCACAAGTCACACACAATCTCTTCCCAAATCTCAATACACAATCATTATCAATGTTGAATTCAGGAAACTTACCCTTCTGAACCAGCTCTACCTTTTTATAAAACTCACAGTCTTGCTTCTTTGCTTTCTTAATTCTGTCTGATAGAGAAGATTTCACTGATACCTGAAACAAAACAGAAGGACATCCTGCACCAACAAATTCTATGCCAAAGTTCATCAAATCCTTAGCCAAAGGATCACATTCTGAACGCAACATTGTTAATGAAGCATTACATTTTCGACTCGAAGCATCATCCACTTTATTTTCTTTTCCCGGATGGTAATGAATTGTACAATCATAATCCTTAATTAATTCTATCCATATCCTCTATCTCATGTTAAATTATTTATGAGTGAATATATACTTTAAACTTTTGTGATTGGTATTTAATTCACACTTTACTCCATATAAATTATGCCTCCAAATTTTTAAAGCGAAAACAATAGCACCTAATTCCAAATCATGTGTAGGGTAATTTACCTCACGAGTTTTCAACTGTCGTGAAGCATAAGCAATTACCTAATAATTCTGCATTAGGACGCAACCAAGTACTTTCAATGAAGCATCACTATAGATAACAAACTCACCATTCCTGGAAGGTAGTTCCGAAACTGGAGCATTCACCAATCTTCTTTTTAGTTCCTGAAAACAATCATCATATTACTTTGTCCAGATAAACTTAACACCATTCCGAGTTAGCTTAGTCCTTGGACTAGATAACTGTGAAAAATTTCTAACAAACCTTCGGTAGTAGCCTGCCAGACCAAAGACGCTAAAAATCTCAGTTACATTTGTGGGTCTTGGCCATTATTTAACAACCTTTGTTTTTGCAGGATCAACAGTTATCCAATCTTTAGAAACAATGTGACCAAGGAAAGAAATTTGTTGCAACCAAAACTCACACTTGCTGAATTTCCCTACAATTTCTTATCTTTTAAGGTTCACAAAATAACCCTTAAATTTCATTCATCCTCCTCTTTACTTTTAATAAAAACCAAAATATCATCAATGAAAACAACCAAAAACTTTTCCAAGAACTCTTGGAAAATTCTATTCATAAGATCCATGAATACAGAAGGTGCATTGGTTAGCCCAAAAGGCATAACTAAAAATTCATAATGGCCATATCATGTACAAAACTTGGTATTCGGAACATCTACTTCCTTTACCTTCAACTGATGGTACCCCGATCTCAGGTGAATCTTTGAAAAATACTGAGCTCCCTGGAGCTGATCAAAAAAAATCATCGATATAAGGAAAAGGATATTTGTTCTTAACATTGATGTTATTCAAGGATCTAAAATCACTGCAAAGTCTTATAGAACCATCTTTTTTTAACAAATAAAACTGGATCACCCCATAGTGATGTACTAGGTCGAATGAAAAGTTTCTCTAATAAATCTTCCAATTTCTCCTTCAACTCTAAAAGTTCAATTTGAGTCATTCGATAAGGGGGTTTTGAAATTGGCTTAGCATCTGGAACTAAGTCAATGGTAGATTCAACTTCCCGGTCTGGTATTATTCCGGGAAACTCATCAGGAAAAACATCAAGATACTCATTTACCACTGGCACATCATTAATCTGAATAGTTCTCTTGTTTTCAACGATATGTGCAAGGTAACATTCATTCCCATATTTTACAAGTTTCTCAGCCTCTTCATATGATATCAACAGTAAGGGTTCATTCTTGTACACAAACTGAAATTCTTTCTGAAAATAAACTCCTTTATCTCTAAAATCAATCTTAGAATGGTAAATAGAGAGTCAATCCATACCCAGGATAACATGAAACTCTACTAGAGGTAAAACAATAAGGTTTGAAAGTAGGTTCTTTCCACATATAAGGATAGGAAGATTCTTAAAAATTCTTTTTGAATCAACATTTCCCCCATGTGTTTTAACCAAGAGTTCAGGAGTCATTTCTTGAGATAGTATTCCCATTTTACTAGAAATGTTTTCAGAGATGAAAGAATCTGTAGACCCCGAATCAAACAACACACTGGCATAATCTGAAAAAACAAAAAAAGTATCTGATACCACTTCATTTGATGGCCCAACATCTGCTGAAATAGTTTCAAAGGATTTCACCACCCATTTCTGCTTGTAGTATAACTGATTCCCATCACTCGAGCTCTTTGTCGGACACTCGTTTCCATAGTGACCCATCTCACTGCACTTGAAACATTTCACTAACTGTAAATCAAATTTGGTCTTACCATCACCCTAATCTTTTTCAGTGAAATCACGAGCCCTATGTCCCATCTTACCACATTGGTAGCACATTCAAGAATTCAAAAGACATTCCCCAGCATGCCTTTTACCACATTTATCACAAACTGGAATCTTATTTTTCTTACCATTAGACCTTTTTGAAGAATTCTTCCCTTTCTCCTGCCACCATGGTATCTTCTTCTGTTGGTTGTTATAGAACACTTGATCATCGGCAAACTCCATTCCCACCTTCTCAGGACATCGAACATGATTTTCATAACTTTTGAACTCACTAGAATCCAATTCCATTTGATATTTTGGATTTAATCCTGAGTTAAAACGATTGATTTGACTATCAAGGTCTCAGATAAAATTTGGATCATACCTTGCCAATTGAGTGAACCTCTCTTCACTGCGTCATCCTCTTTCCTGAATTCCAAGAATTATTTTCCATCCTAATTCGAATAGCCTTAGGAAAATACTTCTCAAGAAACATACCTTTGAATTCATCCCAGTCGAGAGCATCAATCCCATCAGCGTCCCTGATATTTTTAACCATCGACCACCACTGATCTGCTTCACCCTCCAAACGGTAAATAGCAAGACTAACATTTTGATTTTTTGAACACCCCATGACCTTGAAAATCTTCTCCAGTTCTTTAATCCACCTTTCAGCTAGCACATGGTCAGATGAACCTCTGAATGATGGGGGATGTTTCCTTATGAAATGTTCCCCTACTGACATGTTCCTCTGCGGTTGATCTAGCTGATCTCGTGCATGGATACCACCACCATTTATCGCTTGAGTAAACTGTGCCATTACTGTAACAAACTGTTCAGTTCCAATTACGACCATCTCAGGATGCTGATTCGGAAGGTCATTTCCTTCTGTATGCCTTCCTAGCACTGCTTCCCTATTTCCTCTATGGAAAACCATTATGAACAAATATGTCTTAGATGAAGCAACATGGTAATCTTCAAATGCTATATCATTTCAATTTGACCATAAAAAAATATTTTTGGATTATCATTTAATAGAATTATAACTTCTAATGTTATCTAAACCGACCTCTGATACCAACTATAAGGCCTCGGCCTTAAACATTACTTAATCTTGAGTTATTTCAAGAATACACGTTGAGTATATTTTCAGGTTTAGAGTTTCTGAGAATTAGATCATAAATCATGCATTACATTCCACATTTAAACAAGGTGGTTACATAAAAGATAGTACTAATTTTTTCCTATCAACAAAAACATATTTAAAATAAAACATGGAATATTTCCTGACACTTCCTTGACCCTATCATCACATCATGTACCTTTCCCTTGACCTTTGAAAAAAATTTCAAAAACTTGGGATGAGTATAAAAAACTCAGTAAGGGATATAAAAATATGAAATGAAAACATTATTCCATGTATGAAATCATACTTTACTCATAAAACATAAGCATTTTAACATACCACATCAAATCATAAATAAATCAAAGAAATCATAAGACATAAAAGTAACTTGAGTCATTTATAATATTCTTACGTATTAAGTATTCCTCATGGTTACGTTTGGAATACCCATCACAATATATTCCCTAAATCTCTTCGGAGAAAACATAATATTTAACCCCTTCGCTTTACCCAATGCATTGGAGAGCTATATCGGGCTCACCCACCCTTAGTTTATCACAGAAACACTTGTCTCCATAACAATGCCCAAGAACCATAACATAATCATATCACATAAAACATGCATAAAGGAAACATAACATTTCCACTTTTCAATCAGAAGATATCAATAAAACACATTGATAAAAAAACATTATGAAAACCATTTTCAATATCAAAATAAAAGAAAATTAAAACATGGTATTTATTTTTCATTTTTAAAAAAAGTTATGGCTTGTAGAGGAAGTCGAAGCTCAAATAATGATCATGGCGGCGGAGAAGTCGTTGTCGCCGCATACGTACGACACAAAAAACATTCCCTTTTGTCGTTTAGTAAAGGGTTTGTATAAAAATATTACTTTTGAGTAAACGTAAAAGTAAAAGGGGTTTATACACCATATAAAAGAAATAAAACAAAATATTCTTCAATGATAGGAGATTGAGACGAAGTCACTTACCTCATATCTGACTTGACTTGATCGTTCTTTAATCTCCTGAATAATAAACTTGAGTTAATTTCTACTTTCTTAAGAACCTTTTTCAAGTTCATTATTCCTTTTATATCACTTATTACCATCTAATGAACACTATGTAATTATTTAAGTTAATAATGGTCATTTTGTCGATCATTGGTACTAGAGTAAAAAATAAACTCTTTATAATTACAAGTTGTTCATGTGGTAAAATATCAATTATATCCAGAATTATATTATTGATTTAGATATCATATATGTCATATATATCTACTATATACATGCATTTACAATATTACATAACATTTAGAGGTAAGAAATTAAATGCAATGTTGAAGGAGACGGTAAACCATACGTACGCATGAACGCTACTATCATTTCTATTTCATATTTTATGGAATGGAATCATAATGATATAAAGGTATATTATAATTCCAGTATAATATCATTAATTCCATCCTTTATAAATCCCACATATGGCATTGACGAATCAAATCACATTGAGGGGGCGGTAGTCCGCACTTCCTAAAATGAAGATATCATGTATACCCATAATGGAAGCCATAAAGGTATTCCATAAATGAAAAATACAGAATCTTAAGGAAAACATAAACACATTATATATCATATATAAATATAGTGACATCTTAATGGCCACCTTTGAAGGTGTTATAAGAATATTGAACAATCATTGTTTCGTGAGGCAGAAATTCGCCATCCACGGAAACAGTATGTTCATTAACCATTATATGTAGGTGTGT
Source organism: Viscum album (assembly GCA_963277665.1). Lineage (NCBI taxonomy): Eukaryota > Viridiplantae > Streptophyta > Magnoliopsida > Santalales > Viscaceae > Viscum > Viscum album. Next base: position 2,017,249,254 of record OY728165.1, read on the forward strand.
GTAAGTGTAGCTTGAATAATTATTATAACAACATCCTAGTATATTGAACATACATTATTTGTTACAAAATAAATGAATAAATAGATTTTAGGGGGTTGTAGAAGCAAAATAAAACACAAGAACACAAGTGAAGACCTTACCTTTAAATCGGGTAACTCCTCTTGGTTTGACCAAAAAGGGTTTCTTGAAGAGATTTATTCCTAAGGTAAGGCTTATGAGATGAATAGAGGGATGTGGAGCGATAAAATGAGAAGATATTTGCCGATTAAATGGCTTGAGAAGTGTGGGTAAGGAGGTAGAGGTGGGGGACTTTTATAAGAGGAGATGAGGGTCCCTCTTGGAAATGTATAAAATGATACTTTATTTTCAAATGAGTTTTGAATTTTAAAGGTCTCAAATTGATATATTTCTAGGATGAGGTGATAATGGTTAGAAATATACTCATCTAATAGGTCTTTGACCAGTTTAAGTCTTATATTTTACATTATCGTTTCATTTTACTAAAATTGTTAATTAATGAGGTAGTCACTGTATCATCATGATGTCATAAATAATTTAATTTATTTAATGTCTAAAATTTATAAAAAAAATTCTATGATGTAGGAAATTGTTTTATCTTTCCAATTAATATTTATAGTCCATGAGATCATTTATTTAGACAAAATTAAAAATGTTTTACTCAGGTGATACATTCTTTAGTGATATTCTCCTTTCCTTAAAAATAAAAAGATAAAGTGTCACATTTACCCATAAGTGATTCCATGGGGTCCCTAAGTTAGGAACAAGGCATCCCATGGTCGGAAATGACACAAAAAGTAGCATTAGGACACAGTTTGGGGTCATTTTTTAATATTATGATATTATTTTATTATCCTTAACTACCCGATTACTAATTAATTAAGATAATTAAATATAATTACCGTCGTTACTATTCATAATGTCCAAAAAAAAGAGTCTCAATTACATAATTTGGACCTTATGATTCCAAATATGAAATACATTTTACCAAATTCAAAACACATAAATTGAAATAATTAATTTAAAAATAATTCTCGTTGTCAAAACAAATTGTGGGGTTTTTTAAACAATATCTATGAAAAGTTTGGCACTTGTTTATGCCCAATTACAAATTGAAATTAATTTTAATGACCATAATTGGATTAGATTGTAAAAATATATTCTAATTACACATTAATACCAATTAAAAAGATAATATAACCATATAATTAAATTATATGAAAAAGTAGTGTTGATGTAAAATGTTGTATTTTTCACTATTCATTTAAAAAAATGAACATGGTCGGAAACATGCCAAAAATTTACCCAAGGTAAATTTCAATGTCCCAAACATAAAGAATAAGTTTATTTTGAAAAATAGAGCATATAAAATTGTCAAAAGATATATTTAAAAATGGTTTTCCATCAAAAGGCAGTTAAGCAATCTTTTAAAAATATTAGTGTATTCCAAGCTTAAGATTGGATTTATTTTCATTTTAAGCCTCTAAAACACTATCTAATTCATAAATAGACATAGATAATAAAATATCTATTATTCATTACTTACTTGGGATGTTACAGAAATGATCCTTTCTTGGGGCATCGTTTAGCTTCCGGTAATCCACACAGACTCACCAGCCCATGATAGTGCGTGTAGGGATGAGCTCATTATTTTCATTGGAAATCATAGTGATACCCCCCCTTTTTGGGTACCACATGGAGGGGACTCAACCACGGACTATCCGATATGGGATTGATGATGCCTGCATCTAATAATTTGATCACCTCTTTTTTTACAACTTTTTTCATGGGAGGTTTCAAGCGTCGTTGTTGTTGCTGAGATTGCTTGGCACCTTCTTCAAGTAGCACCTTGTGAGTGAAAATGGTAGGGATGATTCCCTTCAGATCAGCGATTATCCACCCAATAGCGTGCTTCCGATTTTTGAGTACCTGCAGAAGTGCATCTTCCTACTCTTGTGATAGTTTTGTGTTAAGTATAACAGGAAATGTTTGATTGGGTCCTAAATACCCATACTTGAGAGAAGATTGAAGAGGCTTCAGTTCGAGTTCAGGCGCCTTTAAAATTGAAGGCACAAGTGGTTTTACTTCTATCCTTTCTATGATGTCAAGAATGACTACTCGTTGCCAGTAGTGGACACCCTAGCCTTCAATGAATTTGAGGTCCTCTGGCTCATCATCATTAGGTATGTTCGGAAAATGCTTGTCATTAGAAATGGAAGAGCATACCAGATCATATTCTTGTCTGCACAGTTGGTCATCCAAGGTAGTCACTTGGTAGCATTCCTCATGCTCGGGTACTGATGCATGTTTGAAAGCCTTTAAAACATTGTAGGAGACACTTTCATTCCCTACCCGGAAAATCAACTCTCCCTGGTGCACATCGATGAGTGCCTTCCCAGTGGCTAGGAAAGGTCTTCCCAAAATAAGTGGTGCCTCCAGGTCCTCATCCATGTCCAGGATAATGAAGTCCAAAGGTAGGAACAATCGTCCCACATTCAAAAGTACATCTTCCAATAGCCCCTTCGGATACATAATGGATCGATCGACTAGTTGGAGGGCTACTTGAGTCGGCTTCAAATCACAGAGTCTGAGATTTTGGAAAACATCGAATGGCCTGAGGTTGAAACTTGCTCCCAAGTCGCATAAAGCTTTTCCAAATCCACAAGGTCCAATTGTGAAGGGAATAGTAAAACTACATAGATCCTGGAGATTTTGAGGAATGGAATGTTGAACAACCGCGTAGCACTCCTTTGTTAGTGCAATAACACCCAGATCCTCCATCATCCGCTTATTAGAAAGGATGTCCTTCATGAATTTGGTGTATGTAGGCATTTGTGTCAGGGCCTCTACAAATGGGATGTTGATGTGGATCTTTCTGAACACATCCATGAATTTACCAAAATGGTGGTCCATCTTTCTCTACTTAATTCTTTCTGGGAAAGGTAATGCAGGCACAAATGGTTTGAAGACTTCTTTTCCTTTCCCTAATTGAGCCTCTGGTGATGGATCTTCAGATGAAGAGGGATCTAAAACTGGACCTTCTTGATCAACAAGGGATGGAGGTGCAGTTGACTGGTGGGTTGGGTCCTGCTATGGAAACGCTTTTACGCTCTGCAAGGTGATAGCATTGGCCTCCTCCTATGGGTTCTTCTTAGTGTTTCCCAGTAGTGTACCGGGCAGCCTCCCTGATAGCTGGTTTCCTGTCTAGCCAATTTTATTCTCGAGGATTCGGATGGAAGGCTCCTGGTTCTGGAATTTCATTTCAGCAGTTTATATAAATTTATTCATCAGGTCCTCTAACCTTGATGTGTTCTCTGGCTCAGATGCTTGGGCAGGTGGTGGAGGTGGTCGCTGCCTTTGTTGCTGCGGGTGAGGGTTCGGGTACCCTTCCTGCTGATAGAATCCCTGCTGGAACTGCTGTCTCGGAAACTAATTCTAGTACTGAGGATGATTGCAGCCTGGCATTTACTAGGACGGAGGGTTTTATTGCTGTTGTCCCCAGCCTTTGTTCTGGTTATCTCACCATGCTAGGTTTTGGTACTGTTGGTTTTGATTTTGACAATCAATTTTGAGAGACAAAGCTCACCATGCTTGTTGAAGGGTCGGATTGTAGTCCCGGGCATTCTCCCAGATTTTGGTTGTTACCACAGTTTCCGTATGATGGATGGTTCGCCACATGAACTTGAGATGCTCCTTTGAAATTCAATGCGTCGATTTTCTTGGACACAGCGTCCAAATGAGCAGCTAACATAGTGGTAGCGTCAATATTATGCATACCATGCTTTTGAGTCCCCCGCTTGGAGTGCCACTGGAAGCTGTTGGCAGACATGTAATCCAGTAGATCAAATGGCTCTTCGCAGGATTTCCGCATTACTGTACCTCCAGCAGCAGCGTCCATCACAAACTTGGTATTTTTTGTGAGTCCTCTATAGAAAGTCTGGACTTGCATCCAGATTGGGAGTCCATGGTGTGGTCATTATCGTAACATCTCTTTGAAGCATTCCCAGGAATCGTACAATGACTCGGAGTCGTGCTACTGGAAGATATGGATCTCTTTCCATAGCGTCACTGTCTTCAATGGTGGGAAGTATTTGGATAGAAAATCCTTGGCTAGCTCCTCCTAGGTGAGGATAGATCTGCGTGGCAGCCCCTTGATCCAATCTTTCGCCTTGTCCCGTAGAGAAAAGGAAAATAGGCTAATACGGATGGCATCTTCGGACACGCCATTGTACCGAAATGTGTCGCAGACCTCCAAAATGTTAGAGAGATGGGCGTTCGGGTCCTCGCTAGGGAGGCCTCCAAATTGGACAGTGTTCTGGATCAACTATATGATTGTAGTCTTTATCTCGAAGTGCTAGGCCTGTACTTGAGGACAGACGATGCCCGTATCAACTCCATTGATTGAAGGAAGACCGTACTCCAAAAGATTACGTATTGGAGGTGGCTACTGAGGGGGTGGAGGTTGCAGATACTGCTGCTCCTGAGGGGTGAAATAGGGCCGTTGGAAGAGTTGTTGCAGTTGTTGGAGTTGTTCGTACGGCAGAGGAGGTTGTTTTGGTGGCTGTTGGTAATCCCTCAGAAGGAATTCCACGAAGCCTCCATGAGCCTGCTCTGGTAGACCAGCAGTAGGAGGCTGCTGATCCTGGTTCTACTACTTAGCCGTAACATCCACGACTGGTGCTCCCTCTTCTGTATTCTCCATGGTAGAGGGTTGCTGGTTGTGAGTTTCTTTTAGTTCACATCGATGATGAATCAGGTTCTGTTCGATCTCAGGGTCAAGTGGAATTAGTTCTAATGACTTGGCGCTCATCGACCGTGTACGGCGTATATTCATGCACTTTATTCTTCTACACAATCACAACAGAAATACCAGGCGTAACAAGGGATAAGTAAAAGAGAAAATTTTAAAGGGGATTAGAAAAGAAATTTTTGATAAATTTTTTTTTTTATTTCAACATAAATAAATTATTAACACAATTTAAATCTTATCACCAAAACCAAAAAGGTCCCCGGAAATGGTGCCAAAATTTGGTCTCTCTTGTCATTATGGATGAATTATATGTGTCCCAAATTAATTACCTATTCTTAAAACTTTAGTATAGCATAAGTTTGGGGTCGATCCATAGGGAACTATGGGGTGCGTGAATTCAATTGAGTTAATACTTTATTAGGTGAAGTATGCAGAATTTAGAGTTGATTGGTTTGATTTTGGTTTTGGATTAAATCTATATTGGTTTACTTTTAAGAAATGATTAACAGTTTTAAAGAAAACAACGAGTGAATTTAACGATTTTAAAACGGGAAGAAAAGACGTTTCAGGGCTAGGTGATTAAGGAGTTCTTATGCAGATTGCTTAAATGGTTGTGTTGTTCATGATAATTCATCATTCTAGATTTCATTTTGTTACAATATTTCCTTGGTTCGGTTCCTCTTGTTGGGAATAAGAGAAGTTGACTCCTTTGTCTGGTAGTCAGTGTTCCTAATTATTTATTATGTTTAGTCCATTATTTGAATCGGTGAAATATTTCCAATGGTCATGGATGTTTTCACCGTTACTTCTCTTTTGTAGCGCTGAGAATTCATCCCTTGGTCCGGCTCAGAATTCTCAGTTATATTTGACAGTGAATTAAGAAGTGTAAGAAGATTTACAACGAGAAAATACAACTATATAAAGAAACACAAAAATTACGATCCCTTCATCCACAGCTCTAACACGAGGGGTTTAGTTACACATAGAAAGCAGGAGAGAAACGACACACATGATACCTGACAGATTCATTGTGTAAGCATTGAGGTAAGGTGTCAGAATGCGGTATGGCGGAACGACGACACCTAGGTAGCTTTGGAAATGGTAGAATCAGATCATACCCCCCTTCCAATGGTTTTCAACTCATAAAATCTAAAGTCCAATGCCTCTTTTTAAAGAAAAATAAAGTACACGGTGTGTATAGAAAGTACACGGCGTGTATAGAAAGTACACGCCGTGTACTTTTCGTCAATGCACTTTGGCACCAATTTCTCCACGGGTAGGTGGCCTAACACGCTGTCTTTGAATTTTGAACACGGCGTCGCCTGGTGGTTGACTGTGCACGGCGTGTAGCGCCGCCATACATGGTGTGTAGTGTCAAAATTTGGCAACCAACTCCTTCTATAATATCATTCATGGCGTGTATAAATGGAACACGCTCTGTCTCCTTCAACGGCCACATGGGTGGGTAGAACCTTCTCGGAAAAAACCACTTCTAGAATGTAGTACACGGCGTGTAATTCCACTGCACACAACATGTAGATTCTGTCTGGTGACATGGGCATGTACACCCTCCTTTGGTCTGTGTTTATGTCTGGATGTACACAGCGTGTATAAAAATTACACGCCGTTTAGTTTCAAAATTTTCACAGACTTCCCTTGATTTATGTATTTTAGTCAGAAAGCTCCAGAAAGTAAACAGAATCACCAAAATAAAAAATTTTGTTCATGAAACAATAGATATTTTCTAAAAACAGGTTTTTATTGTCAATTATATATATGAAAATGTATACCCAAATTGGGTGCATCACTCTGGAAAAAATAAGAAGGCTAGTACCTCAAAACCTTTCAAGCCCAACAAAGGCGATATCACCTCTCCCGATGAACTGGATTTAGCTGGGAAAGGTATGCAATCTTCTTCTCCCTTAGTTGTTTCAGAACAAAACAAGACTTCCTCAGCTGATGTTTTCCCCCCTACTACTTATGTTTTAAAAGAAAGGAAAGATGCACTGATTTTTAAACAAAATACAGGTAATGAATATTCTTCTAACAACAATATAGATAGTATATGCCTCCAATTACCTGATTCCCCTCTGGAAACAAACATTAAATATGATAATGTATACTCTGATACCTATGTTTCTAATAATGTTAGAAGTATTCCAGAGTAGATTTTACATGCTAATTTGCAAGAAAACTGCCATGTTTTTTACCCTAACAACTTGAAAATCAGTAATACTTTGGACCTGTCTTTTTCTCAAAAAGTATAAAGCTGTCTAGATAAATATGCTTTAAAAAATGTTCATAATTCTGAATCCTTTCAATGAAATGAACTTTCTGTGGATTCAAAAGGACATAATATTGCTGATAGTACATATTATGCTAATATTTCACCTTCGAACACTAAAAATTCCGCTCTTAGGAGGACCATGACCAGTGAAATGGTTGAATAGAATCTTCAAGTCCATCTTCTAAATTACATGACATATAACCCAATATGAATTCCTCAATGTATGTTAGATGACTCGAGAGGAAAAAGGACTTGGGTAAATCAAAAAAAAATTGTATCCAACCCTAAAAATAAGTCTAAATGAAGCTATTTTTCTGGAACTGTCAGCGTATCACAAACTATGGCACTATTGTTGTCCTTAAAAGAATTATTACATCTCATAAGCCTTTTTTATTGGCTATTTCTGAACCAAAAATCAATTTTACATCAAATTTTACGCACCTATTCTCCCTTAACTATAAATTTAAGGACCCGCAAAATTCAAGCAAATTTTTTTCATAATTTTCTTTGGGATTTTACAAGTACGCAGTTTTTGACGGAACCTGATTCCAAGGCCCGGTGTGCCCGGAATCAATTCCCGAAGATTAGCTCGGGTACGTTCAGTGAACGAACGAGCGGGTTTTCCTAACTTTTGAAACGGTGCTCGGAATCGAAATATAGGGGCACCAATGAAACCACAGCACCGGTAATTGCTTAGGAACACCTTTTCTAGAGTTGTGTTTGCTCAGGTTTGGTTTTTTTTTAAAGGGTTAACTAATGAATAAAATAAAAGTTGTGAAAGAATTTTTATTTTATGTTCTAAGTAGTTTAAACCTACTTATGGAAGTTGAGGTGGGACCCACTATATCCTAACCCCTCTTGATAGGATATTAGTGAGGTGGCCCCACACGAGCCCCATCTATTCAACTTCCTCAAACCCCATTATTAGGTAACACACCTGCACCCCCTTATTAAATGCTAAGTCAACTCTCACATTAATTGGACTGTTAAGACTCTTCAATTAATTCAATTAATTGAATGAATTATTTTGAATTTCAAATGGAAGGTTGGCTTGTGTGTGATAATTAAATAATACAAAGTCTTATTTCATTAGGGGATTCTTCATTGTGTTGAGAGGGAGAGTTCCACGAAGAACTTCATCTTCCTCCTTGAAGAACGTGAAGAACGCACCGACACTGACGAAGAACGCTAATTCCTTGGTGATAGATGATGCGACACCGTGTACCGTGACGCCAACGATCCTCTTTACTGTGACGCTGTGTACCATGATTTCGATGACGCTTACGTAGCCTCCTTCTGTGACGCCGTCTTCCATGACCTCTTATTTCCATGACGAACCTCGTTCGATGACTTCATCGAGGTAGGGGTTAATTTTTCGTTTCTGTTTTCATTTCCGTTCATCGAATTTTATATTGGGCTGCCTGTTATCGTAATAACAGGAGGATGTCGGACCACAAGAACATGGAAAACCCTCATCCCCCTTTGATGTTATACTTATTGCGGCACGAGCAATGGAAGCGCGGTGCAACGACACTACGCGGATGCAAGAGGAACGAGCGAAGATGTGTTGCGCCGTCGTGCCCCACCGTTGAGGCCGAATGAAGTCGGGGCGTCGTCGCGCCGCTCTGGAGAACCAAAAAGAGGCCGCGGCCGGAGCGGGGTCGCGGCCGGAGCAGGGTCGCGGCGGAGGGGTGTGGCGCCATCGCGCCGCGCTGGTCGGACAAGGCCGCGGCCTATGGTCGTGGTGGTGCGGGGAGCGGCGGCCGGAACCGCCGGTTGTTGGTGCAAGGAGGGCCAAACACACGGGGGGTCCCACGGGGACACACCGACCAGTTTCCGAGAAAGTCGGGGGTCGTAACCCCCGGCTGGAAAATGGAAGCCCCCCCTCATAGGGGCCATTTCTCAATCAGGGGGGCAGCGCCCCCCCCCCCCCCCCACCTTTCGCGGTAGCTCGGCCGAGCCGAGCTGTCTGGACACGCGGGTCGTGCCCGCGCTAGGCCAACCGGCCGCGCAGGCTGGGCAGAGCCGCACCCACCGGTTTGGGCCGGACTCGGACCTGGCTCAATTCGACTCGGTTCGGGCGGACCCAGGGGGTCTTGGGTCGGGTCGGTCCGGGCCCAAAACCCCCTAAAAACTGGGCAGTTCGTTTAAATTCACGTAACATGGTGTACATACCTCCGATCGATGCACCGTTAGTTGAGATGAGATCCTTGGATCAATACGGTCGTTTTGGTATATTACACTCAAGGTTTCGGAGATCTTTGGGTACGACCGGGTTGGTTCAAACACGAAACCAACCGGGCCCTTGGAGCGAAAACGCTTATAACTTGAGCTTCGGGCGTCTGATTGACATGTCGTCGACTTTGTTGGATTCCTCTTAGTGAGACAGAACTTTTGGATTACTCCGCCCGAGGATTGGATGTAGTTGGAGTATGGTCGGGTTGTTTTTGACTTAAAAACCAACTGGGCCCCTGGAACGAAAAAACCAATAACTCTCGGACCGGATGTCCGAATGACGCGCCGTCTGTCGTGTTGAGTTCCCTATGTTGAGACGAAACTTTGGGATACATCAACTCTATACTATGTGTCTGTTGATGTATCGACCCCCTTGGCTCGTGGAGTGGACCCTCCCAGAAAGGAGCATGCTGTGTGCGGGAACCCTAGAGATGGCTGCGACTGCGACAACGATGACAACTGCACTGAAATCCTCTGTGGGTTCGGTAGCGATGACGACTGCACTGAAATCCTCTTTGGGTTTGGCAGCAATGAAGACCATACTGAAATCCTCCATGGGTTCGACGACGATGACTACTATTCTTGTATCCTACGTGGGTATGGCAGTATTACTGTTCTTGTATCCTACGTGGGTCCGAAAGTACTTTACCTCTATTGTAGTATCTTACGTGGGTCCGACAGAGTATCTGGACTTGTATCCTACATGGGTTCGATAGCTTAACTGGTTTAGTATCCTACATGGGTCCCTGCTTAGGTGAATCAGTGGCTACATCTAATCATCTCTATCATCTTATGAAGAAGTATACTTCTGTGAGCTGAGTCTTGACTTTTAATCATTATCTTCGATATGATTGACTTGCTTTCCATTGTGTATTGTGCTATGCTTTCCTGTGTGGATTGGGTTTTTACTATCCTATGTGGACGTGATTGAACTTGGGCTCAGATGTTGGAGCCGAACTGGAATTGATGACTTAGGTATATGTATGGTCATATACCTAAGTAGTTTTGGATGTTACTTCGTGATTGTATCTTTCCTTTATGGATTATCCTTTGTGGATTATGAGAGACATTCAGGGGTCTCAGGGTCCCTACTGAGTAGCGTATACTCACCCCTACACATGCTATGCCTGCACTATGTTGTGTTGGATGCAGACGACGGATAGCGCTGATCGTGGTTGAGGCTTGTGGAGCAGGTTGGTACCTGGAGGTGGACCACTGGGTGGGACGTACACGGAGTGGACGGCTGGACCCGAGGAGATGAGGAGGCTATCTATACCCACCCTTCAGGTGGGACTTCTAGTGGACGGCTCGACGTTGCTGCTTTACTTTCAAATGTTGTACTTTCTTTCTAGTTGTACTTTACTTTCTGTTTGGGTTTGTATTCTGGCCCATTTACTTACCACACTTACTATTTTACCCACTTTTAATTAGTGATTACTATTGATGGATTACTTTGTGGTGATAGTTTACTTTATAAGGCAATAACTTCCCCTTTTTATCGGTATTGATGCCTTTGGTGCTAGTCGCCAGCCCCTGGCCTATGGAAGGTGGGCTTGGGGTAGTCACGGCATGGGTCCCGAGGACTGGTCGTGACAAATTGGTATCAGAGGATTTTGGTTCTACCGCAGAACTCAGGATGATGATCTTTCATCTATGAAGCAATAGTGTTAAGGGTATTGAGTGTGGTTATCATTCTAGGGAGTCCAGTGTAGGTGCGGCGGTCGACGTATCCATACACCAGGACCCTGACTTCTGATTTCCGACTCAATGCATGAAAACATTGACTGCATGTGTGTTTCAAAAGTTTTCTTTTTGATTACTTTTTGTCAACTCACCAGGTATACTATTTGACCGTGGCACACATGTTTCTTCTGCGGATGGCCCCATGATGGCAACTAACTAGGGTTCTGAGCTTTATGCGAGAGGACAACCCACCGAGCAATGAGGCCTCGGTGCAGGGACCCTTTTCTGCAGAGGCATCGGTGGTACCTCTACCCACCGAGCCACCGATGCTACCAGCCCCAGCCACTGAGAGTGAAGGTCACCTTAGTGCACTGCATGAGTTTAAACGTCAGAGACCGCCGAGGTTCCGCAGGGAGACAGACCCTCAGGCAGTTGAGGATTGGTTGGAGGCGGTTGTGTGAGTTTTTAGGTTATTGGGGACACCAGCTGACCTCATGGTGATCCTTGTAGTGAGCCTCCTGCACGCGGCAACAGGAAGATGGTGGAGCTTGATGCTCCAGGTGCACGACGAGGCATCTCTCCTCTCGACAGACTTTGAGAGACTCTTCCTCTCGGATTTCTTCACAGACACCCTCTATGCGGTGTGATTCTAGGAGCTACTACAGCTGCGGCAGGGCAGCATGACGATCGCCCAGTACTCAGTGAGATTTACTGATCTCTCACGCTATTCGACGGACATGGTACATGACCCATTCTTCCAGGCCCGGATTTTTCGAGCAGGGACTAAGGCATGAGATCAGGGCATCGACGATCTCCCTCAGCATTCCGACACAGGCAGGAGTACTGATGCGAGCCCTTCTCATAGAGAGCTTTCTTGATGAGCCTACACCAACAGTGAGACCTACTGCAGGGTGGCACGTAGCAGAGTCATCTACAGCGGGCAGTCGACAGACATCATAGGGGTCCAGGGAGACAAACCATCAGGGAGACGACCTCAGGACACTGGCTCAGAGGTGCGGGGAAACCTGCGCAGAGCCAGCCTTCCGAGGAGCAAACAGTGCTATGCATGCGGTGAGCAGGGCCACACGGCTCGTGACTTCCCAACCCACCGTACAGAGGAGCAGCAGACGGTTGATGGGCCATCCAGGCAGAGGTAGAGGGTCGACTGTGGCGGTCCTCAGAGAGCAGGCGGACGAGGCAGAGGAGCTGGCCGAGCCGTGGGTGCTGGGCGATGCTTTGAGGCTTTACCACCACCACCACCCGGAGGTCCACCCCAACCATAGGGAGTTGGTGGGCAGAGACAGGTTCAGCTTCAGGCAGCGGAGGCATACAACCATGGTGTACCAGATATGATTCGAGGTACTATCTATGTCTACTCCAACCTTGTTGTAGTTCTTATAGACACAGGAGCGAGTCATTCTTTTATTGCTGCTGCCCTTGTTCGGAGCTCAGAGATTCTGACGGAGCTGTTGGATCGATCCTTATGGCTAGAGACTCCTACGGTAGCAGACTTGATGATTACGCAATGGTACCGGTAGTGTGAGCTCACTCTAGGAGGCAAGATCTTCAGCTGGGATCTTCTTGTAGCGACGACTAGGCCTTACGACATCATCTTGGGCATGGTTTGGTTATCTATATTCCATGCTCAGATAGACTGTATTAGGCGCAAGGTGAGATATGTTCACACCGATGGGCGTAGGATGGACTCATGCAGAGGACAGGACAGCCAATCACTCATCAGTTGGCTAGCCTCATCCTAGGAGCAGTTGACGTGCGAAGTCCTAGTTTTCCTACAGTGGTGGATCAGTATGCGGACATTTTCCCTGATGACATTCCAAGACTACCACCTCGTAGAGAGGTAGACTTTTATATTGACCTATACCCCAGGACAACCCCGATATCCACTCCAGCATATCAGATGGCCCATGCTGAGCTTCGAGAGCTACGGGTACAGTTGGAGGACTTTCAGGGCAAGGGATTCATCCGACCTAGTGTTTCACCCTGGGCTTCCCCGATTTTTTTCACCAAGATGGCGGATGGGAACTTGAGACTGTGTGTCGACTATCGTCGCCTGAAACAGGTTACCGTGAGGAACAAGTATCCGCTACCGAGGATTGAAAACCTCTTCGATCAGCTCAAGGGAGCACGATAGTTCTCGAAGATAGACCTCAGGTCAGGCTATCATCAGCTCAGAATTCGGGACGAGGACGTGCAGAAGACAGCCTTCAAATGTCGGTATGGCCACTATGAGTTCTTGGTTATGCCATTCGGCGTAACCAATGCTTCAACGGTGTTCATGAGTTTCATGAACAGGATCTTTTAGCCATACCTCGATTGATTTTTTGTGGTCTTCATCGAAGACATTTTGATATACTCGACCACTAAGGAGGAGCACGCCTACCACTTGCGGGTTGTACTGGACACACTCTGAGAGAACTAGCTTTATGGGAAGCTCTCAAAGTGTCAGTTCTAGTTACGTGAGTTCCTCTTCTTGGGACACGTCATCTCTGAGGTGGGAGTTGCGGTGGATTCAGCGAAGATCGAGGCAATACTAGCTTGGGAGCCACCTAGGAGCGTGACGAAGGAGCGGAGTTTCTTGGGCCTAGCTGGGTACTACCGGAGATTTGTGCCAGACTTTTCCAGAGTTTCAGCACCAATTTCAGCTTTGATGAAGAAGGGGAAACCCTTCGTGTGGTCAGATAGATGTCAGCAGAGCTTCCAGGAGAGGAGACAGAGGTTGACCAGCGCACCTATCTTGAGGCTACCGGAGGAGGGAGTAGGGTACGTAGTCTACTGCGATGCATCAGGGTCCGGGCTCAGATGTGTCATGATGCAGGAGCGAGCAGTGATCACCTATGGATCACGAATGTTGAGGAAGCATGAGAAGAACTACGCTACCCATGACCTGGAGTTAGCAGCAGTGGTCTTCGCTATGAAGATGTGGCGACACTATCTGATGGGCCAGCGCTTTACAGTCTATTCTGATGACCAGAGTCTCAGGTAAAACTTCTCGCAGAAGGACCTGAACCTGAGATAGCGGTGACGGTTCGAGTTCCTCTAGTACTATGACATTGAGATAGTAATACTCCTGGAAATGGGAACGTAGTAGCCGATGCTCTTAGTAGGAGGACATGCATTCAGCTACTTGGAGAGGTGACGAAGCAACTAGCCACTTTGCAGATATCTTTCATGGATAGAGATGGAGCAGCCTTTCTTCAGTCACTCATAATCACTCCTCCACTACTATAGCAGGTCCGAGAGGTACAACGTGGGGACGTTGACTGTGAGATGCGGCAAGAACAGATATCCTCAGGAGAGGAACCTGATGGATTCTCTATAGGAGGAGAGCACGATGTCTTTTTCAGATGACGTACCATGGTACCGGCTGCTTTTCGAGAGGAGGTGCTGATGGAATTTCACACTTCCCCTTTAGTGGTACATCCAAGAGTGGCGAAAATGTACCATGATCTCAGACAACAACACTGGTGGCCGGGTATGAAGAAGGTTGTAGTAGAGTTCATTTCTTGATGCCTCACCTGCCAGTAGGTGAAGGCAGAGCACCAGGTACTAGTAGGCCTGGTACAACCCTTGGAGGTCCTGGAGTGGAAGTGGGACGAGATATCTACGGATTTCGTGACTGGACTTTCACGTACTTCTAGAGGTCATGACTCTATTTGGGTGATTGTTGACCGACTCGCCATGTCGACCCACTTCTTACCCATCAGAGAGCAGGGATAGGTAGAGAGCTTGGGACGTCTCTACGTTCAGGAGATTGTACAGATTCATGGTGTGTCATCATATATCGTCTCCGATCAAGATGCTCGCTTTACTTCTTGGCTTTGGAAGGGGTTGCAGGAGGAATTCAGGACGCAGCTACGTCTGAGCACTGCCTTTCACCCTCAGACGGATGGTCAGACGGAGAGGACCATTCAGACTCTCGAGGATATGCTCCTTCCATATGTCCTCGACCTTGGTCGTAGCTGGGAGTACCACTTTCCCTTGGTGGAGTTTGTGTACAACAATAGCTACCACTCCACCATTGGGATGACACTATACGAGGAATTTTACGGCTGACCTTGAAGATCACCAATGTGATGGACAGAACCTGGGGAGTCAGCACTTGTGGGACCGGAGATGGTCCAGGCCATGATAGAGAAGGTCCAGGTCTTCCAGGAGTGGATGAGGACAGCTCATATCCGGCAGAAGTCTTATGCTGACAGGAGGCGGAGTCCATTTGAGTTCGAGGATGGCGACCACGTTTTCTTACGAGTCTCACCTCTACATGGACTATGGAGATTTAGTCGGGGTGGAAAGTTGTCTCTGCACTTCATCGGACCTTTTCAGGTACTCAGCAGGATAGGTGAGGTGTCTTATCACCTGGCTCTACCACCTCAGTTGCACCGGGTGCACGACATCTTCCATGTATCTCAGCTAAGGAGATACTTGCACGACCGGACGCATATCATCGACCTTAGGGAGCATGACATTGAAGATGGGGCGACTTTTTGGGAGGTCACGGTGGAGATCGAGGATCGACAGGAGCAGGTCCTACGTGGGTGGTCGATTCCTCTAGTGCGCATCAGATGGCAGCACGAGAACCTCTAGGATAGCACTTGGGAGCGGGAGGCTCAGATGTGTTCTCAGTATCCTCATTTGTTCCCCTAGTTTTGTGTTGTAACTTTACGAGGATGTAAATCCCTGAGGTAGGAGTAATGTAACAACCCATAAATTTCAAGGAAATTTTTATCTTAAATTTTTTTTGGATTATACGAGTACGTTGTTTCTAACGGCACCTGATTCCGAGTCCCAGTGTGCCAATAATCAATTTCAAAAGATTATCTTGGGTATATTCAGTGAACGAACGAACGGGTTTTCCTAACTTTTGAAACGGTGCATGGAATTGAAATCTGAGGGCACCATTGAAACCGCAATTCTGGTAATTGACTAGGAACACCTTTTCTGGAGTTGCGTTTGCTTGGGTGTGGTTTTTAAAAAAAAGGGTTAACTAATGAATAAAATAAAAGTTGTGCAATATTTTTTATTTTATGTTCTATGTAGTTTAAACCTACTTATGGAAGATGAGGTGGGACCCACTATATCCTAACCCCTCTTGATAGGATATTAGAGAGGTGGGTCCCACACGATCTCCACCTATTCAACTTCCTCAAACCCCCATTATTTTGTAACACACCCACACCCCCTTATTAAATGCCAAGTCAACTATCACGTTAATTGGACTATTAGGACTCTTCAATTAATTCAATTAATTGAATGAATTATTTTGAATTTCAAATGTAATTTTGTCTTGTGTGTGTTCATTAAATAAAACAATGTCTTATTTCATTAGGGGTTGCTTCGTTGTGTTGAGAGAGAGAGTTCCACGAACAACTTCATCTTCCACCGTGAAGAACATGAAGAATGCACCGACACCGACGAAGAACGCTAATTCCTCGGAGATCAAAGACGTGACGCCTTGTACCGCAACACTGACGATACTATTCACCGCGACGCCGTGTACCATGACGTTGACGAAGATTACGGAGCCTCCTTCCACGACGCTATCATCCGCGACGTCTTATTTCCGCGACGAACCTAGTTCGACAACTTCATCGTGGTAGGGGTTAATTTTTTTTTCGTGTTTTCTTTTCCATTCATCGACTTTTATATTGAGCCGCATGTTATCATAATAACAGGAGGAGGTCGGACCACATGAACACGGCCGACACTCCTCCTCCTTTGACGTTGTACTTACTGTGGCACGAGCAAAGGCAACACCATGCAATGGCACCGCGCGGAAGCAAGAGGAACGGGAAAAGATGCATGGTGTCGTCGCACCGCGCCGTTGAGGCCGAACGAAGCCATGGCTCCATCGCGCCGTGCCAGTGAACCATGATTAAGCCGCGGCCGGAGCGGGGCTACGGCGGAGGGTCGGGGCGCCATCACGTTGTGCCGGTCGGAAATGGCCGCGGCTGGTTCCGGTTGCCGGTGCAAGGAGGGCGGGACCCGTGGGGTGTCCCGCGGTGACACACCGACCAGCATGGCCGGCCTGTTTCTGAGAAAGTCTGGGGTCGTAACCCTCAGCTGGAAAATGGCGGGCCGCCCTCATGGGGGGCTGTTTCTCAATCAGGGGGCAGCGCCCCCCCCCCCCATTTTTTGTGACAGATCGGCCGAGCCGAGCTGTCTGGCCATGCGGGTCGTGCCCGCACCAGGCCAACCGGCCACCCAGGCCTGGCCGGGCCACGCCCCCGGGTCGGTCCGCGCCCTGTTGGGCCAGACTCGGACTCGGGTTGGGTCGCCCCGGTTCGGGCCGACCTAGGGGGTCTCGGGTCGGGTCTGTTCGGGCCCAAAACCCCCTAAAAACTGGATAGTTCATTTAAATTCCTGTAACATGGGCTACTAACCTCAGATCGACGAACCGTGAGTTGAGATTAGATCCTCGGTTCAATATGGTCATTTAGGTATATTATACTCAAGGTTTCGGAGAACTTTGGGTATGGCAGGGTTGGTTCGAACACGAAACCAACTAGGCCCTCGGAGCAGAAACCCTTAAAACATGAGCTCCAGACGTCATATTGACATGTCGTCGACTTTGTTGGATTCCTCATAGTGATAAGGACCTTTTGGATTACTCTTCTTGAGGTTTGGATGCAATTGGATTATGGTCAGGTTGGTTTTGACATAAAAACCAACAGGGCCCCTGGAACGAAAAATCCAATAACTCTCAGACCGGGTGTCCGAATGACACGTCGTATGTCCTGTTGAGTTCCCTATGTTGAGACAGAACATGGGGATACATCAACTCTGGACTACGTGTCATTTTATGTATTGACCCCCTTGGCTCGTGGAGCGGACCCTCCCGGAAACAAGCATGCTATGTGTGGGAACCCTAGAGCTGGCTGCGACTGCGACGATGATGACGACTGCACCGAAATCATCTGTGGGTTTGGCAGTGACGATGACTGCACTGAAATCCTCCGTGGGTTCGGCAGCAATGAAGACCGTACTGAAATCCACTGTGGGTTCGATGGCGATGACTATTGTTCTTGTATCCTACATGGGTATGGCATTATTACTGTTCTTGTATCATATGTGGGTCCGACAGTACTTGACCTCTATTTTAGTATCCTACGTGGGTCTGAAAGAGTAGCTGGACTTGTATCCTACATGGGTCCCAACTTAGATGAATCAGTGGCTACATCTGATCATCTCTATCACCTTATGAAGAAGTATATTTTTGTGAGATGAGTCTTGAATTTCAATCATTATCTTTGATATGATTGACTTGCTTTCTTATGTAGATTGTTTTGTGCTTTCCTGTGTGGATTGGGTTGTACTATCCTGTGTGGACGTGATCGAACTTGGGATCAGATGTTGGAGCCGAACTGGAATTGATGACTTAGGTATATGTATATGCATATACCTACGTAGTGTTGGATGTTACTTCATGACTGTATCTTTCCTTCATTGATTATCCTTTGTGGATTCTGGGATATCTTTGGGGGTCTCGGGGTCCCTACTGAGTATCGTATACTCACCCCTGCACGGGCTATGCCCGCACTACATTGTGTAGGATGTAGACGACGGACATCACTGATCGTGGTTTGAGTCATTTGGAGCAGGTCAGTACCTGGAGGTGGACCACTGGGCGGGACATACACAGAGTGGACGGCTGGACCCGAGGAGATGAGGAGGCTATCTGTACCCACCCTTCAGGTGGGACTTCTAGTGGATGACTCGATGTTGATGCTTTACTTTTAGTTTTTGTACCTTCTTTCCAGTTGTACTTTACGTTCAGTTTGGTTTTGTATTCTGGCCCATTTACTTTCTGCACTTACTATTGTACCCATTTTTACTTAGTGTTTACTTCTGCTGGAATACTCTTTGGTGTTTGTTTACTTTATAAGGCAATACCTTCCCCTTTTTATTGGGATTTATGCCTTTGGTGCTAGTATCCAGTCCCTGGCCTATGGAAGGCGGGCTTGGGGTAGTCCTGGCATGGGTCCCGAGGACGGGTCATGACAATAAATTATTAGGTGCATGTAAAGAGGGATCTTCAATAGACTCCTTTTGGATTTTCAATCACTCATCCTTACAATAAGTGAACATTGTTAAGACTTTAGAGAAATTTTTTACTTGTGATATTAGTTTTGATGGATACAACATCTTTTGCACTATGATCTATGCTAAGAGTAGATATCAATAGAGGAGACCCCTTTGGCATGATCTTTCCTTGTTGGAAAACAATATGCATGACCCTTGGATTGTGATTGGGGATTTTAATGTGATTCTTTCTCCTTGTGAGAAATTAGGTCCTTACCACTATGATATTGCCTCTTGTGAATTTAGAGCCTCTATTGAGGATAACAAACTTTTGGAGGTTAACGTTAGTGGTGCCAAATATACTTGGTACATAAGACATTAAAATAAGGTGGTCGTGAGAAAACTAGAAAGAGATTTTGTGAATTCCAATGCCCCTGACAATTGGGATATGGTCTCTTGCACTACCCATACTAGGTTGAATTTGGATCATCACCCTATCCTTGTCAATATGTATACAAGAAATAGTAAGCCCATTTTTCCCATTATATTCAATAATGTATGGTTAGATGACCCTGACTATACTTCATTTATAAAATAATTTTGGGAATCCATGAAACACCAACAAGATGTATTTTCTTGTACCACTAATCATAAACACCTAAAGCAAGCTCTTAATGGATACTGTAGACCCAAAACTAAACAAATTGATATAGATATTTTTTCTCTAGAAAATGAGCTTTCTCAAATGAAAATAAATAATACCAACTCTGGTTTTTCCTGGGATCCTCAACTGGAAATTTAAATTTCAGTGAAGCACAATTCCCTTCTTACTCTAAAGGATAACATGCGCAATAAAATCTTTAAAACAAAATGGTTATCTGATGGGTATAGAAAGACTAAATTTTATAACTCTCTGTAATGAATAAAGGAGGCTAGTCGAACTCTCACCACACTTATGCATAATGGAAATCTCATTGACTCTGATGAGGATATTTCTAATCATGTGGTCTCCTATTTTCATAACATCTTTAATGGTCCTTATGTCTATAAAGGCCTCAATGATGATATTATTCCATCTTTGGGGTATGAAAAGGATAATTCTTATCTTTTTTGTATCCCCCGGGAGCTTGAAATTAAGAATATAGTCTTCAGTTTGGATCCTGATAGTGCTCCAGGTCCTGATGGGTTTAATAATGGACTTTTTGGAAAAACATTGTGTTTCCATTCACATGGATGTTTGTAAACTTGTTAGATCCTTTTTCTCCAATGGTGTGCTCCCTCGTGGTAGAAATGCTAAGTTTCTTACTCTGATTCCTAAGGTGGATAATACCTCTAAGATTCATCAATTTCATCATATTTCCCATATTAATACCCTTTATAAGATAATCTCTATGATTTTATCTAATAGACTCACTCCCATATGAAAGATAATTGTTTCTTGGAACCAATTCGGTTTTATTAAACGAAGGCCTATCCAGGATTGAATTTTCCTTGCCTCTGAATGGAATAACATTCTTAACCGAACGACTATAGGAGGGAATATTTCCATCAATCCGGACTTTAGAAAATCCTTCGAGACAATTTATTGGAGTTTCATCTTCAATGTTCTTCAATGATTTGGTATTGATGATATTTTCATTAAAAGAATTAAAACCCTATTTATGTCTTCTTCTATCTCCATTCTTCTCAATGGCTCTCCAAAAGGTTATTTTAAATTCACCAAAGGTGTTAGATAGGGTGAAC
Source organism: Viscum album (assembly GCA_963277665.1). Classification (NCBI taxonomy): domain Eukaryota; kingdom Viridiplantae; phylum Streptophyta; class Magnoliopsida; order Santalales; family Viscaceae; genus Viscum; species Viscum album. The sequence continues at coordinate 2,017,270,010 of OY728165.1, forward strand.
CACTTTCAGCCAACCTCTTTGTCATTGATGAAGATTACCTTAGTAGGCTGCTCTCACACATGGTCAATCAGAACAAGATAAAACCCATACAGGATACCAGGAACATTATTGTTCCTACTCACCTCATGTAATCTGATTTTATTATCTTATTCTTAAAAGGAGGGAAAAAGAACACACATGTTCTTAAGGATGATTTAACTCATTATAAATAAATATTTGGTCAAGCCATATGTTGGAATAAATCTTCTATTTTCATTGGAAAAACATTCTCCTCGACTAGGGAATGTTTTTTCATTAACCACTTTACAATTAAAGAAGGTTTCCTCCCTTTCACTTACCTAGGGGTTCTGATTTTTTGGGTAAGACCCAAAGAAACCTACTTTATCAAAATTATGGATCAAATAATCAATCAACTTTCCTCGTGGAAGGGAAAATCTGTATTCATGGAAGGCATAATTTTTCTTGTTAAATCAACGGTCATCTCCAAAATGGTTTACTCTTTGATGATTTCTAAGTGGCCTATTGGTACATTGAAAAAGCTTAACACATACATAAATAAATTCATTTGGAAAGGAAGTATTCTTGAAAGGAATCTTATCACCATTCCATGGACCACTTTTTGTAAACCCATTGAAAAATGGTGGTATTGTTATAAAAAACCTAAAACTTTTCAATGAAGTGCTCCAGGCAAGACTTACCTAGAGAATAATAAATAAAAAACCTAATGCAATTTCCTTTTTAAGGAAAATATTTCATTTTAAACATAAAAAAGGGAATTTAAATTATATTACCTCCTCAATATGTCCCTCCATTAGATAGACTTACCATATTATAATGAAAAACACTTGATAGATGGTTAGTGTTGATTCTAATATTAAATTCTGGATGGATAGCTACACTGGTACACCCCTTATTTCTCCCTTATCTCCTCACTCTCCTCTTAATATTACTGATTCTACTATAAGGTTGGTTCATCATTTTCCTAGAGATGAACTCACTGAAAACATTATTCATATTATTGAAAATTACCCATATTCTAACACCGAGGATTTCCTCATCTGGGAACCTTCTCCCAAAGGAATTCTCGACTCAATTTTTTTTATAATTATAAAATCTCAAGAATGGAGACCAACTTTGAATGGTTGAATTAATTTAATAATACTTGGATTAAACCAATTAGATTCACTCTGATTTGTAATATTGTACATAACAGAATTCCCAATGAGGCTTATCTTCAATCATTAAGTATTCAGCTATGTTCCAAATCTCACCTTTGTAATCAACACACGGAACACACTAACCATCTGTTTCTATACTATGATACTTCTTCTGCTTTATAGAACTACACTTTTGGCTTTTTTAACTATTGGTGTCTGATCTATGATTCTATTGACTTGCAATTAAAGGGATGTGTTTAGCATGATGCCTCGCAACAAATTAAAAATATTTTCCACCATATAGGTGCTGGAATTCTCCAAGTGATTTGGTATGGTAGAAAAAATAATTGTTTCAACAAATACTCATTTAATTTAATTGAAGGTAAAGCACGAATACTCATTGTAATTATGGAAGAGACTTTGATCCAGAAGGCTCATTGATACAATTCTATAGGTGGCTTTCAGATACTTCTCAAGCTTTGGATTTATGGGATCTATAGTTCTCCCAAGAGAACTCTTGGTGTTTTCTGGATAACCCGGATGCTAGGGTGGATAAAATTGAATGTTTATGGTACATAAAAGGGTAACCTGGGTCCAACGGAAGGCGACTCTTTTTTTAGAGATCATATTGGGAATTCTCATAGTTTCTTTTTTTAGTAGCGGTGGTATTACTTCATTTCTTGATGCTGAAATGATGGTAATAATCAATGTTGTTGCCTTTTCTCTTCAAAAAGGTTGGATGAAAATATGGGTTGAAAGCGACTCGACCACCATTGTGTAAGAAATCTAGAATGGAGTAACTCATTTTTATTGTCCTCTCACAACTAGATGGATGAAGTGCCTGGACTCGCTTCCGGGAATTGACTACATTGTTACACATGTCTTCCGGGAAGCCAACATGGTTGCTGACGCACTTGCTAATAAAAGAGTAAATCAGGACCTGACATGGTTGGGAACATTGCCTCATGATTTTCTATAGCTTTATGATAATGATTGTAAAAAACTCCCCTCATTTTATCTCTTGTAACTCTCCTTTTTTTATATATTCAATAATTAGTGCCTTGGTTTTTTTTACCAAAGCACGAACCTCTTCAAAAAATGATCTAATAGTGATTATTTAAAGTTTAATTATCATTTAAATTTCTTTTATTCCATCTATCATAATGTGGAAACATCACTCGTGTGTACAGATAGGTTTTCATCTATTCGAAGTGATACAATTCATTTTTCATCACTACTTTATATTAAAGGTTATAAAAGTGTATGTAATGACTAAATATGATAATTAAGATATGATTTAGATTCTAGATATGATGGATCCATGATCATAGTGAAGGGACCATAACTACTAAACCAAAACATACATGAAAAATGAAACAATTAACACCCAAAAACAATTGTTTTAATTAATTGAAATTTATTAAATGAGCGTTTATTTAACATATGAATCAAATCTTACATAAGTTAGTGGTTTCCATCCTTTTTTTTGTTGAGACCTGTTTTATTTAATTGAACTATTTTTCATTGGATGTGTATGAACCACCTTTAACATATTATTTCATGAATCCTTATTATTTCATTCTATTTTATGATACAAATTAATATTATTTCATCAAAGGGTATTTGATTAGAATGTTACTAAAGTGGTAGGGGTTTATTATCTCAAACTATTACTTTAGGACATATATTTTGTAATACAGTAATATTTTTTTATGATATGTATCTACGACTATGTTTTTTATCATTAATATCATTATGTTCATGTAATTTAATGTTTCCTTTAATGTTATTTCATTCATGGTGGTTATGAATCAATATTTAACTATGTAGTAAGGGTTTTATGTTACAATTTCATTTTTATTTGTATTGTTTATACCTAAATTTATAGTGATTAAATTATATGATCTATCCCAAAAAAATCATTTTTGACATTTCCTAGTAATATTTCTAATGATTTTATTTTTTTCATTTTATTTTCATCTCTTTATGTAGTAAAGAGACTAATATAATGTTTTTAGAGAAAAAAAAATGTATTCCTCTCTTCAGTTAGGAATCATTTATTCTATTTCAGTATTTTCATTAAAAAATATTTAAAAATATTTTTGTCGTTTAAAAAATATTTTTTATATTCATTTTCATCCATTAAAAAGTTTCATTAATTTTTTGTAAACTGATCTTATTTTCATTTTCCAGACATGGGTAACTAAATTTTTAGAACAAAAGTGAACGAAATTTTTGTATTAAAAGATATAACATGAATAAATTTATCAATCAACGTGGATTATCTTTATTTGAATATTAAATTACAAGATTTCATGTTTTTTTCAATGAAAATGATTTAAATATCATTTGAGAATATTTTACATTTTATATAAGTTATTTAAAAATTGAGATGTGGATTTTTGAAATCAAATCTTCCTGTGATATTCTTTTGGTATCTAAATCTATAATAACATCCTTTGATATATCTTATGCCTTACTGGGGATATTATACAATTTGAAAGTGTTTAATGTTTCTTTATAAAGTTATTGAATATGAAGATGAAATGCTTATGAAACCATTTTTATATGGGTTATGCTATGATAAAATTATGAATTTTTTATGATCATGATGAAATCATATATATATATATATATGTTATGATTATGAAATTTTTTATCCAGATATAGCTCATGATGATAGGTGGGTCCATTATAACCCTCCATGAATTAGTTAAAGACGAAATATTTTAGAAACTCATAAGAGATTATGAAGTTTACAAACTCTTAAGAGTTAAATTATTTGACTAGGTGAAGGTTACTCATTATAGAATGTTACAACTGACTTGGTAAAAATTTCCATTATGGAAATTTTTTCATAATGATAGTCTTGGGACCGAAAAATGACTAAATATGTTATTTTATATGATTATTTGTACACTATAAATTTATCTTGTTTTCTTATGATATTTTCTAATGGATCTCAATTTAATATTAATTATTCCCCACACTTTTGAATAATTTACACTATTGTGATGAAGCCATATGAAATAATTTATGTTTAATAATCTTCGACTGATTGTGTAGTGTGATTATAAGATATGATAATGATCTCATACGCTTATTAATTTCATATTATAACTTATGATCATTAAATAATATAAATTATGTTTACACATACTAACCATATCTGATTACCCTTTCTTTTGTTTCTTTACTCGATGTTCTAAAGAAAATATTTATACATTATATGTCTAATAAGGGTGATAGTTGTGAAGAAAATTAAAGAAATATATGAATATTTATTATACATTATTTTTACATATATAGGCTTCCAAATATGTTAAACCATTATGGTTTTCAAATGGATGATAAATATATGTAATTAAATGTCTTCTAATAAGATCTATTATTTATGAATATTGAAGTGTCTAAGGATCATGCAGTCACACTAAGATGGGGTTGAATTTAGTGGAACCTTTTTTTTTCAATTCGTTTTAACCTTTTAATTCAAACCTCAATAATTTGTTAAGATGATTAGGTTATACATGGAATATAGAAAGTAAATGTAGCATAAGACATAATATTTATACAAGGTTTGGTACTATGTCCAATATCCATACCATGTTGGTTGGAACAAAAAACTAGATTTTTTACTATTTTCTATTTATCTATTATAATGGTTCAAGAAGAAACAATTTATACACCCCGAAAGTCAATCCCCTAGATGATCTTAGTTATAACCCCCAATGATCTAACTATTCTGTCTCGGTTGGTTAGACACTACTACTATTTGATTGGTTATACCCCACAGTCTCTCGAGTCTCTTCTGCAACTGGTTAGACCCCCAATCAATATGTCATTATTTATCTTCTAAATAGTTGATCCATTGATAGGATTTCCATTTCATATTCCTCCACGATATCATTGGATCAAAATGGATTGTTTAAGAATCATATACATTTTCACTAATTGTATCACAAAGGTTTACACACTCCTTATAAAATCTCACAACTAATATTGAAACTGATTTCTAGAGACTCATATTATCATCATGTTATAATGAAACCATAAACAATGCTCGAATTCATGGAACTCTTGGTTTGAAATTAGACAGCACATGAACAACATTATTTCTCCCCCAAGATTTATCTTGGATGTGTGATATGTTTTGAAATAAAAAAGAGGGACTTAGGTGTAATTAATAAATAACTATGACCAATGAATCACACAATAAAAAATAGAGAGTTCCACACATTGTATCATATCATGTTCTCACTAAGATACATCACAATCAAAAAGAATGTTAATTAGCTAATTTTTTATTTTTTCCATGATTTGATATTTATTTTATCATGGAATCAAATATGCATGTGATTTTGAACTTATTGGAGTCATCATTACACATAAATTGAGATCCTATGAATCATATAGACCTTCTGTCAACATTTCCTAGAGAGTTCGATGAACAATACATTCTAGACGATCTCAAGAAATCAGATAATGCGCACTAATGATCAAACCGCATTGATAAAGTGGATTAAATGACCACTATTCCTTATATGTATTTAAAATAGAGTTATCGTATCCATGGAAACCAAATCCCACATCAAATTAGCCTTCAATACTATAATACATTTTAATACAACTTGAATCCTCTGTTTCTCAGAAATCAGTTACTGAGTGCTTTTATATCACACTAGCACCGCCTTGTGATGATATTCTAATCCACTATTATTCCATCCCCACATGGTTCTCGCACCACCAATGCATGCACCTATAGAGGAGTGACATGAAAAAAATACCCATGCTTCCCACACTAGGTTGTGAGGGGGTCTACTTCCCACTATTATAGTTATTACAGTCCACCGAAGCTGCCTCGTAGGTGTAATATCCATTTTTTTAAAATAAATTCACAAAAATAAAGTTATATTTTAGTCATCCAAATCCAACCGATATATTAAATTATTTTCATAACACCAAGGATTATTAATCCAACCACTATTCAAGAGATCTTCTTCTTCATCCAAACATTCCCCTAAACAATGAGCATCTTTGTCACTAGTCATGGAAAATAAGAATAACTCAACAATAGTAACACTATGAACTAATTGAAATTTCATATTCTCATATCATTGAATGTAATTTCTACCATAACAATTCAATTATATTCTTCAATGATCCACTTTGGATTATTTTCAATAAACACTTAATTTAAATGTAAATGATATTTTATGCCCCTTATTGAAAATAATGCCAATGATATAAGTATCGGATAATGTTCTCATTTAACAAATTATAATTTTTAGAACGTCATTATATCGTCTGAGACAAACATCTTGTTTTCCTCCAGAAATGGATGGAATCACCTATATCTTAGAAAAAATATAAAATTAATCATCTCTAGGACAATGTGATAAATTTTATTCTCAGAAAACAAGAGTTAAAAAATTTAACATCAATACTATAAATAAAATTTCACCATGTGTTAACAATCAGAGAAACATATTTTTAGTATGTTCTAAAATTATTTTCTACTAATCGCCGGTATTCATCTCAACAATAAAATTAGAAACATTAATGTTCAATAAAGTATTTCCCCTTTAAAATTTCTTTTCTATTTATTATAATGTAAAAATAAATCTTCTTTTAGAATTGATTATTAATCATTAAAATGGGAGAAATTAACCAACATACCTCAATGATAAAATGTATCAATTTTGTAGATCTTATTTTCTAGAATTATGAGATGCATACCTCGAAAGAAAATTTGTAATTCCTAAGATATCATCTGAAAAAGAAATATATGGTTGTTGAACGACTGTGCTCCCCCTCAAGAGATTCCCTAAAAAAATTCTTCATCATGACTGACATTCATTATGATTAAAATCCATGTATATTTTACGATTATCTAAGACGTTTCAAACATAAAACCTAATTCCAATAGTCTTCCATGATGGAGAATTATATATTTGTAATTGTTAAAATTTATATTAATTCTAGTCTCCCCTTGAATATATGATTCACATTTAATTCTCTATATTATGAAACAAACACAATATATATGAAAATTAGGTGGTTCTTCAATGCTCCCTCGTTAGAGAAACAATGATGAATGTTCCTTCTCAACCCAATAATATTCTTATATAAAAAAGGATTTTTCATCTTTTTCAACAATGAAATTTCATTTTTATATATGTTTTCCAACATCCTTTCCTCTTTCAATTGTTGTATCCATGTGATCAAATATTATTTAGTAACATTCTTTTTCTTCACATTGTGTATGATAATCTTTTTCAAAACACTAAGAGTCACATATAATTTCCCTTTCTTCTACAAAAAATCTTTTTTTTGTCCAGATAACCATGTCAAACATTTTTTAAATGATTGTATAGACATATTACGGCACTCACACACAACTTTAGAATTAATTATGATACCTATTTAAGAAAAAATTATAGATTCTTCATTAGCTATATCTTTGACCATGTAAATCATGTTCTTTCTCTTCTAGATTGATTTGTTACTCAATTCTGGCATGATTCATTTATTATGAATATTCATCATCAATACAAAATGGTACATGATGTGAAATTTTGTACCACAATAGAAGCATCTTTTCTTCAGTGTGACATTCTTTAGATCATTCATAACAAACATATAGGGAGTTATTTTAACTAATTTTTCCTTTTTTTCGTATCCCATGAAGAACTTATCATATTTATTTCTTAAAGGATTAACTTATTTTTATGGAAATGTATTCATATTAGTAGATGTTTTTAAATGATTGGTATCTACCAACACTCATCATAGAAAATGATCACTTCAGTTTTAATAATTATAGAAATTTTCAAAGAATTTATATCAGTTCATGATAGACTAATTATCTTCATTTATTCTTCTATGACACATTCTCACTGTCTTTAACATTTTTATTCTTATGGGTATCACATTTTTACTTTTGTGCTTTCTTTGGGGAATATGAATTTCTACACTACTTCACATCCACCTTTAAATATTATATGGATTCATGATATTTTTTCTTTACCCTTGATTGTCCTAATAAATATTTTGAATCTCAATAGTCAATAAAACAACATTAGTACAAATGGATTTATTAGGAAAAGGGTTACCTTGTTCAATGTGACATCACTATATTTATCTTTATATATCTCGATTTATACTTTTGACTATGTTGTGTATTTTTTTAAATGGAAACTTTATTCGTTGAATCATTTGAAAACCCAATTTTATCAGCATCTTGGAACATTTCCTTTTGTTTATCTTTCATATTACCAAGTTTCACTTCTATATCAAGACAATTTTATATTAGTTAAATGCTTTCATATCAAATAGATTACATTCCTTCATCTCATTGAATATTCTTTCATTTAATCTCATCTTCATAAATCAAATTTTACATTAGAAAAAAATTCATGATCCTTGATTCGATCTAGTTTATCATCCTGATGATCATATTTTTAATTCATAGATGTATTACGAAGCTTTCCAAGTGCTTGTATAACTTTTCATAACACTATTTCAAAGATAAATTTCTCAAAAATATTACATTTCAATTCTTCAATAGATATAGAATATATTTCATTATAAATAGATATTTTTTATTTATATTCATTCATATGTTTTGTGATTGTGTTGGATATGAAAAATTCATTAGTCAATTTTTCTTCTATATCTTTTCCCTATTACACTACCAATAAATTTTCATCTCTAGGATCCTTGAAAACTCTAATAATACATGTGACCACATATTTGGGAACAATCGGAATTATTTTTCTAATTTCAGAGTTAATCAAATATTAATCACGACTTGAACAGGATCCATCATAATTGTAATCAAATGCTTTCAGTGATCAATTACCAATCTGAGTTCATTCATATAGCAGTTGATCTTTTATTATCTTTACATTATTCTTTACCTTATTTTCTACTCTTTTATTCCAATTTTTCTATTTTTGACTGAAACATAAACATTAATAACATAAATAGTAAAGATAAGAATTTCAATATCAGGCTAATCTGATTAATATTAAAACTCAAATATTCACTTCGCATTCTTCCGATAAAAAACAGTTGGATAAGTTAAGTAGATCCAACTTTAGGTGTACTATTATATGATACAAACTATAGTCTCTAATAATCATATAGTCACATTAGGAGGGGTGAATCAGGTGTGACCTATTTTACTAAATTCCTTTTCACTTATTAATTCAAACCCCAATCATATGTTAAGATGAGGGGATCATCCATTAAATGAATAAAGTAAATGTAACACAAAACACAATATTTTTACAAGGTTTTGTATTAATAGGTAAATCATTTACATGTTGGTTAGACCCCACAACACGGATTTTACAATATAATTTTTTTATCAATTACAATGGTTCAGTCAGCAACGGGTTATACTCTATAATAGTTGATCCTCCAGTTGATCTGGGGTATACCCCCATCAATCCAAATCTTATTCCTCGGTTGTTTAGACACCCCAACCATTCAACATGTCATACCCCCAATCTATGAATCCTCTTCAACCACTAGTTAGCCCCCTGTCACAATATCCATGTTCTTCTTCGGAATATCTGATCCCCTACTAGGATGACCACTTGATCTTCCTCGACAATCTTGTTAGATCACACTTGATCATCTACAATACAAGTACATCTGAAATTATGTAGTTCTTGTTCAAATAATATATGTTCACCTATTGAAAATCATTTTTTTCAGTGAAACACTCCTCAAGAATAAATTCCTTGTTCAGCTGAATAGATGACCTCGCTAAATACTAAAATCATGGTTATAAATTTCTACTAAATCACTGATGGCAATTCAATCCTGGCTTCAGTATCAAATCACAATACAATTATTATGCATTATTAATTTTATGTGAAATTATTCAAACCACATGCATGTATATTATACACTACATGCACTATGGGGAAAACTGATTTTAGCGATGGTTTATTTGTAACGGGAGAATCAACCTAGCGTAAAAAGTTATGCATGGTTTGCGCTCAAAACCGCACGGAAGGGTATTTGCGACTGCACCTGTCACAAATACCCAACGGAAGTAAATACTATTTGCAACGAGATGTTGTCTCGTTGCAAATAGTGTTTCGGTTCGTCACTTTTTTGCAACATGACCCATCACAAATATCCTTTTAACCACCAACATTAATTAATGCGACCGAAGGTATTTTCAACCAGTCCCATCACAAAAAGTACTATTTGCGATGGGAATCCCATTGCAAATATTCTCATCCCAACTAATGTAAACTATATATACCCCTATCTGGTTTTTCATTCCTTCTGCGCAATTCCTATTTTTTCTGTTTCTCTAAACTCTAATTTTAGAGTGAAAAATTTTCAGAGTTTGTTTTTTTTACGAAGAAGTTGTCGGGCCATTTACAAGTATAAGAGCTCAAGTTTAAAGGTATTTATGTTTTATTAAATTTAGTATTTATTTTATTGTTTATATTAATTTTAATTATTGTTGATTAGTTTTAATTAAGTTAGATTTTAATTGTTTTCTCATCAATATTTATTAGTAAAATTAAATTGAAATTATTAGTAATAATTCTTAGTAATTAGTAATAATTAATATTTCATTAATGATAAATAGTAATGTATATAAATAATTAGCGGTAATTAGTAATTTGTAGTAATTAACACTTATTTCAAATAATTAAGAAAAAATAGTAATTATAAGGAAAAAATAGTAATAAATATTTACTATTAGTAAAAAATATATACAATAATTATAAATACTAATAATTAGTAATAAATACAAATAATTAGTTATAAATACTAATAATTGGTAATAAATAATAATAATTGGTAATAATTGGTAATAAATAGTAAAAAATACTAATTTTTAGTAATGAATTGTAATAAATAATAATAATTAGTAATAATTAGTAATAAATACTAATAAATACTAATAATTAGTAATAAATAGTAATAAATATCAATAATTAGTAATAAATACCATTAATTAGTATTAATTACTAATAAATACTAATAAATTATAATAAATTATAATAAATAATAATAAATAGTAATAATTAGTAATAATTAGTTATAAATAGTAATAAATAGTAAAAAATTATAATAAATTGTAATAAATTGTAATAATTAGTAATAAATAGTAATAAATAGTAATAATGATCAATAATAAGTAATAATTAGTGATAATTAGTAATAATTATCAATAATTAGTAATAATAAGTAATAATTAGTGATAATTAGTAATAATTAGTAATAATTAGTAATAATTATCAATAATTACTAATAATTACTAATAATAAGTAATAATTAGTAATAATTTGTAATAATTAGTAATAATTATCAATAATTAGTAATAATAAGTAATAATTAGTGATAAATTGTATGAATCGTAATAAATAGTTATAAATAGTAATAATTTGTTATAAATAATAATAATTAGTAATAAATAGTAATAAATATCAATAATTAGTAATAATTAGTAATAAATATTAATAAATAGTTATAAATAGGAATAAATTGTAATAAATTGAAATAAATAGTAATAAATACTAATAAATAGTAATAAATGGTAGGAAATTGTATAAAATAGTAATAAAAGTAAGAAGTAGTAGTGAAAAGTAATTAATAGTAATAAATTGTAATAAATAGTAACAAACAGTAATAATTAGTAATAATTCATAATAATTAGTAATAATTAGTAATAATTAGTAATAATTACTAATAATTACTTATATTTAGGGATAATTTAGAATAGTTAGTCTTAATTAGGAATAATTAGGAATAATTAGGAATAAATAGAATTTATTAGGAATAATTAAGAATAATTAAAATAATTATGAATAATTATGAATAAATAATTTGTAATAATTAGTAATAATTTGGAATAATTATGAATAATTATGAATAATTAGGAATAAATAGAAATAATTAGGTATAATTAGGAATAATTTGTAATAATTAGTAATAATTAGTAATAATTATTATTTATTAGTACTAATTAGTAATAATTATTAATAATTAGTAATAATTATTAATAATTAGTAATAATTATTAATAATTAGTAATAACGTGTAATAATTAGTCATAATTAGTAATACTTGGAAATTATTAATAATGATTAGTAATTATTAGTAATAATTAGTAATAATTAGGAAAAACTAGAAATAATTAGGAATAATTAGGAATAATTAGGAATATTTAGGAATAATTAGGATTAATTAAGAATAATTAAGTATAATTAAGAATACTTAAAAATAATTAGGAATAATTAGGAATTATTAATAATGATTAGTTCTAATTTGGAATAATTATGAATAATTAACAGTAATTAAGAATAATTAGGAATAATTATGAATAATTATGAATAATTAGGAATAATTAGGAATAAAATCAATTTTAATAAATTGTAACAACTTGGCACAATTTCAAGTAGATTGGCGACACTCCTTTAGCTCGACGACTCTTCTCCTTTCAACTCTTACTAACATAAGGCATTATAAAAATTATGCTTCTACAAATGCATATCCTATCTTGTATGCATGAGTTTGAATATTCCTTTGTAGGACTATATTTTTTATAATGTTTTCAGGCGGTGAAAGTTGCAAGAAGATGATTCATCGAAAAAATTCGGGCTCTATTGTCCGACAGATCATTTACTTACATATTTCTCACACTAAAATCACAATGAAGAATATTCTCAGAGTAGTCACTAGCTCAGAATGAGCTTATGGAGTGTTTACAGAAGCAATAGAAAGAGATTTTCCAGTAGCAACAACAGTAATACGATGAGAATATGCATCGATGGTAGTTGTAGTAGCAGCAACGCGAGAAAGAGATGCGTCTACGATAGTAGAAGCAGCACGAGCAGATGGAGTACATGTACCCTCTTACTCGTAGTTTAGGGATAGAGTTTTCTCCACTGTCTCCTCCATCTCATCCACCTCCTCTAGAAGTTTATCCCCTAGTGATTGTTTTGTTATGTTAAATAAATTTGAATTCAACATTTGTTGTAATGTGAACTATTTAGAGTTTTTTTCTTTTATATTAGTGTGAATATTACATTATTTTTTTTATTTTTTTATTTTTTATGTTTAATATTTTTTTATTTTTTTATTTTTTATTAGTATTGTATTTTTTAATGTTGGATTATTTAACTAATAATAAAAATAATAACATCTTATGAGTTTTTATATTTTTTGTGAATATTTAGAACATTAATATTTTTTTAATTTTTTTTAATAATAGTAATATTATTTTTTTCATTCATCATAATTTTATTAAATAACTTTTTTATTTTATTCAGTATTTGTGATGAGACCTTTTTCCACAATACCCTGTCATAAAGAGTTTATATATATATATATATATATATATAAAATGTTTTAGCGATGGTAAAAGGACCCGTCACAAATAAATTTTTGCAATGGGGCCATCACAAAATGTTTAGGTTTATATAAAATATATAAATGGAGAACTATTTGTGATAGGACAATGGACCCGTTGCAAATACTTTTTGTGATGGGCCCATCGAAAAATGTTTATATATATATAAGGTATATAATTGGAGATCTATTTTTGACGGGACAGTTTCCTATAGCAAATAGTATTTTTTATGATGGGCCCATCGCAAAAAATACTAGTTGAGACATTGTTTTCTACAATGTGATATTTTCAAATGGACCCTCTAGCAAAAGATTTTTTATGAACGGTTCCCGTCACAAATATTCTATTGCAGATACCTCAAATTCTAGTAGTGACTGTATTATTACCTTATGAATTCATTAATTAGTGTGCATACGAACAACCTTATGAAATTAATATTCCCTATGAATATATAAACTACCTTCTTATTTCATCAACAGATTATATAATCACATGTATATAAGAATAAAAATGCAGCCAACGATGAAATGCCTCAATTTTTATTCCTCGCTATCTAATTAAATGTAAACTACCTAACTATTTTCACACTTCCACATTAGTTATACAATGCATATGAAAATTTTAGTTCATTCACTAAAGTATACAGCTATCTCAATATTTAGTCGATCATCATTAAAATATACAAATGAAACTCAATAAGGCATGAATTTTATTTTATACATTAAACTCATGATCCCCCAAAAATCAGAATTTAGTATCCCCTTCAACATTGAATAATAGTAAGTGGTGCCTCCTTTCACATAGAAAATTAGTATGTGGTGTCTTTTTTCTCTTTCATAAAATAGGTTCATGAAAACTCAAATAATCAACTTTCATGCTAAACTCTTTTACAAATGAATATTAATGTTATTATTTTAACAATATTAAAAGGAATAAAATTATCCTTCTAAAAACTCTCAATGAATATTGATACAAATTTTTTAAGACTCAAATTATCATCACGCGATTGTGAAACTAGAAACATATCGAGAACACTTGTAACTCTTTGTCTGAAAATATAGGCCGTGTAATCTTTTCTGTTTCCCTCTCATTATTTCTCTCAGATGAACAATAAGTTACCTCACACAAATGAGAGACCCTATTGTTATTTATAAATAAATATAGATGAAAAATCACTTTAAAAAACTATAATAAATACATATTGAATCATATCACGTGCTCACTACTAGATATCACTTTCACTGAGAATACAAATTAGCTCATTTATATTTTTTCCCAAGATTGAATTTTTTTTATCATTAATATGGATTTCCATGATATTTTAATCATATTTTAAAAAAACACACATAAAAGGATCTTGGAGGCTTTGGATTGAACTTATGTCCATGTTTCATAGAGATGTTTATAAAAACCAAATCTCGGATGAGTTGGAGAAAGATGATAATGTGAATCCTGAATGAAAAACATATATGAGGAAAACTGGTTGGCTAGAATTATTTCCATTTAGATAAAATTTACAAATAACATACATAAAAAATGAATCCAACATTGAATCATCCTTTTATCTTGAAGTCTATTAGATCACAAAACACATCATTGGTTTCCTAAAAATTAGTTACCGACAACTCATGTATCAAACTGAAACCTCCCCATGATTTTAATCTTGTCTGTTGTTGTTCCACCCCTTTAAATTGGTAGATATACCTATCAATTCTCCATTTTTGGTTCTCTATGCACACCATACCCATGCTTCCCACACTGGCTGGCAAGGATGTCGACTTCCTATATCAGATGTGGTTGCAGTCCTCCTAAGCCGTCTAGTGTGGGTATGCTCCATTTTCTACAAAGTACCATCAAAAAAATAATTTAAAAAAACCAAATCCATCAAATACACACAAATTATCTTTTAACAAATGGATTATTCTTTAGATCATTTCTCAGTGTTTTCTCTTCTTCTTCTAAACATTGATTTAATAATGTGCATCTTTTTTACATGTCATCAAACATAATAATTTCTCTTCAATTTTAACATTATGTACTCATTATCCTTTTATCTTCATAGTTTGTAGACACCAATTAAAACCATGAAAACACATTAGTATTCTTCATATGTAATGTTTGGGTCACTATTTGTTTATTAGAGTAGGGTTATGTAATTTAGAAAAACTAGGATGATAAAGATTTTGTAAGAAACCATCAGGTGACCATAAGTAGATGAAAACATAATATTAGTTTTGTGTAGAATAGATTTTTGGATTCCAATAAAATATTTTATTTTCAAGATACTATCATGTGGATGAGGATGTGGTACAAATTTATGTAGGGGTAAAAACAAATAATGGGGTATACATGACATTAACTTGATTGTTACTGGTGAATGATGAGTTTTCCTTAGACTTCCCACATAGTGGGAAACTATAATGGGTTAATATTGGATTAATTTGCATTTTATTTATGAAAAATATGTTGGATTTGAATAGATAATGGCCATTCATAAACTAGGTTAATGTTAAGGTTTAATTGATTGAAAATAAAGTGTCATGATTTTGATATCCTATGAATTATATATCATGATTACATGATTAATCAACATGATTATAGTTTCTCACACTATTATCTTTGGTTTTATTCAATTGACGGAACTAGAATGAATTGTGTTAAGATTAAATGTTATATATGATATAGTGATATCCCTCATGATAAAATAAATGAAATTGGTGATGGAATGATAGTGTTTACGATGAATCCTAAAAAATATAACTAAATATTTTGAATAATCGAAACAGAGTTGAGGTTATGGATGAACCATATAAGAGAAAAATGGGCTTTCATAAAACCATGGAGGAAATAATATTTAGCTTCCAACATGTCATGAATGTAGGAGTAATGTAAAGGGTAAATTTATCAATGGAATGAGAATTCTGTTTGGGTATGGAAAAGGATATAGAGAAAGTAATTTCTGAGGGAAAATGAAAAGTTTAATTAACATAATGGATGAAAATAATGGGTTCCATATAGTATCTTTCATGGTCGAATGTTTTAAATGTGTAATTTATATCCATCATGAATTCTAATTTCCTCAGGGGGATTCTCAAGAAGAGGATCAATTTGTATTAATGACTAAAGGATTTACTATTAATAATAAAGTGACTATGAATGCCATCTCAAATGTTTGAGTTGTATTTATGGTATCTCTTTTGTAAAAAGTAATAAGAATAATTAAATTTAATATGATTAATCTTAATACATGAATCATATTTCATATTGTATGAAGGATTTTTTATGAAATAAATTGTCAATATCAAGGTAATTTTTTTATGAAGTATGTTGATTGATTGAAGTATTTATAAATTGGGATTATATATTTATGATGTATATGTTTTTTATCAATGATATTATGGATACAATAAACATTGATAACCTACTATTTATTGGTTTTATAGTTTTTAAGGATTTCAAGGTATATGATGAATGGTACTTACTACCTAGAAAAACAATTTAATGGTTCGATGAAATTTTGGGAGAACAAATGATTGAGGGAAATATAACCATTAGTATGTTATTGATGTTCAGATAATAAATTTCATTTGGAATAAAAAGATTATTAACTTTAATAATGAAATTTTAATTGTATGAGTGATATTGAAATTGAATTTTGATTTTTAGTCAGTGTGATTTATGCTTATGTTCATTGTATTTGTGAATTTATGGAATATATTGAAAAATAAAGGATTTAATATATTTTATTAGGATATAGTAAATTCCTGGAAGCATTTATGATTCATTTATGGTTTTATGGTCATTAATGTTTTCTTGTAAATGATTAATGTGTTTTAATAGAATATATGATATTGGTATACATTTTCTGGTTATGTGACATTATGAAATACTTTATATTTGAGAGGGGTGATAAATTTGATCCTGGAAAAATCATGGACCAAATATTTGGTATCTTTTTGGGTACTGAATTTGATCAAATATTTATTAGAGGAGTTTAAGGGTTAATTTTTTGTTGAATTGATTAAGTTGAACATTGGACATTAGTGTTGACATTTTAGAGAATAATTTAATATTTCATTAAATGAATATTTATACATACTGTTAAACAAGTTCTAACCAGTTTGTATTTTATAAATAAATATATATATATATATATACCAAATAAATGTGTCTTAGTTATCTTATGGATATTATGATCCATTAAATGATAATTTTAGAGGTTGAGGCATGAAAAATCATTAAGAATATTCATTTTCTATAGTATGAAATGAGATAGAAGTATAGACTCATCGAATCGCAACCAATGTATGAAATAGTGATTATGAAATTGAAATAAATAAAATAAGATTATAATATATTTATATATATAATTATAGTAATATATTTCCAAAATTATAGGAAAGTGGACCTTAACAATAATTGTTTCCTATTTATAGTTATTTTTTAGGAATGTATGCTTTTTTCGCACCTCACCAATTTCTGGTATTGTTATCATTAAATTTATTATTGTAATTGTCAATATAACTATATATTATTCTTTGAAAATTATAATTCTATATAATATCTATATTTCCTCTTCCTACTAATGTTATCCTTATCAGAGAGTGGGATTATGATTTTATTTAAGTTTCCATTATTCTCGAAACATCCCTAACCAATTGTGGATTTATTTTCTCATTGAATAATGTGATTTTCTAACCATGGAATTTTAAAATATCACACTAGAAATTAAAACATAAAAGTTTTAGTATATAATTATTTGGGTTGGGGCAGAAGTCAACAACATAAATATTTTGGTTTAATAGAACATTATGCTTGATAGATCACATACCAAGAAACACCATGAGAAAAGATACATACAATATTAATTAAAAATAATCCTTTTTAAATAATATAGTTATAATGATACCATTAAATAGTTTCTCATGAATTTTAATTACCACCTTATATAAAATACTTATACTGGTCTTATATAATAAAAATTTATTGATTGATATAGAATAAATAATAATTTTCTGTAATGTCATTTTATATTTCAAAAATAAATTTTTTTAAAAAAATTAAAATTATGAAATTTAGAGAATATACATTATAATAAACTTATTCAATATTAGAAATTTTATTTTATGTAATAAATATTATTTTGAAAATAATCTAGTCAATATTATCTGAGTGTTTTTTGGAATTTTTTTTTAAAATGCTATTTTTTAGTAAATAGTGAATGATACTAATATATTTAAAATGTAATTTATATTCAATTATAAGTATCAATTTTTTAATAATTATTTTAATTTTACATAAATATTATTAATTATAATTTTTAAAATTAATTACTTAACAATCGTAATTGTAATTGATTTTGCAATAAGCCAATTTCATGGCTTTAAAACCAATTTTTCTAAAAAAAATTATTAAAACAATGTGTATTTATATTAAATTAAATTAATCTATATTTATGATTTATTTAAATGAAATTTGTATGTTATATATTAAATAATATAGTTTATCATTCATTTCATGATTTTTTCAATAGATGGAATGGATGTAAACTTGGTTTAATAATTGAAAATTGAAAATTCTACCACGGATAGATTTTGAAACTAGTAAAATATATAATTTATTTTTAATCATCATAACTAATATAAGTTAATATGTTCAACATTATTTTTGGTCTTATTGAATTTTTAAAACAATAAAATTGTGTTACCATTATTAATGCTAAAACAAGTTAACCTTATAGGTTAAACCAATTGACACTACAAAATAATTCACGTTTTCCAACAGGATCATATCTGTCAGTAAAAGTGCATTTTCTTTTGGTAAAATGTATTACCAACATATATGTCCCTGTCACTAAACTGTTGTTAAAAACTCTATCGCTAAATGATTTTGTGACAGATAAAATAGTTCTGTTGCAATTATAATAATTCCAACAGATAATATATATGTTGGTTAACGTGTTTAGCAACAAATTTTGGTGAAAAACCTTTATATTGGTAATAATATTATCAACATATAATATTTATTTATAAATTACATTTGAATAAAAATTATAAATTTTTATTGGTAGTAAAAGTTTATATAATATTTATTAATTTATAATATATAATATATTTGTTTTGATTATTAAATCGAAAAAAAATTAACACATGTTCAAACTTATAAAAAAATAATTATATTAATAATGAAATTCGTTACAAAAAGAGTCAATACAAAATTCATCCCCCAACGGGATCCATCACACCCATTAATACAAAATCCACCCACAACCATGCCAACATCACCCATCCATGCCACATCAGGGACCAACGTTCACCAACAACCCATGGATACCTCAGGACCAGTGAGTCCGCTCCAACTCATCCATGCCATAGCACGAACCAACATGCATCAACAACTCATCCATACCCCAGGGCCAGCGAGCCCACTCCAACTAAAATCCGTGAAACATATCTGTAAGAATTGAAACCAAAATATGAATAAAGGTATTAAAACATTATTTGAATAGAAATCATTTTTCATAATCCCTACTGATATTTCATCAAAGATATGTAAACTCCGATCCATATATAATGTTTCCAAAACCAACTGAAACCCATAAAAAATGTTTTTCAAGATAACACCTTAACAGAGACAGATTTTAAACAAACAAAAAATGGGTTTCTCCAAACTAAAATGATATAATTCATCTCTCCCCTCCTTTGTAGTTACAAAGGCCGAAGAAATTAAAGAAGGATCAGCAATGGTGACCTCAACCTCCACCCCAAAAGATGTGATTTTCTTCACCACATCTGGTGAGATGTACAGTCACTAGCTGCATGAGACACACCTGCATGCTTAGGTTTGTGACCGTGGAGCACATCCTCGCCCACTAGTGGCCCCTTTCTTCTAACCAAGCCATTACCTAGTTGCACTTCCTCCTTGTGGGCCTCTGAAAAATCTTGGACACCTGTGTGGTTCCCTTCTGGTTGAGGCAAATGCAAATCCAAACCTGCCTGAGTCCTATTCCTGAGCTGGGCTTGACGGATCCTCACTAGAATGTTTTCCTAGTGTAAAGTTATATCTTCCTACAAATACAATGATGAACTCTCATATTTTTCTGTGAAGCTACCACTTCAATTATCATTTCACATCCCACTTTATCAAGAAAAGATGCTAGCGAAAAGAAGAAATTGATTAGATTGAAAAAGAATAAGAAAATTAATGGGAATTCATGTGTTGTCACTAATGTAGAGACCCGTAGCCTAACTTACAAGGACATTACATTACTTTTATGGAATACTTATTACATAACAAAAACACACACACAAGGATCGTAATAGTTTAGTGTCTTTGGAAACTCGGAACGTAATCTTCTAATCATGGTGAAAGATCTTCAACATCTCCCATAATGATCTTCCTTTTTTTCTTACCTAAAACCTTTATTTATATCCTGGGGAAAAGAAAACATAAAAATGTGAGATCAAATTCTCAGTAAGGGTAAAAAAAATAAATATCAATCACATCATATTTATAAGAACATAACATTTTGGAAATCTTAACCTGCAAAAGAGAGCATAATTTCATAACATCGGATAAATCATAGTAGTGAAATGAAATCCCAATAATCATAACTTAAAACATGAAACATTGTGGCATACACACATAATCATAGAGAATCATATCTTATTAGTCAAGACTCATTGCCAAGACTATCTTAGTGGACAAAGTCCATTTCTGAACTGAGTCACCCTCGTTTCAGTCCTATTTCACTGAACCGGTATAACCTACCATTCCAGCCATGTCTATCTCATGAGATATAAAATCTTTACCCAATGCATTGGAGGGATATATAGGTCCCACCCATCTCATAATGATACCATTATTATGTGTGCCACGAAATCATAAACCATACATCATAGCATAACCCATGTAACAAAAATGGGAATCTTAAACATCGTGACATCATATAACAATTCATATAAGATAAATGGATTCATAAAAATATAATTCCATCACAACGTAATCAAATCAATGTAATAATAGAGAGAGATATAGAACCCTTTATTATCTTAGATGAAAAATAATTTTGATAAAACATTTGAACTCCATTCTTGAGGAAAATATCCTTTCTGCTTCAAAAAAACTTTTCCTTTCTTAACATGTCGTACAATTCTAAACTAAAAGAAGTTGATTAAAAATAAACATGAAAACTTGTAAAGGAATCTTCCTGGAAATAATGTTTAAAAAATCAATTCATGCCCTATAAGTTAAAAAACATTCTTCTCGTACATTTGTCGGAAAAGTCAAAAAGCACCTCGTTTGAAAAACGACAAAAGATTCCTTTCATATCTTTTAATAGAAACTCACCAAAGGGTAAAATAGGATTTAAACAATTGTAGGTGAATGGAAATAATATTACATATTGAGGAAACATGGATTTGGATTATAAAATACACCCCAGTAAATTCCAAAGTATAAACAATCTCGGATAAAAATGAGTTTGTGATATTTCCCTTACATTATGTCTGATATGATTTGTACGTATCCGAACCTCCTGTATAATGATTTAAATAATTTCATTAACTTATTAAAGAATCCTATTCATTGTTATGATATCATATATGGTTCACTTATTACTTTATATTACCCGTTCTTTTGTAAATTCCATGTTAAAGAAGCGTTTTGGGTAAAATCATTTCATTTATCGTAGTTGTTTGGACTTGTTGTTATTGAAATTATTATTACTTATATCATGATTTACATACTTAAAGAATATGAAATATTATTTATATATCATATATATTCAGTATATATATATATAATAGATAGATAAATGAAATGAAACACACCGTTCATGGAGACGGTAGTCCGTACGTACGCATGAACGATGTTTTCCTTTCCTTATTGTCTTGAATGGAAGTAAGTAGACGACATATATATATACATAAATCCAGTAGATTTACCACGTCATATATTTCATTATTATTCATTATATATACTTTATAATCATTCTGGATTGGTTAACATGGATAATGAATCTCATCGCGTCGTGGAGACGGTAGTCCGTACGTACGCACGAGCGATGATATCGTTCCCATGGTCGTGGAATTATGTTGAAGTGTATTTATACTATTTCAGTATTAATATCACTTTATAATAATAATATATAGTTACTCATTACACCATTATACCCATCCAATTAAAGTGGTGGCGGAAAATAGATTACACCATGGCGTGGAGATGGTATTTCGTACGTACGCACGCGCCGTGATTTCCTTTTTCCATAGGATGGATAGAAGGTTAATTAGAGTTGTTTCATATTTATAATAACATATCAGTATATAAGAAATACTGATGTTATTACTTTATCATGAAACAACTAAATGAGAATAAGTTTAAGAAGAAAGAAATTGAAAAAGATCGGTAATGGATATTACCTCTTTTTGACGCGCCTTCACTTAACCTCCACTTAAAGAACTAAGGATGATCTTTGAAGAAACCCAGGACCTCTATGATTATACTAGGGAAGTGGAGAAGAGATTTTTTCAGGGTTTGGTCGAGCATGAATGCTCAAATTGGTGTGAGGAGGAGAGGGAAGAGGTGCCCTTTTATAAGGGAGGAGAGGGGCTCCTTTGGAAAAACTAAAACTATTATTTTATTATAATGTCAAGTTCGGTTTTAAATAGATAAAAATTGATTTATTTCTAGGCTAAGGTGGGGATGGGTAGAAATCCTCTCATCCAATAGAATTTATACAAGTTTAGGTTCCTATTTTAACCTTATCATTTATATTTAACATTAAGTTAAATAATTTTACTTTTACCGTGTCTTCTTGTGTTCCTACACTATAAGGTTAATAAACTTACTATAAGAAGCCAAAAGAACCCCAAGTTGTTTATTATTATTATTATATATAACCTTATCTAAGTCATTTGGCCGATCCTTAGATTTTTAGGAATAAAATAACAATTAATAATATAATATTTGTTTTAAAAACTATTTTATGCCAATTTTGACACTATTTGGTACATGATTTTTATGAAATTCATAAAAGAATGCTAAGTTCGATAAAAGTTACTTATATCACCAATAACATGTCATATTAACCTAGAAAATTAGTTTAAGTCATAAAAAGTCTCAAATTACATTTATTTGGGCATTTATAACATCAATTATGTCAATATTTCATTAATAAGACAATTACTGCATCATCTTTGTGTCATAATAAATGATAATTATTTAATCCCTAAAAATTCTAAATAAATTCCTATGATGAAGATAATTGTATTATAAT
This sequence comes from Viscum album, assembly GCA_963277665.1. NCBI lineage: Eukaryota > Viridiplantae > Streptophyta > Magnoliopsida > Santalales > Viscaceae > Viscum > Viscum album. The sequence continues at coordinate 2,017,293,830 of OY728165.1, forward strand.
TCTGGAGAATATTCATGTTCGAAGTTTCATTAAGTTTATCACTAGATTAAAATTATTATACTTATAAGATTTAAGAAAGTGACATGTTGTCACATTCTTTGGTTTTAATAATAATTAAATTATTTTCATTGAAAAAATTTAATTAAATGAATATAATACAACCCTTAGATGATATGGGTATACTTTTATTCATCCAATAGTATTTTGACATTTTTTAGGGTAATTCTAAAATATTATATTTACCCTTAATTACCCGATTTACCTTTAACTATGGTAAATAACATTTACCGTAGTTACTATTCATAATTCCCAAAAATAAAAAGTAGCTTATTAACATAATTTGGATCCACTGATTCCAAATATGGAATCCATTTTTCCAAATTCAATACACAAAAGTTGTAGAGATTAAATTAAAATTAGTCCCATTGTCGAAAGAAAACGGGTTTTCTTTAAAAGATTACAAAATATTGAATTGATTTAACCTACGAATTCAATGTAAAATCAATGCTAATGTCATAAATTATATTAAATGGTAAAAATATATTCTATTTATACTTTAAAACCATTCAATAATATAATTTAACCACATAAGCTATTACGATGAAAAAAGTTGTTTTTAATTAAAATATAGTGTGTTTTTACTATTCATTAAAATATGAAAGTTATCGGAAAAATATCAAAACATAATCTAATGTAAATTTTTTATCCTGATTCAAAAGAATGATTTTATTTTGTCAAATTGAACTTGTAAACATGTCAAAAACTAGATTTAATGTGGGTGCGCCATCAAAAGGTGGCAAAACATCATTTTTTGAAAAATACTTATTTTACTCGAAAAATTTATTTTGTTCTTATACCATGTTCTAGATATGTGTAAGATGAATAATAATGTTATAAAATTCAAAATTTAGTTAACACTATTCATAACGGCTAGTTCATGACAATATTATAATAATATATCGTTGTTTATTAAAACCCGGTATTGCGTACAACACACGCTATCGAGGAAGGTCGTGATTGCGTGTAATGCAAGCCAAGTCAGGGTTGCGTGTTGTGAAATAATCCTTCGTTGTTTTGTATAACAGAATCCAACCATATTTCATTTATACATTGAATATATATATATATATATTCAATGTTGCGTAGAATAACTATTATCAAAATTATGTGTAACACGATCCAAGAATAGTGTTGCGTATACTGCAAGCTAAAACGGTGTTGCGTATAGCGCAAGGTAATCTTGGTGTAGAATACAACACAAGACATTAATGAAATTAAAAGAATATTTTTCATAAAATCTCGGGGCGTTACAACTAAGCTCTTTGTAAGAACCTAGTTTTTACTACGGAAGACTTTGTAATATTCTTGATGATATTCTAGAGCAGCGCCATCAGATGGCGTGCGATTTCGAGCCCCGTAGTGGCCGGAATTAAATTTTCAGTGCGTTCACATTGGAAATGAAAAATAAATGGGATAAATCCTCAACGATGCTTCAGATCAAAGATCCGAGTGTACGTATGGGTCCGAAATTGGGTATTTACCCTAGGAACAACATAAAACTTGTTGGCGTGGGATGTTTGGACCCTTCGCTCGCTTTCGGAATGTTAAACAGATAAATTAATTAGTTAATTTATTCCTTTATTGGTTAAACTCGAGTATCTCTTAAACGGTGGATCGAATTGGAAAACCGAGGGCACCGTCGAGTTTATAATGTGCCTTTTACCCTAGGAGGTGTGTAACTTTCGTGGGCGCGGCCTGTTTGTGAAAAATGCTTCCAGTGGCGTTTCGTAATTTGGCGGCATTGGGCGTTCAGCTTTATAACTTTCAAACAGAAGCTCGGAATCAAATTACGATACCGCCGTTGTGCTCGGGAGGTGGTGTTTACCCTAGAGGAGGTTTAACCTCGACCCCGTCAAGAGATTCGGATGTGGGATAAATTAAGGATGAAATTAAATAATTTTTCATTAATTAAATTTTCTTTTCCCTACTTAAGCACCTCACCACTCTCTCCCATTCCCCCTAGTTCTCTGGAGGAGGAACTCCCAAGAAACCAAGGAGCCCTCCCTTCGACCTACTCTACCTCCCCCTCCGATTAAGGCACCATCGAGCGCGGCGGGGTGCGGATCGGCAGCGAAGCTCCGGGCTACCCCCAACAGGTAGGCATCGTTTTGTTTCATTTTAAACATTCGCACCTGCTTTGAATTGCTATACATGCATCGAATTTCTACTTGATCTTCGAGCGAATCCCATAACTGCATAGCCCTTTTTCTGAGCTTCCCGACACAAGTCTCAAATTTAATTTTGGAGTTTCGAGGCGTCCGCTGCATCAAGTCGAAGTTCGGTCGTTTTTGTGGTGTATTCCAGCGAGCAGGAGCGGCGGCACGGCAGGGGACCAGGCGGAGGCGTCAGCCGGGCGGTCTGCAGCATTCGGCAGCAGGGCGTCAGCAGGTCGCGGGGTCGAGGCGGCCGGGAGCGCGGCCGAGCGGAGACGACGTGGGCGGCCGGTGGAGCGGGGAAGCGGCAGCGCTATCTGCAGCGAGGTGCGCCGGCCAGGTGTGCTCGGTGGAGGAGCCCGAGGCCAGGCCTCGGGCGCGCTGGGGATGCCAGGACCCGTGCGACGCGGGTCCTGTTGGTTGTCAACGGAGACCGGCCGCTTCGCCGATCTGCTGGGAGCGAGGACCCGCACAAAGCGGGTCCTGTTGGGTGACGACATGGGACCGACCAACAGGCCGGTCCGTTTGTAAAATAATAATAATAATAATAATATTATTATTATTATTATTATTATTATTATTATTATGGAAATGGATTATAAATCATAAATCATATGCAGGGCATCCATTCGGGATACCGTCTGCGGCAACGCGTCCCTTAAACAGAGGCGGACATTATGAGGTGGTTTCGGGTGATTTTAATCCCCGGGACAGGGGCCTCGGAAGCGCGACACGTCGTCAAGCGGTTGAGCATTTTTTTCCCCGGGGATTCTTGTTTTGGACTGCGCCGACGCATCCGACGTCCGTTATGGGCGCCGTTAGCGGTGTTGCGACCCTGGCACTGAGGCAGAGGTTTCCAAGGAGGTTTCAGGTGTTGAGACTGGATTTGAGGTGTTGGCCCCTCGACTCGTTCTTTCGAGCTGGGTGCAGCGTTTCACGATTTTTTCATCAGACATTAGTTCAGGGCGTGAGAGCAGTCGTTTCTGGATGTTTTTCCGAGGGGATTACAATGGTGCAATTCGCTCGCTCTAATTCGGTACGATGGTGCAGGGCCCACGAGGTTCGTTTGGGTGTCGACGGTGATTTTCCATCTTTATCACCGGGTGATCGGTTTGGACAAGTGAATAGTCTATCTTGTGTACTTTTTCGAGAGGATCGCAACGGTGCGATCTGTTGGCAGCGCTTCGGGACCGGGGTGCAGGTCCCGCATGGTACCGCTTGTGCGCGGTAAGTCGGAATGTACCTTTTTCTCGGGATATCCATTCTACTCAAGTGAGTAGTGCTTTTGACATGTTTTTCCAAGAGCATTACGATGGCGCAGTTCGCCCGACCTTTTCGGGGAGGTGGTGTGGGTCCCACCCGACCCGGCTATGGTGAATAGTACCTTTTTTACAGGGTGTCCATTTTCGGCGATTGAGTATTCAATCCCACGTATTTTTCCGAGGGGATCGCAGTGACGTGATCCGTTTGTTCAGTTTCGGGATCTTGAGGTGGACCCCACACGGGTTGGTACGGTGAATAGTACCTTTTTCACCGGTTGATCGTTTCGAGTGAGTACGTAGTCTATCTCATGTTTTTTTTCGCGTGGATCACAACGGTACAATCCGTTTGGTTTTTTAGAGCCTATTGCACGATCTTATTAAATGTGGAAATGTGAAGGTGCTCGAGTGGCGGTTCTTCTACCATGTTTGTAGCAGACCCTTGGCGTGTGATCACGTGCACTCCCGTGTGAGTGATGTAAATGCTTGAAGAGACGTTCTTGGTCGTACCTCAGCTGTTGAGGTGGCAAGTTGGAGTTGTTACATTTACTCCTTTGCGTTGACGTTGGGGGTTGTGTGCATGTTAGCCTGTGGGCTAGAGACGTGGCATACTCTGGGAGTATGAGAGGACGTTGGGAGGTACATGTGGATGGTTATACCCAAGACCGTTTGTGCGCTTGATTGGGGTAAACTTGGGGCCACACATTGTGTGGGCCCCAGGTGCGTGTCATGTTCTGCATTGCGTACTTTGACCTCTCGTGACGTAGAGAGTCCCTCGGTTCTTGACTGTTGACCAGCGGGGTTGAGGTTTTCCCCTGGCTCTGTGTTCGATGGTTTAGATCAGCAGGGTTGAGTGGTTTCCCCTGGTTTTGTTCCAGAGTCGGGTGGTTTCACGATACCCACACCGTGTTCAGTTGTCCAGTGTTGTACCGTCCAGTAGAGATGGCCAGAGCAGTTCCGGGTTTACCCTCCAGCAGGGCTGGGAAGTGGGTTGCTCATTGAATTCTCAGGGTTTATCCTCTAGCAGAGACTAGGTAGTGGGTTACCCGATGGCTCTTTAGAGTCTAACCTCTATCAAGGTTGGGCAGTGGGTCACTCGTCGTGTTGATTCACGTCAACCCTCCAGTAGGGTTGGGCAGTGGGTTGCCTGATGATTTGTTTCGGGTTTACCCTCCAGCGGGGCTGGACAGTGGATCACCTGTTGAATTCTCTTAGGGTCTACCCTCCGGTAGATTCTGGGCAGTGGGTCATCCGATGACCTCTTAGGGTCTACCCTCCAGCAGGGCTAGGCAGTTGGTCTCCTGTCATCTAGTTCCAGGTCTACCCTCCAGCGGGGCTGGGCAGTGGGTTGCCTGATGATGTATAATGGTTTACCCTCCAGCAGGGCTGGGCAGATGGTCACCCGATATGTGGTTATGAATTACCCTCCAACGGGGCTGGGCAATGGGACACCTGTTGGCATTCCAGGCTCAGTCCTTTCTATTAGGCTAATCTGTGGCTTTCCTCCATGACCACCGGAGCTGGACCATGGTTGTACGGGTCGGAGGTGGAACGACTTTGACTTTGAGGAGACCTCTCGACGGTGGAGTAGTGTCGAGTTGTGGTTTGACGTTCCCCCAGAACTCTCAAGTATGAGGGGCGCTTTTCCCCCCACCGAGACGCGTCCTTGTGACGCGACCTAAAACCATGCGGGTGAGTCAGTGCCGCCCAAAGCGGATAGTGTGAAGGTTTGGTGTTTTGAACCCCTTGACTTGAAGTTTGGGGGAGACGTGCGGGATGCTGGGCATCGATGGCATTTACTCCTGGGACTGTTGGCGACTCACTTTTCTTGGGCTAATCTATGGGATGGAGGTCCCTTTACGACCTTGTTCGGGATTCTTTCTAAGCATATGGATATGTATATGCCATGTTCTTGTACCCACTTCTTGGGTTTGGCTACTCTCCTTCTAGGAGAGGCGAAAACGCACGGGGTATGCCACGTTCATTCCGTGTCTAGCTTCTCGTGGCTGGACGAGTCTACTCTCCGGATATAGGTAGAGAAGACTCGAGGAGAAGTTCATCTTCTCAATATTTCCACCTCCATGTGTCTGGAAGAGTCTACCTTATTTCCTCTTATTGGGTTGATCTGGACTCTTCACTATACTCTTTACTTCACTTTCGGTTTTACTCCTTTACTTTTTCCTGTTCTCTCTACTGCTCACTCTTCGGTACCTCCTTTGTTTCTCCCTCGAGCCTTCGGGGTATCCTACTTAGTATTTTTGTACTCACCCCTGCTTGGGATTTTCCCGCACATGGTGTGCCCTTGCAGATGATGGAAAGGTGGTGCGTGACTTCAGTGGAGCGTAGGAGCTTGGGAGCTTGGACCACGTGGGGTGGTCAGAGTTGGGTTCCAGGTGGGGGACCCTTCCAGCTGTTATCTTTTCTTTACCTGTTGCCGGGTTGTGGAACTTTTCTGGTTGGGCGCATGTTTTTCCCCTTTTATTTTCAGTTTACTTTCAGTGATTTCATTGTACTTTTAGAGGTTGATGTACATTTAGTGGTTTATATATATAGCAGCTGCACTTTACTCTTCTTGTATTTTCTTTTACTCTAAACTTTTTCATTGAGTGTGTTGTGTGTGTGTGTGTGTACAGGTACATAGAGAAAGTCCTCCCTAAGTTTTGGGCCTTCAGCACTGGTCTCCAGCCCCTGGCCTATGGAGGCGGGCATGGGGTAGTTGCAGCTCGAGCCTGGGTAGGGTCGGGTCATAACAAAGTGGTATCAAAGGTGGTTCATTCCTTGGGACGTTGTGCAGACGTCCCTAAAAAGGAATTGGTTGGGATTTAGGGCAACAGTGTTAACGTGTCTCGAGAGCGGCTCTCAAGCTTGGGAGTCCAGTGATGGTACGACGGCTGATGTATCCATTCACCAGGACTTTGATAACCCACTTGTCGACTCGGCATGCTGAGACACTTGTTGTAGGGAAAATTTGGTTTGTGCATCACATAGGATTGAGTCTTTGACTGTCCTTCTTGAGTCATCTCCCCATCGTTGTTATTGTTGGTATATACATATATGCTCATTTGACCGTGGCACTCCCTGATAATATTCAGGATGTTTCCACGAAGGCAGCCAGCCATGATACTAGCTTTGGTGCGTGACGATGACCCTGTGAGCTACGAGGTCACAGTCCAGGACCCATCATGTGAGCCCCTTTCTCTGGGTGGGCCGGTAGCAGCACCCCCACCTATTGATCAGCAGGCAGTTTTAGCAGAGTCGGATGATCTTGAGCGCAGGTTGAGCGCCCTCCGTGAGTTCCAGCGGCAGAGACCGCTGAGGTTTAGTGGTGAGCTAGACCCTCAGGCAGTAGAAGGTTGGATAGAGACTGTGGTTCGGCTTTTCAGGCTTGTGCAGACGCCGATAGATCTTATGGTGGCTTTGGCAGCCTTCCTTTTTCGTGGAGCAGCTCGGCGTTGATGGAGTCTGGTGAGTCGGTTTCTTGACGAGTCGTTGCTTTCCTGGGGTGACTTTCTATTGTCGTTTCATGAGGAGTTTTCCCCTCCTGCTTGCACTCCATTCGGATTCATGAGATCATGTAGTTACAGCGGGGAGGGATGATGGTGGACGAGTACGCGGCTAGTTTCATAGATCTTGCACGCTTTTACCTGGACATGGTCCATGACGACAACATCCGAGCGCAGAAGTTTGAGCAGGGTCTCCGCCGAAAGATTCATGCTGTCATAGTACCCTTGGGAATTTCCACATATGTCGGGGTGCTAGAGCGGGCGCTGGTTACAGACAACTTCCAGTCAAGTTCTTGAATTGGCGGTGGCAGTAGGCTCGTTGAAGCCGAGACTTCTGTCGTAGCTAGCAGGCGCCAGATGACAGAACCTCGATGTAGGTTTCCTTCCCACTGCTGGTTTCAGAGACGTGGTTGTATACCACTGTGGAGAAAAGGCGCAGGGCCTCAGCTGAGGATTCCATTCTGAGAGTGGATCCCGGCTGGCGGTCGTATACCACAGTGGTGCCAGAGGGCACAAGGGCAGCCCAGAGAGCACCGGTGTTATGCTTGTGACGGGTGAGATCACTTGGCATGAGACTTCCAGACCCGAGTTGTTGAGACCATCGGGTAGGCAGCAGGCGCACCATCATGGCAGAGGCAGTGCCGTGATCAGAGTAGTACCCAGAGAGGTGGTGCTAGCAGTGGAGCGGGGAGGAGCTGTTAGTGGGGGATAACTTTACGAGGTCTTCCTATCACCACTAGGCAGTCCACATCAGGCTCCGGGAGCTGACAGTTGTTACTGCCGACAGTCGTGAGCTTTGGATGTCTACGACCCTGCAGATAATGAGGTGGCAAGAGGTACGCTCTATATCTCTTCTACTTTTTGCAGTAGAATTGTTAGACACTGTGTGTGAACTGCTTTCCTCCCTGCTCCTTGCTTGAGGTGTTATCAGGGTGGCGCGGGGCGTCGGTGTAACCCTGTGTTGGTATGATAAATGGTGTGGGACCTTTTCCTTTAGTCGATGGTGTTGACTCCTTCGCTTCCGAGCGTATAAGAGGGCCTTGGCTGTGAGACATCGAATATGGAGTCTTCTGTGACCATATATCCTTGGGTGTTTTACCATATGGATATTCTGAAGGAGGGAATCATCAGGTCTTGTTCCAGGTGCGGACAGAGATTCCAGTCGTGGCGTGCGAATTAAGGGTTTGGTCGGGGAGGTGAGCTACCCCCGAGATCCTTTGGGCCATTTGAGACCATGCAAAGGGATGGAGAGGTTCCCTACTATCTTGCCTTAAGCTCCAATTCTGGAGTGGGTGCATGAAATCAGCAAGGGACGACCTCACGTGAACAGATCAATCCTTTGGTCTGTGTGCGGTGCCGCAGAGCTGTGCGATAGTTATTCTGGGTATGAAAGAGCTAGGTGTGGGCCTAGTACCCTGTGTTGCTCCCTAGTTTTGATTTTTGGGGATGAAAAGCTTGAAGGAGGGAATGATGTAAGAATCCAGTTTTTACTGCGGAAGACATTGGAATATTCTTGATGATATTCCAGAGCAGCGCCCTTAGACGGAGTGTGATTCTGAGCCCCAGAGTGGCCGGAATTAAATTTTCAGTGCGTTCACACAGGAAACACCAAATAAATGGGATAACTCCTAAATGGTGCTTCAGATCAGAGATCCCAGTGTATTTATGGGTCTGGAATGGGGTGTTTACCCTAGGAATGACATAATCCTTGTTGGTGCGGGATGTTTGGACCCCTCGCTCGCTTTAGAAACGTTAAATGGATTAATTAATTAATTAATTAATTAGTTTAATGGTAAAAATTCAGTATCTCTTAAACGTTGGCGCGGATTGGAAAAAACGAGGGCACCATTGAGTTCGGAATGTGCCGTTTACACTAAGAGGGGTGTAACTTTCGCGGGTGAAGCCCGTCTGTGAAAAACGCCACCATGGGGGTTTTCGTAATTTGGCGGCTTTGGGCGTTCAGATTTATAACATTCAAACGGAAGTTCGGAATCAAATTTTGAGACCTCCATTGTGCTCGGGAGGTGGTGCTTACCCTAGGGGAGGTTTAACCTCAACCCCATCAAGAGATTCAGATGCGGGTTAAAATAAGGATGAAATTAATTAATTTTTCTTTTATTAATTTTTCTTTTCCCTACTTAAGCACCTCACCACTCTCTCCCCTTCCCCCTAGTTTTCTGGCAGAGGAACTTCCAAGCAACCAATGTAACGCCCCGACCCCAGTTATCCAGATTCGGTGCATTAGTTACATAACATTGGCATGATCACGAGAAAGATCAAGTCTCGAAAGACCGATTAGTTTAGTAGCCTTTGAATAACTAGATACATCCATAAATTTTTACATTACATCATAAAAAAACATCTTGTCTTCATATCCCCTCATACTATCCATGCAGGTCATTCATAAATTACTTCTTCATAATCCTGGGAAAAATATAAAACATTGAAAGGGGTGAGCTCAGATGCTCAGTAAGGATAACATTATAGCAGAAGCTTTCATAAATAAGCATAAACACTTAAGGCAATTTATAACTAAAACAAAAGCCTTTTAAACTTGAACTTCAGCATAAAATGGCAAAGGTAAAATGAAATAATTCCATTTACTTACTCACATGGATATTCTACTAGTCGAATGATCACATGCAATATCAATAACCACTTTCATAATGATGGAATGCATAATGCCAGACTATCATAACCACATAGCCAAGGCCTCGTGCAAAGACTACAAATAAGATTTTTCCAAGGCCTTGTGCCAAGACACTAGTTTGTCTCATGAGACCTACCGATGCATCGAGGAGCTATAGAGGGCTCCACCCGTCACTTATTAAGTCCAATGCATTCCTCATATGAATAGTTTTAAGCATAAAATAAACATTCGTATTAAAACTAGCATACGAAATGTAAATACTTTAACCACAAACCATGAATGGTATAAAAATAGAACATCCACAGTCAAATATGACTCATTTGATACAATATGGAAGATTGTATTGTATCACATTAACCTCAATCATGAATAATGAAGGATGTTGACATAGACGAAAATAATCATCAAAACTATTTGAGAGAAATATCCCCCTTTTCTTGAAAACATTTAAAAGTCACACTATTTGTCAATAAGCCATTTAAAAATAGATTTTTGAATCAAAGTGTCCCATACCACTTTGAAACTTTTTAAAAGGAGTTTTAATTTCTAAACTTTAATGTCCATATAAATAAATCCTTAAACCCCTTTTTTTAAACATGGACATTAATGAGAAAGATTATGACGAATAAGTCTTTAAAACATTTTAAAAATGGTATTTTAGTTAGAGATTCTAACCAAAAGAGAGACACTTGAATACAAATAATGGAGGTAATCAAAACATTGTAATATCATGAGAATAAAGGGAATTCATGATATACTATGTCAAAGTACATTATATTCTTGGTGTATATCAACAAAGAAGTCTCAATGGAATGTAAGTTGAGATGAAATCTCTCATAAAGGCCATATCCTTAGGTTAAGGATAAATCAACAACATAATTATGTGTGAAAAATATAAATACACTAAATATGATTGGATATTCAGTGTAAAACAATCAAAGGATATTCACACATATTCTTGTAAAAACAACACCAACGAATTGGATGTTTAACTCAACAAATGGTGAAAGAGTTAAAATTACTCTTATCAAATTCATATCAATGACTTGAGAATTTTCAATGGAGTGATTATGTGTATAAAAATTATATCCACAGGAAGGGGAGTGTAAATTATGACATAGTCAAATGAATAGTGATTCCACACATAATCTTGGGGTAGTATAATAAATGAAATATGCGTAAATCCAAATGAGTGGAAATTGAAATATCAAATTCCCTTATCGATTAGGTAACTTACGAAACAAAAACCCATGAAAGAAAGATCATACCATGATGATGTAAATACCCATAAAATAAATTATATTACACAATGAATACAATCATGGGCAGTACACATACACCACATGCAATAATTAAGTGGTGAACAATGGAATTCTCACGAAATTAAGAGTGAGTTAAGAAACCCTTTACCACGTTAATCATCTGAGTCGTATGGCCAAAAGTTAATAACCACCAAATTATTTACAGAATAACATGAATATAAAGAGAATCATGATAATATATATCAAATGGCCGTACACAATACACCACTCTCAATAATTTAGTGGTGAACAATGGAAATCTCACGGAATTGAAAGTGAGATAAGAAAATACCTTACCTTGAACTTTACCTTAGTTGATGGTATGTTAACCTCCTGTATAATAATTAAAACATTGTTATTAAATTATACAATAATCATATACATCAATATGATATCATATATGATCCTTTAACATTGCTTTATTAATAATATCTTAGTATTATTGTCATTTCGGGTGATAATCGATCCGTTCTTCTTAAATGTTTGGTTACGTAAGACATGTTTGTATTGGATAGATTATATCTTATTCATAATCAGAATGATATTAACATTATTTTTAACCCTAAAATGAGAATAAGACTTGAATGGATACGATGGAGGATGGATCTCACCGTGTTCGTGGAGACGGTAGTCCGTACGTACGCACTAACGCTACTTCCATTTAATTTTTCATTTTAAAAGAATTGAATCCAAATGATACATAGGTATATTATTATTAATATATTATTTTATATATGTTACTTATGTTCATTAACACCATTCTTTATACGTTCCATGTGTGGTATGAACGAGTCATATCATTTTAAGGGGGCGGTAGTCCGCACTTCCTCAAATGAAATTATCGTATGTATATACAACATGAAACGAATAATGGTATGAAATAAAATGTAATTACAGAAGATTATATATAAAATATGTATCATTAATATCACACTTAATTACAGTGCCATCATAATGGCCACCATGAGAGGCGGTAAGATGTATTTGAACAATCATCGTTTCGTGAGGCGTTAGTTTTCCATTCACAGAATCATTATGTTCATCATCCATTAGATGGAGGTGTGTGTATGTGTAGTTAGAATCCTTCTTATAAAAACATCTTAGTATATTTAGGATACTTTTGTTGTTACAAAATAAAGTAAATAAAAAGAGTTTGGGGGTTGGAGAAGCAAAATAAATGAAAATAATTTAAGAGAAATCGTTACCTTTAATTTAGGTAACTCACTTTGGTTGGAACCAAAGGACTTCTTGAAATGCTTTATGCCTAAGGGGAAGTTTCAAGGAGGAGGAGAGGGATGTGGGGAGCTAATTTGGGCAGATTTTGGACGATCCAAGTGGCTTGAGAGGTGTGAGGAATGAGTAGAAGTGGTCTCCTTTTATAAGGGAGAGGAGGGGCTGTTTAAGAAAGAGTGAAAGTATTACTTTATAATATAATTAAATTCGGTTTATAATGGTCCAAAAATAATTGAGGTCAAAGATAAGATGACTCATATTCTAAATAACATCAACCAATAAGAATTGGACAGGTTTTAGATAATATTTTAATCATTATAATCTTATTTATTTAAATGAATTATTAATGAGGTAAACATTGCATCATTATCATGTCATTAATAATTTAAATTATATGATGTCTAAAAATTATAAATAAAATATCATTATGTAGGAAATCTTTTTAGCTTTATAATGAATATTTATAATCGAAAATACAACATGTATAACCCTATGTAAAAATTGTTCTTCTAAAAGATGTAAACTTATGCCATTTTTATTTTTATTTTAACTTTATTAATATAATGTGTCCCTACCACATACAAGTGGCTCCAAGGGGTCCCCAAATCGACCCAAGGATGGACATGGTCGGGTATGTGTCCACCAATAAGGTTAGGACACGTTTTAGGGTAATTTTGTATTATTATTATATTATTTTTTAACCCTTATTTACCGGATTTACCCTTAACCATGGTAAATAAAATATTTACCACAGTAATTATTCAAAATGTCTAAAAATAAAAGTTACCTATTTATACAATTTGGACATCCTGATTCCAAATATGGAATCCATTTTTCTAAATTCAAAACACAGAAGTGGCAGAAATTAATTTAAAATTAATTCCCGCTGTCAAAACAAAAAGCGTGTTTTTAAGAGGTAATAACTATCAAAAGATTGACACTTGTTTATATTCGGTTTAATTGTAAAATTATGTCCAATGACCAACATTATATTAAATGGTAAAAATATATTCTAAATATACTTTAAAACCTCTCAAATTCACAATTTATCACTATTAATTATTTTTATTAATAAAGTTGTTTTTAATTAAAATTTAGTAATTTTCACTATTCATCAAAATATGAAAGTTATCCGAAAAGTACCAAAATTTCACCTTAGGCTAAATTCGATATTCCGAATCCAAAAATGAAGTCCATTTTAAAATATAAAATATATATAATTTCAAAATTTAGGTATTACTATTCATAACGGCTAGTTTGATTGGTTGTGGCGTGTGTTAAAACTCAAGGTTGCGTACAACACACGCTACTATTTTATTCAAAGGAAAGCATACCATGGAAGCTTGGGATGTTTCATTTTAAATATTTTGATGTCCCAATTTATTCAGATAGTTTAAAATATTTTATTTAAAAAGGTTTCACTATTAAAAGTTGATAAAAGTGCAATACTGAAAATGAATCTGTTCTTGCGTTATGACTAAGAAACTCATAATGGGGATTCTAAAATTATAAGGATTATATAAAGTTCAAAATGTAGTTAATACTATTCATGACCTCTTTTAATGGCTTTTTTTTTGTACGTCATGGTGTGATTGAACTCGGTGTTGCATGTAGTGCAAGTTATTGAATTAATTTTAAGAAATAACACACTATGAAATCCTGGGGTGTTACATTCTCCCCTCCTTAAATAAATTTCGTCCTCGCAATTTGAAATTGTTCTTCGAAAATAAAAGGTTGAAAGTAGAAAATATATTTGTGGGAAAACCCACATCGGAAATTGGGTTACTAAAATTTAGTCTTAATATAAGGAAAAGAGAAATGAAAGGGTCACCACCAAATTATGATCTCGATTAGGAGAACATTGGTGGCAATTAGAGACATATATTTGGAGGAAAAACGTAAATATTTATAGGTAGTGATTGAGGTCATCAATCACAAACAAGTATAAAATTGAGGTCCTTAAACTCATCAATCTATGATGATTTGAAATACCATCGGTCCAAGAAAACATAGGGTATTGGGATAACACATTTTTGACGTTTCAAAATATCTTAGTTGAAATCCCACATCGAAAAATGAATTAATGAGGCCTCTATTTAAAATAAAGAGTGGAAAGTATGAAGATTACCGAAAATAACCCATACTAGGGTTCCATGTAGGAAAATATGGATATGGAAGAGAAATCTAACCATCAATTATCTGATGGAGAGTGGTAGAGAACATGGCCATGAAAAGTCCAACAATACCAAATCCATAAATTAGTGATGATTTAATGTACCATCTAGGACAACAATTTTTTTTAAAGTTACATTACATAAGGAAGAGGAATTCATTTATGATATTGACTAAGAACATTATGAGATATACTTAAATTTTAAGTAGATTTTCATTCTTTAATAAATTTCCACCACTAACTCAATTTTTTTTTAAACGATGAGTATTCAAGAAGACTTGGTCACACTGGAAGAACTAGAATAAACTTCTATAGAATCACATGATCCATGTAGGATAAACCATATATTTACATTGTCTTTGAAGATTAATCAAAACCAAAATGGTTAGTGAATGATCTAATGATCCCCCAAAAGGATATTCATTGAGATAAATATGCACTAATCTTAATTTCTAAAATTAAACCAACAATACCCCAAAGTTAAATAGATACCATTCAATAATGAATTGTCCTTACAATCCTTTAATATAATCCAAAATAATATTGAAACCCAAAACATAGAAGAATTTGATTATGTAGTCTCCCATGTTACATTGTATCTCCAAATGACATCAAATACTCTTAAAGTCACATACCTGAAAGTAATTAACACCATCACATATTCTCTGTTATAGGTTAATCATTTCCATAAATAACCAAAATCACTATAAATCAACAATAAAAATGTAGATAAAAATCCACCATTACTCTACAAATGAAACCTCATTGTATTCTATTTTCCATGGGCATATAGTGTTCCTAACAAAACTCACATCCTCCAAAATAACATTTATCACTTAATCACCAAATCATTTTCCTATACCAAGGGTATTCATTTGATAAGACATAAGAACCCAAATCATCTTATTATTGATCAATAAAATCATTTAACAAAAAAAATAGTCACACTAACCAGGGACTTCACGTAGTCCAGTGGTAGGCGATAAATCCCAATCGCACTTTGGTTGTGGGTTCGATTCCCACAGCTTTATCCGACGCGATGGGTTGTCACATGGTCTACGTGTTGTCCTTTTTCAAAAACTATATTTTATAATATTACCAAAATGATATAAATTCCTCAAAATAACATAATTTAACCACAAATGTTATATCATACTTTGCATTTTCATCCCAAATTATAATAACTTATCATTTTCTCAAACCCCAATGATCATATAAAACCAAATGGTTATTTATACCTATATCCACAAGAGAAGAGACAATTCTTCCTCAAATATAATTCTCACATGGAAAACTACGGGGTTACAAATACAAGAGAAAATTATTCCAAAGTAAACCCATCAACAAGGAGTGCTAATACTTTTTAAATTTTTCTCCAACCATTTATTTCAACCTAACTTCTTCTTTGACCAAGAAAATATCCTATAGAATAGGACATTCACTCGGGTAATGGCCAGGTCCCCTACATTTATGGCAAATGACTGTAAATGGACTCTTGGGACCATTTTTATCTTCTTCCATAGTACTCTTAATTTTTCTTCGGCAATTCTTCACTTTATGTCCTTCTTTCCCGCACGTAAAACATTTCGTTGTCCCATTGAGAAACTTTCCTGGGTGTCTCTTTCCACATTTCCGGCATGATGAAAATTGAGGTTTCTTTTCTCCATGGTCTCCATTGCTGGAGATCTTATCATTCATCACTTTTCTCTTCCTTGTTGAGTCTGGGAGTTGGTTAATATATATGTTGTTGATCATATTTTTGGAAAACTGATTTGGCATAAAGACGATATCTTTTACGCCTATCAACATTCCATTTTGTTGCTCATCGCCACCACCGTTCCCACCTTGTACATCATTCTCAAAGTCACTATGACTTCCTTGGAATCCAGCCATTGACTAAAACCAGAAAGCATTGTGTGAGTAATAGTAGTCGTAAAATCATTTAGAGATTAAAATTTCACCATATTCTCAATTTGAAACATATTATGATTAACCAAGGTCATTTACTCTCATATTATGTATATATTACTTAAATCGGTTTGTAAAGAAAATGTAAATTATCCTAAGCATATCCCCCGGGAGTGTCGTAACCAAGAGTGCAGCAAGGCCCGTTGTCGTGCACCAGTTCCCGTTCGAGTCTAGCTCAAAGCGGTGTTTTCGGGTTTTACCCCTAGGTACATCTGTGCCAGAGCCGCCTCTACCTGCTTGTATCCAGACAGGGATGTATTACTCGGAAAACTCAAAAAATCTCTACAATACCAAAATTCTAGGAAGTTATTTTATACTAATCCTCAATGTTCATCTTAGGTCTACGTGCTCTAATCAGAGTTTATCTAAATATAGCTACCATGGTTTGTACTAAACTTCCTCTGATACCAACTGTAACGCCCCGACCCCAGTTACCCAGAGTCGGTGCATTAGTTACATAAAATTGGCATGATCACGAGAAAGATCAAGTCTCGAAAGACCGATTAGTTTAGTAGCCTTGGAATAACTAGATACATCCATAAATTTTTACATTACATCATAAAAAAAACATCTTGTCTTCATATCCACTCATACTATCCCTGCAGGTCATTCATAAATTACTTCTTCATAATCCTGGGAAAAGTATAAAACATTGAAAGGGGTGAGCTCAGATGCCCAGTAAGGATAACATTATAGCAGAAGCTTTCATAAATAAGCATAAACACTTAAGGCAATTTATAACTAAAACTAAAGCCTTTTAAACTTGAACTTCAGCATAAAATGGCAAAGGTAAAATGAAATAATGTCATTTACTTACTCACATGGATATTCTACTAGTCGAATGATCACATGCAATATCAATAACCACTTTCATAATGATGGAATGCATAATGCCAGACTATCATAACCACATAGCCAAGGCCTCGTGCCAAGACTACAAATAAGATTTTGCCAAGGCCTTGTGCCAAGACACTAGTTTGTCTCATGAGACCTACCGATGCATCGAGGAGCTATAGCGGGCTCCACCCGTCACTTATTAAGTCCAATGCATTCCTCATATGAATAGGTTTAAGCATAAAATAAACATTCGTATTAAAACTAGCATATGAAATGTAAATACTTTAACCACAAACCATGAATGGTATAAAAATAGAACATCCACAGTCAAATATAACTCATTTGATACAATATGGAAGATTGTATTGTATCACATTAACCTCAATCATGAATAATGAAGGATGTTGACATAGACGAAAATAATCATCAAAACTATTTGAGAGAAATATCCCCCTTTTCTTGAAAACCTTTAAAAGTCACACTATTTGTCAAGAAGCCATTTAAAAATAGATTTTTGAATCAAAGTGTCCCATACCACTTTGAAACTTTTTAAAAGGTGTTTTAATTTCTAAACTTTAATTTCCATATAAATAAATCATAAAACCCCTTTTTTAAAACATGGACATTAATGAGAAAGATTTAGACGAATAAGTCTTTAGAACATTTTAAAAATGGTATTTTAGTTAGAGATTCTAACCAAAAGAGAGACACTTGAATACAAATAATGGAGGTAATCAAAACTTTTTAACATCATGAGAATAAAGGTAATTCATGATATACTATGTCAAAGTACATTATATACACCACATAAAAGTGATTTGGTGTATATCAACAAAGAAGTCTCAATGGAATGTAAGTTGAGATGAAATCTCTCATAAAGGCCATATCCTTAGGTTAAGGATAAATCAACAACATAATTATGTGTGAAAAATATAAATACACTAAATATGATTGGATATTCAGTGTAAAACAATCAAAGGATATTCACACATATTCTTGTAAAAACAACACCAACGAATTGGATGTTTAACTCAACAAATGGTGAAAGAGTTAAAATTACTCTTATCAAATTCATATCAATGACTTGAGAATTTTCAATGGAGTGGTTATGTGTATCAAAAGTATATCCACAGGAAGGGGAGTGGAAATTATGACATAATCAAATTAATAGTGATTACACACATAATCTTTGGGTAGTATAATCAATGAAATATGCGTAAAGCCAAATGAGTGGAAATTGAAATCTCAAATTCCCTTATCGATTAGGTAACTTACGAAACAAAAACCCATGAAAGAAAGATCATACCATGATGATGTAAATACCCATAAAATAAAGTATATTACACAATGAATACAATCATGGGCAGTACACATACACCACATGCAATAATTAAGTGGTGAACAATGGAATTCTCACGAAATTAAGAGTGAGTTAAGAAACACCTTACCACGTTAATCAACTGAGTTGTATGGACAAAAGTTAATAACCACCAAAAGATTTACAGAATAACATGAATATAAAAAGAGTCATGATAATATATATCAAATGGCCATACACAATACACCACTTTCAATAATTTAGTGGCGAACAATGGAAATCTCATGGAATTGAAAGTGAGATAAGAAAATCCCTTACCTTGAACTTTCCCTTAGTCGATGGTATGTTTGTAACAGCCCAAGATTTTATGAAAAAATATTTTTTTAATTTCACTAATGTCTTGTGTTGTACGCTACACCAAAAGGAGCTTGCACAACATGCATCCTTGACTTTCCTTGCTTTACACGCAATCGCAACCTTCCTCGATAGCGTGTGTAGTACGCAATACTGAGTTTCACTAAACAACGATATTCTATTAAAATATTATTAAAACTAGCCATTATGAATAGTAATAACCACCTTTTGAAATTCTGTAAATCTTATTTTTCAAAATGAACTTCATTTTTGGATTCGGAGTATCGAATTTAGCCTAAGGTGAAATTTTGGTACTTTTCGGATAACTTTCATATTCTGATGAATAGTGAAAATTACTAAATTATAATTAAAAACAACTTTTTTAATCGAAATAATTAGTAGTGATAAATTATTAATTTGAGTGGTTTTAAAGTATATTTAGAATATATTTTTACAATTTAATACAATATTGGTCATTGGATGTAATTTTTCATTTAAACCAGACATAATCAAGTGTCAATCTTTTGATAGATATTGTTTCTTAAAAAAACACGCTATTTGTTTTAACAGCGGGATTTAATTATAAAATTAATTAATGCAACTTCTATGTTATGAATTTGGTAAAATAGACTTCATTTTTGAATTCGGAATATGAAATATAGCTTAGGGTGAAATTTTGGCATTGTTCTGAAAAACATCAATTTTTGATGAATAGTGAAACTACTAAGTGGTAGTTAAAAAAACTGAATTTTTTCATAAAACATAATTTTACCGCTTCTGTGAATGGAATTTCAAAAATCCGAGAGACACGGTTGATGTCAGTAAGTAAAATGTGGTTCAATGAGATGAAAATAATTTTTGGTGAATAGTAACTTTTTACTTTTATTTACCACGGTTAAAAGTAAATAGGGTAATTAAGGGTAAAAATGATATTATTATTACCCTAACACATGTCCTAATTCTATTGGACAGGTGTATCTCGACCAAAAACAACCTTAAGTGTAAAATATTATCATTTAGGCCCACTTGGATTAGATTAGGACATTTATTATTATTTAATTCAAAGAAGAGTTAAAAGAGTTAAAATCAAAGGTTATTCACTAAAACATTTTTAATATAGGGTTATACATAAGATAAATTCAATTTTAAATATTCATTAGAAAGATAAAAAGATTTCCTACATAATGGTATTTTATTTGTAATTTTTAGACATCAAATAATTTAATTTATTTATGACACAAAGATGATGCAGTAATTATCTTATTAATGAAATATTGACATAATTGATATTATAAATACCAAAATAAATGTAATTTAAGACTTTTTATGAATTACACTAATTTAATAGGTAACTATGATATATTATTGTTGATTTAATCAACTTGGTTCGAACATATAATTCTTTTATGACTTTCACAAAAATCATATATCAAATAGTGTCAAAATTGAAACAAAATAGTTTTTAAATCAAATATTATATTATTAATTGTTATTTTATTCCTAAAAATCTAAGGTTCGGCCAAATGACTTAGATAAGGATATATGTATTAATAATAAACAATTTGGGGTTCTTTTGGCATGTTATAGTAAGTTTATTAACCATATAGTGTAAGAAAACAAAAAGACACGGTAAAAGTTAAATTATTTAAATTAGAGTTAAATCTAATTGATAAAGTTAAAATAAAATCCTAAACTTGTCTAAATCCTATTGGTTGATAGGATTTCGACCCATCCCCACTTTAGCTTCGAAATAAGACCCTTTGGAACCATTATAAACTGATTTTGACTTTAATATAAAATAATATTTTGAAATATTCCTAAGGTGCCCCTCTCCTCCCTTATAAAAGGGCACCTCCTCCCCCTCCTCCTCACACCAATTTGAGCACTCAAGCTCGGCAAAACCCTGCCATTTTCTCCTCTCCACTTCCCTAGAATAATCCTAGAGGTCCTGGTCTTCTTCAAAGACCAATCTTAGTTCCCTAAGTGGAGGATTCAAAGAGGCGTTCCAAAGAAGAGGTAATATCCATTACCGATCTTTTCAATTTCTTTCTTCTTCAACTTCTTCTTCTTTAGTTGTTTCATTATAAAGTAATAACATCAGTATTACTTACATACTGATATGTTATTATAAATATGAAACAACCCTAATTCAACTTCTATCCATCCTACGGAAAAATGAAATCACCGCGCGTGCGTACGTACGGAATACCGTCTCCACGCCGTGGTGTAATCTATTTTCCACCACCACCTTACAAGGATGGGCATAATGGTGTAATGAGTAACTATTTATGATTATTATAAAGTAATATTGATACTGAAATAATATATATATATATACTCAAATACAATTCCATGATCATAGGAATGATATCATCACTCGTGCGTACGTACGGAATACCGTCTCCACGATGTGATGCGACTCGTTATACATGATCATCATTACATAGTAATTATATAAATGAATTGAATGAATAAATATGATATATGTTACACTAATACCATTCTGGATATAATGTATCTATAACCTTAAAAGAAGAATAAGAATTTATTCGGCAAAACATGCATAAGAACAAAAGGCAATAAAGACCCGAGTAACAAGTAACAATGAAATATTACTAACAAGAAGCTAAGAATATGACCATATTTGATATCATATAAATATGTATGATTCTGTAATAAGTCAATAACATTATTTAAATCATTATACAGGAGGTTCAAACACGTACAAAGCAAGTCAGACCTAAGGTAAGGGGAAATATCACAATCTCATTTTTATCCGAGATTGTTTATACTTTGGTATTTACTGGGGTGTATTTTTATCATCCACATCCATGTTCCCTAAATATGTAATATTGTTTACATCCACTTACAATAGTTTAAATCCAATTTTACCCTTCGGTGAGTTTTTAGTATAGAATATGAAAGGAATCTTTTGTCGTTTTTTTTCGTACGAGGCACTTTTTGACTTTTCCGACAAAAGTACGCGAAGAATGTTTTTTTAACTTATACGGCATGAATGGATTTCTAAAACATTATTTCCAAGAAGTTTCCTTTACAAGTATTCAAGTTTATTTTTAATCAACTTCTTTTAGTTTAAAATTGTATGACATGTTATGAAAGGAAAAGTGTTTTTGAAGTTGAAAGGATATTTTCCTCACGATTGGAGTTCAAGTCTTTTATCAAAATTATTTTCCATCTAAGATAATAAAAGGGTTCTGTTTTTATCCCTATTATTACATGGATTTGATTATTTTGTGATGGAAATATTTTTTTTCGTTATCTTATATGAATTGTTTTATGATGTCATGTTGTTTAAGAATCCCATTTTTATTACATGGGTTACGCTATGATGTATGGTTTATGATTATGTGGCACACATAAGAAAGGATTCATTATAAGATGGGTGGGACCTATATCTCCCTCCAATGAATTGGGTAAAGATTTTATATCTAATGAGATAGACATGGCTGGAACGGTAGGTTATACCGGTTCAGTGAAACATGACTCGAACGAGGGTGACTCGGTTCAGAATGGGACTTTGTCCACTAAGATAGTCTTGGCAATGAGTCATGACTAAAAAGAAATGATTTTCCATGATTATGTGTGCATGCCACAAAGTTTCAAGTTTCATGTTATGATTATGGGGATCTCATTTTCACTTCTATGATTTGTTCCATGTTAAGATATTATGATCTCTTTTGCAGGTTATGATTTTCAAAAAGATATGATATGATTTTTATTTCCTTTATTTTCCCTTGTTGAACATTTGAGATCACCCTTTTATGTTTTTCTTTTCCCCAGGATATAAAGAAAGGTTTTAGGTAAAAAAATGGAAGATATTTATGGGAGATATTGAAGATCTTTCACCGCGATTAGAAGATTACGTTCCGAGTTTCCAAAGACACTAAACTATTACGATCCTTGTGTGTGTGTTTTTGTTATGTACCAAGTATTCGGAAAAGTAATGTAATGTCCATGTACGTCAAGATACGGGTCTCTACAGTTGGTATCAGAGCTATGGTTTAGTCAACCTTTGGAAACTAGGATGCGAAAACGTTAGTGAGATCCCTAGAGATATTTCTACGGTATGTCTAGGGATGTCCCTAAGGTTAAGTATGCGTATAGGTTATAGTACTAGAACTACGCTAACGATCATAGAATTAAACCTAAGATGTTAGATATTGAAGGTACTCCCCCTTTATTATGTTGTTTTCCCTAGCATGATTTTTGGCTCTCACACTATTCTTTTTGGGTTTTAGACGATGGCTGGAACCCGAAGGAACCGTGTTGATCAATGCAATGGACAATGCAATGATTGCCCTCCTGAACAAACAAATGTTATGGGAGATGGAGTACAAAATCTTATTGCTATACTTACACAAGCTATGAATCATTCTAGACATCCAAATGAGAAGAGAAGGGAACAATATTCTATTGAGTCCTTCATGAGGCAACGTCCACCTTCTTTCAGTGGGACTTCCGATCCAATTGTTGCTGAACAATGGATCAGCACCACTGAAAAGATATTTTCAGTTCTTCAATGTTCTGAACATGATAAAGTCATCTTAGCAGTATATCGTTTGCAAGGTGAATCTGATCAATGGTGGAATCTTATCAAGAATACGAGGCCAAGAGATGAAATTGAGTCTATGGAATGGGACGAGTTCAAGAACTTGTTTTTCAGTAAGTACATCCCTAGTATTCTTCGAACAAAGATGGAAAAGGAGTTTCTTGAGCTGACGCAAAAGGATGATGAATCTGTTGGTATATACGAAGCAAATTTTACAGGACTTGCATGGTATGCTTCTGGTATTATCATCCAACCTGAAAGTAAAGTTGATCGATTTTTCAGTGGTTTAAAACCAAGTCTTCGAAGGGCATTATCTATAAGAGACTTCAGTAGCTATGAAGAAATTGTGCGTTGTGCTACCAAGGTAGAAATGGAAGTTGGTGTTACATATCCATCTCATGGTTTTGACAAGAAACGAAAGATGAAGTTCAAGGAGAAATCTCAGAATAATGGTGAAAAGAAGATGAATGTTTCCTTATGCACAAAGTGTGGAAAGAAGCATGGTTTTGATTGTCTTAAAGGGACTAGAAAATGTTTTAAGTGTGGAAAAGAAGGTCATCGAGCAGCTGAGTGTCAAAGTAATGGAAAAAGGGATTCTAATGATGTGAATAAAGCAAACACTGCAGAGAACGCACAACCAACACTTCAATGCTTCAAGTGCAAGGAAATGGGGCATTATGCTAATAAATGCCCTAATCCAAGGGTTAGTGATGATCGACATGAGGAACCTCTTAAGGCAAAGGACAAAGGGAAGTCACATGCGATCACTATTGGCAATGTTGAATATGACAACGATGTGGTGGAATTATTAAGTGTTTATGTAATGGGATTCCAAAATAATGTTGTATCATGGAATATTGGAATATTTATGTATTGGTTTAATGTGGTATTCAAAGTGATTGAGATATTATGCGCATAATGAAGGGAAAACGAGAAAATGAAATGTTTAACAGTATTCATGAGCTCATGATTGATATAAGGACTAAGTGATATCATGGTTTGAGTATATAGAATTTTGAGGATTTTGATATGTGGAAAGTGTTAACTTTTAACTGCATTCATATTTTCACTATGTTTCAATGGGTATTCAAGAGAATACATGATTAAGGACTTTGAATTTTTGGAATGTGACAAAAAAACCTATCTTATGCTATATGGGGATCAACGATGGTATTAAATCTCTGGTAATCGTTTTCACTATGTTATGAGAGTGGACTGCAGTATTATGGATAAGCCTAAATATTCGAATGGATTATGTTGGACATAAGTTATTATTGTTTAAGGATAGAAGTTTTTTCGATATTATTGATTGGATGTTATAGTAATATAGTTTTAGAAAAAGGACAACCTGCAGAATGGGCGACAGCCCATCGCGTCGGACAAGGCTGTGGGAATCGAACCCACAACCGAAGTGCGACTGGCCTTTATCGCCTACCACTGGCCTACAGGAAGTCCCTGTTTAGTAGAAACTAGTTTTATTTTATTAAGAAGTATGATATATGAAGTATAAGTCCATTTTAGGAACCATATATGATTAATCTCACTATAGAATGACTTATTAATATTTAATAACTTTTGCTAACCTTTTGTTTGAGACAGATGAAATGACCCATCATTCTATCACATGATCTGCTAACACTTCACGAATAACAAATTCAACTTCATTTATTTATGAGATGAAGTGGAAATTGTTAAAGGCACGAACAACAGTGAGATTGTACCAAAATAAAGTAAGTATTTATTCTAATTCTTTAACTTTAGGGAAACGATCTTGAAAACCAAAAATGTTGTACTAGTGATCTTATATCTGATGAATCAGATGGTACCTTAGATCATCACAAATTTATGGCTTTGTTATTGTTGGCTTTTCCATAGCCATGTTCTCTACCACTCTCCATCCGAACATGATGGTTAGATTTTTCTTCCATATCCATATTTTCACCTATGTAGAAACCCAGTGATTTGTTTATTTGGGTAACCGTTAAGTTTCATACTTTTGTTTTTAAATATATTTTTTGGTATTCCTTTTTACGATGTGGGTTTCTATTAAAGAAACTTTCGAATAGTAAACCATTTATAACCCCGACAAATTTCGAGGGCGAAATTCATTTTAAGGGGGGTAGAATGTAACAGCCCAAGATTTTATGAAAAAATATTCTTTATAATTTCACTAATGTCTTGTGTTGTACGATACACCAAAAGGAGCTTGGACAACACGCATCCTTGACTTGCCTTGCTTTACACGCAATCACAACCTTCCTCGATAGCGTGTGTAGTACGCAATACTGAGATTCACTAAACAACGATATTCTATTAAAATATTATTAAAACTAGCTGTTATGAATAGTAATAACCACTTTTTGAAATTCTGTAAATCTTATTTTTCAAAATGAACTTCATTTTTGGATTCGGAGTATCGAATTTAGCCTAAGGTGAAATTTTGGTAGTTTTCGGATAACTTTCATATTCTGATGAATACTGAAAATTACTAAATTATAATTAAAAACAACTTTTTTAATCGAAATAATTAATAGTGATAAATTATTAATTTGAGTGGTTTTAAAGTATATTTTGAATATATTTTTACAATTTAATACAATGTTGGTCATTGGATGTAATTTCACATTTAAACCAGACACAATCAAGTGTCAATCTTTTGATAGATATTGTTTCTTAAAAAACACGCTATTTGTTTTAACAACGGGATTTAATTATAAAATTAATTAATGCAACATCTATGTTATGAATTTGGTAAAATAGACTTCATTTTTGAATTCGGAATATGAAATATACCTTAGGGTGAAATTTTGGCATTGTTCTGAAAAACATCAATTTTTGATGAATAGTGAAACAACTAAGCGGTAGTTAAAAAAACTGAATTGTTTCATAAAACTTAATTTTACCGCTTCTGTGAATGGAATTTCAAAAATCCTAGAGACACGGTTGATGTCAGTAAGTAAAATGTGGTTCAATGGGATGAAAATAATTTTTGGTAAATAGTAACTTTTTACTTTTATTTACCACAGTTAAAAGTTAATAGGGTAATTAAGGGTAAAAATGATATTATTATTACCCTAACACATGTCCTAATTCTATTGGACAAGTTTATCTCGACCAAAATCAATCTTAAGTGTAAAATATTATCATTTAGGCCCACTTGGATAAGATTAGGACATTTATTATTATTTAATTCAAAGAAGAGTTAAAAGAGTTAAAATCAATGTTTATTTACTAAAACATTTTTAATATAGGGTTATACATAAGATAAATTAGATTTTAAATATTAATTAGAAAGATAAAAAGATTTCCTACATAATGGTATTTTAATTTTAATTTTTAGACATCAAATAATATAATATATTTATGACACAAAGATGATGAAGTAATTATCTTATTAATGAAATATTGACATAATTGATATTATAAATACCAAAATAAATGTAATTTAAGACTTTTTATGAATTCCACTAATTTTATAGGTAACTATTATATATTATTGTTGATTTAATAATCTTGGTTCGAACATATAATTCTTTTATGACTTTCACAAAAATCATATATCAAATA
Organism: Viscum album; assembly: GCA_963277665.1. Lineage (NCBI taxonomy): Eukaryota > Viridiplantae > Streptophyta > Magnoliopsida > Santalales > Viscaceae > Viscum > Viscum album. The sequence goes on from OY728165.1 coordinate 2,017,320,776, forward strand.
GTGTCAAAATTGACACAAAATAGTTTTTAAATCAAATATTATATTATTAATTGTTATTTTATTCCTAAAAATCTAAGTTTCTTCCAAATGACTTAGATAAGGATATATGTATTAATAATAAACAATTTGGGGTTCTTTTGGCATGTTATAGTAATTTTATTAACCATATAGTGTAAGAAAACAAAAAGACACGGTAAAAGTTAAATTATTTAACTTAGAGTTAAATCTAATTGATAAAGTTAAAATAAAAACCTAAACTTGTCTAAATCCTATTGGATGATAGGATTTCGACCCATCCCCACTTTAGATTCGAAATAATACCCTTTGGAACCATTATAAACTGATTTTGACTTTAATATAAAATAATATTTTGAGATATTCCTAAGGTGCCCCTCTCCTCCCTTATAAAAGGGCACCTCCTCCCCCTCCTCCTCACACCAATTTGAGCACTCAAGCTCGGCCAACCCCTGCCATTTTTTCCTCTCCACTTACCTAGAATAATCCTAGAAGTCCTGGTCTTCTTCAAAGACCAATCTTAGTTCCCTAAGTGGAGGATTCAAAGAGGCGTTCCAAAGAAGAGGTAATATCTATTACCGATCTTTTCAATTTCTTTCTTCTTCAACTTCTTCTTCTTTAGTTGTTTCATTATAAAGTAATAACATCAGTATTACTTACATACTGATATGTTATTATAAATATGAAACAACCCTAATTCACCTTCTATCCATCCTACGGAAAAATGAGATCACCGCGCGTGCGTACGTACGGAATACCGTCTCCACGCCGTGGTGTAATCTATTTTCCACCACCACCTTACAAGGATGGGTATAATGGTGTAATGAGTAACTATTTATGATTATTATAAATTAATATTGATACTGAAATAATATATATATATATACTCAAATACAATTCCATGATCATAGGAACGATATCATCACTCGTGCGTACGTACGGAATACCGTCTCCACGATGTGATGCGACTCGTTCTACATGATCATCATTACATAGTAATTATATAAATGAATTGAATGAATAAATATGATATATGTTACACTAATACAATTCTGGATATAGTGTATCTATAACCTTAAAATAAGAATAATAATTTATTCGGCAAAACACGCATAAGAACAAAAGGCAATAAAGACCCGAGTAACAAGTAACAATAAAGTATTACTAACAAGATGCTAAGAATATGACCATATTTGATATAATATCAATATGTATGATTCTGTAATAAGTCAATAACATTATTTAAATCATTATACAGGAGGTTCAAACACGTACAAAGCAAGTCGGACCTAAGGTAAGGGGAAATATCACAATCTCATTTTTATCCGAGATTGTTTATACTTTGGTATTTACTGGGGTGTATTTTTATCATCCACATCCATGTTCCCTCAATATGTAATATTGTTTCCATCCACTTACAATAGTTTAAATCCAATTTTACCCTTCGGTGAGTTTTTAGTAAAGAATATGAAAGGAATATTTTGTCGTTTGTTTTCGTACGAGGCACTTTTTGACTTTTCCGACAAAAGTTCACGAACAATGTTTTTTTAACTTATACGGCATGAATGGATTTCTAAAACATTATTTACAAGAAGTTTCCTTTACAATTATTCAAGTTTATTTTTAATCAACTTCTTTTAGTTTAAAATTGTATGACATGTTATGAAAGGAAAAGTGTTTTTGAAGTTGAAAGGATATTTTCCTCAAGAATGGAGTTCAAGTCTTTTATCAAAATTATTTTCCATCTAAGATAATAAAAGGGTTCTGTTTTTATCCCTATTATTACATGGATTTGATTATTTTGTGATGGAAATATTTTTTTTCGTTATCTTATATGAATTGTTTTATGATGTCATGTTGTTTAAGAATCCCATTTTTATTACATGGGTTACGCTATGATGTATGGATTATGATTATGTGGCACACATAAAAAAGGATTCATTATAAGATGGGTGGGACCTATATCTCCCTCCAATGAATTGGGTAAAGATTTTATATCTAATGAGATAGACATGGCTGGAACGGTAGGTTATACCGGTTCAGTGAAACAGGACTGGAACGAGGGTGACTCGGTTCAGAAAGGGACTTTGTCCACTAAGATAGTCTTGTCAATGAGTCATGACTAACAATAAATGATTTTCCATGATTATGTGTGCATGCCACAAAGTTTCAAGTTTCATGTTATGATTATGGGGATCTCATTTTCACTTCTATGATTTGTTCCATGTTAAGATATTATGATCTCTTTTGCAGGTTATGATTTTCAAAAAGATATGATATGATTTTTATTTCCTTTATTTGCCCTTGCTGAGCATTTGAGCTCACCCTTTTATGATTTTCTTTTCCCCAGGATATAAAGAAAGGTTTTAGGTAAAAAAAAGGGAAGATCTTTATGGGAGATATTGAAGATCTTTCACTGCGATTAGAAGATTATGTTCCGAGTTTCCAAAGACAATAAACTATTACGATCATTGTGTGTGTGTTTTTGTTATGTACCAAGTATTCCGCAAAAGTAATGTAATGTCCATGTACGTCAAGATACGGGTCTCTACAGTTGGTATCAGAGCTAAGGTTTAGTCAACCTTTGGAAACTAGGATGCGAAAACGTTAGTGAGATCCCTAGAGATATTTCTACGGTATGTCTAGGGATGTACCTAAGGTTAAGTATACGTATAGGTTATAGTACTAGAACTACGCTAACGATCATAGAATTAAACCTAAGATGTTAGATATTGAAGGGACTCCCCCTTTATTATGTTGTTTTCCCTAGCATGATTTTTGCCTCTCACACTATTCTTTTTGGGTTTTAGACGATGGCTGGAACCCGAAGGAACCGTGTTGATCAATGCAATGGACAATGCAATGATTGCCCTCCTGAACAAACAAATGTTATGGGAGATGGAGTGCAAAATCTTATTGCTATACTTACACAAGCTATGAATCATTCTGGACATCCAAATGAGCAGAGAATGGAACAATATTCTATTGAGTACTTCATGAGGCAACGTCCACCTTCTTTCAGTGGGACTTCCGATCCACTTGTTGCTGAACAATGGATCAGCACCACTGAAAAGATATTTTCAGTTCTTCAATGTTCTGAACATGATAAAGTCATCTTAGCAGTATATCGTTTGGAAGGTGAAGCTGATCAATGGTGGAATCTTATCAAGAATATGAGGCCAAGAGATGAAATTGAGTCCATGGAATGGGACGAGTTCAAGAACTTGTTTTTCAGTAAGTACTTACCTCGTATTCTTCGAACAAAGATGCAAAAGGAGTTTCTTGAGATGAAGCAAAAGGATGATGAATCTGTTGGTATATACGATGCAAATTTTACAAGACTTGCATGGTACGCTTCTGGTATTATCATCCAACCTGAAAGTAAAGTTGATCGATTTTTCAGTGGTTTAAAACCAAGTCTTCGAAGGGCATTAGCTATAAGAGACTTCAGTAGCTATGAAGAAATTGTGCGTTGTGCTATCAAGGTAGAAATGGAAGTTGGTGTTACATATCCATCTCATGGTTTTGACAAGAAACGAAAGATGGTGTTCAAGGAGAAATCTCAGAATAATGGTGAAAAGAAGATGAATGTTTCCTTATGCACAAAGTGTGGAAAGAAGCATGGTGGAGATTGTCTTAAAGGGACTAGAAAATGTTTTAAGTGTGGAAAAGAAGTTCATCGAGTAGCTGAGTGTCAAAGTAATGGAAAAAGGGATTCTAATAATGTGAATAAAGCAAACACTGCAGAGAACGCACAACCAACACTTCAATGCTTCAAGTGCAAGGAAATGGGGCATTATGCTAATAAATGCCCTAATCCAAGGGTTAGTGATGATCGACATGAGCAACCGCTTAAGGAAAAGGACAAAGGGAAGTCACATGCGATCACTATTGGCAATGTTGAATATGACAACGATGTGGTGGAATTATTAAGTGTTTATGTAATGGGATTCCAAAATAATGTTGTATCATGGAATATTGGAATATTTATGTATTGGTTTAATGTGGTATTCAAAGTGATTGAGATATTATGCGCATAATGAAGGTAAAACGAGAAAATGAAATGTTAACAGTATTCATGAGCTCATGATTTATATAAGGACTAAGTGATATCATGGTTTGAGTATATAGAATTTTGAGGATTTTGATATGTGGAAAGTGTTAACTTTTAACTGCATTCATGTTTTCACTAAGTTTCAATGGGTATTCAAGAGAATACATGATTAAGGAATTTGAATGTTTGGAATGTGACAAAAAAAACATATCTTATTCTATATGGGGATCAACGATGGTATTAAATATCTGGTAATCGTTTTCACTATGTTATGAGAGTGGACTGCAGTATTATGGATAAGCCTAAAAATTGGAATGGATTATGTTGGACATAAGTTAGTATTGATTAAGGATAGAAGTTTTTTCGATATTATTGATTGGATGTTATAGTAATATAGTTTTAGAAAAAGGACAACCTGCAGAATGGGCGACAACCCATCGCGTCGGACAAGGCTATGGGAATCGAACCCACAACCGAAGTGCGACTGGCCTTTATCGCCTACCACTGGCCTACAGGAAGTCCCTGTTTAGTAGAAACTAGTTTTATTTTATTAAGCAGTATGATATATGAAGTATAAGTCCATTTTAGGAACCATATATGATTAATCTCACTATAGAATGACTTATTAATATTTAATAACTTTTGCTAACCTTTTGTTTGAGACAGATGAAATGACCCATCATTCTATCACATGATCTGCTAACACTTCACGAATAACAAATTCAACTTCATTTATTTAAGAGATGAAGTGGAAATTGTTAAAGGCACGAACAACAGTGAGATTGTACCAAAATAAAGTAAGTATTTATTCTAATTCTTTAACTTTAGGGAAACGATCTTGAAAACCAAAAATGTTGTACTAGTGATCTTATATCTGATGAATCAGATGGTACCTTAGATAGTCACAAATTTATGGCTTTGTGATTGTTGGCTTTTCCATAGCCATGTTCTCTACCACTCTCCATCAGAACATGATGGTTAGATTTTTCTTCCATATCCATATTTTCACCTATGTGGAAACCCAGTGATTTGTTTATTTGGGTAACCGTTAAGTTTCATACTTTTGTTTTAAAATATTGTTTTTGGTATTCCTTTTTACGATGTGGGTTTCTATTAAAGAAACTTTCGAATAGTAAACCATTTATAACCCCGACGAATTTCGAGGGCGAAATTCATTTTAAAGGGGGTAGAATGTAACAACCCAAGATTTTATGAAAAAATATTCTTTTTAATTTCACTAATGTCTTGTGTTGTACGATACACCAAAAGGAGCTTGCACAACACGCATCCTTGACTTTCCTTGCTTTACACGCAATCGCATCCTTCCTCGATAGTGTGTGTAGTACGCAATACTGAGTTTCACTAAACAACGATATTCTATTAAAATATTATTAAAAAAAGCCGTTATGAATAGTAATAACCACTTTTTTAAATTCTGTAAATCTTATTTTTCAAAATGAACTTCATTTTTGGATTCGGAGTATCGAATTTAGCCTACGGTGAAATTTTGGTACTTTTCGGATAACTTTCATATTCTGATGAATAGTGAAAATTACTAAATTATAATTAAAAACAACTTTTTTAATCGAAATAATTAATAGTGATAAATTATTAATTTGAGTGGTTTTAAAGTATATTTAGAATATATTTTTACAATTTAATACAATGTTGGTCATTGGATGTAATTTCACATTTAAACCAGACATAATCAAGTGTCAATCTTTTGATAGATATTGTTTCTTAAAAAAACACGCTATTTGTTTTAACAGCGGGATTTAATTATAAAATTAATTAATGCAACTTATATGTTATTAATTTGGTAAAATAGACTTCATTTTTGAATTCGGAATATGAAATATAGCTTAGGGTGAAATTTTGGCATTGTTCTGAAAAACATCAATTTTTGATGAACAGTGAAACTACTAAGTGGTAGTTAAAAAAACTGAATTTTTTCATAAAACTTAATTTTACCGCTTCTGTGAATGGAATTTCAAAAATCCGAGAGACACGGTTGATTTCAGTAAGTAAAATGTGGTTCAATGAGATGAAAATAATTTTTGGTGAATAGTAACTTTTTACTTTTATTTACCACGGTTAAAAGTAAATAGGGTAATTAAGGGTAAAAATGATATTATTATTACCCTAACACATGTCCTAATTCTATTGGACAAGTGTATCTCGACCTAAAACAACCTTAAGTGTAAAATATTATCATTTAGTCCCACTTGGATTAGATTAGGACATTTATTATTATTTAATTCAAAGAAGAGTTAAAAGAGTTAAAATCAATGTTTATTTACTAAAACATTTTTAATATAGGGTTATACATAAGATAAATTCGATTTTAAATATTCATTAGAAATATAAAAAGATTTCCTACATAATGGTATTTTATTTTTAATTTTTAGACATCAAATAATTTAATTTATTTATGACACAAAGATGATGCAGTAATTATCTTATTAATGAAATATTGACATAATTGATATTATAAATACCAAAATAAATGTAATTTAAGACTTTTTATGAATTCCACTAATTTTATAGGTAACTATGATATATTATTGTTGATTTAATCAACTTGGTTCGAACATATAATTCTTTTATGACTTTCACAAAAATCATATATCAAATAGTGTCAAAATTGACACAAAATAGTTTTTAAATCAAATATTATATTATTAATTGTTATTTTATTCCTAAAAATCTAAGGTTCGGCCAAATGACTTAGATAAGGATATATGTATTAATAATAAACAATTTGGGGTTCGTTTGGCATGTTATAGTAAGTTTATTAACCATATAGTGTAAGAAAACAAAAAGACACGGTAAAAGTTAAATTATTTAACTTAGAGTTAAATCTAATTGATAAAGTTAAAATAAAAACCTAAACTTGTCTAAATCCTATTGGTTGATAGGCTTTCGACCCATCCACACTTTAGCTTTGAAATAAGACCCTTTGGAACCATTATAAACTGATTTTGACTTTAATATAAAATAATATTTTGAGATATTCCTAAGGTGCCCCTCTCCTCCCTTATAAAAGGGCACCTCCTCCCCCTCCTCCTCACACCAATTTGAGCACTCAAGCTCGGCCAACCCCTGACATTTTCTCCTATCCACTTCCCTAGAATAATCCTAGAGGTCCTGGTCTTCTTCAAAGTCCAATCTTAGTTCCCTAAGTGGAGGATTCAAAGAGGCGTTCCAAAGAAGAGGTAATATCCATTACCGATCTTTTCAATTTCTTTCTTCTTCAACATCTTCTTCATTAGTTGTTTCATTATAAAGTAATAACATCAGTATTACTTACATACTGATATTTTATTATAAATATGAAACAACCCTAATCACCTTCTATCCATCCTATGGAAAAATGAAATCACCGCGCGTGCGTACGTACGGAATACCGTCTCCACGCCGTGGTGTAATCTATTTTCCACCACCACCTTACAAGGATGGGTATAATGGTGTAATGAGTAACTATTTATGATTATTATAAAGTAATATTGATACTGAAAGAATATATATATATACTCAAATAAAATTCCATGATCATAGGAATGATATCATCACTCGTGCGTACGTACGGAATACCGTCTCCACGATGTGATGCGACTCGTTCTACATGATCATCATTACATAGTAATTATATAAATGAATTGAATGAATAAATATGATATATGTTACACTAATACCATTATGTATATAATGTATCTATAACCTTAAAAGAAGAATAAGAATTTATTCGGCAAAACACGCATAAGAACAAAAGGCAATAAAGACCCGAGTAACAAGTAACAATGAAATATTACTAACAAGAAGCTAAGAATATGACCATATATGATATCATATCAATATTTATGATTCTGTAATAATTCAATAACATTATTTAAATCATTATACAGGAGGTTCAAACACGTTCAAAGCAAGTCGGACCTAAGGTAAGGGGAAATATCACAGTCTCATTTTTATCCGAGATTGTTTATACTTTGGTATTTACTGGGGTGTATTTTTATCATCCACATCCATGTTCCCTCAATATGTAATATTGTTTCCATCTACTTACAATATTTTAAATCCAATTTTACCCTTTGGTGAGTTTTTAGTAAAGAATATGAAAGGAATCTTTTGTCGTTTTTTTCGTACGAGGCACTTTTTGACTTTTCCGACAAAAGTACGCGAAGAATGTTTTTTTAACTTTTACTGAATGAATGGATTTCTAAAACATTATTTCCAAGAAGTTTCCTTTACAAGTATTCAAGATTATTTTTAATCAACTTCTTTTAGTTCAAAATTGAATGACATGTTATGAAAGGAAAAGTGTTTTTGAAATTGAAAGGATATTTTCCTCAAGAATGGAGTTCAAGTCTTTTATCAAAATTATTTTCCATCTAAGATAATAAAAGGGTTCTGTTTTTATCCCTATTATTACATGGATTTTATTATTTTGTGACGGAAATATTTTTTTTCGTTATCTTATATGAATTGTTTTATGATGTCATGTTGTTTAAGAATCCCATTTTTATTACATGGGTTACGCTATTATGTATGGTTTATGATTATGTGGCACACATAAGAAAGGATTCATTATAAGATGGGTGGTACCAATATCTCCCTCCAATTAATTGGGTAAAGATTTTATATCTCATGAGAGAGACATGGCTGGAATGGTAGGTTCTACCGGTTCAGTGAAACAGGACTGGAACGAGGGTGACTCAGTTCAGAAAGGGACTTTGTCCACTAAGATAGTCATGGCAATGAGTCATGACTAACAAGAAATGATTTTCCATGATTATGTGTGCATGCCACAAAGTTTCAAGTTTCATGTTATGATTATGGGGATCACATTTTCACTTCTATGATTTGTTCCATGTTAAGATATTATGATCTCTTTTGCAGGTTATGATTTTCAAAAAGATATGATATGATTTTTATTTCCTTTATTTTCCCTTGCTGAGCATTTGAGCTCACCCTTTTATGTTTTTCTTTTCCCCAGGATATAAAGAAAGGTTTTAGGTAAAAAAAGGGTAGATATTTATGGGAGATATTGAAGATCTTTCACCGCGATTAGAAGATTACGTTCCGAGTTTCCAAAGACACTAAACTATTACGATCCTTGTGTGTGTGTTTTTGTTATGTACCAAGTATTCCGCAAAAGTAATGTAATGTCCATGTACGTCAAGATACGGGTCTCTACAATGTTAACCTCCTGTATAATAATTAAAACATTGTTATTAAATTATACAATAATCATATACATCAATATGATATCATATATGATCTTTTAACATTGCTTTATTATTAATATCTTAGTATTATCGTCATTTCGGGTGATAATCGATTCGTTCTTCTTAAATGTTTGGTTACGTAAGACATGTTTGTAATGGATAGATTATATCTTATTAATAATCATAATGATATTAACATTATTTTTAACCCTAAAATGAGAATAAGACTTGAATGGATACGATGGAGGATGGATCTCACCGTGTTCATGGAGACGGTAGTCCGTACGTACGCACGAACGCTACTTCCATTTAATTTTTCATTTTAAAAGAATTGAATCCAAATGATACATAGGTATATTATTAATAATATAATATTTTTTATATGTTACTTATGTTCATTAACACCATTCTTTATACGTTCCATGTGTGGTATGAACGAGTCATATCATTTTAAGGGGGCGGTAGTCCGCACTTCCTCAAATGAAATTATCGTATGTATATACAACATGAAACGAATAATGGTATGAAATAAAATGGAATTACAGAAGCTTAAAAATAAAATATGTATCATTAATATCACACTTAATTACAGTTCCATCATAATGGCCACCATGAGAGGCGGTAAAGATGTATTTGAACAATCATCGTTTCGTGAGGCGTTAGTTTGCCATTTACAGAAACATTATGTTCATCATCCATTAGATGGAGGTATGTGTATGTTTAGTTAGAATCATTATTATAAAAACATCTTAGTATATTGAGGATACTTTTTTTGTTACAAAAGAAAGGAAATAAAAAGAGTTTGGGGGTTGGAGGAGCAAAATAAATGAAAATAATTTAAGAGAAATCGTTACCTTTAATTTAGGTAACTCACTTTGGTTGGAACCAAAGGACTTCTTGAAATGCATTCTGCCTAAGGGGAAGCTTCAAGGAGGGTGAGAGGGATGTGGGGAGCTTATTTGGGCAGAGTTTGGACGATCCAAGTGGCTTGAGAGGTGTGAGGAATGAGTAGAAGTGGTCTCCTTTTATAAGGGAGAAGAGGGGCTCTTTAGGAAAGAGTGAAAGTATTACTTTATAATATAATTAAATTCGGTTTATAATGGTCCAAAAATAATTGAGGTCGAATATAAGATGACGCATATTCTAAATAACATAAACCAATAATAATTGGACAGGTTTTAGATAATATTTTAATCATTATAATCTTATTTATTTAAATGATTTATTAATGAGGTAAACATTGCATCATTATTCTGTCATTAATAATTTAACTTATTTGATGTCTAAAAATTATAAATAAAATATCATTATATATGAAATCTTTTTATCTTTCTAATGAATATTTATAATCTAAAATCCAACATGTATAACCCTATGTAAAAATTGTTCTTCTAAAAGATGTAAGCTTATGCCATTTTTATTTTTATTTTAACTTTATTAATATAATGTGTCCCTACCACATACAAGTGGCTCCAAGGGGTCCCCAAATCGACCCAAGGATGCCCATGGTCGGTTATGTGTCCACCATTAAGGTTAGGACACGTTTTAGGGTAATTTTGTATTATTATAATATTATTTTTTAACCCTTATTTACCGGATTTACCCTTAACCATGGTAAATAAAATATTTACCACAGTAATTATTCAAAATGTCTAAAAATAAAATTAACCTATTTACACAATTTGGAAATCCTGATTCCAAATATGGAATCCATTTTTCTAAATTCAAAACACAGAAGTGTCAGAAATTAATTTAAAATTAATTCCCGCTGTCAAAACAAAAAGCGTGTTTTTAAGAGGTAATAACTATCAAAAAATTGACACTTGTTTATGTTCGGTTTAACTGTAAAATTATGTCCAATGACCAAAATTATATTAAATGGCAAAAATATATTCTAAATATACTTTAAAATAACTCAAATTCACAATTTATCACTATTAATTATTTTGATTAAAAAAGTTATTTTTAATTAAAATTTAGTAATTTTCACAATTCATCAAAATATGAAAGTTATCCGAAAAGTACCAAAATTTCACCTTAGGCTAAATTCGATATTCAGAGTCCAAAAATGAAGTCCATTTGAAAATATAAAATATATATAATTTCAAAATTTAGGTATTACTATTCATAACGGCTAGTTTGATTGGTTGTGGCGTGTGTTAAAACTCAACGTTGCGTACAACACACGCTACTATTTTATTCAAAGGAAAGCATACCGTGGAAGCTTGGGATGTTTCATTTTAAATTTTTTGATGTCCCAATTTATTCAGATAGTTTAAAATATTTTATTTAAAAAGGTTTCACTATTAAAAGTTGATAAGAGTGCAATACTGAAAATGAATCTGTTCTTGCATTATGACTAAGAAACTCATAATAGGGATTCTAAAATTATAAGGATTATATAAAGTTCAAAATGTAGTTAATACTATTAATGACCTCTTTTAATGGATTTTTTTTTGTACGTCATGGTGTGATTGAACTCGGTGTTGCGTGTAGTGCAAGTTATTGAATTATTTTTACGAAATAACACACTATGAAATCCTGGGGTGTTACAACCAAGGAGCCCTCCCTTCGACCTCCTCCACCTTCCTCCTCCGATTAAGGCAGCATCGAGCGTGGCGGGGTGTGGATCGGCAGCGAAGCTCCGAGTTACGCCCAACAGGTAGGCGTCGTTTTGTATCATTTTAAACTTTCGCACCGCTTTGAATTGCTATACAAGCGTCAAATTTCTACTTGATCTTCGAGCGAATCCCATAACTGCATAGCCATTTTTTTGAGCTTCCTGACACAAGTCTCAAATTTAATTTTGGATTTCCGAGGCGTCCATTGCATCGAGTCAAAGTTCAGTTGTTTTTTTTGTTGTATTCCAGCGAGCAGGCGCGGCGGTACAGTAAGGGACCAGGCGGAGGCGTCGGCCGGGCGGTCTGCGGCGTTCGGCAGCAGGGCGCCAGCGTGTCTTGGGGTTGAGGCGGCTGGGAGCACAGCCGAGTGGAGACGGCGCAAGAGGCCGTTGGAGCGGGGCCGTGGCGGCGCTGTCTGCGGTGAGGTGCGCCGGCCAGGTGCGCTTGGCGGAGGAGCCCGAGGCCAGGTCGCGGGCGTGCTGGGGAAGGCAGGACCTGCGCGGCGTGGGTCCTGTTGGTTGTCAACGGAGACCGGCCGCTTGACCGGTCTACTTGGAGCGAGGACCTGCACAAAGCGGGTCCTATTGGGCGACGACACGGGACCAACCAGCATGCTGGTCCGTTTGTAAAAATAATAATAATAATAACAATAATAATAAGTTATAATAATAATATTATTATTATTTTTATGAAAATGGAAATGGAAATGGTTTATAAATCATAAATCATCTCCATGCCGTCCGTTCGGGGCACCGTCTGTGGAAACGCGTCCCTTAAACTGAGGTGAACATTTTGAGGTGGTTTCAGGCGATTTTAATCCACGAGCCAGGGGCCTCGGAAGCACGACACATCGTCAAGCGGTTGAGAATTTTTTTCTCGTGGATTCTTATTTTGGACGGCGCGGACGCGTCTGACGTCTGTTTTGGGCGTCGTTAGCGGTGTTACGACCCTGTCACTGAGGTGGAGGTTTCCAGGGTGGTTTCGGGCATTGAGACTGGATTTGAGGTGTGGGCCCCATGACCCGTTCTTTCGAGCTGCGGGCAGCGTTTCACGACTTTTTCATCGGACGTCCGTTCGGGGTGTGCGAGCAGTCGTTTCTGGATGTTTTTCTGAGGAAATTGCAATGGTGCAATCCATTCTCTCTAATTCGGAACGATGGTGCAGGGCCCACGAGGGTCGTTTGGGCATCGACAGTGATTTTCCATCTTTATCATCGGGCAACCATTTTGGACAAGTGAATAGTCCATCTTGTGTTCTTTTTCAAGAGGATCGCAACGGTGCGTTCCGTTGGCAGCACTTCGGGACAGGGGTGTGGGTCCCGCATGGTACCGCTCGTGCGTGGTAAGCCGGAATGTACCTTTTCTCCGGATATCTGTTCCACTCAAGTGAGTAGTGCTTTTGACATGTTTTTCTGAGAGCATTGCGATGGCGCAGTCCGCCCGACCTTTTCAAGGACGTGGTGTGGGTCCCACCCGACCTGGCTATGGTGAATAGTACCTTTTTCACCGGGTGTCCATTTTGGGGTATTGAGTATTCAATCCCGTGTGTTTTTCCTAGGGGATCGTAGTGGTGTGATCCGTTTGTTCAATTTCGGGATCTTGAGGTGGGCCCCACACGTGTTGGTATGGTGAATAATACCCTTTTCACCGGTTGACCGTTTCGGGCGAGTAGGTAGTCTATCTCGCGTGTTTTTCCGCGAGGATCACAACGGTACAATCTGTTTGGTTTTGTGGAGCCTTTTGCAGGATCTTTTTAAATTTGGAAATGTGAGGGTTCCCCGGTGGCAGTTCTTCTACCATGTTTGTAGAAGACCCTTGGTGTGTGATCGCGTGCACTCCCGTGTGAGTGATGTAAATTCATGAAGAGATGTGGTTGGTTGTGCCTCAGCCGTTGAGGTGGCAAGTTGGAGTTGTTATGTTTACGCCTTAGCGTTGACGTTGGGGGTCGTGTGCATGTTAGCCTGTGGGCAGGAGACATGGCATACTCTGGGAGTATTCGAGGACGCTGGGAGGTACATGTGGATGGTTGTACCCATGATCATTTGTGCTCTTGGTTGGGGTTAACTTGGGGACACACGTCGTGTGGGCCCCAGGTGCGTGTCGTGTTCTACTTTGCGTAATTTGACCTCTCGCGACGTAGATCGTCCCTCGGTTCTTGACTGTTGTCCAGTGGGGTTGAGGTTTTCCTATGGCTCTGTGTTTGATGGTTTAGATCAGAAGGGTTGAGTGGTTTCCCCTAATTTTGTTCCGGAGTCGGGTGGTTGTACGAAACCCACTCTGTGTTCAGTTGGCCAGTGTTGTACCATCCCGTAGAGATGGCTAGAGCAGTTCCGGGTTTACCCTCCAGCAGGGCTGGGTAGTGGGTTGCTCATTGACTTCTCAGGGTTTACCCTCTAGCAGAGACTAGGCAGTGGGTCACCCGACGACTCTTTAGAGTCTACCCTCCAGCAAGGCTGGGCAGTGGGTCGCTCGTCGTCTGGATTCAGGTCTACCCTCCAGCAGGGCTGGGCAGTGGGTCGCCTGACGACTTGTTCTGGGTTTACCCTCCAGCAGGGCTGGGTAGTGGATCACCGATTGACTTCTCTTAGGGTCTACCCTCCAAAAGAGACTGGGTAGTGGGTTACTCGACGACCTCTTAGGCTCTGCCCTCTAGCAGGGCTGGGAAGTGGGTCGCCTGTCGTCTAGTTCCAGGTCTACCCTCCAGCGGGACTGGGCAGTGGGTCACCTGTCGACCTATTCCAGGTCTACCCTCCAGTGGGGCTGGGTAGTGGGTCCCCTGATGATGTATTAAGGTCTACCCTCTAGCGGGGTTGGGCAGTGGGTCTCCTGATGATGTATTAGGGTTTACACTCTGACAGGGCTGGGCAGTGTGTCACCCGATATCTTGTTATGAATTACCCTCCAGTAGGGCTGGGTAGTGGGACACCTATTGGCATTCCAGGCTCAGTCCTTTCTACTAAGCTAGTATGTGGCTTTCTTCCTTTACCACCGGAGAGAGACCATGGTTGTACGGGTCAGAGGTGGAATGACTTTGACATTGATGAGACCTCTCGACTGCGGAGTAGAGTCGATTTGTGGTTTTACATTCCCCCAGAACACTCAAGTACGAGGGGTGCTTTTCCCCCCACTGAGACGTGTCCTTGTGATGCGACCTAAAACCGTGTGGGCGAGTCAGTGCTGCCCAAATAGGATAGTGTTGAGGTGTGTTGGTTTGAGCCCCTTGACTTGTATTTTGGGGCAGATGTGTGGGATGCTGGGAATCGATGGCGTTTACTCCTAGGACTGTTTGCGACTCACTTTTATTGGGCTGAGATACAGGACAGAGGTCCCCTTACGACCATGTTTGGGCTTCTTTCTGAGCATATGGATATGTATATACCATGTTCCTGTACCCACTTCTTCGGTTTGGTTACTCTCCTTCCAGGAGAGGCGAATATGTGCGGGGTATGCCACGTGATTTCATTGTCTATCTTCTCGTGGTTGGACGAGTCTACTCTCCTGCTATAGGTAGCGAAGACTCGACAGGAAGTTCATATTCTCACCGTTTCTAGCTCCTTGTGTCTGGACGATTCTACCTTCTTTCCTCTTGTTGGGTTGAGCTGGACTCTTCACTGTACTCTTTATTTCACTTTATGTTTTACTCCTTTACCTTTTCTTGTTCGCTCTACTGCTCACCCTTCGGTACCTCCTTTGTTGCTCCCTCGAGCCTTCGAGGGTATCCTACTGAGTATTTTTGTACTCAACCCTGCTTGGGATTTTCCCTCACTTGGTGTGCCCTTGCAGACGACGGACATGTGGAGCATGACATCAGTGGATCATAGGAGCTTGGGATCCTGGACCGCGTGCGGTGGTCGGAGTCGGGTTCCAGGTGGGGGACCCTTCCAGCTGTTATCTTTTGTTTACGTATTGTCGGGTTGTGTCACTTTTCTAGTTGGGCGCGTGTTTTGCCCCTTTTCTTTTCAGTTTACATTCAACCCTTTCTTTGTACTTTTATAGGTCGATGCACATTCGGTGGTTTATATATATAGCAGCTGCACTTTACTCTGCTTGTCTTTTCTTTTACTCTGCAATTTTGCATTGAGTGTGCTGTGTTTGTGTGTGTACAGGTACTTAGGGAAAGGCCTCCTTGGGTTATTGTGCCTTTGGCGCTTGTCTCCAGCCCCTGGCCTATGGAGGAGGGCTTGGGGTAGTTTCGGCTCGAGCCCGGGTATGGTCGGGTCGTAAAACTCTTTAATACATCCATTGAAGTCAGAGAGAAGGTATGAAATAAAATCAGCACAATAATTTTTAAAACTCAAAACAACAAATTCAGATTCACTCCATTGGACTAGAAAATCCAATTAGCTCTCCATAAATAGATGGAGATCACAGCACTGAGGAGAAAAATAAATAGCACTGGAGGAAAGAAAACTCCACTAAACAAAAGAAAACAACACTAAATAGAGGAAGAAAGGAGCACATCAACACAAAACAATATGAAACAGAACTAAAAAAAACTAAATAGAAGTTTATATTATATAATAAGATGAAACACATAAAAACTAGAATTAGAAGCACAAGGGGATATAAGTAACACAATAATAACACAAATAAAATGAAAACAGAATGAGATGGTGGATAAAGCTAGTGGAATAGAGGAAGAAATTATAAACTTATTCAAAATGATAAAGAATTAACAGTAGCAACAGAGTATCCTCCCACTGAGAGGAATGAATTACTGAGTTGATTCGGGAATAATATAGAGTGGATAGTAATCTGGGTACTTCTTTGGTATAGGTGTAATACTCCTCTTTGAAGGTAGCTGTAAACAAATTCTATATTAATGTCTCTCTCCTCATATTAGCCTTCCACCCGTCCCACTTGATCAACCTTGGTGTCTGGTTGGGCCTCCATGTATTGATTGGATGCCTGCAAGTCTTCATGAGGCATCCCAATACAAATCCCTGTCCAAGAAAGGTATGCAGTAGTGAACAACTCAAAAAAAAAAGTTGAAGAGGGAAACAGTGGGACAATAATCTAGAGGTGGTAAAATATATTAAATGTCTAGAAAAAATATGGTTCATGAAAAAATACTGAACATGTAGGATAACAAAAGAAAAATAATAAACAATTTAAAATCACCTGAAGAAAAAAACAATGAAATGGAAGGCCATATTGGATTTGTGATTAGGTATCATTTTGAGGGTGGAGGAAAAAAGAGGGGAATGAGTAGTGAATCCTGCATTGGTAAAGGTTCAGTATAGATATTCTCAGTTGTAAAAAAACAAATACTGAAAAACACAAGGAACATGTCAAGTGACTCTAAATAAAAACCTCAAGAGCACAACATACATAGGTCCCCATCAATAAAATTTTAGAAGATGATTATGGGAAGATACTGGATGATTCCACCTAGATTATAGGTAACTAAATTTGATTCCCCTCTATTCTGAATATAATGAACAACCTCTTTTACCCCCCAAGGGGACCTTCTTCCTCATCTTCTAATTTTTCTCCTAAATCCTATTATTATCAAAACTGTTTTACTTACTCAATGTTATTCTATACTACTAATTTATCATCTAATTTCCATTATAATTCATCATCTGTATGGATCAAAGATAAAAATAAACTAGTTAATGATTTTTAATGGAATGTGCACATAAATGTGACTAATTCAAAACTGTGAATAAATTAATGGTAGGAAATACAAATCAGAATATCAAACCATGATCCAGATACACATATATAAAACAATGGACATTAAAAAAAATCATGTGTTGAGGAATTATATTACTGGTTAGATTCTACAAGCTACATGGGATACCCACCCTTAAATAAAATGATAAGTAACTGTACACCATTCTACTAGAATGCCAAAAACGAAACTGAGAATCAAGGAAAAGACAACAAGACTTACAATGATGTGTCACAGCACTCATTAGTACATGAACCTAGATGATCCCTTATACTGGAACTTGAATATGAATGCCCACTCTACTACACATCACCATATTATTCACATTCCAAATCAGAAATGATGATATGAAAACTAAAATAGATACCATATTCCAAAGAGAATGAAATGAGAACTCTAAAATAGATTATAGATTCAAGATTTCACACATAGGCCATGGGTGAAATCTAGGTGGAATCCAGACTATGTTTCAAAATGGAACACTAAGAAACCCAGATGAAAAATATATTAGGGGTTAGATTGAATAGACATCAATTTGCATTCTATTTATACCAAACAAAAATATGCACAGGTATAAAAATATTCCCTCTACCAAATAATTGCAGTATACTTTCTAATTACTCTCACCAAATTTAACTAGTGCACATATCAACTTTCTAATGGTTCTATATAGAAAGGTAATTGATTAATTTGAAGAAAGGGAGCTAAATGCACCTTATTTTTCATGGGCAGCTTTTCCCATTACCTACTAGATGAATAATGTTTTTCAATATTGATTTATCCATCTAATAAACTGTAAAGGTACGTGTTCAGCAAGTATCATCCTGTGGGAAGGACATCCAGACTCTTCTTTGTAGCCTCATACCTCCCCTTCTAAAGCTGGTAATGTTGCACCAGAGGCCAGGCCATGTCGGCCTGGCCTTCGATGCTCACGCTCTCCCTGCAATGAAAATTCCAGATTTAACAAATATTACATAGATTCTAGATTTCACACAAACTATGAAACACACCTATATTATACTCATATTGCACACCCGTATGTGGCATAGATTTCATGAATGAACAAGAAATCAATTTATTATTAGTGAGAACACTAAAACAGGTTCCATATTTTAATCCAAGGCATTATAAATAGGTTGGGGGAATCAATATGTTAGTGAGAACACTAAAATAGTAATGAGGCATCAATATATTACCTAAAAAATTTGGTCCCGACTACTCCAAACATTCTATGACCAACTATAAATGAAGTAACACTATCAGGATCTTCATGATACACATTATCAAGGAATCAACAAAATACTACATGTCCATGTCAACAACTCATAAAAATTTAATCTTTTTCTACAAGGGGTATAAGAATATGCAAGTAACAACAAAATTAATAATCGAAATAATTCTTGTATTGTTATCATTACTAGGAACATTGAAATGTTTTTTAACAAAATATTATATTTTTACGATGCATGTCAATGTGAATGATCATGTTGTAATGCTTAGAATGGTGAAGAGTTTCATTGGTACAAAATTTACTAGCCAATTCAGTGATCTCATATCAGATTTAGCACTCGAGGCTATGACAACAGTTGGAATGGAACTTCGTCAAGGTTTACAAGATATTTACATTATGTATATAATGGTTTAAAAATTCTGGATTCCAATTATAGTATTTAAAGGTTCTTAAAGCTGTAATGTTCAACAAATACTTTGTTACCATCATAAAAAATGAGAAAATACTTTGTTACTCATGAGAAAATGAGAATAGGGTTTTGAACCCATGCATCTTTATTCTTGATTTTCATCTAGAGTACAAGAATTTGGAGAACCAAATAAATGTGGAGTTCATGAGAGAAGATGCTTGGGGTTTATGATAAATTAAAATTACATTGAGAAAATTGACATATATATCGAAATGTTCAAACCTGATTTTTCTATAAAAGATAGAGGGTATAGTGAACTGGCATGCCATTACATAAGAAAATCTTGAGTGAGTATCGTCATATGATTGAGAAAAGAAGACAATCAGTTACTGAAGACTTGTAAAAATGATTTTCTAAATAGACCCAATGAAAAACATGAATCCTATGTGAGAACAAAAGCTTGTATTTTTTAGGTCAAGTTGATTAGTGAATATTTTTTTCTTTCACCGTGTAGTGTTCGGAGCCAAAATCATGCACCATTATAATGGGCGCTATCAAGGATTTTATAATTAAATTGAACATGAATTTTCATGGTTTTATACCTTAAGAATAAACATTCCCAAGAATCAAAAGTTGATACCTGGTGGTAGTGTTATTACAGTTACCATGTATTCTTCTTTGAAGTAGAAGAGATCATCTATTGAAGGCATTGAGAAATGGGCCTAAAATCTGCTGCTATTTCTTTTGAGGCATTACCTTGATCCCTAGCACAAAAAATGTGGTGATAATGTGATTAGGACTATGAATGCCCAACAAGTAAATAATGAAAAAAGTGAAAATGCATGGATTGGAAAAGACGGGCGTACAAGTATCATTGCTGACATGAATAAAGACAAGATATGGGATTCTTATTACCGGAAGGTGAAAAATACATGGGATGCTTTCAAAGAAAAATCTGTTAAAAATAGATAAAAAATAACAATTAAATTCCAGGCTTGAATAATGCAGTGCTTACCAGGTGTGTGCAATGAATAAGAGCCTTAATGTTTCCAATTATGGGAAACCATAACGCTATGACATAATCATCAAAAAACACCATGAAGAAAATCATATAGGACATAATCTATCATCCTTATATTCCTGTCATCATAAGGACATCAAACTAACTCTCCTTCGGCATCTACACCACTTCAATGACCACCACCGATGAACTGTTCATACAACCCCTAATTCCTAAAAGCACACTCATAAATGAGATAAAAATATCCCATAAAAAATAACTAAAAAATAAAATATAACTAGATAACAATGGTGTTCCCATCCTCATCTTCTCATCAAACATCTCTAGATAACAGGATGTCATCAGCCCCAAGGCCCCACCACAAAGTTCCATAATTAACAAGAAAGAGAAATCATAATAGAACCAAAAATAAAGGAATGAACATGAATAAAACCATGGAAACCAAAAAGGAAATTTGAATGAAATATAAAAGTATGAAACATAAAAATCTGAATCACTATTAAGAATCCCATTTTCCATGACAAGTAGAGGAGATCCACCTTCTTTTACATAAATATCACTACTAAAAAAGGCCATTAGCGACCGCCATTGGCGGTCGCATCTGCTTCGTCGTTGTAGGGCTTTAGCGACCACCAATGGCGGTCGCTATAGGTGGCCGAAATGCCGCCTTAAGTGACCACCTGGCGGTCGCTGTAGGCTGCCTCGCGGGCACCATTAGCGATGCCATTGGCGGTCGCTAATGCTGCCCGGACAGCAGGCTAGAGCGACCGCCAAAGGCGGTCGCTAAACATGAAATTTTTTTTTAAAAAAAAAAATTCATACCAAAATAAATAAATAAATATATATATTTATTAAATCAAATATATATATATATATAATAAAAAAAATATTTATATATATAATATTAAATAAAATATATATATATTAATTAAATAATATATATATATATATATATATTAATGAAAATATTTATATATATAATATTAAATAAAATATATATATATATATTTATTAAATAATATATATATATATATATATATTAATGAAAATATTTATATATAAAATATTAAATAAAATATTTTTCATTTTTTTAATGAAATGTACAAATTGTGTTTTTTTCTTCACGGTGGAAAAGAAGACATAAAACAAGGTAACAATCAAAAAAAATGGAAAACAATTTCAAACAGCATAAACATCAAAATCATCATAAACAATAAACGTGCTTCAACGATCCGAGCAGGTCCATCGATTTCAATCTTCTGCTTAAAAACCTACAATAAGACAAAAAAACAAAACAAACGTAAATTGAACATAATTATTCAGTTATTATATACATATAATAAAATTAAATCTGACATCAAATCATGGTGATAATTTAAAACCCCCCATTTAAGAAATGCTATCATTTCAGGTCATTTAGAGCACGTTTGCTCTGAATTCGACCATCTCACACCGTTTTTGATGTATTATGACACCAGAAATGCGTTTCTGGTCACCACGGTCAAACGACACATCCGATTGACGTGTCGTCTGCTCGACCACATTACAATTCACTCACCCTTTGAAGTCGTCTGATTTCAGAGCATTCAGACCTCGTTCGGCCGGTTTGGACCCCCCACGCACGTTTATCAAGCGCGTGCAACACTTAAAGAACGCATAATGAGCCCTACCGCACAGAACACACATCTGATTGACGTGTAGTCTATGCGTACATGTCAAGAATAATAATTAGATTGTTTTCCTGTGATTCCAGGTCAATATGATGTCATCCGCTATGACTTTGACCGTCAGACGCCCGTTTTGGCCATTTATGACACCGGAAACGCGTTCCCGGTCACCACGGTCAAACGACAGATCCGATTGACGTTCCGTCTGCTCTAACACGTCACAATTCACTCACCCTTTTATGACGTCTGACTTCAGGCCATTCGGACCTCGTTCGGCCCATTTGGACCCCCCCCCCACGTGCGTTTATCAAGCGCGCACAACAGTTAAAGAACGCATAATGAGCCCTACCGCGCAGACCGCACGTCCGATTGATGTTCCGTCTACGCGTACACCTCAAAAATAATAATTAGATTGTTTCCTTGTGATTTCAGGTCAATCCGATGTTGTCCACTATGACCTTGACCGTCAGACGCCCGTTTTGGCCGTTTTGACACCGGAACGGCGTTCCCGGTCACCACGGGCACACGGTGTGGCCGATTGATGTGACGTCTACTTGACCACGTCACAATTCACTCACCCTTTGATGTCGTCTGATTTCAGGCCATTCGGACCTCTTTCGGCCCATTTGGACCCCCCACACACATTTATCAAGCACGCGCAACACTTAAAGAACGCATAATGAGCCCTACCGCGCAGACCGCACGTCCGATTGATGTGCCGTCTGCGCCTACACCTCATGAATAATAATTAGATTGTTTCCCTGTGATTTCAGGTCAGTCCTATGTCGTCCGCTATGACTTTGACCATTAGATGCCCGTTTTAGCCGTTTATGACACCGGAATGGCGTTCCCGGTCACTGCGGGCACACGGCACTTCCGATTGACGTTACGTCTACTCGACCACGTCACAATTCACTCACCCTTTGTTGTCGTCTGATTTCAGGCCATTCGCACCTCATTCGGCCCGTTTGGACCCCCCCCCCCCCCACACGCGTTTATGAAGCGCACGCAACACTTAAAGAACGCATAATGAGCCCTACCGCGCATACCGCACATCCGATTGACGTTCCGTCTATGCGTACACGTCACGAAAAATAATTAGATTGTTTCCCTGTGATTTCAGGTCAATTCGATGTCGTCCTCTATGACTTTGACCGACAGACGCCCGTTTTGGCCGTTTATGACACCAGAAACGCGTTCCCCATCACCACGGTCATACGACACATCTGATTGACGTGTCGTCTTCTCGACCATGTCACAATTCACTCACCCTTTTATGTCGTCTGATTTCTGGCCAGTAGGACCTCGTTCGGCCCGTTTGGACCCCCCCCCCACGCGCGTTTATCAAGCGCGTGCAACACTTAAAGAACACATAATGAGCCCTGCTGCGTAGACTGCACGTCCGATTGACATGTCGTCTGCGTGTACACGTCACGAATAATAATTATATTGTTTACCTATGATTTAAGGTCAATCCGATGTCGTCCACTATGACTTTGACCGTTAGACGCCCGTTTTGGCTGTTTATGACACCGGAACGACGTTCCCAGTCACCGCGGGCACACGGCACGTCGGATTGACGTGTCGTCTGGTCGACCACCTCACAATTCACACCCTCTTTGACGTCGTCTTATTTCATGCCATTCGGACCTTGTTCGGCCCGTTTGGACCCCCCCCCCCCACGCTCGTTTATCAAGCGCGCACAACACTTAAAGAACGCATAATGAGCCCTACCGCGCAGACCGCACGTACGATTGATGTGCCGTCTACGCGTAAATGTCACGAATAATAATTAGATTGTTTACCTGTGATTTCAGGTCAATCTGATGTCGTCCGCTATGACTTTGACCGTCAAATGCCCGTTTTGGCCGTTTGTGACACCTGAAACGCGTTCCCGGTCACCACGGTCAAAAGACACATCTGATTGACGTGTCGTCTGGTATACGACGTCACAATTCACTCACCCTTTGACTTTGTCTAATTTCAGGTCATTCGGACCTCGTTCGGCCCGTTTGGACCCCCCCCCCCCCCCCCCCACGCGTGTTTATCAAGCTCGCGCAACACTTAAAGAACGCATAATGAGCCCTACCGCGCAGACCGCACGTCCGATTGTCGTGCCGTCTGCGCGTACACCTCAAGAATAATAATTAGATTGTTTCCCTATGATTTCAGGTCAATCCGATGTCATCCTCTATAACTTTGACCGTCAAACGCCCGTTTTGGCCGTTTGTGACACCGGAACGGCGTTCCCGATCACCGCGGGCACACGGTGCGGCCGATTGATGTGTCGTCTACTCGACCACGTCACAATTCACTCACCCTTTGATGTCGTCTGATTTCAAGCCATTCAGACCTCGTTCGGCATGTTTGGACCCCCCACGCGCGTTTATCAAGCGCGCGTAACACTTAAAGAATGCATAATGAGCCCTACCGCGCAGACCGCATGTCCGATTGACATTCTGTCTGCGCGTACACCTCATGAATAATAATTATATTGTTTCCCTGTGATTTCAGGTCAATCTGATGTCGTCCGCTATGACTTGGACCATCAGACGCCCATTTTGGTCGTTTATGACACCGGAACAGCGTTCCCGGTCACCGCGGGCACACGGTACGTCCGATTGACGTGCCGTCTGCTCGACCACGTCACAATTCACTCACCCTTGTATGTAATCTGATTTCAAACCATTCTCACCCCGTTCAGCCCATTTGGACCCCCCCCCCCCCCACGCGCGTTTATCAAGCGCGCACAACACTTAAAGAATGCATAATGAGCCCTACCGCGCAGACCGCACGTCCGATTGACGTGCCGTCTGTGCGTACACGTCACTAATAATAATTATATTGTTTTCCTGTGATTTCAGGTCAATCCGTTGTCGTCCGCTATGACTTTGATCGTCAGACGCCCGTTTTGGCCGTTTATGACACCTGAAACGCGTTCCCGGTCACCACGGTCAAACGACACATCCGATTGACGTGTCGTCTACTCGACCACGTCACAATTAATTTACCCTTTTATGTCGTCTGATTTCAGGCCATTCGGACCTCGTTCGGCCCGTTTGGACCCCCCCCATGCGCGTTTATCAAGCGCGCGTAACACTTAAAGAACACATACTGAGTCCTACCGCACAGACCGCACATCCAATTGACGTTCCGTCTGCGCGTACATGTCACGAATAATAATTATATTGTTTCCCTATGATTTCAGGTCAATACGATCTCGTCCGCTATGACTTTGAGCGTCAGACGCCCGTTTTGGTAGTTTGTGACACTAGAACGGCGTTCCTGGTCACCGCGGGCACACGACACGTCCGATTGATGTGTCGTCTACTCGACCACGTCACAATTCACTCACCCTTTGATGTCGTCTGATTTTAGGCCATTCAGACCTCGTTCGGCCCGTTTGGACCCCCACGCGCGTTTATCAAGTGCGTGCAACACTTAAAGAACGCATAATGAGCATTAGCGCACAGACCGCAAGTCCGATTGACGTGCCGTCTATGCGTACACCTCACGAATAATAATTAGATTGTTTCCCTGTGATTTCAGGTCAATCTGATGTCGTCCACTGTGAATTTGACCGTCAGACGCCCGTTTTGACCGTTTATGACACCGGAACGGCGTTCCTGGTCACTGCGGGCACACAGCACGTCCGATTGACGTGATTTCTGCTCGACAACATGAAAATTCACTCACCCTTTGACATCGTTTGATTTCAGGCCATTCGGACCTCGTTTGGCGGCCCATTTGGACCCCCCCCCCCCCACGAGCGTTTATCAAGCGCGCACAACACTTAAAGAATGCATAACGATCCCTACCACACAGACCGCATGTCTGATTGATGTTCCGTCTGCGCGTACACGTCACGAATAATAATTAGATTGTTTCCCTGTGATTTTAGGTCAATCCGATGTCGTCCTCTATGATCTTGACCGTCAGACGCCCGTTTTGGCCGTTTATGACACTGGAACGACGTTCCCGGTCACCACAGCCACACGGCACGTCCGATTGACGTTCCGTCTGCTCGACCACGTCAAAATTCACTCACTCTTCGACGTCGTCTGATTTCAGGCCATTCGGACCTCTTTAGGCCCATTTGGACCCCCCCACGCCCGTTTACAAGCACGTGCAACACTTAAAGAACGCATAATGAGCCTTACCGCGCAGACCGCACGTCCAATTGACGTGCCGTCTCCGCATAAATCCAAAGAATAATAATTCTATTGTTTCCCTGTGATTTCAGGTCAATCCAATGTCGTCCGCTATGACTTTGACCGTCAGATGCCCGTTTTAGCCATTTATGACATCGGAACGGCGTTCCCTGTCACCGCGGGCACACGGCACGTCTGATTGACGTTTCGTCTGCTTGAACACGTCACAATTTACTCATCCTTTGACTTCGTCTGATTGTAGGTCATTCGGACCTCGTTCGGCCCGTTTGGACCCCCCCCCCCACGCGCGTTTATCAAGCGCGCACAACACTTAAAGAACGCATAATGAGCCCTACCGCGCAGACCGCACGTCCGATTGACATTCCGTATATGAGTAAACCTCACGAATAATAATTATATTGTTTCCCTGTGATTTCAGGTCAATCCGATGTCGTCCGCTATGACTTTGACCGCCAGACGCCCATTTTGGCCGTTTGTGACACAGGAACGGTGTTCCTGGTCACCGCGAGCACACTGTGCGGCCGATTGATGTGTAGTCTGCTCAAACACTGTCAAAATTCACTCACCTTTGATTTCGTCTGATTTTAGGCTATTCATACCTCGTTCGGACCCGTTTGGACCCCCCACGCACGTTTATCAAGCGCGCACAACACTTAAAGAACGCATAATGAGCCCTACCGCGCAGACCGCACGTCCGATTGACGTGTCGTCTGAACTTACATCTCACGAATAATAATTAGATTGTTTCCCCTGTGATTTTAGGTCAATCCGATGTCGTCCGCTCTGACTTTGACCATCAGACGCCTGTTTTGACCGTTTATGACACCGGAACGGCGTTCCCGGTCACCACGGGCACACGGCACGTCCGATTGATGTGTCGTCTACTCGACCACGTCAAAATTCACTCACCCTTTGATATCTTCTAATTTCAGGCCATTCGCACCTCGTTCGGCCTATTTGGACCCCCCCCCCACGCGCGTTTATCAAGCGCGCACAACACTTAAAAAACGCATAATGAGCCCTACCGCGCAGACCGCACGTCCGATTGACGTGCCGTGTGCGCTTACACATCACGAATAATAATTATATTGTTTCCCTGTGATTTCAGGTCAATCTGATGTTGTCCTCTATGAATTTGACCGTCAGACGCCCATTTTGGCCGTTTATGAACCACCGGAAACGCGTTCCCGGTCACCACGATCAAACGACACATCCGATTGACGTGCCGTCTACTCGACCACGTCAAAATTCACTCACCCCTTTGATATCATATGATTTCAGGCCATTCGTACCTCGTTCGGCCTGTTTGGGACCCCCCACGCGTGTTTATCAAGCGCGCGCAACACTTAAAGAACGCATAATGAGCCCTACCGCGTAGACCGCACGTCCGATTGACGTGCCGTCTGCGCGTACACATCAAGAATAATAATTAGATTGTTTCCCTGTCATTTCAGGTCAATCCTATGTCTTCCTCTATGACTTTGAGCGTGAGACGCCCGTTTTGGCCGTTTATGACACCGGAACGGCGTTCCCGGTCACCGCAGGCACATGGTGTGGCCGATTGACATTCCGTCTGCTCGACCACATCACAATTCACTCACCCTTTGATGTAGTCTTATTTCAGGCCATTTTGACCTCGTTCGGCCCATTTGGTCCCCCCCCACGAGCGTTTATCAAGCGCGTGCAACACTTAAAGAACGCATAATGAGCCCTACCGCGCAGACCGCACGTCCGATTGACGTGCCGTCTGTGCGTACACGTCATGAATAATAATTAGATTGTTTCCCTGTGATTTCAGGTCAATATGGTGTCTTACACTAGGACTTTGAACGTGAGACGCCCGTTTTTGGCTGTTTATTACACTCGAACGACGTTCCGGGTCACCGCGGGCACACAACACGTCCGATTGACGTGCCGTCTGCTCGACCACGTCACAATTAACTCACCCGGGATGGAGGGAATGTCCGAGGTGTGGGGAGGGCTGTCCGGAGTGCGGGAGGCCTCTTCGGGGTGCGTGGAGGGCTGTCCGGTGTGCGGGGAGGGCTATCCGGGGTGCGAGAGGGCTGTCCGGGGTGCGGGGAGGGCTGTTCGGAGTGCGGAGAGGGCTGTTCGGGGTGCGGGGAGGGCTGTTCGCGGTGCGGGGAGGGCTGTCCGGAGTGCGGGGAAGGTTGTCCATGGTGCGAGGGGGGGGCTGTCCGTAGTGGGGGGCATGTCCGGGGTGGGGGGCATGTCCGGGGTGCGGGGAGGGCTGTTCGGAGTGCGGAGGGCTGTGCGGGGTGGGGGGGGGCTGTCTGGGGTGCGGGGGGCTGTCCGGGGTGCGGGAGGCCTCTCAGGGGTGCAGAGAGGGCTGTCCGGAGTGCGGGGAGGGCTGTTCGGAGTGCGGGGAGGGCTGTCTGGGGTGCGGGAGAGCAGTCCGGGGTGGGGGGGGGCTTGTTCGGGGTGCGGGGAGGGCTGTCCGGAGTGCGGGGAGGGCTGTCCGAGGTAGGACAGGGACTACAGATAGTGAAATCATCTCATTCGGCATAAACAAGTTTAATGATTTATATTAGAAATCACGTATTTTTTTAAAAAAAATAATACATAACATACAATTCTAAACATTGAAAATTAAATGAAAAAAGCTATCCAAATCACAAAAAAACACACCAGAAACCCAACATAAATATCAATAACAACCCTACCATTAAAAGCAGAAACACACCTCGTGATGCGTCATGCGAGTTCATCACTGACCTCCATCCGGTGGGCCAAGGTCCTACAACAAATAAACATTATGAATATTTTCATAACAAAAATAATTTAAATTAAATAAATAAATACATTATAAACCTGCGTCATGTGATCCCCTGCACCATCACCCGGATGCACATATTCCCGCAGTGCTCTAACCTCAGCATCCAATTGCGCATTTGCCTCCTCGGAAGCCCGCAGCCGTGCCTTGAAATCTGACAGCTGCTGTGACATCTGAGCAATAGCAGGACCGACAACCACAGTGCGTGACACTACAGAACGAGAAATCATTGTTCCATAGGTCAAACTATATCCATGTCCGTCCCGACCAATGATGCGATGAATGATCTCATCCCTTCGCATGGGAAGCTGTCTCCGTTCCTCTGGCAGATGTTCTAATTCAACTTCAAATTGAGCCTGTAAAATATTTAAATATATATACATATATTAATATAATGATTTTATGTAAGTATTGGTAATGAGTACAAGCACTTACTATCAATGCTGCAGCCTCTGGATCATTGTGATCACGGGTCCTCATCCACACCGACAATTTATCAGTTGGTGCACCTTTCTCCCCCAACTATATATGAATAGAATATAAACACAAAACCGTATTAATTAAAAAAATTAAAAAATGAATAATAAATACCTCATGTCGGATCTGATACATGTGACGAGTCCCGAGCCTGGGAGGTGGTCCCTACAACTCTCGATTTTCAAAATGGCGTGTAGACACCTCCTACATTCAATTCATTCAAATATCAAACAAATCACACATTCTTGAAAATATATATACCAAAATAAATATACAAACCGCAACACCCTCAGTGGACCAATATGAAACTAAATCAAGCCACTGAGCTGGGAGGACCCCTCTCGGGACTTTTTCTAGAATGTCTGGGGCACCCACATTTGGTACCTAGTTGTCCCTCTTGACTTTACCTTTATAGTCTTTCCACATCTTACGGCATTTACTCATACACACTGGTCGAAACTCATCGGGACGTACATTCAAATTTTGCTGTTACAGAAAAAAATCACATATGTTATTATTGTTTATACATAGGGAATAAAGTAAAATGGTCTTCTTACCTGAACCTCACTCTAAAGATGATCTAATGTGTCTTGAGGGATAGAAGCCCAGTCACACGTGGTCAATGTAAATCGATGTGGATCACCTATTATATGACCCAACTGACGAATAAATGCAGGGGCATTCCATCCCACAGGATGAAATACCTCATCAAATGAAACATTAAAAGTCGTGTCGGAATTCCATGATAATATGCCTCGACCAGGGCCTCTCCTGCGAGAGGAAGAAGCAGTCGGGTCTGATCCTGTTGAAAAAAAATTTATATACAAATTGTCAGATGTTATAAATATATATATATATATATGTTTATTAATTACATAAAAAATATAGACAATGACATTCCAATATACCTCGACCCTGAGACGTAGATGACTCAGATGGATGATGTGGATCTTCTGCCTCTTCCCCTGACATTCTTGCAGTAATGGAAAACATTAGTAAGGGGACTATCGAAAATGTCCAAATGATAAATTGGATTGTTTTTAAAAAAATAAAACTTGTACAGTTGTTAATCAAACAAAAAGTGATTTAATAATTAGTTGGGAATGAATTTAAAGTATCAGAAAGTTCACAAAACAGATATACAAATTATGTACAAAACCAATCAATGCATAGCCAAATTTCAAATTAAATTAATAAAAATTCAAGCAGCACCTGAAACAAATGAAGAATACCTCAATGGAAAGATACAACGACAATAACATTAATATAACATGAGTTAAATCACCTTAAATAGTTATAACTGAATAAAATTCAAAAAGTGAGGATTAAAACTTACAAAGATTTATAAATTGTTTAGATAATTTATGATCTCTTAGGCTGAATAGTGGGAAAACAATTATACCTTTCATTATGCATGCAAATCGACTGTTTCTCCTTCAACAGCCGCTCTGACCCAATAAATATCTTTTTCACGTTGAACTACGGTATGTTGATCAAGTTGTTGGGAAACAAAAGGAACAGTCTTGGGTTCATCTTGTTCAAATACAAACACTCCTCGCCGAGACATTCTGACAACAACTTGCCAACTTGGATTCGAAGGCAAAGTAACGAAGAATACTTGTTCCGCTTGTGATGTCAAAATGAAAGGTTCATTATCAACTCGTTCATTTCTGTATAACATATAGTTAAAATTCACCAATGAAAACTTATATTGATCGAATTTTCATCCACGCACTAGATCAACCCAATTACACTTTAACAATATGTACTTCAACCCGTGTGTGTATACAACTTCAATGATGTCTATCAATTGACCATAGTAATAACCAGAATCGACAAATGGACAACCAATTCCACTGTTTTGTGTTTCTCGTTTGTCATCAACATATTTAATGAGAAATCGAAAACCATTAGCATCTATAGATTTATAACGACGAGCCGTTATAGATGGACCCTCCGCCAGTTGGATAAATTATTCAGTTAGCATGGGGTCCCCTAACTCCCCTAGCTTATGAACCTACATAATTCATATAATTCAATAATGATATATGAAGAAAGAAATTAGTGTAATACTTCACTCATAATGAAAATCAATTTATACGTACATAATCCTTGAACCAATCATGAAATGACGTATAATGAGACTATTGAATTTGCAACTCAGTCGCATGATACGTCTCTTATTTTATCTCATTAATGTGTTTTCTACAAATGATAACGCAATGTTTAAATGATCAACTAATGCAAACAAAACATGTAAAAGGTAAACAATAAAAGTGATAAGATACTTACTGCATTAATGGTGCAACTAATGGAGTATTGAACAAGATATATCGATGTGCTTGTATCCACTCGATGTTGTCCATATCATATGTGGTTCCTTCTCCAACTGGACCATCCTAAATCCGAGAGGGATTATCTAATTTTGATTCAACATCCGTAAGATATTCTGCACAAAAATTAGTACACTCATCCATCAAATAACCATTGTCTATTGATTCCTCCAGACGTTCTCTATTGCATACAAATAGTTTTAATGTACACAAATACCGCTCAATAGGATACATCCACCTGAATTGCACTGGACCAGTAGCCATTACTTCATCAGTTAGGTGCACTGTCAAGTGGACCATAACATCGAAAATGAGGGGGGAAATAGTTTCTCAAAGTGACAAAGCGTAAGTACAATTCGGTCCTGTAAACTTTATAAATCACACATTCGTTGATTTCATAAAAAAAGTTTTCTAAAAAAATTACTCATATCAATCAACGGCTGAACAACATTGGGGGATAAACAATCACAAATTGCGATTGGAATCAACTGCTGAAGTAGTATGTGATGGCCATGACTTTTCAACCCTTGCAATGTCTTACTCGTCAGATTCACACACATTGAAATATTAGAAGAGTAACCATCAGGGACCTTGAGCATATTCAAAATGGAAAGAAATGTCTCTTTCTCCTTTTTAGTCATCGTATACTGTGCAGTAGGCATATATGCCTTGTTTCCCTCAGCTAACTGTAAATGCAACTGTTTCCTTAAACCCATTTCTTCCTAATCATGGCATGCATTAACATGGTCCTTTGATTTCCCACTAACACCTAAAATGGTCCACAATATGTTATCACAAACATTTTTCTCAATGTGCATGACATCCAAATTATGCCTCATCATGTTAGTTTTCCAATAAGGAAGACAATAAAAAATACTTTTCTTTTTTCAATTGTGATTGCGCGGCCTACCCGCAGCTCGAATATTACGTACCGGAGGAGCCACCAAATCCTGAATTTCATATACCGTGCAGATGTTTTCTTCCTCAATATGTGATATCATTTCGACTCCTGTCAGGATCTTTGGTGTTGGGTTGAACTCTCTAGAACCATCAGATGCCACTCTGTCCTTTCTGAACCTGTGCTGAGGGGAGAGAAAACGTCTGTGACCCATGTATTCCCATTTTTTGGAATGATTAAGACATACAGATTTTTTTACTTTTGTTGCAACAAGGGAAAGCAAATTCCCCTTTCGTACTCCCGCCTGATAAATTTGCATAAGCTGGGAAGTCATTGATTTCCCACAATAAAGCAGCCTGCAGTTTGAACATTTCATTCATTTCACAGTCATATGTCATCACACCATCGCCCCAAAATTCATTGAACTCATCAATCAATGGCTGAAGGTAAACATCAATCTTATCCCCCGGACTTTTAGGTCCATCAATAAGAGTGGAAAGTAATATAAATTGTTGCTTCATACAAAGCCACGAAGGAAGATTATACGGAACCAACACCACTGTCCATGTGCTATGAGTTGCACCAAACAAAGACTTGAATGGATTGAAACCATCTGCTGCCAATCCCAATCAGACATTACGAACATCTTTGGAAAAGTCGGGATGTCTCTTATCAAAATCCTTCCATGCATGAGAGTCTGCCGGGTGGGTTAACATATCACGTTCATGAACTCTTTCTGCATGCCATCTCATTAAATTAGCAACTTTAGATGACATAAAAAATCTTTTCAAACTTGGTTTAAGGGGAAAGTAATTCATTTTCTTTACGGAAATCGGTTTCCCCTGTATCACAATCTAACTTTTATGAGTCTGATTTACCCTGTTCTCTTTCAACCTGGAAGCACCACAAACCGTACAAATATTCAAATGGGAAGTTTCCTTTCTAAACAACATACAGTTGTTTGCACATGCATATATGGTCTCATATGTAAAACCTATGTTCTCTGTCAGCTTACGAGCATGGTAATACGACTCAGAAATCTTAGCGTCGACAGAAAGAACCTTTTTCAATAACACCAACAGCATGTCAAATGATGTGTCTGACCAATGATTCAAAGTCTTCAAATGAAACAACTCCATGATAAATTAAATTTATTGAAAGAAGTACATCCTGGATATAATTCTGTTTTTGCATCATCAATTGCTTCATAAAACCTCCTCGAATCACGATCTGCACTAGAGCGAAGATTTATCTCACCTGTCTCAAGATTCTGGATGTCAATGCCTTCAGGATCCAACCCACGTACCATTTCAGTAAGCATTTCATGCATTGGATCATTCATCCTTGCATCAACATCCATCTGAACTGTATCCATATTTTCACAACGAACATATTCTTCTCCATGACGAGTCCAACTCTTATAATTTTTCAGAAATCCATTAAAGAATAGGTGCTCCCTCACAGTATCTCATGTGAATTGATATCTGTTAGCACATTTTCTACATGGACAACTAATATAGTCACTTTCAAATCCTCTGGTGAAGTCAATAAACTGCATAATGCCATTGAAATACTCTCTAGACGTTCGATTTGGAAGATCAACTCAACTCTTATCCATAATAAGATCCCTATAACAAACATTTACATAAGACTTATTACATATTCATTTTTGATATCAAATATATTTAAAATAAATACTAACTAATTATTTGTGAACCATTTATAAAATAATAATGTAAGTGAAAGACCATTTCATACCTGATTGCACTACAAACCTAGAAGGGAGGGGAGCCGACGATGGTGCTTTGAGGGAGAGGAGAGGTGGGGAGCCGGAGCCGAAGCTGGTGCGATGAGGGAGGGGATGGGTGGTGGTGGTGCGGCGAGGGAGGGGATGAAGACGAATGGGACGGGGGTTGGCGGGGTGCGAGGGGGGGGGGGGGGTTCGGGGTGCTGGTGGGAGGGACGAGGGGGCGGAGGGCCGAGGGCGGAGGTCGGAGGCCGGAGGGGTTGGAGGCCGAAGGCCAGAGGGCGGCCGGAGGGCTGCCGGAGGGCTCCCGAGGGCTTCCGGGCTGCCGGAGGCGGGTGGCAGGAGGCCGCAGGGCGGCCGTAGGGCGGATGGCGACCGGAGCCGGAGGGCGGAGGGCGGGTGGAGGGTGGGGCCGACGGAGGGCGGCCAGGCTGCCGGAGGTGGGTGGCGGGAGGCTCGAGGGCAGAGGGAGGCCGCAGGGTGGTGGGCGTCCGGAGCCGGAGGGCGGAGGTCGGACGGAGGGCGGCCGAAGGAGGGCGGGGCCGACGGAGGGCGGTTGGAGGGAAAACGGAGGGCGGTCGGAGGGTGGCCGGTGGAGGGCGGCCGGGGAGGGCTGGGCCGTCGGAGGGCAGGGATGCGGAGGGCGGGCCGGTGGAGGGCGGGGGGCGGAGGGCGGGCCGGCGGAGGGCGGGGCGGCGGAGGGCGGGCCGATGGAGGGTGGGGCGCCGGGGAGGGTGCGCGGTGGCGGGGAGGGCGCGCGGCGGGGGGGGGGGGGCGACGGGGGGGAAGGGTTCGGGGAGGTGGGGGGGGGATCACGAGAGTGGAGGGGGGGGGGTGTGGCGCGGAAGCCCCTTATTTTTTTTAAGTAGACTTAGCGACCTCCATTGGCGGTCTCTATAGATAACAGGGCTCAAATGCCCATATTTCTAGTAGTGTATCATGCTTAACACATGTTCCTCTCTATGCACTGACCTGCGAGAGACGCCAAATCCCGCCAAGAATCACATCTATCTTCATTTTTCAGTGTATTCTTTTTAATTCAAAAAACATGTGAACCAGAAAAAAATGAACCCAAAAGAGGAAACTGACCTCTCTGAATTATCTCATTTTATAGCCATTTGAGACAAAAAATAACCTACAACAAACACTAGTTTCATCACATCCGCCCTCTAAATACATAGCACAAAACATAAGAATATCAAAGACCTTACCACCCTTCGCTGCCAGGGAGAATGAGCATAAAGAAGCATCATATGCCCGTTGAATCAAGATGGACAGAACGACGCTGCCCTGAGCTCGGAGATCCATCTTCAATACCTAACTAGACCGCCAGAGATGAAACCTAAATCCACCCGTAATGATAAGCGATCAAAGCTAGTTGAGGAGTAAATAGACATACCCTAAGGGGAAATAGAGAAATGGAAGGTCAAATCCAGCCAAGGGTCGATCCGAAATGATGGGGAATAAAACCTAAAAATAAATTACCAACAGAAACCTAAACAACACTAAAATCACTATACAAGAATGACCTTACAAAGAATTGTAGTCAAGAAGAAGAACACATCACCGAACACGAGCAAAGATAAAACCAATAAAGAAGTGTAAATCCCTGGGAGGGAGACCCTTTACTGGGGAGAACAGTGATGAACCATGTTTTTTAGTGCCGAAAGAGATCACCGGTGTGAAGGTGGCTGGTGAAAAATAAGTGGGGATAATGGAGTCTCAAGGAAGAGATGGGGGTTGGGGGATACGATGATGACGAGAGGCGAGGTGGCGAGGTGGTGAGGTGGAGAGGCGGGAGTTGAGGCGGAGAGGGGCGGCGGGAGGTGGGGCGGCAGGAGGTGAGGTGGGGCGGCTGTGGGAGGCGAGGTGGGGCGGCAGGGTAGTGGTACAAGGAAGACATGAGGATCAAGGGATTAGGGTCGTGTTTTTTAATAAAAATTATTTTAACATGTGTTAAATAAATAATATTGAAAAATATTAAAACAATTAATAGTTAGAGAAATTGAATAAACAATATTGAAAAATATAAAATCATATAATATTTCAAAATAGTTCAAAATTGAATTCAATTATAATATGTTTTTAGTAAAACCCCAAGGAAAAATTACTTTGGTCATAAACATAATATATGTATAAATAAACACATTATGTTTTTCTTAATTATTGAAAAAATATTTTTTTTATTTTATGGTTTACTTTTACATTTTGTATTGACCTTATAATATTTTTTGGTAACCGTCATTATGAATAATAGATTCATGTGTTAGTAAAACAAATGGTATTAGTATGTTAAACCAATACATTAAACTATTGGTAAATGATATGTTGATATTAAAAAACCAACACCAATAGATATATCTATTAGTAAAATTATGTGTTGGTATTAAAAAATAATACCAATAAAACATAATATCTGTTGGAAATATTCATTTTTACCAACAGATATATTATCTGTCAATAAATTTCTGTTGGTATAAGACATTTTATTTGTAGTGAGATAAGGGTGTTAATTCTACCCACAACTATATAAATATTATTTAATGAGTCTATATCAACCATATTCAATCATACCTTCTAATAAATGTTAATTGAGATCAACTTCACATGAAATTGACATAATATTATTGAAATATTTAACTAATTTCTATGTGTTTCCGTCCATTCACTAATAAAAGGAATCATCTTCTCCTCCTATCCTAACATTATTTAATAATTATATAGTATAAAATACCTCATATAAAACATATATATTACTAAAATTTACCCAATATATTCAAGTCTTCTTAGAAGACAAAATTATTAAGAACTAATGTTTAATCAAAAAGAAGGTATCTAAAAATAGATGTTTAAATATTAACTGATCTCACTCAATTTTAATTATTCTTATACATTTTATAAACATGTTTTTTCAATAAAAAATTATTGATATAGTATCATAAATATATTGATATTTTATTATTATTATGTTATCACCATTACCCACCTCCTTTCAATCAATTTAGAAATTAAAGTATCAATCATGCGTAAATGTAGACTATTGCCTCCACGAAATGATATGATTCATTTTCCATCAGAATATATCATTATAGGATATTATTTTTCATATTATATTTATATATTTTATTTTTGAAATAATTATTATTCTATAATTAAAATGTGTTATATACCTTCATACCATCTGATCTATGGGAAAATGAAAATATCATTGTTCATACGTGTCCATTACCATCTCTAGGGAATGATGTGAATCATTTTTCATTTTTATATTAATAAAATTTTATTACGGATGAATTTTTGGAATATATATGATATTTATGACATAAAAATGTTGTAATAAATATTAATTATCATTTAAATTTTCCACCACATCCATCAAAAGTTGGAAACATCACTCGTTTGTGGGTACATATTGTTGTCTCCACAAAGTAATTTAATTTATTTTTTATAAAAAATTTATTAAAAAGGTTATAAATTTGTTTATAATGATTGAATAAAATTATTATTACATTGTTATTATTATATATATGGTGTAACTTTAATAAATTTTCAAGGGATACAACCGTAGCACTGAAACCTACGTGAAAAAAATAGTTCACACCAAGAAATGATGAATCAAATATAGGATTATTAACAAACAACTGTTGAAATGTTAAAATTTTATTATTTATGATATTATAAATGTGAATATGGTTTTAGTATAGAAATATAATTTTTTTATGTAGTATGGTACAGTGTATACAAATGAATTGATACATAAGGTAATGGTTCTTCATCTCAATATTATTCCATTGAGATATGTTTGATGTGATGCACCTATATATGTTTATCAGGCATATATAAATCTCCTTAAAAATATTATACAATGTGTTTTTAATTAATGATATTTTATGTCACAAATAAAATTATTTTCCCCATGTGGATTTGATTCGAATGTTACTAAAGTGGTAAGAGATTATCATCTCCAATTTTATTCTATTAGATATATATTATATATTACACCTATCATCTATTATAACAAGAATATACTACCCATTTAATTTTTTATACCATTAATATCCTTTTTTGAGGTTATTTATTTTTTTCATTTGATGTAATTTCATTCATGGGGTTCATGATTCAAAAGATACCCTTGTGTTAAGGGTTTCATGGTACAATATAATTTTTACCAAGATGATTTACACATAAATTTCTAATAATAAAATTACATTATATATCTCACTAAATTATTTTTATTTTTAATTATAAAATTGTTACTTATAGAGATTATAGGTTTCATTTTTCATTTTTTTCTTAAATTACTCTAAATATTGATATAATGTTTTTGAGGAAAACAAAATTTATTTCTCTCTTCAGTAAGGAATCCTTCCTTACATGTATAAATTTTCATTAAAATGTTTTCAAATGTTTTTTTAATATTCTAAAAAAAATTTAGTTTTTTTATCAATTTTTTTACTTCTATAAATTTTTTAAAAATGAATATTTTTTCTTTGGAAAATAATTTAATTTTTAAATTTAACAGAAAATGTAAAAAATATATTTGTTTTAACATACACCACATGAATGGATTATACCACCATCAGGAAATATTTTGATTTGAAGATTCCATTACAAGAATAAATTTTGTATTTTCTCCAATTGTTTTACAATAATATTTTCTAATTATTTTTATTTTATATAATTTATTTCAAAATTAATGGGGTTTTTTCATCCAAAAAAATTTCAATGATCTTTTAAGGGAATATTCATTAATTAAATCATCCTTTGATGTTTCTTTGGATTTAAATTTGATATGATCCAATATTTCAATAATTTATATTTCTATAGATTTATAATGATTATGATGATGAACTGTTTATGAAACTCATTTGTTTCTATTTGTTATGCATTGATAAAATGATGAATGTTTTATGATCATGTATAACTAAAACATATGGAATGTGATTATGTGATGAGTGTTTCCAATATACACCTGATGATGGGTGGGTCTATTATAAACATCTAATTCATTTTATAATGATTAAAGATTCATGAAACATCTCATATATTATACAGTTAATAAACCCAAAATAGACGATATAGTTATCTTCATTGAACTTACATCTATGTAGAATGATGGAAATGGCCGAGTAATCATTTATATCATGATACTCTATCCATATCGAAAGTACTTGTATTGAAAATTGACTTTATAAGTTATTTTCTATTATATTTTTAGTTCACAATCTTATGTTTCATGCATATGATACATTCTCATGTCTCCTGAATGATTATTGATGATTTCACACAATTTTGACATAGGTCTAATGTTTTGAAAAATGCATAAACAATTATTTTTTTATAATAATATTTGAATGATTGGTTACGACTTTTATATTTTTTAATCATGATCTCAAACCCTTATCAATACATTAATATAATTAATGAACATTAATTTATATCCCTTATGTTTACACTTTCTATGAATTTGAGCTCGCCATTAATTATCTTTTGATTCACAATGTTATGGAGAAAGGTTTTAAGTATGATATCATTATGATTTGTGTTTGTTATGTATAAATTAATGTGAAATGATGTAGAACATTTATGTACCAATTATGGATGTATCTATGTTTTTAAGGGATTAAAAATTTACTATATTGGAATGTATGTTAATGTCAGTTAATAAATATTATTCTTATAATATGTAATACTAATATATGTAAAGTTTTGGTCCCTATATCCGAACTATAGTGTAAACATAATTAGAAAATGATATTAAATTATAAAATTAAATTCTTATTCTATATTGTAGAGTGTTCCCATGAAATCATGATGATTTTCATAGTAATTAGGATATCAAAAAAGCTTACTAAAAATATATTCTCTAATGTTTGAGAAAAACATTCTCTAATACCAAAAATTAAAACATAGAATAATTAACTTAGGGAGATACAATTTATATTACATTATTGGTATATAATATAATAAATCCCATATGATCTAACAAATTACTATTACTATAATACTAGAAACATATAAACATTACATTTTAGAATGTGTGATACAACATGAACACAATGTGAGAACATTATTAGAACTTACATAATTTCCTTGAGATTTATAAATAGTTACCATTTGTCATCCGGGAGAATAGAAAAAAATATGACTAAGATCATATTAAATGTAAGGGGTATCATATAAAAATTTTGTCATAACATAAAATTTAAATAAGTGAAAATGCGTGAATAATTTAAAAAAATGAATCTATAATCAACAAAAACTGAGAGCACAGTATTTCCATTGATAGGAATGAAAAGAAATTGATCACATGGATAATAATAATTG
Organism: Viscum album; assembly: GCA_963277665.1. Taxonomy (NCBI): domain Eukaryota; kingdom Viridiplantae; phylum Streptophyta; class Magnoliopsida; order Santalales; family Viscaceae; genus Viscum; species Viscum album. Next base: position 2,017,361,443 of record OY728165.1, read on the forward strand.
TTCCTTAAAAATGAAATTCAAAATTCATAACTTCTAATACCATACCATAAGCCATTATATCATCATCCTATACAACATGATCTTACCATTAAGCCAGAGTAATTTTTTATGTATGGATACCCCCAAATACCCAAACAAGATTGTCTCCTAATACAAACCAATACATTTAGGAGACCTGTAATTTCATGCCCAACCTATCATTTTTTATATCTAATGCATTAATAATATGATAAAATGGATAATTAATTCATAATGATAATTAAAAATATTCATCTATATCAGAATAAAAACATATAGAATCCCAATATTTTTACCCATGATATTAAAATGGATAACATGATTAAAAAACATATATAGATAAATGGTGGATTGTTTATGAAATATAGTGAAATTATAAAATATTATCCATATTATAATAACAACCTATGAAATACCAATACATTTTCTCATGTGAAATAAAGGGACTACATTATCATAAACTATCCGGAGAAAGAATGTGTATAGTTAAATAATATATAGTAAACATAAAATCTATATGGTATTTGAATTGTAAAAGGAAGTACCCTTATCAAATAACTAAAAATAATTTTGAGGAGAAGGGTACATTTAATGTGTTTGGTTATTATTAAAAGACAATAATTGAGTGGAATAGTTTTTATTGGTAAAAGATTATAATAATAGAATAAAAAATCCATTATCATGGTTCATAAAGATAATATCAATAATAAAAAGAGTATCCACATGATTTTATTTCCTATTATGCAGTATTTGTCCCACTATTTACACATTAGGGTGAATGGATTGTTAATAATTCAAAAAATCTTTTTCAGGGTGATTACCCATGGTATATTTATTCTATAACAATATCAAATTTCAAGTACCTAGTTATGGATTTCATTTATAGAAGGACCATAAAATATTACATTTCCAAAAAATTTGTATTTTATGTACATTTTAATGGCTAATTAAATAGATTTAATCAGTGGAAATATCAATTATAAAATATCTAATGGGTGATAATTTTGTATGTTACATGAATGATGACATTACAATGTAGATTGTTTATTGTAAATAGAAGGTGGAATGGGAGACCATATGTCGTCATAATAATGACATATGAGAAAGCATGTAATGAGAGGTAATATGTCATATCTCATAAAAATACATTTCATGTTGGTGGTAAAAACATTATATTAAATCAAGGTAATTTGTCAAAATGGTATTGCAAAATATATTTTTAATTATAAATTAAAGAGAATGATTGAAAACCTTTACATTTCATACTAGCATCCTAAAGAATTGTAGTATACATTAGATCCGTAAGATCATAATATAATTTATTAAGTGAGTGGGTAAGAATTAAAATTCATGATAAATGAATTTGGGGAGGAGTGTAATGGGATAATGGGTGGGATTGGGATCCCTTTATAGCTAAAAATGGTTTCAGTGGAAACTAATATTGAGTAAGATGTATGAATGGAATCACATGGGTGTTAGGTGGGTAAGGTGAGTAAAGTGGGGTAGGTGGATAAATGGTAGTTGAGTCCAGTTTCAATGTCCTTCATATCTAATAAAGATTTCTAAAAGGTTTATAGGAGATATTAATTATAAAAAATTATTAATACATAATTTCCCAATTATACACTTATTAGTCTTGATCAAAAAATTAACATGGTAATTATTTTGCATCTAATTTTTTTTTGAATTACACTTATAACTGAATTTATATGGGATGATTCCAAATTTGGGTTCCATTTTACATAATTATATTTCTTAACATGTTAAAATTTACTTTTCAAAAAAAACACAAGATATAAGAAAACATGTGTTTGTAGAAAAATGTCTTAATATTAATTAACTATTTATATTCTTATTTATTATTAAATATTAATTTAATGATGTTTTATATATTTTGTATGAGTTTCAACATCATGTTAGAGTAATATTATAATAAAAATTAATATAATTTATTTATAAAAAATTATTTATCTTTTATTAAATTAATTATTTAAAAATAACCACTATACATTTAGAGTATTAATTAATCTTTAGGATATCTAATTTTTTTACAATGACTAAAAATAATATTGGTATAGTTATAAAATTTTCAAATTATTATTAAAAATAAAATTTTCATTTTATTTAATAAAAATAATATAAGAACAAAAAAATAAGGTTAATATTTATGCACATAAAAATCAATTTTTAGAGAAATTTTATTTTTGGGAAAAAAATTATTCCAAGAATATAATTATCTATGATATTAATTTTGGTAAAGTAAATTGGTTTATAATAAAATAAATATTTGTTTTGGGGATTCAAAATTAATCTAATGCCGATTATTTAAAAATTAATATAAATTAAAAAGGACCTACAATTTTTATTTTATTGAAAAATATAACTTCTGTTTATTAAATGTGAAACATTGGTTTTATAATTTAAGAACCATATTTTAAAAATTCATATCATTACTCCATAAAAACAGTTATGACCATATATAATGTTTTATAAACAACTCAGTATTATATATCTAATGATGTGTTCAAAAAGTCACATATTTTGTAAAAATTTATTCCTCAAAAATTCTTTAAAAATCAATAAATTTATTAAAATACCAAAATAACATATTAAGATAATATATTTATGATAAATTAAATGATGATATTTATTATATTACAATATAATTCTATCATTTAGTAATGATGTATTTGAATATAGCAATGAATAAAGTCTCTTTAGAGTGAGCATTGTGAGATAGGTCATCACATAGTGTTTATCTACTAAAGTAAGGTCATGCGTATCACATGAATGAATTATTTGAAAAAAATACATTTAATTTATATTTTTTACAAGACTTATAATCTATTAAATAAAAAATAATCAAAAAATAAAACACTCCACAACATGAAATATCCTCAATCTCATTGGATTGGAAAGAATAAAAACAACTAAAATATGAACAAACAACCTTATAATGAAATCCTCACAATATGGTAGCTATTTTCACACACTAAAAAAAACTACTACATGTTTAGCCTCTAAAATATAAAAAATATAATGAAAAAAACATTGTTTTATTTCAATTAGTGTGAGATCAGTATCATCTACTCTACAAAAAATTGTTTCATTTTATATAAAAATTTGTGACAACTAATAGATTCAAATTTTGATATCTTATGGAATTGGTATAACTACCTCAGAACTGGCTTCATATGTATTTATGAAATCAAACCATTATTTAAATAATATTTAGATAGACATCATAGTGTATAGGATATGTTCCAAAAAATGTTCACTTATTACTATTTCATGTTATTTAACAAAATAGAAATTTATTCATCCAAAAATAAATAAAAAAAACTTTCAAATGTTAAATTAAATACTTAAATGAGAGTATTAGGAATTTACAAAACTATGGTAACGTGACACTTTGAGTAAAAATATTGATGGTGTGAGTTTTCCTATAATGTAAATGAGTTATTCTCTTTTAAATGAAATTATAATATGTTTTTATGTTTTAAGTTTATTTTGATAAAATTTTTTCCATTAAATATTGAAATAAATGTGTTTATAATATGAGATGTATTTTTATGAAACTATTAGATTTTAAAAAATTATTTGAAAAATACTTTCATACGGAATTTTTTTTCTGAAGAGGGTTTAATTAGAGTTTTCCTTATATCGTAGAATATATAAATCTAGTGATTGATTGGTTTAAAATATATTTTTAAAATACATATTTTCCTACTATTTTTAATGTGAAAAATGGAAGATGCATTATATAGATGATTTGGACTGGTTGACTACACTTGTTCAATTCATTATTATCGAAATATTATATGCATGAGTGATATTATTATATATATTTACCATATTTTTTATCCCTTATAACATGATAATATTTGATATCATTTTAGAAATTATAAATTCATTACTTCTATAGATTGGTTGGTCAGATAGGGTTGAGACACTAAATATGTTTACTTTTAAAATACGTGTTTATAAACATTGGGGTTGGAAGGTTACCATGGATTGATTGATATTTTGTGAGGGTGTTCACCTTTATACATTGGGTAATGATTTAAAATATTGATTATTTGTTTTTAATAATTATTTTTTATAGTAGTTCCTTATCGGGGGGACTCAATGATTAGAATAGAATATAGTTTCCTTGATGCTTTTGTTTTTTATTAAATGTATATTTAGGGGAAATAATCTCAGTGTTGTTACTATCATTGAAATGGATATTGGACCATGATTAGGAGATTAGCGGATGAATCCTTAATATTATTTATTAGGGGAGACAATTTTCCCTCTCTAGAATCATCATATAAGAGGAAATAATGTTCTTCCCTTAGTATAATTAGTTAAGTGTACTCTAGGATTCATCATTATAATTATTGTTTATCTATGATTAGGTATAATCATTAGAGTTATTATAGGAGACCCTTAGGTTCCTTCCTTAACGTTATTAATAAGGGGTGAGTGTATTTCATCCTTAACATTTCTGATATATGGAGGTTGCTTTAATATATGCATATCTCCATACAATTTTGTGGTTACCACCATATATAGGGATCATCCTAAGGTAAGATAATGTCCCCAATATAGATTTTTATAATGAAATTCCTATATAATATGTTAGATAAACATGTACTATAGAGATGATAAGATATATAGTGTGATCCCACCCATGTGACAACATGAAATATATGTGTCACAACCCAACCCTACCTGGGATCGAGATGAAACTACCCCAAGACCACCTCCATAGGCCAGGGGCTGGCGACCAGTGCCGAATGCACAACAACTCGGGGATGCCTTTTCATAAGTACCTGTACACACACATGCAACATAGTCAATGAAAAAGTGAAAAGTAAAAAAGAAAAAAAGAGTACCAACTGCTATAAATAAACCACAGGTGTGCATCGACCTCTAAACAGTACAAAGTAAGGGCTGACGGTAAGCTGAAAAGAAAAGGGCAAAACACACGCCCAACCAGAAAAGTGCCACAACCCGGCAAGAGGTAAACAAAAGAAAAACAGCTGGAAGGGTCCCCCACCTAGAACCCGACTCTGACCACCGTACGCGGTCCAAGCTCCCAAACTCCTAAGCTCCACTGAAGTCATGAACAACCTATCTGTCGTCTGCAAGGGCGCACCAAGTGCGGGCAAATCCCAAGTATGGGTGAGTATAAAAATACTTAGTAGGATACCCCGAAGGCTCGAGGGAGTAACAAAGGAGGTACCGAAGGGTGAGTAGTAGATAGAACGGGGGAATGTAAAGGAGTACAACCGAAAGTGCAGTAAAGAGTATAGTAGAGACTCCAGCTCAACCCAACAAGATAAAGAAAGTAGACTCGTCCAGACACAAGGATCTAGAAATGGTGATAAGATAAACTTCTCGTCGAGTCTTCGCTACCTGTAGCAGGAGAGTAGACTCATCCAACCACGAGAAGCTGGACACAGAAAGCACATGGCATACCCCGCACGTCTTCACCTCTCTTGGAAGGAGAGTAGCCAAGACCCAAGGAGTGGGTACTGGAGCAAGGTATATACATAACCATATGCTCAAACATGAAGGCCGAACATGATCATAAGGGGATCTCCATCCCGTAGCTCAGCCCAAGAAAGTGAGTCGCCAACAGTCCCAGAAGTAAACACCATCGATTCCCAACATCTTGCATGTCTTCCCCGAACTGCAAGTCAAGGGGCTGAAATCACCGCACCTCGAAACTATCTGCTTTGGGAGGAACTGACTCGCCAGCACGGTTTTAGGTCGCATCGTAAGGACGTGTCTCGGTGGGGAAATTTCCCCTCATACTTGAGAGTTCTGGGAGAACGTCAAGCCACACCTTGTCACTACCCCGGAGTCGAGAGGTCTCCTCAAAGTCGACAAGCGACCCCATGCCTAGCCCCACTAGAGTGTGATCCCTGGAAGTTGACAGGTTTTTACTAGAGGGAGACCTGGAAAGAGTCGACGAGTGCCACACTTCCCAGTCCCATAAAAGGGTAATCCACTTGAGGGTGACCCGACTAAAGTTTTCGACGAGTCCCAATGACCAGACCCGTAAAAGGGTACTCCACTAGAGGGAGGCTCGGAACCGTCATTGGGGACCACTTTTGAGCCTAGATGTAGGTAAACCCGGCATCAGGGACCACTTTACTGCCCAAATTGAGGTAAACTCGGCATCATGGACCACTTCCCAGTCCAGCTAGAGGTAAACCTGACATCGGGGACCACTTCCCAGCCCCGCTGGAGGTAAACTCGGAACCACTATGGCCATCCTGGCTGGATGATACTGCTCGGTGAACACCGTTGTACTGGCCATCTATGCTGGATGGTACTTCTATGGCCATCCCTGATGGAAACAACCTCCTGGGTAGAAAATCGGTTCCTGTGTAAAGTGTTGGTCACACCGAATCCACAAGAACTCTATCAGGGAACACGAAGGGATGGGAGGAACTCCTCGGGCCTCTCCGGGCGATTATGCTCCAATCATCTAAGTGACTGTCAAAGCGGATCGAGACAACTCATCCCCGAAAGTGGGAAAACATCCATGCTAAACAAGCACACGTTGTTGTAAACGGTGCCGCAGTCCGGTGGAAGGGGCACAGTACTGAAACCCCTCACAGCTTAATAAACAGAGGAACCAAACCACCTCTATCAGCCAAACCATCAAAAACATAACCAGGGGAAAAAATAAACCCTACTGGTCAAACAAACGAGAACAGAACCAGGGGAAAACTGAACCCTGTTGGTCAGACAAATGAGAACAAGGGGACCCTCTACGTCGTGAGAGGTCAAAAGTACGTAAAGCAGAACATGGAACGCACATGGGGTCCACACAACGTGTGGCCCCAAGTCAACCCCATCCAAGCACACAAATGTTCTCAGGTTTAAACAACCACATATACCTCTATGCATTATCGTATACTCCCATAGTATAAAACCTTCCAGCCCAAAGGCTATTGTGCACACGGCACCCAACATCAATGCGAAAGAATAACGTAACAACTCCAACTGGCCACCTCATCGACCCATGCACGACCAACTACATCTCTTTAAGAATTCACTTCACTCTCCCAAGAGTTAACACGATCACATGCCAAGGGTTCTCTGCACACATCACAGGAAGAACCTCCACCGGTACACCTTCATATTTCTACATTTAATAAGATCGCGTAAGAGGATCCACTCTCCGGAACAAATTACACCGTTGTAATCCTCGCAGAAAAACATACAAGATAGACTACTTACTCGCCTCCAACGGTTATCCGATGAAAAAGTCACCAACACCGCTTTACGCCCGAACGACGTCCCGTGATCCCGAGCCTCAGCCCCAAAAACAGTCGGGCACATCGCACCATTGCGATCCCCTTGGGAAAACTTGTCAAAAGGACTAATCACGTGAGTGGAATGGATATCTGGAGAAAAAGATGCATTCCGGCACACCGCACACGAGCGGTGCTACATGAGACCCGCATCCCGGTCCCGAAGTGCCACAAACGGATCGCAGCGTTGCGATCCTCACGAAAAAGTACACAAGATGGACTATTCACTTGTCCAAAACGGACACCCGGTGATGAAGTTGGAATTCACTGTCAACTCCCGAAACGGTTCTCACGGGGCCTGCACCAGCATGCGGAATTAGAGCAGGCAGATTGCCCCATTGCAATCCCCTCGAAAAAACACTCAAAAATGACTACTTACACGCCCCGAATGGACGTCTGATGAAAAAGTTACAAAACGCTGCTAATAGATCAACAGACGGGCCATGGGGCCCATGCCTCAACTCCGGTTTCAACGCCCGAAACCACAATGAAAAACTACGGCTCAATGCCAGGATCGCAATGCCACTGACAGTGCTCAATTCAGACATCAGATGTGTCAGCGAGGTGCAAAACAAGAACCCCCAAGAAAAATGCTTGTCCACTTAACATTGTGTTGCGCCCCGAGCCCCTCGTCTCGGGAATTAAAATTTCCTAAGACCATCTCAAAAAGTCCGTCTAGACGTATGGAGTACATTGCCACAGGCGGCATGCAAAACGGACACTCGTAGCAGAAATTACGGGCGTCTGAGTCGAGGGGGAAATGCCCCTTGGGCTGGACCGGCCTGGGCCGGCCGGTCCGCCCGACCTGGGCCGGCACACGGTTTGGCTGCATGGGCCGAATGTGGACCCGCAGTCCAGGGTTCTGCTGACCGGCCTCATGGCCGGTCACTTCTTCCACGCAGAGACCCACCAAAGACAGGTCACGGTCTAGCTGCGGGGTCGTACGACGCGACCCCGGTCTCCGCTTCGTGCCACAGAGCGCCCTCCGCCGGTGCCCGCTCGCCGCCGCTGCGAGCCCCGACCGCCTGAAGCCCTGCCGACACCCTCACCCGGCCTGCACCACCTCGCGCCTCTACCTGGCCTCACGCCGCCGCCGTCGTAGCACGCTCCGCCGCGGCCTTCCGCTGCGCTGGCTCGCGAGAAAGCCCCAAAAACCACTGGGAACACTCAAAAACCCACAAACATTGATGAATGATTGTGGAGGCCTTGGGACTCCAAATTTGAAACAGAAATGTGCGTTGGAAAGGCCAGAATATGTGATACGCAATTATGGGATTTTATTGAAGATCAAACAATAATTCGACACATGTTTATGGGTTCAAAGGTGGTGCGGAAATTAAAAACACAAAACGCACGATCCTACCTCTTGGGCATTTCCCGGAGCTTCGCCATCAATCCGCCGGAGCTGCCGCACCTCACTGGAGCAGTCGCACCTTGTCGGAGAGGTGGAGGAGTGGATGAGTTCTTCCTTGAGAGATCCTTCTGGGGGTGATAAATGGGGGAGAGAGGAGAAGTTATGTATTTAAATAGAATCACACATAACCATCCGCCCGTCGGCCCGAAACAGAACTTCTCGCGGGGTCGAGATTAAGCCTCCACTAGGACAATAACCACCTCCTGAGCACCACGGAGGTCACATAATTTTAATCTGAGGCCCCTTTCAAAATATATTAAACTCTACGCCCGAGGCCCCAAATTACGAAAACACCTCCGGGACCATTTTTCACTGACGGACCGCGCCCGCGAAACATACACCCCTCCTAGGGTAAATGACACGTTCCGAACTCAACTGTGCCCTCAGTTTTCCCATACGAGCCACCATTTAATATATACTTGAGTTTAACCATTAAATGAATAAATAAATTATTTAATTTATCCATTTAACGTTCCGGAAGCCAGCAAGGGGTCCAAACATCCCGCACCGACATGTTTTATGTCATTCCTAGGGGAAACACCCCATTCCGGACCCATATGTGCACTCAGATCTTTGATCTGGATCACCATTTAGGAGATATCCCCTTTATTAGTTGTTCCCAGTGTGAACGCACTAAAAAATTAATTCCGTCCACACTGGGGCTCGGAATAGCACGCCGTCTGAAGGCGCTGCACTGGAAAAATATTAAGAACATTACAAAGTCTTTTATAGCAAAAACCGGGATCTTGAATTATTTTCTCCATCATGATTTTCATCCCTGAAAATCAAAAACCAGAGAATAAGACTACGTAATAAGCCCACATATGGCTCTCTCGTACCTAGAAGAACTCTTGCACAGTCTCGCATCAACGCACACAGACCAAAGGATTTGATCTGTTCACGCGAGTTCTGCCCTTGCCGATGATGTGCATAAGAGCACGTACACTTCTTCTCGGGTGAGTCGCGTGGAAGACGTCGTGCACCCACTCCATACATTGGGGTTAGGGAAAGGTGGTGGGGAACCTCACCATCCCTTCACACATTCTCAAATGGTCCTAAGGACCTTGGGGGTAGCTCACCACCCCGATCGAACTTCCACGTCACACGTCGCGACTGGAATCACCATTTGGACCTAGGACAAAGCCCGGTGATTCCCTCCTTCATAATATCCTTAACACCCAAGTATATCTGGTCACACAAGGTTTCGCAGTCTATGTACCACAACCAAGACTCTCTTACGTGATTTTAGAGAGAAGGAGTCGACACCACCGACTTACGAAAAAGGGCCCATGCCTTTTTACCTTACCAAAATAGGGTTACACTAATGCCCTGCGCCACCCTGGCTACAATGCAAGCAAGGAGCAGGGAGAAAAGAATTTCACACACAGAGTCTAAAAATTCGACTGCAACAAGTAGAATATCCCTAATGCATACCTCTTATCACCTCATGCTCTACAAGATTATAGACGTCTAAATCTCGTGGCTATTCGCGGTCCCAACTGTCAGCTCTCGGATCCTGACGTGGACCACCTGGTTGTGATGGGAAGACCTCGTAAGGTCATCCACCACTTACATCTCCTCCCACTCCTCTTCTAGCACCACCTCTCAGGGTACTACTCTGATCATGGCGTTGCCTCTGTCATGTTGGTGCACCTGCTGCCTGCCCGAGGCTCTCTACATGCCTGGTCGGGCAGTCCCGTTCTAGGTGACCTTGCCCATCAAAAGCATAGCACCGACTCTCTTTGGGCTGCACTGGTGCCCTCCAGTGCCACTGTGGTGTACGACCACGCCCCTGAGTCTGGTTGTCAGAACGAAACCTACGTCGAGGTTCTGCTTGTCGACGCCCGCTAGCTACGACAGACGTCTCAGCTCCAACGTGCTTGCTGCCACCACCAACTCTAGAACATGACATGAATCTCTTTTTCACCAGTGCCCGCTCTAGCACCCTGAAATATGTGGAAATTCCAAAGAGTACTATGACAAAATGAATCACTTGGCAGAGAGCCTGATAAAACTTATGCGCTTGGATGTTGTCATCATGGACCAAGTCCGGGTAAAAATGTGCACAGTCTGCGAAACTAGCCACGTACTCGGCCACCGTAATCCATCCCTACTGAAACTGCAGGAGCTCTTGAATCCGAACAGAGCGTAAGGAGGAGGGGAAAAACTCCTTATGAAACAACAACTGAAAGTCACCCCACAAAAGCGATGACTCGTCAATAAACTAAGTCACCAGACTCCACCAATGCCAAGCTTCTCCTCGAAAAAGGATGGCGGCCAAAGCCACCATAAGAACTGTCGACGTCTGCACAAGCCTGAAAAGAAGAACCACTATCTCTATCCAATCCTCTGCTACATGAGGGTCTGGATCACCACTGAACCTCATCGGTCTCTACTGTTGGAACTCATGGAGCGCGCTCAACCTGCGCTCAAGCTCAGCCCACTCTGTTGAAGCTGTATACTGCTCAATAGGTGGGGGTGATTCTATTGGCCAACCTGGAGAAAGGGGCTCACATAATGGGTCCTAGACTAAGGCCTCATATCTCACATGGTCATCGTCGCAAACCAAAGCTGGTATCTGGGATGACTATCTTCGCGGAGACATCCTGAATGTTATCAAGGAGTGCCGCGGTCAGAAGAGCATATATGTATATACCAATAACAACAATGGGGAGCTGAATCTTGAAGGACAGTCAAAGACTTAATCCTATGTGATGCACAAACAACTTTTCCCTGTAACTAGTGTCTCAGCATGCCGATTCGACAAGCAGGTTATAAGGGTCCTGGTGAATGGATACATCAGTCGCCGCACCATCACTGGACTCCCTGTCCTGAGAGCTGCTCTCGAGAAACGTTAACACTGTTTCCCTATATCCCAACAAATTCCTTTTTAGGGATGTCCACACAATGTCCAAAATAATGAACCACCTTTGATACCACGTTTTCACGACCATACACTACCGAGGCTCGAGCCGCAACTACCCCAAGCCCACCTCTATAGGCCAGGGGCTGGCGACCAGCGCTGAAGGCACAATAACTCGGGGAGGCCTTTTCCTAAGTACCTCTAGACACACACGCAACACACTCAATGAAAAAGTGCAAAGTAAAAAAGAAAAGATAAGTACCGACTACTATAAATAAACCACAGGTGTACATCAAACTCTAAATAGTATAAAGTAAGAGTTGAAGGTAAGCTAAAAAGAAAAGGGCAAAACATGCGCCCAACTAGAAAAGTTCCACAACCCGGCAATAGGTAAACAAAATAAAAATAGATGAATGGTCGCCCACCTAGAACCCAACTCCGACCACCCCACACGGTCCAAGCTCTCAAACCCCTAAGATCCGCTGAAGTAATGACCAACCTGTCCATCGTCTGCAAAGGCACACAAAGTGTGGGAAAAGCCCAAGCAGGGGTGAGTATAAAAATACTCAGTAGGATACCCCAAAGGCTTGAGGGAGAAACAAAGGAGGTACCTAAGGGTGAGCAGTAGATCGAACAGGGGAATGTAAAGTAGTACAATTGAAAGTGAACTAAAGAGTACAGTAGATAGTCCAGCTCAACCCAACAAGATAAAGGAAGTAGACTCATCCAGACACAAGGAGATGGAAATGGTGAAAAGATGAACTTCTCGTCGAGTCTTCGCTACCTATAGCAGGAGATTAGACTCGTCCAACCATGAGAATCTAGACATGGAAAGCATGGGTCATACCCCGTGCGTCTTCGCCTCTCTTGGAAGGAGAGTAGCCAAGACCCATGGATTGGGTACTGGAGAAAGGTATATACATATCCATATTCTCAAAAAAGAAGCCCGAACATGATCTTAAGGGGATCTCCATCCTGTATCTCAGCCCAAGAAAGTGAGTCTCCAATAGTCCCAGAAGTAAACACCATCGATGCCCAGCATCCCGGATGTCTGCCCCGAACTGCAAATCAAGGGGCTCAAATCACCGCACCTCGAAACTATCCACTTTGGGTGACACTGACTCGCCCACACGGTTTTAGGTCGCTTCGCAAGGATGCATCTCGGTGGGGAAAGCACCCCTCATACTTGAGAGTTCTGGGAGAACGTCAATCCACACCTTGTCACTGCCCCGTAGTCGAGAGGTCTCCTCAAAGTCGACAGGCAACCCCCTGCCCAGACCCGCAGGAGGGTGATCCCTGGAAGTCGACGAGTTCCCACTGGAGGGAGACACGGAAAGAGTCGATGAGTACCAAACTTCCCAGTCCCGTAAAAGGGTAATCCACTGTAGGGATACCTTTCTAATGTCATCGACGAGTCCCAATGTCCAGTCCCGTAAAAGGGTACTCCACTGGAGGAAGGCTCGGAACCGTCATTGGTGACCACTTCCCAGCCCAGCTGGAGTTAAAACCTGCATCATGGACCACTTCCCAGACCAGATGAAGGTAAACCCAACATCGAGGACCACTTCCCAGCCTCACTGGAGGTAAACCCGGAACCACTGTGGCCATCCTGACTGGATAGTACTGCTCGGTGAACACCACTGTACTGGACATCCCTTCTAGATGGTAACCCACTAGCCATCCCTGCTGAATGGTACTGCTCAGGCCATCCCTGCTAGAAATAACCTCCTGGGTAGAGGATCGGTGCCCATGTAAATTTTTCGTCACACCGAATCCAAAAGAACTCTATCAGGGAACACGAATGGATGGGAGAAACTCCCCGGGCCTCTCAGGGCGATCACACTCTAATCTGCTGAGTCACTATCGATGTGGATCGAGAAAACTCATCCTAGAAAGTGAGAAAACACCCACGTTGTACGAGCACACATTTTCGTAAACTGTGTCGCAGTCTGGTAGAAGGGGCACAGTACTGAAACCCCTCACAGCTGAAGAAACAGAGGAACCAAACCACCTTTGTCGACCAAACCATAGAGAACAGAACCAGGGGAAAAACTCAACCCTACTGGTCAAACAAACGAGAACAGAACCAGGGAAAAAATCAACCCTTTCGGTCAAACAAATGAGAAAAAAGGGACCCTCTACATCGCGAGAGGTCAAAAGTACATAAAGCAGAACACGACAAGAACGTGGGGTCCACACGACGTTTGGATCCAAGTCAACCCCCACCAAGCGCACAAATGTTCTCAGGTAAAAACAACCACATGTACATCCATGCATTATTATATACTCCCAGAGTATACCACATTCCAGCCCAAAGGCTGTCGTGCACACGACCTCCAACATCAAAACGAAGGCATAACGTAACAACTCCAACATTCCACCTCATTGGCCCAGGAACAGCCAACTACATCTCTTCAATCATTCACTTCACTCTCCCAAGAGTGAACATGATCACACACAAAGGGTTCTCTGCAAACATCGCAGGAAGAACCTCCACCGGTACACCTTCATATTTCCACATTTAATAATATCACGTAAGAGGCTACACTCACTTGAACAGATTACACTGTTGTAATCCTTGTGGAAAAACATGCGAGATCAAATACTTACTCACCACTAATGGTTATCTGACGGAAATGTTTCCAACACCGCTTTACACCCGAACAGTGTCCCATGATCCCGAACTCTGGCCCCGAAAATAGTCGGGTGCATCGCACCATTGCGATCCCCTTAGGAAAACACGTCAAAAGGACTACTCACTTGAGTGGAATGGATATCCATAGAAAAAGACGCATACCGGTGCACCGCACATGATCAGTGCTACATGGGACCCGCATCCCGGTTCTGAAGCACCACAAATGGATCGCACCATTGTGATCCTCTCAAAAAAGTACACAATATAGACTATTCACTTGTCAAAAATGGACACCTGGTGATAAAGCTGTAAATCATCGTCAACTCCCAAAATAGCCCTCATGGGGCCCACACCAGCATGCTGAATCAGAGTGGGTGGATTTCACCATTGCAATCCCCTCCAAAAAAACACCCAAAAACGACTGCTCGCATGCCCCGAACGGACATCCGATGAAAAAGTTACAAAACGCTGCTAACAGCTCAACAGACGGGTCATGGGTCTCATGCCTCAACTCCAGTTTCAACACCCAAAACCACACTAGAAAACTCCGGCTCAATTCCAGGGTCGCAACGCCACTGGCGGTGCTCAGTTCGGACATCATATGTGTTTTTGCCGTCCAAAACAAGAACCCCTGAGAAAAACACTTGTCCCCTTAACGTCGCGTTGCGCCCCGAGCCCCTCGTCTCAGGAACTAAAAATTCCCAAGACCATCTCAAGAAGTCTGCCTCGAAGTCTAGAGTACACTGCCACAGATGACATGCAAAAAGGACGCCCGTAGAGAAAATTACGGGTGTCCGAGTCGAGGGGCAATGCCCCTTGGGCTGGACCGGCCTGGGCTGGCCGGTCCGCCCGACCTGGGCCGGGTCGCGGTTGGGCCACACGGACCGACCGTGGACCCATACTCCACGGTTCTGCCGACTGGCCTCATGGAAGGTCGCTTCTTCCATGAGGAGACCCACCAAAGGTGGGTCTTGGTCTGGCTGCGGGGTCTCACGGCGCGACCCTGGTCTCCGCTCCGCGCCGCGGAGCGCCCTCCGCCGGCACCCGCTCACCGCCGCCACGAGCCCCGGCCGCCTGAAGCCCAGCTGATAGCCTCACCCGGCCTGCACAGCCTCGTGCCTCCACCTGGCCTCGCACTGCCACTGCCATAGCATTCTCTGCCACTGTTGTGCTGGCTCGCCGGAACGCCCCAAAAACCGCCGGGAACACTCAAAAACCATCAAACTTCGGTGAACAACCGTGGAGGCCTTGGGACTCCAAATTTGAAACCAAAATGTGCGTTGTAAAGACCATAATATGTGTTCTACACAATTATGGGCTTTGATTGATGATCAAACAATAATTCGACACATGTTTATGGGTTCAAAGGTGGTGCAGAAATAAAAAACGCAAAATGCATGATCCTACCTCTTGTGTGTTGTCCGGAGCTTCGTCGTCGATCCGCTGGAGCTACCGTGCCTCACCGGAGCTATCACGCCTCGCCGGATAGGTGGAGGATAGGTGGATATCCTCCTTGAGATCTCCTTCCAGGGGGTGAACAAAGGGGGAGAGAGGGGGGTGGGTGTTAAGTGTTTAAATAGAAACACACTTGACCACCCGCCCGTTGGCCCGAACCTGAACTTCCAGTGGGGTCGAGATTAAGCCTCCCCTAGGAAAAACATAACCTCCGAAGCACAACAGAGGTCTCAGAAATTTAATCTGAGACCTCATTCAAAAGTTATTAAACTCGACACCAGTGACCACCAAATTCCGAAAACGCCCCCGGGGCCATTTTTCACTGACGGCCCGTGCCCGCAAAACTTACACCCCTCCTAGGGTAAACAACACGTTCCGAACTCAACGGTGCCATTGGTTTTCCCATATGAGCCACCACTTAATAGATACTATAGTTTAACCATTAAAAGAATAAATTAATTATTCAATTTAATCATTTAACGTTCTGTAAGTGAGGGATGGGTCCAAACATCCCGTGCCGACATGTTTTATGTCGTTACTAGGGTATACACCCCATTCCAGACCCATTAGTACACTCAGATTTCTAATCCGGATCACCGTTTACGAGTTATCCCATTTATTTGGCATTCCCAGTGTGAACGCACTGAAAACATAATTCCGGCCACACTGGGGCTCAAAATCGCACGCCCTCTGAAGTTGCTGATCTGGAATAATATCAAGAATATTCCAAAGTATTTTATAGATAAAACAAGGTTCTTACAATATGGTATAGATCTAAATGATTTATTTGACTAGTATGGTAGATAGCACTAAGGAGGGATAATGTATTGATTTGGGATAATGAATAAGTGGTGAAGATATTAATTGATTTAGTTAAGAACCATTCTTGTTTTTCCAATTTTGATAATAGAATAACAATTATATTTATATTTGATTATTTGGGACATATTTAACCACTCATTTTTTCTATCATTTTACAAAATTCATTAATATTTGGACGCAAAAAAATTACCCTTATTATATTTCATTAAATGATAATTATTACCCATGATATTTTCTTTCTAGGATGTTCAATATTAACCATATGACTAATGCGTTAATTGGAGAATCGGATGAATGAGTTTTTTTATACATAACTGAGATGTATTAATGATTCAATCATTTAAGATAAATGCGACTACAAGGTAAAAATCATTGTATTATAAGGGAATACATGCCAAAGATTATTTTTTGGTGATACTGATCCTAATATGAATAATATTAGTCATGTATATTGGGTTTATTCATTTTAGATCGATAATAAAATGCATGTAAGGAATTTAATATGCCTGTGTGGGTTCTATTTCTAGGTGGGTTGAGATTCTCTCAAACTATATATTCATAACCTACTAAATAAGGCATTAATCTAATTAGTTACTATCTCTAAATGAGTCATAGATAGTGGGGATCCTACTATGTTAATGGATATATCATCTACCAATATACACTCTATGTTTTCAATATACAAGGTTATAAATTCATATTTTACATTATATATAGGTATCATATAAGAGATAAATAGATGTTTTAGGATAGAAATAGTAACATAGGTTAATTATTTTTATGGATGTTATCTTTTGTGTTTGGCTGAATGCCATAATATTTATTTTTTAGTTGTATTATATATGTGTTGGCCAAGTGGAAAACATATTTATGTTTTTATTTTTATGATGGATGTTATTTATATTAATTCTAATAATTCTATATTTTATGTTAATTCAAATCATGTGGACTATTTACTTTTCTAATATATTCAACCAGAACCCAGCTTAACTCCTAATTTATTTGTGTTCATATTTTTGGTATAATAATTATATTTATGGGTCATGCTAGAATTTTGGTAGATTTATTTGAGATACTATATCATTATATTCGATATCATTTTTCCCCACAAAACATTGATACCTTACTGTCATTCAGTAGTCTCTATAATAAAGGGAGGCATGATTGATAGCATAGATCACCACAAAATTGTTCTTTCTATCAGTCTGATTGTACATGAAAATAAAACATAGAATAAATGAATATTTATAATTTTAATAATATTATTTAGATATAGATATAATATTGTGGGACATAGGAGATAAATCATGAGTTTGTCTAGATTTATATTCTTCACTTATAACTTATTTTACATTGGGGTTTCTACAATTCTTGAGTGGGAACTCTATGTTGAGGGAGATCATGTTTTCTTCCTTATAAGATATGAAGGAAAAGGAATATTTAATTGGTATTTTCTAGGAGGATGTTTTACTTTTCATTCATCATGATAATGTTAATTTAACGGAATGTTAGAACACTTATGGGTAATATTTTTTGACATACTAACTTTTATGGACTCATTTTTTTGACTGGAAATTAAATTTTTATTTTTCAAACACTTTTATGGAAAATGTGTGAAACCATGTGTTCAAAAACAAAATTAAAAAAGAAAATTAACTAATGAGAATTTAATCCTACCAAAATTAGTCTCCCATATTCATTTCGATGAAATTTCATTAACCTTAGTTTTTGGTTTATCCATAAGAAGATCTTCGAACCAGAAGGCCAGCTTGACCCTAGAATAAATGCACTCATCTAGGATGATCATCCCATTATTCAATCCCCCAAACTATTAGCATGCCTTTATCATCTATCCATGTATATTGTTTCTCATTGAGTTTTATCTTTTATAATCTCCCATTAATTTTAGAAGCTTCTTCTTTTGTATCATTGAGAGAAAAAAACTAGTCCACTATTTCCTCATGTGATATCATGTGAAATTCCAAGGATTGGTCATGAAAAAACCTCAATTACACCAATTTTATATCTTCAAGGATTTCAACTTATTCACTGACTATGTCTCCATATGAAGAGTTATGGATGTGTAATCCTTCATCTCCTTATGAATTCTCTTCTTCCATTTGGTGGAGGGCCCGAAAAAATCACCATCCATCTGTTGAACTGTAAATTTAATATCATTATGATCATTAACATACTGAACAACCATGTTCATGCCACCGTCATGTGGTTAAAAATCATAGACCATAAGATTGGCATCACCATCAACATTCTCATCTTGAACCTCAATCACATCAACTTCCTTGATGCCAGCAGGGTTGTTTAGAAATGGTTATTCTGTTACAGAGAACTATTAAGCTGTAGAATCATGAGACATGCCCCATTTAAATACTGTCTATAGTCATCAAACTCAATACACTAAAACTATTTTAAACTATACAATTTTTATAGGATCATTCCGATCACACCCCACTTGTTGCTTTCACCAAGACAGCATTATCTTCACTAAGTGTATATGCCCTTTCATTTTTCTCATCTTCATCCTACCTATTCTAAATATCTTTACTTCATTCAAAACTTGCATTAAACCAAATTAAGATCCTCTAATTTTAACTCAATGGGCTCATAGATTTAGTAATTTTCAAACAATCAGTTATATTAGAAGTCAAACTAGGGTTAGAAAATCCCCCACCCTATTGAGAATTCAATAGGATGACCTCTAGTTGATTAACTCACTTGGAGATAACACCTCCTTGAGAAGGTTCCTATAGACATGAACCTAGACAAGGTACATCTCCACTAGCATAGCCCTTACCCTTTCACCCCAACTCAACAACCATATTCTATAAAGGACTTTCTCTAGCCAGTGGTTCCCCATGAACCGCCTCATCGATCTGAACAACCAATTGTCCCTGGATAGAGGACCCATCCACACAACTGGTCTAATACCCATTCTATCAAAACCTACTTCTATAATTCACTGACTAATGACCTAATATATTTCGAACAGAACGAAAAGCCACTCATGATTAATTCACCACATATTTTCTATAGTGGTATTCCTCTCCAATTTTAATCCAAAGGAAATTAAAATGATTTCGTGAGTCGACTTCTACATATACTCTTGGATTAACAGGATGACAAAATACCCTAATATGACTATCATACCATAAGAACCTACCTATGAGATTCCCAAGAAACCTAATAATCAAAGGGTTTTAAAATGTAAGGGGAAGGATAGGGAAACTCACCCAAATTTATATAGAAGGTTATTCCCACATCATGTGATAAAAATATGTCCATCTATAGAGGTAGAATCTAGATCTATTGCAGCTTCAATGCGTGCACTACCAATCGTTGGTCATTTTATCCTCTCATGAAAATCAGATCAATAAGTTCATGTTTTCGAGAAAACCAATAATGTCTATATCCTGAAGATCCCACATACCAAAATCTATAGAAGGTATTCACCGATGGCCGAATATCTAAGAATCAAGCAATCAAAGTTCAATTGAGAAATGCTGATTCTTAATAAAACTCCATGAGCGCTAATGGAAGATTAGAACATCCTTCATACAAATCGAGGACCTTAGGGTGAAAGGATAATTGTAAGAATGGTGGAAGCATCTCACGTTTGGAAATGGGGGATAAGGAAGAATCCACACCCATTAAAGACAATGAAGGTCCCTCCCCTTCTAGGGGGAGGGTCTAGTATGATTATCGTCATCATCATGAAGTGGGAGAAGACATTTCTAATCTCCCCCTGAAGAAACCCCATGTAATCATTATTATTTGGAAAAAAATATAATTTATTTGATGATTTATAAACAAATATCATAATTGGATATTAGATTAAAATGTAAATTTGTATTTCCTTGTTATATTATATTTATTTCAACAATTTTTTTTACATATTTGAGATGTGGTTTCTGGTTTTCTATATTTTTTAGAAAAATACACTTTTTAAGGGAGAACACTCTTGTTATAGAATAAGGTGTGGATATGCTGATTTATTGGAGAATGATTAGTGAGGATTAGATCATTGTTATTATTAAATTTTTTAGAGAATTAAGAAATTTTATTTTGATGCAAATATATTATGGATTTTGAAAATGTTAATGGGTTTTAAGGAAAACCACCTAATTGGAACGATATTCTCATTTATTGTTTGGAAGAAACCCTTGATTGTTAGGTGAGTTTTTGAGAACTATTACTTGAGATTATATATATATAAATAATTATTTTAATTGGTTTTAGGTAAATAAATGGGGTTTAAAAATGTGTTTTCATGGTATTATGGGTCATACATCAAGGGACTGGGTGCTTAAATTGGATATTTTATGATGTAATTTGAGAGTAATTAGAGAGAGAGGATTGAAATATAGGATTGAAGAGTGGTCTATTCAATAAATGATTAATGATTTGATAATATGAATTATATGATATGTAGATTAGATTATTTGGATGGGTTTCAATAAAAAATCTCAATGGTGAGGGGAATATTACATGGGTTTGGAATTTAGTAGATGGTTTTAATGATGGGGAGTACCTCATAAGAGGATATAGGTTTATCATAGTTTTTTTTCGGTTTAATGATTGAATTTATTCACCATATATATATTTTTAATGATTATAAATAGGGTCTTTTAGGTTTTTTTCAGATGTGCTTATCATGTTGATAAAGGGCATGGATGAATTAGTAGATATCATGGTGATTATTTATAAACCCATTTAGTGAATATCAGGTTTGGTATATAAACACAGGTAGTTGAAGTGTGGCTATTTTTCAATAGTAATTTTTTTTGATATGGATAAGAACTCATTAATGACATAGGTTTTGATTTATAGTCTGGAGATCATGGATGCTTCAATATGATGATAAGATCTATAGCGATGAGTTTGTAATGAACCTCTATTTTTCATATTTATGAACTCTGAGGAGGGTTGGTTTACTATTTTTTGGTGAATGAGTGAATTTTAATTTTGTAAATAGTAAAGAGAGAATATAATTTTATACATTTATTTGATATGTATTTGGATAAATTATATGTTGAATGGAGGGATGAAAGACTTGAAATGTGTTTTTAGGTTCCTGGTGTTTTATAACAAGAGAGTATGTGATTTTTAACATTCAACTGGTTACCAAACCCAATATAATTAGGTACTAAATGGTATAATTAGTTGGATTATCCAAATGGTATATCCACTAGTTATATAGTTTCCATCCACCAGTAAAATTTAGCCACTAAGTACACAATCAAAGCATATCGATTTGTTGGTGTGACGATAACAATTACTCAATAATTCTTGACTCTATTTTAATGTGTTCAAATTGTCATTTTGTGGTTATCCCTCTCATTTTTAGATGGTTTGATACTCGGGGTAAGTCAATATTTATATAATCCCTCTATTTTCATCCTCTTAATCCCTATTTAATTCAAGGAAATTTTAAAACCCTTGGAATAAAACATTTTTTGTTTCCCCAATATTATTCCTCATTTATTAATCATCTTCAACATACTTATTTTTATTATTTCCCTTTAGGGTATTGTACTGTAGAATCACATTTTATAAATGATTATTCATTTTTTGGAATATAGAGGAGTCTTGAAAAACATAGATTTGTACTATTTTATGTCATTCATCTGAAATTATATCTATCAGTAATTACTTTTTATGATTTACATGAAATTAATAATGAATTTTTCATTAATTTGGTGTTGTAAATTTTTTCTCTTGTGTGGTTTATGACATTATGTGTGTCAATAGTAGATAAAATCCATTTTCATGAGGTTTTTACATTGATATCTAAAAAGTGAGTTTGAAATTAATTATATAATTCAAGAGTGTTATTTTAAATTTATCAATGTTTTTAAAATTATTTACTATTGATAAGATAAATAATCATTTGGGTTAACTATGATTGGGATGATATTGGATTAAATTTATAGATCATTGTTTTTGTAAGTGGCCTTTACATCCTAAGAGTTGTGATCTCTTTTTTCTCATTATACACTACTATATTTTTTTCTATAATTTATTATTATAGTTGAAATGATTGTATAATATTACATAACTGAATAAATGTGATCAAGTCACATCATCCTGTTAGTAAATATGTTTCGTATAGAATGATAAATGGTTTATTGGTGGTCCATTGGCCGAATGAGTGTTAGTGGAATATTATTTTATTGTTTGGTGTTGTGACATAGTTTTTAATATAAATGGGATCATCCTTTTTAAATATAATATGAATGACGTATTTTTGTATAAAGTGTATTCCAAGAGAATACTATTTTACCTTTACATGTTTATTTAATGGTGGTCTGACTATGAAATGGCTATTTAATGGAAATTGTAGACAATAAAAAATGACATTGAATTTTTTTTCAATATAGAAAGGCCAATTTTACAAAATTATTTTTCTATAGGAGTTTATCCCAACAATTTAGTATAGATAAATAGATAAAATGAATCACTTTGATGTTGAATTGAAAAATGAATTAGACTCATGATTTCAATTTGAAGGTTCAAATTTCCTTTGTATAGATGATTTGGTCTAGTTAACAATATGTGGGAAATTTCATATTCTATAGATCATATATTCATATTTGAGACTGACTATTTATTGTAATTTATTTGATATCCACTTTCACATGATGATTATTGTTAACATATGAGCCATAAGATATTAGATCTTTCTAGGTGATATATTTTATATATTGGGTTAAGATATCAAATGTCCTTTCAATTGAGATATGATTATATGAATATTGGGGTGGTGTGAGGGACCATGTATAGATTAATATTTGGAAATAGATTTCACCCTTATCCCTTGTGTTGTTATTGTTATTCTTGATGATAGGGTTTTCCTCCATCGTTCCTATATTTGATACATCTTGATTGGAAATCATTGATTTTAGTAGGATATTATATTTTTTATGATTCAATTGACATAAAAGTTAAAATTCATTGAATATAAACCTAGTGTTGTTAAATTCTTCGGTATGGGAATATGAGTGGGATTATGAGATATATGAATTCTCTAATTATGGTATTGTTATGTGGAGATGATTTTCCCCCATTAGTATCATTTGATATTTGATTTTAAGTTACGTCCATAATATATTTTGACAACAGAACCATTGGATGCATCATTAATGAAATTTACAATATGATGTTTTGTTCCCTCAATTGAGTTATTGATAGGAGGGGAGTGAGTTCATTACATAACATCATTTATAGGAGGTAAGTGGGATTCCTTATTAGTATTGTTGATAGGTCTATGGATTCTATAAGTAGGGATACTTCATATTATTCTTATATAGATGTATTCTCGATTTATTCATCTATCGTAAGACTATATACATAGAACACACTTTTGATAATAGAATCAATATTTGACATGATGGTTTGAAAGGAATCTATAAATCTATTATAACTTGTTGGGGGAACTAATATCTATAATGAATTGTATCGTGGAAGAAAATTACAGAGGTAAATTATATGAATTTTTGAAGATATGTCCAACAGGGATTGGTTATGTGATATATGGAAGAGAATAAGGGATGAGATCCTTATTTCATTTATTACGGCTAATTAATTTATCCATATTTTTATAGAAACAGTTTTTTTATATTTTTATTTTTTGCTTCATGCCCTCTTTTTCTATTTTATTTTGGCCTTTATTATTAGAAAATTGTTAATCATTGATGGTTATATCCCCTTTCATTAGTCATTGTTTTATTTTTCAATATGGTCATTAATTCCTTATATATTTTGGTTTTTGGTTATTGATGTGGTGTAGTAAAACTAATGTGAAATTGGGGACATTGGTGAGTTAGTAATTTATTATAAGTCTAATACATATTAATGATTTTGACATTTGGGAAGATATTTATTTTAAGGTATACCATATAGAGTAATTAGGGTTTATATATTATCAATTGTAGATACATGATAAGTATCATTATTCATGAATTTGAGGTGTGTTTGTCTTCAAAAAATTATTTATTGAAGGTATATATTTCAAATGGATACATGGGATTTGTTTTTGGGTTTGTTGAGTTTTAGTCAGATTATAATAGTATGGACCACAAACATTATCTTTCATCCACTTGGTAATTATATATTGGAGATTCACAGTGAGTAGAATAATATTATCGAGTCATTGAACTCATCCTTAGCCACAAATATATAAATTGATTTTATGTATGTGGGTATATGATCATGTTGTATTTCTGACATATATATCATATTAGAGATGTAAATATGGCATGAAATAAGCATAAAATCTGTGGTTGATTATTCAGTAAGATATTGTAATGTGATTTAGGATATTGGACATTATATTGAATATTAGTTATATTAAATAATTGTCAATCCCAGGGACATCATGTTTATGATTTTATTTTAATGATGAATATTTTTTATAATACATTTAATATTTTTCTATTATATGATAATTCATATCTTGAAGACTATTTTACTTCTTATTCTACACTATATGACATACTGTTTTATCCCTATTTATTTTTGTACATGTTTAGTTAATTTTTATTATATATGTGGGTCTTGATAAAATTTTTATATATTTTAGCCTAACATTATTTCTTTATATTTTATGGAATAATCCTGACACTATTGTTCATTCCCTTGATACTTTTCAGCATCCTCTTCGATATGTGGTGACATGATTGACGCTATAAAGCTCCACAATATTTCTCACTACTTTAGCTGGAAGTTATATGATGTTACATAAAATTCTTTACGTTCTCATATTAATAATTAATTATTTGTAAGGCTTCTAAAATCCTAACATTACTCTATATACCATAACTTAATCATCAATCAATCTCATATACAAAAATAATTAATAAAATATATAAATTAACTCCATAAAATCCTAAAAAATATCATAAAATATATATGGAAATTAATTTTATTATTTTCTTATTAACAACACCATAGAATAATATATTTATTCCTTTAAATCCATTATATGATATTAAAATCTGATACACCTATATTGATGGATAGATCAATCCCTAAAATTTTATTATATTGTACTCATGAAAAAACCATGTTAATAATTATCCTCCAATTCTAGTTACAGATCATCTTTTTACTTTGACCACACTAAATAATTATGATGTAGTTAAAAAAAATTAAGTAAATATGAATATTTTCACATAGATAAGTATATTTCTAAAATGTATTTCTATTATATACTCTAAACTAAACCATTTTTTATGAAGTAGATTAATTAATTGTGTCATATTATAGGAAATAACATGATTTATTCATTTTAATTATCTATTATTCCTCTATCTAGACTTTCATATAACATCATAAAATTAATATAACACATTTTATAAATAAATACATACACTATTGTGTTATTACAATGTAGTATTAAAACCATGTCTATGAAATGAACTATTATCATTTGATTTTAATCATGAAATATTTATCCAAAATAGACATGAAATAAAAATTTAATTAAAAAAAAATATCTAAGAGAAATTTTCATATACATGTGAAATCCCATAATAACATAGGACTACTTAAATCATTCATCTAAGTTTATATACTGTTCCAATTTTTCTTGAAACAAATTATGACATGTACCAATTTTATTTCACTCTAATCTTTAATATCATATTAAATTTTTTATGTCATTACATTTAAATAAAATTCAATCAACCTCAAACATATCTAGGATCATTTTGATAATATATATAACATGAAAGCAAGTTCATATATAATAAATCAATAACAAACAAATAGTAAAAATATGCTCTCATTGTGCAAAGTTATATAAACACCACATTATTAGATAATATAATGTTTATGAGAGGTCTACATCATTCTATATGAAGATTAGTAATGGATTGACCATGTTAAATTTCATTAATGTGTAATATATCTCTTTAATCAAAATATATCGTACATGATCTTTAAAAAAACCTATGAATCCCGTAATCCATTTATTGGCCCTTCAATGAATAAAAAACATATAATATATAACACACAAAATACAAATAAATAAAATAATATATATATATATATATAATATAATTTATACACATACAAAATGTAGAATATAAGAATTACTATTGAATGTGAATTTTAAAATAATCATCATACATCGTAACTAGGTAATTCAGTCTCATAGAAATTTATAATGACTTTGTACTGCAATTAGATAAATGTTATGTGACTACATAGAAATATTAATTAAAATCATTAATTTATAATGTTTTTTATTATTTAAACAATAATGTTGTATCATTACTAAAAAATAATATTTTATTGGTACTTTTCTCATAAAAAGACACAACAATGCAGTTTTTCATGGTTGTTGGTTATGTGGGGTTCAATGTCTTGTGAAATTATTCATGTTTAGTTCACTTTTTTGTTCATAATAGAAACTCCAAATAGTTATTTCATACATAACGAATTACATAATCGCTTTCCAAAGTCAAGAAGTCAGTTGGGTTTTTAGATTGAATGCCTTATAGGATGTCACATTGGTCAAGAGGATATGGACAAGGACTCATCAAACCATTTTTGGGAGAGTTATTTCCTACTACAGGACTCTCTTACAGATTTCATATATGTTCCAAAATCACTTCCCCATCCTGATATTGAATCTGTTAGCCTAACAAATCTTCCTAATTTTGAATCCTTCCACATGGGGAGGTCTATTAATGAGTTTATTTATATGTATCTAAAGGAATCCATCCATTTCTTGTTAATGGGTAATTATCTTAAATTTGGAATCCCTATACATAGGAACCCCAAATTTTATTTATATCAAGGGAGTCAATTATTATTTTTAGGTTGGGATTGATCTTTTGTGAGGTATTCTGCTTACCCTACTTAAAATAAGAATCAAAACCCACGTAGTTTTTTTAACCTATAAAATTTAATGTCATATAGAATGGGTTTTTTTTGGGAAATCAGGAACTGTGAAATGATATTTATCCATTGGTTGGAATCTTAATTATTGTATTTATGGTAGGAATTATAGTCATCATAGATCAATCTCTTCCCTTTGACATACCTTGAGGTATATCTCGTTTTATGGGTGTTGTCATATCATGTAGGGAAATGGGGATTACACTCTAAGGATTCCTTGGTTATATGAGACTCATGATGTGAATGATATGATTATTTTATATCCCTAAGCCCACATGATCTATTCTTAGAGTGACAAAATAGGGATAATTGGTTACTATTCTCATTTAATATGGTTGGGGGACATATACACTTGGGAATCCATATTGAATTTTTGATATAGATCTCAATACTTATTCAGGAATCCTATGTAGAATGGTTTTGGTTGTAACTATATATCACATTGTTTATTTGGATCCTCTATCCTCAGATGTATGGGGAGTAATGATAAGGAAGAGAAAAATTTTGGGCCATAGTGGTTAAATTATCAGAGACATGGTGGGACTTATTCTTGATTATATTACCATTTTAGCTCAGTCCATATGAAGGTGTCCTAAGTGTCCTATTATGGTCGGAATAGGAGCTCTCCTAGTTTATATGGATTCTCAATTCACTGAAGATGAGGAATAATTATAACGCCATGGGAGATATTTGGTAACGATTGATAGAATGTCAGTGACATTGATGTATTTACATCGATGTACATGATCATTTAATATTAGGCCATTTGATGGAATCCAACATATCATGAGTATAGAAGGAATTAGAGTTCTCATAAATAATTTGAACTATAAATTTGGTGTTAGATGGGAAAAATGATAAGAACATGGTTGATATTAGGTCTTGATGGTTAAAATGTTGAAAACATGGTAGGATTTACACTAGATTATATTCTTGTTTGATCTTAGACCATCTAAAGGTGTCTTGTGTATCCTAAGTATGAAAGGAATCAAATTTCTCAATGTTCATCAATATTTTCAATCACCTGATGGATTGGGAAGAATGATAATCCCTTGGAAGAGACTGGGTCCTAGTGGTAAGAATGTCATGGACATGGAGGGTATTACACCAGAGTAGATGCCCATTTATTCTTGGTATTTAAGAAGGTTTCCTATATATCCTATTTGTGGTAAGAATCATATTTAATGTAATTTAGTTTTGTGAATTCCCAAATATATATTTTTAAAATTGTATCAAGACTCATAACATCTACAAGACATGTCATGACATCTTGTTTCACATATCTTGATCTAAAAAAATTTCTTGGGAAGTCCATATGACTAGTATGAGGATGTCCTAACATTTTCTTGATAATGAGTTGAAATGTTTAATGAAAAATGCATCATCTAATAGGCTTGTCCAATTTATGTCACATGATCTGAATCTCCTATCATGACTTCATCATATGATCATGTGTCACATTTCAATAGGGTGTCGATTTACCTGAATAACAGGTCTAGAGGGTATCACAAGATCAAGTCTGACATTCCCAGAGGGTCTCGAATGACATGGTAAAAGTTTCAGTGGGACATCATGAGACCTAGTTGACATGCCCTAGTACATGCACATAACATGGGCGAAATTTCTGGAGTAAAATGAATGATTTGGATAGAAAGACCATGAGAGGTATAAACTAGAATCAATGTATCACTAAGAGGGGAGGGGTGAATCAATGGTATATTTTTCATTTAGGCTTCCTTTCATTTGAAATAAAATTCACTGACTGTTAAATATTAATCTATTTTATGGAAATAACTCATTTTCATACATAATTCCATTTTTATTTACATCGATCACCACTCAATAAGAGTATCTAGTCCTTATCAAGGATTGAAAATAATACAATAACAAATAGTCCACTAGAAAACAATTCTTTGGAGTGGATACAATAGGTTGGATATACCCTTACACTTGTGTATCACTATGACCAATACAACTTTTAATAGGATTCTTCTAGAATGAATAATGTTAAAAAAGTGTTTGTAACATGTTATTAATACATAAAAAGTTGGTTCAAAACATGTTTTTTGTTTCCTTATCAACATCCACATTTATATTTCTTAGAAATATAATTCTTCACTTTCTAACCAAAGAGATGGTAGAAAATTCTATTCTGCACTTTTTTTTGAAAACTCTGCCTAATGGCTCATCTGTATTCCATTGACCAATTCATTAATTCAAAAAAAAAAATAGAAAAGAGATAATACTATAGGAAAAATTTTAAACAACTTACTGTTGTCCCTGTAATAATGTATCTGATGTCTCTATCAAGTCTGGTAAACATTTATTATTATTATTCTGTTCAGAAAAGGAATTGGGAAATCTTTTTTAGAAACATTATTCTCTATTATCAATACTTCATCACTTTTTATATCTTTACACATGTGAGAAATGTTCTATCATCATAATGTACAATTTTTTTCTTTCTATTTATAGGAGATCCAAAACCGGTTTAGGTAGGAATATGAAAATATATTTCTTCTTATGTAATATCAAAAATCAAAAATTTCATTTCCATTTAATCTAAAACATTGACTTTATTAAAGATTATAAAATACTCCTGATTCATATAAAATCATTTGAAACATTCTAAAAACATCATCCTGCTTCAGAATTCATACACTTATTTAGTTAGATACCAATAGTCATTCATATTTTGTTTCTCATTATGATGGATCATATGTTCACCTTTATTTCCATGACCCATTTTAAAACACATTATAACTAAATAGTTATCAATACGATGCTTCGTACCAATTTAAAAATAATATCATTCGATACTATAAATTATCGAGACTTTTTTCCAACATCTATTTATTTTTATAAACATAATTGTAATATATAACAATTACATAACCCCTTTGTAGCAAACAAAAATAACTTCACGAACCCCTTCACAAAACATTTTTATAAGAATCACAACATTTTCCTTTTATTCAATTGTAAACAACATCCTAAGACCATGTAAGGAAATGTATAATAATTAATGACTTATCAGTGTTGTCCTTGTTCTAAGGGGCTAACAACTAGTTCTGTCTAGTTAATAGGTGTTGATGCCCATCAGTTATATCGACCCTACTTCTTGTACAAAGTCTCAGATTCCAATTAAATAAAAAGAGAAATTCTATTTTATTAAAATATAAAATAATTACCCTTTCACAGGTGACCCACTAAAAAGGAGTCCGGGATTCTATTTATCTTGAACTAAAAGTAAAACAGTACAAAGTTATGAAACAGGCTGGGTACATTATTGATCATCATCCCGTTTGGGGATATCTTTTTAAATTTCTATTATTAATCCCCATAACTCTATCTTTCCTAAAAAATCATTCTTTAATTAATCAGTGGCATTCCATATTTGATGGATTGGTGTCGGAAGTGGCTTCCTTCTTCTTTTCATTGTCTCTAACGTGAAGAGATCAAGTGAATTTATGAAGTTGAAATAGTTTTCAATTTCTGTAGAAGATGATAAATCACTAATGTATTGAAATTTCAATGGGGTATTAAGTCTTAATATTGATGAGATATATTTTAATTCATAAAAACTAGTTTCCTTGGTAATTTTTGTTTGAACCATTTTTTACAAAAATAAATTGGTATGATCAATGATAAAAGATATTTATTGAGCATGAGCGATTAAAGTGGAGTGTTTCAGTTCACTATTTTTTGGAAGAACTTTTGTTAAATTTTTATATTTTTCTTAGTTAAAATATATGTCTAACACATGGTAGCCATCTAGTTATGGGTGGGGAACACAACAATGTGGGTGAATGAACTCAATAGTATCCATCTATCATGCGTATATGAGGTAGTATGCATGGGGTGCCAACTCAAAAGGTGAAAGAGAAGCGAAGAAACCACAATACAGGGTGGCACGATGATGGAGGTGGGATCAAGAGCGCACCCACCGAGAACTAGTAATAGGTTGTACTAGAGAAGGGGGATGAAATTTGGAAGACCCCATTTTCACATATTTTTATATAAATGAGTGATAAAATTACCACCAATTTGACGTGGGATTTGATTTTTTAGCACCAGATAAATCATGGTTGTCCGATCTGTTTAATTTTTTTATAGAGGACTTCTGATTGTATCATTTTTCATTCAATTATACGATCATATGAGTGATTTTTTAGGGTGGATTAATCAATCTATGTGGTTTTATTATCGAGGAATCCTCACATGAGTCATGTTCACTTGAACATCCTACCATGTCAATCAAAACACCGAATCATGTTGTTCATTCATTGGGTGGTCATGATTCAATAAGATTTTATGCTAATGATTGGTGCCTATAAATATAGGACACTATGTTCATTTGTTTTGTAAGTTTTATCTCACATCTACAAGATGGTTTAGAGAGGGAATGAAGTTTTTTGAGTGTCATGCAGTTGAAGAATAACACATAGTTCTATTTTCATGAAGAAAGGAAGGTGAATGTGATCACTGAACATGTTCATTGCATGGTCATAGTGGTTCATGAATATTTTTGTTTTGTGAGGCAATAATGGAAACATTCCATGCATCTCCTTACCTTATGTGATGAATTCAAGTTTCCCAAAACAATGTAAAACATTCATTATATTGTGAAGACCTTGCATCCACAAAGATTATATTCATTCGGGTTTACATGAATTAGGTTTCTTTGCGTAAAGAGTTTGAGAAATAGTATGGGCATACTTTGTATGAATGTGTAACGTACATTAGGAATATGGAAAGATTAGTATCCTATGAAACCTATTTGTGTGCATAATAATAGTTCACATAAGGAAGTGTTATGTTTTCATATTTTTAATTTAAAATGGATTTTTTATGGATGGAGTATGTATTTTATACATGATTCAATGCATTGAGATACTAGTTGTGTGTGTGATTTATTAAATTGTAAATTGGATGTGGTTTGTACAATAGATAGTATCATTACATTGTGAAATAAATAAAAAACTGTGTATACATTAATAAAATTGGGAAGGCAAAGAATTGTTATAAATATATGAATTAGGATTAAAAATTTCATGTGGAATAAAGTATCTTGAAGTAGAAGTAAAATTGAGAAATATGGAACTGAAAAAAATTGAGGCGTCCCTAGTTACTGAGAAAAGAAGTATTTCCATGGATTTATCTGATAAAAGACCTCTTTTGGAAAGAATCAAACTAGTGGAAATATAGAATTAATATTATCTAAAGATATATCTACTATCATATCGTTGAATAAGTTAACCCTCTATCCTAATGAATTTATGTGTACTAATATAGTCTTCATGACTACTATAGATTCAACATTTAAATCAGGATAAACACGAGAGACATGAAATACATTGAAATCCAAAAGAACTTCAAATAAAGAAGTGAATAATTTTGGAAATTATTATTCCCCAAATAAAGAATAAAAAAATATGTGCTACCCAAAATATAGAAAATGACATAGAGAATTAGTATGTGTTTTAGAAGAAGAAATCAAGACTTTTTGGCTACTATTGGTGATTTTGGATGTTTGGGAATCATGAAAATAATTATTGGCACAATATGTCTCTTAATGAAAATCATCGAATACCTACATTTAGGTTATGAAATGATGAATAAAATTTGAAACTTAAAAATTGGAGGAAGAATTCACATAAATAGAATCTGTTTATCACGAAAAGAAATGATTACTTTGGAAATTTCATTGACCATTACAACATAAGTGATAATTTTCATGACGAGTGACGATATGAACGAACAATGAACAAATCATCCATTGATGAAAATATATGATCATAGAATAATGGGAATATTATAAGATATTAAGATGATAGGTTAGCTTTAGGCTGTGAACAAAGAAATAAATTTGTTAAAAAAACAACTCCCAAGAAGTTTGTCAAAATTTATGTGAAGAGTGTCTCACCAATGAAATGATGTTTCAACTGTGGTAATATAGGTCACATTTTTGATCTTTTAAAATTGGCCAGGAACAGTCATACAAAAGGAAGCAATCTATAATCAACAAAATAATCAGTCTTGAAGAAAAATAAAAAGATAGATTTGGTGAATGAAATTACTAATTAAGAATCTTAAAATTATCCTAATAGTAGTAACTTTTATAATTATAAATTTCTCTGTGATAGGTGAAACATATCTAGACATTCAAAAATAATTTACACTATTATCTGGTTAAAAGAATTATTAAAAAAGTATGGGAAAGAAACTATGACATGAAATATTGGGAAGAAGATGTCTACACAAAAAGAAAATATTGAGCTTATTCCTAAAGAATGTTGGATCATGTGGTTAGAATAGTTGGAAGAGGCAAGAAATATGGATAAATATGATAGAAATGAAACTAAATTGCTAACTAACATGAACATGCCTTTTTTCATCTAAGAAGTCTACTGGGTCGAAAAGCATCTCTCATCCCTGTTTCTCTAACTAAGGGGCATTGAAGAACCTCATTATTCCCATATATTTTGTTTTTTTATTTCATATAAGATATTTAAGGTGAAGAATATATTTAGGGGGTTATTTAAATTTATAAAACATGTGAATTTATTTCAGTAATAAAGATTTCCATTAGGGAAGACTATTAACATCATGTTATTTCAAGGAAACATCTCAATTAATCTCAGAAGACACATGGAATTTATTCTTGATGAATGTAAATCATGCTGAAGAAAGTATTGAGTGCATAAAATAAGGGGGAGAACAAAATATTTCCATCCTTTATTTCTACCTCAATTAGTATCTAATGAGTATCATATGTTCTGATAAGGATATTTGTTGGAAATCATTTGAAAAATCCCTTTAAAAGGGGTTTTTGTGTTTGGTATCACATGCTGTAAGTTTAATGAAAACATTGATGTTAAATTTTATCACTCATGTTTGATACATAGAGTATTTATCACATATAAATGTAGATTATTATTTTTATTTGTTTTCTATGATAGTAGTGATTCTTTACATCTTAGAGTTATTTAAGATAATATGTATCAAATGAGAAGAGGATATTCGTAGAATTTGAATTTTTTAAATGAGAATTCAATCATATTTTTATAACATTGGATTTATTTCCAATAATGGAGAGAAGATTTTATTTTCTTTTAATATGAATTCGGTATTTAAAACAACTCTAAAAGGGTAGACTTAAGAAGTCAAGTGATTTGGTGAATTCAAAATTGTTATCAATTTTTTAAGATGATGAAAAGTTAATGAGCTAATGAAAAGTCAATAAGGTATTATGTATGATGATTAATGATATAATTTTTAGCTTATAAAAATAAGTTTTCTTATTATTTAGGTTTGAAGCTTTATTTTCAACAATGAATTGGTAATATCATTGAAAACATTTATTTATTATGCATGACGGTTTGGAGTAAAATATTTGAGTTAGATATTTTATATGAAATAATTAGTGAATTATTTATATTTTTCATAGTAATAAATGGAAGAAATAATATATCTAACTAAATAGGGGAGAATCACACATAAATTTTTGGTGGTTGAGCTCAGCAGTATCCATCGAACATGTGTAGTAGATGTAGTGTGAATGGGGTGCTTACAGTCATGGTGAAATAACAATGGATCAACCACTGTGTGCGGCGACATGATGTCGGAGGTGGGAAGAGGAAACACACCTACAAAGAAATGGTATGGGGAGGTACTAGAGTAGAGGAAATATATTTATATTCCCACATTTCTACAACTTTTTATATAAAAAAATGAGAATTATCTTTCCAATTTGATGTGATATTTTATTTTGTAGCGCTAGATAAATCGTGGTCATCCAACATATTTGATTATTTTATTGTGTTCATTTGATCGTCTCACGGTGCATATAATCGGGTGATCAGTTTAGTGATTATTTCAGGCCATTGGATCAATCCCCAAGTTTTGTCTTCTCTAGGAATCCTCACATGACCACTGTTCACTCAAACCTCCTACTATGTTGACCAAAGCATTGAAGAAATTTGTTTATCCATTGGGAAGTCATTAATTGAGAAGATTCCATTATGATGATCAATGCCTATAAATACGGTATACTATGTTCATTTGTGGTGTACATTTTACCTCACATCTTTGAGCTAGTTTTTAAAGAGAAAGATGTTATGCGAGTTTTTTTTACCACAATGAATCCTGAGCAGTTCTGTTTTCATGAAAAAATGAAAGTGACCATGATCACTTGACATGTGAAATTCACACTCATAGTTGTTAATGAATATTTTAGTCTCCATGTATAAATTAAAAAATAAATTCATGCATATCCTTACCTTATATGAAGGATTTGAGTTGACAAAAATTGTTTAGAAAATACATTGCATTGTGAAGACCATTCATGCACCACGGTTATATTCATTAGGGTTTTCATGCATTGGGTGTTTGTGCATAAAATGTTTGAGATATAGTAGGGGAGTATTTTGTGTGAATGTGTAGCGTTCATGAGGTGGATGAAAAGAAATATAGCATGCATGACCAATTTTTGTGCATAAGAATAGATCACATAAGGTAGTGTTATGTATGAATATTTATTGCGTGAAAAATTGGTTTTCATGGAGGTATTTGGGAATTTATACATGATTCAATGCATTGAGACACAGATAGTGTGTGTGATTTGTTAGTGTGCAAATTGGAGTCTACGTGTATAAGATATAGTATCATTACATTTTGTAACAAAGAGAAAAGTGTATATCCATGCATAATATTGAGAAATACATGAAATTATATAAATACATGCATAAAAATTAAAATGTCAAAGTTGAATAAATATTGAAAATTTTGTGTGATGTGTTTGAAAGTGAAGCCATAACATTTATTCTTTTAGTGTATCATAATATTTGTGAATCTGAGTTTTTAGTGTTCAGTAAGGCTAGGTCTATAGAAGAAGAAATAATTCTTTCCTGAGAAGAGTTAAAATGAAATATCCAACAATCTATAGGTAAAAAGAGTTTATTGAGAAAGACCAAAATTAGAGAAATGGTTCTTGAATTTAAACATTTCCGTTTAATCAAGAACGCTAATGGGGTATGCTTATAAGATCATCATATTAGTGGATTGAATCTTTTGGGAGTCAAGATAGTGATGTATTTATTTGGACTCTGATGCAATGGAGGTATCCAGTGGGATTATAGAGAAGGATGGTGGAATAATTGTAACACTATGAGATGTAGTTTAAATTTAATCATGTCGGACTTATGAGTCACTGATGTAGGTGAGAACTAGTAAACTCTAGTGAGAATCTAGAGTAGAATATTGTGCGACTTAGTGTTGGTGGGAATGGGACATTCCCTGGTTGTAACCATCTATATATAGTGAAAAATCCATAGCCAGTACACTACTGGATTTGTGCTATTTGCAACTAGCTATTTGTGATGGGATCCCCTCGCAAATAAGCTTTAGCGACGGGGTCCCGTCGCAAATAGCCCGTTATAGAAAACAGCGCCGCAAAAACATTTTTTGCGACATACCCATTGCAAAAAAACTCTTCGATTATATACATTATATATAAATAAACTTATTATGACGGGCCCTTGGTACTATCACAAATAGTATTTAAAAATATATATTTAAACTATTTGTGATCGGATCCCGTCATAGCATGTCCCGTCACAAATAATAAAAAAAGTAAAAAAATTTTATTTAAAAAAATTATAATTAATGAAAAAATAATATTAATATTATTAAAATAATAAAAATATATATTAAATATTAAAATTCTCAATATTCTCAAAAATATATATATAATTCATAAATTATTATTATTATTAGTAAAATAAAAAAACATTAAAAAATATAATACTAAAAGTATATATTTAATAAAAATATGATTGATGAAAATATTATATTAATATTTTTAAAATAAAAAAATATTATATTAATATTTTTAAAATAAAAAAATATTATATTCATATTTTTAAATAAAATGAATATTAAAATTTTCAATATTCAAAAAAAAAATAAAAAAACCGTAAATTATTATTATTATTACTATTAAAATAAACAAACATTAAAAAAATATAATAGTTATAATAAATAATAAAATTAAAAAATTAAAAAAATCAAATTATGCAATATTCGCACCAATATTAAAGGCAGAAACTAAAAAAAGTTCATATTACATCAAATCTTGAATCTGAATGTTTTTAACATAAAAAATCAATAAGGGGTCGTCTCCTAGAGGAGGTGGAGGAGTTGTATGAGAGAGTGGAGAAAACTCCATCCCTAAACTACAAGTCAGATGACACATTTACTCCATCTGCTCGTGATGCTGTTGCTACCATCGACGCATCTCCTCATCATGATGTCGTTGCATCTATTACTGACACATCTCTTCATGTTGCTTCTGCAAACTCTCTATATTCTCCTCCTATATTTGTAACAGCTCCTGATACTATGATGCAAAAGATGACCCCTCTCTATGAGTTCCTCTCGATCTGGACGTCGACATCACCATAGTACCATAATAAGTATCAGGAGTCACATGAGAGCTGATACCAACTACATAGCCCCTTTTAAAGCCATAATGAGTCTCCTGCATCAATGTCGCCTCGTCGAACTGGTGGGCACTGGTCTGATCAGTCACCTCATTCTAACTCCCATTATATGTCTGAGAGGTCGCAGCCTCATATGACTCCTTTAATTCCAATTTAAAATTAAAATTGTAAAAATATTATATGTAGTTAATCATCAAACTGAGAAAAATAATACTAACCAAAATCTAACATTGGAGATCAACTCTAATCTCTCTAGTGGTTAGATCATTGTACATCCTTCGATAAATGCCATACTCCATAATATCCGGATGCTCGAGTGCCTATAAAAATATAAAATAAACTATTTATATTTATAGTTATATAAAATATTTAAAAAAGATACTTGCCAGATGGTCTCTATGTGTACTGAATATACAACTACCAGCTCAATACGTCACCTCATATCTCCCATGATTCTTTCGACCAACTGAAGACCTCCTCTGAAATCCACCACCCAACCAGTGTAAACATAATCCATCCCAAACGTGAGAGGAAATGTACAGTGGTCTCTAGTCATTACATGACTCATCAAAATATGTCACTCCTCCTTTCTTAATGGTCGTCCTTATTAAATTGTTCAAAAACTGATGGAAACGGTCAAGCATAGATACCTCTCATGCGGTGTGGATAACATCACTCATTCTATCATCGATGGGATACCATAAACCCTACAAATAATTTATAATATGAAGTTATTTATACAATAAATTTAAAAATATATATTACTTGTTTATGTACCAGCCAACGATTGAACATGCTGAGCTGAACATCAATGGGAATATGTTCTAATGTGATTCTTGGTAGAGAAAAATAATTACACAAGATAGTGCCCCCTTTCTAACAACTACAGGGGAAAAATATGAAAAAAGAATAAATAATCAAAAAATTAGTATATATATAAATAAATTAATGAAATCTAACTAAAATATACAGGTTACCATACCTCTGTGTGTGTGGACTAAAGCCAATATGTTGAAGTTGCTCAAGGATAGCGTCAGGAATCATCACTCGCACAAGACCATACCCCCTCTGAATACCCCATGAACCGACAGTAATCTGAGGGTCAAATTATCCCAAATCCCCCTCATCCCATGGTATCTCAGCCTCCTGTAACTCATGAAATAGATTAGGGTCCATATGAAACACAAAATTAGTTTTGTTAGAAGATAGTTAAAAATAACAATTATATAGAGATATATGCTAGTTATGATTATAACCAGCATTTAACCATGTCAATGTTCACTTTCATCATCATATTCATATCTGACGATGCCAATGTATTAATATTCTTCATCAGCATCATCAATATCCACATGAGTTTCAGTTTCATCAT
The DNA here is from genome assembly GCA_963277665.1 of Viscum album. NCBI lineage: Eukaryota > Viridiplantae > Streptophyta > Magnoliopsida > Santalales > Viscaceae > Viscum > Viscum album. Next base: position 2,017,400,760 of record OY728165.1, read on the forward strand.
CTATTGTAATTTTAAATTCATTAGTAACATCATTAACATCTTCGTCACCATCGACCCTTAATTGTGGGGTGTCATCATCAATATTCACATATCTTTGTGAAGATTATGGATTTTGATTTGTCCCTTAAAAAATTCAATTCCTTCCACTTCAGTGGAATCACATTTAGTTTTAGTAAATTAATTGTCCCAAGATTTCATTTTTATTATCCTCCACCAATCACTCAGGTCTCTTGAAGTGGCGCAATACATTGCGTAATAAATATGATGTGCTTGTTGAGCCAGTAAAAATGGTTTATTTACTACAAAAAGACATTTATATTTAATATCGACAATTCCATGAGTTGGTTGAACACCCAAGCCTCTCTCAGTATCCAACCACTGAAATTTAAACCTCATTATGTAATTTTTTCTAAGATAACACAGCTCAATAATATCATCCAAAATATCATAATAGTCAACATAAGTTTCTCTATGATGGGACCCTCTAAAAATCACCACTATTCATTGTTTTTTTATTCCCATATGCATGAGTATGAAATTGAAAACCATTCACCACATATGAATTATAACATTTAACCATTTGAATGGTGGGTTACTCAATAAACACAGTTTCCTGTCAATTTTATAATTATGTTGAGTCACCTGAAAATTTGTAAAATTATTATCAATATAATAAATAGTAAACTGAATTGATATTAAACCCTCAATAATTTATGTTACCAGTTTTTTAAACCATTGAGCAATGTTTTATGCGTTCTTTGTGAGCAGGTGCTGTAATTTGTGGAATTTGTTTCTTGATATGATTATCATATAACCAATAAATAAAATAATTTTACATATTGTAACATAAATTATAGAATAAGTGATAGAAGAACTCATTGTAAAAATGATTCCATTTCTTCACACTTGAGCAGAACATATTTAGGAACTCTATGATGTTCATCATCTGAAATCCATCATTCTTGAACTCCACCGAAGCCAAGATTTGGATAATTTAAAACTGATAATTGATTTTCCCTTTCATCATTAACATATTTCCTCATACTATCCCATGCGGTTGTTTTTTGAGGGATATTTAGATTCAAAATAGAGAGTGTAGAAAAAAAAAATTTCCTCTTGCAAATAGTCTTCACCAGTTGAGCCTTCAATCGATGCTTTGTTGCAAACTTTTTTTTCTTCAATTTCTGCATGCATCTCTCGAATGGTTACATCCATCAAAACTATATTGGACCTCCACATTTAGATTCATGTGGAAAATTGAATATCAAATGTTACATTGAGTCAAAGAAAGCCGGAAGAAATAATTTTACCTGTTTTCATATAATTACAACAACACATTCTTCCAGTTTTCATTTCACATTGTAGTCTGTTGTCACTGTGAAAATGTATCAAAAAAAATATGACATGTCTGTTATGAAATCCCAAATCATATAATTCAACAATACTATAAATCCAATAAGCATAAGTCTATCTATTATAACATGAAAATCATGACTTTTTAATCCGGCAATATGACCATTCTTAACACATATGCCAAAATTGGAATCATAGCCATCTGGAAGTCTCAAATCTGAAATACACTGAAAAAAAATAAGTGACTCTCTTTGGATAGTGTATATGCTACTTTTGGCTTCATTAAGATCTTTGATATGACATTTTGAAATAGTTCAGGTTTTGGTCACCTATAAATTTTGTAAAGATCTAATCATTCTTTTACAGTATCTTTGGTCTTATATGGTGTATCCAAAACTGTATCAAATAAATTATCAAAACAGTTTTTCAAAATATGAATGACATCTGACCTGTGGTAGAACAACAAATCTGACCAATATGGAAGATCTCAAAAAATTCTCCATTATATACAATTATGTTCTTTCCCAAAGACATTAAATTTTGTTGGTTTAACATTGGCCCCAATGTGAAGGGAGGTAATGAAAATACAACTGATTTCAACTCTGTAACTAAGATCATTTTTTGGGTCCACCCATTTCAATTTTTTCTTCTCCAAAATGAGATTTGTTCCATCAAAAAGGATGATTGGTTGGAAGAAATATGCAATGATAGTCTAAATAGTAAGTTTTTTTCCATTAAATATCATAATGGATTTATTGTCTTTCATACAGTAAGGACATGACTTTAGACCATGTGTACTCTATCCAGATAACATTCCATATTTCGGAAAGTCACTAATCGTCCACATCAATTCATCTTTTAATATGAAATTTTGTTTTGCAGCATCCTCAAATGTACTAACAACATTACTCCACAATGCATTTAACTCATCAATCAATGGTTTCAGATAAACATCTATATTATTTTTCAGATGTCTTGGAATTAATAAGGTCAAAATGATATTGGGCTCCTTAATCAACATCCATGGAGGTATATTTTACAGATTTATAAAGACAGTCCAACATGAATACCGACTACCCTAAAATCCAAACAGACATAATCCATTAGTAGAAAGACCCAATCACATGTTTCGGGATTCTAAAGAAAAAGAAAGATGCAGATGGTCAAAATGTTTCCATGAATCACCATTAGATTGATAATTCAAGATTTTAACGGTTTAAATATTGGTTTTGTGCCATGACATCATTGATGATATGTTCTGAGACATAAATAAACATTGTTGCCTGGGTGTAAGGGGAAAATATCTCAACTGTTTTATAGGAATTGATCTAGACTTCCTGAGATGAGATTCTTTATACCTCGATTTTCTACATGTGGGAAAACTATCCAATGACTCATTTTCACCAGAATATAAGATGCAATCATTTCACATGCATGAATCGTCTGGTAACTAAGGCCCAGATTGCAGGAAAAACACTTCCTTCAGGTAATGGTGTTTTAACCAACACAAATATTTGATCAAAACAGTTGTATTAAAATGCATTATCTGATTTAATAGTAAAAAATTTAGCAACAGCTTCTTATTTTCTTATCTTGCAACCAGGATATAATGCATCCCTAACTGACCTCAACAACTTATAACATTCGGATGGAGCCAACTCAGGACTTAAATCGATATCACCTTGAGTTTCAGTTTGTTGAACAGATGGACTAGCAACATCATGTACTAAATATTGAAACTGTGATGGATCTAGAATCAAGTTATTAGTATCTTCTCTGAAACTATGTTCACTATGTTGATACCAAAAAACAAAATTTGGTTGAAAACCAAACTGCATGATATGTCCCCGAAACTTGTCAAATGTGTCAAACGTTCTCAGAGAACATTTTTTACAAGGGCCCTTAATTATTCCTTCTAAAACATATTCTCGTTTTAACGATGCAAATGATAAGAAAGCTTCAACACCCTCAATATATACAGGATTTAAAATAGAACTGTTTGGATTTCTATACTGATCTATTAAAGCGCATTCATCTAATAATGACTGATATCGATTTCCTTATTCCGTTTTTTTCTACAAAATATAAAATCAGAACTATTTTTGAATAATTTGACATTATAAAAACTCTATCTTAAAAAATATGATAAATAATTACAAATACTTCTTAATAATTACAATTAATTTTGGGCGACACAATATCTAGTGGATTGACGGCAACTCTTTTGTCTGACAGCTCATTTACGTTCAAATTTCACTCATTAAAATAAAAATAAAGAATCTTCTTAGAGGTACACATATTCATTCTCGGGAATACAAGAATATATAAGTGTACCTCTGAGTAGATTCTTCATTGTGATTTCAATGTGATAAAGATGCAAGTAAAAGAGCCGTCGGACAAAAGAGGCCCCTTCTTTCGATGAATCATCTTCTTTCAATTATCACTGCCTGAAAACATTATGAAAAATTTGATCCAATGAATGCATATTCATACACATTCATAATATATTGGATATTCATATGTATAAGCATACTTTTCATAATGTTTTGAGTTTGTGAAAGTTGAAAGAAGAAGAGTCATCGAGTAAAAGGAGTGTCGTCGATCCACTGAAAATTGTGCCATGTTATTACAAGTTATTACAATTTATTACAATTGATATTATTACCAGTTATTCTTATTTATTACTAATTATTCTTATTTATTACCAATAATTCTTATTTATCACTAATTATTCTTAATTATTCCGATTTATTTCTATTTATTCCTATTTATTCCTATTTATTTCTAATTATTCCTATTTATTTCTAATTATTCTATTACTCCTAATTACAACTAATTACTACTATTTACTACAATTTACTATTATTTACTACTAATTACTACAAATTACTACTAATTACTACTATTTACTACTATTTACTATTATTTACTACTATTTACTACTATTTACTACTATTTACTACTACTTACTACTACTTACGACTACATACTACTACTTACTACTATTTACTAAAATTTACTACTATTTAGTACTATTTACTACTATTTACTAAAATTTACTTCTATTTAGTACTATTTAATACTATTTACTACTAATTACTACTATTTATTACTAATTATTACTAATTATTACTAATTATTACTAATTATTACTCTTTATTTCTATTTTTTACTATTTTTTACTATTTATTACATTTTTTACTATTTTTTACTATTTATTACTAATTATTACTAATTATTACAAATTTTTACTAATTATTACTAATTATTACTAATTATTAATATTTAATCCTATTTATTCCTAATTATTTCTAATTATTCCTAATTATCCATAATTAATCATATTTATTACTATTTATTACTATTTATTACTAATTATTACAATTTATTACAATTTATTATTATTTATTACTAATTATTACTAATTCTAACTAATTAATACTAATTATTACTAATTATTACTCAGTATTAATATTATTACTATTTATTACTATTTATTACTAATTATTAACTATTATTACTATTTATTATATATTATTACTATTTATTACTAATTAATACTCATTATTACTATTAATTACTATTTATTACTATTTATTCCAATTTATTCCAATTTATTCCAATTTATTCCTATTTATTCCTATTTATTCCTATTTATTCCTATTTATTCCTATTTATTCACATTTATTGCTATTTATTTCTATTTATGACTATTTATTTCAACGTATTCCTATTTATTTCTAATTATTGCTAATTATTTCTAATTATTACAAATTATTCCTATTTATTGTTAATTATTCGTAATTATTCTTAATTATTCCGAATTATTCCCAATTATTCCCAAATATTCCCAATTATACCCTATTATAACTAATTATTCCTAATTATTCATAATTATTCTGAATTATTAGTAATTATAACAAATTATTCGTATTTATTCCTTTTTATTCGTATTTAGTCTTATTTATTCATATTTATTTCTATTTATTCCAATTTATTCATATTAATTGCTAATCATTCGTAATTATTTCTATTTATTACTAGTTATTCTTACTTATTACTATTTATTGCTAATTATTACTAATTATTACTATTTAATGCTAATTATTCATATTTTTTGCTAATGATTTCTATTAATTGATAATTACTTCTAATTATTAGTATTTGTTAATAATTATTGCTATTCATTACTATTTATTACTCTTTATTCCTATTTTATTTCTAATTATTACTAATTATTACTATTTATTTCTATTTATAAAGAATTATTCCTATTTATTACTAATTATTCCTATTTATTACTATTGCCAATCATTTTTTCCCATTTTCAAAAGCTGGTTTATGGGTTCCCGGTACCCCGCTACATGAGTCCAAAAAACCACACTAACCAAAACATACAAACACCAAAAACCACTAACCATGTGCAAGAAACCATGAACCATGGCACAAGAACATCAGAGAAGATAGTCAAATCCCCCAGGATTACCTTTAGCATCCTCCGGCGCGACCATCGACACCGACCCAAATCCTCCCATTGGCAAATTCCAGAGGAATTCACCCAGCCTTCAAGCGATGGAATGGACCCCCAGGATCCACCCCTGAGGACGTCAAAGAAATCTAGAAGCTGGATGACCATCTCCTGATACCATTAGCACCCTGACCGCAGGAAACCCAAAAAACCCCACCAAACAACTTAAATGGAAAAGTGAGAGACAAACCAAATCATTTTGGAGGCGAAGCCTCATATGAAAAAGAAATGTTACCAAAACATAGCCTTATCCTATTAGTGCTTTCCTCACTGTAAAGATTCCAATTCATTAGCCACACCTTAGCATCAAGATCTTCCCCAATAACTTCTTCAAAATGGTCCGCCATTTTGTCCCATGTTCAGATATATTCTTCTTTGCTGATTTTCCGATCATTGAAGCCTCTCATCAGGATCAAATCCTATTTGTCAATCCACTTAGCCTGTTCGTTGTTTACCTCCACTCTTATAGCTCTTCCCATCATATCAGCCTCTTCCTGTGGGATGTCAACATACAGAAATTATTCTACAATGTCCACCTCAGAGCAAAGGATAGGTTCCTTTATGTTCTTTACCTTTTCAGTAGATCTCCCCATTTCATTGTTTCTATCCTTGATTAAAACATGAGAATCCTCCTCCACCGCGTTGAGCAATAACACTGAGAACTTCTTCGTAGAGCGGGTCTCCAAAGGTTGGGGGAGCGAGGAGTAATCCTTCTACCCCTTCTTCTTTTTAAAACTCATGTTGTTCTTTGGAATTGGGACCTCTTCAGCCAAATTGTCCAGTTCATCCAGATTGGATTCCTCCATGCCAACCTCATCCCCCTCACCTAGTTTAATTTGTTCTAAAATCACATTTTCCTCTGATAAACCTTGAAAGCTGTTACATAGGGGGACTGATGTCCGAACCAAGCCCGGACCCCTGATCTCGCCCACCATTTGTAGCTCCCTTCCAGGTGTAGAACCACTACCACTCGAATGCTTATTTGGAGTACCCAATTCAGCCTCCTCAACAAGCATTATTCGAATAGCTACCTCAGCCTGGTTGTCCTGTAAGAGGTCGCACTCCATGAACTGGTTCTGTCTATTAGTTTCTTCTAAATTCACCTCATGGTTTGCACAAGCAGCTTGCTCCGTAGACCTTCCCTCGTTGAGATCTGATCGGGAAACACCTGCAAGTCTATCCTGTCCAGACCTGCCATTTGCATTATCAATCGGAACAATGTCTATCCTACTCACTCCGTTAAGGTAACCTACCAGCCTGCAAAATACATCTTGGACATTCAGCCCAGGAGGCAGTGCAGGTGGTTTCTCCGACCTCTCCTGAATTCTAGCACCTGAAATCATTGGGCCTAAGCCAATAGAAATAACAGCTGCCTCTTGTTCATCTTGAACCGCACCATCATTATGAACAACCCGAGAAAGGCCTGCCAGATCACTACCTTCAGGGGGTCTGTTGAGTTCCTCTTCACCAGGTTCTCCCGCCAACGAATTCACCACCATGTGATTCTCCGAGATGTTATGATCACCATTCCCCTCACTTCCAGAAATGCTGCAATCGCCATTGCTCACATTCCTCTACGAGCCATCATCCCTTGCCCTCCGCCTTCATTTCCCCAGTGAATGGCCCAACCATTTGTAATCAGAACAATAATGAACCCATGATTCATATACAACCGGCTATTTACACCGGAACTTTTCACCGATGGTGATCCAAACGAAGTCCAACGGAGCCCTTGAGGCGTCCAACTCCACACACACTCTAGGGTTAATCGGAAGGCAGATAGCCATGGTCCGACTATTGGAGCAAAGATATCTCCCCAGTATATTCCCAAGCATTTTAACAATCGATGGGTTTTGAAATGTTAAAGGGAGATATGGAAAACTAACCCAAATCACCACGGAAGGTGAATCAAGCCACATATGGAAATCGTACGACCACCGATAAAGATATAACCACAATCCATTGCAATTGCGAGGGGCTCTCGACCAGCCCTTATCAAGTCTTCCTTTGACGCAAACCGAATCAAAATATTCCGGTTGTCTAACAATCATACGGTTGCCTTCTCTTGTAAATCCCAGGAAATGAAGACAAATCTATCGAATAGATCGACCGAGGGTTTTATCTTCGAAAATAGAGCAACCAGCGTTAGACTATGCAGAGCCGAGGCTTCGTTAAACTCTACAAACGAAATCAGAAGATTTGGTCGTCCATCGTGTAGACCTGGAACCTTAGGGCTCAGAAAGATTTGGGGAAATGGAGGAAGGAAGTCCAGGATGGAGAATGGGAGAAAAGGTGCTTCCTCTCTTGTGTTCCGCGGTGGAGGTCCCTCCCCCGGAGGGGGAGGAACCCACTCCGAGGCCGCCGCCATCACCGATCGAGAGTCAAAACCACCGTCATCACCGCTCCCACAACCGCCTCCTTGAATCCTTCCTGTTATTCCTATTTATTACTAATTTTAAAAAATTAGTGCTAATAATTTCAATTTATTATTATAAATATGTACTCATAAAAATACAATTAAATTCTAATTTAATTAAATATAATCACAAATCATTAAAAATAACATAAAAAATGAAATATATACTAAATAAAGTAAAATATAAATACCATTAAACTTGATCTCATATTGAAGTAGACGACTTCACAACTTTTTGGTGGAAAAAAACTAACTCACACAAATCATCACTCTGAAAATAGAGTTCATAGATAGGGAGAGAGAGTGCTAATTGAGATGAGGAATTGAAAAAATAGATGGGAGTATATATAGGTTAGATTAGTTGCGATGAGAATATTTTAGACGGTCTACCCATCAAAAATTGTATTTGTTACGATGAGACCTGTCGCAAAAAACTTCACCCGCATTAATTACAGTCGTTAGTTAAAAGAGTATTTGTGATAGGTCTTATCGCAAAAGGTACATGGCGACACACTTTTTGTGATGGGAGGACCTCCCATCACAAAAACCTATTTACCACCGCTGGCTATTTGCGATGGATCCTGTCACAAATACCCTCCGACCGATGCACTATTTGCAACAGGGGAATCCCCCATCACAAATAATTTTCCCATGGTTTGGCATGAAAACCATGCTAAACATTTTGCGATGGGATGCAAAATCCAATCACAAATAACCATTTATCTGTGATGGTTAGAATCCCCTGGTGCAAATAATCTCTGGGACGGGATATTGGTAATAGGATTAAATCCCATCGCAAATATCCTATCCCAAAAAGATATTTTTTCCGTAGTGGTGTAATCAATTGATTCATAAAGGACATAAGTCTTAGTACCAATACTTGTAAAAATATAGCATGCTATGTTTCATTTACATTATGAATTGCATATATGATCCACTCATCCTAATAAGTAATATTTATTTGAAGGGGATTAGAAAAGAAAATAATTTAGTAAATACAAGTGAGAACTGATTCACCCCCAATCAGTGTGATTGTAAGATCCATGGACACTTCACAATGATCACATGATTATTTTGAGTTCTTCATCTAGGGAATTGAACTATCTAATGGTTTAGACAATCTGATGGATCAGTCGATCATCATATTAGCAACATCAGACATTGTATGATCCATGATACTATATACATTTTCATGTATAATGATTTCCTTAATAATAGGAGAAAATTATTATTTTAATAGCATCATCTGACATACAATGGAATATTCTATGACTTCCTATCCTTTCAGTATCTTTTTTCCTTCTATCCAAACATTAATCCAACTGGCACCACACAGAATGAATTGGTTATATTTTATCTATATCATTCAGAAAGAAAGGTTTACAAGTGTTAATTGAAAAATGATGAATAAAACAAAAAAAATAACAAGAATCACTAGTTTTTTTGTTGGGAACATTAAAGGAAATTCTGATTCATGGAATACTAACACATTAATAAAAAACTTCATAAGAGACTCAATCTATGTTTAATAAAAAACTTCGTTAAAAAATAATTTAGAATAAAAAACCATAAATGAAAAATGTTCATATGAAATGTGCATATGATATTATGAGTTAGGTACACTTTTGATTGTTCATCAAAAAATATAATAGGAATTTATTCACTTTAATGAAAACAAGATAAAAAATAATCATCAATAAGATATTGCAGTATTAAAAAACAAACTAATCACCAACTTGGTACCAACAATACCTCCATTGTGTTTTTTTAAACAAGGTTAATAATTCATAGATCTTTGTTACCTAATTTTATGGATTACTTATCCGAAATTCTAATCCTATATGAGTAATCTCATTATAAGAAATAAGAATAATGTAAATGAAAACCATTTTGTCCAAAAATGTGACTTATGAAACTTCTTCAGCTATCAAGCATTCTAGAACCCTTTACAAATCATTTCATTCTGTATAACATTTCTTATAAACCCTTCATCAAACTTTTAAAACACATCACAGAAATACATTTTCAGTTCATATCTTACATAAAACTCCCCTATATATATAGTTCCATAAATTGTTCAATACTTATCAATGGGAAGATTTATGAGAAATTATTTTTCTCCCCCTTGAAAAAACTATACAAAGAAGAGTTGAGAGGGGAAAAAATACCTTTCCATTTTATAGAAGGAGGTGTCATGGCCATGTTCAACATAAGTTTAAAAAATTCCTCCTTTTGTAAAGGTTTTATGAAAATATCAGAAACTTATTCTAATATAGGATGAAACACCAGAATGAATTAATTATTTTCCATATACTATTTTAGGAAGTGATTTATGATATCAATGTGTTTTGAAGGATAATGTTGTACTTGAATCTATTTAAGTTTAATAGAACTATGATTATCACAAACATAGAGACTGGGTAACCCCACTTCAACAAATAAATCGTCCAAATAATTCTACATCCATATAAGTTGTGTAGAATCTAAATTTTCAACAACATACTCAGCTTGAAACATTCATATAGTTAATGAATTTTGACTCTTATTATGACAAAATAAAAAAATTTTACCATGAATTAAAACACTACAAGATGTGGATAATCTATTATCAATAAATCATGTCGAATCTTCATCTGTGTAACAAAATAAATCAATTCATTCAATGCTATGAAACCTGATTCCAAAATCTATTTTTACTTTGATATATGAGAGAATTAATTTTCAAGATAAAGGTTGTGATTATTTTTTAGTACATTTGAATCTTCCACATAGGGTATCAACAAAAAAAATGTATGGTCATGAGGTACTAAAAAATATAACACTTTTAATAAAATTATAGAACTGTTTAGATTCAATATCATTACCATATCTATCTTTCATGAATTTAGTTCCCAATAAAATTTGTGTGGAAACTAGTTTCAAATTTCCCATTTCAAAAACCATTTAATGTTTCATAACATCATTTTTTTGAAAAAGTAATATGTATTTCTTCTATTGTGATATTTTTGACACAATATAGTATTTCATTTCACCAAGCATTGATATTTCAAAAAACATCTTCATATATTCAGAAAACCATTCACAAGGTCCCTCCAAATTCCAATTCAAGATAATGTCATTAATATATTGAATAGAAATGATGTAAATTTCTTAAATTTATTTTATATTCAAATTACTATAAAATCATCCATTCATAAAGTTCAAAAAATTTTAAATGGCATCCAATATTTAATACCATGCTCTTGGAGAATACATTATCTAAAACCTGTATTTCTTTATCTTAAACACATAATATTCAATATTACCAATGAAAAACCCACATAGTTTTTCAATATATACATCTTCATCATGTTCTCAATTTAAAAAGGACGACTTTGTATCAATATGAAAAATTTTACAATTTCAATGTGATTATATTTCAATAATGATTCTAATTGTCTCTAACTTTGTAAGATAAACAAAAGTACCATAAAAATAAATGTAATAAATTTATGAGTATCCATTTTAAACAAATACAGATTTATATCTTATTAAATCACCAATATTAATCAACAAATTCTAGAAGCCACAGTTTGTATGAATAACATTTTTTTTCAATTGGCTTATTCGTGAGTTCCCATGTTTAATTCTTCTTAATATGATACATCTCTTCATACATTGCATGAATCAATCACAGATTCTCTATAGCTTCATCATATTCATTCAGATTTAACATTTGAATCCAAATATGTACGTGTAATAAATTTTGATGTTCTTCTTCTTTGAAAATTTCATTTTGATCTCTGGTTATGTTTTGAACTACAAATTTATTCCTCAGCCTATGATATGATGTATGAAATTATTCCACATTATTAGAAATGGATGAGACTTTTTCATACCCCTGTGTTCCATCATAATTTTTAGCATCTTTTTCATGTTTTATAATAATATTTTTTCATTCCTCTTCATCATCCTCAACTTAATTAATGTAATGGGACACATATTCATCCCCATTTTCAAAAAACTTATATATAAACTGAATCATCTAAACATACAATATCTTTGTTGAAACATCTATATCTTCTTCCATATATATCGTAGAAAATAATGATTCTATATTCAACTATATGATCAAACATTACATGGATTACATCATTGTTCTTTATGATGCAAAGACTCTAATTTGTTTTTCAAGAATTTAAAACTATAGTTCTTTCAAAGAACATTCATAAGGAGTCATATGTAGAAACACTAATTTTGAATATAAATTGGTGTTCTTAAATCGTTAATCTAAATATTATGAGAAATAACATGGAAAAGTAAAATAGTATTCCCCGTTTCAAATGAACAAATATTATTCATTTTAGGGACACCATTATTTTAAGTGAGTATTGTGCACTGAAATCAAGATAAATTCCATGTTTCTTGAAATAACTAATGAGCTATTAAATCTAGTATTTACCACCATTTAAAATTCTCAACTTCTCATTTCCTATTATCTCCTTAAACTATTAAACATCTTCTGATAATATTAATTATGTTTCAAATATAAAACATAAGTAATGTGAGTAAAATAATAAATGAATGAAATAAAGTAGATATCACCTTTTTTTCTCATTGTCCAAAACAAATCACAATGGATAATTTGAAGTGGCTGAGTTCAATGAATATCAACTTTCTTATGCCCCTTGTTTTATTTGTTTTCATTCTAAAAATATATGCAACACCAATATATTATTTTTGACATATGTGGAATACCTCAAAAATTTTCTCTATTTAAAAAATTTCTTATGTTTCATGGGAACATATTTCCCATAATTTTATTCCAATACTGATTTTCATCCATCATCTTTATGTATCTTGAATTTTGATCTTCACAAAGTTGAAACAATTTTTTTTCTTTTTTGGCCTCTAGTAAAATATTATCCATCTTCCTATATATTAATGAAAATACTATATATTCTAAAAATAATTCATTTCCATCATCACAATGTTGAAAAAAACTAACTAGATTTTGATTACCCATAAAAAACAAAAAAAAATGAATTTCAACTTTCAACCCCAATAATTGTGGATCCAACACCTTTGATTCATAAATATTCATCATTATAAAATTTAAATGTTATTTCAATGAAATATTCCACATTCTTTATTAATTTCAAAAATCTCATCATATAACAAGAACTCACACTATCCAAAATACAAAACCATTCTAATTTGTTATCGTTGAGATAATTTTATAAAAATGAATGTTTTTTATTCCATTATCATTCTTCACATCCAACTTTTATAAATTTTTATAAAAATTATATTACACTTGTAATAAAATATAAACCCTTTAATATGGTGTATATGTTTTTCAAATGATTCACAAATAGTTTCAAATGGTTTTGATATATTTTCACCATTGAAAATATCTTTCATAGATTTATTCCATAGAGAGGATTAACTCCCCCGTGAGTTTTACCTTATATAGAATGTGAGGTGGTTGTAATGTTGTTGATTAAACAAACACATATTTTTTTGAATGCCCAAATACACTACAACATCAGTAAGATCAATTAAAAGATTAAAATTTTCTATACCATTCAAAAAATCTAGAATTTTATTATTGTTTATAAGCAATTTCAAACATTTCAAATCAAGGCTTTGATTACCCCAAGGGTTTTTATTATCATTAGATATATTCTTCTTCAATTCATATTTATTCCCAACAATATTATAATCAATAGTAGTATAAAAATTCTAGGACTAAATGATTTCAAAAACATCTAAATTATAAATTTTGTTCATATTAGACACATACATGAGTTTCTAAACATTTATATACTATTAAAAATTCAAATTTATTTTAATATTTTTATGGTAACTTCAATAGATCTTTCTCAGGTTTACCCTTTCCTTAACATTCACCAATTTCAGATATATAGTTCTTGAAACATTGTAACTCCCTTCTTAGAATTAGATTTTTTTGAACATGTTCCAATTGTACTTCCTTTTCATTGAACCTCAATATATGTTGTTAATTCTGATTCTTTTACTCTTCAATATACTTCTTAATAAAGTAAACCTCTTACTGTGTTGTAAGATTCATATCAAGAACACATCCGTGAATGTTTGTTTAAGGACATCCATTATTATGATTTTTGATTACTTTATCTTACCTTACATTTTATTTGAGACATTATTTCTATTAAATATTCATGAAACTCTAACCCAGTCTCTTCATCATCATCATTAGAATAACTAATTCCAAACCCTTCATCCTTAACTTTTGAAATAATGGTATTTTATCTTGAAATGTGAGTAAAATTTTCCAATTAAACCTCAATATATTTATCTTCATCATCTATATGGAAGTAATATTCTCTTATTAGATTTGGAGAAATTTCTAACCTTGGAAAAAGATTTTAAATTATCACATTTTTTTACAAATTTATCTTAGCCATCTTTCATCATCATCAGTATTTTCTTTATTCTTTAATCATGGGAAATTCCCATAAATGTTCCTAATAACTGCATAACAAGAAAACATTAGGGGAAGCTTACCATAATATTTTCATGTACCAATTTTTACATTTTTAGAAAACAAGGATAATAATTCATCAAGATTGTTACAAAAATATTTTTTGGGTTTAGAAATAACATCATCATAATCATCATCTTCTTATTCAAGAATTTACATAGACATTCCATGTTTGGAATACATAAAAGAATTTAATTAATCAACTTTCACTTTTCAATTTATCACATTCTCCCTTAATGTTTCATATGTTATGATATTACTATAACTAACATCAAATATAGATTTATAGGATATCTATCATCAAAATATGAAACATTTTAATCAAATATTATAGGTTGAATTCTCTAATATTTTCAATAGTATTTGATTATTCCAGTTTCTCACTAAGACATATTATGGTGTTAAGAATATCATTCATCCTTGTAAATAAGTAACCATTATATTCAAACTAAACCATTTTTTGATATATCAATACTT
The DNA here is from genome assembly GCA_963277665.1 of Viscum album. Classification (NCBI taxonomy): domain Eukaryota; kingdom Viridiplantae; phylum Streptophyta; class Magnoliopsida; order Santalales; family Viscaceae; genus Viscum; species Viscum album. The sequence goes on from OY728165.1 coordinate 2,017,416,039, forward strand.
CATCATCAGGATTTGTAACTTGGATTTCATCACTATTGTATTTCCTTCATAAATGTTCTTCAAATTATCCCAGATACCTATTACTATAGAAACTCCCTTCACTATTAGAAAATCAATTTTAGATAATTATGAGATTAATGAATTCTTATAACTTCTATAATTCTCTAGATTCCTCTTATCCGCTGATTTAAGTGGAACTTCTTCTAGAGGAGGAGGAAATCCATAAGCGCAATCTTTTGAAATTTCATTATAGGATACAAAAGAGAAGGACAAATCCCATATTTCTAAATTTGAAATTTGATTATATTAAAAACCAAAATAAACTATTTATTCAAACTATTCAAATTCACCATGATAATTTCACTTGAAAACATTAGTAATGTGTAAATTAAGGACCACATTGATCTGATGCTAGTTTTATTGGACCAAGAAGAATCAATGTACTACTGATAGGGTGATGGTTGAATATGTGATAGATTTTTCATTTATGTTTACTTTATTTTTTAGCAACAACCACCTCATATTCAATATTTATCACCCTTATGAAAGAAAAATTTCACTCATCTTTATAAAAATATGTATTTACGAGCTCACTACCCAATAAGAGTAGATAATCCTTTGAATGGTTCAAGAATTATCTAATACCTCACAATAAACTACAAAAATTCATTTTTGTAGACATAAAAAGTAGGATACACCCTTACATTTATATAGCACTATGATTAATTCAACATTGTATAATATTCTTATAGAATTAATGATGTGAAACATGTATGGGTAACATGTTATGAAACCAATAACAGTTAATTTAAAACATGGTACTATGTTTCCTTAACAACTTCAACTTTTGTATTTCATCAAAACACAATTCATAACACTCATACCTAGTAGTGGATATAAACATATATTCTAGGATTTTAAATAAAAAGATTGTTTGATGGCCTAGACTGATTCCATTGATCAGATATTTGGTCTAGAAAATAGTTAAGAAATAATACTGTAGAAATTTTTTTGAACATCTTATTCTTTTACCTGGAAAACATTGAATGATGGCTTTGTATTATATTGAAACTAAATTATTCTACTTCTTCAATTCAGAAAAATTCAACGAGAAAAATATATTCTGAAACCATTTTCTATATTCTCAACAATTTATCAATTTTTATTTCTCTCCACATGTGAATAGTTTACCGTTAGTAGAATGTACTATGTAATTATTACTTTTTATAAGAGATACAAAAGTGGTTTTGGGGGGAATCATGAATTTTTTTCCCACTATGTGAATTACCAAATATCAATTTTCATCTCCATTTAAACTCAATATTTGAATTATTCAGCACTTATCAACTCTTATTGATTTTTATTGAAACATTTTGAACCAATGCAAAACTGCATCCGTCTTCAAAAATTATATCAGTTATTCATTCTAATACCAATGGACATTTAGATATTATTTCTCATTATAATAAAACATATGGGCAATATTATTTTATTAACTCATTTAAAAAATAACAGAACTGAAAAAATATCATTTGGATGTTCTGTACTAAGTAAAAAAATCATTTTCCACCAAAAAAATATTCTAACTTAATCAGAATCATGTTACATTTCAAAAACATCATTGAAACTGATATTGATTACATAACACCTATAACACATTGTAAACAACATCAAGACCCATGTGACACAATTTTTCAATATCATCATTATAATTCACTTTTAATTTCACATTCAAGAACATATTCAAACCACATTCGATGAAGTGAAACAACTATTGGCTTATTGGTGTGAGCCTGCATTTGATGGATCAATCTAGGATTCCTTCCGATGAATCATTTTCAATAGTGATTCGATGAGTATGGACTACTTATTTTCAAAAGTATCATGGCCCAATTGAAGAAAAATATAACTTTTGTTTTATGAAAATAAAATAATAGATATTATTTTACACTAGACCAACAGATAAACAAGTAAGATATTGTTTTCATCTTGACCTAGTATTAATAAAATACAACCCTATGAAAATGATTTACTAAATTTTTGATCATCATCCAGTTGATTGGTCTCTATATCCATTGGAATTATCAATCCAAAAAATTATATCATTCTTAATAAATCTCCATCTGATGGATCAGTGGAACACTGTGTATAATGGAATAGTGTCATTAGGGCCTTCTTCTTCCATTTTATATACAGTCAATTGATCATTATGAGTTGTCAATCTGGTGAATCAGATTGTTTGATGGTTTTAACAACACTATGGATCAGTCAATCAACACATCATGAACTTCTAAATTCATATCAACCATTTTTATAAATCTGCTTCCAATATCATGACTTCTTCATTTGTATGAGAACATTAAGATTAGAATAGAATAATCTAACTTATGATGGAATGTTATATGAACTCCAATCCTTCTATCATTTTATTTATTTCCATCCAAAACACAATTCGACTAGAACAATATGGAATAACTCGGGCACCTTTACTCCCATTCTTTCACAATAAATGGATCCCATGATTAAATTAAATAAAAAAATTTAAAACATAAATAACCAAAAATTATCATAATTATTTTTTAAAAAATATATAAATAATTCAGATTTAATACCATCTTCTCACTCTGATAAAAAACCTCATACCTTACTAAGTGTGTGTCTGATAAACAAATTCACAAAAAAAAAATTTAGAAAAAAAAATTGAAACTGAAAAAAATTATTATGAAATTTATATATAATCATCTAATTCCATAACACCTATGTCTGATCATCAATAATAACAATGTGAATAAATTAATCATAATGAAAAAAAGATAAAAAATAATCATCACCAAATTCTTCTAGAATCTGAAAAACAACATCCAAACAACCTTGTATAAATATCATGGAGGACTATGAAATAGTTTTATAACAAAAAAAATGGAATCATACAACTTATATAATATTTGAAATGGATATCTCATGGTCTGATTGTCATTTGAGAGTGGTTTTCATGAGATGGAAAACACGATCAATTGTTATCGCATGAACTGGTTAGGTATGTGAAGTGCCTAAAGACTGGCATATCCATATTTCCATAAGTCATCAAATTTTTTTATTTGTATTCCATCCATTATTTCATATTTTCCTCACAGTTTTTCTAGTGTTAGATTACTTTAGGTTTCACGTGACCCAACCTATATGTGGGATGTCCTTCACAGAATATGGCTGAAACAACCAAATCCCATTGTGTTATATATAGAGCGATCATGTAATGTACATATCCATTTTCTTGATCCCATATTTAATTCAATGAATTTTTCCTTGTGAATGTCCTTGGTTATCATGTGACTAAATTCTCTGAGAAGTCTTCTCTAGATCTCTCATGTAGCAGTCGCCCACTGTGTGTGTTTGTGGAGTCCGTTATTTTTCTTATGCTATGGGGGATGAATTTATAGGCTTCTCCCTCTAGGTATACACAACCATTCAAGATTTATATATATAAAAATATGAGATAGATATGATGGATGGGTATTTGTATAACACACATAACATGATCCTACTATAGGCCATCTCGAGTTTCACATTATGATAAGGACCACAAGAATGTCCTATCGTCTCCATGTTTATTGGACCTCGCAATATCAAAGGTATTTTATCTAAACCTGATGACATGTTATATAGGTTTCAAAATGGTAAGATGAGATTTCTATGGGTATTAATGAGATTAAAAACCCATGGTATGTCTTTCTCATGATCAAATATGACTTTTTTGGGGTCCTTTGTGAGATTGAGGTGGCTTTCAATGGAACATCCATGATATCATGCTGACATGTCTTTGGGCCCTCATGAGAGAATATGTTCTTGTCAAGGGGACCTCTCATGATCATTAGTTATTTCCTGAGGCGTATAACCGATTTTGCATGAATCTCAATATATCTCCCCTTTATAATAATAATCCTCCATTTCCATATTTATTTCCTTATTTATTATACAGTAGAAGAGGATATCAGAACGTTATGTGAGTGTTATCGGGGAAAATTATTATTTTTCTCTACAATTCATTATGTGATCAATAATTATTCCCCTAATGGATGGTGGGAATTTTCATCGACAATCCTTCACATGTATATAGAGCTATAGGGGAATCATACGCTCAAATGGAAGCATACAAAGTCCTTATCATGATGAAGGTGAAATTATAACATAATTTTATGTGACATGGTGGACATGTTATCATGGGGTCTGTGTTGTATTGTAGATTTCATGAGAACATCATATGATGATAATCAAAACACTCCCTCACATTAAGATTCCACCTTTCAATGTATTTTTTATAAATGAAGATTAGATTATTTTAAAGAATTTTCCATTTATAAAATCACATGATTTAGTGGAACTCATCTAATAGACTACACATGACCATCAATTCTCATTAGGACACTATCACAAGAATAAAGAGGATTTACAAAGGGAATCCATGTAATCAATATTAGATCATGTTTTTTTCATGATCTTTTATCATGATCTTCTACGGGTCATGAAATCATGTTTCCTTATAATGGTTTATGTAATCCACAAGAGTCAGCCAATATAATATCTATTTTATTGTGGAGAAAATAAAACAAGCACATTGGTTATTTCTTCCTATTTCTGACGCTTTCGTCGGGGCACGTTCCTCCCTCACGCAGAGGACGCACGGCTATTGCCCTGCATTCCCACTTTCTAAAGGAGGGCGGCATCTGCTCCTTAGTCTGGGACGTCTTCTTCTTGATTGAAACGGGATGATGGGATGTTAGTTCTTCCTTCCATGGATTCCTCCATAGAGCTCATCACCTAGTTCAGGTCTCCCTCATAGATTTATGATTTAGTTCGTGATACTCTTCTAGGCGCCATATCTTCATGGACACCAGTTAATTATGCTGCTTCTGTCAGTACATTCCAAGGAGTCCGGCCAGGGAAGCAACCTTCGGTTAGGGGAGTTGTCACATTGGACACCACTGTAATGTCTTGATACTGTGGGATTGGAATGTATGTCTTCTGTCCCTTATTAAAGAGATTCTCGAGGGTGTGGAATCCCTATGACTCCCACATTGGACGCAGTGAATCATATTACATGGACATGTATCTAAGTTTTTCCCCAGCTTCCCATGTTTAACAAAGGGTATGCCGCAAGTTTAACGTTTAGCGGCGATAGATCGGACTGGTTGGAACACTGATTAGATTGGATCGGATTGAGGAACCCCCTTCAGGGAACACCGATATTGGGGCCAGCACATGGGTGGCTTCCTGAAATGTGTGGAAGGTAATGAGGTGGCTTGATCTCACCGGGATGTGGCGGCCCAGGTAAGAATCAGGATGGAATATGGATTTGGGCATGAGTCTCGAAGAGACTTCCTACGTATCTCCATGGTGGGGAATCAAAGTCCGCGTAGTTCAATGGGACGATACGACACCTGAAGAGGAAACCCGTGAGAATGGAAGCACGGATGGGACCTAGAGGAAGTGGAACCTCCGGGTTAGGGAATGAGCTTCCTCAGACACATGGGCTCAAGGGAGAGATCAAGATGAGTCATGGGTGATGGGATTGAGCCTCATGGATGCCTCCTACGTATCCCCATTGCGAGGAATCAAAGAATACATAGTTCATATGGTGAATATAGTTTAACATCATGATAGATAGGGGAAAACCGACGTGAAGGTGGTCAGAGTAACCGGGTGATGGGCTTGAACCTCATTGATCCTTCCTACGTACAATGCCTTGACATGGATCAAAGTCCCTGTAGTTTGGGATGTATTGGGGATTACACTCTGAGGTAGCCCAAGGTTGTGGGGCTTGATCCTCATGGAGGCTTCCTACGTACCGTGCCTTTACATGGATCAAAGTTCCCATAGTTCGGGATGTATTGGGGCTTACACTCTGAGGTGGCCCAAGGTGGTGGTTCATGGTTGGTTCTTGATCTATGCTAACACGAGTTATGCTCGGTGTGAGAAATGAGAGCAAGCAGAGACCTGACGATCATGTCATGAATGGTGTGTCCGTGTGAAGCGAAGCGGGGGCTTATGCATGGAGTGGCCCAGGACGTCGGGTCTTACTCTAGGATAGAGTCCCAAGGGAGACAATGCACAACAGGAGATGGATTTGGGATGGAAGAAAGGAGAAGAACCATTCCCCATCACGCCCTTGGCTGGCCTTGGCACCGAGGACGTGATGAGAAGCAGGGGTGGTGCCTCGTGCAAGAAAGGCAAGGGGCATACACCAAGGTTGTTGGCTTTCCCCACAGAAAAACGCCAGTCTAATAAAAAGGATATCACCCCCTATGAGGGATGATCCCATCCCTGTAGAGACGAGTGGGCGAAGTGAATGTCTATGGTGGGGGGACCCTATGTCCGAGGCACGTGGTCAGGTCACAGTTTAATGTCATTTGTAAAGGACGAGGTTCTTGGCAGTTTAACATTCTGCAGCTCGGATGAGATGGGTTTTCCCCGCACACCTATGACTTAAGTAACCGATACCCTCTGCTCCTTGTTGGAGGGAAGGCATCAGCAATTCCATAACAAGGGGGTGTCGCGGAGCGAACCATCAAGGGGTCCACGTTAGCATGGCTATGCGAAGAAGAAATAGCCGTTAGCGGGCCTATGTGGAGAAGCATGAGGCAAAGGATCAAAATTGGCGGTATCGTCCAAGGGACTTTGAAGTTACTTTGTACGATCCTAGAAGGTTGCACGAGAAAACAGTGCATGATATAGATTCTTGGGGCATGAGAAACACCTGTGAATGGCGTCCATAAGAAGATCATTGGGTGCCTACACTAGGAGGTGCCCGGGAATTGCGCGCAATCTTTGTGGTTTTCACGAAATTATAGCCCTGTGCGAAAAACACCAGGCTGGCGCGAAATTGGTGATGCTTTCATGTAATTGGGGAAGATGTTTTGTGTGCTACTAGAAGGATTGTGCGCAAGGAGTACGAATTGCGTGCAAGTGGAAGAGGCTACGCGCAAGGACATGGGTGCACACAATTTGGAGGGATTTCTCGCAATTGGAAGGGGTGCATGAAATGGAAGGAATTGCGCAGAATTGGCCATCCTATGTGCAATGGAATGGATTGCGTGTAAGGGGTAGACCCTGAAGTGATTGGAATTCAGTATAAGACATGGGGATCTCGCGCGAAGGTGAACCTCGGGGCAACTTGGCATGAAAAGAACTGTACCTAAAGGCCATATTGAATGCATGGAAGCCGGATTTCACGCACGAGAGCTGGTTCAGATTCTTCATACTTGAAATGGAAGAGGATCACCTTCTATTTATAGGGGCCTAGGGGCGCAGAAAATAGCTTGGCCTGAAATAATTGTCTTCCGAGGTCGGCATCACGAAATGGCAACCATGTGAAATGGGGCACGAAATTATTCCACGCATGGGCCGTGACCTCTTTGAGAAACCTAGAACATTCCTTGCTGGACATATTTTTTTGCGCACCTAGGAATTTATTTCACACGGCCCCTCCGAGCCCCCCGGACAGGGTCCCGGGTCCGAATATGACTTCACTTAATCGTTTGGAAACCTTCTTCAGCACTTGGGCACTTTTCACCGTCTACAAATGCCCCCCCCTATGAATTAGATCGGCAAGGGGCCACAACGGTTTCTTTCTAAGTGAAACACTGAAATACTGGGCTCCGCTAGGTCCATGCACGCAAAAATCTCTAGCGGCGCGCAAAAATGCAAAAGGCGTGGAATTCTCATTTTGCACGGGCGCGGAATTCGCCTTTTCTGCGGCGCGGGACCCAGGCATATCCAATAAAAGCCACCGCACATCTCATGCTCTGTATGAATTTTCTCACATGACATGCTTTGAGATCTCGTGTATGAATGTTTCTGCTCTCTTGTGAAAAATTGACTTCGGCCCAGCGCTAAAAACCACTCCAGCTGCACGCAATTCCACCAAGATCAGGTGTTAATTTTAGCACAAACCTAGGGTTTTTTGCACCGCTGCCAGAAATTTTTCAATGCCCGCTGATTTTATGTGACAAGCTACCAAATTTCGCGCCAGCTACTAAAACACTTGGTCGGAAGAAGATGTCTTCAAACCAGATCGATGAGGGAGAAGTCGCAGCTCGTAGGGCTGAAATGGCTGCAGACCCATATGTTTATGGCGCAAAAAGGGTTGTTTCCAACAACCATACCCTCTTAAGTTTTCCAACCACCTCCCAAAATGAGTATGCCTTGTCTAATAACCTACGCTGTGGGACTTTTGTATTCTGGAGGAGGTCCCCCTATCGGTCATTGAGGTGGATACACAGCGGTCATGGGTGACTTGTGATGATGATCTTCTTCGATACAAAATCACCAACAACAGTTACCTTGTTAGAGAAACCAAGCACATGGAAATATATGTCATGAATCCTAGGACTAGGACCATCTATGGGGGTGAACCTATTGTAGAGAGCTCCCCAACCCTCTATTCAAGCACTTTTCATCAGAGCATCACTAACGAGACCACGAGTTGGTTTTAGGACTGGGACTTGGGGTCTGGTGGTAACTCCACCAACGAGTGGGCCTGGGCGTCCTGGGTTCGCCATATATGTGACCAATTTGGGGTCGAGCTACAAAATATTGGTTTATTTGAGGTGATATGGACATCTCAATTCCACTTTTACTTCCAGAACGAGCTTGGGCTAGAGCTGTTCACTCGATGGTCCCCTGATACCACAATTTCCATCTCCATCATGGGGAAGTCAACATCAGTCTTGGGGATATTCACTGCATCAGGGGTATCCCATTGTAAGGCCATCAATATGATGAATTCCTTCCACCGATGAACATCTGGGGAGACAGATCCCAAAACCCAATACTAACATGGCACCTACTGAAGCTGGCCAAGGAGAAGATGGGGTTCGAGGACTTCCTGAAGGATATCACCTATAAGGACAGGTTCAGCCTGTTCCCGGGGAGGGATATGGAAGTCAAGATTGCAGGGCGGGGAAGATGGTGTCCAGCCGTGACATAGAGAATAAATAGAAGATCAAAAAATGAGGATTTTGGAGGCAGGGCACTACCAATCGTAGGGCTACAACATAAACGAGAGTTGAGATCCAAATGTTCAGTATTCCAGATTTCTTGCTACATTCCTGAGTGGGTGGATCCTGCCGGTGAGGGACACATGGATTCAAATCCGTCCAGCAAACCTGGTGATGGCTGGCATCATGGATGCCAACAAGAGGTTCAACAAGGGGGTCCTCGAATGGGATCGTTTGTACTCCATATTTGGACACATCTCGAGAGGGGAATCACCTAGGAGAGTATGTGGCCCCTTACATATTTCCCATGGCTGGGTTACGACTGATTGCGGTGGGTACACATTCCCAATGCCATCAGTCCTCCGGGCAGTGGCCTAGGGCCCTCTTAGCTGGATATTTCCAGGGTCATGACGATGATGCACAATGATGAGGGAATACAAATCAAGATTGGTAACCATTCCAACATCACTTTTATCCCATGCCCCACCCCAACTGGTTAGCTGATAGACAATGGGAAAGGCTCACTGAAGTAGAAGGAGTACATCCACAGCATTAGAGGCAGGGTGCTCATGGCCCAGATTGACGGGGAGATCTTCTTTGAGATTTATGTGCCATCTAGGTTTTCAAGGAAGTTTGGCTGCCTCCAGAGAATGCTAAAAAGAGTCTACACAGATGTCTGGGAGGAGAGGCATCCCTATGTTCTTCGTCAGCTGTAGTTGATGTTCACAACCTACGGCTATGGCGACATCATCACCCTTCCTCCCACCGGGGTAGACACTGGTCTTTCAACCGAGTATGCTAAACATTGGGCCATAAAATACCCTGAGGGGATTTTATGGAAGCGAGTTTGGTAGCTCAAATTCACTAGTGTGGATACCGGGTGGAAAGAGAGAAGGAAGGGAGCCGCTAGAGTGGGAAGATCAGAAGCGCATCAGGAAATGGGGCCCACGTAGGCCGGGACCTCAGCAACAGGGGCATCGCATGTTGTGTTCATGCCCTCATCTCCTAGAGGAGGAGTGTCTCGTGGAGTGAGTAGAACTTCTCAGGAATAAAATGAGACATCTGCTTCAAACTTCTCAAGATGATATTTCCCCCACGCTATGATCATATTGGATAACCCTGTAGCAGTCAGTGAGTACTGATGTCCTCTGGCAGAAGATAGTGCGGGTCGGGATCCAGCTACCAAAAGTCTATCTTGTTCGTATTTCTGACAGAGTGAACATTCTTCATCAACATGTTTATCTAATGGCCAAGTACATGTACAAATGTCAACGAGGTCTGCGTGTGGGGAAACCTCTCTTGGTGAAGGTGATTCTCGGCCAGGAACATGATCTAGAAACGATGTCGTCGGGGGAAAATGACTGTGAAAATGAGTCAGAGGGTGGTCAAATAGGAGAGGAGGGAGAAGGAGAAGGGGGAATGTGAAGGAGAAGGAGAAGAGGATCCCAAAGGTGAAGGCTCTCAGGGGGTGTCCCACCAAGGGAGTCTCCGGGAGAGCGTTGAGATCATCAGCTCCGATATGGATGAGACTGAGCTGCTCGAGGAATGATTCAATCCTTATATATCCCTATCTTCCCTTTTTTCTCACTTTTTTTCAATCCTTAATCTGACCTTCTTATCCTACTCAAAAGCATATGGGTGCTGCTCAGAATTCCCTAGCCGAAGGAGGGTAGGAAGCTCCAATGGCGCAAGGTGGGGCACTGATGCCCATTATCAAATTGACGAGTGATGAGGGATCCCCCGCCATGACAAATCCTGTAGTGGCCAGAGCACTAGAGTCTATTGCCTTGGGTTCCTGTATGTTCCTTTCTTCGATACCGGTACTCACTGTCGGAGGACTCAACGAATCATGGTGATCCCTGACTGTACAGTGATCACGACTTTGGAGGCTTGTCGGGCTGCTAAGTGCAGACCATCCCAGAGTGTGCTGATGGAAAATGTACCACCCCATCAATAACATGCCTCACAAACCGAGTTAGCCCCAGCAAGTGGTCAGAAGGGAGAGGCAAACATCAGTGGCGCTGGAGTCGGGGTAGGGCCGGAAGTCGACGAAGGCAATACCAGCGTCGAGGTTGGAGAGGAAGGTCGCTCAGACGTTGAGGAGCCCATTCCCCTGGGAGGAATCTCTAAGGAAGACCCTACTTCTATCTTGTTGGTTGTCTTCTCAATATATCGGCCCACTTATCCTGAAGAAATCGATGGCTCAAATTCGGAAGCGGCCGAGGAGAGCCGGATGACGCAACACAAGGGATGGAAGTGCATCTTACATTTTCTCAGTCATCCCCTGGAAGAATGGCTGAAGAATATGGGGTCATTCCACACCTGGAGGAATTTCCTATGTTCTAGAGGGGAATATGATCAATTCCTTCACCTGATGGTCCATGATTACATGGTCTATAATATGTGTGAGAGCAGCCAGTGCACCGACGTTACCCAAGGTCAGGATGAGTCAGGGAGTACCAGAGCATTTCTGAAGGAGAAAGAGGAGGTCCAACCCCTGGAAGAACATGCAAAATAATATGAGATATTCATCACAAACTGTTCTGAGCTCGTGGAGCAGTTGAGGGCCCAACTGGCAGACGCCCAAGAACAACTCGTGGAAGCGAGTCACCAGATAACTGATCTTTAAACCGAATAGCAGTGGGCACGGGCCAGGGTCAGTGAACTTTGCTCTGCGGCCATTGACAAAGAGAGATTCCTTAGGGTACAGGAGGTAGTCTTGGGGGCCACCAGCCAAAAGGTGGAGGCATTAGAGAGATCTATCAATGAATCCGACCCTAAAGGGCCTTGTTTTGGCCGAACCCATAAAATTATATCGCCTTACTGCTTCTTCTTTCATTTTTCAACTATATGTATGGACAAACATAGTTACATGACACTTTGGCACAACATACTTGTCCCTTTGGTTTAACATTCTCAATCATAATCCCAAAATAAATAGTAATCCATTCCTAAATTCACGTGGGCCGTACCCGACGTGAGAAACAAGGGAGGCTTGTACTATCACTTAGTTTGATCGTGGGAGCATCAACAAAGCTTCGGGCATTGAAAATTCAATCCCGTATTTCCGAGGAGAAGAGGGTGTCCCAAACAAAGGAATAGGAACTCAATACAATTAATGTGTTGTCTTCTCAATGTGCTCCAGTGCACGAGCGGGGCATTGCAAGGGGCATTGGAATCAGTACGAACCAAGGGGAATGAAAAATGTGATTCACGTTACCCAAATTTGGAACACTATGTGATGGGCATGACAATAAATGGATGACTATTGACCATGTTTGAAACATAGAATCCCTATTGCATTTTCCTGAAATGGGGACAACAAACAAGGGTCACCGCTGACCCTATCCGCAACACATGACCTAAGTCGAATAATTTTCATCAGTCTTCTAGAGAATTGGACCATGACAGCAGGCAGACCATATGTCAAGAATCCATACTATTAGAGGGTCCCTTAAAACATGATCAGTATTCCAGAACGTTGGTCCTAGATATCAGGAGGACCACAGTTCAAGCATGCATACTGTTAAGGGGTCGCTTAAAACGTGAAAGAGGATGAAGGTCCGAATAAAGGGGCACGCAAAGCGTGGAAAGTGAAGTGGTGGTTTATTCACACAAGAATACAACACTCCCAAAACTAAGACACCTTGGTGGAATCACATTAGGCGGGAACATTAATCTGATCATGGATCATCCCTATTTTTAGACAGGACCTCTCTGGTGAGGGAACTATCACCTCTCAATGTCATCATGGGACATTCTAAACTTGTTTAGGGAAAATGCTGTAGTTACACAACTCCCCCCAGGGGGGGGGGGGGGTCAGGACAAGGGTCCAACTATGGGGGAAAGGATGTGATTAGTGATTCTCGGGGCTGGACCTTAGACGAATCGTCTGGGCATTCCTACGTATCCCATAAGGATGGGAATAAATCCACACGTTGTTCTGGGAAGCGTCTTACTTTAAGGTCTTAGTACGCGAACTAGGGATTGGTAAGAAATGTGGGAGGCACATGGTAAGGTGATTATAAAACCCTACGTGAATGAGGACATAATTAGAGATTACCATTTTTTCCTTAAAGAACTGTTTAGGTATAGGGACCGAACACGAAAATTAGGTTGGGCCCATGGGGAAGTGCTTGGGAATTCCTACGTATCTCATGAGAATGAGAATGAAGCCATACATAGTTTTAGGTGGTGGAAAGGTAAGGTACCAGTGCAAAGGATGAAAGAGGAGTGGGGGTCTAGCCCTCGCACCAAAAGAAGCGGCATTTGATATATCATGTTGGTCCTTGAAGGTGAATGAGGTTTTTTGTGAAGCGACAGGCCTAGGGTAGAAATTCCCGATTTCGTCACAAGAATGAAGCCGTATATAGGCGTTGAGAAATGGTATGGTGGATAACCGATACCCAACATGATTCCCCCTATGATGAGGTCATCACAATGAAGTTCCATTTTTCATCGTGTGGCCATGACGATACTATCACAGTTTAAGGTCATGTAATAGGACCAAACATCACAATTTAAGGTCATATGGCTTGGACTTGAGGGAATTCACACAATACGATAAAGCATACCCGACATGAATGAGGACGATATCCACACCACCACCGTGCACGATTCCGGGAGAGGATCCTCAGGCCAGGAGGCCAGTGAGGGTCAAAGGATAAGGGGAAGAAGAAACTAGCTCCCAGCTGAGCTGGACCCGAAAGCACGATTTCAGGGTGATCTCACGTATCCCATGGGGATGAGGATCGAGCCACACATAGAACTTAATGAAGATCTTAGTTTATGGTCATAGTGATCAGACCGTGGGAGCCCCGAAGAATGACAGAACGCAGCTTTGTCCCCATGACATGCAAAGGTTCACTGAGGGATAGTGCCAAGAGTGTCGAGATTCTAGCTATACATGATGGGGATGTGAATCATGTAACCGACATTCAAGTCCTAAAGGGGCTGGCGTGACGACGGAGGATTACTACTGACCATGTTTGCAACACAGCATCCAATCACGTTAGATTGAAATGGGGACAAACAAATGAGAATATACCACTGACCATGTTCGCAACATGGGATTTGTGTCAATTTGTTTTCTGAACCCCTCGGGGTCGTTGGCCTCTAATGGTAGAATAGCCCTTAGGCCTAGTATCCATGTCATTTTTGGGGGTCCCATCGAGGGTGAATGATAAAGGGGGGGCCAAATGAAAGGAAACATGAAGCTTGACAAGTGGATGGAAACTTTCCCCAGTTGAATCTGACATTCTAGGTCCAAGACTAGAGTACTCATAGGCAAATTGGAGAACCACTACAAAGGGTCAAGGGGCTCATCATGAGAGCGTCCTAGAGATGATGAATTCCCAGGAGAAGGGAGGTCATGTTTACAAATACCGAACATGAAGGGGGGCATATCCAAGTACCAAACCTATATATCCCCCTCATGGAGATAAAAAGGCCAAGGGGTGTAAGTGACAGGAAGATCAGGATATATCTAGTAGATGGGGATGGACCCAAAATCTAAATGTTCTGGAGGTCCTACATATCCCATAAGATGGGAATCAAGCCACACGTAGTTCTTAAAGTTAAATTTTAACGTCATGCTAGACTACATACAGTTTAACATCATGCGGGACGAGCGTGTAGTTTAGGGTCATGCGGGACCGATAGTTTAAAGACGTGTAGGACCGTTAATCCAGTTTTAGGTCATGGAGGACCCAGAAGGTTCATGAAAAATATTGTTTGAGGAACCTGGCATTGGTGGGAAGATTTATACACTCACCATCCATGGTCACTAGGGAGTATGCTCCATTGGGATAAACCTTATGAACATTGAAAGGTCCTTCCCATTTGGGCTCCATCTTGGGTGGTTTCCTGTGGGGGATCATTAGTGCCCCTAGGGATAATACCAAATCGCATTGAAGGTAAGGGAAGAGGTGAATCTTCTTGTTAAAAGCTAGATCCATATTTCTCTAATTCCCTTCTAGGTTGTTCAAGGCACGAAGCCTATTCTCGTACAGTGCTTCTAGTTCAGCTAGACAGATTTCAGCCACTATATCTGGCACTTGCTGGTCATAGAATGTTGTTCGCAATGAGGAAAATTGAATTTTGATGGGTAGGACGGCCTCAATTCTATACACCAGGGAATATGGGGTCACCTGTGTAGAATTAAGAGTCATCGTCCGATAAGCCCAGAGGGCGTTGGGGAGCTTATCTGGCCAACTCTTCTTCTTCTGACCAACCATTTTCTGCAGAATGTTAGACAATGTTTTATTGAATGCCTCAATATTTCCCTTTTTCTATGCATGATAGTAGGAGGTATGGTTCGAACGAATATTGTACTAGGCGTACAACTTTTTCAACTCAGCTACGCGGAAGTTGGTTCCATTATCAGTGAGGATAGCGTGCGAAACCCCATACTGATGGATGATATTGAAACTCACGAAGTCAACGATATAACGATCCTTGACTTCCTTGAGCAGAATTTCCTCTGCCCACATGGAAAAGGAATACGTAGCTATCAAAATGAATCGGCATTGGCAAGCCGTTGTCGGTGTGTATGGTCCTACGACATATAATCTACAGACTGCAAAGGGCCAAGATTATTTGGTAGTGTGGAGAAGCTTTGGTCGCCGATGCACAAAGTTATCATGAAATTGGCATGCATGGAACCTCCTGGCGAACTTGATGTAGTCGCGGATCATGGAGGGCCAAAAATACCCTAGTCCTTGAATATGGTGAGATAGTTTTGGACCAGCCTATTGGGCACTACAAGAACCAGCATGAACTTCTTGCATGACCGTCGGAATCTCAACCCCCTAAATACAATAGAGGGGAATACCATCAAATCTGCATTTATAGAGGATGGACTCAAGGCTGGGACTACTCTAGAGGGTAAACTGTAGCGCGCGACATTGGATTCGTTCACGCTCAGCCCTGTCTGACGGGAGATTACCGTGTTAGAGGTATTCGACCAAGGGTGTCCTGAAATCGACAACCTCTTCCATCACCGCATCAGGACGACCCGAGGGTCTTGACGTAGACGTACTGGAGGTAAGATGACTTGCTTATGGGCCATCATTTCCATCTGGGGTAACAGAAGCTATGACTCTCTGAAGCGCCACATGTATAATCAGATCATCCTGTTTGGGCTTTTCAAGTGATGCAGATAAGCTAGCCAAATCATCTGCTTAACCATTTTGTGACTGAGGTACATAGATAACCTCGGGCCGAGAAGGGAACTAGGCCATTAGCTAGAGAGTTCATTCAAGAAATGGTATGAGCTCTGGATTCCTGACTACATAGTCTCCATTTACATGCTTAATAACTACCTCGGAGTCCCTTCTCACATGAAAATGGGGCACGTCGATCTCAAGGGCTAGCTCGAGACCATTAATGAGGGCCTTATACTCTGCATCATTGTTAGTGCAACCTTATAACAACAGGAATGAGTATGGTAGGATGGCTTGCACCAGGGTGATAAAGATGATACCCTGGCCTACTCTTTTGAGCCTAGGATCATTGATCCTCCTACTGGTGGGGATCTGAGAGGCACCATTGAAGTACATTTCCCAACATGGGACGACTTCATCGACTTAGAGGATAGCCTCATCAAGAAAATCCACGTCCAGGGACTGATCCGCGGAGGTTGGATGGGTATCCAGAATGTCTGCCAATGCCTAGCCTTTAATATCCTGATAAGGAACGAACATGATGTCGAACTGCTGGAGGATTACAGCCCACTGTGCTAGTCGACTAGTAAACACGGGGAAACTTATGATGTACTTCAACGGGGTTACCAGAGAGATCAGCTATACCTCGTGGTGCTGCAGGTAATGAAGCAATTTATGCATGGTGAATTCGAGCACAATGCAGATTTTCTCAATGGGGGAGTATCAGGTCTCTATATCGAGGAGCATGTAGATGAGGTAGTAGAGGATGTTCTCTATCCCCACATTGTTCTTCTGAGTGAGAAGGTTTCCAAGGGACCGCACCAGGGATGTCACATACTGGATTAGCGGCATCCCGGAGATGGGTGGCATCAAGACCGAAGGCTGGGGAAAATACTACAAGATTTCCTCAAAGGCGGTCTGACACTCCTTGTCCCACTCATAAGCAATACCCTTCTTCATGAGCCAAGAAAAGGGCTTACAAATGCGAGCCAGATTCGCAATGGATAGGCATATATAGGCCAAGTGGCCTTAGAGACCTCGATGCTCCCAAATATTACTCAAGGGAGGCACCTGGATGATGGATTTGATGTTCTATTGGTTGATCTCGATGCCCCGGTACCTGAAAACAAATCCAAGGAACTTCCTGGAGGTGACCCCAATGACACACTTCAGCAGGTTCATCTTCAGGTGGTAGGAAAGGAGGAAGCTGAACACATTCTCAAGGTCCTTGAGATGGTCCTAGCACTGGTAAAATTTGACCACCAGATCATCTATATAGCACTCCACCAATGTCCTGAGGATCGTCTTGAATATGCAATTCATGGACTGCTGACAGGTGGCACCCACATTCTTCAGGCCGAATGGAAAAACCTGGTAACATAAATTACCTTGGGTGCCCTGAAAGGATTGGAATCATCATCCTCAATGGCCATTTGAATCTGATTATATCCGGAGTAACCATCCCTGATAGAGATGGATTAGAACCCCGTAGTAGCATGAATCAGTAATTCCATCACTGGAAGTGGAAAATCATCCTTCGGACAATGGCGATTGAGATCCTGGAAGTCGATAAAGAATCTGATCTATCCGTTCTTCTCCATGACTGGTAAAATGTTTGCCAGACACTTGGGGTACTTGACCTCTTTATCAAAGTTGGCTCTGATGATCTTGTCGACTTAGGCCTCGACCACGACATCGTGATAAGGGTTCCTCTTTATGGGAGGCTACTTGAACCTGCAGTGATTTGCCGGGAGAACGAGGTGGTGGATGGATACCTGAGGATCTAGTCCCGACATCTCACCGTAACTCCCGAAGAATACATCATGGTGCTTCTTAAGGAAACCTACATACCACTGCTGATCCCCAGGGGACCTAGCAGTGCTGATCAATGTGGGTCTCGGGTATTTCTCACTTCTGTGGTTCACCTATACCAACTAGTCGACTGTGGCTGAGACGCCTTCCTCAAAGGCAGAGGGCATCCTATATATCCTCTTCTCCACTTACGGATGCATCCTCCATGGGGGAAGATGATTCTGAGCTACCAAAACCTAATGGGCGGTAGGTACCAGCTTGCGCAGCAGTGGTTATTGCATCAGGGAACTCTGGTGCTGCCTAGAATATGGCTATGATGGCTATCCACCCGATCCCATCTGGTATTCGGCCCAAGGGGTCACTCTTGGTAATTCCAAGAAGTAGTGGCATGTCATCCAGAGCCGACTTATTCCAGCCCAGCAAAATAGATAAGTATGACATACCATCGATGCCATGAGCGGGACGTCCCAATACCTGATGGGAGTGGGAGGCTCCGAGATCACTAGAGCCTGATTTGTATAAGAATACTAAGTGATCTTCTGACGCCACCTGGATTTGGGATCATGAATCCCCCTTGTCCTAGAAATGGAAAAACATTTCCCCATATCAGGGTTCATGGCCTCCAACCGATGAATCTGGAAAATGTGGGTGTCATTCAGGTCTTCCCAAGGGTCGACCATAGCAGTGACAGGCTCAACTTCACATTCTTGGACTTGTTTATAATTACTGTTGTAATAGCCATAATCCAAGTAGTGGGATTCGCAAGAGGCAAAATGAGATGCATCACCTTGGACTATTCCCACTCGACCATTAAGGGATAACTTGAGGCATTGGTTATACGATGAGGGGACTACCGCATACAGGTGGATCTATGGCCTGCCCATCAATGCATTATATGCAGTGTCCTGGGAGACAACCATGAATTCAGTGCTGGCCACTTGGCCACCGAACTGGGTATTCAGACGGATCTTGTCGAAAAGGGTCTGCTCTGTCCTTTCATATCCCAAGATTCTTAAATCAGAGGGAGTTAGGTCATCTTCATATAACCCTAGTTTCCTTAGTGTCCGTGTTGGGATATGGTTGATCCCAGAGCCAGTGTCAATAAGACAACGACGAACCTCCACGCCGTTAAACTGGATAGTGATATATAGTTGGTGGATATGCCCCTGTATGGGGGATCCTTAATCCTTTCCAGAGAAAGAAATTATGTCCTAACATTAGGCATCCCCAACTGTTTTAGCATGGAAAGCTTTTGCAGTTTTTATCTGTCTCTCGAATTGGAGGGGGCTCCTTAATGCCTTGGTGAGTTCTTTACACATATTTGGAAACAAGCACAGGGATTCAAGGATGGAAATCCTTGCCGGTATGTAGGAAAGGTTCTTGAGAATTTCATAATTCTGTTCCAGGTGTGAACTTCTACTCGCAGGTGGTCTCTTTATGATGGAAGGCATGGAAGGCCTTGCCAGCTAGACCGATGACAGACAGGTACTGGGAATATCCTGCCGCTCACTAGTCGAAGTCGGGAGAGATGCTGTCGAATGAAGAACAGACGACTGAGGTCAGCTTGTAGTGGGGAAAAGCTGTTCACTGCATGGACTAAATGGTTCTGCCTGATCCAGTACCACAAAAGGCGGTGGAGGCAGACTTGTTTACACTGGATGGGGAGGCGGCGAGTGCTGAGCTCTGCGCTGGGCTTGCTGTCTAGTCTCAGAAGCATGCACGGCCTGGCTGGAGGTGCCATCTGATGTGTCTCTATGACCCATATGGTCATGGATCCACCGATTTTGGCATCGGTTGGGTACATTAGGGAGGTTCGCCTGGTGCTCCACCTCATTGGGAGTCATATAGGGGTTTACCAACTCAACGATGTTAACTGAAGTGTACCTTTGGCTATCACTTTACGAATCATCCATCAGTGGGAAGATCCTGGGGGGAATCACCATATGCAGGGGAATAATTTCACCGAGAGTGCAGGACAATGGCGACATTAGTGGGGCACACTGCTTTTTCTTACGCTGTCAATGC
This sequence comes from Viscum album, assembly GCA_963277665.1. NCBI lineage: Eukaryota > Viridiplantae > Streptophyta > Magnoliopsida > Santalales > Viscaceae > Viscum > Viscum album. Next base: position 2,017,436,032 of record OY728165.1, read on the forward strand.
TTGCTCTTCTGGGAAAAGGATGGTTGAGATGATGACGCAGGGGTGGTTGTTGTAGCTTCTAAAGGATCTTGCTGATTCAGGTGGGCATAGATAATGCCATGGTCATAGGAGACCATCCTGCGAGATATCCAGACATTATAATTCTTGTACCCATGGTCAGAAACTAGCTTCCAATGACCTTAGCCATTGCTACTTCTATCTGACCTCACAAAGACAGCCGCCACTTGTGTCGGGGCCGGGCCCAACCTAACTATGTTGTTGTTGATCTAGTCTTGGAGGCAGTCTTTGAACTCATATCATTGCATGATGGTGTGACCCAGGATCTGTTGATAAGGGTAGTAGTTGGGGTGATCAGTGATATGCTCCTCTTCTGGCTTCCGGTACTCAGGCAGTCGTACATTTCTCTGCTCTATGGCGCTGCAGATGTAACCAGGGACCTGAGCCTTGTCAAATGAGTAGGACTGGTTCCTTCTGTCCGAAAAGGGGGCTCTAGGAGCCTAACCCTGACGGGGGTCTTGAGGAGACTACTAAGGAGACGAAACTTGATTGTCTCACCTAGGAGGTACATCACGTTACGCGGGGGCGCCTGCCAATTTTGAGGTGGGCACTACTAGGCTGAAAACTGTCTCTATGTCATCCGACCTCTGTAGATCTATAGATATGGCACCACTGGTAGAAATTATAGCTACCTAGGGTCCTTTACCTGGGCCACTACGGTGGGCTTGGATCTGGAAGCCCTCCTTACTAGGATTATAGGGGGCAGCAGACGTGCCTGGATAGCCTCTTGCAGATCTTCTTCGAGGCACTGGGCCTTATTTGTGAAGTCTCGAAACCCTCTGGGATAGTACTGAGTGATCAAGGAGGGGACCAGTTCCATCTGGACAATCCCTACGCACATCGTCAGTAATTTCTCCTTAGTCATTGGAATTTCAAGAGAGTATGTGAGCCCCTTCCACTAGGAGACAAAGTCTGCGACTCTCTCATCCGGCCTTTTCATACACTTTAAGAGGTCTGTGATGTTCATGTTCTAGGTGGTAAAGATGAAATGGTAAAGTAACTGCTTGTGAAGGTCCTCCTAGCTGGTCACAGATTCGACAGGGAGCTCGCTATACCATACGAATGTCGGCCCCTTTAACTTCTGAAAAAAACAACAGAGATTGATGGCCTCCTGCTGCGCTGGGGTGCCTAGCATTGGCCCACTCCTCGAGTTAAAGTGGACTAGGTGTTCCGGCGGGTCCCCTGTCCCATTGAAGGGGAAGAAGGTGAGGTTTCCGAATCACGGGGGTGCTGGCATGTCATCCACCCATGCCGGATATGGATTTCTATTATGTAAGATGGGCACCTGTTGCGTTTCCAAAACCTCTCTGCAGGTGATTAGTGCCACCATTGGATCGTCTAAATGGGGGTCCCTGTCCTGACGGGGATCCCTAACCATGATAATGTTGTCAGGCTCTTCAATGCGGTATGCAAGCTCAGCGGCTCGTGGAGCGACCCTTGGGGCTGACGGAGGAGCCCGAGCGGGGTTCCTTGGATTTTCAAGCCGTTCAGGAGGGTTCGACGAGAAATATTGTGCCCTCTTGCCATAAGTTTCTACCTCTACCCTTTCTGTATGGACATGATGTTCAGGGTTACCCGGGGGAAATTCACGGGGGGGGGGGAAGCTGTGTCTACCCCTGCTGTACTGGCCGAGGGTCATCATAATCCGGATGTTGTTCCGTAGTGCATTCGGCCAGGAGGTCATCAACCTACTTCTTCTTCTCAACAAGATACTGGAGCAGCGCGACCTTCTCAGGAGCTTCCTCTATCTTCTACACTAAGGAAGACATGTTAGAGTGTTTGGTGACACTGATATGCTCCTTGCCCTTACCACGATTCCGTCAGAGTACTAATGCCTCGGTTGGTGGGGGGAGGCCCAGGAGGTTACTTTGCTGGCAAATAACACTCCCTGATGGGTCCATCAATGGGGGCACGTTCTCAAGGAGGGTGTTACCATCGAGAAGTTCTAGCTCATTTTTACCACCTGATAGATCAGTCATGTTGATCGTGACTCTTTTCAGGGGTATGTCCTTGACGTCTCTAAGTGATTCATATTGCCAGTGAATAGTTCTAAAGAGGAGGGCATCGTAATGCCCCTGCCACAGACTTGGGAATGGGGGTAGCCTCCTTAATAACATTGCAGAGTGTTTGAATACTATACACGCATTATTGTTGGAGGGTCCAGTGGTGACCAGGTGTCTCGGGGTGCTGGACCATGAGGAGTGTGGCCAGGTCAACCAGACGAAATTTTCATCGATGTCTTCATGGTGCTCTTGGATCCCAGGATATGTCACCCACAGGTGGAAAAGACGCAAGTGAGACACCCAGAGGGTCTTTCGTAAATATTCAAACTCTTGTGGGGTGAGCGATTCTGGCGTACCAAAATTTGGTTCCGCGACCGGCCAAAAATTCTCAGGGAAGTGGCCCGCTGCGATGATAGTCTAGAAGATCCTTGGATATGATTTAGGGTCTGGTCTTTCATTTATCCACTCGTCAAATTAGGGTGGCTGAGGAACTGGTGGCACTAAGGCATACCGCCAGGCCAATGGGCTGGTCGATGGAGAATACAGAGAGTGGGCTGATTGGCCGCAGAATCTTGGGATATCCTTTGAGGATTGTATTGACCTGGCCGCTATATCATGATAGGATAGACCGAAGGCCAAATCCCCTGACACAACATGAGCGTACTTCGTGGGTGTACCATGTCGTGACTCTCCTTCCATTGACCCGCAAAATAGCCCTTTGTAGTCTCTATCCATGACAGAAAGCCCCTCCAGAGATGACGGTGGAGACTATGTGGTCGGTCCCAGGGGACACCCCAGGTTCTCGTCCTCCTGGATATACCTTTGGAGGGAGGCATGGATCATATGGATCTCACATTCCGGGAGCACGAGGCAAATGAACCTCATTCCTGCCCTAGCCCTTGACTCGAAGGTCAGTGGATAGGGTTCTAGTGCTGAGTCGTACTCCGCCTCAGAGTCCAAGAAGTGGACTGCTTCGATTCATATCCGACCTTCCCCATAATTCCTCTTGTGGTGGCGACGAACCTCTTTCCTTCCCCTGGGTGGCTCCTCGGGACAGGGATGATTTCTGATATGGGGTCCTCTGGCCACACTGGATCTGGGTTGGAGAGGGTTCCCACCCGAGAAATCCATGGTGCAAGGAGAACCTGAAAAAATGTCGAAAGGGAGACGGGGGTGACCTCCGTGCTGGGCGTTGGTGATGTGGGGTTGGCCTCCACCCCTTCGATTACTAGGGAAAATAGGACCTTCGCCTGTAACACCTGAGATTTTTATATGAAAAATTTTGTTTTTATTTTATATAAATCATCAAAGGAATCATTCACTACACACAACACTAGTTTGGCTTTCTTTACACGCAATCACGACCTTCCTTGATAGCTTGTGTCGTACACAATACCGAGTTTCACTAAACAATGATATGCTATTAAAATATTATTAAAACTAGCCATAATGAATAGTAATAACCACTTTTTGAAATTTTGTAAATTTTATTTTTCAAAATGGACTTCATTTTTGGATTCGGAATATCGGAATTAGCCTAGGGTGAAATTTTGGTATTTTTCAGGAAAATTTCAATTTTTGATGAATAGTGAAAACACTGGGTTACTATTTAAAAACCAACTTTTTATTAAAATAATTATTTATTTTAATTAAATTTATTTTAGGTCAAAATTTATACATAATACCTATATATGTTCAATTCAATTCATTGGAGTCATTTTATAATAATTTTAGATATATAAAAATGTTATTGAACTTTTCACCGTCTTTTACCCACCTCCTAGGAGAATTTTCAAATTTATATAAAACATAATTTTACCGTTTCTGTGAGTAGAATTTAAAAAATCCAAGAGACACAGTTGATTTCAATAAGTAAAATGTGGTTCAATGAGATTAAAATAATTTTTTTTGAATAGTAGCTTTTTACTTATTTTTACCACGGTTAAATGTAAATAGGGTAATTAAGGGTACAAATGTTATTATTACTACCCTAAAACATGTCCTAATTCTATTAGATAAGTGTAATTATACCAAAAAAAACCTTAGGAATAAAATATGACCATTTAGGCCCACTTGGATTAGATTAGGACATTTATTATTAATTTATTTAAAGAAGGGTTAAAATAGTTAAAATCAATGTTTAATAGGTAAATAATTTTTAACATGGTGTTATACATGAGATAAATTAGACTATAAATATTAATTAGAAATATAAAAAGATTTCCTACATAATGGTATTTTATTTGTAATTTTTAGACATTAAATAATTTACATTATTTATGACACAAAGATGATGCAGTAATTATCTTATTAATGAAATATTGACATAATTGATGTTATAAATACCCAAATAAATGTAATTTGAGACTTTTTATAAATTAAACTAATTTTATAGGTTAATATGACATGTTAGTATAGATTTAATTAATTTTTTTCAAACTAATCATTCTGTTATGATTTTCACAAAAATCAATAACTAAATAGTGTCAAAATTGGCATAAAATAGTTTTTAAAACAAATATTATATTATTAATTGTTTTTTTATTCCTAAAAATATAATGTTCGGCCAAATGACTTAGATAAGGTTATATATATTAATACTAAAAATGTTGGGGTTATTTTGGCTTGTTATATTAAGTTTATTAACCTTATAGTGTAAGAACACAAAAAGACATGGTAAAAGTAAAATTATCTAACTTAAAGTTAAATCTACATGATAAGGATAAAATATTAAACTAAACTTGTCCAAATTATATTGGATGAGAGTATTTCTACCCATACCCACCTTAGATTCTAAATAAATCAATTTGGAGCTATTTAAAACCGAATATGACTTTATAATAAGATAATATTTTTAGTTTTTCCAAAGGAGCCTCTCTCCTCCCTTATAAAAGGGCACCTCCTCCCTCTCTTCCTCATACCACTTTGAGCCTTCAAGCTCGGCCAACCCCTGAAAATTTATCCACTCCACTTCCCTAGAAACATCCTAGAGGTCCTGGTCTTATTCAAAGAACAATTTTAGTTCCCTAAATGGAGGTCTCAAAGAAGCGCTTCAAAGAGGAGGTAATGTCCGTTACCGATTCTTTCAACTTTATTTCTTCTTCCACTTCTTCTTATTTAGTTGTTCCATTATGAATTAATAACATCAGTATCACTCATATACTGATATGTTATTATAAGTGTGAAACAACCCTATTTCACCATCTATCCATCCTACGGAAAATGAAATCACCGCGCATTCGTACGTACGGAATACCGTCTCCACGCCGTGGTGTAATCTATTTTCCACCACCATGTTACTTGGATGGGTATAATGGTGTAAATAATAACTATATATGATTATTGTAAAGTGATATTGATTCTGAAATAGTAAAAATACATTCCAATACAATTCCACGATCATGGGAATGATGTCATCGCTCGTGCGTACGTACAGAATACCGTCTCCACGATGTGATGCGACTCGTTCTACATGATTTTCATTGCATAATGATTACATAATTTAATTTAGTGAATAAATATGATATATATTACACTAATACCCTTCTGTAAATTAGGTATTTATAACCCAAAAATAAGAATAATAATTAATTCTACAAAACATGTATAAGAACAAAAAGTAATAAACACCTGAATAACAAGTAACAGTGAAATATTACTAATAATAAGCTAAGAATATGACCATATATGATATCATAACAATGAGTATGATTCTGTAATAAGTCAATAACATTATTTAAATCATTATATAGGAGGTTCAGACACTTATGAAGAAAATTGGACCTAAGGTAAGGGAAAATATCAAAATCACATTTTTATCCGAGATTGTTTATACTTTGGAATTTACTAGGGTGTATTTTATCATACACATCCATTTTCCTAAATATGTAATATTATTTCCATCCACCTAAAAATTTTTAAATCAAATTTTACCCTTCGGTGAGTTTTTAGTAAAAGATATGAAAGGAATCTTTTGTCGTTTTTCGTATGAGGTACTTTTTGACTTTTTCGACAAAAGTACGAGAAGAATGTTTTTTTAACTTATACGACATGAATGGATTTTTAAAACATTATTTCCAAGAATCCACCTTTACAAGTTTTCATGTTTATTTTTAATCAACTTCTTTTAGTTTATAATTGTATGACATGTTAAGAAAGGAAATGTTTTTTTGAAGTGTGAAGGATATTTTCCTCAAGAATGGAGTTCAAGTGTTTTATCAAAATTATTTTCCATCTAAGATAATAAAGGGTTCTGTTTCTATCCCTATTATTACATTGATTTGATTATGTTTTGATGGAATTATTTTTATGAATTCCTTTATCTTATATGAATTGTTTCATGATGTCACGATGTTTTAGAGTCCCATTTTTATTACATGGGTTATGCTATGATGTATGGTTTATGATTTTGTGGAACACATAAGAATGGTATCATTATGAGATGGGTGGGACCTATATCTCCCTCCAATGCATTGGTTAAAGATTTTATATCTCATGAGATATACATGGCTGGAACGGCAGGTTAAACCAGTTCCGTGAAATAGGACTGAAAAGAGGAATGAACTCGGTTCAGAAATAGACGTTGTCCACTAAGATAGTCTTGGAAATGAGTCATGACTAATAAGAAATGATTCTCTATGATTATGTGTGTATTCCACAAAAATTCATGTTTTATGTTATTATTATTGTGATTACATTTCACTACCATGATTTATCCCATGTTATGAAATTTTGATCTCTTTTGTAGGATAAGATTTCCAAAATGTTATGTTCTTATGAATATGATGTGATTGATATTTCTTTTGTTTACCTTTACTGAGCATTTGAGCTCACCCTTTTGTATGTTTTCTTTCCCCAGGTCAGGAAGAAGGTTATTAAGTAAGATATTCCAAAAGGGACTATATATATGATGAAATAAATGGGAGACAATGTAGATGCTTTATGTACTAGTTGTTTATGTTTCCCAGTTTCTATAGACACTATATCTATACGGTCCTATCGTGGTTTTGTTATATGTTGTAAGAAGTGTACATCAATTTTTAAGTAATAACATTGTATGTAATGTATGGGTCGTTATAGTTGGTATCAAGGGAAAGGTATAGTCAACCTTTGGAAACTAGGATGTGAAAGCCTTAGTAATAACCCTAAGGATAAGTCTAAGAATAGAACACAATATTAGTGTTTTAGAAATGGCCATGAATAACCTCTGATAAGACCTTAAGTGTGAGATTTTATTCTTGATTATTCGGTTTTCCTATTATAATTAGTGTTGCTCACGCTATTATTCTTGGTTTTAGTCAATGGTTGGAACCCGATACAACCGTGTTAATGCGGAATGTGATGGGAAATGTAATGATTATCCCCATGAGCAACCAAACATTATGGGAGCTGGACTACAAAATCTTGTAGCCATGCTCACACAACTTTCTCAAGATATGAATCATAGAGGACTTCAAAACGAGCAAAGGAGCAACATTCTGTTGAATCCTTTATGAGACAGAATCCACCTTCATTCAGCGGGTCTATTGATCCATTAGTTGCTGAACAATGGATTAGTACTACTGAAAAGATATTTTCGGTTCTTCAATGTTCTGAACATGATAAATTCATCTTAGTAGTGTATCGTTTAGAAGGTGATGCTGATCAATTGTGGAATCTTATCAAGAATACGAGTCCAAGAGATGAAATTGAGTCCATGGAATGAGACGAGATCAAGAACTTATTTTTCAATAAGTACTTCCCTCGTATTCTACGAACAAAGATGGAGAAGGAGTTTCTTGAACTAAAGAAAAAGGATGATTAATCTTTTGGAACCTATGAAGAAAATTTTACAAGACTTGCAAGGTACGCTTTTGGTATTATTATCCAACCTGATATTAAGATCGATCTATTCATTAGTGGCTTAAAACTAAGTCTTCGAAGGGAGTTAGCCATAAGGGACTTCAATAGCTATGAGGAAATCGTTTGATGTGCTCTCAAAGTTGAGATGGAGATTGTAGTAACCCATCAGTCATATGGGTTTGATAAGAAGAGGAAAATGGAATTCAAAGGAAAATCTATAGAGCACACTGAAAAGAAGATAAGTTTTCCCTTATGCTCAATGTGTGGAAAGAAACATGGAGGGAGTTGTCTTAAAGGGACAAGTAAATGTTTCAAATGTGTAAAGGAAGTTCATCGGGCATTTGAATGCTGAAATGATGGGAAGAATATGTCTAGTGATGCGAACAATGAAAAGGCTACACAGAGTGCACTTCCTACACTTCAATGTTACAAGTGAAAGGAAATGGGGAATTATGCCAATAAATTCCCTAATCCAAGTTTTGTTGATGATGATCGAAGTCAGCAAACTCTTAAGGCTAAAGACAAAGGAAAGTCACATGAAATTTCTATCAGCGATGTGGAGTACGATAACGATGTGGTAAAAGGTACACTTACCATCCACTCTAAAGTTGAAAATGTTTTATTTGATTATGGATCCACCCATTCTTTTCTTTATGAAGAATTTTCTAAGGGTATCACTGTATTACCTCAACAATTTGATGTTGAGTTAGCTGTGACAACCCCTAATGGCACAACAGTCGCATCAAAAGTTTATAATTCTTCTCCGATTGAATTTTGTGGGAATGTGCATCCTGCAAATCTTGTGATCCTTCCTATAGTGGAATTTGATGTGATACTTGGCATGGATTGGATTTCTCTATTTGGAGCTCATATCAATTTCCAAATAAGGGAAGTCACATTTCATATTCTAGATCAACCTATGACCGTCTATCGATGAAAGGATGAACATAACCTTCCAGTTGAAATTTCATCCATCTTATGGGTCTTGATTCCACTAAATGAAGTTTATTTATCTCAAATGGTTGGTGAGAAACTCATGATTAAGAATATGCCCATTGTAAGGGAGTTTGACGATGTATTTCCGGAGGAATTGTCGGGTCTTCCACCAAATCGTGAAGTTGAGTTTTCAATAGAACACGTACCAGGTGCTTTACCTTTTTCAAAGACACCTTATATAATGGCCCCAATTTTGTTGTAGGAATTGATGAAGAAACTCCAAGAGAATCTTGATAAGGGGTTCAGACGCCCTAGTGTGTCAACTTGGGGAGCACCTGTTCTTTTTTTTAAGAAGATAGATGGATCAATGAGACTCTTCCTTGATTATCGAGAACATAACAAGATCACTATCAAGAACAAATATCCCCTCCCACGCATTGATGACTTATTTGACCAACTACGCAGAGCTCTATACTTTTCCTTGATTGATCTTCATTCATGGTATCATCAATTAAGGGTTAAAAGGGAGGATATACCAAAGACGACTTTCTGTATAAGGTATGGACACTATGAATTTATTGTGTTGCCATTTGGTCTTACGAATGCCACTGCTATCTTCATGGATCTGATGAATAGAGTCTTTAGAGACTATCTTGATCAGTTTGTGGTAGTCTTTATAGACTATATTCTTGTACATTCAAAGAGAAAGGAAGAACATGAAGATCACTTGAGAATTATATTGAAGACCCTGGAAAAGGAGAAGCTTTATTCCAAATTTTCCAAGTGTGAATTTTGGCTTCAAAAACATTCATTTTTGGGTCACATAATCTCAAAAGAGGGGTACTTGTGGATCCAGCAAAAACAGAGGTTATCGAAAGATGGTCGAGACCAACAACAGTAACTGCGATAAAAAGTTTTCTTGGTTTGGATGGATATTATCAACGTTTTGTGAATGATTTTTCACGATTATCTAATACACTCACCAGGTTGACTCGGAAAGGAGTTAAGTTTGTTTGGATGGAGTAATGTGAAGAGAATTTCAAGGAGTTGAAAAGAAGGTTATCCAGTGCACCTGTGCTCACACTGCCTTGTAGTGGAGAAAGGTTTGTGATCTATAGTGATTCATCCAAGAAGGGATTGGGGTGTGTTGTTATGCAAAATGATATGGTGATAGATTATGCCTCATGACAGTTGAAAATCCATGAAAAAAATTACCCAACTCATGATTTGGAGTTATCTGCGGTAATCATTTCATTAAAGATTTGGAGGCATTATCTTTATGGAGAAAGGTGTGATATTTATACTGATAATAAAAGTTTAAAGTATATTTTCACACAAAAGGAGATAAATATGCACCAAAGAATATGGATGTATCTGATTAAGGATTACGACTGCTCAATTAATTACCACCCTAGGAAGGAAAACAAGGTGGAAGATGCATTAAGTCGACAAGACCATGCCAGTTTATCCATGATGAGGATCACAAAAGATCCAATATTTATGGATTTACAAAGGATGGATCTTGGAATTATAATGAAATGGGAAAAATCATATCTTTATAAAAGAATTTTCAACCATCTATACATGTGAAGATTAAAGAGGCACAGAAAGAAGATGTAGAGTTACAAAAGAAGGTGATAAATGTTCCTGAATTCAACCTTAATTGTGATGGGATAATAATGTTCAAGAATCGGGTTTCTGTTCCTCCCATCCCCAAATTAAAGAAGGAGCTGCTGGATGAGGCTCATAGTTCTTCATTCTCTATTCATCCTGGAAGCACGAAGATGTATAGGGACCTAAAAGAGTACTTCTGGTGGGATGACATGAAAAGAGATGTTGTTGAATATGTCTCTCGATGCTTGGTTTGTCAGCAAGTTAATGTTGAGAGACAGAAGTCTATGGGGATGTTACAACTATTACCCATACCCGAATGGAAATGAGAAAACATCACTATGGACTTTGTCACAGGACTTCCTAAAACATCCAAAGGAAATAATGCTATCTGGTTCATAGTTGATCGTCTTACAAAGTCTGCACACTTCATTGCTATGAGAGAGGATTTTTCTCTAGATCAGCTTTCCAGGATATATCTAAAGGAACTGGTAAGATTACATGGAGTAACACTTTCTATTATATCTGATCGGGATCCGAGGTTTACCTCAAAGTTCTGGGGAAGTCTTCAGCATACTCTGGATAGAGAGTTGAGTTTCAGCACTACTTATCATCCTCAGATAGTCGGTCAGTCTGAGAGGACAATTCAAACTCTTGAAGATATGTTGAGAGCTTGCTCTATGGATTTAAAAGGTGGTTGGGATTAACACCTACCTTTGGAGGAATTTTCATATAATAATATTTTTTACTCCAGTATTCAGATGGATCCTTATGAAGCTCTCTATGGAATGAAATGTAGGACTCCAACTTGCTGGGATGAACTTGGGAAAAGAAAGCTATTAGGACCTGATCTTGTTGATGAGATGGCAGAAAAGGTCTGATCTATTCAACAACACATAAGGGATGCTCAGAGTCGACAAAAAAGTTATGCCTACATCCGAATAAATGACTTAGAGTTTGAAGTGGGTGATAAAGTGTTCTTACGAATATCTCCTTGGAAGAGAGTAATGAGATTTGTAAAGAAGGGATAGCTGAGACCTAGGTATATCGGTCCTTTCGAAATACTGGATCGTGTTGGAAAGGTAGATTACCGATTGACGCTTCCACCGAATCTCTCTCAAGTTCATGATGTGTTCCATGTATCTATCCTAAGAAAGTACATACCTGATCATTCACATGTACTCGACTCAGAAGTTGTACCACTGGAACAAGATCTTTCTTATGAAGAACAACCGATAGAGATTCTCAATCATAGGTAAAAAGTCATATGGAACAATACCACTCGCTTGGTTTAAGTTTTATGGAGGAACCACCAATTAGAAGAAGCTACATGGGAACTTGAGGATATGATGATGGAGAGGTATCCTCATCTGTTTGTTACAAGTGACGAATTTCGAGGGCGAAATTCATTTTATGGGGTGTAGAAAGTTACACCCGAGACTTTTATAAGAAATATTTTGTTTTTATTTTATATAAATCATCAAAGGAATCTTTCACTACACACAACACTAGCTTGTCTTGCTTTACATGCAATCACAACCTTCCTTGATAGCTTGTGTCGTACGCAATATTGAGTTTTACTAAACAATGATATGCTATTAAAATATTATTAAAACTAGCCGTTATGAATAGTAATAACCACTTTTTGAAATTTTGTAAATTTTATTTTTCAAAATGGACATCATTTTTGGATTCGTAATATCGGAATTAGCATAGGGGGAAATTTTGGTATTTTTCTGGAAACTTTCAATTTTTTATGAATAGTGAAAACACTGGGTTACTATTTAAAACCCGACTTTTTATTTAAATAATTATTTATTTTAATTAAATTTATCTTAGGTCTAAATTGATACATAATAACTATATAAGTTAAATTCAATTCATTGGAATCATTTTATAATAATTTTAGATATATAAAAATTTTATTAAACTTTTCACCTTCTTTTACCCACCTCCTAGGAGAATTTGAAAATTTACATAAAACTTAATTTTACCGCTTTTGTGAGTAGAATTTAAAAAATATGAGAGACACGGTTGACATCAGTAAGTAATATGTTGTTCAATTAGATGAAAATAATTTTTGGTGAATTGTTACTTTTTACTTTTTTTACCACGGTTAAAAGTAAATAGTGTAATTAAGGGTAAAAATGTTATTATTATTACCCTAACACATGTCTTAATTCTATTGTATAAGTGTACTCGACCAAAAACTACCTTAGGAATAAAATATGACCATTTAGTCCCACCTAGATTAGATTAGGACATTTATTATTAATTTATTTAAAGAAGGGTTAAAATAGATAAAATCAATGTTTAATAAGTAAATAATTTTTAATATAGGGTTATAAATGAGATAAATTAGACTATAAATATTCATTATAAATATAAAAATATTTCCTACATAATTGTGTTTTATTTTTAATTTTTAGACATTAAATAATTAAATTTATTTATGGCACAATGATGATGCAGTAATTATCTTATTAATGAAATATTGACATAATCGATGTTATAAATACCCAAATAAATGTAATTTGATACTTTTTATGAATTAAACTAATTTTATAGGTTAATATGACATGTTAGTATTGATTTAAATAACTTTTTCGAACTAATAATTCTGTTATGATTTTCACAAAAATCAATTACTAAATAGTGTCAAAATTGACATAAAATAGTATTTAAAACAAATATTATATTATTAATTGTTATTTTATTCCTAAAAATTTAATTTTAGGCCACAAGACTTAGATAAGGTTATATATATTAATAATATACAACTTGGTGTTCGTTTTTCTTGTTATAGTAAGTTTATTAACCTTATAGTGTAAGAACCCAAAAAGACACGGTAAAAGTAAAATTATCTAACTTAAAGTTAAATCTAAATGATAAGGTTAAAATAGAAAAATAAACGTGTCTAAATTCTATTGGATGAGATTATTTCTACCTATCCTCACCTTATCTTCGAAATAAATTAATTTGGAGCAATTTAAAACCGAATATGGCTTTATAATAAAATAATATTTTTCGTTTTCCAAAGGAGCCCCTCTCCTCCCTTAGAAAAGGGAACCTCCTACCTCTCTTCCTCACACCACATTGAGCCTTCAAGCTCGGCAAACCCCTGCCAATTTATCCTCTCCACTTCCTTAGAAACATCCTAGAGGTCCTGGTCCTCTTCAAACACCAATTTTAGTGCCCTAAAAGGAGGTCTCAAAGAAGCTCTTCAAAGAAGAGGTAATGTCCGTTACCGATTCTTTCAACTTTATTTCTTCTTCCACATTTTCTTCTTTAGTTGTTTCATTATGAATTAATAACATCAGTATCACTCATATACTGATATGTTATTATAAGTATGAAACAACCCTATTTCACCATCTATCCATCCTACGGAAAATGAAATCACCGTGCGTGCGTACGTATGGAATACCGTCTCTACGCCGTGGTGTAATCAATTTTCCACCACCACCTTACTTGGATGGGTATAATGGTGTAAATAATAACTATATATGATAATTGTAAATTGATATTGATTCTGGAATAGTATACATACACTCCAATACAATTCTACTATCATGGGAACGATATCATCGCTCGTGCGTACGTACGGAATACCGTCTCCACAATGTGATGCAACTCGTTCTACATGCTTTTAATTGCATAATGATTACATAAATGAATTGAGTGAATAAATATGATATATATTACACTAATACCACTCTGGAAATGAGGTATCTATAACCTAAAAATAATAATAAGAATTAATTCGACAATACATGCATAAGAACAAAAAGTAATAAACACTCGAATAACAAGTAGTAATGAAATACTAATAATAATAAGATAAGAATATGACCATATATGATTTCATAACAATGAGTATGATTCATTAATAATTCAATAACATTATTTAAATCATTATACAGGAGTTTTGGACACTTATGAAGCAAATTGGACCTAAGGTAAGGGAAAATATCACAATCTCATTTTTATCTGAGAATGTTAATACTTTGGCATTTACTGGGGTGTATTTTATCATCCACATCCAAGTTTCCTCAATATGTAATATTATTTCCATCCACCTAAAAATTTTTAAATCCAATTTAACCCTTCATTGAGTTTTTAGTAAAAGATATGAAAGTAATCTTTTGTCGTTTTTCGTATGAGGTACTTTTTGACTTTTCCGACAAAAGTACAAGAAGAATGTTTTTTTAACTTATACGGCATGAATGGATTTTTAAAAAATTATTTCCAAGAAGCTTCATTTACATGTTTTCAAGTTTATTTTTAATCAACTTATTTTAGTTTAGAATTTTATGACATGTTAAGAAAGGAAAAGTTTTTTTGAAGTAGAAAGGATATTTTCCTCAAGAATGGAGTTCAAGTGTTTTATCAAAATTATTTTCCATATAAGATAATAAAGGGTTATATTTCTATCCCTATTATTACATTGATTTTATTATTTTGTGATGGAATTATTTTTATGAATTCCTTTATCTTATATGAATTGTTTCATGATGTCACGATGTTTAAGAATCCCATTTTTATTACATGGGTTATGCTATGATGTATGGTTTATGATTTTGTGGCACACATAAGAATGGTATAATTATGAGATGGATGGGACCTATATAAACGTCCAATGCATTGGGTAAAGATTTTATATCTCATGAGATAGACATGGCTGGAACGGCAGGTTAAACAGGTTCAGTGAAACAGGACTGAAATGAGGAATGAACTTGGTTTATAAATGGACTTTGTCCACTAAGATAGTCTTGGAAATGAGTCTTGAAAAATAAGTAATGATTCACTATGATTATGTGTGTATGACACAAAGATTCATGTTTTATGTTATGATTATTTTGATTACATTTCACTACGATGATTTATCCCATGTTATGAAATTATGATCTCTTTTGCAGGGTAAGATTTCCAAAATGTTATGTTATTATGAATATGATGTGATTGATATTTCTTTTGTTTACCCTTACTAAGCATTTGAGCTCACCCTTTTGTATGTTTTATTTCCCCAGGTCAGGAAGAAGGTTATTATGTAAGATATGCCAAAAGGTACTATATATATGATGAAATAAATGGGAGACAATGTAGATGCTTTATGAACCAGTTGTTTATGTTTCCCAGTTTCTAAAGACACTATATCTATACTGTCCTTTCATGGTTTTGTTATATGTTGTAATAAGTGTACTTCAATTTTGATGTACTAACATTGTATGTAAACTATGGGTCATTATATCTCCGATTGGCATGGGGACATGTGGAGGGCCTTCATGGTGGAAAGAAACCGAACATGCAATGTCTCTATACTTGTAGTCATTGGTAGGGGGAGTGACCCCGTACCCAGTGCAGTGAGCGTGGGAGAGACCCCCACACAGAGTTTTGCTGTCACGGGGAAGGCCCTCTCTTGGGTTGAAGGTGGCGTGAGGCATACCTCTAAGTCGTGGTTAGAAACAGGGAGGGCCCGCACCTTCCTTAGTGGAAGTACGGAGTAGGCCTCCAAACTGGGTGGCATTGCTGTGGATTGGTCCGCAACAGCCATCACCTGTGCCGGTGACCGGGATAGTCGACCAAACCTGCCCGTGGGGCGGTTGGGGCCTCGCTCCATGATAGGCGTATAACTTCCACTACTCAACGTATGCGAGGAGTTGGTGATATGAGTCAGCGGTGGCTCGGGCTATAGAAGTCGCTGACATTGACACCCCATGACGGGCACCCTCTTCCATTTGCACCCAACGCTGGCTCCGGTTCAGATGACCTGATGCAAGTGGTGCAGGCACATGGATTTCCTACTCCTTGGATCGGGGAAATGGATGGCGTCGCGAACATGGCCTGGTGGAAGCCCTCACCGGGAACCCTTGAAGAAGGACTCTGATTGGGCCAATATGGGTATCTCCTACCTCGTTGGCGTTGGCGATGGAGATTTCAAGGCATTCTGGGGACAGACTCCCGAAACAATTGATAGTTGGGGTGGGGTGCAGCGGTTTCCTACGTAGCCCTTGGGGTTAGCATTGACAGTGAGGCGCAGCTACCTCGAGATACAAGCGGGCCATATCACTGGTGGGGATAATACCCTCCTCCTCATACCTGCGTACAAGGTCATTAATTACTATGTTCTGGATAATTTATGATAGGGAGAGGGGGCGTGGGCACCCAACAGTCTGGAGATCAAAGACGTAACGGAAGTGGTAGAACCACGCAGGGTATCCACATCATTATTTCCCCTTCCCCTGTGCCGGTGGTCAAGTGATAGGGCTCTGCATGTAACTACTTGGTTTCTGAAAGTAGGGATATGAACTCATTAACACTACTAGGAAACAAAATCGACTACCAGGGCCCTAGCGCCATTCCTTCTTCTGTCACCGGTAAGAGGGATCCATGCTGACAACGTCACAGAATGGAATACTCATCATCCTGAATATCCCAACTTCTAGAGAGTTCCATGTCAGGCCTGCTATTTTCTTGGGGACCTAGTGCTGGGTGACTGGATCTGATGAAAAGCTAATCCATTGGTGCCTCAAATGCTACTAGCCTCTATACTGAGGAGAAGACCTTCACGTCGGGTTCACCATTTCTATTTCCAATGCTTTCACAGGGGCACACACATCCGTCATGCAGAGGACCTGTGGCTATTTCCCCACATTCCTGCTTTCCAAAGGTGGGTGACATCCACTCCTTATTCAAGGATGTCTACTCCTTGATTAAAATGGGATGATGGGATGTCGGTTCTTATTTTTGTGGATCCCTCCTTGGATCTCGTCTCCACGTCTGGCTCTCCCTCATAGATTTAAGATGTAGTTCATGAAACTCTTCCTGGCACCATATCTTGATGGGAACTAGTTAATTACACTGATTTTTTCAAGACATTCCAAGGATTCCAGTTAGGGCAACAACCTTTAGTTAGGGGAGTAGTCACGTTGGGCACCACTGGCATGTCTTGACGCTGGGGGATTTGCATGTCTGTCTTTTGTCCCTTATTATAGGGCTTCTCGAGGGCGCGGAAGACCGAGACATCCCACATAGGACGTGGGGAATCATATTCTATGGGCATTTATGTGAGGTTTTCCTCAGCTTCCCATGTGTAACACAGGGTATGCCAAAAGTTTAGCATCCAGAAAGGATGGATCAGACTGATCGTAACACTGATTAGAGTGGATCAGATTGAGGAACCCCCTGGAGGGAACACCGATATTGGGGCCAACACGTGGGCAGATTCATGAATTCTGTAGAGGGGAATGAGGTGGCATGATGTCACCGGGATGTGGCAGCCCTGGTAAAAATTAGGATGGACGATGGCTTTGGGATTGAGTCTCGAAGGGACTTCCAATGTATCCACATGGTGGGAAATCAACGTCCGCGTAGTTCGAGGGGATGATAGGACACCTGAGGAGGCAACCCATGAGAATGGATGCTCGTATGGGACCTGGATGAAGTGGAACCTTCGGGTTAGGGCATGAGCTTCCAGAGACAGATGGGATTGAGGGAGAGATCATGATGTGTCATGGGTGATGGGCTTGTGCCTCATGGAGGCTTCCTATATATCCCTGTGGCAGGGAATCAAAGACAACGTAGTTCAGTTGGAGAATATAGTTTAACGTCATGCGGGATAGGGGTGAACTGACTTGAAGCTGGTCGGAGTGACCGAGTGATGGGTATGAACCTCATGGAGGCTTCCTATGTACCATTACTTGACATGGATCAAAGTACCCGTAGTTCGGGATGGATTGGGTATTACACTCTGAGGCGAACCATGGTGGTGGGGCTTGAACCTCGTAGAGGCTTCCTACGTACCATGACTTGACAAGGATCAATGTCCCTGCAGTTCGGGATGGATTGGGGCTTGCAATCTAAGGTGGCCCAAGGTGGTGGGTCATGATCAGTGCTTTCTCATAGATCAGGTGAGTCATGCTCGGTGTGAGAAACAAGATGTAGAAAAGTCCTAACAATCACGATCTGAAAGGCGCATCCATGGGAAGCGAAGTGGGGCTTACGTGTGGAGCATCCCAGGATGTCGGGGTTAACTCTAGGATTGAGGCATGAGGGCAACAAAGTGCATTGGGAGAGGGATTTGGGACGGATGAAAGGAGAAGCACCATTCCCCGTCACACCTGTGGCCGAACTTGGCACTGAGGAAGTGAGGAGGAGCAGGGGTGTTGCCTCCTGTAATAAAGGCTAGGGGCTTACACCAAGGTGCCTACCCTTCCCCGTGGTCAAAATCAACTCCTATAATGAGGATATCACCCCCTGTGAGGGATGATCCCATACCTGTGGAGACGAGTGGGCATGGAGAATGTTCAAGGAGGGGGGACCCTGCGTGCGAGGCACAGGGCTAGGTCACTGCTTAACTTCATGTGTTGAGGACGAGGTGTTTGGCAGTTTAACGTCCTGAAGCTCAGATGAGGGGGGTTTTCCCCACACCACTAGTACATACATAACTGGTACCCTATGCTCCTTGTGGGAGTGAAGGCATCGAAAATGATGTAGAGAGGGGATGTCGGGAAGTGAACCATCGAGGGGTCTACGTTAGCGTGGCTATGTGAAGAAGCAATAGCTATTAGTATGCCTATATGGAAAAGCATGAGGAAAATAAATGCAACGAGTGGTATCATCCAAGTGACTTTGATGTTACTTTATATGATCCTAGAAGGTCGCACGCAAAAATGCTGCATGATATGGATGCCCGGGGCATGAGAAACACCTGCGAATGGCATCCATAAGAAGAACATCGGGCGCCCACAGTAGGAGGTTCCCGAGAATTGCGCGCAAACTTTGAGGTTTGCGTGAAATAATAGCCATGCACGAAAAACACCAGGATGGGGTGAAATTGGAGATTCTTTCATATAATTAGGGAAGAGGATTTGTGCGAGACTATAAGGATAGCGCCCAAGGAGTTTGAATTGCGCGCAAGTGGCAGAGGCCTCACACAAGGACAGGGGTGCGCACAATTTGGAGGGACTGTGCACAATTGACAGGGGTGCACGCGATGGGAGGAATTGCATAGAATTATTCGGCATGCACGTAATGGAAGTGATTAAGAACAAGGGGCGGACCCCGAAGGGATTGGAATTCAGTCTAAGCCATGGGGATCTCACGTGATGGCATACCCTGAGGAGACTTTGTGTGAAAAGAACCATACTTGAAGGCCATATTGTGCGTGCTAAATCCAGATATCACGCATGAGAGCCGGTTCAGATTCTTCAGACCTGAAATGGAAGGAGATCAACTTCTATTTATAGGCGACCAGGGTTGCAGAAAACTGCTCGGCGTGAAAAAATTGTCCGTCGAGGTCAGCGGCACGAAATGGAAACTACGCGGAATGGGGCACGAAATTATTCCACGCCTGGTCCGCAGCCTATTCGTGAAACCCGAAACATTCTGTGCATGACACATTTTATTGTGCGCCTAGGAATTTACTTTAGGCGGCCCCTCCGATCCCCCCAGACATGGTCCCCAAGCCCAAATATGACTTCACTTTGTCGTTTGGAACCCTTGTTCAGCACTTGAGCACTTTTCGGCATCTACACTTCCCTTTTATGATTTACAATTCATGTTCAGTGGGCATAAAAAAATTTACTCCCTTAGGAAAGATGTCCCAGAGGATAAGTAATCTATTCATCAGAATTTAAATTCCTGCCTATGTCCGTGGAGATGTGTCTAATTAGTGACTTGGATGATGATTGTTATCCCGAGTGACATTTGGAAATCTATGAGTTCCATATAAATCAAGGTTAAGAAGTGAATTATTCCTCTATAAATGTTGAATATTAGTGATCTTGAAATTCCACTAGTCATGTGATCCCTATACATGACATTTTCATAAGATATTCATTACAACACCCCTTGAGAAGAACCGATCACAAGATACGATCGTAAGAGTTGACCACATGACTATTTCGCAGGCTACATTTGGAATATCTTCACTGTGTGATATGTTTATCTTTCAAATCATATTCAAATTAGTCCCGAATCAAATCATGGTAATTTATTAAACCTTAAGGAAGGACCTTGGATATATGTATATCTTATAGAATTCATTTAATATGAAGGTTCGGTTTAATGATCCCTTCACCATCAAGTGGTTCATGTGACCATTAGAGAGTCATGTAATCATGAGTCTGTTGATGGGTCATGTGGTCATGAGATTTCATGTGGGTTATGTGGTTCCATGAGATATGCATGGGTTATGTAGTTAATGCAACATATACCATAACATGTTGTTACAAATATCCTCGAGGTTTATGAGATTAACATAATGTTGTTAGAGTCTTCAATCTCTTTTGACATGATTTTTCTCTTATCTGATATATACGTTTTCTATAATATATATGGATTAGATCTATTATGTGCATCACTCCATAGAATTTCTAAGGGGAATGATTTTTGGAAGTCATAATGTTGACCCTTTGTATCTTATGCGATCTGATAATAATGTTTGGAATAGACTTCTCTTGTCTAAGCTTTAGAACTGTCCCTTATCACTCTAATTCTACCCTATACGGATTCAGGCTTATAGATTATTTATCCATTACCTATCCAAAACCACATTATTCCATCTTGGTCATTATCATATTCATTATATAATGTTCCAAAAAATATATATTAAGGAACTCAATATTTGATGGCATAGTCCTAGGGGTAATCTTCTTTATTAATGAAATCCTCTCTAGGTATAGATGGTTGTATTCTTTATACCAAACCATTTCTAAAAATTATTTTAGAAACTTTTTCTTTTCATTAATGAATTAAGATGCATTTAGAGATCAAAATTGGACCTTTGGACTAGAGAATAAATTTTTCTGGAAATGACATGGCTATTTTGGGTTAAAAAGAGTTGTTCATTATTTCCTGCTCATCTACACACTATTCTCATTTACGAGGTTACATGGATTTCCATTTTTATCGTATATCATTCGTTAGATATCCTTATAGAAATAATTATCCATTGGTTCCTGATAACTAATTAATTTTATATATATCATGGTGAAGTATGATGTTGCCTCTGGGATATCTATCGAGTAGGTGGGATATCCCCCCCAAGAAGAGATATATGATGTGTTCAATCCTACAGCAGATGTATGGGATTACCCCTCATAAACTCTTGTATTATAAAGGAAATTTTATTCCGTTATGAAAGATAAACTAAGGAAGTAGTTGAATATTTGATCACTCATATCCTTAATGGATTGGATCAACATATTTTAATTCTATAATAGAGTTTGATTGACCCCAATACATCCTCACCAATTCCCTTCCTAAGAGGTCCTCAATATAATCATATCATATTGCTAAATCCTGTAATCTAGAGAATATACATCATGGGGATATTGAGTGGGAAATGATTTATCCTCGAGCCTCAGGATGGAATGTTTCTTGGCTATGTTCTTGAACCATTGGATTTTCTAGATGGGGATGCAAGCTCGGGAATCTAAGTTGGCATGCTGGTGATGGAAACCATATTAGCAGATGGGAAAAATTGTAATATAGTCATTCCAACTATTTCACTCCTCTTCCAGTTTTTGGGGAATATCCAGCAAGGAGACATCCCAAATTTGATTTGTGGTCCTTTATATTTTTTTCAGCTGGATATGGGATAACATTAGCTGATTCAAATAATAAATCAATACAAGGATCCCTAGTACTTCATTCTGACCCATAATTTTACACCCCAAGCTTCTGTTGAAAGCTTCTCTTTGAATAATAGAATATCTAGCGTTGTACGCAACTTTGAGTTCTAACACACCACGACCAATCAAACTAATTTTTATTAATAGTAATACCCACCTTTTGAAATTTTATAATTTTTTTTCAAAATGGACTTTATTTTTGGATTCAGAATATTAAAATTATCTTAGGTTAAATTTTTGATATTTTTCTGAAAACATTCAAATTTTTATGAATAGTGAAAAACTATGTGTTATTGTTTAAAACCAAATTTTTATTTAAATATTAATTTGTATTATTTTAATTTAATTTTGGTTAAAATAGATACATAATATCTATATATATTTAATGAAATTCATTAGAGTCGTTTTATAATATGATTAGATAATAAAAGATTATTGAAATATTTACCGTCTTTTACCAACCTTCTAGGTACATTTACAAATTTGCATAAAACAAAATTTTAGTTCTTATGTAAACTTAATTTAAAAAATATGAGAGACATGGTTGAAATTATAAATTATAATGTGGTTCAAAAAGATGAAAACAATTTTTGGTAAATAAAAACTTATGACTTTTATTAACAACAAATAAAAGTAAATAGGGCAAATAAAGGTTAAAAAAGATATTATTATTACCATAACACATGTCTTAATTCTATTGGATAAGTTTATTTATAAAAAAAATTAACATTAGTAATAATATATGATTTTTTGGTCTACATTGATTATATTAAGACATTTATTATTATTTTATTTACAGAATAGTTAAAAGTTTTAAATTCAATGATTAATAACTAACCTATTTTTAATATTAGGATATACATAAATAAATTGGACTATAAGTATTCATTAGAAATATAATAATATATCCTACATAAAGGTATTTTATTTATAATTTTTAGACCTTAAATAAGTAAATTTATTTATAACACAATGATGATGTGGTAATTACCTTATTAATGAAAGATTAAAATAATTTATATTATAAATATCCAAATAAATGTAAATTGAGGCTTATGAGGAATTACACAAACATTATACATTAATATTACATGATAGGGTTGATTAAATAAATATTTTTATATGTGATAAATTTTTAATGACTTACAAAAAAACAAAATATCGAATAGTGTCAAAATTGACATAAATGAGTTTTTAAAACAAATACTATGTTATTAACTGATATAAAAATCCTAAAAATATAAGCATCATCTAAAGGACTTAGATAAGGTTATATATATAAATAATAATCCACTTGGGGTTCTCCTGGTTATTATAGTATTTTTATTGACCATATATTATAATAATACAAGAATACATTGTACAAGTTATACTGTTTTACTAAGAGTTAAATCTAAAAGATATGGTTAATATGGTGACCTAAACCTGTATAAAACCTATTGGTTGAGATGTTTTCGACCCATCCCCACCTTATCCATGAAATAATACTTTTTTGGAGCCATTATAAACCTAAAATGATTGTATAATATAATAATATTTCAAGCATTTCCTAAAGTGACCCTCACCTCTCTTATAAAAGGGTACTTCCCATTCTCTCAAAATAACACCTCCAAAGACATTTGACATGGACAAAACCTACTCAAATATCCTTAAAACTACCATAAACTAATCCTAGAGGCCTTAATTTGATCATAAAGGCAACCTAAGTATCCCTTTTCATCAATTCAAAAGAAACCTCCTGAAGAAGAGGTAATAATTTCACCACCTCTTACAATGTTCTTTACATCTTCAAGTTCCTATTTATTTGTTATTTCCATGCCCAAATAATACCTCTAGTACCGTATATATACAATGATGTTATTATAAATATGGTAAAACCATATTCATTATTATATCCATCCTATGAATGACAAGTCAAAATATGTGGGTATGTACGGCTTACTGTCTCCACGTCATGCCGTAGTTTTTTATTCAAACACATCATTATTTAGATGGGTATAATAATGAGTATAACTAAATTAAATAATAAATATAACATGTTAATTATTATTTATATATAATATACCATCCAATTACATAAAATTTCACCATCAACAGAATGATATAGTTTCTTGTGCATACGTACAGATTACCGTCTCCACGAACACGATGAAATTCATTCCCCGTCATAACCATTCCAGAATAATTTTCATTTTATGATTAAAAATAATGTTTAAGAATTTAATATCATTCTGTATATGAATCAAATACATCCTATCCATAAAAAACATGTCTTACGTAACCAAGCATTAAAGGAAAAACAAATCAGTTAACACCCAAAACGATGATACTTCGGAAATATTATGAACAATGAAATATTAAAAGATCATATATGTATCATATTTATGTATGTAGTACATGTATAATTTAATAACAATTATTTAAATGTTATATAGGATTTTAATTCACTATCTATCAAATAAATTTTACAAGGTAAGGGTTAATTAATTAATCTCTTCATTATATGAGGTTGTTTATATGTGAGTATCTATTGGGACCTCTTATACATCCACATCTGTGTTTCTTAAAAATTTATTTCAAAACAATTTTACTTTTTCCTAGAATTTGGGTTAAATTAATTTATACCCTTGTTTTACTTCTTATAAAAAGTTTATAAAGGAATCTTTCCATCATTTTCCAAACAATTTCCTTTATTACCATTTCGACAAAATTAATGAAAGAATATTTTTTACTTTTACAGTGAGTGGATATTTTCCACTGTTAGAACACCTTTGAAGCATCCCTTTCCAGCTTATATGAATATTTTTAAAAAAATGTTTTATTTTATAATTATTAAACTATTAAATAATTTCAAAATAGAAATATATATTTCTCTCAAATAGTTTTTATTTCATCTATGTCAACATTCTTTGATGGACTTGTCACTTATTTGAAGTTGATTTATTATGATAAAATCTTCCATATTGTATTGAAGGTTTTGTGAAATATTTGAATGTAGATGTGTTATTTTTATACCATTCATGGTTTATGGTTAAATTATTAGTATTTATTATTGTAGTTTTAATACTAATGTTTATGTTATGTTTTAACCATATCATATGAAGAATACATTAGACTTAGCAAGTGAATAGTGGAGCCTGCTATTGCTCCTCGATGCATTGGTAGGTATCATGAGACAAATTAGTGACTTGAAACAAGGTCTTGACAAAATATTATTTATAGTCATGGCACGAGGCCTTGACTATGTGGTTATGATCTCTGACATTATGCATTCCATCATTATGAAATCGGTTAATGATATTACATGTGATTATTCGACTACTATAATATCCATGTGAATAAGAAAATGGAATTATTTGATTTATCTTTGGCATACTATACTAAATTTATTGATTAAAAGTCTTGAGTTTTAGTCTTATACATTTCCTTAAATGTTTTTGCCTATTCATGATAGTTTTTTCTATATTGTTATCCTTACTGAGCATCTGAGCTAACCCATTTCTATGTTTAATTTTCCCCTGGATGAGAAGAAGTATATTATGACTGACTTAAATGAATAGTATAAGGGAGATGAATGTGTAAAATAGAGACACAATGTTTTTGTTTTTCATTTCATAATGTAATTTAAAACTTATGTTTGTATCTAGTACTTCTAAGGCTACTAAAATGATCGATCTTTTGGGATTTGGTCCCCTGTTATCATGCCAATGTTATGTAACAGTGCACCGACTCTGGGTAACTAGGGTCAAGGAATAATAGTGGGTAATAGAGGAAGTTTAGTACATACTAGGGTAACTTGATGTAGAAAAACAATGATTATAGAACATTACCCAAAGATAGTATTTAAGAATTTCAATTGAAAAACATCCTAAAATTTTGGTTATGTAGGGATTTTGTGTATTTTCCAAGCAATAAATCCCTTTCTAGATATGAGTCGGTAGAGGCTACTCTAGCACATATGTACCTATGAGTGAAAACTCTAACAAGGAGTTCCAGGATTGACCTGGGGTATCCCGGTACATGTCAACGAGTCTTGATGCACTTTTGGTTATGTCACTCCCGGGGGATATTCATAGGATAATTCAAATTTTCATTACAAACCATTATGAAAGAATTGAGTATATAGCTCCTCAATGAATTTTTTTTGTTATTATGGATTATATCCATAAACTGTTTAATTTATGTTAAGTGTATTACAAGTTTGTAATTATGTATTGTGATTCATAAACTAATATAGTGTCTGCCATTGTTTAGAAATGGAACATAGTAGAATGAATGGAAACTGTATCAATGCATCTAATCCATTTAGAGATTTCCCTCCAACTCAAGATAATTATAGTGGAGCTGGTGATGCAAATGGCTATGATCATCTTATCACCATATTGAGGAAACTCACTTAGGTTATGAATAATAACCTTACCTATATAGAGCACCCTGATCCACAATGTGGACAATCAATATTTGACCGCTTCATGTGAAAAAAACCACCACCATTCAATGGGACTAAAAATATATTTTTAGCTGAGCAGTGGCCAAGTTCCATAGAGAAAATATTTCATGCTTTGGGGAGTAGCTAAAGGGAAAATGTTGTCATGGAAGTTTATCGCCTAATGAGAGATGCAGATCAATGGTGGCCATTAATTCAAAACAAAATGGAAGATGAAGAAGTATAAAATATGGAATGGAGGGAGTTTGAAGAGTTTTTCTTAGAACAATACTTTCCTCGTGACCATTGAGTGGATATAGAAACACAATTTCTGAGTCTGACACAAAAGGAGGATGAGAATGTCACAAAGTATGAGGCTAATTTTACAAGGTTAGCAAGGCATGCAATAGATTATATATGTAACCCAATGAGAAATATTGATAAATTCTCCAATGGGTTTAAACCATTTCTCTTTTGAGAATTAGTATCACAATCCTTCTCATCATATGAAGACATTGTCTCATGTTCTATCAAGACAGAAAATAAATTCTCCAAGTCTTATGACATTAAAGAAAATAAAGAAAAGAAGAGATCAGATGAACACATAGAAATGGAAATAAGGGGAAGAAGGGAAATGTTTAGTTTCCACCCCGTAGTAAATATTGGAAGAAACACCATGGTATTTTCCTGAGGGAATGAGATTCAGTTACATGTGTTGTGAAAAAAGGCCACCAAGATCGTGATTGCAAGGGAAAGAAAAAGGCTATCAAAGTTGAATGCTACAATTGTAGAGAAATGGGACATTATGAAAATGAATTTACTAATAATCATGGAAAATTACCTAATAAAAGCCCAAGGGAGCATGGCCAAGATTTTGTGATTAGTACTACTGAGGTTGAATCTCGGAATGTCGTGGTTGTAGGTAACATAATGGTTTCCTCAAATTCATCCAATTATTTATTAGTTTTTGGATAATTACATTATTTCATAACTTCTATGTTTACTGTGAAATTTAGATATTTCCAATTTGATTTAACAAGGGAGTTTTCTATCAGAACCCCTAAGCGAAGTATCATTGCAATATTGTTTTGTGAATTAGTTCCTATTAGGGAATACAAATGTTCTTTGTCTGCTAATCTCATCACCATACCCATGATTTAATTTGATCTAATCATTAGCATGGACTGGAATTCAAACCATGATGAAAAAATTATTGTAAGAAGAAGGAGGATACAATTTTCAAGGATTACATACAGTACCTTATCTTTAGAGTAGAAATGTCAC
This sequence comes from Viscum album, assembly GCA_963277665.1. NCBI lineage: Eukaryota > Viridiplantae > Streptophyta > Magnoliopsida > Santalales > Viscaceae > Viscum > Viscum album. The sequence continues at coordinate 2,017,463,826 of OY728165.1, forward strand.
CACTTGATTCTTATCTAGATACACCCCTAATAGCTCTACTAAATTCAATTATTGTGGAGGAATACAGTGAAATAACTATGGGTGGGTAAGGGAATGTTCAAATAGAGAATGTACATATTGTGCTAGAATATGTTGATGTCTTTCCAAAAGATTTACCTCGATATCCTCAAGGAAAAAAAATTGAGTTTTTAATTGATTTAATTCCTGGTTCAAGGCCAATAACGAATACCCCTTATAGAATAAGCATTGTGGAATTAGTATAACTAAAGATAATACTAGAGGAAATTAATAATAAAATATTTATTTTCCCTGGTGTTTATCCATGGGGAGCCCATGTTCGTTTTGATAATAAAAAAGATGCATCTATTAGTTTGGGCGTTGACTAGAGAGAGATCAATGCTATAACAATAAAGAACATGTATCCCCTACGACACATTTAGGATTTATTCGACCAACTTCATGGAGCTAAATATTTTTCAAAGATTGACCTTCGATCTGGATAGCATCAGTTGTGTGTGAAGAAGGAAGAAATTTCGAAAATAACATCTCATACCAGGTATGGACATTACGAGTTTACAATATTTTATTTTGGAATGACTAATGCACCTATGTCTTAATGGATCTAATTAATAGAGTTTTCAAGGAATATCTTAATGAATTTGTAGTGGTATTTATTGATGATATCATGGTATACTCAAAAATCCATGAAGATCATTAAAATCACTTGCACAATATTCTAAACACTCTTAGAATAAATGAATTATATTGGATGTTTAGCAAGTGAGAATTTTGGGTTTATGATAATTATTTTTTTGGACATATTGTCTCTATGGATGGAATCTCTATCAATCCTTCAAAGACCATGGAAATCCGAAAATGGCCAACACTAACTAGTATAACTAAGGTACACAGTTTTATTGGTTTAACAAGTTATTATCAGTGTTTTGTCTGGAATTTTGATGGATTGGAAAACCCAGTAACCAAGATAACACGTAAAGGGGTTAATTGTTTTTGTAAAAAACTGTCTGAAGAATGTTTTGGAGAACTGAAGAGAAGATTAGTCAATTATCCCATGTTAACTCTACCATCAAGGAATTATGGGTTTGTTATTAAAAGTGATGCTTCAAATAAGAGACTTGGTTGTGTCACTATACAGAATGATAGAGTTCTTTCCTATGTATCATGATATCTAAAAATTCATGAACAAAACAGTCCCACTCATGATATTGAGTTTGTAGCTATAATATTTTCTTTGAAGATATGGAGACACCATATCTATGGTAAAAATGTGAGATGATCACAAGAGTTTGACTTATAATTTTTCACAAAAAATAACTCAACATGAGGCAAAGAAGATGGATTGGACTACTCAAATATTATTATTACACTATACACTACCACCTGAGGAAGGAAAATAAGTTGGCATATGATTTGGGCAGAATAAATAATGTTGTTTTAAACAAGATGAGAGTTGAAATGGATACTATGTTCACGGATCTAGTAAAGATGGATATGGGAATAATCATGGAATGTGAAACATCAATACTTTTTCAAATGGTTACTAATCCAACATTACTGGAAAGGTTAAAAATTTCTCAGACTGATGATGAGGAGTCTCAAAAGAAAATTAATGTTGTGAATGATGGGAGATTGATTGACTTCGTATATGAAGATGGAATTTTGAAATTTCAGAAAAGACATTGTGTTACTGACCTACCTGATCTAAAAAGAGAATTGTTGGATGATTCTCATCGATCCAATTTCATTATACACCCTGGTAGAACTAATATTTATAGACATTTGAAGGAACAATTTTAGTGCGACAACATGAAGAGGTTGATTACTGATTATTTTCCATGATGTATAGTTTCTCAATAGGTGTAGTCTAGAAGACAACATACTAGAAGAGTTATGAAGCCTCTTCCCATACCTGAGTGGAAATCAGATGATAATATGATATACTTTTTCATGGGGATACCAAACACTCCTTGAAGGAATGATACAATATGCGTCATTGTTGACCATCTTACCAATTCATCACATTTTCTTGCTATAAGAGAAGATTTTCCATGTGAACGTTTAGAATGACTATATATTAATGAAGTTTTAAGACTTCATGGAGTACCCCTATATATTTTTTCTGATCTTGATCCCCATTTTACATCATCCATACAACATTAATTTTTTGTTGAAGAAGAAAAACATAGAATCAAGAAGAGAAAAGGGATACAAGAAAAGGAGATGAGAAACGAAACATGGGGCATGCAACGAGCCATAAGAAACGTACACAAGAAAAATTCACGAGGACCACAAGACTAGGGGGATGGAAGTAATGTAGACCAAGAGTGTCTCTTCTAATCAAGTTAAATCCCTCAGGTTTCAAGAGTTTGATGGAAGTAATGGAAGTGATGTTGGGGTCCGAGTCTGCAATAGATGCAAGATTATCTATAACTTTATTCACCTCATGCCAGGTATGAGTTTCCCTAATATTATGGAGAAGGGTAAGCAGGTTCCTAACCTTGTATGAAATTTACCAGGGTATGTGACCCTTTCAATTGATAGAGTTATAAAGAATCCAAGAATCGGTCTCTGGTTGGGTAATCAGGATGTTCCTCTGCCTACAAAGAGATAGCCCTGTAAGCAATGCTTTGTCTTCTGCCTGGAGGGGTGAACCATTCTCTTAAGATATGGTGAAATCCATCAATACACTACCCCACATGTCCCTAACAATTCCCCCGCCTTACATTTCTGCAGCTGATATGGACCATCCGAATTGAGCATGTATCCCGAAATCGGAGGCCACCATTGTATCCATTTTCTTTGTGGCCTATTACAGGAGGAGTTATCTTGGAGTGCACTCACCTAAACTCGGTTCAATGAAGCATCCACCTTCCATATGAGAAAAAGTGTAACTAGGTCCGCCAGTAGGTTCTGTGACTGCACCACGATGGACCTTACATCAAGAATCTGGATAAATCTTCAAAATGAATTGGAAACTAAACTTTGATTGAACACTGGCTACCACCCTCAAACTAAAGGACAATCTGAACGGACTATTCAAACCTTAGAATACTTGTTGATATCTTTCTCACATAACATTCAAGGTATGCATGATCAATATTTAACTCTGGTCAAATTTTCTAATAACATCGGCTTTCATTCAAGTATTTAGATGGCACCATATGAAGCATTATATGGAAAGAGATGTAACACACCAACTTTTTGGGATGATATTGGTGAATTAAAACCTATTTTCACAAAACATATTGATGAAACAATTGAAAAGATGATGATTATGAAAACCCACATCAATGCATCTCAAAGTATGAAAAAGAGCTTTGTCAATAACTGAAAGAAGGATTTTGAATTTAAAGTAGGAGATCATGTTTCCCTTGAAGGTATCTCCATGTAAGGGTGCTATACGATTCGGTAAGAAGGGAAAATTGAGTCCCAGGTACATCGTACCTTTTGAAATTCTAGAACGAATTGGATTTGTAGCTTATCATTTGGAAATTCCACCAAGCCTCTCCAAAGTTCATGATGTGTTCCACATATCTCTATTGAGAAAACACATGCCTGACACAATGCATGTACTAACCTATGAAGAAATAGAATTGGAACCTGACCTGTCTTATTGTGAAGATCCTATCTGAATTCTTGATACCAGAAAACCTATGTTGAGAAACTGGACGACTCATCTGGTGAAATTTCAATGGATAAACCATAAGATGGAAGATGCAATGTGGGAACCCAAGGAACATATAATAAAGAACCACCCGAATACTTTTATGGAGTAATATTCTAGAAATTTCAAGGACAAAATTATTTGACGAAGAGAAGAATGTAACATCCCAATCTTCCATGGTATGCTTCTCATTTAATAATACAATAGTTTGTGTTATACGCAACATCGAGTTCTAACACACCGCGACCAATCAAACTAGCTGTTATGAATAGTAATAACAATTTTTTTAAATTTAATAAATTTTATTTTTCGAAATGTACTTTATCTTTGGATTTGGAATATCAAAATTAACTTAGGTTGAATTTTTGGTATTTTTTGAAAACATTCAATTTTTGATGAATACTGATTTACACTGAGTTGTTGTTTAAAACCTACATTCTATTTAAATAATTATTTATTTATTTAAAATTTATTTTAGGTAAGAATAGATACATAATACCTTTATATTATCAATGTAATTAATTGGATTCATTTTATAAAATTATTAGATATATAAAATTTTATTGATCTTTTTACCATCTTTTACCCACCTTCTAGGCGTAATTAAAAATTATAATAAAACATAATTTAACCACTTCTACATAATGAATTTCAAATATCTGATAATAAAGGGTGACATCATTAAGTAAAATCTGGTTCAATAAGATGAAAATAATGTTCAGTGAATAGTAAATTTTGACTTTTATTTACAATGGTCAAAAGTCAATATGGCAATTAAAGGTAAAAAATTATATTATAATTACCCAAACACAAGTCATAATTCTATTTTAAACATTTATTTCGATCAAAATCAACATTAAGAATAAAATATTATCCTTTTGGTCTACATGGATTAGATTAGAACATTTATTATTCTTTTATTTATGTTAGAGTTAAAAGTGATAAATTAAAATGTTAATAACTAAACCATTTTTAATATAGGGTAATACATATGAAAATTTTGACTATAAATAGTAATTAGAAATATAATACGATTTCCTATAGAATAGTATTTTATTTATAATTTTTATACATTAATGAATTAAATTTATTTATGACACAATGATGATGGAGTAATTACCTTATTAATGAAAGATTAAAATAATTAATATCATAAATATCCAAATAAATGTAAATTGAGACTTTTGATGAATTCTAATAACTTTATAGGTTAATATGACATATTATGGATAAATAACTAAATTTTTTTCTAAGTGATAAAGTTGTTATGACTTTCACAAAAAAAAATACCAAATAGTGTCAATATTGACATAAAAGAGTTTTTAAAACAAATAGTATATTATTAATTGATGTAATATTTCTAAAAATATAAGGTTATGCCAAAGGACTAAGATAAGGTTAAATATTTTAATTTATAATGACTTGGGGTTCCCTTGGATTTTTATAGAATGTTTATTAACCATTTATTATATTAATACCGGAATATATGGTAAAAGATAAACTATTTAACTAAGAGTTAAATCTGAAAGAAAATTTTTTTATGGTGACCTAAAGATATCTAAAACCTATTGGTTGAGAGGTTTTAGAAACATACCTACCATATCCTTGAAATAAATCCTTTTGTATCTATTGTAAATTGAATATTATTGTATAATAATATAATATTTCAAGCTTTTCCTAAAGTGACCCTCACCTCTCATATAAAAGGTTACTTCCCCTTCTCTCAAAGTCACACCTCCACATCCATTAGGCTCAGCCTACCCCAACTCAAATAACCTCCCAACTATCCTAACTTAAAACTAGAGTCCTTACATTGATCATAAATCCACCCTAAGAAGCCCTTTTGACCAAATCAAAAGGAAACACCCGAAGAAGATGTAATAATTCCACCACATCTTACAAAGTTCTTTTCTTCTTCCAATTCCTATTTTTTTGTTACAGTAGAAAAATAATAACTCTAGTACCTTATACATACTATTATGTTTTTATAAATATGGTACAACGATTTTCATTATTCTATCCATCCTATGAATGACAAGTCACCATATGTGCGTACGTACGACATACTGTCTCCACGTCATGGTGTAGTTTGTTATTCAAACACTTAATTATTTGAATGGATATAATAATAAATATAACTAGTTTAAATAATAAATCTAACATTTTAATGAATCTTTATATATGATATACTATCCAATTACATACGATTTCACCATCAATTGAATGATATTGTCACTCGTGCGTACGTACAGATTACCGTCCCCCGAACGCGATGAAATTCATTCCCCATCATATCCATTAATGAATAATTTTCATTTTATGATTAAATATAATGTTTAAGAACTTAGTATCATTATATATATGATTCAAATACGTCCAATCCATAACAAAAATGGCTTATGTAACCAAGAATATGAAGGAAAACAAATCATTTAACACAAAAACAATGATACTACTGAAGTATTTTTTAAAATCAATATTAGAATATAAAATATAATATCATATTTATTTAATTGGTTCATTTATAATTTAATAAAAATGATTTAACTATTATACTAGAGGTTAATGTACCCTCAATCAAGGAAAAGTACATGGTATGTTTTAATTCTACAATATCTTCATTATTTGGGGGTGTTTATACGTGATTATCTACTGGAACATATTTATCATCCACGTCCATGATTCTAAAATGTTTATTTCAAAACATTTTTACTATTCCCTAGACTGTGGGTTAAATTCATTTATACCCTTGTTTGACTTTTAATAAAATGTTTATAAAGGAATCTTTCTGTCATTTTTCAAACAAGTTCGCTTAGGAACTTTTTAAAAAATTAAGGAATGAATGTTTTTAACTAATACAGAGAGTGAAGCTATATTCCACTGTTATAACACCATTGAATCTTCTATTACAAGCTTATAGTAATATTTTCTAAATAAATGTTTTCTTTTATAACTATGAAACTCTTAAATGATTTCAAAATATAAATAGATATTACTCTGAAATAGTTTTGATTTAATCTATTTATACTTACTTTGATAGATTTTACACATGTTTGAAGTTGATTTATTATGATAAAATCCTCCATATTGTATTGAAGGTTTTGTGATATGTTTGACTGTGGATGTGTTATTTTTATACCATTCATGGTTTATGGTTAAATAATAAACATTTCGTATGGTAGTTTTAATAGGAATGTTTATGTTATGATTCAGCATTTTCATATGAGCAATGAATTAGACATAGTATGTGAATGGTAGATCCCCCTATAAATCCTAGATCTATCGGTAGATCTCATGAGACAAACTAGTGTCTTGAAACAAGGCCTTGAAAAAATCTTATTGTAGTCTTGGCACGAGGCCTTGACTATGTGGTTATGATGTCTGGCATTATGCATTCCATAATTATGAAATTGGATATTGAAATTACATGTTATTATTTGACTAGAATAATATCCACATGAATAATTAAACTGAATTACTTGATTTATATATTCTATATTATGCTAAATTTTATGATTAAAAGTCATGTGTTTTAGTCTTATACATTTTTCTTAAATAATTATGACTATTTATGAAAGTTTCCATTATATTGTTTTCTTTATTGAGCATCTGGGATAACCCCAATATAGGTTTTATTTTTCCCCAGATGTGAAGATTTATATTATCACTGACCTTCAGAGATAGTCTAAGGGAGATAAATATGTTCAAAGGAGACACAATTTTGTTGTTTTTCATTTCGTAATTTAATGTAAAACTTATGTATGTATCTAGTACTTCCAAGGATACTAAACTGATTGGTTATTCTGGATTTGATCACTTGTTATCATTACAATGTCATTTAATATTGCACCGACTATTGGTAACTATAGTTTGGGTGTTACACAGAAAGTTAAACATTTCCTTGGTTGAGGTAGTGTTGTTAGGCCCGAATAAGGTTGCTGACATATAAATATAGTTTGATTATTTAAAATTTATTCATTATCCCACCCCAATCAAGCCAATTTTCTATAATGGTGGTGGTTATTTAAATGAATTTTTATACAAAATCGTTATTTGGGATGCGTTTCCCAAATATATTATTGAATATAAAATTATTTTTGATCCATATTACACTTAACTGTTCTACAAGTATTTTGTTTTCATTCAATGGTTTTATACTCTCTCCTCAGTTGACATGTGGTGAGAACTAAATCCCGAGATTATTCACCAATTTTGGATTATATAGGAGAATGTGGACGCAAAAAATAAGATTATACATCCTCTTATTGGAAACTATATCTTTATATCATATGATTATTCTCTGGCTTGGGTGGAATCTTATGTGGGGTTGTTCAGGATACACTGGCCCATCTAGGGGACAAACTGCTTACTTATTCTCGCACCTATATATATAAATGATGTAGTTTATTCCATACTTACATGAAACTTCTAGGGAAAATCCTAATAATAATAATGAACATACCAATTGTGGGGAAGATATTATTTAGGAATATCCCACTATAATACGAGAATTTAATGATGCATTGTTTTAGAGAACAACACATATAATTTCCTCTCATTATTCTTATTTAGATCATCCAATCACCCCCCTTCTAATATACCTACCAAAATAGTTGTAGAGAAATAAAAATAAAGAATAAATTGGAATAATATTCTCTCCATTATCATTGAGACTACCCTTAAATAATTTCATTACCATGAAGAATTCTTTAACTATCTCTTTCATGAAATGGGTATGGGCATCATTGATCACTAGTTGTTGTATGACATCATGTAAAAAAATCCTAGCATGGAAATAGTGGGCTATTAGGTAAAGGGGGTTTATTTATTTCGATGGTAGGGATCCTCTAGATGATAAAATAAGGGAATCTTGATATGCACTATAACAAATTCATTTTACAATATCTGAGATGCACGACCAAATAGATTCCTTGTACACACATATAGTCCAAAAATAAGAGATCATATCATTATTAAATTATTATCCCTTTGTATCAACATACTCATTATAGAAAACATGTAAAATTTGTTGAGGATTATTATTTTCATATAAAGACACTTCATCCTTTGGAATCAATAGATTAATCCATGTGTGAAGGAATATAGTGATCAATTTCACTTCTCATTAGAGTCTCACCAACGTGGAAAACTTATTCGATCAAATCTTACTATACATTAATCACTAATTATTTTTTTTGATGGAATTCTTAGAGAGGATATAAAATGTAGAAATTACTCAATCTGTATGCACCTAATCGATGGATAAATGTTATGATATTTTGATATCATTCCGTAATTTGTTTTTCATGATTATCAAAAAATTTCATTGATATGATGTTGTATGGACAATTAACTATACACATTTTATTCATAATATATTGGAAAACTGAATGTATAAATTTGAATTCATAAATCTCAATAGTTTTTTGTGGAGAAACCCTCATGATTGTCCATCAAAATGAGATTCATTACTGATATATTTATTACATTTTTATTGATATTTAATAATTTCTAAAAGGATATATTTGTGAAATTTATGTTTTTTATGGATAATGATATATTTTTTACAGATGTAAACAGATTTAGAGAGAATAGAATTAATTATTCTTGGGAATATGTCCTGGAAATAGAAGAGGGAAAGCAATTAGTTTTTTCATAGGTCTCCATCTTATAGGTTTTTGACCTAAAAAGTCTATGAATTATCTATTGATGTGTTCTTGATATTTCTTGGAGCTTGTAATGTAAATATCAATTGATATGATAACATAATTGTTCCTAGGGTTCCCTTATCGAGGTTTTAACCTGGTAGGAATTGTGTCTCTTTTATTTTTTAGTTTTAAGATCTGGAAAACAAGACCATTTCACTAATATATTTTAATTTATTCTAACTCATACCTTCTATTTATAGTAGTTTAGTGTCATATAGATCTGACTTTAGGTTTTTGATAATGTACCATTGTCAAAGAAATGTTCTCTATGCATTTGATCGTCAAGCGGTAAGGACATCTACTATGTAGTTTAATGTCATGTGGTAAAGATGTATTTTATGAGGTTTAATGTCATATGGTAAGGATATCTAATTTACACTTTAACATCATGTGTTAAGGAAATATTCCATACATTTTAACATCAAGGGGTACAAACTTCTGCCTTGTAGTTTTACATTATATGGTGAGGAAGTGAACCATATAGTTTAATGTCATGAGTTAAAGACATAAAAATGATATAATTTAAATCCTTTATTCAAGGACATAAAATAACATTTAGATTAATGTCTTTATGCAATGAAATGATTCATGAATATTCAATGGTGTATAAATTTCAAGGATCTCCCAACACTCTCTGATGTGATGAGTTATGCCATGATGTTTTTTGGGCTCATAGTGATTGGAGTTCATTTAAAATAAGGAGGATATCCCTCTGTTTGGTATGTGAAATCCCTTATGCATCGTTATGTTTCTCAAATAGAGTATCTCCACTCGTTTCATTGGGGAATAAAATACATTGGAGAAAGTAATGGAGATTTTACTAATTTTAGGGATGTCGAGTCCTCCTATATAGTGTAAATATGGGTTAGTTAAGTCACAACATAAAAATTTGAGTCAATTAATATGGAATGGGTAGACATAACTAGGATGACGCTAGACACTATGATGTTACATGTTTGATGATGGTGTTACCAATGCTAACAAGGACTATAGTTTTTCTCCTGAAATGTTTATGTGCCTCTTGTGGGTTTGTGAACGACATTTTGTATTGATAGAATGGTCAAAAAGTGGTATCCTCAAACTTTTACATGGTCCATGAATGTTTTGAGAGGAATCAAACAAATGGAAGATGATGTGGGAGGTGGAGATATAACTATATAGGAAGGGTTTTTGAACCCTATGGATGTTTAGATCTTAGTTGAGAAGATAAGTCCCCATGCCATGTGGTTTCAGGTCACGATGTGTAGGCCATCAAAAGGTTCAATTATGTATTATTGCATTCCTTATTTATTAAAGAAAAAAACAGTCACACAATATTGATGGTGTCAAAGCCACTTGAATAGTCTGGCCATGGGGATTTCAGACCATGTTCCAATGTTCTCATGTCATGAGGATGATATGGAAAAACTATTCGGGTGACAAACAAAAAACACTATAACGGGTTTTATTCAATGAAGGTGATGAGAGGGATCAAAATAATAAAGAATCCTTTTTTTGAAGGTAATAATGTATTTGGTTGAAGGTCATGAGCTCCCAAATAAAATCCATGGAAATACATAAATATTAAAATAAAGGGTCTCTAAAATCTAGGTATTCTATTCTAAGGGCTAGGAAATTATTATGGAGACCTGAGGTGCTCATATCATGAATTTTGATTTATGGAAAAAAAGTATTCATGATGGGTTTGGGCACCCAAAAATTTGTGTCTTCTCATAGTGATCATATCATTACGATGAGGATATGTGAAAATTCATTAATATAACTTATTCTTAGACTAGGGGGTCTTACTATGGAATATGATTGGGATATATAAGCCTTATTAATAATTCATTTACACTCTATTTTTACCTAAATATGGGAAATAAATAGTTTAGTGATCTCAGGATTCCCCGTGTGATTTTTCTAAATGACATGCTTTGTTCCTCATTTGTTAAATGCTTAAGGTGTTGAGAATTAGACCATTAAATGATATAGTATAACGAGATAAATATTCAACCAAAGTTCATTATGTTTATGGTCATGCTACATTTGGGCCTAGTCGGAGGGGTATGTTTGAGGAAATACTAATTAAGATACCAAAGGTCAAGAGTAAACCATCATTACACTAAACAAGAGATGGAAATTTTATAAGTCACATAATAAGGTTCCCAATCCATATGAAATGATATGGGATAATTGTTACCAGGATAAAGAAAAACCCCTATGTTGATGATTTAGAACACTATGATGTCAGGTCTCATAAGGATTTTGAATTCCTTCATGTAATGTAATGATTCGTTGGAATAATGAACATGATCTCATTTGTAAGATCCAAATGCATAGATTCATAATAATATAAAGTGTATCTGAAATCTGCATATCCTTTTTCATGAATGGACATGGTAAGGAACAAATAATCTAATAACTAAGATATTTTGATAATTATATTAATAAATTCATCCATTTTTTGAGAGAAAAGAGATATCAGAGATAGTTTTTTATGTCCAACATCATTTGGTGTAAGTAGAACTGGGGGAATGATGGACTCTAATGGATTTTAACCCTTTTATTATTTTAATTTTTTTTCATGGAATAGAAATTATGGATATATATTAAATTTATAAATTAATGTTTTATATATTTAAATATTTTGGTAATCTCTTGGATATAATTCTTAGAAGATAGATATTTATGATGAATTTGGTGGTGGTTTCTAATTAAAACCATATACCTAGTGAGTTCTACTAGTTATCTTATGTTTTGAACATTGGTAATGTAACACTGATTCATTCAATAGGGTTTGTTTTACTCTATTAAATTCATAGTTATCCATATAGTGTCTAGTGAAGGTCCATTAATTACCTAATTACGCAAATATTCCCTTTCTAAATGGTGGGGAAAATGGATTTTCAGCATTTTTGTTATTTAAATCCCCATTCAAGCTTCTTAAATATGGGTCTCATAATAGATAGGGGTGGATTAATCCACCTCCCTGTATACTTATTCTTATTTCCCCTTCCATCTCAGATAATTTAATTTTTTTTGCATTGATTTAAGTTAATCTCCCATCACTCCCCCAAATTTCTTCATTATTTTTTTCATTCATTTTTAATTTTATGGGAATGAGGATTTAATGATGAATTTTACTTGATTATGGTAAAATATATCCATTATCTAGGTTTTTGTATAGGTGATAGATATATGATACGTATATTGGATCATTTCATTTTTTTAAACCATTTCCATTGATGGATACCAAATGGTTATTTAATCAAGGGCTCTTATCAAATATTAATTTAACAAATGGGAGACATGGAGATGATATTATGTACATTATTTCATTTTATGAATATTTATATGTTTTTAGATGTATGAAAAAAATTTCATGTGGTTTCAGCATAAAATCAATACATATTGTGTATTTCTTAACATATACCTACAATTCATTTTTAATTTAAAAAATTCACATTTCTAATTAAGGGGATTTTTATAAGATAGTTCACTGTTGGTGTCGAGGATGAATAATCTGATTTTTTTAATTTATTAATTAGTATTTGATATATGTGGACATTAATTATATTTTATTTTGATCCTTTTGTTTATGATCAATTTCCTAATAGATATTTTATATTTTTTTTTAATATTATTAATGTACTATAAATAGAATTATGACATTGTATGACTCCTTAATAATGGATAAAACCTATATCAACATAATAGTTACTAAATGATGACATATCCTAAGACAAATACTTGATTTAGTGGTTCTATAGTTTAATAAAAAATTGTGATTTGTATAATGTATTTCATATTGGTGTGAGATAATGTGGGACTATTTTTTTGAAAATAAATTACATTAACCAATAAAATTATATTATGAGTAAATTATTTATTCGAAAATAAAATTACAATTTAATGAATATTTTAAAATGGTTCATTTTTTATGAGATTTCAATGAGATATTAAGTGATTTTTTAAAATGTTCTAAATACCTTAGGTATGTAAATTTTTTCATGATAATCCTTTTTGAATGAATTATAAAATTGGTTTCTACTCTAGTATTAAATTAAGGTTTAAAGAAAACAAATTATGGAATGTTTTATCTTAATTAACATTTTTGGGGTGATTCCTATTTCTAAATCACATGAATGTGTGTGTGTTTTCATTCATTTTATGATGTCCTTTTGGTGTTCATTTTATTGAATAATTAATTATAATTTCTATTGACTATGTGCAAAATTTATCTTATGTGATGAGTTTTTTCACCAAGTTACTGTAAGAGTTTCTATTATACAATAATAAATTAATATTTCATTACAACAAAAACACACAATAAAACCCATTTTTGTATTATACGATTACATCACAAACTATAGTGTTACACTCACTAGAATCACAACAAATAGTGTTAAAAAAATAAGAAAACAATATAATATTGAACATCAAAGAATCATATTAATCAGAGAATAATAAAAAACATATTATATATTATAATTACAAAGAAAAATATAAAAATATAATCGAAATTATATAGAATCTTATTTAATGATGTAAATTATATTAAATGTTATAATGATGTCTATTTATAAGAGGTAATATGGCCATTGGATGGTTAAGTGATCATTAGAATAATAATACTGAATTATGTCTATTTTATTATTATTTTGATCATTATGAAAAATATAAGTGTCTAATAATGTGAATAATTTCTTTATAGTTACATACTCAATAATTTAAAAATTAATATATATTAATCACCATATATAATAATTTATTTTAAAAAAAATTTCTTAGAATATTTTATTAAAAATATTTTTTATAATTTTTTATGTTAAATATTGTATGTTTATACAATATGTGTTTTTCCATCAATTTTTTTGAAAACAATAATAATTAATATAAATGAATCTATATTATTGAATACATTAGTTTTTTAAAATAATGTTTTTTAAAGTATTAAATTTAATTTCTAATGAAATAATAGACATTCTAACATCTAAAAATGGGCAATTCATCTTAGAAAACAAACCAATGAGGAAAAATTAAATATCCATTGGAAAAATTATATAATTAATGGGATTTCATGTGTTTAATATATTAATGTCAAAAATAATTCCATATATATCTAATATTGTGATATAAAAACATATGTAATCCAATACTATTAAATGTTCCACAACAATGATTTCTAAATCCTATGTCATAAAATTAATAACAAATACTTTTATATTATTTATAAATACCAAAAATCCCATTCATTCATCTTATATCTGGAATCTCAAATCATTATTATCTTATATATTTCCCAATCAAGATTACCTACAATAAACTCTTATTTATCTAAAGTGTTATTATAAGGCCCCGTCCTTAAACCTTACTTAATCATGAATTAAATGAATAATTCACATAGAGGATCTTTTCATGTTTAGAGTTTTATATAATTAGGTCATAACTATTACATCTCAAAAGATTACATAGTAGAATCTTCTACTAAGTTTCCATAAAATAATAAAAAAAACTCTAAAAAAGAAACATGTCTAGTTCCATGTTTTAGATACCATGTCATTCCTTGAACCCATACTTGACTCTATTCATCTTTATGTCCTGTGGAAAATATTTCAAAAACTTGGGATGTGCATAAAAATCCCAGTAAAGTA
Organism: Viscum album; assembly: GCA_963277665.1. Lineage (NCBI taxonomy): Eukaryota > Viridiplantae > Streptophyta > Magnoliopsida > Santalales > Viscaceae > Viscum > Viscum album. The sequence goes on from OY728165.1 coordinate 2,017,478,855, forward strand.
TACACAAAGAAGGAAAACTGTTAGTTTTTTCAAAACAATAGGTAAACCATGAATACTTTACCAAAGTAACACTTTTCACCTTTATGAAGTAGTATAAACTATTCATGAAACAAAAGACCATTACTTACCCTTTTGTAACCAAAATATTACCATAGAACCCATATAAAGAACACATAACATATACAGGTAACTTGGGACATAGGCATAATTAAATGGAATAACCATACGGTCAACTTCCACACATACTTAATGGAATAGCCATACGGCCAACATCCATACCCAATGCATTGGAGGTTATAACGTAACCACCCGTCCTGGTATTCACGGCACCATCCGTCACATGGTTTATCACATAACCACCCGTAAAATGTCCAAGTACCATCATTACACATAATATATTGAAAATATAAACATTTTAATAACAACATTTCATTTTCAATTACAATAAGTAATTCAAAGATATTGAATTAATCAATCCATTTTCAAAAACCATTTAAATGATATTTTTGAATCAAAGTGTCCCATACTACTTTGAATATTTCAATGGAATTATAATTTTAAAACATTAATGTCCATATAAATAAATACTGAAAACAATTTTGAAAACATGGACATTAAAGATAATGATTTAGAATAATGAATCTTTAAAATATTTAAAACGATATTATTGTTAAAAAGTTATTAACAAAATGAGAGAAACTTGAATACAAATAATTGCGGAATAACATTTATTCCGAGATTTATAATATCATGAGAATAAAGGGATTCATGATATAATATGTCAAAGGATAGTATACACACCATATAAGAGTGAATTGGTTCATAACAACAATGAAGTCTCAATGGAAATGTAAATTGAGATGAAATCCATTATAAAGATGGTATCCTTAAATTAAAGATAAATCTATCACATAATTACGTGTGAGAAATATAAATACACCCAATATATGTGGATATTATGTGTGAAACAATTAGAGGTCATTCACACATAATAATGGAAAAACAAAACCAATGACAAAGGTATTTAACTCAATGAAATGAGATTGGGTTATTATTTTCCATACAAGTTCGTAGGAATTTATCAATGAGATGATTATGTGTATAAATAGAATTTCCTAAAAAAGGTTTGTGGAAATTACAACATAGATATTCCACACATAATCTTGGCATAATAAAATCAATAAGTAGAGGTTTAACCCAAAGAATTGAATGTTGGTTAAGAAGTTCCCTTATAGAAATCAGACAGCCTAACGATGTCACTTTAAAATTAAGAAAATGAGTTGATGAGAGAAAAAATGGTATCTCATCACTTGGAAATAAAATTTAAATAAATAAGGATATAGAAGAACATATCCCAACATAATAGTATGTGAATTAAAAGACATAACAAAATAAGTCTTTTAGAAAGAGGAGGGCGAAATGTCCCCTTACCGAGTTGGGTAACTTTCTAAACGTACACCCCATGGAAGAAGGGTCATACAATGAAGATGTAAATACCCATAAATGAAATTATATTTCACAAATATTATAATAATGGTCAGTATATACACCACTCAAAGGAAATAGTGGCAAACGTATCATAAATGTCACGAGAGTAAAAGTGAGATGAAAAACCCCTTACGAAAACTCAGCAGCCTAACGACGCCACTTAAAACTTCCAAAAATAGATTTATAAGATCAAATAGGGTCTCTCATAATATGAAAAAAAATTACAGTATGAGGAATATAAAAGAACATCCCCAAACATAAGAAATATGAGCTTAAATGAAATGACATAAAAGAGAGTACTTAAAAAGAAATAGAGAGGTTGGATCCCTTACCTCGTGTCCGATATGACTCGATCATTCTTTATTCTCCTGAATAATAAAATTTGTTCAATTTATAATTTCTTAAGTACCACTTTTAAAGTTTATTATTCAGTTCACATCACATATTATAATTTTATAATAATTGTTTAATAAAGTGAGTTCATATCAGATGTTTTTGTCGATGTTCGGTACATCAGTAAAAATTAAACTTGTTGGAAAAATATTTTCCATGTAGTTATAGGTACATCATATCCAAAATAGTATTGATGTTTTAAATATAATATATATCTATTATATATTCATTTTATACTATTCCATAGTATTTGGAAAAAAAATTAAAAGCACCCTTCATGGAGACGGTAGGTCGTACGTACACTTGAACGCTACTTCCATCTTTTGTCATATTAATGGAATTAAAACAAAATGAGAGATATATATATTATAATTACAGAATATTATCTATAATTTAGATGTAATATATTACTTATATATCCATTATATACATGCATTAATAATATTACATAACATTTAGTGGTAAGAAATGAAATGCACCGTTCATAGAGACGGTAAGCTGTACGTACGCATGAACGCTACTTCCATTTCTATTTATTATTTAATGGAATTAAAACATAATGATACATAATAGTATTATAATTCCAGTATGGTGTCATATATAATATCATTAATTCCATCATTTATACATCCCACATATGGCATTAAAGAAAAAAATCACTTTGAGGGGGTGGTAGTGCGCACATCCTAAAATGAAGATATCACATTTACCCATATTGGAAACCATAAAGGTATGCCATAAATTAAAAATACAGAAGCTTAAGGAAAACATAAACATATTATATATCATATATAAATTTAGTGTCATCTTAATGGCCACCTTTGAAGGTGTTAAAATAATATTGAACAATCATCGTTTCGTGAGGCAGTAATTCGCCATCCACAGAAATATTATGTTCTTTAACCATTAGACGATGGTGTGTGGAAGATTAGCTCAAATAAATATTATAACAACATCCTATTATATTTAAGATACTGTTTTTGTTACAAAAAAAGTAATAAAAATAGTTTAGGAGTTTGGAGAAGCAAAATAAAACAAAAGAACAAAATTGAAGACATTACCTTAAAATAGGGTATCTCTCTTTGATTTGAGCTCAAAGGCTTCCTTGGGAAGACTTCTGCCAAAATTGAGGCTTCAATGATGAAGCGAGGGATGTGGAGAGATGAAATGGGAAGGGGTTGACTGAGCCAAAGGCTTGAGAGGTGTGTGTATGGTGGTAGAGGTGGGGGCCTTTTATAAAAGGAGAGGAGGGTCACTCTTGGAAAGTTATAAAATATTACTTTATTATAAAATGTTTTTCAGATTTAAAAGGTCCCAAAAGGAAATATTTCAAGGATAAGGTGATAAGGGTTCGATATCCACCCATAAAATTGGTTTCTGACAAGTGTAAGGCTTATATTTCACCATATCTTCTCATTTTATTTAAATCGTTTATTTATGATGTAATCACTGCATCATCACAGTGTCATAAATAAATTAATTTATTTAATTCCTAAAAATTATAAAAAAATATCATGATGTAGGAAATCTTTTTTTATTTCTAATTAATATTTATAGTAAAAAATATGAGTTGTATAACCCCATTTAAAATTTGTTTTAGCAAAAAAACTCATGTTTGTGACATTTTTATTTTAACTTTAAATAAAAAGTTATTTATGTCATTTTCCAACAAATGTGGCTCCATGGGGTCCCCAATATTTCCCATGGATTTTATTGGTCGGCCATGACACATCCAATGAGGGTAGGACATATTTCTAGGTCATTTCATATTATTAAAACATTATATTTACCTTAAATTACACTAATTACCTCTAACCGTGATTAAAAACATAAAAGTAACTATTCACAAAAAAGTTATTTTAATCCCATTGAACCACATTTTTCTTCTTAATGAAAACCATGTATGTCTGATTTTTGAAAATCAAATCACAGAAGTGGCAAAGATTCATTTAAACGAAAAATCAGTTTCTTTAACTACCACTTAGTGGTTTCACTATTCATCTAAAATTGATGTTTTTCAGAAAAATACCAAAAATTCCCCCTATGCTATATTTTATATTCTGAATTAAAAAATGATGTCTATTTTACAAAATTCAAAACATATAAGTTACATTAATTAATTTAATAATTAATTCCTGCTGTCAGAGCAGATAGCGTGTTTTTATGAAACAATAAGTATCAAAATATTGACTCTAGTTTAAGTCCAATTTCAAGATGAAATTAATTCCAATGACCACAATTAGATTAAATGGTAAAAATATATTCTAACTAAAATTTAATTTAAATTAAAAATATAATCTATCCATATAAAAAAATCAGATTAAAAAGAGGTTTCGAATTAAAATGCAACAATTTCAATAAAAATGATCTTTATCGGAAAAATAAAAAAAGTTTACACAAAGTAAATTTTGATGTCCAGATTCTAAAGAAGGATTTTATTTTGTCAAATACAACATATAAAATTGTCAAAAGTTTATTTAAAAAGGGTTCTCCATCAAAAGGTGGTTAATCGTCCTTTTAAAGAATATTAGAATGTTTACGCTTAAAATTGGATTAATTCGCATTTTTAATCCTCTAACATTTATTGTAAAAAGTAAAAATATTTGACAAACATATATAATCATTTTGTAGTTAGTTCTATTAATTCCTGCCAATACACCATCTAGGTGTTAACTACAATTTAAAATAATATTATTTTAATATTAGAGTGCAACGTAAGATTTCAAAGAAACTCGTTGTTGCGTATTGGGTACGCCCTCGAGCATAGAATTTCCTTTAAAGTATTATTAATATTTTATTTGAAAAATATGGATAAATATGAAAATGTCATATTCTTTATTTACCTGGGGTGTTACATCCTTTCCCCCTTTTGGGAATTGTGTCCTCACAATTTTAAAATTGGGCTTGGAAACTTCATTGAAAATCCCACATCGGAACAAGAGTTAGTAAAACAATCACTTTAAAATAAAGAAAGAGAAGTACAAAGGTCACCCGAGTTAACTCATCCTAGGATTCCATGTAGGAAAACATGGATATGGAGGAAACAACAAAGGGTCATGTTTTGAGGGAGAGTGATAGTAAACATGTCTAGGAGAAAGTTAACACCAAGAAAATCATAAACTTGTGATGGGTTAAACGGTATTTGATTCCCCAGTAGAAAAAATTAACAGACAACATTTTTGTTTTATGTTACTTTTCATTGAGGAATTTATTTATAAGATTAACTAAAACATAAAGAAGCATACTTAATTGTCATATTTACTTTCAACTTTTACTATATTTCTTACACAAACTCTGATTTTCTCCAAAAGAAGAGTATTTAAGATGACTTGTTCACATTAAGAGAGCTATAATCAAATTCTAGAGAATCACATAATCCACAGAATAGAACTATATACTTCCCATGTCTTTAGACATTAACCGAAACTAAAAATTGTTAGAACAATATCCACAAATGAATAATCCTTTATAAAAAAGAAAATCTATTCTTAATCTCCAAAATTTGTCCAACAAACCCAATGTTCAACGAAGACCATTAGAAAAACAATTTGTCCATAAAATTCTTCAATGTAAACCAAACTAATATTGAAACCCACATATTTGAAGGATTTAATGACATTGTCTTCCAAGGTAAAAATTAACATTTATCTCCAAATAACATCAGTTGCTCCTAAAGTCTCTTATTGAAAAGTAATTAACCTAATCACACATCCTCCATGATAGGTTAATAATTTCCATAGATAACCTAAAATAAACTTACTCTTGATTCCTAAAATCATATAACTAAAAAAAATTAGTCAAACTAATCAGGGACTTCACGTTGTCCAGTGGTAGGCGATAAATACCAGTCGTACTTTGGTTGTGGGTTCGATTCCCACAGCTTTGTCTGACGCGATGGGTTGTCACACGGTCTGTGTGTTTTCCTTTTTACAAAACTACATAATTCTTAAAACATTCCCCAAAATAAGATAAAATCTTCAAAAATAATCATAACATATTTTAACCTCAAGTTTATCTCATTCTTTTCATTTTCCAGCATAACATATAATAACCCATAATTACCTCAAAAGTAAGGATCATATAAACCATAATGGTTACCTTTATAATTATTACCTGAACTTCCACATCGATTGGTCATCTCTTACATGATTCATTATAGAACATACCAAGGTACAAGTGGTTGATCATGACTTCTTTATAGTTGGTTTAGAACAACCACGAGTTTCCTCATTGAATCCCCCATTTCATCCCATCTCTTAATCAGAGAACCACCACAGTTTCCTTCAAACCTATTGTCACTTTTGTGCCTGCTAGATCCATCCATTCACTAAAAACAGAAATGTCACTATGAGTATATCAACAAAACCATCATGTACTAATGAGTAAGATAAACACTAAGATATACTTACTCGTTCACTTTATCAAAACTAGGACTCTTTTTGAAATCCTAACCATTATGGTAATGTCACTTATTCTTAGAGAATACCCTAACCTCTAAATTTATCTAAACCGACCTCTGATACCATCTATAAGGCCCCATCCTTAAACCTTACTTAATCATGAATTAAATGAATAATTCACATAGAGGTTCTTTTCAGGTTTAGAGTTTTAGAGAATTAGGTCATAACAATTACATCCCAAATGATTACATAGTAGACACTTCTACTATGTTTCCATAAAATAATAAAAAAACTCTTAAAAAGAAACATGTATAGTTCCATGTTTTAGTTAGCATGTCTTTCCTTGAACCCATCCTTGACCCTATTCATCTTTAAGTCCTGTGGAAAAAAATTCAAAAACTTGGGATGAGCCTAAAAAGCCCAGTAAAGGATACACAAAGAAGGAAAACTATTAGTCTTTTCAAAAAAATAGTTAAACCATGAATACTTTACCAATGTAATACTTTTCACCTTTATGAAGTAGTAAAAACTATTCATGGAATAAAATACCGTAACTTACCCTTTTGTAACCAAAATATTACCATAAAACCCATATAAAGAACAAATAACATATAAAGGTAACTTGGGACATAAACATACTTAAATGGAATAACCATACGGTTGACTTCCACACATACTTAATGGAGTATCCATACGGCCAACTTCCATACCCAATGCATTGGAGGTTATAACGTAACCACCCGTCCTTGTATTCACGAGACCACCCGTCATATGGTTTTTCACGTAACCACCCGTAAAATTTCCAAGTACCATCATTACACATAAAATATTTAAAATATAAACATTTTAATAACAACATTTCATTATCAATCACAATAAATTATTCCAAGATATTGAATTAATCAATCCATTTTCAAAAACCATTTAAATGATATTTTTGAATCAATGTGTCCCATACCACTTTGATGATTTTAATGGAATTATAATTTTAAAACATTAATGTCCATATAAATTAATATTGAACCCATTTTGAAAACATAGACATTAATGATAAAGATTTAGTATAATGAATCTTTAAAACATTTAAAACAATATTTTTGTTAAAGATTTTTTAACAAAATGAAAGACACTTGAATACAAATAATTGCGGAATAAAATTTAATCCGAGCATTATAATATCATGATAATAAATGTATTCATGATATAATATGTCAAAGTACAGTATAAACACCATATAAGAGTGAATTGGTTCATAACAACAATGAAGTCTCAATGGAAATGTAAATTGGGATGAAATCCATTATAAAGATGGTATCGTTAAATTAAGGATAAATCTATCACATAATTATTTGTGAGAAATATAAATACAACCAATATAAGTGGATATTAAGTGTGAAACAATCAGAGGTCATTCATTCAAAATCATGGAAAAACAAAACCAATGACATAGGTATTTAACTCAATGAAATGAGATTGGGTTATTATTACCCATACAAGTTCGTAAGAATTTATCCATGAAATGATTATGTATAGAAATAGTATATCTACAGAAAGGTTTGTTCAAATTACAACATAGAGATTCCACACATAATATTGTCATAATAAAATCAAGAATTAGAGGTTTAACCCAAATAATTGAAAGTGGGTTTAGAAGTTCCCTTATAGAAATCTGATAGCCTAACAGCGTCACTTTAAAATTCAGAAAGTGAGTTGATGAGAGTGAAAATTGTATCTAATCACTTGGACATAAAATTTACATAAATAAGGATATATAATAACATATCCCAACATTATATTATGTGAATTAAAAGACATAACAAAATAAGTCTTTTTAGAAAGAGGAGGGTGAAAGGTCCCCTTACCGAGTTGGGTAACTTTCAAAACGTACACTCCATAGAAGAAGGGTCATACAATGAAGATGTAAATACCCATAAATGAACTTATATTACAAAAATAGTATAATAACTGGAAGTACATACACCACTCAAAGGAAATAGTGTCAAACGTGGCATAAATGTCACGGGAATAAAAGTGAGATAAAAATCCCTTACGAAAACATGGCAGCCTAACGGCGCCACTTAAAACTTCCAAAAATGGATTTATGAGATCAAATAGGGTCTCTCAAAATATGAAAAAAAATTACAGTATGAGGAATATAAAATAACATCCCTATACATAAGAAATATGATCTTAAAAGAAATGACATAAAAGAGAGTACTTAAAAAGAAAGAGAGAGGTTGGATCCCTTACCTCGTGTCCGACATGACTCGATCATTCTTTAATCTCCTGAATAATAAAATTTGGTCAATTTATAATTTCTTAAGGATCTCCTTTAAATATTATTATTCAGTTCATACCACATATTATAATGTTATAATAATTGGTTAATAAAGTGAGTTCATATCAGATATTTCTGTCGATGTTCGGTACATGAGTAAAAATTGAACTTGTTGGAAAAGAATTTTCCATGTAGTTATAGGTACATCATATCCAGAATAGTATTGATGTTTTAAATATCATATATATCCAGTATATGTTCATTTTATTCTATTCCATATCATTTGGGAAATGAATTAAAGCACCGTTCATGGAGACGGTAGGTCGTACGTACGCATGAACGCTACTTTCATTTTTTGTCATATTAATGAAATTAAAACAAAATGAGAGATATATATATTCTAATTCCAGAATGATATCTATCATTTAGATGTAATATATTACATATATATCCATTATATACATGCATTTATAATATTACATAACATTTAGTGGTATGAAATGAAATGCAACGTTCATGGAGACGGTAAGCCGTACGTACGCATGAATGCTTCTCCATTTCTATTTCTTATTTAATGGAATTAAAACATAATGATACATAATATTATTATAATTCCAGTATGTTATCATATATAATATCATTAATTCCATCCTTTATACGTCCCACATATGGAATTAATGAATCAAATCACTTTGAGTGGGTTGTAGTCCGCATTTCCCAAAATGAAGATATCGCGTTTACCCAGAATGGAAACCATAATGGTATGCCATAAATGAAAAATACATAAGCTTAAGGAAACCATAAAAATGTTATATATCATATATAAATATAGTTACATCATAATGGACACCTTTGAAGGTGTTAAAAGAATATTGAACAATAATCGTTTCGTGAGGCAGTAATTTTCCATCCACAGAAATAGTATGTTCTTTAACCATTAGACGAAGGTGTGTGAAAGTGTAGCTCTAATACTTCTTGTAAAAACATCCTAGTATATTTAAGATACTGGTTTTGTTAAAAAAAAGTTATAAAAAGAGTTTAGGGGTTTGGAGACACAAAATAAAACAAAAGAACACAAGTGAAAACATTACCTTAAAATCGGGTATCTCTCTTTGATTTGAGCTCAATGGTTTCCTTGGGAAGCCTTCTGCCCAATGTGAGGCTTCAATTATGAAGAGATGGATTTGGAGAGATGAAATGGATAGGGGTTGGCCTATCCAAAGGCTTGAGAGGTGTGTGTAAGGTGGTAGAGGTGGGGGCCTTTTATAAGAGGAGAGGAGGGGCACTCTTGGAAAGTTATAAAATATTACATTATTATAAAATGTTTTCAGATTTAAAAGGTCCTAAAAGGAAATATTTTGAGGATAAGGTGATAAGCTTTCTAAATCCACCCATACAATATTTTTTTGATAAGTTTAAGACTTATATTTCACCCTATCTTCTCATTTAATTTAAATCATTCATTTATGAGGTAATCACTGCATCATCACGGTGTAAAAAATAAATTAATTTATATAATGTCTAAAAATTATAAAAAAATATATCCTGATGTAGGAAATATTTTTAAGTTTCTATAGAATATTTATAGTAAAAAATAAGATTTTTATAAATCCATTTAATTTTTTTTAGTAAAACAAATCATGTTTGTGACATTTTTATTTTAACTTTAAATAAAAAGTAATTTATGTCATTTTCCAACCAAAGTGGCTCCATGGGGTCCCCAAGTTGAACCATGGATTTTATTGGTCGGCCATGACACATCCAATGAGGGTAGGACATGTGTCTAGGTCATTTCATATTATTAACACATTATTTTTACCTTAAATTACACTAATTACCTCTAATCACAATTAAAAACTTAAAAGTTACAATTCACCAAAAAAAATATTTTAATCCCATTGAACCAAATTTTACTTCTTAATAACAACCATGTATGTCCGATTTTTGAAAATCAAATCACATAAGTGGAAAAGTTTCATTTAAACAAAAAATCAGTTTCTTTAACTACGACTTAGTGGTTTCAATATTCATCTAAAATTGATGTTTTTTAGAAAAATACCAAAAATTCCCCCTAAGCTATATTTGATATTCCGAATTCAAAAATGTTTTATATTTTACAAAATTAAAAACATATAGTTTACATTAATTAATTTAATAATTAAATCCCGCTGTCAGAGCAAATAGCGTGTTTTTATGAAAGAATAAGTATCAAAAGATTGACACTAGTTTAAGTCCAATTTCAAGATGAAATTAATTCCAATTAACAAATTTGCATTAAATGGTAAAAATATATTCAAAATACACTTTAATCTAAATTATAAATATAATCTATCCATATAAATAAATCAGATTAAAATGAGGTTTTGAATTAAAATGCAACATTTTCAATAAAAATGATCTTTATCGGAAAAATAACAAAATTTTACACAAAGTAAATATTGATGTCAAGATTCTAAAGAAGGATTTTATTTAGTCAATACAACATATAAAATTGTCAAAAGTATATTTAAAAAGGTTTCTCCATCAAAAGGCGGTTAATCGACCTTTTAAATAATATTAGAATGTTTACGCTTAAAATTGGATTCATTCACATTTTTAATCCTCTAACATTTATTGTAAAAAGTAAAAATATTTGAAAAACATATATAATCATTTTTTAGTTAGTTATATTCATTCCCGCCATGTACGGCCAGTCATTAACTACAATTTAAAATAATATTATTTTATTATTAGAGTTCAAGGTATGATTTCAAAGAAACTCGTTGTTGCGTATTGGTACGCCCTCGAGCATAACATTCCATTTAAAGTAATATTAAAATTTCATTTCAAAAATATGGATAAATATGAAAATGTCATATTCTTTATTTACCTGGGGTGTTACAGTTCTTTATCAAATTCTAGCAAGGTATGGAATGGAAAATCTGGGTACATTCCTCCATTGAACACTCGAGCTAGAATTCCACAAGGGTCAATGGGTGTTCTCAGTCCCACAAGTTGGCGATGAGAATTTTGGAATTATGGAACTGATTTTGGAATTATTTTTAATAGAAACCATAATTAAATAAATAGTGTGAAAAAAATCACATGAGACATCCATATATTTGATATCAATGCTAAAAAATATGCCAGGATAAATAGTATAGTAAATAAACGTAAAAAAATTGACCTCAATCTCCATATCAATCAACACTCAAAGAGACGTATGAATTTGAATCCCAAAATTTGAAAATAAAATAATATAAATGTGAGTGTATACATATGTATTATAATAGTACCCTACTTACCGCATTTCTTACATATAGTCAAATATCCATTTTAATGCTAGTTTGAAAAGACTACCAAAAACCTCGATTTCAATATTAATTTACATAAAATTATAAAACATGAAATCAAGAGGAATACAACATTCTTTATTTATATTATTTTAATGAAAATAATTATTTAAATTCATTCACCTGACCAAATCTATTTTTTAATATAATTTTTATGTCCACATGAAACATTTTTTAGAACACAATTTACAATACACATTTGCAATCCATTTAAAAACTGGTTATAATAAAAGCATTCAATTTCACATTACAATGCTATTACCATTTGAAGACATTAACTAAAAATAATTTTTCATAAAAAATTTAACCTGAAATCACCTTTAAATACACTATATAAAATATATAACATTAAAAAAATAAGAAATTTTATTTGAGATACATCTAATCACTATGTCACATGAAATAGTAAAATAGTATACATGAGTCATGGAGTAAACGATGTCAAATGAACAAGGGAATAAAAGGTGCATTCCTATATCATGTTAACTAATTACATTGCAATCACACTCAGATATAAAACAAAGATTATTTGAACCTCAGACTATAGTTACATATACCATGGACATGAAAGGATGGATATGTAGATATTACATGATTCATACTGACACCGAGTCCTTCCATAGTTTTTTGGTATCATGACAACCAATTAGCTACCTCTACATAATGGGAACCTATCCATAATCTTCTGTCTACTTACCAAGAGTACACATGAAAATGAAAAGTGATTTGAATAATTAAAAATAATTATATAGATAAATTAATATAATAATAAATATAAACCTTCATCACCACCTCCATATTAATAATTGGAATCCCCTTCATAGAATTAATGAACATTAATCATGTAAATCGGGGTAATACAAACACCCACCAATGGTAAAAAGCTACCAGAACACAATAATCAATGATATTCTTTTGATGGGTCACATAAACTCATCTATACAATAATTTAATGATAAAAAATGGTCCTTATATGAGGAATGACTCAGCATCATTGGTAATATATCTCTTTAAATGGTTTAATCCACTTAAACCCATTTATTTTTAAAACCAAAATTGAATTTCATTCTTAAATTCTTTTCTAAAACTATTTTCTATGTAAAATTCTTCATCATAATTTGTTAATTGATTTTAGTTTTCATCCAAATTTTTTTTAAACCCCTATGAATATAAAGCAACACTATTTTTTTTGAATTATGATCCAAATGGGATTAAGAAATTTCAAATCAACACATAATTTTTATTGAAAACTTTCAAAATGAATTCAATCATATTCATTTAAAGTATCCCATTAATTAAAAATTATTCTATTTCTAAATTCATTTCAAAACCAATGAAAATCATTTATAATATAAATTATATTTATTAAATTACGTCGCTGAAATCCTATAAAAAATAGTCACAAAGAAAAAAAATCTAGTATTGTTTAACTCTTTTAAAATAAGTAAAACCAATTAATTTTCATGTAATCCAAAATAAATACAACATTAATCCTTGGGAATTATATATATAATACAAATAACACTATTTAACAAAACATAAAAGTTAAATAAATAACATGGAATCAATTATTCAAATATTAAAGGTTAGTAAATGTGGAAACCATCCTCAAAATAATGGTAAGTTACTCAAAATGGTGTGAAACACATTTATGTTGGAAGACTATTCCAAAAATAAAATATGGAGATCAGAGAGACCAATAACAGAAACCAATAATGGAAAAATCATGAAAATTCTTGTAAAAAACATTGACAAATGATTTTAGTAAACTATAGGGGTGATGGAAATACATAAAAGTCACCAGAAATTGATGGAATGGAAGATCAGATACCTTACACTACTGATTTGATCAGAAATCTGATAAAAACAAAATAAAACACAAAAATAAATGAGAAAACTAGACAGAGTGGAATCCAACAAAGGATATGATGGGGATTCTGCATTTCATAGATGAAGGTAGAGGGGTGAGGGTGAGATTTTATAAACATTCATTCATGGAATTATTTGAAGAAAATAAAAATTTTAGGATTGTTGCTATCAAACCTGATTTCAGAACACATTTTTTCTAACTACACACAAATAAATATTCCATTAGTGGATAGGCATGCATCACCGCACCATGTTTCCTTGAGCCCCCATAGGGGTCATTATACCATGAGAAGGATGTTCCAAGTATCACTATCATGAATAAACATGAAGAACATGATTTATATATTGTTAAAAATGTTTTGATGTGAAACTATACTCTACTCAAAATAACATAGGAAACCCTTTTTCCAAAAAATAACTCCCAGTAACATTTGGAATATTAATTATAGTATAATAAATTTAAAATATAATAAATTAAAAATAATATAGATAGTTAGGTGTCACAAGGTAATAATTATTAATCAGTTTTCATTATTTCCAATTGAAAATATTATACAATTATATTAAATTTCAATAGAAAATGTTCTTATGAATGATAAAAATAGATCCATTAATATATTATTAATGATATTTCACTGTTCAAAATCATTATACAACATTTGTATGTCATTATAATACACAACTACTTCCCTATCCCAAAACTCCATTATTCAAATCCTTATGTATTCCATATATTTACAGTATTATGGATTTTTTATTTATATGAGACGAAACTTTCCTTAATATTATGACAATATACGTCGGGGTAGACTCAATTCGGACAATTGTGAGTGAAAATCGATTTTGGAGTAGGTGATTATTTGGAACCAAAGCATGATGAATTGACCATTTTTTCATTAAGGGAAATTTTTACCACAAATCCACATAAATTATACATTCTATAGAATATTAATTTTTATACCATATTTTTCAATCAATTTTTTTGTGTCCTACCATTTAAAACAACTCTAATAAATAATTTTCCATTATTTTTTCTTCAAAACTATATCTCCCCGATAATATTACATCATTTTGATTATTTTTTAAGGTAAAATTATACTGCATTGTGAAAATATAATAGTTTATGATTTAATTTATTAATGTTCACTATGAAATATCTGTTATTCTATTGAAAATGAAAACCGTGAAAATGCCAAAAACTATCATTTATATATACGTAAATATTGGTTACTTATAGATGTTTATCAGAAATGGTCATTATGGTGCATTATACTATATATTATTTTGAATCTTATTTATATGATGAATATAATAGTGTTATTATGTGATGAGAGGGAAGCATAATTATATAACAACTTCATGTATATGTGTCTTTAATGAGACAAACTAGATTGGGTATTTGATGAATGCCTATATATTTATGTATGATGTCTTTGAATATGGATTTGAAAATATGGTTATGATGTTTCACATTATAAATTCCAACATTATGATATAAAGTTTTATAATACATGTGATTATATTTTCCAATTATATTCTAGCCATAGTTATATTATATTTACACTAATATGAAATCATTTTATTATTTTTTATTTTCATACTATATTTTTCTCGTTTAAACAGTTTTATCTTCTAATGTACCTAAACCCTTGTTATGTGTGTATTCTCATCGACCATAATATTTTTATATTTACTCATTAATACTTAATCCATAATAAATTTTACAGAATTATATATTTTCAATTGATAATAAAATTTCATGAATTACTATGACATAATTTAATTTTGTATAGTGATGAAATGACCATGAACGTATATATTATTCTATGAATATTAAACTGTTAGATCCAATATGTAGTGATCTTATGTATTCTACACCTCTTTAATAATTTATCAAAAAGACTATGAAATAGGAGTGAGGGTATTTATAGGTGGGATTTGATGTCCATCTTTTAATGAATCTACACTCACGAGACCTTGGGTGTTAAACTTCTGTATTGTTATATATTATAGGATTTGGTGGTTTTCCACAATAACATAAAGATGAGTAATTGAATGGTATCTATACATTATTAGAAATCAATTAGGTGTTGTAATTTTTTTTAGATATCCTTGGGATGTTTTTAGATAACTTTTATTGACTTAGTTATAGTTGGTGAACCGACTATAAAACATGACTATAGTGTTTTCCTTGTTTTTTCAAATCATTCACTCTAGAAAAATAATTCTATTGTGGTTTATCACAATTTATTCATCATGTGTTATTTTATTAAATAAGGTATTAAATTTATCTATTATTATTATTTAATTTTCCCCTAATTTAAACATAATAATAATGTTAATTATCCTCATGGTACATAATTTCCATGTTTTAACCATATCCATGAATTTTTTTAGAAGTAAGGATTGTGATGTAAGGTTAGAATTAATATTTTTTTTAGATAATAAGAAGGATTGTAAATGTTATATGTGAAACCTATTGAATCATATGTGACCCGACATGGGGGATATGACATATATTATCCCTTCTATATCATTTGTGTGGATTTTGTGGTATGATTTCCATATTTCATTTGACTGAGGGAATGAGGGTATTATTTCGGGGATATATTTCATACATAGGATTCCATCCTTCACTATTTCAAAATACTATATTAGTATAAGGTCATTGGTTTTGTTAATGATCATTGCTGGGACAACTCTTGAGATCATATAAAGAGTTTTATATTTTCATAACTAGTATGACTTCATGATCCTTATTTTAATTATGCTGAGAAAAAATATATACATTCCAAATACAATATATATATTCCTATGTTTAATAAATTTATATAGAAGATGGATATAATAATCTTAAGTGTTGTGTGGTTGACAAAATCCATGTCTCGTACTCCTATATGAGGTCATGCATACTAATAAATTGACATAATTTTCTCCTGGTTTATGGGATCATGTCAGACCTTTTATTAGGAACATTAAAATTATGAATTACATTCAAAATTTGTAATGACAATATCAAATGATAAAATGATTAGTCATTATGTTTTTCACTAATGTATTTTTTTAATCAAATAATGTTGTATATTTTGTAGACATAATTTTTATTAAGACAACTAAAAAAATTAAATTATATGTTACATAATAATACATATTTTAAATACAATAATAACAACTATTTATATATATAGGATATATAATTTTTTTTGGAATTATATATTTTATTCAATTTCAATATAATTTCCATAACTTGATAATATGTTTATCTCTTCACCTAGAATCTTCATTCGGGAAATGGGGTGGTTAGATATGTTCATGTTGATTTAACGTTTGATGTATTCATTTGAGGGACTTGATACCACCACGCCTAAAGTAACATAACACCCATTTCTATTTAAAATTAAATAGAAAACACATTTTAATATTTTTGATTAATATATATATAAATTTAATATGTAAAAATTTATTATTAAGAACTTATTAACACATAATAAATGGGTTTTTACTAAATGATAATAGGTTCAAAAGAAAATGAGCCTCATTCGAGTTGGGGAGGACATGTATGTGAATCTATGAGACCCAAGATCAATTCCAGGTGAGGCATATTTCCTAGATACTATAGAATTATTATAGTAATATTGTAGTAGTACCATAGTACTACTATATTAGACAGTGTTTGGTACTATTGCAACTAGAATTATTCATCCATCTGGGCCATTGGGCCACCTATTTGGTCATCAGGTCCAAAAATTCTTTCAAGAAACTCATGGCCTTTCGTCTCGTTGTCTCTCATAGACTTTGGGCCTCCTTAAGGTCTTAGGTCCATCACAAGGCCTTCAGGACACATGACGATGCAGATGCACCAGTTAGACAAAGAGGGATAAGACTTTAGATGAGGATTAAGGGGGGGGGGGCACATTCACTTGAGTAGAGAAAACCAGAATTGAATGAATGAGATGGTATAGAATTTCCATAGGTACCGAGCCTATTCATCTTTTCATAGAATAGCTAGACGTCCAACCCTACAATAGTGGAGTGCAGATATCATGATATGTGATGGGGAGGATCAGTACCAAGTTGTCTTGTCTAGGGGACTCCCTCTAGTACCTACGGGTCATGTAATTGCCTTTATGTATTAGGGCCTTGTAAGGGTCCCACCTAACCCCTTGAAAGGTGTATTATCAAAATTAAAAATAATGGCCTTTCGGCCATTCCAACTGACAATTGATTGTAAAAAACGACTTTATAACTGTTTTAAATTATTTTATTTTAATTATTTAATTAAATTATAATTTTATAATGTGATGTGTGGGTATTTATTACATGTTATCTATGTTCTATTTATGAAAATAAATTTTTTTTAATTGATCAAGGTGGATGGAACTCAATCGCATACCAAATATTTCATAAATATTTTTTATTTATATTTCATTTATATTGATTGGGGTAAACCATTTTACTATATATAAAATTTTTAG
This sequence comes from Viscum album, assembly GCA_963277665.1. Lineage (NCBI taxonomy): Eukaryota > Viridiplantae > Streptophyta > Magnoliopsida > Santalales > Viscaceae > Viscum > Viscum album. The sequence continues at coordinate 2,017,497,090 of OY728165.1, forward strand.
CCTTCTTATTTTAAATATTATTCATTACCATTTATTTTTACCATATATAAGATATATTTTTCTTCACTCATGTATTTTTAAAATTATTTTATTTATAATTCAATTCAATGAAATAAAATGTGTTCAATATTATTAATTATGAATTTCTCATAATATTATGTTACACAAAAACATGTTTTTATTTTTATAAAATAAAATTTTAAGGTTTTTTGTGAACACTCACAAAAAACTAACTATATAAATACAAAAATAAAATCAAAATTCAAAAAAATAAACATTCAATACCACCAAAAATGTTACATTAAAATACTAAAAAGATATCTCATCTTACAATAACGTGTACACTAGACCAAAGGAATCAGCATGATTAAAATTAAAATATAAATATCATAATTAAAATTTGAAAAAAAAATATTTCCAGTAATTACTCATACTAGAAGATTTTGATATACTCTCCACCTTGATCCTCTTTTGTGACACTCGATCTTAGAGGCATCATCTCAACCAAATCGGTAATAACCCATTTCTTTCAGGCCACTGATTTCTATGAAGAAAAAAACAAACGTCTAGAAAAACATCAATGTTTATAACCATAAGACCTTCATTGGGATATATATATATATAGCCACCAAATAGTATATGACACCCTACATGAAAAATCCATTGAAAAAATTGCAAAATGATTCCCTAATAGAGACCTAAACAAGGAGAATCCTTCAATGATCATGTATCCAATAACACTATCATCTACTCAAAAGATGATATTCCATTACCTCATTGAAAAAAATCACACCTGATTAACTGATAATGTAGTATTTTAAAAGGATTTCATTGTAGAAATGAGTACACAAACACCTCGACCTCATGAAATCACTTCCTAGGAACTTCATCCCTCCTTCAGAACCACCCCTAAAAAAACTGTTACCACCATAACCATATGAACCCATATTCTACCATAATTAATAAAAAACAAAAACAAATGTCCAGAAAACCATTTAGGATCTATAAAATCATTCATATAGGGATATAAATGTTATGAAACTATAAAAAAATAGTGACCATGTAATACCAAAAATTCAAGCCAACCAAAATGAAGAATGAAATGAGAGAAAAAAATGTTCACATATGAACCACCAAAAAGAGAAAAACATAAAATCCTAAACCACCAATAGATTCAAAATTATTTATTTTAATTTGATCTATCATCGTGTGTTAAATAACTAAGGTAGTGAATGAAAAAAAGTAGTGTAAGGAAAAAATAGTGAAGAAAAAAAGAAAAACCCAAAAAAATAAGAAAAACCCCAAATAATAATCAAGGAAAATTATAAAATTACAATACACCATCACCATATCAATCTTATATTATTACCCTATAAATCAATCTATAAGGATAAAATATTTATTAGAATGATGAAAAATTTCAGTAGGATCAATATTGAAGAATTGGTTATAGAAGAACCTTATAAATAATGACCTAAAACAATAAAACAATAATATGAATGAAGATTAAAAAACATGAGATGGAATTTATAAGATTCAATTAGAATTAAAAATCATTAATAAAATCTTTAAATTCTATTTAATTTAAAAATTAATCAGGATTGGTATATTATTAATATAATAATTAATACATGACTCTAATGTTAAAAAGTATAAAACACTACCATAACTACTAAATTTTTTAATATATACATTTTTTTTATTTTTCATTATTTATTTTTCCTTTAAAATTTTAATATTTCCATAACAATATAATTGTAAGGATTTATGGGGATCCCTAATAGTCAAATCGAATATCTTTTGGAAATTGAAATTATAAAATTAATTTATAGAGAAAAAATTATTAATAATAATGATTATAAAATGTTATAATTTAATATTTAATTTAACAATTAAAAAATTATTAAAAATGAAAATATTAAATTTTATAATTTTTTTTTTGTTTCGGTATTCATCATAAGAAATAATACATAAGATGAGATATTGGATATCTCTTGTTTTGTTACACCTCTTTGACCACATGATCGAATGTTTTATATTCAATCTACGAGATCAGATCAAGGGATTATAGGGCATATTCATTTAGTAAAATAAAATAAATTTTATTAGGAAAAGGGATTTATATTGAATTTATATAAATATTGATGGTGTTTTCTATCACGACCCGTCCTCGGGGCCCGTGCCGTGACTACCCCAAGCCCGACTTCCATAGGCCAGGGGCTGGAGACTAGAACCAAGGCGTAAATCCTGGTAAAAACGGAAGGCATTGCCTTTGTAAAGTAAAAAATCACACAGAGTACAAGCGGAAGAAGTAAACACTATGTAAAAACTGAGTACAACAGTAAGTACGGAAAGTAAAAAGGGGTCGGAAATACAAGCCCAACTGTAAAGTACAACTCGAAAGGGAAAACAGCAACTGAAAAGTAAAGCTTCTACGTCGAGGTTCCCACTAGAAATCCCACCTGAAGGGTGGGTACAGATCGCTCCTCTGCTCCTCAGGTCCCGTCGTCCGCTCCGAGTATGTCCCGCCCAGTGGTCCACCTCCGGGTACCGCCTCGTCGTCACTTCCACCTCTGGGTACCATCTCGTCGTGAGGTCCTCCTCCGGGTACCATCTGGTCATATAGTCCACCTCCAGGTACCATCCAGTCCTCGAACACTCGGCCTCTGTCAGCACTGCCCATCGTCTACAACCAACACAACGAGGTGCGGGCATAGCCCCTGCAGGGGTGAGTATAATGATACTCAGTAGGGACCCCGAGACCTTTAAGGTCTCACTAAAACCAACAAGGATAACCACATAGAAGATCTCAACAGATAACCTCTACTTATGTATATGCCCATACATATACCTAAGTTATCAAGTAACCCATCTCAATCATGAGGAAACACAAGGATTGTGAAATCAACGGATAACTACTACCCAGGTATATGCCCATACATATACCTAATTTATCAAGTGAACCATCTCAATCATGAGGTAAACACAAAGGTCAAAAGTCTCAGCTCAAACCAGGATTTTCATTATCGAAACCGTAACTGGTGAAGAGCTCCATCTCTAGAGTTTACAGTGGTCCTGTCACGACTCCAAGGTACTGCTCACTAACCTAAGACTGCTAAAGTACTCCTCCTGTCGAGTACCGCGGGTCAGCCACCCAGACACAGTAGTGCTTCCCGCCGAGGTATGTCACCCAAACACAGTAGTGCACACCCCCTTGTAGCCTGCTGAGGTACTCTCCGGACGAGTACCACGGGTCTGCACTGTCACACAGGTAGTGCTCCGTCCGCCATGGGTCTGCACCTCAGAAAGTAGTGCTCCGTCCACTAGGCTAGTCGACTCACTCCAAGTCGAGTCGGTCAAGCAGTCATCAGGTCTCGGTCAGTTACATGGTCTCCGTACTCCGCACGGTCGTCACTGGGAGGGTCCGCTCCACGAGCTACAGGTCGATACTCCAAGTATCTCAAAGTCCCACGAAGAAGTAACTCAAAGGACTGCCTCGTCATAGGGGTCTCAACACAACAGACGGCGCGTCAATCGGACGCCCGGTCTGTGAGTTATTAGCCTTTTCGTCCCAGGGGCCCGGTTGGTTTTGTGAGCGAACCAAACCCGACCGTATCTCAACTGTACCCCAAAATCTCATAGGGTATACTCATAGGGACCGTTTCTCAACGAGATCACCAACGCCGCTGACGGTTGGTCAAACGGACGTTCTGTCAGAAAGTTATCAGCTTTTTCGTTCCAGGGGCCCGGTTGGATTTCTGTGCGATCCAACCCGGCCACTATCCATCTGCATCCAAATCTCGGGCAGAGAATGTCAAAAGTTCTGTATCGTCAACAGGAACTCAACGCAACAGAAAGTGCATTAATCGGACGCCCGGTTTGAGTGTTATTGGCTTTTCCATCTCACACCCACCCTGGGAAACTTCCCAGGAGGTCACCCATCCTGATCACTACTCTTGGCCAAGCACGCTTAACTATGGAGTTTTAACCACGTAGGCTCCCGAAAAGGAAGGTGCATCTTGAGTATAGTATACCGAAACGACCGTCTCGATCCAAGGATCGCGTTGCCGCTGACGGCGAGTCGTTTGGAGGCCCGTAGCCCAAGATACGAGCATTTGACCAAAAGTGGTCCGAAACTGGGGGCTTGGCCCGGGCCGACCCGGGCCGACCCCCCCTGGGTCGGCCGAACCGGGTCGACCCACCCCGGGCGGCAACCCAGCCCGACGACCCGGCCCGGCTCGGTAAACCCGGCCCGGCTCGGAAAACCCGGCCCGGCGCGGCGGCGCAGGCCGGTGCGGCGGCGCGGTCCGGCCCGGCGGCGCGGCCTGGGCGTCGTTCGTGTGCCCAGTGCGGGGGGCAAAGCCCCCGCCTTTCCTCAGCTGGCGGCGCGGAAACCTGCCGCGCCTAAAGAAAAACGGCCCCCCTCACGTGGGGGCCTGCCTTTGAGAAAACGGGGGGATGCCTCCCCCCCCCCCCTTTGTGAAATCGGCCCCCCTCATAATGGGGGGGCCATTAAGGCTAGCTTGGGGAAATTATTTCCCCCGGTTTTCTCCCTTCCGGCCGGCCCGACCTGGCCGGCCGGTTCTTCCTCAACGGGACCGGCAAGGCCGGTCTCCCTTCCGGCTTCCGAAACCGGCGGCCCGGCTGGCCGCCGGTCTTCTCGTTCTGCCGCGGCCCGGAACCGGCCGCGGCCTTCGTTGTCTGGCGCGGTGCGACGGCACCGCGCCCCTCCATCACGGCCCCGCTCCAGCCGCGGCGCCTTCAACTTTCTTCGACGCAGCGTGACGGCGTCGCGTCCTTGCATTATTTAACGACGCGGCGCGACGGCGCCACGCATTTCTTGCCGCATGATCCTGCGTAGTGTGATGACACCGCGCCACACCCGTTTCAATCCACAACAAAATCAACATGAATAGGAGGAGGGTCGGCCGTGTTCGTGCGGTCCGGCCCCCTCGCGTTATTTGCTAACAATCAGCCTTTAATGAATGATAAACTTTCACAATCTCTTAAATTAAATAAAAAGATGTGGAATCAAGGCCTGACAAATATAAACCTTCAAGTTCGAAGGAGAGATCCACATAACTTTAAAAATTTAGAACCCCTACCTTGATTTAAGAGGTGACGAGATTCGGCGTCGTGAAAAGAGATGTCGCGGAAGAAGACGTCGTCGGTATTGCGGGTATGGCGTCGCGGAATACGGTTCCCGAGAACGTGGCGTTCTTCGTCGATGTCGGATTGTTCTTCGCGTTCTTTGTCAAGAGGATGAAGAAACATCAAGACTTCTAAGCCTTCTTCCCAAAAGCTCTCAGACAACACAAACCAACCAAATGAAATAAGTTCTCCACTTATTTAATTAACTTCACATGGCTTTTGAAATTCAAGTGTTTGAAATTCAAAAGACTCACACAACTCACCACATTAAAATCAACTCATTTAAGACATAAGTTATAACTAATTTAAAAATCATTTAAGTGGGAGTTGAGGGTTTTAGAGGATATGAAGAGGTGGGGTTCGTGTGGGCCCCCACCCTCATAACCACCCAAGGGAGGTTGGGTGGTTACCCAACTTCAACCATGAGCTAACACTTAGAGTAATTTAATAAAAATTGTAGTGTAGTTATAAAATAAACTTCCACAATTTTTATTATCAACACTCATGTAAACGCAACTCCAGAACAGGAATTACTAAGTAATTACCGGCGTTGTGGTTCCATCGGTGCCCTCGGAATTCGATTCTGGGCACCGGTTCAAAAGATAGAAATTTCCGCTCGCTCGTTCACTGAACGTACCCGAGACAAACTTCGGAAATTAATTCCGGGCACACCGGGCCTCGGAATCAGGCGCCGTCAGAAACTGCGTTCTTGTAAAATTCCAAAGAAAATTAAGAAAAAATTTTCCTTGAAATTTCCAGGTCTTTACATTACTCCCACTTCAGGGCTTTACGTCCCCGTGAAGCTTCAACACAAACTAGGGTCACAAAAGCGGTACAGAGCACGAATCAGAGCCTTCTGCTCCTATGTGCTCACCTGGAGGTTTCCGTACTGCCAAAGAAAGTGAACCCGAAGAATCGATCGTCCTCGTAGGATCTGCTCCTGTCGATCCTTGATCCCCACTGGAATCTCCGTGAAAGACACCCCATCGCCATCGTCCAGCTCCTCATGGTTGATGGTATGCGAAGGGTCGAGCACGTATCTCCTCAGTTGAGATTTGTGGAAGTCGTCGTGCACCTGGTGCAACTGCGGTGAATGGGTCAAGCGGTAAACCACCCCGCCTACCCAGCTGGGGACCTAAGATGGTCCGCTGAACCCCGGAGATAACTTGCCACCTTGGCCACATCTCTGTAAACCTCATCGAGGTGAGACCCGTATAAGGACGTGATCGTCATCCTCGAACTCCAGAGGTCTCCATTTTCTGTTAGAACTGGAACTCGAAAGGCTGCTGCCACGAGGGTAAGGTTGACCGACTCAAGAGTGATCGGTCGCACCCTCCTGTGCAAGAGTTACCCTGCGCTGCCTGAGGTTTCCTTTTCCGCCGACCAAGGAAAACCCATCCCGACGTTTTCCTAAAACCGTCAATTTGAGTATGAACAATTATTGCCCATTCCATACTCAAACTAACATCATAAGGCCTCGACGCTCCAACCAAGAGATTCCAACCAAAACTCTCGCCTCGAGGGTCTGACCACACCATCGGCGTAAGTGTGATTATCGAGTCTCCTCCCAAGGTATCTCCAGACGTGAGGGTCAAGTCCATGGATTACCGGAAACTCTAGGTCTGGAACAAGATTTGTGAAAGCAAGGAATGATTCACATCGACGTCCGTTACTAGATCAACTAGTAGTGGACACAGATTGTCCATTGAATCATTTCTAGAGCCATTGGGTCACACTCCTTGAACGCATGCAGCCACACTCTTCCTCCGCCCTCCAGCTCCCTGAGCCTGGTAGAAAAAACTAAGGCGGGTGGTTGTACAATGTTAGGATGTACACCACCTCATGCTGCTCTCCTAGCTCCGCCTCCACGTATACTGCTTTGTAGACTCATCTCTCCTTTATGATTCCTCTTCTTTAACACAACCGAGTCTCTAAGACTGGCACCGGTTTCCTGTTTCTTACTGTACTGTGCAGTCTTCATCCTCTCTTGGATGTCCTGGACCTCCTTTAGTCTCACAAAAGCTACTATGACTTCTTCTTTTCCGAAAAGAGAAATCTGGTCTCATCCCCTGGATGAACCACATTCGTTCCCTAATACAGTCAATCCCAACATGAATGATGCATTCATGCCATGGATGACGTCATAAGACCTTGACGTAACTACCAAGAGATCCAACTGTCACTCTCGCCTCCAAGGGTCGAGTCACACTGTAGGCATCAGTGTGAGGTCACTGGGTCTCCTCCAGTAGAAATCTCAAAAGTGAGGGTCAAGTCAACAGTTTTAACCGAGACCACTCAGTATCAACCAAACAAAAGTCAGGAAAGCAAACAAAGATAAGTGTCTTTTTATTATTGAAGCTCATAGTACAAGACACGAATACAACAGAAACATGGAACTAGAAGTACAAGGAACATATCCACTAGTTCAACTCCTGTCCACCTGCTCCCGGAGCTCTACTGCCTTGGTGGCTCCTCCAAAGCCTGCGGATCAACTGTATGAGGAGTCAGACAGTCACGTGCCAGGTGACCCTTTCCGCCGCATGAGTAACACAACCTGCTTCTGGCACGCCTAGCTCTGTTCCCACCCCGGGTGCCCCGCACCACCGGTCCTAAAACCCAAGATCATCCAACTGCTAGTCTGGTCCTCCTGGACCTCTGCATCATTTGTCTACTGCCCACATATGACTCTACTACTGATCGAAAAACACGCGACAAAGGCTGAAGCTCCTGTACACGCTCGGGGTGTAGAGCTACTGGCACAAACTCCACCCTGAAGAAGGTCTCAAAATCTTCCCATGCGAAGTTCATCCCGTCGCAAAACTGAAACAAGTGGCTCCACCACTTGCCTGTTGCTTCCTGAAGGAGTCTAGTAGCAAAGATCACCATGAAGTCTGCCGGCATCCCCTCTAGCCTGAAGACTCTCACCACAGCCTCCAGCCAAACCTCAGATGCCTGCGGGTCCATCTCTCCCCGGAACCTGGGTGACCTCTGGCGCTGGAACTCGTGCAGCGTGCTCAAGCGTCGTGCATCGCCTACTGCTGGGGCTGGTGGCATCGGTGGCCCAACGGGTAGCAGTACCGCCGGTGCCTCCGCTGGTGCCTCAACTGCAAGAGGTCCATGTACCAAAGCCTTGTTGCTCGACAGGCTGTTAGCACGCACATCCCTCTGGGCTCTAGCTGGTCGTCCGTGAAAAGGCATCCTGAAAGAAACATCGTGACACAGTCAAACGTTTATACCTGGTGAGCTGACCTGGTTTGAGCTGTTTTTAGGGAAAACCTTTGAAAACAAACACGTAATCAGTGTTTCGTGCACAAAGTCGGAAATTAGTTGTCAGGGTCCTGGTGTATGGATACGTCAGCCGCCCGCACCAACACTGGACTCCCTGAACTGAAAACCACACTCGGTACTCTCAACACTATTGCTTCACAGAAGGAAACATCAGAGTTATAAGTTCAGCGGAAGAACCGAACTCCTCTGATACCAATTTGTCACGACCCGTCCTCGGGGCCCGTGCCGTGACTACCCCAAGCCCGCCTTCCATAGGCAAGGGGCTGGCGACTAGCACCAAGGCGTAAATCCCGGTAAAAAGGGAAGACATTGCCTTTGTAAAGTAAACAATCACACAGAGTACAAGCGTAAGAAGTAAACACTATGTAAAAACTGAGTACAACAGTAAGTGCGGAAATTAAAATGGGGCTGGAAATACAAGCCCAACTATAAAGTACAACTCGAAAGGGAAAACAACAACTGAAAAGTAAAGCTGCTATGCCGAGCTGTCCACTAGAAATCCCACCTGAAGGGTGGGTACAGATAGCTCCTCTGCTCCTCGGGTCCCGCCGTCCGCTCCGAGTATGTCCCGCCCAGTAGTCCACCTCCGGGTATCGCCTCGTCGTCACGTCCACCTCTGGGTACCGTCTCGTCGTGAGGTCCTCCTCCGGGTACCATCTTGTCGTATAGTCCACCTCCAGGTACCATCCAGTCCTCGAACACTCGGCCTCTGTCAGCACTGCCCGTCGTCTGCAACCAACACAACGAGGTGCGGGCATAGCCCGTGCAGGGGTGAGTATAACGATACTCATTAGGTACCACAAGACCTTCAAGGTCTCACTAAAACCAACAAAGATAACCACATAGAAGATCTCAAAAAATAACCTCTACTTAGGTATATGCCCATACATATACCTAAGTTATCAAGTAACCTATCTCAATCATGAGGAAACACAAGGATTGTGAAATCAATGGATAAGTACTACCCAGGTATATGCCCATACATATACCTAAGTTATCAAGTGACCCATCTCAATCATGAGGTAAACACAAAGGTCAAAAGTCTCATCTCAAACCAGGATTTTCATCATCGAAATCGTAACTGCTGAAGAGCTCCGTCTCTAGAGTGTACAGTGGTCCTGTCACGACTCCGAGGTACTGCTCACTAACCTAAGACTACTAAAGTAATCCTCCTGTCGAGTACTGCGGGTCATCCACCCAGACACAGTAGTGCTCCCCACCGAGGTATGTCACCCAAACACAGTAGTGCACACCCCCTAGTAGCCTACTAAGGTACTCTCCGGATGAGTACCGCGGGTCTGCACTGTCACACAGGTAGTGCTCCGTCCGCCATGGGTCTGCACCTAAGAAAGTAGTTCTCCATCCACTGGGCTAGTCGACTCACTCCAAGTCGAGTCGGTCAAGCAGTCGTCAGATCTCAGCCAGTTACACGGTCTCCATACTCCGCACGCTCGTCACTGGGAGGGTCCGCTCCACGAGCTACAGGTCGATACTCCAAGTATCTCAAAGTCCCACGAAGAAGTATCTCAAAGGACCGCCTCGTCATAGGGGTCTCAACACAAAAGACGGCGCGTCAATCGGACGCCCGGTCTGTGAGTTATTAGCCTTTTCGTCCCAGGGGCCCGGTTGGTTTCTTGAGCGAACCAAACCCGGCCGTATCTCAATTATACGCCAAACTATCATAGGGTATAATCATAGGGACCGTTTCTCAACGAGATCACCAACGCCGCTGATGGTTCGTCAAACGGACGTTCGGTCAGAAAGGTATTAGATTTTCCGTTCCAGGGGCCCGGTTGGATTTCTGTGCGATCCAACCCGGCCACTATCCATCTGCATCCAAATCTCGGGCAGAGAATCTCAAAAGTTCCGTATCGTCAACAAGAACTCAACGCAACAGATGACGCGTCAATCAGACGCCCGGTCTGAGAGTTATTGGATTTTCCGTATCACACCCACCCTTGGAAACTTCCCAGGAGGTCACCCATCCTGATCACTACTCTTGGCCATGCACGCTTAACTATGGAGTTTTAACCACGTAGGCTCCCGAAAAGGAAGGTGCACCTTGAGTATAGTATACCGAAACGACCGTCCCGATCCAAGGATCGCGTTGCCGCTGACGGCGAGTCGTTTGGAGGCCCGTAGGCCAAGATACGAGCATTTGAACAAAAGTGGTCCGAAACTGGGGGTCTTGGCCCGGGCCGACCTGGCCCGGCTCGGTAAACCCGGCCCGGCTCGGAAAACCCGGCCCGGCGCGGCGGCGCGGGCGGGTGCGGCGGCGTGGTCCGGCGCGGCGGCGCGGCGGCACGGGCCAGCACGGCGGCGCGGCCTGGGCACCATTCGTGTGCCGCGTGCGGGGGGCAAGGCCCCCGCCTTTCCTCAACTGGCGGCGCGGCAACCTGCCGCGCCTAAAGATAAATGGCCCCCCTCACGTGGGGGCCTGCCTTTGAGAAAACGGGGGGCCGCCTGCCCCCCCCCCTTTGTGAAACCCCCCCCCCCTTCCGGCTTCCGACACCGGCGGCCCGGCTGGCCGCCGGTCTTCTCGTTCTACCACGGCCCGGAACCGGGCGAGGCCTTCGTTGTCCGGTGGGGTGCGACGACCCCGCGCCCCTCCACCGCAGCCCCCGCTCCAGCCGCGGCGCCTTCAACTTTCTTCGACGCGGCGCGACGGCGTCGCGTCCTTGCATTATTTAACGACGCGGCGCGACGGCGCCACACGTTTTTGCCGCATGATCCTGCACAGTGCGATGGCACCGCGCCACACCCGTTTCAATCCACAACAAAATCAACATGAATAAGAGGAGGGTCGGTCGTGTTCGTGCGGTCCGGCCCCCTCGCGTTATTTGCTAACCATCGTCCTTTAATGAATGATAAACTTTCACAATCTTTTAAATTAAATAAAAAGATTTGGAATCAAGCCCTGACAAATATAAACCATCAAGTTCGAAGGAGAGATCCACATAACTTTTAAAATTTAGAACCCCTACCTTGATTTAAGAGGTGAAGAGATTCGGTGTCGCGAAAAGAGATGTCGCGGAAGAAGACATCGTCGGTATTGCGGGTATGGCGTCGCGGAAGATGGTTCCCGAGAACGTGGCGTTCTTCGTCGATGTCGGATTGTTCTTCGCGTTCTTTGTCAAGAGGATGAAACAACATCAAGACTTCTAAGCCTTCTTCCCAAAAGCTCTCAAACAACACAACCCAACCAAATGAAATAAGTTCTCCACTTATTTAATTAACTTCACATGGCTTTTGAAATTCAAGTGTTTGAAATTCAAAAGACTCACACAACTCACCACATTAAAATCAACACATTTAAGTCATAAGTTATAACTAAGTTAAAAATCATTGAAGTGGGAGTTGAGGGGTTTTAGAGGATATTGAGAGGTGGGGTTCTTGTGGGCCCCACCACCCTCATAACCTCCCAAGGGAGGTTGGGTGGTTACCCAACTTCCACCATGAGCTAACACTTAGAGTAAGTTAATAAAAATTGTAGTGTAGTTATAAAATAAACTTCCACAATTTTTATTAGAAACACTCGTGTAAACGAAACTCTAGAACAGGAATTCCTAAGTAATTACCGGCGCTGCGGTTCCATCGGTGCCCTCGGAATTCGATTCCGAGCACCGGTTCAAAAGATAGAAATTTCCGCTCGCTCGTTCACTAAACGTACCCGAGCCAAAATTCGGAAATTAATTCTGGGCACACCGGGCCTCGGAATCAGGCGCCGTCAGAAACTGCGTTCTTGTAATATTCCGAAGAAAATTAAGAAAAACTTTTCGTTGAAATTTCCGGGTCTTTACATTTACATTGATATTGTTATAGATGTTCATTGTATACATTGACTAAGATAAAATTTTTAAATAAATTCTCAGCATATATACATTAATAATGGTGAGATCAATTATTTTCTAAAAAACATAAAAAAATGTTATTTGTAATCCATCTATTTTAATACACAACAAAACCATGATTGATCAAACATAATTGGTCAAGATTCAAGTGTGCAATTATGATCTCTCTTGTGTGAGATGAGGATAGAGTAGAATCTCTCTCATAGGCATGTGGGTCTCAAATAATTGGGTTGTTAATGACTATTTAACCTCAAGGAAAAATATTTGGTAAAATAATAGGACATATTTATAGGGAATGGTATGAATCACTAATCAAGAAAATATAAATATAAATTGATTTTGTAAAAGTTGTTCCTAAAAAATAGTTATTATTTTTGGATATTGGTTCATGATATATAGTGAGGACCATTACAAAAAAAAGCTCATTAAAAGATCACATTGAGTATTAAAAAATACATAAATAATGTTATATTTAATATATGTATATATATAAATGAACACAAAAAAAATAAAAACACATTAATCTCGATGGTATCTATCAATGAACAGAAAAATATTTATAGAAACAACTTCATTTATAGGAATCAAAAAATTAATATATTCCAAAAGTATTAGAATAATATGTTTGTTCTAGAGAAATAAATCCCTAAATAACATATATTTGTTCCTAACTACGGGGATAGTGATGCTTACGATGACTATAAATAGTGCGTCAGATATATCTCTGGTCTCATTATATTGACTATGAATTTATAGAAATAAAACAACATGAATTGATGAATACATTCAATATGATTGAATAGTAAATGTAGATTTTTCTAAATCAAGTTAGTCATGAGCACTATGAAATATATATGTAGTAATTTTAGTAAAAAATGGGTATTGGTACACAAATTTAAATTAACTTACATAATAATCTTTGGTGGATTAATAATTTAGATGGGGAATATTTTCCACTATAAGAGGAATTTGATATGGACAGAATCTTATAATATTTTCTTAGATAATTTAAATTTTTTCGTGATTAAATTAAACATGAATGATATTAAAATGCCACTCTCAAATCTCGCTAATATTTTTGTACCACAGAATACAAACTAAAAAGGTCACAACATTAATCCATCTTTGTGATTTGAAAATTAAATGAATAGCTATAATCTAATTATAATAAATATGGAAATATCCCTACAAGTTATTACCATTCACAAAAATAACATGAAATATTTTATATTGTAGAGTAGCATTTTCATTGAAAAATGAATTATAATTTGAGAAGGTATTGGGAGAATTTGTGTGAATAGGATGGAAAGAATGATTCAATAGAGGCTTATAAACCTTGTATTTTCATTATAGAAATAATTTTTCTTGACATTATTTCATGTGAATTCGGACACCTTCCATGAATATCACATTTTTAAAATCGTGAAAAAATTATGAATTAGATGTGATTTTGTTAAGGAATAAGTGCATCTCTATGTTGGATAGGGTAAAGATGGAATTTCCATGTATTTTAGGATCTACATGACAAATCATCCCATTAAATTAATTCATGATCTAGTGAATTTATTTTTGGTTCCATCCATACAAAATACACTTTTAATATTATATAATCTTGATACAGATGGAAATTATTCTTTTATTTAAGGATAAAAATATTTCTATTTTTAAAATAAAATTTATTATGTTGGTGAAATTAACATAAATTATTTAAATTTATTATATCTAGAAAATTTAGTCTATTAATTTGGTACAAAATGGGCTTGATAGAATGATTCCATAACATTATACATTTTGATTTTTCATATGGGTAATTTTTATTAAAATAACATTTTAATACTCCATGAATGTGGTCACAAAATATCATTTGATAGGGAATTGTATGATGTATATGAATCTTTTTTGAAGGTTAAGATTACCAATAATACATTTCCATTAAATTAGAGGGATAAACGGAATTGTTAGGAATAGTGAAATATGATGTACAAGGTCCTTTAAATTTCCACCATTATGGTGGATATTGATACATCATTACTTTTATGATGATTATAGTCAGTATGGTTATGTGTTTCTAATGTTACAAATGTATTAATCCTTTGAGAGATTTCAGGGGTTCCAAAATTTAGTATATAATAAGTGCGGGAAAATTATTATTTACCATATATTTGATCATAGAGGTGAATACTTATGAAACATTATTTATGAACATCTTAATGAGTTCGGTCTTATATAACATCTTAATTAATTAGAAACACAAAAATATACTAATTTTTTCAAATGATAAATAGAGAATTATTTAATTTGTTTTTATCTATGGTGACTCTTGCTTACCTATAATTATATTTTTTGATTTCTCGTCTATCAAAAACACTCTACATTGATCAAAGTTCCATCTAAGATATTAGAACATTCAAAATATGAGATATGGAAGTGTTTTAGTAATAATATTTCATCCATGGTATTGGAGTTTTTAAGCATATAGTATTTATATTCATTATTATAATGTGGGATTTATATAATAGAAGTCTATCATTGTTTTTTATCCTAGGGAAACTATTGAGTTTTATTTTCATAGTCATTTTGAGAATAAAATTTTTTGTATCAACATGCTATTTTCATAAAATAAAATACATTCCATGAAAAATAGAGTGGGGGAACTAAAAATGTATAATTTTCTTCAGAAAAATATCATTTATATTTTGATACAGATGTTTTATTTTAAAATAGATATTTTAATTTTAAATAACTCATTATATATAATAATTATTAAAGTCATGTTAGACTAATCATTATTATAAAATGTTTTAACATCTTATAGAAATGGATGATGAGATTGTGGTCATTGATATTGATATTAACACTAATGAAGGATACCTTAAATATTTAGAATCTAATAAATAGATTTCATCCACGAAGGATTAGATAGAATTCAGGTACACTAAACAAAATTATAATTTTTTATATTTCCCAGATGCATATATACACATTTGATGAAAATCGATATTTATGAGTAAACCTAATAGGGATTGAAGAGTATCTAATTTTAGGGAATAACTTTTACAAAAGTGTTTTAAGAAAAATCATGGAATATAGAATGAGGAAATATTATCCCTAGTTGTGACGTTTAAATCAATAAAGAATATCATAGATATTTCATTATTCAATTATTATGAAATATGTCAAATACAAGTCAAAAGTAAATCCCTACGTTATAATTTACTTTAGGATGATTATGTTAGAAAAAATGATGATTTTTTAAATACACGGAATGCTATAAGGTGATCTAAACTATGGAGATCAATTTATGGACATAAGTACGATTCTCCATTTTTTAATCGTTGTTTTGATTAATCATTCAGTGTTATTATAGTTAGTAATAATGATGATAAAACATTATAAATAAAAATATTATAAGATCAATATTATCTTTCATGTGTTGTATGTTAATGACATATTACTAATTTTAAATGACATTCGTAATATATTATCTATTATGTCTTAGCATGGGATAATCTTCTAAATGAAAGAATTAGGGGAAGAATATGACATATTATGTATGAAAATATATTAGGATAGAATAATAAATATGATATTACTAGATTAAGGTATATATATTGGTAATATTTTACTTCAAAACAAAATAATATTTTTAAAAAGGATATATAATTGTTTTATTGAAAAGGTATTTAAAATGATCAATTTCCTTTTAAAAACGATGAATGAAAATTCATGGATGAATTTTCTTATTCATAGGATATATGTTATATAATGAAAACCATGTTACGCACCCATTAAATTATTTTATATGTATGGGTAATAATGAGAACATACAAATCTAATCATGATAAAGATTAATTGATCATTTTTGAAAAAAATATAAAATAACATTTAGAGAATAATGGATAAAATTTTTATATGTGGAGCTAATGATTAATATTTTTTTATTGGGTTACATATATATACATTTTCAATCGCATAATGATAGCTTAAATCCCTATAAGGATTTTTTATTTTCCTAAATGGGGGGTGTTGTTAGTCTAAAAATCCCAAATTGAGGAACACTGTTTTATTCTAAATTAATATTTGAGTACATTAATACATCATATGGATCAAAAGAATATCCATTAATTTATATGTTCATTTTTTTAACATGATGTCATTCTAAGAATTATAGATCCCATGGAAATGTTTTTCGATAAAAATATTTCAATTATGCAATCCAATCAGCCTTGGTCTTTAAACCTCTAATATTATACTTTGAAAATACTATATCATTCATAAAATTATATATCATAGTTATGTTTTAATTTACATGGTTTCTATAGATGGTAATGTTGTAGATCATATAGCTGAACCTCCTTTCCCATTAAACAATGATGGTAATATAATATATCTATGTATTAGAAACATGGTACATTTATTGTATTGGTAGTGAAATATGTTGGTCATTTTTACCTTGAGGAAAATCAAGGTATGGGGGTTTGGGACAACCTTTTAATCATGTATTAATTTTTTAAATAATGAATTTAATTATGGAATTATAATTAATTTTTTTTAACATACTAAATAAAATAACAATTATCATGGTAATACTTTTATTGGTTTTATCCTTATTTGATAACTAACATAAATGTAAGGATTTTGTTCAATGGTTTTCATGAATATTTTTTGTATAAATTTATATATATATATTTCCCATATGGGATACATGAAAGACCTATTGAATAATAGGTTATTCCAATTGAGAAACACAAAAATTATTATCCTATTTATGTGTATATAGTTTCTACTATGAGATGATATTCATGTCTTATATTAAATTTTGATTAAATGTATGATATACATGAGAACATTCATTCTTAGTATTTCATCCTTTTCGGTTTTAGAATTTGAGTTATATATATGGTATCTAGGTATGATGATGATCATGGTTAGGAAATCTATAATAATAATTATGATAATTTTTTCTTGTTGGATAAGATTGAAATCATGATCATCATTTAATTTATACCATATCTATTCATGGTTATTTGTAATATATTTGATGTGTTAATATATTCAGTTAATTTAAATAAATGAGAGGAATATTAAGTTTGAATGATGCAGTTTTATATAATCCATGTCCCATATTCATAATTAATGTCATGGATAATAGGAAATTAATATTCTATATACACGGGTGATGGGATCATGCAGAATATTTATTAATAATATCATAATAATATTTTTTAAAAATATAATAATAATATAAATGGGTAAAATGTGTTGAAAAATATTTTTTTTCAATGCTGGGATTTTTAATCCATCTGTTTTAGATATTTTATGAGATTTATTTTGATAAAAAATATTAATAAAAATATTATAATATTTTTTAAATAATAATAATTATTTGAAATAAACCATTTAAATATATATATATATATATATATTTCAAATATATATTTAATTTTTTTAATATAATACATTCATATATTATATAATTATAGTAGAATTCCATGACTCCCCTTTTATACAAATATATACTACTTATATACTTAAATAAATATAATATAATAGATTTCAATTATTAATAAATGGCATAAATTTTTTCCGCTGAGCAAATATTAAATAGATTGATGATATTCAACATAACTAATAGAAAACACTGATATCCTTGACAATTAATATTAATATACTTGGCATAAATACTTTCCTAGGGGCTCTAATAAAATGTGGGACAAGTGCATCATTATGGCATATTAATTGGAGGGTAAAGATTACTAATAATGATCCAATCGATCATTGAGAACCCTTTCCATTCCATAATTAATTTAGATATTATTTATCTGAATGGAAAATTAATAATGAATAAAAACAACCCATTCAATTATGAGATAAAATAATAAATGTCTAATTAAATATATATATATATATATATATATGAAATTATTCATGAGATATTCAATGAGATAAGATCGTTATTTTGACATGGTAAGTTATTATTATAATTATCAATATAATTTTTAAATGGTCATGAAGTTGGAATTAAATTATTATTTAATCTACATTAATGTTTCATAGAGAACATATGTAATTAGTTTATAGTGACGGGTTATTCTTAAAGTTGTTTGACATATACCTAATTTTGGTGTTATGAATATACTACCCATTTCATCATGATAAATGACGAGTAAAGAAATCAAGGGAAATACTTCCAGTTTGTGATAATTTATTACATAAATAAATATTAGAAATTATAAGTGAAAAAATTCCTCCATTATTGTGTCTTGATTTTTTGTGTGAGATAATAAGGAAAATAATATAACCAGTGATCATGATCATGCCCAAGGAGGGTATGACTTATTTTATTTACCAATTAATTCTCATAGATGATTGTTTTATCAATTGAAAACCATGCCTATCCTAGTGGTTCCCTTATACGTAGGTGGATAATCATAGGAAAATAATAATATTTGATATATTAGGGAATGATGACTAACATAAAAGAAGTTATTGTATGAAATATATAGGGTAAATTTCTTATATTCAATTTCAAAAAGGAAAGAATATTTCAATGGAACATGAGATGAAAATGAAGTTGATATAATGATATATCATCTTAGGGAATAATGTGTACAAAGGGTGATTCCACATCATATAGTTCGATCCCACCCCCATGATGAAATATGATTAATGGGTTACAACCTAAGGTTTTGCGCTTGTATTCAAGAAGTTATCTTCGATAATTAATATTGAGTTATAATAAATCATGGAGTGGAAGATGGACATATTATATGACTATGTTTGGAGACATTACATTTTTTATGATTTTTCTATTAATTAGAATATAATATGTAGAATATTTATTCACATTTGGATCATATTTGATAAAATTTCATGATTTCATTTTTTATGGTTTTAGGACCAATTTGATTTCATGTAATTATATTCCGTGATATAATTGTAATTTTCCATGATATTCTAAGACTTGGTTGATGAAAAGAAGTGAAAATATCACTATTTCAGGTGGTATTCTATCAAGTGAGCGTATTTGAGGATATATTGTGAGACCTCTCATTATTAGTAATAGGTGAGGTGAGGGTGATTATGTGTTATACCATATTAGGATATGGGGTTAATGTGTCTTTAATTATGGTATAAGGGACCTAGTCTGTGAAAGTGTTTCTATAAAATCATTAGTGCTTGTGTGTTATTGTATTATTCTATATAATGGGATATATGAATAGTGTTATTTCATGTTCATTAATGGTATATTTGTCTTGGTTGGTTCAGTGACCCTCAAAAAATAAATAAACATTCATATTATTGATCCCAAAAAATTAGTGGGCCAAGGAGAGTGAGTAATCCACCTAGGTTTTGGGACTCATCACTTACCAACATACACAAAATTTTTTTATTTATATGTGTAGAACATTTATTTCTATAAAAGTACATTTATCGATTTGGTGATGAAATTATACATTAAGGAGAGAATGTTTTAGGGGATGAAGCTTCATAAGGGAAATTTATAGGGTTATATTCATGAATATTTATTTACTTATTTACTTATACAATATCTGTATTGATGAATGATCCATATTATGTATTAATTTAGTATTAATATTGATTATTTATATCATTTATATTCTTCATGAATATTTTTCACCTTAAATACTATTTAATTTTTCATATTATCCTATGAGATACAACATTAGGTCATGAATAGTTTTATATAGATTCAAACATGACTATTATTTTGATTACCGTAGTGTAGATCACGCCACAATAGCTATAATTTGATTCCACTTTATCTTAGGATGTCCTTCTAACCATCTGGAGTATATTGACCAGAATAAAGGTCTTTTACTAGTACAAAGGGGAGACTATACTCAAATATTAATTTAAATAATAAATTTTAATAATAATTTAAACAATATATATTTAAATAAATAATAGAAAAAAAACTTCCTGAGATGAACATTTACATATTATAAACACATCATGACATATTAGAATAAATTTTATACATGTGATATATGTTGCACAAACAAAATCATGATACATGATTGCTGGATCACTAATATCAAATCAAAAACATAAACATAAGTTGGATAAATTGTTATAATAGTCATGTTCTTAATCATGATACCTTCTCTCATGATCCATCCTTGATAGATAGATCATCCATAAATTCTAGTATATTTATCCATTTAATGTTTTGTAATAAAAAATTTTAATCGAGTGGCCACGGACGACTGAGTTAGGTTTGAGTACAACTCAAATGGGAACCACCAATGACATCTATAAATATAACATTCCTTATGTAAATTTCATAATGATATATTGTGAAAAATTAATTACAGAATATTAAATAAATTTCCATTGATCCTTAGTTTCAAAGGTGTCACCTGAGATCCCCCGTACATTATTTTTCTAGTGAAGGAGGTCCCTGATCTATTTAAATACTCACTATATGTAATATACACCATTCTAAAATCATTATAATGATATCAGCTAGAGGATTTAATGTGTCGACCTCAAATCACATGTAACATAACTACTAGGGGGAATGGAATACACCTCATATACCTGGAGTTTCATAATTATAGAGGGAATCTTCATTCCCTAACTATTTATTATAATTATGATGTTGGGGGTAACAGAACACACCCCATAAATATCAAGTAACATAACTATAAGGTATATTGTATCCCACTTTTTATATCACTAATAACTTATCTAATATGGAAAATGAAGCTTCCCATGTATCATTGTTATGTTAACTATTTTGGGGAATAAAACCAACCCCTAATATATAATATAACATAAATATAGATTTGAATGATGCTAAACCTATAAATATAAACTATCATATCTATAGGGGTAATTAATACTACCTAGTACATTTGAAGTATCTTAAAGGTTTAATGTGCCCCATATACTAACATCTATATTTACATATTCTACAAAATATGGATAACATTACATGATGTCATAAATTATACATTTACATATACCAATAAGAATTTTTTTTAAATATATTTTATTGATAATAAATAATATTTAAAATGATTTAGCAATGTTTTTGGTGAAGTGCATATTAAGTAAACATGACCACACATCACACACATTGGAAAAATAAATGAAGATTTTATGGATAGCTTAAGGACTACCAAACTTATACTTGAATGTAGTCACTTAGAGAATATCTAAAGATACTCAATGATAAAATAAGTTAAATTAATGGCTTGTAAAATAATCCCAAAATAGGGAATAAACATTTAAAATTGTTCTATGAATGAGAAAAACATGACAAATTAATAAAGTAATGACATTGACTGATATACATACCTTTAGATATCATCCAAATAAAACAGTGATTGAATCCCTTGAGAAACTAAAGATATATCATTCTTGTTCAATGTGGAGAATGAAATATCCATTCTAGACATGTATTTTATTCAACGGTCCTAGAAATACACAATTTTCCGATTAAGAGATTTTTTTAACATTTATTTGAAAATATTGACTTTTTTATTATTTTTAAATTTAAAGAAAAACTCTAAGAACCCCCTAGAAATCATGAAACTACCCTAATTGGTCATAAAAAATATATATTTAAATTTATTATGTATCATACCCCTTGATGGATGTAAGTAATATATATAAGAATATCTCAATAAATATAGGGCTTTTCTAATTATTCAATCTTATCCATGTAAACATAATATATATGATATATGATATATATTTTTCTTTAGATAAAATGTGATACATAATATCATTGACGATACATAAGGTATCCCATTAAAAAATAAATTTTATATTTTATAAACTAATCTTTGACAAGGTTTTTCCTAAAGGAAAAAATAATATATATCATAATTTATCATCACATAAAGTTTTTGAGACTATGTAAACACTAATACATAAAATATTTTATTTATTCATAATATATTAATAAAATTTGTATGATATTTTTCATAGATAAAATTTGTGCGGGATTTTTTATATATATCATAGTATATTTTATACATCACATGAAATATTTTATGTTTTATCCTTATAAAATTATATATACGTAATATGTTTACATCACTTTTAATTTTTTCCCTTGTCTAAGGAAAACATATATTATATATTTTCAAATCAATATATTATTTTTCCATTTACCTAATATTTTTAATTCATAAATAATATTCACATATATATTATCCCCCTATGATACAGTTGTTTTTTTACATAGGAAAAAATCATTGATACGGTTCTATATATATAAAAATATTTTTATTAAAATTGAAACCCGAAAAAATACCAAAAATACTCCAAACATTATTTATTTTCCTTGAATTATTTGTGAGCTTCTTCAAACCCATTGGTTAATGAAAAATAAAAACAACAACATCCTTTAACATGAGATAGTTTCTGAGACTCCTTTAATAACCAATTATAAAACATCAAACACCTCTACCAAGTCCCAATACTCATGGTAAACCCTTGATTCAAAAAATAATATATGTAACTACACATTAAAACTTAAAAACATTATTTCAGAAAAATATAACGATGTTAGTGTCTCTGAAAAAAATAAATTATGTCCATATTTAAACATACCTGAGATATTACAACCACCCCCATGAAATAACATCACATCTTTGAGTTTCATTGATGAATATCACTGAGCCTCACTGGTGAACATCTTTGGCTGTTGATCTTCGTCCTTACCCTCTTTATCCCACGTATTGTTTTGAATATGGTCATGAAACAACATTAATTATACTACATGATCATTTTTCTCGAAAGAGAAATTGTTGCACTAATTTACTATTAATATATGGAATTATTCAATATATTAATCATCCAAGAGCTTGACATAATTTGTATTGATCAAATAAGACAGATCAAGATAATACCTTTGAAGTAGATACCCATGATATATACCATGAATATAATAAATTCACCAAGCAAGAGACACTTAGTATTCCATACCACCATTTTCCTCCAAAACCTCAAATAGACCCATATAAATGGGTGGAAATTTCATATCTTCTACAAAAGGTTATCTATTTATATAGTTGAAACCAATATAAATAATTTCCCTCACAACTAAAACTATAAAATATGTTGTATTTTGTTATCATATAGCCTCTTCTATTATTGATCGGTCTCAAGTATTTTCTTGATCTACTGTATTTTTCTATGTCTATTGAGTGAGACTCAGCCTAAAAATTTACAATTCCCTACATTAGATACATCATAATAGTGATGAAATGGTCTACTATATAAATCCTCAAAACATTCCATTTTAATTGATTTTTGTTAGATATTGTTGTATGAAAAGTAAATAAGTGAAAAACATTTCTCCCATGATCCCTTAAAATATTGGACACATGGTCTCAACATGTCCTCATGAATTTTAATCATCCACTCAAAAATCCCATATTTTTAAGAGTTTAACGATTCCATCATGTAAAAAATCATAAAAGGGACCTTTTGTAACCCTTTCTAGAATATTTAAATAAAGTAGGCGCACATATCTAATAGAATTATTCTACATAATCTATTAAAACATTCAAAATCATTGAAAAATTTCTTTAATATATCACCAATTGTAAAAGTCTATCATATTTGTATGAAATGGGCCACTTTGGTTAACTGATTCAAAATAACCCACACCCCATTACTCTTTTAGGGTGTCAAGGAATACCCAATCCTAAATTCCCTAAAAACATTATCCCACTTCTGCTCTGGAGAGGCTAGTGATTGTAGTAGTCTAACAGAATGGCGGGTCTCATCCTTCACCTACTGATAGTTAGAGCACTATGTAATAAAACCCTCTTATGTATCTCTATATACTAGGCCAACAATATTTCTTGTTGAAATCAGGGTACATATTTGATGAATCCTAGATATATAGAGTAACTCAGTGTATGTGATTTTCATTTCAGATCCTCATATAGGCTCGTAAAGAATACCTCACAAACTCAAATATATAGAACCACTATAGATTCTTGAAAAAAAAAATATTTTGTTTCTCTACCAAAAATATGTTATTATGGGACCAAAATATATGAATTCATTAACTGAAACCTCTTTACTCTATTATACCGTGAAGAGGTAATAAAAAATGATATAAGGGTCGATCATCCATATTATTCATGGAAATAAATATGCAACACTATAAGTATGGTTTTAATTTAGTAATCACTACCCAACTCAAATACCTCTTGTGTATGATTATTTGTTTTCATTGCACCTATGATGAAATTAGATTCCTTAGGGGGCCATGCAAGCTCAAAATAAAAATATTTATGGTACTTGACCAACCAAAGATGCCAATGTATTAGGTCCCACTGTGAGGAAATAGTCATGGGGTACGTTTGGTCAGATTATATGTTAAATACGTAATATTTATATGAAAATATTGTATCATGCATTATAACCCAGCAGATAGATACTGATCACACATCAATTAGTTATTATAATTCAGAATCAGTTAACAGGTTTCATAAAATATTACACTATTATGGTACATCATAATATCTACAATGCTTACTCTTGATGCATCAAAATATATTGTATTCTCCTTAACCAATTCAAAAAAATTAAATATCCCCACTATAAACAATATCCATTTAGTATGTTTATTGGATTAATCATAATCATCAAAACAATCAATCTTAATCAACTTCTTGTTTATACCTATCATAAGTTCTTCTAAATGGGGGAAATATTCAATGAATCATCAAAATTTTATAGAAAAACATAATATGTTTCCAGTATCAAAAAATTAGTATGACCTCTTTTAAGAAAACAATATCCTAACCTACTAAAGGTACATTGACACTAATATCTATGATATCATATTACCTAACAAGTACAACTGATTGATCTAAAACTAAAACATTGAGAGATTTTTATACAAATAATATCTCTAAACGTTTTTAATGAAATCTATATATATTGAAAGTGATCATCCCTTGAAATGGAGATTATATTTATAATATAAATGAATACAACCAAAATGTGAAATCATAAATAATAAAACAACAAATATATCCTTATAAGGATGTGAGACACGATTCATTACGAAGACAATCATTTTTTGGAGCACTCATTCGGATGAAAAACATCACAAAGTGAAAATATAAATCATACCTTCCCTTGAAGTGTTTTTAAGTTATGTATAATTTCATCACTCATAGATGATGATAACATAATCATAATTATTTTATATGGAACACTATAACTCCACTTATTAGATAAGATAAATCATATATGAAATGATTTTGATACCAAATCTTGATGATCACTTTGTTCAGCTTTCGATATTTTATACATAATCAGAAGGAATGAATTTATTTTCAGTGAATAAGATAGATGGACCCCAAGAATATGTAGAATTAAATATGATCCCTTCACCTCCAAATGCTCTATTTTATATTTTTTACCTCATATATCTATATGATCTATAATAGAAGGTGGAGTAGACATGTGCTTCACACATGGTATGTGATCGATAATAATCTCAACCACTCACTCAAATGGCGATCCCATGAAATCCTATGGAAAAACATCCTAAAACTACAAAATGGTGGGAGTAATGATATCATATTACACCAAATCTTCATTCAAAACATGACATGAAACATGAGGTATAATCTGACCTTGTTTTGTAGGTCAGGTCATTAATGATCTACCCACATGAACCACTATCCATCGTCAAAATAACATCCACACTAATCAAATATAAACAACTATTTTCAGTCATATTATTCAATATGGGATCAATAAATAAAAATTTGTTCCATACAATGTATTATATAAAATCTTTTCATTATTAGTATAATGAAATCCCAAAGGAATATATATCTACCAATCACTAGGGTTTAATGCTTACATCTATGAGTTCCCACATATCACACACCCAATGGTGTGTTAATTATTATCACTTCACCTTAAAAACTATTGATAACACAAATTTATTAATGAATTGAGATAAAATATAATAATAAAATGATCATATATAAAAAATGAATATTAGAGAGTTTAAGCTATTAAAATAAGGCCTCTCATAGTATATGGATTGTTATTTAGATCGATCAGATTATGACTGACTATATAAAACTAACCAGAACCTTGTATTTGTTCTAATGTTTGACTATAAATGACTGTAATTACTTAATATATTTGTTTTCCCATCTCAGAGGAAGATTATAATCCACTATAACTCAAATTAATTCGGTAAATTTATATACCAACCTAATGATTCATAAAAGATATATCTCATTCACCGTGCACCTAATGAAATCCCCTACCACCGCTAACATGATGGGAAATCTAGTAAAATAACTATAGGTATCCCATATTCCCAATTATTCAATACTAAATTTAAATAATTCATCATATTAATATTTCTCGCCATGAGAATGTGATATCACCCAACTAAAAATCTTCCCCATGGAGGAAGTTATGGACTAGAAAACTAAAGGATTTTCCACTATTTTTTTGTACAACATCAAAACTATGCTCACTACAACTTAATTAAACATAAATGGTCTCTATAGTAGAATCCAACTACCCTAAGATTATTCCACACTCAGGGACCTCAATACGATGTGGTATTGATTCCTTATGTATCACAATTATTAATGTTGAGAAATGATCACTGAAACATAAATATCATATTGGAGTCTATCTTTGAATTTTATCACTATATTTATCTCAAACCCAGCTAGCATTTTGTAGAAATTGTGCATCTTAGTAAAGAACAGTGTATAATTTAGGACTATAATATCTCCCTAAATCAAATAATTGAACATTTGGGACCTTTTTTCCGTCAACATATTAGTGATAATGTAATAATAAAACGAGGACTATAAATCCCTCAAGGAAAAATCCATGTGATTGAACATCAAAACCAAAATCTCCCACCAGTGCTTCACTGAGGCTCTTAACATGTGAACCTCTATCTTCAAGATCCTCTCAAGGGGTGTATCAATGTGTTCTATGATAATTTGAATATTCGTCACCATGATTACAACTACATAGTGGATTTATTAAGTATTACAAAATAATGGGTTTTATATCAGGAAATCCAGAGTTAGCCCAAACATAAAATCTTTGTCCTCTAGTGTTTATATATCTATATGGACTATATGAATCATACTAAAATATATTTAATCTGATCATCCATCAATGATATATTTGTTACATGATAGTACAGTCATACCACCAGTGGGTCATGCTCATCCATTCCATCCTTGTAGTACAGTAATGGCCATTTTATAGGAATATTTCTAAAATTCCAATCACACGTCTCAAATCATATTCTATTAAAATTTTCGATATCATCGTTTATGGAGATAAATAATCGAAATAAAATTCCAATTCCTATATCCTTTACATCCCATTACAGGAAATTCTCATAAACTATTTGTCTCTCAAGACTTATATACCCATACGATGACTACCATTATATATATAGGGTTAAAATCATAGGTTTCCATTTAAAATTATAGTTTCCTTTATCAAGGATATCACTATTATGGTTTTTTCAAATGATATTCCACTAATATATTTTTAATAAATCTCTTTATAAGTTTCTTTTATAGTTTTATTTATTATATATAATCCATAAATGGTTTATTTAATCACTAGTGACAATAAGGTAATAATTTTTCTAGTATGTTAATAATTTTACATTATGATGTTTTATTAGAAAACACTATATAAATTTCTATTGTAAATTTTAATGACTTTCCTAATATCATAAAAAAGTAAACTAATTGGAAGAAAGAACGTGAATAACATGTCAGTCCTTTATACCAGATATGATGCATTAATATCCAACCACTTTTTATTCTGAGAAAATATTAATGTTAAGGAATATCATTTATACAAAAATAAAGTGTATCATAAAAACTGAAGTATAATACCTTTAGAATTGAATCCCTAGAAAATTACTCCCATCCTGATTAATAAGGACTTACCCTCTACATGGGTCAGCCGCTCCCTCGAAAATATCCATAAAATTTTTCAATTATATATTAATTCAGGTATACCACATCAAAATATTAATAAAAATTAATATTATTCTATGACAGAACGTTTTTATATACCCATTATATCCCACTCCATATTTTCTAGATCAGGTTACATTGCAACCTCTATAGAAACACCCATGTTAAAGTATTGTAACTAACAACAAGGTTGTATGGTAGTACAAGGGGAGACTATACCCTCATATCAAAGTAACAAATAATAGTGAAACTAATTATAAAAAACACACACATAGATAAATAAGATATAATAATCATTATGAAGAGTTATAATAAACAACTTAAAAAACTCATCCTGTATCAAAATTAATTATATAAGAGTTATAAAATTCATATAGACCGAGCCATGATAACTTGTTAGTAGATCGTATTGATAAAATTAAAAATTTTAAAAAATAAAAATCCCATAGAATGTTGAGAATTGGTCTGGATTCATAGTATATTACTATCTCCCATTATGCTACCCGGTAATCCAGATCAACAATCAATCATTGGTACTTTTCTCATTTCATGTCCTGAAACAAAACAAAAAAATACTTCAATACCCATGGTGGCTCAAGAAGAGTGTGCATAAAACTCCATAAGAGACCACTAAGGAAATCCATGAATACATCCTAATTGATATTCACTACATGCTTGTATATTTAAATACATAAATAACAACATAATAAATAAATCATCATCGTTCCACAGTTTTGAGGGAGACATATATGATCAAACATTCCAACTTTTTCAAATTCCCGATGTCTTAGAACAAGTTATATTTTCACTTGGGGATGATGTGCCTCTAGTAACTATCTAATCATATCATCCCAAGGGGAAAGTGTCCATATAAAATATGATATAACATAACTAATCAGTGGATTCGCTCCCACTACTTAAATATCAAGTATCATATTTATAGATGGAATATCACCAAACCTGTATATATCATAAAACATAAGTGTCTACGAGAATGATTCCCTCCCCATATATCTCAATTATGATGAATATTATGGGAAATTTTTCCCATCCTATACATTTAATATATATATATATATATATAATATTTTGGAAAATGCTAACCACTATATAAATCATAAGTATCATAGTTATAAGGGGATGAAACCATGTATATTTAACTTATATGACATACTAATCAATGAGAAGGAAACCCACCCAAAATATATGAAGAATCATAACTATGAGGGTGTATGGAACTAGCAACATATATATCATGATTCACACACATTTATGGAACCCTTAAACTTCCTTTTATATTATAATTTTCTTCAAAAGAAGTCTCATCAAACTTACATTCCAAAAGTATTTTGTTACAAAAAATAGAAAAAAATACTTGTGTCTTGATATAGATATTATTTACAATAAAAAATAATATAACAAATTTTGTTAATTTTAAAATTATTTATTTATTTGGATGAAAATATCACACATCATTCACACACAGAAAAGATATATGACTTACATGGATATTGTAGGGACTATATATATTATTATTTGAGGTATTCAGTTATTAAATATCAATAACTAATCCATGATCATACAAGAGAACATAGTGTTTCAAAATATTACTAATATCGGAGAAAAAATATTCACAATAAATTTATTATTGGTAAATATTGCAAGGAACTATTAATGAAATTACATGAAGTGATACATTTATATTTAGCTATCTCATGGATCAAAAAATTCTTGGATTTTTTTATTAAGGAGGGGGATCATTGTTTAGGTTAAATAGGAGAATGAGAGCCCTATTCTTCACGTGTATACTACACATATGTCATTAAAATACCCTATTTTCCCTCTAATTTTAATTTTTACATTTATTTAATATTACTTAGAATATTTTATGTTTTCAATAAAAAAAACTTTTATATTTACATATCTCCTCAGATATCCAATTATCAATATATAAAAAATTATATTATATATAACTCTACATTCAGAACATATATAATATATATCAAAATATATTATGCATCATGGAACATTACCATTTTTTCAACAGAATACCTCAATACATAATGTATATATGAAATAAAAATGACTTTTCCCTTAGAGAAAAAATGATATGTAATATCTGTCCCCATACATATGGTTTTTTCTTTTAATAAAAACAATATATGTTATACATATTAATCGTATATATGTTAATTCACTTATGGAAAAATCCTTGAGATTGAAATTTTGTCAACATACATGTCTTTTTATAGATGAAAAAACTATTACGGAACATATTTTCGTTATGCATAATATATTTCAAAATTTTTATGGTTTTTTCCTTATAAAAACCCATGGTTTACATTTTCATTAATATTTAATATATTTTAACTAAAAAATACATAACTTTTTATACATAGGATAATCTCACCATGTTATATATTTACATCCCACATAATGCTTTTCCCTTATCATGAGAAAATGCATATAACATTTTGTTTCAAACAAGTTGGTTTTTTATTTTGAAAAAATATTATATAATATATTTTCATTATGTTAGTATATTATATATTTTCCACCTCCTTTCAGGACGTCTGTTTTTTATATAGGGGATACATCACGTAAAATGTTTTAGACGTATTAAATTTTCAATATTAATGAGATAAATACTCAAAAATATAACCAAAAAAATTCAAATCGTCCCTATTTGGTTACATAACTTAGGGAGCCTCTCCAAATTCATATGTTTTGGAAAAAAAATATTTATACGAATAGCCATTTATATAGGCAATTTTCCATAGGATCCATTAATATCTAATTATGACACTCCCGACACCTATTTTAGGTCTTATTACACTTTTTATAGATTTTTTTGATCTAATTATTTATATATATTTAAACAAATTATTTTAATTTTTGTTTAATTTATAAAATTTTTTTCTTGGTAAATAATCAATGAAATCCAAAACTAAAACAAATGGAGAAGCTATAGTTGTGGGTAATCACATAGTTTATAGTCTATAAATGACTTCATTATTTCCTAACTACTAGTTAGTAACCTCTGGCATAGATTTAGGTGTACTAAAGGTCATGTAATGATTCCCTATGAACTATTTAGATACCAAGGGATGAAGATTCTACACACAAAGACATATTTTTTTGAATAAGTATTTCATTATTTATATAAAATTTCAAGGAAAACTCAAAATATATTTTGGAATATATATGTACCATATGAAATGTCATTAAGACTATATATATAACACATATCTAAATTTAGTTTCTACTGATTAACATATCTAAATATATATGTAACATATGTACATTATTTTGTGTAGGTTATCATATTATCTAAATAAATAACAAATAATTACAAATATCATTTTTTAGATCATATTTTATTTTATAG
Source organism: Viscum album (assembly GCA_963277665.1). Taxonomy (NCBI): domain Eukaryota; kingdom Viridiplantae; phylum Streptophyta; class Magnoliopsida; order Santalales; family Viscaceae; genus Viscum; species Viscum album. The sequence goes on from OY728165.1 coordinate 2,017,528,766, forward strand.
TTTTATATTTAAAATCTTTTAAAGATACATAATAAGAACATATTTTATTCCTTGTATTTAAAAATAATTTTTTATTTTAGGTTTTATTTTATTTTTTCCCCAATTTTTTATTATGTCATGTGTTTTATCATTTAAAAATACCTTTTTTAATATTTTTGTAAGTTATTTGATTATTTAATTTTCTATTTTCATTAATATTTTAATTAAGAATTATTTTTTATAGTAATACAGAGTGAAATTTTCAAAATAAAACAATTTATGTTTAGAGACCCAACTTCCCATACATAGATATTTCATCTTAATAGTTGAATATTCAACACACAACATAATGATCCCTGATAGAATTGATTAGATCTAGTTGTTTTGGAAACATAAGCACATAAAAAACTACTCTATAAGTGAGCTACATCATATCACATTATTTTCTTCATAATTGTCAACATTCTTAGAAATATCATACATAATAACTTTGATCATAACCTAGTGAAAGGAAACATAAGAAAGGATGAAATCACAAGTTCCTTCATGTTAAACAAGGGAGAAATCATTATATAATGATTATAAGGGAATGAGGACATGAGAATACAAATATAAAAACCATAACCTACATACAATATATTATAAAATTGTGTCCTGGCATAAAGTTTTATTATTCATAAGACATGAATCATAATTTAATCAGAGAACATTAACCATTATTATATAACATTGGTATATGGAATATATTTATGACATATACATAAGTATTAAAAATAATTTCTTTACTTGTTCATGGATCTTTTCCAAGACTATCATTGATGAATTAATTTAATACCAAACCATGGTAGTAGTCCTTGTTTACTCTAAATAATATCATAGTGTA